>JAPCYP010000073.1:1306250-2612500 GCA_035048595.1 Echinosophora koreensis | reverse complement strand
GGGCCCGGGCACGGGCGGGCCCGGGGTGGGCCCTGGAGGTGGGCCCGGGGAAAAATGCGGGCATCGGATGGGTTCGTTTTTGTGGGGATTTTCCAAGGGGTGTCGAGGCTATGGGTGCGCTTCCCTGACCTTGGTTATGGATGGACGTTGTGTTAGGTGATGCCTTCTGGGGCGGAACCGCAACACGAAGGGATGCGTGATCGTCCGGATGTGACCAAGGTGGGGGTAACCCAACACCAAACTGGCTGAAGGCGCACCGTAAAGGATCCCCTCACAAATGTTGCTGGCACCGGTTTTTAAAAAGACGGCTTTTGATATTTTTTCAATTTCGTTTTCCAAAAGGATGGCTTTCGATAATTATCAATTTCGTGGGGTACTCGATGGTGTGGCGAGGCTGTGGGTGCGCGGATCCTCGACCTTGGCTGTGGATGGACGTGGTGTTAGGTGATGCCTTTCGGGGCAGAGCCGAAGCACCAAGAGACGGGTGATCGTCCTGAAGTGGCCTTGGAAGGGGTGACAAACGCCAGATCGGCTGAAGGTGCATCGGAAAGGATCCTCGCGACGTTGTTGGTTTTTAAAAGTTTTCGCTTTCGATTTTTATCAATTTCGTGGGGTACTCGATGGTGTGGGGAGGCTGTGGGTGCGCGGCTCCTCGACCTTGGCTGTGGATGGACGTGGTGTTAGGTGATGCCTTCCGGGGCAGAGCCGAAGCACCAAGAGACGGGTGATCGTCCTGAAGTGGCCTTGGAAGGGGTGACAAACGCCAGATCGGCTGAAGGTGCATCGGAAAGGATCCTCGCGACGTTGTTGGTTTTTAAAAAATTTCGCTTTCGATTTTTAACAATTTCGTGGGGTACTCGATGGTGTGGGGAGGCTGTGGGTGCGCGGCTCCTTGACCTTGGTTGTGGATGGACGTGGTGTTAGGTGATGCCTTCCGGGGCAGATCCGAAGCACCAAGAGACGGGTGATCGTCCTGAAGTGGCCTCGGAAGGGGTGACAAATGCCAGATCGGCTGAAGTTGCATCGGAAAGGATCCTCGTGACGTTGTTGGTTTTTAAAAGTTTTCGCTTTCGATTTTTATCAATTTCGTGGGGTACTCGATGGTGTGACGAGGCTGTGGGTGCGTGGCTCCTCGACCTTGGCTGTGGATGGACGTGGTGTTAGGTGATGCCTTTCGGGGCAGAGCCGAAGCACCAAGAGACGGGTGATCGTCCTGAAGTGGCCTTGGAAGGGGTGACAAATGCCAGATCGGCTGAAGGTGCATCGGAAAGTATCCTCGCGACGTTGTTTGTTTTTAAAAACTTCGCTTTCGATTTTTAACAATTTCGTGGGGTACTCGATGGTGTGGGGAGGCTGTGGGTGCGCGGCTCCTCGACCTTGGCTGTGGATGGACGTGGTGTTAGGTGATGCCTTCCGGGGCAGAGCGGAAGCACCAAGAGACGGGTGATCGTCCTGAAGTGGCCTCGGAAGGGGTGACAAACGCCAGATCGGCTGAAGTTGCATCGGAAAGGATCCTCGTGATGTTGTTGGTTTTTAAAAAATTTCGCTTTCGATTTTTAACAATTTCGTGGGGTACTCGATGGTGTGGCGAGGCTGTGGGTGCGCGGCTCCTCGACCTTGGCTGTGGATGGACGTGGTGTTAGGTGATGCCTTTCGGGGCAGAGCCGAAGCACCAAGAGACGGGTGATCGTCCTGAAGTGGCCTTGGAAGGGGTGACAAACGCCAGATCGGCTGAAGGTGCATCGGAAAGGATCCTCGCGACGTTGTTGGTTTTTAAAAAATTTCGCTTTCGATTTTTAACAATTTCGTGGGGTACTCGATGGTGTGGCGAGGCTGTGGGTGCGCGGCTCCTCGACCTTGGTTGTGGATGGACGTGGTGTTAGGTGATGCCTTCCGGGGCAGATCCGAAGCACTAAGAGACGGGTGATCGTCCTGAAGTGGCCTCGGAAGGGGTGACAAACGCCAGATCGGCTGAAGGTGCATCGGAAAGGATCCTCGTGACGTTGTTGGTTTTTAAAAATTTTCGCTTTCGATTTTTAGCAATTTCGTGGGGTACTCGATGGTGTGGCGAGGCTGTGGGTGCGCGGCTCCTCGACCTTTGGCTGTGGATGGACGTGGTGTTAGGTGATGCCTTATGGGGCAGAGCCGAAGCACCAAGAGACGGGTGATCGTCCTGAAGTGGCCTTGGAAGGGGTGACAAACGCCAGATCGGCTGAAGGCGCATCGGAAAGGATCCTCGTGATGTTGTTGGTTTTTAAAATTTTCCCTTTCGATTTTTATCAATTTAGTGGGGGTACTCGATGGTGTGGCGAGGCTGTGGGTGCGCGGCTCCTCGACCTTGGCTGTGGATGGACGTGGATTTAAAAATGTTGGCTTCGGATATCCGTCGCGCCTAGCGATGCGGATGTGGTGCTTCTCGATGCTTCCATGTGCTTGCTTGCCGTTGGCAATGTGGGGCGTGGTTCGTTCGGTTGCATTGTGTCTTGCAAACGTGAGGGCGTGTGAGTGGTGATTGCGATGTTTGTGTTGGCTGGCTCCGTGCTCATGGTCATCGAACGGTCAGACAGAAATCCATGTCAGGTTCGCCTTGTGTCGCAGTGGCCTTGGCGTGTGTATTGGTGTTCCTGTGTTGCCTACCCATTTGGTGGTATTCATGTGCCTCGTCAGACTTGGTCCATCTAGGCTTCCTTTGTGAGGTTTAGTGGATTTGAAAGTAGTGCTAGTGTTTCGCTTGAGTTGTGTGTTGTACAGCTCACGTGGTCATTGGTATCTACTGTTCTCCTGGATATGGTGCATGCAGCTAACGTGGGCTCTTGATTGTGCCCCGTCGAGTCCCTCGAAATTATCGTTTGCCATGAATGACGCTTGCCGTGGTGCATTCTTTCTTCTCCTCATATTTCATTTCTCCTTCTCTCATTAGCTAAGTCACTACTTGGGAATATATGTGTTTCCCTGAAGCCAGGATTCTGTGATTTTGCAGATATTGATGGAAGCATAAGCTGGCAAGGAAGCCTTCTGTTAGTGATGATAAGGGTCGGACTAAATGGGAGGTATTAACTTTATTTATTTGTTTTTTTACATCATAACCTCACTACATAAAGATAATCTGAAACATTGATAATAGAAATTTCTGGAACAAGGGAATTGGAGTGAAAGAGGAAGAGACGGGTAGCATGTGCAGCTGATTCATCATCTTCTTGCTCTTCAAGCCTCTACCCTTGGCCCATGGAATTGCTACACGAGATGGGTCCACCTCCATTTCTTACAAAAACCTTTGAAGTTGTGGATTATCCAAAAATCACTGTAGACAACTGATTGGCCGACACGTGGCATTTTTCGGGGTCCCACCTCAACTTTTCAGCTTCTCCAACACACTTCTCACTTATCAAAATGTGGGTCCCAATTTTTTCTGAACACACATCCAGCGTACAACAAAAGGAAAAAAGGGGGGAGGTGGTACGAGAGGACAAAAGGAGAGATAAGAAGATTGATAGACAAAGGAGCGCTGATGGCCATGGCGGTGGCGGTGGCGGGTGGCGGTGGCGGTGGCGGTGGCTTTCTTTGTTTTATTTCAGAGTTACTTTTTATTTTTTTTTTCCTTGAAACATTCATCTCTGATAACACGCAAGACCTAGGAAGAAGATGGCAGTGGCGGTGGTGGTTTAGGCGGCGGTGATGGCCATGGCTTTCTTTGTTTTATTTGGGTCAGAGTTACTTTTTATTTTTTTATTAAAACATTCATCTCTGAGAACACGCAAGACCTAGGAAGAAGATGGTGGTGGCGGTTGCGGCGGCGATTATGGCCATGGCGGTGGCGGTGGAGGCGACGCTGATGGCCATGGCTCCGGCTTGGCCCTCATCTTCAAATGCTTCGGTTCGGAAGAAGATGGTGACTTTCTCGGTTTATTCCCTTGCTCTATTGTTTGTTTTCATCTTTGGCAATAGTGTTTTCTATTTTTGGTTGATGGTATAGAAGGCCAGTGGAGGAACCAAATAGGTGAGATTCTTTTGTTTGATTGATGATTTATCAATCAGATTTCATTCATAAACCCTATAAGCTAATATTTGGGTTTGGTGGAGCACTCTCATCATTACATTCACAAGACTTGGAGCCACTTAGGATGCCAAGTTATACAAGCTTCCCATTTTTAATATGTTTTATTGTTACTGGTCGGGTCTAGGAGGGGATGTTATTCTATGTGCATTAAAGTAACTTTGTGGAGGCTGAAATTTTAGCTCCAAGTTATACTTTAAGACTATTGCCTAAATTTCTATGGCCATTTACACGCTTCTTTGTTTTTTTGGTCTTCTTTTATATTTTAAGTATGGTTGCTTTGGATTATTTACATGTTTGTTTTGGCAATGAGTATGTCGCATATACTGAATATTCTCTAACTTTGTGCTATAAAGTAGGTCAGGAAAATATGATAGCAAATGATGTTCAATTGTTGGTCATTTCTCTAATTTTTGTTTGTGCACTAATTTTTCTATTGATCATAGGGACCTTGATGAGGTAATTTAGAGAGCAAACAACACACATTATGGTCTTGCAGCAGGGTTCTTCCCAAAGAACATGGTCACTTCATGAAGAACATGGGTCTTGCTTATGAACGTAGTCACTTCACGAAGAACAGGGGTCTTCACGTTGTTGCTAGCTCATTGTTTGCCTTGGAAGAAGGTTAAAGGTTGGCTGAGATGGTGAAGGATAATTTGAAGAAACCTGATGCACTCACTGCATTAGCTTCTAATGGCGACTACATCGCGATTCTGTTTGCCAATGGGACTGCCAAAGTAAACTCAGTGTCTTCTATTTTACATCTGTTTTTTTATAGTAGTTTTATTTAATTATTTCCTGGATAAGTGGCTGGTCTAATGTTGTTAGTTGGTACTGATGAAAGAGATTTGTCTTCCCCATTTTTGGTCTAATGTTTATAGATTTTTGATTATATGGACCTTGATGAGGTAATTTAGAGAGCAAACGACACACATTATGGTCTTGCAGCTGGGTTCTTCCCAAAGAACATGGTCACTTCATAAAAAATTTGACTCGAATTTTTGTTTTGTCTCACCTCTTCGTCAAGCACACTTCTTTCTTCTCCTCATATTTCATTTCTCCTTCTCTCATTAGCTAAGTCACTACTTGGGAATATATGTGTTTCCCTGAAGCCAAGATTCTGTGATTTTGCAGATATTGATGGAAGCATAAGCTGGCAAGGAAGCCTTCTGTTAGTGATGATAAGGGTCGGACTAAATGGGAGGTATTAACTTTATTTATTTGTTTTTTTACATCATAACCTCACTACATAAAGATAATCTGAAACACTGATAATAGAAATTTCTGGAACAAGGGAATTAGAGTGAAAGAGGAAGAGACGGGTAGCATGTGCAGCTGATTCATCATCTTCTTGCTCTTCAAGCCTCTACCCTTGGCCCATGGAATTGCTACACGAGATGGGTCCACCTCCATTTCTTACAAAAACCTTTGAAGTTGTGGATTATCCATCCACACCTCACTACATATGGATTTGATGCTTGAATTTTGTCACCATTGTCACAAAATATGAGGTATCATTCCAAATAAAAATCCCAACTTTACTATTGTTTTGGTTGTTTTAGCTCACTTTTGGAATTAAAGGATGGTGTTACTGGACTCGATTCTTATATGGGTAATTTCATAAGCTGGTGGATAATAGATAGTTTGATTGTTAATTGTACATGTTGTGGTCCTTCAAGGAGTAAAAATTCAGCGTTCAAGGATTATTCCAATAAATATATGGTGATTTATTATAAGAACTTGCATCATATTTGTTTTACATGAATTTTGATCTGTTTTTATTTTCCCTAATTTAAATAAAAATGTGGAACCATAAAGCAAAACGAAGCCTGCTATAGAGGTCACTCCGGCGATCTACTCTCTTCGCTAGATGGTTTGGGAGATCTCTCTTTCACGTAAGTGTTGTTTGTGAGCATAGTTTTTATATTTATATTGACAACAACTACATATTTAAAAATTACCCTCTTCATGAGTCATGACTGATGTTGTTCCAAGAAAAAAAGGCATCTCAAGTTCCTTTTTCTCTAACAAAAATCAGTTTTTTTAATTTCAGAATTTTTTTATGCCCGTTCATTTCTTATTGGAATTGTTTGTAATTTGCAGGCAATAGTTGTATTTGTAATAAGCATACATGCCTATGCCTATGATGAAAGTGAAATGGAGGAGGTTTCAATGGTTGCACTCTCCGGTTGCATATGGTTGTAGGCTTTTGTAGTAGCAATGGAGACCAAGTAAAGCCTTAATATTAGTAGCTGTTGATGCAATGGATTATCATAATTTAGCTTTGCTCACCTAATTCTGCTTTGGGTGCTTTGCTGTTAGGCATAAAGATATTGTTGCTAAATAGGCAGCATAAAATTGGATAGGTTCCCACAAAATATATCTTTCTTAATATTTCATATTAGATGATAAATTGACATACTAACACTTGGCAGCCTTATAAATATTGACATCCCATATGATAGGCCCCAAAATGTTGTAAATGTTACATTACACCTGATATCTTTTTTGATATTACGCTTGGTGCCTGGTATTATTTCCTACCATGTTGAAAGAAAGTGAAAGATGCACATTACTTATATATGGATGGTTACTTTTCTTGGTGCTGCAGTTCATAGATCCATGGTGGTTAGAGATTTTATGAGTCCTAGATCAGTTATAATTTTTCTTGGTCCTAATTTAAGTTAGTTGGATGAGGAAAATCATTTTAAAACATGACCCAAGCCAGCAGTAGGAAACAATACGGGACTGTTATGTGTAGAAATCTGAGTATAGAGAGTAGTACTGTTTTATTGCAATGTCACTATAAGTAAGTCAACTTCCAGTGCATACACATGGAAGGAAGTACAGAAAATATCGTAAAAGAGAGAAAAGCAGTAAAGAGAAATTCAGAGAAGGAAGAGAGAGAGACTCAGAGAGAGAAAGGGAATTCTCAGATCACACAATGCACACACGGATATTCTCCCTCCCCTCACTTATACACCTCACTCACACACATAGTCATTCCATTTGGAGTTGGTTATTTTTGGCCTGTTGCTCCTCCTTGGTTCCGCAATTCCCGGATCAGCAACCAACTCTGAGCCTAGCTGTCCAATTTTATCATTCCTTGCTGACTCATCCTTCTCAATGTGTGTTTCCTGATTTGTCCTCATTACATCACCCTCCCCTTTAAAATCAACCTTGTCCTCAAGGTTGAAGTTAGGATAACTAGTTGCCATATCCTGTATGTCTTCCCAAGTCGCAGAGGAGGCTTCCAAGTCAGCCCATTTGACCAAAACTTGAGGTACTGGTGTGTTGCCCTGTAGAATGGTCCTGTGCTTGAGGATAGATTCCGGCTGTAAAATAGGCCCATGTTCAGAAGTTGTCAAAGGCAGTGGCATATAAGGATCAATAGCAACTCCTTTAAACAACTTTAACTGTGAAATGTGAAAGACTGGATGAATCTTAGCGGTTGGGGGCAATTGCAGTTTGTAAGCGACTGAACCAATCTTGGCAGCAATTGGGAAGGGGCCAAAATATCGCATTCCTAGTTTCTGATGTTTTCGCAGAGCAGTAGAGGACTGTCTATATGGCTGTAGCTTCACTAAGACCGAGTCACCCACAGAAAATTCAACATGTTTCCTTTTTCGATTAGCCTGTGTCTTCATAACCTGTTGTGCTCTAGCCAAATTACCCCGAAGTTGAGTGAGGAGCTTGTCTCGCTGGAGTAATTGTTCATGTAAGTCTGGTGGTTCGTCTGTACTAGGACTGTATCTAGTCAAATGAGGAGGATCCCGTCCATATAAGGCCTTAAAAGGTGTCATACCCGAGCTGGTGTGATAGGAGGTATTATACCAATATTCTGCCCATGCTAGAACCTTGTACCATGTCTTTGGATTTGTAAAAGTGAAACATCTCAGATACATTTCCAAGCACTTGTTTAATGCCTCAGATTGGCCATCCGATTGGGGGTGATATGCAGAGCTCATAGCCAAGGTCGTGCCTTGCAATTGGAACAAATGTTGCCAAAATTTGCTAGTGAATACTTTGTCTCTATCGGAGACAATAGACTTTGGCATGCCATGTAACTTAACAATGTGAGACATAAAAGCTTCCGCTACTGACTTACTGGAATAATCAGCTTTTAGTGCAATAAAGTGGCCATATTTAGACAAACGATCCACCACAACCATGATAGCAGTGAAGCCAAAAGAGGTGGGTAAGCCTGTGATAAAGTCCATTGCTATGTCTTCCCAAACCCGAATTGGGATTGGTAGAGGCTGAAGGAGGCCTTGAGGCAAAGCATTACTGGTTTTAGCTTGTTGGCAAATAGCACATTGCTGCACAAACCTTTCTATAGCATCCTTCATCCGAGGCCAATAAAATTGAGGTACAATCCGAGCCATTGTTCTAGCCACACCCGAGTGGCCTCCTATTGGGGAGGCATGATATTCGATCAACACTTTCTGAATTAGAGGACTCCCTGTAGGTAAAACCAACCTGCCTTTCCAGTAGAGTAAGCCCTCTCGAACAGTGTAATGCTGATCCGGTTGAGAGTTAGCCAAACATTGTTGGACAGTAGCTGATAAAGATGGATCCTTGGAAACTTCATTTTGTAATTCGGTCAGGAATTGGTGTTGAGGTTCTGACCAAGCTGCAAATAACATTCTGGAAAGTGCATCTGCTGCCAAGTTCTCTTTACCAGGCTTGTATTCGATTTTGAAATCATAACCGATGAATTTGTGGAGCCAAGCTTGCTGTTCGGGAGTTTGAAGAGACTGATCTAATAGACATTTCAGACTTTGTTGGTCAGTTCTAATAATAAATTGATGGCCTAGTAGGTAGTGCCGGAACTTAGCCAAAGCTTCAGTGATGGCGAAAAATTCTCTAACATAAGCAGACTGCCTTTGTGCCCGTGGTGCAAGTTTTTTGGAAAAATAAGCAATTGGGTGGCCAACTTGACTTAGCACAGCTCCAATACCTGTCCCTGATGCATCGGTTTCCAGTATAAAAGGCTGTTGGAAGTCAGGTAAGGCTAGTACTGGCGCTGAAGTGATAGCTTGCTTTAGTTGTTGGAATGCTGTCTCAGTAGCAGGGGTCCAGCAAAAACTGTCCTTTTTGAGGAGATTGGTGAGAGGCAAGGCCATATGAGCATAGGCTTTGATAAACCTTCGATAGTATCCAGTCAAGCCTAGGAAACCCCTAAGCTGTTTCACATTTTGTGGTTTAGGCCAATCAAGAACAACCTGCACCTTATTTTTATCCATAGCCACACCATGAACAGACACTGTGTGACCCAAGTAGTCTACCTCCAACAGACCAAATGAGCATTTTGAGAGCTTGGCATATAAAACCTGCTGCTGTAAAGTGGAAAGGACAGTCTCCAAATGTTGCAAATGAGTGAGCCATGTAGGACTATATATTAATATATCGTCAAAGAATACCAAAACAAATTTTCTTAGCACCTCTTGAAAAACTTGGTTCATCAAGCATTGGAAAGTGGCAGGTGCGTTAGTGAGACCAAATGGCATAACCAACCATTCATAATGGCCATGGTGTGTTCTAAAAGCAGTTTTGTGTCTATCATCTGGGTGCATTAAAATCTGATGAAAGCCAGACCTCAAGTCTAGTTTGGAAAAGTATTTAGCACCATATAATTCATCCAATAATTCATCTACAGTAGGCATAGGGAAGCTATCTTTGATGGTAAGTGCATTGAGGGCTCTATAATCAGTACAAAAACGCCAAGTACCATCTTTTTTCTTAACTAGTAAAATAGGAGAAGAAAAAGGACTAGTACTAGGTCGAATGATACCTTGCTCAAGCATTTCCTGCACCATTTTCTCAATATGTTCCTTTTGGCTATGAGGATATCTATAAGGCCGAACCTTAACTGGTTGTGACCCTTCCACCAAAGGAATAGTATGATTTTGAGCTCTTGGAGGGGGTAAGCTAGTGGGCTGTTGGAATACAGAGCTGTATTTGTGGAGTAGTGCCACTAGCTTTGGATCCAAATCTGGAGGTAAATCCAGTAGAGAGTCATTTGGTTGGTCCTACTGTACTAATTGTACAACAAATAATTCAGCAATAGCTTTTGTGTGATGCAGCCTTCGAATATGATGTATTTGAGCTTGGGCAGGCATGTTTGAGTGTTCCCCTTGTAGTGTAATGAATTTACCATCAACATAAAATTTGAGGCTCAAGGCTGCATAATCAGCCACATGTGGTCCCAAAGTGGCAAGCCAAGCAGAGC
This sequence comes from Echinosophora koreensis, assembly GCA_035048595.1. Classification (NCBI taxonomy): domain Eukaryota; kingdom Viridiplantae; phylum Streptophyta; class Magnoliopsida; order Fabales; family Fabaceae; genus Echinosophora; species Echinosophora koreensis. Next base: position 2,602,214 of record JAPCYP010000073.1, on the reverse strand, counting down.
CGAGTATCAAATCTGCACCGGATATAGGTAATAGATAGACAGGTACACTGAGCTCATGGCCCTGAATCGACACAGATAATTGTTGTATTAAACCCTCAGCTGTCATAGATTGTCCATTACCCACTAAGACCTTGAAGAGTGGTGCAGGTTCAACGGGTAGTTTGAGAAATTGAGCCACTCGAGGCTGGACAAAGTTATCTGAACTACCACCATCAACCAAAATCTGTACAGGCAAGTTCCCAATCTGACCAGTGAAGCGCATGGTGCCCACTCCATTAGCACCCTTTAAGGCATTTAAGGATAAATGGTGCTCAGTTTGGTCAGCCGGTGTATTGGTCTCTGTCCTATCTGGGGGGTCAGGTTCAGGGGTAATATAATCCTCATCTTCAACTTGTAGGATCATTAAATGCTTGTTTGGGCATTTGTGGCTAAATGACCATTTGTCATCACAGGTGTAACATAAGCCTTTTTCTCTACGAATTTGCATTTCAGCTGGGCTTACTCTCTTGACATTGGAATTGGTGTGGGACGGGTAAACAGGTCTAGTTGGTGGGGTAGGGAGGAGTGGCGGTAATGAGCTTTTAGTGTGGTTATTGAAGGAGGTATTGTGTGTATTGGTATGTCTGTTTTGGTATGTATTGTTGGGTGTGTGGTATTTCAAGGTGGGCGAATTGGTGTAAGGTTTGGTAGGTAGGTTATATTTTTCTTCAAACAATTTGGCTAGGGAAACAGCTTTGAGTAAAGAAATGGGACTCTGGGCAATGACTTCTCTGCGCAAATTAGCTTTAAGACCACTTAAGAAACAATCCAGCAGAGCATCGGAGCTCAACCCATAAACTCGGTTGGCTAGGGAGGTGAATTCCATGTAGTATTCATTGACAGAACTGGTTTGGACCAATTTAAACAGGGTTGCTCTTGGGCAATCGTACATGGAGGGGCCGAAATCCAGCTCTAGGGCACGAGTGAAAGCTTTCCAAGATGGGAATGTGTTCGATCTCTGCATCATCTGAAACCAGGGTATGACTTCCTGGTCCAAGTGCACAGCAGCGATGGTTAAACGATCTGGGTTAGGTGTTTCATAATACTCAAAGAATTGCTCAGCTTTAAAAATCCACTCCAAGGCGTGCTTGCCATCAAATCTCGGAAACTCTAGTTTGACATTGCGAATCTGAAAAGGGGTTTTGGGGTTGTCTTTGAACGAGCTCGAGGCACCATGGGGAGGGACTTTTGCCTGGATGGTTAAGGCTTCTAAAGCTGCTTCGATCCTTTCCATTCGAGCGTTGCTAGCAGCTTCTGCAAGGTTAGAACGGGCATTCCATTCAGCATCTCGTTTTTCCATAGTTTCTACAATGCGATTGATCTGGGTTTGCAGTTCTTTCAGTCTTGTACCCTCTGCCATGGTGACAATGAAAGCACCAGTTTGTTATGTGTAGAAATCTGAGTATAGAGAGTAGTACTATTTTATTGCAATGTCACTATAAGTAAGTCAACTTCCAGTGCATACACATGGAAGGAAGTACAGAAAATATCGTAAAAGAGAGAAAAGCAGTAAAGAGAAATTCAGAGAAGGAAGAGAGAGAGACTCAGAGAGAGAAAGGGAATTCTCAGATCACACAATGCACACACGGATATTCTCCCTCCCCTCACTTATACACCTCACTCACACACATAGTCATTCCATTTGGAGTTGGTTATTTTTGGCCTGTTGCTCCTCCTTGGTTCCGCAATTCCCGGATCAGCAACCAACTCTGAGCCTAGCTGTCCAATTTTATCATTCCTTGCTGACTCATCATTCTCAATGTGTGTTTCCTGATTTGTCCTCCTTACAGGGACATTGGTTATTGACATTTTAAGTTACTGTCTATAATTTTAGTTGCTTAACTGTTTGGGCTATCACTTTTTGTCAACTTTTTAGTGATAAAATTTCTTTTCATAACTCAAGTGATATTTCACCTGCTATCAAAATAATATATATGCTATTGATTATACGGGGTATGTGTTTGGCTGTTCAGGAATTTGATAATGTATATAAGAGTGGGTGGCAATGTGTGGTAGGTTCCCATTTTGAACCAAAAAATGTTGTGAAAATGTACTTTGTTAAGGGACACAGTCTTCTCATAGCTCCTGCTTAATCTCTACTGCACTTTTGTTCTTCCAAAATGTATGATGTAGCAATGACCTCTTGGTGGTGACAACAAGGCTCTTAAAATCAAACAGTGCGATGATTCCACCACTTGAGAATTTAAGTTCTGGCATAAGTTTCAATCCATTGATTGAGTTTCTTTTTGGCATGTCACTTTTGGTGGATTGGCTTGAATTGTTAAATAAAGAATTTCTGCAAGTGAGTGTTAATTGTTAGATATATATATATATATATATATATATATATGTATATGTATATATATATGCCTGTAACTAAGTGTTATTTGGAATCTATAACCTTATTTGAAGTACCTGGACCAAAGATAGTTAAAAAGAAAATAGAAGAAAAAGAGCATTTTGCATAGTATTTACATCCTGAACATGTTAATTTGACTTGGTAATTAATTTTCATTATGAAAAATGAGATATTAATTCATTTACACCCTAAACATTGTTATGTTCCCTTCAAAAATTGTTACAGTCAATATTAGTGCTCAAGACATAATATTGCTAAGCTCAAGACATGTTATATTGCTAAGCTTTTGTGTTCCTTTTATTGGTTTAAATTTGATTATCTCCTAATTTGAATCTTAAATGTTTGGCTCGCATGACAAGCTTAAGCCAAGGTTGGAAGCTCAGGTTGTAGCAGTGAAGTCCTTAAACTTGGATGGAAAACAAGGCCACAGAGAGTGGTTGGTAAGAATTTGCTTAACCTTTCAATATTAATATACATATATATTTTGTGTCAATAAAAATGGTTTTTCTCAAGTGATGAAATTGTCTAATTTTTTGAACTTTTATATGTCATAGATTGAAGTAATCATTCTGGGGCAGTTGAAGCATCCCCATCTGGTTAACTTAATTGACTACTGCTGTGAAGATGAGCACATGCTTCTTGACTATGAATACATGGAGAGAGGCAATTTAGAGGAAAAGCTTTTCAAAGGTACATGCACCCATCTACAGGGGCTTAACACCTTTAATAACACTTCCTTTTCGAACTTGAAAGCATTTTTTGTGTGGATGCAGAAAATATCCACGCATTAGGTCTCAAATAGATAAACAACAAAAACAAATTACTCACTGTAAAGCAGACAGTGAAGGGGTTAAATGCTTAGGTCACTTGATTAAAAAAGTGTAGGAGTGATATGTAATCATTCAAATGGTTAGTAACTTCTTTATTTAAACTTTGTTCGAGTGTAACTCACATTGCCATATATTCATGCTATATATGAAAGTAATTATGCACACATATAAACTCTATCTAAGCACTAAGATAGGATGGCAAATAGAAAAGCAACTGCAGAGTTCTACACAGGACAACTAGCCCATTTTGGGCCATCTTAAATCACTTTCTGTCCTTTTACTCCTTTTTTTTTTTGCTGATAAGACCCTTTTTGCTCAATTGTTGGCTCATGCATACACTGTAACTAAATTACGTGTCTTCTAGAACTTTTGTCTCTAATGTGATTTCCTTTTCTTGAATGACATGATGGGGCTTGAATTTGATCCTTTGCTACCTGGGGGACCAAAAGTTATAACATATCAGGTCCTCCAATTGCTATTTGGGGTTTCATTAAATCATGTGAAGTGGTGGGACTTAATAGTGTTATTTAAGTTACTATTAGCTCATAGATTGCTTATTGACTTTGTACTTATTTATAACAATAGACCAAAATTATCCCTGCTGTATGCTAAGGAAAGTCAATACTTTGCATAAATTTTTACTCGGGAAACCCATCTATTTGTTCCGAGAAAGAAGCAGCTCCCCTCCATCATGTTCTCAAGAGGGTGTTATACCCAAACTTTGAAATTGAATGCTTTTTTAGGTCAAGGCAGAATGTAGGATAGCTTATACTAAGATGGAATCATACAACCAATAAGGGTTGGTCATGCATTGGAGGGTTTTTTTTAGCCTGAGTTATATGAATTATTTTCATTGGATTTGACCATGGACCAGAGGAGAAACGTTAGGGGAGAAGGGTCATTTTAATTTGAGATTGAATCAAAAGGATTTTGACCAAATGATCCATGAAATAAGTAGCATAATAGATAAGTTGATTTTACTCTCTTTCTTGGATTTTTATTTTTCCTTTTCACGAACTTCTGTTTCCCCTGTTGTAGAAGCGTCTTTTTCCCTCTTTCTAGGTCACCATAGCCACATGAATCAGGCATTGGTTGTGGAAAGGTATGGTTAATTCTAACACCACCCTTCATAATTCAAAAAATTGAGTTTGTGTGTTTGTTAACAGGACCTTAATGAGGGCTAAAAAAACAAAAAAGAAATGTTCTACTATAAGAAGAATGCCTTTCCTTTTTTCTTTTGTTTATGATTTTCAATTTTTTATCTTAGATTTTATCATTTGATGTTTTCTTTTTCAAAATTTTAAAAAGGTAAAAAATGTTTCTGTGATTGAATTTTCCACTTTAAAGCAACCAACTTTAGGTAAAGCAACCGGCTTTAGGTTGGCATAGAATAATGGTATTGTTAACTAAAAACTTCAGCAGTAGCTGTTAGAATAATGTCATTCCTCAGGTTTCTCTTGGTCTGTTTCTAAATTATTTTTTACTTGAGAAGTTTTTAGTTGCAAATGATACATTGGAGATTGAACAAGAGAGATGAAACTTGGTGGGCCAAAGGATTAGCAAAACCAAGTAGTTTTTTGATGGGGTTGGGAAAACGTGATTTGTGTTTGGGTGTGGGATTGTGCTCTTCTCTATATATTTGTTCAATGTTGGCAAAGTAATTAGTACATCGATCAACTAATCTCTGCTTCACATCTACCATTTTAGAACTCAAATATAAATGAAATTGTGATTGCTCTGCTTCATCGTTTTTTCTTATTAACATTGTGGGCTCTGTTTCTAAAAGTATTGGAAGTTTGTTTCCGAATATCATGTTATGTGCACATGATTTTACCCATTTAACTTTATCATTTAAATAGCTATATACATATCATTCATTCATATTGCATCTTGGATAAAGGGCATCAGTCGGTTCACTATTGGTTCACTATAGTTTATATTTCTAATGCCATTTTGCCATACTAGCTCTTAACATTTTGAAACAAGCTAGAGCATCTTGCTTTATATATTGCACCCAAAAGTTCTGTGCAGTTTGTTTCAATTTAATCCACTAGCAATTTAGCACCTCATGTTTATTAAAAAAACAAATTGCTAATTTTGGAGGGGGCAAAACGCGAGTTGTTATAACCCTCAATTTTGTATATTCTATCACAATTTTCGATACTGTCATCTCTAATTATATATATTCTGGATTTGTGGTGATTATTATCTGGTAGATTTAGTATATACTACCTTATTAGTATATATACAAATCGTTTAATAACATGCATAAAAACCAAGATGTTTCTGCATTGAGGTAAGAATACCTCAAGTTTAAGTCACCAATAATTGAATTGAAAAATACATCTTAATGTACAGTTTTTATAACAAAAAAGGATTTTAATGCATAGTTATGGGTTCGTATTTTTATGATATGATTCAAGCATACTTCCCTTTCAATATTTTTATATAAGTGAGGTTCAATTGTGTATTGTTTTTAATTTATTTGACTTAGAGAAAGGAAGGAACGGGTTAAATAAGACAATTCCTCCTTTTTTTTAATTAATACATGTGATGATATTTCTTTCCCTTTTCGAGATTCTGGTTTGCCCTCTCTCTAAGCAGCACTTGAGGTGCTTAATCATTCATCCTCTCTCATTTTAATCTACTTTTTTTTCCTACAAAGAATTTTTCATTGCAGGTTTGGCCTCTTCCTTCTTAGACCAACTGTTATCTTCTTGCAGCTTTTCCTTCTCTCTAACTGGCCCGTTGATGGTGTTGTTGCATTCTCCACTTTTTTTGACAGGTGATTTATGATAAAATAACTGGGAGAAGCAGAGGATTTAGTTTTTTGACCATGTCTTTGGCTGAGGAAGTTGAAGCAACTGCTCGGCAATTCGGTGGCTATGTAAGTTGTTTGATTTATATGTTGTAAGTTGTCTAATTTCAGAGCACCAGCTGCATGCATATCTGCTGTCTAATTCTGAGAAATTGTTGCTAATGGAAGTACTTCAGAAAATTGGACACCTTAACTACATTTGAGCCATAATTTGCATTTGAGCTTGCAAGTAGGGTAGACTTCACCGCTGCAGCTAATATTTTTCTTTTATACATCAAAGAATATGGGTAGACTTTGTCCCAGAGAATCTCACACCTTATTACAAATTTGTTGGGTATGCAATAATAATGGAAGCACTATATATATAGTTGTTCCTAAATTTGCACTAAATAACTATACTGGAATCGCATCAAGTATATAATGGGCAGTTATGAGTCTTTTCACCTTTAGTGCATCATATATAGATGTGCTGAACATAGTATATGTAATAAGGATAGTTATGAGTCTCTACACTTTTTTTTTTTTTGACGTGAATGAGTCTCTTCACTTTACTCTTTAGACCATTGTGTGGTTTGATAATTTGCCTTATAATTCTACATAATAGACAAAGGTTAATTATTGGTTTATATAAAAAAGAGAATAATGCTTAGTCAACTCTTAAAGGGTTAGATGCTCTGTTCGCTATTCATGGGATTTCCTATTTGACTCAAGTATGTTCTTGGTATTGCTTTTAGAACAAACAAACAATTTTAAATGTTTATTTTGAGATCTTTTCCCCTTATACAATGCTTGAACTTAACAAAAAATCATCTTTTGGTGAGGTCTCCTCTGTGGAATTTCTTTCAGGTTTTTTTGCTAAGGTAAAAGAAATAAGTACTACATTTTAAGGATAAGAGCTTTATGGTGATTGAGGTTGGGCATCAATTGGTATCTCTTGGGCATTTTATGACCGGAAACGTCTTAGACCATGTTTTCTTAGCTTCATTTCTAAATGTAATGCAATATGCCGATCCACTCGGGCCTTAAAATTTTTGTCAATCATAGAACTACATGTACTGCTATACTAATCTACACTCATCAAGCCTTGCTATACTGCATCATGCAGTGCTTGAGGTTGAACGAATCCATCAAACAATTCAAATTAAAAATAGAAGATGATTTGTGCTTACTTTGTAGGAAAATTAAAAAATGCACACACTGAAAATAAAACTTTCATTGAGATATGTAAATAGAACACATAGTAAATTGAAGTAGGTCTATCAAATGGGGTTAGCATATCAGCAAGCAGATATTGTAGCTATTGAAGAGACCTTTGGCAGATGAATCTTTATTGCAAGTTAAAGTTGGTATTGCTGTCTTGCAGTAACTGCCTTCATATGTAGAAATTATACCAACGATTATACCTTACTTTTATAAAGTATATGACGCCTTTAGCAAAGAAAATGGTACATTAGGGAATTGTGGATTAAGTGTGGATTACCAATTCTGGAAATCAATTATCTAGGTGTTGGATTTGTCATTGAAAAAATTCTATACCTTTTTTGCTTGAAGCTAATGTACCATTTGCTTTGCTCATGGCATTTATCTAAGTGAAAGAGGAACTTGAAGTTAATGTTGAAGAGTTCCGGCATCATTCTTTCTCGGCAGCTGACCCTTATAATTTATTCTATGCTTTGGACTCATCTTTTAGATTTGCTTAATCTATATTTTTTTTTTCGTCAGGTACATGTGTACTCATCATTGTTTGTGACTGATATGTCATATGACATGCTTGAAGTCTAATAGTGCCTCAATCTCGGACTACATTGCATACTTGAGTACCAAGTTAAACCATCCGTATATGAGGATCATTATGTTGTGGTAGGATTTGTCCCATTCCTAGCTGATATTCCATTTGATATGGTTACTTCATTAAGCTAAAGACAAGAAACACCTGATTTGGCCCCACTAATCACTATTGGATTATTAACTAGATACTTTGTAAGGAGACCTACTATCGAGAGCAAAGGACATTAAAATTACCTATACTCATATGGTGTAAGTTTGTGTGTCACAACTTGTAACATCCCCATTTTTTGGCTTTCTAATATCGGTAATAATTATATAAATAATTATATTCTTATCCGAGATTTAGAAAATGACTTTGGATAAACTAAGGTCATTTCCTTCTCATACTTATTTTTATAAGGTTACGGGGAAGTTTTGGAATGAAAATTCAGATGGAAACCGGTCTGCGTTTTCTGCATTTTCACTGACAGTAAGTTTTTACTGATCAGAAACCCTAATTTTAATTCGTGAACGAAACACTTAAGGTTTTTATTTTATTTCCTACGATTGTGCATTTTAAGAATTATTTTACAAAACGTGAAATAATATAAGTTTTACGGACGTTATGTTCAATCGGGTAAACGACGGAGCCGATTACGGGAGTTTTGAGACTCGATAAGTGGACAAAACCTATATGCTCTTAGGAATAGGTCATCCATGTGAGAGGTTTAATGTGGCTTAGGGTTATGTTAGCAATTTTTAATAATTGCATTTTTATCCCTAAACTTTCTATTATTTGTATTTTGGTCCCTAAACTAATTTCTTTAATACACTAAGTGAAGTGGGCTAAATTCTTGCCATTCAAACCCATTAAGGGCTGCACCCAAAAGTCTCAATTTCATGTCCAAGAATTCATTTCCATGAAGGAATTCTAGTCTTGAATTTCCTATGTCTTCATTTTGCCATAAGTTGATTTAAGTGAAAAATAATTGGGCTTGGGCTTTTTGGGCCCAAAAGTGGCGCAAGGCCCATGACTTGGGAGGCTTGCTCTACAAATTCTAGAGGCAACATGAGAGTTCTAGCTCATTCTACCATCTTCCAAACTATTCATCCATCTTCTCCATTTCTCCTTTCTCTCTCAAACTCCATAGACTTGATTTGTGAAGGAGCTTGGTGATTCTTTGCCCATTTTCACATTCCAAGAGGTGATTCATGTTCCTCATTATCTCTAAACTCTTATTCATTCATTTCATTTCTTGTTTTAGAGACTTTTCCATATGATTCCTCTTAGTTGTTCTTAACTTTGAAAAGTCATAGTAAATCATAGAAAAATCCTAAAAATGTGAAATCACTTTCTATGTTCTTATTATTATCTCTACTATCATGATCTAAGAGATTGTTTCAAACAAAATTTTCCTTCCCTAGTTTCTAGCCTAGGCCGAACCATGAACAAAATTAGGTGTAGGAACTTAATTTCTTTTGATGAAAGTAATCATGTTAATCATCTATTGAACATGTATTAATGATGAATCTAGGTTCTTATGTCAAACTAAGATTCCTAGCCCTAATCTAAGGTCTTGGCCGAAATTAGGGTTTTGGTAAAATTAAAAGTTAATGTTTTAATCTTTGTTGTTAAACAAGTGTTACAAAGACTTAAGGATTTTGGATCATTAATCCAAGACTTAAGCAAAGTTAGATTTTTTTGTCACTAAACCTAGTCTAGGCCGTGACCAACTAGGAGTGATTAGGAAGATTTGATTCTTAATTTTTGTTGATTAGTCATTAATCCGTTGTCTTAAGTAATTAGGATCATTAATCCAATGACTTAGGCAATTCTAGAAATTTTTAGCCACTAAACCTAAGAGAGGCCGTGACCTATTATAAGGAATTAGGAGATTTTAATTTCTTGATTAATGATTAGTTTATTGTGGTTGATGAAGGTTTAGCGAGTTCGTTGTGTACGTGAACCCGACTTCCGACAAGTTACGTATTACACCGCAGAGAAATCTTGAGAGGTAAGAGGGGATTACCTAAGGGGTTTATTCGATGGCTACATGCCTATTTGTGTTGTCTGTAATTATTTGTTGGTGGTTGTTTAAGTGTTTAAGTCGTTTATTTTTATCTGTGTTGGTTATCTGTTTATAATTGTTTATAATTGTTTATCTGCAATTATTTATTTTAATGCTGTGATGCATGATCTGCCTGAAAATATTACTGTGATATTGTGGTGGATGTTGTTTGAGAAGCCTGACAGTGGTCGGTGCCCTATTAACTAATCAGTTAAAAGCTTTGAAAAGCTTCGTAAATTATATTCAATGTTTTAACGGTAAAATATTGGAATATAATGTTAATGGAAAATATTTATTTGGAAAAAATAAAGAGTTTTGGAAAATATCATTATTTTAATAATTTATCGCTGTAAGAGTGACTAATGAGTTACAATGAGGACGAAACCGTTAAAATATTTTTGTACTGCTGATTTTTACGTAATAAATTCCGGAATATTATAAAAAGTTATTTTATGAAATTAATTTTCAAAAATAACTTAATAATGATTTTAGAAAAATATTTAAGTGAAATAAGCTAAAATTTGGCTTAAATGGCTAATTTGACGGCAACTTGAAAAAATACCGACGGCAAGAAATCCTAAAGCGGCAGTACGTAGTTTAAACAACTTTGAGCCTCAAGTGACCATCTTTTATTAAAAGTTAAATTTTTAACTTACAGTTTTATTTCCCATTTGAAATGATTTTCCGAAAAACAAGTTGAACTCAATCGTGTTAAAGTGGTTCTGAACTTAGTAACCGAGACGTCGGGGTACTAAGGTTCGTGTTGTGTTATGGACTTGGGGTCCATTGGACTTTGAGGTCCTGTAGACTTGATGTCTAATGTAGACATGGTGTCTACTGAGTTAAAAACATTTAAGATGTTTTCTATTACCACGAACCTATGGCTGGTGCATCGGTCTAGGGGTGTCGTGATTGAGCACTCGGACTTTGAGGTCCTGTGTTATTAATAAAGTTTTAAAGATGTTTAAAATTATGATTAGTCGTAAGCCATTTTGAGCTTCGGCAAAAGGAGATTGAACACAAAGAAAAGTGTCAAGAACAAAGTGTTTTGTTGCATGCATTTGGCAGACGTGCCCCGGTTTATGTGTGAGTACCTTGGTGCGTCAGGTGTCTCATGCTACGATTTTCTCATTGTGCCAGGGTTGGACAATGAAACCCCATTTACGTTGTTATCACTGTGCCTTGGGTTTGGACAGTGTGCAATGGGTTTTGACTACGTGCCTGTTTGCCTAGTGTGGCAATTGAGCTTGATCAACTCACTACGGTTGGGATATCTCATGAGATTAAGTGCAAAGTTAGACGATGTATTGAAGTGTTCATGCATAGTTTTTCAACTGATGATGCGTGGGGTATGAAACCCAGTGATAAACTATTAGCTTGATATGAATGCTTATGTTTATATAACATGTACATGTGTATGTGTTATCTGTGGTGTCGTGCATGGAGGTGTCGAGTTAAATCCAGATGATTGGTTTCTCATTCGAGCTAATTACTTAAGACAATGGATTAATGACTAATCAACAAAAATTAATAATCAAATCATCCTAATCACTCCTAGTTGGTCACGGCCTAGACTAGGTTTAGTGACAAAAAAATCTAACTTTGCTTAAGTCTTGGATTAATGATCCAAAATCCTTAAGTCTTTGTAACACTTGTTTAACAACAAAGATTAAAACATTAAATTTTAATTTTACAAAAACCCTAATTTCGGCCAAGACCTTAGATTAGGGCTAGGAATCTTAGTTTGACATAAGAACCTAGATTCATCATTAATACATGTTCAATAGATGATTAACATGATTACTTTCATCAAAAGAAATTAAGTTCCTACACCTAATTTTGTTCATGGTTCGGCCTAGGCTAGAAACTAGGGAAGGAAAATTTTGTTTGAAACAATCTCTTAGATCATGATAGTAGAGATAATAATAAGAACATAGAAAGTGGTTTCACATATTTAGGATTTTTCTATGATTTACTATGACTTTTCAAGTTAAGAACAACTAAGAGGAATCATATGGAAAAGTCTCTAAAACAAGAAATGAAATGAATGAATAAGAGTTTAGAGATGATGAGGAACATGAATCACCTCTTGGAATATGAAAATAGGCAAAGAATCACCAAGCTCCTTCACAAATCAAGTCTATGGAGTTTGAGAGAGAAAGGAGAAATGGAGAAGATGGATGAATAGTTTGGAAGATGGTAGAATGAGCTAGAACTCTCATGTTGCCTCTAGAATTTGTAGAGCAAGCCTCCCAAGTCATGGGCCTTGCGCCACTTTTGGGCCCAAAAAGCCCAAGCCCAATTATTTTTCACTTAAATCAACTTATGGCAAAATGAAGACATAGGAAATTCAAGACTAGAATTCCTTCATGGAAATGAATTCTTGGACATGAAATTGAGACTTTTGGGTGCAGCCCTTAATGGGTTTGAATGGCAAGAATTTGGCCCACTTCACTTATTGTATCAAAGAAATTAGTTTAGGGACCAAAATACAAATAACAGAAAGTTTAGGGATAAAAATGCAATTATTAAAAATTGCTAACATAACCCTAAGCCACATTAAACCTCTCACATGGATGACCTATTCCTAAGAGCATATAGGTTTTGTCCACTTATCGAGTCTCAAAACTCCCGTAATCGGCTCCGTCGTTTACCCGATTGAACATAACGTCCGTAAAACTTATATTATTTCACGTTTTGTGAAATAATTCTAAAAATGCACAATCGTAGGAAATAAAATAAAAACCTTAAGTGTTTCGTTCACGAATTAAAATTAGGGTTTCTGATCAGTAAAAACTTACTGTCAGTGAAAATGCAGAAAACGCAGACCGGTTTCCGTCTGAATTTTCATTCCAAAACTTCCCCGTAACCTTATAAAAATAAGTATGAGAAGGAAATGACCTTAGTTTATCCAAAGTCATTTTCTAAATCTCAGATAAGAATATAATCATTTATATAATTATTACCGATATTAGAAAGCCAAAAAATCGGGATGTTACATACTACCCCTCTTAAAAAAATTACGTCCTTGAAATTTCGTGGCTCGAAACTCGATAGGATCTGATCTGACTCTCACAAGAAAGTATAGGAAAGAATTTCATCAATTTGAAAAGAATACAAGAATATCTAGTATGTAAAAAGATTCTTTAATAGGTTCGTGAGTGTAAAAATGCATCGCGAATACATATTTACAACCATGACTCTAATTAAAGTTCCTTCTTTCACAAGAATTTTCCTGCCAACAATTCAAAAGAACAACAGTCTGACAAGAATTCAGACTGAATCACTTTCTACCAAAGGTAAAAGTGACTAGAGTAAGTCTCATCGAGAAACTTCCTTTGTCCACAAAATGCCTATCCGGAACAACAACAGGGCAATTCATAACTTTACAAAAGTTAAAGATCTGACCCAAACTCAAACTGATCGCCATTAATCAAAAAGAAGAAGAAACTGAAATTAATTTCTTCAACAAACCTTTGTTCTCAAAAAGTCGTAAATGACATACACACATTGAAAAGACTGATAACACAGGAGACCTTAGAGAGTCAAATACTCAGGGGTTTTCAAAATACGATTATACTTAGAATTCCATTACAAACTTATAATTATAGATTATTAACGTACATACTTCATATATAGGATTCTTATACTTAACAACGTCTTCTATAAGACTTTCAAGCTGTGAAGTTTTCCACACTACTTCTGATTATCAGATGGTGAAGCTACAGCGCCGCACACGGTGTAGACTCTTCCCTTGGTCGCAGGTCTACCAGTCCCTGAGGTGTTATTGACAATTGATCCATGATTAGGCGCATTGCAATCCTTCGCTAAATATCCCACTTGATCACAGTTGAAACACTTAGCCCTCCTCACAGGGCAAGTATCCCTCATATGTCTTGTATCTCCACAGTGAAAACATCTTCTAACTGGGCCTTGACTTTGATTCTGTTGGCCTCCACTTCCCGATGCAGCAAAATTAGGACAATATTGTTGTTGATTCTGATTATTTCCCGGTGGACAGGAATAAGGTATTCTCTGCACTTGCTTTTCTCCCTGATTCTGAAATTGATCCTTGGATCTAGATGGTCCTCCAACATTCCCCTTATCATCTCTTCCTTTCCTCATCTGCTCTATCTTCCTACTCATCTCGACTAGAGCTTGAAAATTACGGAGTTGCAGAGGTAAAACAGACTCCTTAATCTCAAATCGCAGTCCTGCCTCAAATCTTTCACACTTCCAGCTTTCATTTGGTTGGGCTTGAAAGAAACGGAAGTATTTGGCAAGCGATTCAAACTTCGCCGCATACTCCCCCACAGTCAAATCTCTTTGGTACAGTCGTAGAAATTCTTGTTCTTTCTCAATCCGAACACTCTCCGGAAAATAATTGTTCAAGAATGCGGTTTTAAACACATCCCAAGTAATTCCTTGATGATCAGCTTCCAGCAGCTGTCGAGCACCTCTCCACCAATACTCCGCATCTCCTATCAGTAGGAAAACAGCATAGGTAACCCTAACTTCTGCTAGAGTGGCCACCAACTCAAAGATTTTCTCTAGTTCTTGAATCCATAGATCAGCTTTCTCATGATCAGCATCCACACCAAACTGGGAAGGATTCTGGCTTCGAAACGCAGTCAGAGCCTTGCCCTCCACAGCTTGCAGATTCTGGGCATTCATAGATGCAGTTTGATTTGCAATCGCAGCTGCCACATGTTCCATCACTTGAGCCGTATAATCTAATCCATCATCATAATTGTCATTCATGTTGCCACGGCCGCCAATGGGACCACCTCGACGACCCCTTCCACGACCGCGTCCACGTCCTCGTCCACGTCCACCTTCTGGTGCTGGTTCCATAACTGACCTATAAAACAAAATCAGTTAGACCGCAACCAGAAAATGAAACGCGCACTTGCGTGTCTAAAACACATTACTTCTAAGAAGTAATTCAATCAACTTATCATCTACAATGCATAGGTTTCCTCAAGACCTCGATTCATTGTGTGTCAACACATTGTTTCGATAAGGAAACAATTCAAACAACCTCCAACCAGAGATCACACAACAAAAACATAACAGACCTATTTCCCAACATTCCCGAAAGACTCGACCAACTCTGATACCACAAATGTGACACCCTTTCTGGGTTCATCACATAGTTACCCAAATGCGGAAAATTAAACTTATTTAATCGCTGGTTACTTTCGGAAAATAGAATTTTTAGTAATCGTTTTATCGTGAAAATGGTGATGAATTTTTTTAAAAAAAATCCATACATAAACAAACATATCTCTACGTATATGCGTCAACAGTTACATACATACAACATCACTAGTAGGAGAGTACAAAAGAGCCCTCATTAGTATAGGCTATTCTCCATCAAACTAAGTAAAGAAAGTAAAGACATATACACAACAAGTAACGAGCAGTCCAGAACCATACCAAAAACTCATGGCTCTCAGTAGCCAGATCAAAAACTGACAAGACTCGCTACCTCAAAACTATACCTATAGCTGGTCAAGCTAATGAAAACCATTGGGGAGATCATGATGATCACCCCCACCTCCAGCAGGTGTATCTGGTGAAGATACCTCTGCTCCCTCTCCATCGTCGGAAGAGTCATCATCATCAACTACAGGAGGGTGAAACTCAAGATCATCCTCAAAGTACTCATAAGGGTCCTCCTCAATCTCAAGATCCTCTGCCACCTCAACAGGAGGTACTGCCGGTGCTACAATCTGAAGAGGCTGAGGCTGAATAGACTGAGGTGGAACAATGAGTAACCCGTGCTCGGCCAGGAACTGTAGGTAAAGCCATATCGGAGGTAGAGATACATCAACAGTCTCCACCATATGCGTCCTCCGCTGCGGTCCCGCCTCTACGGTGCCGTCGATCTCCCTAGTAGGGCCATAATAGGTGGTGCTGAGTGCCCCAGGGTTTATCTCCTAGGCACCACCGTAATGTGCTCGATCAAACATGATCGAACGTAGTCTCGAATGTGCCAGTGGCATATCCGGGTCCATCTAATCTCAGACGACATAGAATATATGTTAATCATCTATTGAACATGCATTAATGATGAATCTAGGTTCTTATGTCAAACTAAGATTCCTAGCCCTAATCTAAGGTCTTGGCCGAAATTAGGGTTTTGGTAAAATTAAAAGTTAATGTTTTAATCTTTGTTGTTAAACAAGTGTTACAAAGACTTAAGGATTTTGGATCATTAATCCAAGACTTAAGCAAAGTTAGATTTTTTTGTCACTAAACCTAGTCTAGGCCGTGACCAACTAGGAGTGATTAGGAAGATTTGATTCTTAATTTTTGTTGATTAGTCATTAATCCATTGTCTTAATTAATTAGGATCATTAATCCAATGACTTAGGCAATTCTAGAAATTTTTAGCCACTAAACCTAAGAGATGCCGTGACCTATTATAAGGAATTAGGAGATTTTAATTGCTTGATTAGTGATTAGTTGATTGTGGTTGATGAAGGTTTAGCGAGTTCTTTGTGTACGTGAACCCGACTTCCGACAAGTTACGTATTACACCGCAGAGAAATCTTGAGAGGTAAGAAGGGATTACCTAAGGGGTTTATTCGATGGCTACATGCCTATTTGTGTTGTCTGTAATTATTTGTTGGTGGTTGTTTAAGTGTTTAAGTCGTTTATTTTTATCTGTGTTGGTTATCTGTTTATAATTGTTTATAATTATTTATCTGCAATTATTTATTTTAATGCTGTGATGCATGATCTGCCTGAAAATATTACTGTGATATTGTGGTGGATGTTGTTTGAGAGGCCTGACAGTGGTCAGTGCCCAATTAACTAATCAGATAAAAGCTTTGCAAAGCTTCGTAAATTATATTCAATGTTTTAACGGTAAAATATTGGAATATAATGTTAATGGAACATATTTATTTGGAAAAAATAAAGAGTTTTGGAAAATATCATTATTTTAATAATTTATCGCTGTAAGAGTGATTAATGAGTCACAGTGAGGACGAAACCGTGAAAATATTTTTGTACTGCTGATTTTTACGTAATAAATTCCGGAATATTATAAAAAGTTATTTTATGAAATTAATTTTCAAAAATAACTTAATAATGATTTTAAAAATATATTTAAGTGAAATAAGCTAAAATTTGGCTTAAATGGCTAATTTGACGGCAACTTGAAAAAATACCGACGGCAAGAAATCCTAAAGCGGCAGTACGTAGTTTAAACAACTTTGAGCCTCAAGTGACCATCTTTTATTAAAAGTTAAATTTTTAACTTACAGTTTTATTTCCCATTTGAAATGATTTTCCGAAAAAACAAGTTGAACTCAACTGTGTTAAACTGGTTCTGAACTTAGTAACCGAGACGTCGGGGTACTAAGGTTCGTGTTGTGTTATGGACTTGGGGTCCTTTGGACTTTGAGGTCCTGTAGACTTGGTGTCTACTGTAGACTTGGTGTCTACTGAGTTAAAAACATTTAAGATGTTTTCTATTACCACGAACCTATGGCTGGTGCATCGGTCTAGAGGTGTCGTGATTGAGCACTCGGACTTTGAGGTCCTGTGTTATTAATAAAGTTTTAAAGATGTTTAAAACTATGGTTAGTCGTAAGCCATTTTGAGCTTCGGCAAAAGGAGATTGAACACAAAGAAAAGTGTCAAGAACAAAGTGTTTTGTTGCATGCATTTGGCAGACGTGCCCCGGTTTATGTGTGAGTACCTTGTGGCGTCAGGTGTCTCATGCTACGATTTTCTTCATTGTGCCAGGGTTGGACAATGAAACCCCATTTACGTTGTTATCACTGTGCCTTGGGTTTGGACAGTGTGCAATGGGTTTTGGCTGCGTGCCTGTTTGCCTAGTGTGGCAATTGAGCTTGATCAACTCACTACGGTTGGGATATCTCATGAGATTAAGTGCAAAGTTAGACGATGTATTGAAGTGTTCATGCATAGTTTTTCAACTGATGATGTGTGGGGTATGAAACCCAGTGATAAACTATTAGCTTGATATGAATGCTTATGTTTATATAACATGTACATGTGTATGTGTTATCTGTGGTGTCGTGCATGGAGTTGTCGAGTTAAATCCAGATGATTGGTTTCTCACTCTTGCATGTTTTATTTTTGGTTTCTCTACTGGTGCATATTCTATGTCGTCTGAGATTAGATGGATTCGGATATGCCACTGGCACATTCGAGACTACGTTCGATCATGTTTGATCGAGCACATTACGGTGGTGCCTGGGAGATAAACCCTGGGGCACTCAGCGCCACCTATTATGGCCCTACTAGAGAGATCGACGGCACCATAGAGGCGGGACCGCAGCAGAGGACGCATATGGTGGAGACTATTGAGGTATCTCTACCTCCGATATGGCTTTACCTACAGTTCCTGGCCGAGCACGGGTTACTCATTGTTCCACCTCAGTCTATTCAGCCTCAGCCTCTTCAGATTGTAGCACCGGCAGTACCTCCTGTTGAGGTGGCAGAGGAGCTTGAGATTGAGGAGGACCCTTATGAGTACTTTGAGGATGATCTTGAGTTTCACCCTCCTGTAGTTGATGATGATGACTCTTCCGACGATGGAGAGGGAGCAGAGGTATCTTCACCAGATACACCTGCTGGAGGTGGGGGTGATCATCATGATCTCCCCAATGGTTTTCATTAGCTTGACCAGCTATAGGTATAGTTTTGAGGTAGCGAGTCTTGTCAGTTTTTGATCTGGCTACTGAGAGCCATGAGTTTTTGGTATGGTTCTGGACTGCTCGTTACTTGTTGTGTATATGTCTTTACTTTCTTTACTTAGTTTAATGGAGAATAGCCTATACTGATGAGGGCTCTTTTGTACTCTCCTACTAGTGATGTTGTATGTATGTAACTGTTGACGCATATACGTAGAGATATGTTTGTTTAAGTATGGATGTTTTAAAAAAAAAAAAATTCATCACCATTTTCACGATAAAACGTTTACTAAAAATTCTATTTTCCGAAAGTAACCAGCGATTAAATAAGTTTAATTTTCCGCATTTAGGTAACTATGTGATGAACCCAGAAAGGGTGTCACACAACTTTCCTTACTGATGGATTTATTTTTTTCTAGAATAGTCTTTGAGGAATAATTATGATATACTTTTGAAGAAGGATGAAAGTCTAATGCTTCACTTTTCAATCTACATTGAACATGTTTCATGAGGATAGAAAAACCAATACATAAATTAATTACACGATGCAGTTTTGGTTTTCTAATAATTGCAAGGAATTGGTTTTTTGATTTTCTCTAATGTAAAGGATTTGATTGTAGATGTAAGATAAAAAAGATTGAAGTGCGTTGTTTTATGAATTGAAGTTCTAAGTTTACCTTTATATTTTGTCATAAGTATTGGCATTATCCTTATTGGTGATGGTGTCTAGAATACGTGATCGCTTCAAATATCAGTTTTTTCCATTTAAGGAATAATTTTAAGAACCAGTGATTTTCAGCATGTAACCTTAATTCTTTGTTGCTTTAACCTTAATTCTTTGTTGCTTTGATTCCACGATATACATCTATGTCAAGGTGTTGTAGCTGCATGAAGTCATCAATCACTTTTTATTGTTATAGTCATATATATAAGATAAAAGGTCAGAGGGTGTAAAGCTTGATTTGTCCTGGCATTTGTGAACACAGGAAATGTATAATACTTATTGTTTTAGTCATATTTTTATTTATGTTTTACATAAAAAAATTTTTTTTACAAAAAAACACATTGAAATTTAAAATGAAAAACTACTCCTGCTACCTTTAAAAAAAAAAAAAAAATCAAATTCAATAACTTTTTAAAAAGTATTTTTTATGATTGTATCAAAAATAAAATAATTTCTACTTTTACAAAAAATTTGTATCAAATGAGCGCTATTTTTGTCTCAAGTACAAATTAACATTTTTTTTTCCGGTATTGTCTTACTATCACAAATAATGGTTTTATTTTTATTAACCATTAATTACATTGTTTGATAAAAAAGTCATCAACTACATTGTGTTTAACAGAAAATTTACTCGTGCATTGCACGGGTACATTACACTAGTATATAACAAATCAATCAAAAACATGGGCCCTGCCACTCTTTCTTTGAAGGGTCGCGCTATTTGCACACCCGGGTGCGACACCTGGGTACTGTAGCGCTACAGTAGTTTCTTTTTTTTTTTTAATACAAATTTTGACTTCTTTTAAAAAAATAAAAATTTAGCTTTTTTGAATACTAACATTTTTTGTTAATCCACTGTAAATATCTGGTTAATTCAGTTTATTATATGGTTAATGGGTCATCCTGAAACTTACAATAATTTTTCACACAAATTAACCATATAATGAACTGAATTAACCAGATATTTGCACGTGATTAACCAAATATTTACATGGTTGTGAAAAATGATTGTAAGCTTAAGGATGACCCATTAACCATATAATGAACTGAATTAACCAAATATTTGCACGTGATTAACCATATAGAATGGTTGAAGCATCAGAGTTGCCCATTAACCACATAATACACTGAATTAACCAACCATTTTCAAAGGATTAACCACGTGTTTATGGAATGTAAAAATCTTATTTCAAGCATCAGAGTTATCCATTAACCACAGAATACACTATATTAACCAACCATTTTCAAAGGATTAACCACGTGTTTATGGCATGTAAAAATCTTATTTCAACCATCAGAGTTACCTATTAACCACAGAATACACTGAATTAACCAGATATTTGCACATAATTAACAAAAAATATTAGTATTCAAAAAGCTAAATTTTTATTTTATTTTTTAAAAACGTCAAAATTTATATTAAAAAAAAAAGCGCTATAGTAATGCTACAGTAACACTACTGTAGCACTATAGTAGCGGGTGTCGCACCTGGTGTCAAAACCAGGTGTGCAACTATCATTTCTATTCTTCATATAATATTATGAATTCAATGAAGCACCAGCAATTCACAATGAATTGCTATCCTTATAGTTTGGCTGAAAGCCAATTTTCTCATATTCGTGGGATATAGTGATTTTATTATTATTATTATTATTTTATTTCTACTTTACATTCCCTTATAATTTCTAATTAATTATGATAAATTCTTATACTAACAATTTTCTACATTTTATCTCATCTGATTAATCTTTTTTTTTTTGTGAAACAAATTTGATTAATATTTTTATTAAATAAATTATATTGCACTTTCAGGATGTTACAGAAAAACTATAGAAGTTTCTCTTCTACTTTTATATATAAAGATTAGAGTTAATGAAGAATAAACATATTCCAAAATCCAACATTTAATTAGTATTTTCTCTAAAGTTATTAAAGATATAATGAATGTTATTTTACTAAATTGCCCATAGATTGGGGGAAAAAACTATAGAAGTTTCTCTTATACTTTTATATATAAAGATTGCCCACAATTTTGGTGGGAAAAACTATAGAAGTTTCCCTTCTACTTTTATATATAAGGATAACTACCCTATGTTAATTTAAGAAATAATTAGAGTTAATGAAGACTAAACATATTCCAAAATCTAACATTTAATTAGTATTTTCTCTAAAGATATAATTAGAGTTAATGAAGACTAAACATATTCCAAAATCCAACATTTAATTAATATTTTCTCTAAAGATATTAAAGATATAATAAATGTTATTTTACTAAATTGCCCACAGTTTTGGGGGGAAAAAACTATAGAAGTTTCTCTTCTACTTTTATATATAAAGATGAGGGAAACAAAAATACTAAGTTTATTGATACAATAACTACCCTTTGTTAATTTAAGAAATAATTAGAGTTAATGAAGACTAAACATATTCCAAAATCCAACATTTAATTAGTTTTCTCTAAAGATATTAAAGATATAATAAATGTTATTTTACTAAATTGCCCACAGTTTTGGGGGAAAAAAACTATAGAAGTTTCTCTTCTACTTTTATAAATAAAGATTGCGCACAGTTTTGTGGTGAAAAACTATAGAAGTTTCTCTTCTACTTTTATATATAAAGATAAAGATTCCACTCTTTATCTTCCAACAACTCTTCAGTTTCAACCGTTGTCACCTTTCTCCTTCCACATTACAGAACCAGCACCCAGCCATAGGCGAAGAAGAAAGGTAAGCCTTTTTTTTTTTACAGCCAAGTCTCTTCAATGTTCCATTGTCTCCTTCATGAATCTTCATTAATTGAGTCATTCTCTGCTTTGCTCCACATAATGAGTTTTATGCTCCAAATTATATGTGATATATATGAATTTTTAAGGTTTAATTAATTTTTTGGTCCCTGTAAATACGGCGAGATTTGGTTTTTGTTCCTCAAAAAAAATTTCTTAGGAAATGGTCCCTAAACGTTTTAAAATTTTGAAAAACGTCCCTGCCATCAACTCACCTCTGTTAAGTGATGACGTGGCAAATGGATGCCACATCATCAATGCTACATGTACCAGAATAATATTATTTAATGCCACGTTGGAAAATATTTTAAAAATATTTAATAATTAATTTTTTTTGAATTTTTTGAAATAATTTAATAGTTGATTTTTTTATTTTAAACTTTTTATTTATTATCTATTAGTATTAGTATATATATATAAACCTCAATAATGTCTACTGTGCAAGACACACGTGTCATCATTATATGATATTTAACTATTTTAAAAGTGTGTCCAGTTATTAGTTTCCCCTTTCAAGAAAAACTAAAAGAAGGCTTGGGATACTTTGTTATATTTACTCTATCATTCACTCCTCTCTCTATTCTTTTTCGTTACACCATCATCATTTATAATTATTTTTTGACAGCATCATTTATCATTTATCATCTTAAAAGTGCAACATTTTCATATTTTCCGGTGATTTCCTTTTGCTATTATTGCACTATATTTACATCCTTTTCATCAATCCTCTTTACTTTATTCTTTGTGTACTGACTATGAGTAATACTCAATCCGGACTCAATTATAAGTAATATTAACTAATTTCATATTTATTAAGGAAGTTAATTAATTTAGTTTAATTGTCTTGATTTATGTAAAAAAAGAGAGAGTTATAATTACTAAACTACCATTTAATTGTCTCGGGAGTGTACAATGCTCTCAAAAAAGTAAAAAGAAAATTGGTTGGATTGATTAATTTTATTGATTTTTGGAATACAGACATTGAATAGAGTTGATTTGGTTAGATTTTGCTTATAATTGAGTCCGGATGGAGTACTAAATTTGCATCTTATTTTTTATTTTGCTATAGATATTAGATAGTGGCGAACCTTCATGGTGTCCGAAGGTAGACACAGCTCCCCTCGAAATAAATTTAATCAATTTTTTTAATGTAAAAATATTATTATAGCACCCTAAAAAAATATCATCACATACATAATTTAAGGATTTAAATTTGTATGCATTATTGGTGTACAAAACTTATACTACTAATCAATCATTAATTGTCACATCAAAACAAGTATTATGATTTTTATCATAATTACCTTACAAGTTATACATAAAATGATTTGTAATTTTTTTTGACAATGTAATTTTTTGTATACTGACAGTGTATCAAAATTTAATTTAATTTCACGTGTTTTATAGAAGTGTATATTTATTTCAAAAAGACACAATGTTTAAGCACAAAAAATAATTTAATGCATTTTTCAAGAAGAAAACTTTCATAAAGATGAAAATATTATACTTACAATATATTCAGTTCAACAGCATTAATTATGTATATTATTTTGAAATTTTGATAAAATTATATATGATATATATAAATTTTGAATAAATTATTTTAACTAGTATTAGTTGCTCGCCCAAAATTTTTAGTCAAAATCCGTCACTGACTATAAAGGTAGTTGAACGATGGCCATACCTGATGACCCCTTTGTCTAGGTGATTTATTTTATTGTTTTCTTTTATGGTTTTTTTTTTAATGTTTGTTCTTTATATTAACAAATCTGATCATTCAGTGAAGAAATCGAAAAAAAAAAATAGGTAGCAAAATAATTATAGAAAACAAAATAACAAACTAACAAAAATACATTTCAAATCTCTGATTTTCTTGTCAATGGAATTAAGAACCCGTTTGTTTAAGATTAAAAAATAATTGATTTTATTACAAAATAATTTAGTGATTATTTTTAGAGAACTTAAAAAAAAACAGAAGTAGATTTGTGTTTGTTTACAATCATAAAAATGAATTTTTTTTAAAGTAGTTAGTTATGAAAACTGGTTTTTTTCCAAAAGCAACTCAAAGCTGCTTTTCATTTTAATCCCAAAAATGATTTTTTTTTGCTTCTGATTATTTTCAAAAGCAAAAACAAACACACTAAAAACATAAAAAATCATTTTATGGTTAAAAAAATGATTTTTTTAACAAAATAAGCAACAACAAACGGGCTCTAATTTTATAAAATAAAGTAAAATGATTTATGTTTGAATTTTTTATTTTAAAAATAAGTCTCATATAAAATTTAGTATAAATTTTTTGACCTAATACAAAATCTATTCGAATACTTTTTTATTATAAAATCAAACATGAATAAATATGATTATGATTAAAATGATTTTCTCTTACAACCCGTGCTTACCACGGTCCCTTAACTAATAATTATATTATTTCAAGATTTAAAAAATAATAATTCTAATGAAAAACAAAAGAATTTGATTTCAAATCCGGTTTCAAAAAAGGCCCGATAGTGACTTTAGGGTTCAGTTTTCATCTCCCTTGATTGTTTTCTACTCCCTGCTCTGCTCTCTGCGCCACCACCATTTCTCCCACCCTCACCTCGTCACTTTCTTTTCTTCTTTCTGCATCTTCGCTCGTCGCCTTCGACTTCCTTCTTCAGCGCCGTTCATCACCTTTGCGTGGTGGGTCTTCGTTCGTCATCTTCGTGGGTCGTGCGTTAAGGGGGTCGTCGTAGTGGGTCTTCCTGCTGCTGAAAGGTATGTATGTGGTCCCTTTCTTGTCCTTTTTTGCAATGTGTTTTTTTATTCTTCTTCTCTTGTTTGTTTCTGTAGCCTATACCCCACTTAGTCTATTTTTGTCCTTTGTTTAATGGTGGGGGACCATGGGCTGTCCTCTACTCCACGTGTTTGAGTTACGGTTTCTATTTTGGGGTTAGGGTTTGTTAATTTTTTGTTTTGTTTAATAATATATGGTTCTGACGTAGGGTTTGTTAATTAGTGTTCCTCACCTAGTGTTTCAAAATTGGGCGTTTTGGGTTAATTAATTTGGGGATAATTAAGTGTTTAGGTTAAGTAATATATGCTGTTCCTACCGAGATCCGAGTTACCGGAATCTCGCCGTAAACGTCAGACCAAGGTTGAACGTTGGGGTTGTTTTAGACCGTGGCTTGACAGAATACTTATATTCCGGTCCTACGTATCCCAATGGGAATCAAAGCCAAACGTAGTTCTGTGTTCAACCCTTGATCACGTGGTGCATCAATCTCTTAATCTTGTATCTGATGTACTCCGATGGGCAAGGACTTATTGATAGTCTCTTGATCACAACCGGGACCTCTAATACGCTTAAGAGAGAATACCAAGCTCTAGTCAAAGTTAAAAGTGTCCATTCTCTTAGACTCTTCCTCCTTTTATAGAGGAGGAGAGGAGTAAACCGATCCTATTTTGTAGGATCTAGTTTATCTCTTATCACTTATCACCTATCTCTTTTAACTCAACTTCCATCTCTTCCACTGATAAGAGTTATCTCTTATCTATGGTGAGGTTGTTAGCTGAGTTTTAGATAAGTGTATTGTTAAAGTGGTTAAGCTTTCCGAGCTCGGCGGCCGAGCTTATCACCTCGGCCAGTACACAAGCCCCCCAAGCTTCTAGCTCAAAAGAGCGAAGAAGTTTTCATGACAAGAGCCGAGCTTGCCTTTTGAAAATACCTGAGTTCATGGCCTAGATTTTTTGTTTCCCTTTTTACCATGTTGTTGGTGACCTACCGCATTTCGGCCAACTCGTGAGCTCGGTGGCCTCAGTTTGGCCGAGCTTGATTCTTTGCTATTTTTACCATATACATCTCGGTTCGTAACAATCAGGTCGGTGGGCTTGCTAGCCGAGTTTTATACCTCGGGGGCATGCGCTACCTCGGCTCATACACAAGCCCCCCAAGCTTTAAGCTTCATAGAGCGTGAAAGCTTTACTGAAGGAGCCGAGCCGAACTGATATGGTTACTTCATTAAGCTAAAGACAAGAAACACCTGATTTGGCCCCACTAATCACTATTGGATTATTAACTAGATACTTTGTAAGGAGACCTACTATCGAGAGCAAAGGACATTAAAATTACCTATACTCATATGGTGTAAGTTTGTGTGTCACAACTTGTAACATCCCGATTTTTTGGCTTTCTAATATCGGTAATAATTATATAAATAATTATATTCTTATCCGAGATTTAGAAAATGACTTTGGATAAACTAAGGTCATTTCCTTCTCATACTTATTTTTATAAGGTTACGGGGAAGTTTTGGAATGAAAATTCAGATGGAAACCGGTCTGCGTTTTCTGCATTTTCACTGACAGTAAGTTTTTACTGATCAGAAACCCTAATTTTAATTCGTGAACGAAACACTTAAGGTTTTTATTTTATTTCCTACGATTGTGCATTTTTAGAATTATTTTACAAAACGTGAAATAATATAAGTTTTACGGACGTTATGTTCAATCGGGTAAACGACGGAGCCGATTACAGGAGTTTTGAGACTCGATAAGTGGACAAAACCTATATGCTCTTAGGAATAGGTCATCCATGTGAGAGGTTTAATGTGGCTTAGGGTTATGTTAGCAATTTTTAATAATTGCATTTTTATCCCTAAACTTTCTATTATTTGTATTTTGGTCCCTAAACTAATTTCTTTAATACACTAAGTGAAGTGGGCCAAATTCTTGCCATTCAAACCCATTAAGGGCTGCACCCAAAAGTCTCAATTTCATGTCCAAGAATTCATTTCCATGAAGGAATTCTAGTCTTGAATTTCCTATGTCTTCATTTTGCCATAAGTTGATTTAAGTGAAAAATAATTGGGCTTGGGCTTTTTGGGCCCAAAAGTGGCGCAAGGCCCATGACTTGGGAGGCTTGCTCTACAAATTCTAGAGGCAACATGAGAGTTCTAGCTCATTCTACCATCTTCCAAACTATTCATCCATCTTCTCCATTTCTCCTTTCTCTCTCAAACTCCATAGACTTGATTTGTGAAGGAGCTTGGTGATTCTTTGCCCATTTTCACATTCCAAGAGGTGATTCATGTTCCTCATCATCTCTAAACTCTTATTCATTCATTTCATTTCTTGTTTTAGAGACTTTTCCATATGATTCCTCTTAGTTGTTCTTAACTTTGAAAAGTCATAGTAAATCATAGGAAAATCCTAAAAATGTGAAATCACTTTCTATGTTCTTATTATTATCTCTACTATCATGATCTAAGAGATTGTTTCAAACAAAATTTTCCTTCCCTAGTTTCTAGCCTAGGCCGAACCATGAACAAAATTAGGTGTAGGAACTTAATTTCTTTTGATGAAAGTAATCATGTTAATCATCTATTGAACATGTATTAATGATGAATCTAGGTTCTTATGTCAAACTAAGATTCCTAGCCCTAATCTAAGGTCTTGGCCGAAATTAGGGTTTTGGTAAAATTAAAAGTTAATGTTTTAATCTTTGTTGTTAAACAAGTGTTACAAAGACTTAAGGATTTTGGATCATTAATCCAAGACTTAAGCAAAGTTAGATTTTTTTGTCACTAAACCTAGTCTAGGCCGTGACCAACTAGGAGTGATTAGGAAGATTTGATTCTTAATTTTTGTTGATTAGTCATTAATCCGTTGTCTTAAGTAATTAGGATCATTAATCCAATGACTTAGGCAATTCTAGAAATTTTTAGCCACTAAACCTAAGAGAGGCCGTGACCTATTATAAGGAATTAGGAGATTTTAATTTCTTGATTAGTGATTAGTTTATTGTGGTTGATGAAGGTTTAGCGAGTTCGTTGTGTACGTGAACCCGACTTCCAACAAGTTACGTATTACACCGCAGAGAAATCTTGAGAGGTAAGAGGGGATTACCTAAGGGGTTTATTCGATGGCTACATGCCTATTTGTGTTGTCTGTAATTATTTGTTGGTGGTTGTTTAAGTGTTTAAGTCGTTTATTTTTATCTGTGTTGGTTATCTGTTTATAATTGTTTATAATTGTTTATCTGCAATTATTTATTTTAATGCTGTGATGCATGATCTGCCTGAAAATATTACTGTGATATTGTGGTGGATGTTGTTTGAGAAGCCTGACAGTGGTCAGTGCCCTATTAACTAATCAGTTAAAAGCTTTGAAAAGCTTCGTAAATTATATTCAATGTTTTAACGGTAAAATATTGGAATATAATGTTAATGGAAAATATTTATTTGGAAAAAATAAAGAGTTTTGGAAAATATCATTATTTTAATAATTTATAGCTGTAAGAGTGACTAATGAGTCACAATGAGGACGAAACCGTGAAAATATTTTTGTACTGCTGATTTTTACGTAATAAATTCCGGAATATTATAAACAGTTATTTTATGAAATTAATTTTCAAAAATAACTTAATAATGATTTTAGAAAAATATTTAAGTGAAATAAGCTAAAATTTGGCTTAAATGGCTAATTTGACGGCAACTTGAAAAAATACCGACGGCAAGAAATCCTAAAGCGGCAGTACGTAGTTTAAACAACTTTGAGCCTCAAGTGACCATCTTTTATTAAAAGTTAAATTTTTAACTTACAGTTTTATTTCCCATTTGAAATGATTTTCCGAAAAACAAGTTGAACTCAATCGTGTTAAAGTGGTTCTGAACTTAGTAACCGAGACGTCGGGGTACTAAGGTTCGTGTTGTGTTATGGACTTGGGGTCCATTGGACTTTGAGGTCCTGTAGACTTGATGTCTACTGTAGACTTGGTGTCTACTGAGTTAAAAACATTTAAGATGTTTTCTATTACCATGAACCTATGGTTGGTGCATCGGTCTAGGGGTGTCGTGATTGAGCACTCGGACTTTGAGGTCCTGTGTTATTAATAAAGTTTTAAAGATGTTTAAAATTATGATTAGTCGTAAGCCATTTTGAGCTTCGGCAAAAGGAGATTGAACACAAAGAAAAGTGTCAAGAACAAAGTGTTTTGTTGCATGCATTTGGCAGACGTGCCCCGGTTTATGTGTGAGTATCTTGCGGCGTCAGGTGTCTCATGCTACGATTTTCTCATTGTGCCAGGGTTGGACAATGAAACCCCATTTACGTTGTTATCACTGTGCCTTGGGTTTGGACAGTGTGCAATGGGTTTTGGCTGCGTGCCTGTTTGCCTAGTGTGGCAATTGAGCTTGATCAACTCACTACGGTTGGGATATCTCATGAGATTAAGTGCAAAGTTAGACGATGTATTGAAGTGTTCATGCATAGTTTTTCAACTGATGATGCGTGGGGTATGAAACCCAGTGATAAACTATTAGCTTGATATGAATGCTTATGTTTATATAACATGTACATGTGTATGTGGAAAAGTCTCTAAAACAAGAAATGAAATGAATGAATAAGAGTTTAGAGATGATGAGGAACATGAATCACCTCTTGGAATGTGAAAATAGGCAAAGAATCACCAAGCTCCTTCACAAATCAAGTCTATGGAGTTTGAGAGAGAAAGGAGAAATGGAGAAGATGGATGAATAGTTTGGAAGATGGTAGAATGAGCTAGAACTCTCATGTTGCCTCTAGAATTTGTAGAGCAAGCCTCCCAAGTCATGGGCCTTGCGCCACTTTTGGGCCCAAAAAGCCCAAGCCCAATTATTTTTCACTTAAATCAACTTATGGCAAAATGAAGACATAGGAAATTCAAGACTAGAATTCCTTCATGGAAATGAATTCTTGGACATGAAATTGAGACTTTTGGGTGCAGCCCTTAATGGGTTTGAATGGCAAGAATTTGGCCCACTTCACTTATTGTATCAAAGAAATTAGTTTAGGGACCAAAATACAAATAACAGAAAGTTTAGGGATAAAAATGCAATTATTAAAAATTGCTAACATAACCCTAAGCCACATTAAACCTCTCACATGGATGACCTATTCCTAAGAGCATATAGGTTTTGTCCACTTATCGAGTCTCAAAACTCCCGTAATCGGCTCCGTCGTTTACCCGATTGAACATAACGTCCGTAAAACTTATATTATTTCACGTTTTGTGAAATAATTCTAAAAATGCACAATCGTAGGAAATAAAATAAAAACCTTAAGTGTTTCGTTCACGAATTAAAATTAGGGTTTCTGATCAGTAAAAACTTACTGTCAGTGAAAATGCAGAAAACGCAGACCGGTTTCCGTCTGAATTTTCATTCCAAAACTTCCCCGTAACCTTATAAAAATAAGTATGAGAAGGAAATGACCTTAGTTTATCCAAAGTCATTTTCTAAATCTCAGATAAGAATATAATCATTTATATAATTATTACCGATATTAGAAAGCCAAAAAATCGGGATGTTACATACTACCCCTCTTAAAAAAATTACGTCCTTGAAATTTCGTGGCTCGAAACTCGATAGGATCTGATCTGACTCTCACAAGAAAGTATAGGAAAGAATTTCATCAATTTGAAAAGAATACAAGAATATCTAGTATGTAAAAAGATTCTTTAATAGGTTCGTGAGTGTAAAAATGCATCGCGAATACATATTTACAACCATGACTCTAATTAAAGTTCCTTCTTTCACAAGAATTTTCCTGCCAACAATTCAAAAGAACAACAGTCTGACAAGAATTCAGACTGAATCACTTTCTACCAAAGGTAAAAGTGACTAGAGTAAGTCTCATCGAGAAACTTCCTTTGTCCACAAAATGCCTATCCGGAACAACAACAGGGCAATTCATAACTTTACAAAAGTTAAAGATCTGACCCAAACTCAAACTGATCGCCATTAATCAAAAAGAAGAAGAAACTGAAATTAATTTCTTCAACAAACCTTTGTTCTCAAAAAGTCGTAAATGACATACACACATTGAAAAGACTGATAACACAGGAGACCTTAGAGAGTCAAATACTCAGGGGTTTTCAAAATACGATTATACTTAGAATTCCATTACAAACTTATAATTATAGATTATTAACGTACATACTTCATATATAGGATTCTTATACTTAACAACGTCTTCTATAAGACTTTCAAGCTGTGAAGTTTTTCACACTACTTCTGATTATCAGATGGTGAAGCTACAGCGCCGCACACGGTGTAGACTCTTCCCTTGGTCGCAGGTCTACCAGTCCCTGAGGTGTTATTGACAATTGATCCATGATTAGGCGCATTGCAATCCTTCGCTAAATATCCCACTTGATCACAGTTGAAACACTTAGCCCTCCTCACAGGGCAAGTATCCCTCATATGTCTTGTATCTCCACAGTGAAAACATCTTCTAACTGGGCCTTGACTTTGATTCTGTTGGCCTCCACTTCCCGATGCAGCAAAATTAGGACAATATTGTTGTTGATTCTGATTATTTCCCGGTGGACAGGAATAAGGTATTCTCTGCACTTGCTTTTCTCCCTGATTCTGAAATTGATCCTTGAATCTAGATGGTCCTCCAACATTCCCCTTATCATCTCTTCCTTTCCTCATCTGCTCTATCTTCCTACTCATCTCGACTAGAGCTTGAAAATTACGGAGTTGCAGAGGTAAAACAGACTCCTTAATCTCAAATCGCAGTCCTGCCTCAAATCTTTCACACTTCCAGCTTTCATTTGGTTGGGCTTGAAAGAAACGGAAGTATTGGGCAAGCGATTCAAACTTCGCCGCATACTCCCCCACAGTCAAATCTCTTTGGTACAGTCGTAGAAATTCTTGTTCTTTCTCAATCCGAACACTCTCCGGAAAATAATTGTTCAAGAATGCGGTTTTAAACACATCCCAAGTAATTCCTTGATGATCAGCTTCCAGCAGCTGTCGAGCACCTCTCCACCAATACTCCGCATCTCCTATCAGTAGGAAAACAGCATAGGTAACCCTAACTTCTGCTAGAGTGGCCACCAACTCAAAGATTTTCTCTATTTCTTGAATCCATAGATCAGCTTTCTCATGATCAGCATCCACACCAAACTGGGAAGGATTCTGGCTTCGAAACGCAATCAGAGCCTTGCCCTCCACAGCTTGCAGATTCTGGGCATTCATAGATGCAGTTTGATTTGCAATCGCAGCTGCCACATGTTCCATCACTTGAGCCGTATAATCTAATCCATCATCATAATTGTCATTCATGTTGCCACGGCCGCCAATGGGACCACCTCGACGACCCCTTCCACGACCGCGTCCACGTCCTCGTCCACGTCCACCTTCTGGTGCTGGTTCCATAACTGACCTATAAAACAAAATCAGTTAGACCGCAACCAGAAAATGAAACGCGCACTTACGTGTCTAAAACACATTACTTCTAAGAAGTAATTCAATCAACTTATCATCTACAATGCATAGGTTTCCTCAAGACCTCGATTCATTGTGTGTCAACACATTGTTTCGATAAGGAAACAATTCAAACAACCTCCAACCAGAGATCACACAACAAAAACATAACAGACCTATTTCCCAACATTCCCGAAAGACTCGACCAACTCTGATACCACAAATGTGACACCCTTTCTGGGTTCATCACATAGTTACCCAAATGCGGAAAATTAAACTTATTTAATCGCTGGTTACTTTCGGAAAATAGCATTTTTAGTAAACGTTTTATCGTGAAAATGGTGATGAATTTTTAAAAAAAAAAATCCATACATAAACAAACATATCTCTACGTATATGCGTCAACAGTTACATACATACAACATCACTAGTAGGAGAGTACAAAAGAGCCCTCATCAGTATAGGCTATTCTCCATCAAACTAAGTAAAGAAAGTAAAGACATATACACAACAAGTAACGAGCAGTCCAGAACCATACCAAAAACTCATGGCTCTCAGTAGCCAGATCAAAAACTGACAAGACTCGCTACCTCAAAACTATACCTATAGCTGGTCAAGCTAATGAAAACCATTGGGGAGATCATGATGATCACCCCCACCTCCAGTAGGTGTATCTGGTGAAGATACCTCTGCTCCCTCTCCATCGTCGGAAGAGTCATCATCATCAACTACAGGAGGGTAAAACTCAAGATTATCCTCAAAGTACTCATAAGGGTCCTCCTCAATCTCAAGATCCTCTGCCACCTCAACAGGAGGTACTGCCGGTGCTACAATCTGAAGAGGCTGAGGCTGAATAGACTGAGGTGGAACAATGAGTAACCCGTGCTCGGCCAGGAACTGTAGGTAAAGCCATATCGGAGGTAGAGATACATCAACAGTCTCCACCATATGCGTCCTCCGCTGCGGTCCCGCCTCTACGGTGCCGTCGATCTCTCTAGTAGGGCCATAATAGGTGGTGCTGAGTGCCCCAGGGTTTATCTCCTAGGCACCACCGTAATGTGCTCGATCAAACATGATCGAACGTAGTCTCGAATGTGCCAGTGGCATATCCGGGTCCATCTAATCTCAGACGACATAGAATATATGTTAATCATCTATTGAACATGCATTAATGATGAATCTAGGTTCTTATGTCAAACTAAGATTCCTAGCCCTAATCTAAGGTCTTGGCCGAAATTAGGGTTTTGGTAAAATTAAAAGTTAATGTTTTAATCTTTGTTGTTAAACAAGTGTTACAAAGACTTAAGGATTTTGGATCATTAATCCAAGACTTAAGCAAAGTTAGATTTTTTTGTCACTAAACCTAGTCTAGGCCGTGACCAACTAGGAGTGATTAGGAAGATTTGATTCTTAATTTTTGTTGATTAGTCATTAATCCATTGTCTTAATTAATTAGGATCATTAATCCAATGACTTAGGCAATTCTAGAAATTTTTAGCCACTAAACCTAAGAGATGCCGTGACCTATTATAAGGAATTAGGAGATTTTAATTGCTTGATTAGTGATTAGTTGATTGTGGTTGATGAAGGTTTAGCGAGTTCTTTGTGTACGTGAACCCGACTTCCGACAAGTTACGTATTACACCGCAGAGAAATCTTGAGAGGTAAGAGGGGATTACCTAAGGGGTTTATTCGATGGCTACATGCCTATTTGTGTTGCCTGTAATTATTTGTTGGTGGTTGTTTAAGTGTTTAAGTCGTTTATTTTTATCTGTGTTGGTTATCTGTTTATAATTGTTTATAATTATTTATCTGCAATTATTTATTTTAATGCTGTGATGCATGATCTGCCTGAAAATATTACTGTGATATTGTGGTGGATGTTGTTTGAGAGGCCTGACAGTGGTCAGTGCCCAATTAACTAATCAGATAAAAGCTTTGCAAAGCTTCGTAAATTATATTCAATGTTTTAACGGTAAAATATTGGAATATAATGTTAATGGAACATATTTATTTGGAAAAAATAAAGAGTTTTGGAAAATATCATTATTTTAATAATTTATCGCTGTAAGAGTGATTAATGAGTCACAGTGAGGACGAAACCGTGAAAATATTTTTGTACTGCTGATTTTTACGTAATAAATTCCGGAATATTATAAAAAGTTATTTTATGAAATTAATTTTCAAAAATAACTTAATAATGATTTTAAAAATATATTTAAGTGAAATAAGCTAAAATTTGGCTTAAATGGCTAATTTGACGGCAACTTGAAAAAATACCGACGGCAAGAAATCCTAAAGCGGCAGTACGTAGTTTAAACAACTTTGAGCCTCAAGTGACCATCTTTTATTAAAAGTTAAATTTTTAACTTACAGTTTTATTTCCCATTTGAAATGATTTTCCGAAAAAACAAGTTGAACTCAACTGTGTTAAACTGGTTCTGAACTTAGTAACCGAGACGTCGGGGTACTAAGGTTCGTGTTGTGTTATGGACTTGGGGTCCTTTGGACTTTGAGGTCCTGTAGACTTGGTGTCTACTGTAGACTTGGTGTCTACTGAGTTAAAAACATTTAAGATGTTTTCTATTACCACGAACCTATGGCTGGTGCATCGGTCTAGAGGTGTCGTGATTGAGCACTCGGACTTTGAGGTCCTGTGTTATTAATAAAGTTTTAAAGATGTTTAAAACTATGGTTAGTCGTAAGCCATTTTGAGCTTCGGCAAAAGGAGATTGAACACAAAGAAAAGTGTCAAGAACAAAGTGTTTTGTTGCATGCATTTGGCAGACGTGCCCCGGTTTATGTGTGAGTACCTTGTGGCGTCAGGTGTCTCATGCTACGATTTTCTTCATTGTGCCAGGGTTGGACAATGAAACCCCATTTACGTTGTTATCACTGTGCCTTGGGTTTGGACAGTGTGCAATGGGTTTTGGCTGCGTGCCTGTTTGCCTAGTGTGGCAATTGAGCTTGATCAACTCACTACGGTTGGGATATCTCATGAGATTAAGTGCAAAGTTAGACGATGTATTGAAGTGTTCATGCATAGTTTTTCAACTGATGATGTGTGGGGTATGAAACCCAGTGATAAACTATTAGCTTGATATGAATGCTTATGTTTATATAACATGTACATGTGTATGTGTTATCTGTGGTGTCGTGCATGGAGTTGTCGAGTTAAATCCAGATGATTGGTTTCTCACTCTTGCATGTTTTATTTTTGGTTTCTCTACTGGTGCATATTCTATGTCGTCTGAGATTAGATGGATTCGGATATGCCACTGGCACATTCGAGACTACGTTCGATCATGTTTGATCGAGTACATTACGGTGGTGCCTGGGAGATAAACCCTGGGGCACTCAGCGCCACCTATTATGGCCCTACTAGAGAGATCGACGGCACCATAGAGGCGGGACCGCAGCAGAGGACGCATATGGTGGAGACTGTTGAGGTATCTCTACCTCCGATATGGCTTTACCTACAGTTCCTGGCCGAGCACGGGTTACTCATTGTTCCACCTCAGTCTATTCAGCCTCAGCCTCTTCAGATTGTAGCACCGGCAGTACCTCCTGTTGAGGTGGCAGAGGAGCTTGAGATTGAGGAGGACCCTTATGAGTACTTTGAGGATGATCTTGAGTTTCACCCTCCTGTAGTTGATGATGATGACTCTTCCGACGATGGAGAGGGAGCAGAGGTATCTTCACCAGATACACCTGCTGGAGGTGGGGGTGATCATCATGATCTCCCCAATGGTTTTCATTAGCTTGACCAGCTATAGGTATAGTTTTGAGGTAGCAAGTCTTGTCAGTTTTTGATCTGGCTACTGAGAGCCATGAGTTTTTGGTATGGTTCTGGACTGCTCGTTACTTGTTGTGTATATGTCTTTACTTTCTTTACTTAGTTTGATGGAGAATAGCCTATACTGATGAGGGCTCTTTTGTACTCTCCTACTAGTGATGTTGTATGTATGTAACTGTTGACGCATATACGTAGAGATATGTTTGTTTAAGTATGGATGTTTTAAAAAAAAAAAAATTCATCACCATTTTCACGATAAAACGTTTACTAAAAATTCTATTTTCCGAAAGTAACCAGCGATTAAATAAGTTTAATTTTCCGCATTTAGGTAACTATGTGATGAACCCAGAAAGGGTGTCACACAACTTTCCTTACTGATGGATTTATTTTTTTCTAGAATAGTCTTTGAGGAATAATTATGATATACTTTTGAAGAAGGATGAAAGTCTAATGCTTCACTTTTCAATCTACATTGAACATGTTTCATGAGGATAGAAAAACCAATACATAAATTAATTACACGATGCAGTTTTGGTTTTCTAATAATTGCAAGGAATTGGTTTTTTGATTTTCTCTAATGTAAAGGATTTGATTGTAGATGTAAGATAAAAAAGATTGAAGTGCATTGTTTTATGAATTGAAGTTCTAAGTTTACCTTTATATTTTGTCATAAGTATTGGCATTATCCTTATTGGTGATGGTGTCTAGAATACGTGATCGCTTCAAATATCAGTTTTTCCAATTTAAGGAATAATTTTAAGAACCAGTGATTTTCAGCATGTAACCTTAATTCTTTGTTGCTTTAACCTTAATTCTTTGTTGCTTTGATTCCACGATATACATCTATGTCAAGGTGTTGTAGCTGCATGAAGTCATCAATCACTTTTTATTGTTATAGTCATATATATAAGATAAAAGGTCAGAGGGTGTAAAGCTTGATTTGTCCTGGCATTTGTGAACACAGGAAATGTATAATACTTATTGTTTTAGTCATATTTTTATTTATGTTTTACATAAAAAATTTTTTTTACAAAAAAACACATTGAAATTTAAAATGAAAAACTACTCCTGCTACCTTTAAAAAAAAAAAAAAATCAAATTCAATAACTTTTTAAAAAGTATTTTTTATGATTGTATCAAAAATAAAATAATTTCTACTTTTACAAAAAATTTGTATCAAATGAGCGCTATTTTTGTCTCAAGTACAAATTAACATTTTTTTTTCCGGTATTGTCTTACTATCACAAATAATGGTTTTATTTTTATTAACCATTAATTACATTGTTTGATAAAAAAGTCATCAACTACATTGTGTTTAACAGAAAATTTACTCGTGCATTGCACGGGTACATTACACTAGTATCTAACAAATCAATCAAAAACATGGGCCCTGCCACTCTTTCTTTGAAGGGTCGCGCTATTTGCACACCCGTGTGCGACACCTGGGTACTGTAGCGCTACAGTAGTTTCTTTTTTTTTTTTAATACAAATTTTGACTTCTTTTAAAAAAATAAAAATTTAGCTTTTTTGAATACTAACATTTTTTGTTAATCCACTGTAAATATCTGGTTAATTCAGTTTATTATATGGTTAATGGGTCATCCTGAAACTTACAATAATTTTTCACACAAATTAACCATATAATGAACTGAATTAACCAGATATTTGCACGTGATTAACCAAATATTTACATGGTTGTGAAAAATGATTGTAAGCTTAAGGATGACCCATTAACCATATAATGAACTGAATTAACCAAATATTTGCACGTGATTAACCATATAGAATGGTTGAAGCATCAGAGTTGCCCATTAACCACAGAATACACTGAATTAACCAACCATTTTCAAAGGATTAACCACGTGTTTATGGAATGTAAAAATCTTATTTCAAGCATCAGAGTTATCCATTAACCACAGAATACACTATATTAACCAACCATTTTCAAAGGATTAACCACGTGTTTATGGCATGTAAAAATCTTATTTCAACCATCAGAGTTACCTATTAACCACAGAATACACTGAATTAACCAGATATTTGCACATAATTAACAAAAAATATTAGTATTCAAAAAAGCTAAATTTTTATTTTATTTTTTAAAAACGTCAAAATTTATATTTAAAAAAAAAAGCGCTATAGTAATGCTACAGTAACACTACTGTAGCACTATAGTAGCGGGTGTCGCACCTGGTGTCAAAACCAGGTGTGCAACTATCATTTCTATTCTTCATATAATATTATGAATTCAATGAAGCACCAGCAATTCACAATGAATTGCTATCCTTATAGTTTGGCTGAAAGCCAATTTTCTCATATTCGTGGGATATAGTGATTTTATTATTATTATTATTATTATTTTATTTCTACTTTACATTCTCTTATAATTTCTAATTAATTATGATAAATTCTTATACTAACAATTTTCTACATTTTATCTCATCTGATTAATCTTTTTTTTTTTTGTGAAACAAATTTGATTAATATTTTTATTAAATAAATTATATTGCACTTTCAGGATGTTACAGAAAAACTATAGAAGTTTCTCTTCTACTTTTATATATAAAGATTAGAGTTAATGAAGAATAAACATATTCCAAAATCCAACATTTAATTAGTATTTTCTCTAAAGTTATTAAAGATATAATGAATGTTATTTTACTAAATTGCCCATAGTTTGGGGGAAAAAACTATAGAAGTTTCTCTTATACTTTTATATATAAAGATTGCCCACAATTTTGGTGGGAAAAACTATAGAAGTTTCCCTTCTACTTTTATATATAAGGATAACTACCCTATGTTAATTTAAGAAATAATTAGAGTTAATGAAGACTAAACATATTCCAAAATCTAACATTTAATTAGTATTTTCTCTAAAGATATAATTAGAGTTAATGAAGACTAAACATATTCCAAAATCCAACATTTAATTAATATTTTCTCTAAAGATATTAAAGATATAATAAATGTTATTTTACTAAATTGCCCACAGTTTTGGGGGGAAAAAACTATAGAAGTTTCTCTTCTACTTTTATATATAAAGATGAGGGAAACAAAAATACTAAGTTTATTGATACAATAACTACCCTTTGTTAATTTAAGAAATAATTAGAGTTAATGAAGACTAAACATATTCCAAAATCCAACATTTAATTAGTTTTCTCTAAAGATATTAAAGATATAATAAATGTTATTTTACTAAATTGCCCACAGTTTTGGGGGAAAAAACTATAGAAGTTTCTCTTCTACTTTTATAAATAAAGATTGCGCACAGTTTTGTGGTGAAAAACTATAGAAGTTTCTCTTCTACTTTTATATATAAAGATAAAGATTCCACTCTTTATCTTCCAACAACTCTTCAGTTTCAACCGTTGTCACCTTTCTCCTTCCACATTACAGAACCAGCACCCAGCCATAGGCGAAGAAGAAAGGTAAGCCTTTTTTTTTTTACAGCCAAGTCTCTTCAATGTTCCATTGTCTCCTTCATGAATCTTCATTAATTGAGTCATTCTCTGCTTTGCTCCACATAATGAGTTTTATGCTCCAAATTATATGTGATATATATGAATTTTTAAGGTTTAATTAAATTTTTGGTCCCTGTAAATACGGCGAGATTTGGTTTTAGTTCCTCAAAAAATTTTTCTTAGGAAATGGTCCCTAAACGTTTTAAAATTTTGAAAAACGTCCCTGCCATCAACTGACCTCTGTTAAGTGATGACGTGGCAAATGGATGCCACATCATCAATGCTACATGTACCAGAATAATATTATTTAATGCCACGTTGGAAAATATTTTAAAAATATTTAATAATTAATTTTTTTTGAATTTTTTGAAATAATTTAATAGTTGATTTTTTTATTTTAAAATTTTTTATTTATTATCTATTAGTATTAGTATATATATAAACCTCAATAATGTCTACTGTGCAAGACACACGTGTCATCATTATATGATATTTAACTATTTTAAAAGTGTGTCCAGTTATTAGTTTCCCCTTTCAAGAAAAACTAAAAGAAGGCTCGGGATACTTTGTTATATTTACTCTATCATTCACTCCTCTCTCTATTCTTTTTCGTTACACCATCATCATTTATAATTATTTTTTGACAGCATCATTTATCATTTATCATCTTAAAAGTGCAACATTTTCATATTTTCCGGTGATTTCCTTTTGCTATTATTGCACTATATTTACATCCTTTTCATCAATCCTCTTTACTTTATTCTTTGTGTACTGACTATGAGTAATACTCAATCCGGACTCAATTATAAGTAATATTAACTAATTTCATATTTATTAAGGAAGTTAATTAATTTAGTTTAATTGTCTTGATTTATGTAAAAAAAGAGAGAGTTATAATTACTAAACTACCATTTAATTGTCTCGGGAGTGTACAATGCTCTCAAAAAAGTAAAAAGAAAATTGGTTGGATTGATTAATTTTATTGATTTTTGGAATACAGACATTGAATAGAGTTGATTTGGTTAGATTTTGCTTATAATTGAGTCCGGATGGAGTACTAAATTTGCATCTTATTTTTTATTTTGCTATAGATATTAGATAGTGGCGAACCTTCATGGTGTCCGAAGGTAGACACAGCTCCCCTCGAAATAAATTTAATCAATTTTTTTAATGTAAAAATATTATTATAGCACCCTAAAAAAATATCATCACATACATAATTTAAGGATTTAAATTTGTATGCATTATTGGTGTACAAAACTTATACTACTAATCAGTCATTAATTGTCACATCAAAACAAGTATTATGATTTTTATCATAATTACCTTACAAGTTATACATAAAATGATTTGTAATTTTTTTTGACAATGTAATTTTTTGTATACTGACAGTGTATCAAAATTTAATTTAATTTCACGTGTTTTATAGAAGTGTATATTTATTTCAAAAAGACACAATGTTTAAGCACAAAAAATAATTTAATGCATTTTTCAAGAAGAAAACTTTCATAAAGATGAAAATATTATACTTACAATATATTCAGTTCAGCAGCATTAATTATGTATATTATTTTGAAATTTTGATAAAATTATATATGATATATATAAATTTTGAATAAATTATTTTAACTAGTATTAGTTGCTCGCCCAAAATTTTTAGTCAAAATCCGTCACTGACTATAAAGGTAGTTGAACGATGGCCATACCTGATGACCCCTTTGTCTAGGTGATTTATTTTATTGTTTTCTTTTATGGATTTTTTTTTTAATGTTTGTTCTTTATATTAACAAATCTGATCATTCAGTGAAGAAATCGAAAAAAAAAATAGGTAGCAAAATAATTATAGAAAACAAAATAACAAACTAACAAAAATACATTTCAAATCTCTGATTTTCTTGTCAATGGAATTAAGAACCCGTTTGTTTAAGATTAAAAAATAATTGATTTTATTACAAAATAATTTAGTGATTATTTTTAGAGAACTTAAAAAAAAACAGAAGCAGATTTGTGTTTGTTTACAATCATAAAAATGAATTTTTTTTAAAGTAGTTAGTTATGAAAACTGGTTTTTTTCCAAAAGCAACTCAAAGCTGTTTTTTATTTTAATCCCAAAAATGATTTTTTTTTGCTTCTGATTATTTTCAAAAGCAAAAACAAACACACTAAAAACATAAAAAATCATTTTATGGTTAAAAAATGATTTTTTTTAACAAAATAAACAACAACAAACGGGCTCTAATTTTGTAAAATAAAGTAAAATGATTTATGTTTGAATTTTTTATTTTAAAAATAAGTCTCATATAAAATTGAGTATAAATTTTTTGACCTAATACAAAATCTATTCGAATACTTTTTTATTATAAAATCAAACATGAATAAATATGATTATGATTAAAATGATTTTCTCTTGCAACCCGTGCTTACCACGGTCCCTTAACTAATAATTATATTATTTCAAGATTTAAAAAAAAAAAATTCTAATGAAAAACAAAAGAATTTGATTTCAAATCCGGTTTCAAAAAAGGCCCGATAGTGACTTTAGGGTTCAGTTTTCATCTCCCTTGATTGTTTTCTACTCCCTGCTCTGCTCTCTGCGCCACCACCATTTCTCCCACCCTCACCTCGTCACTTTCTTTTCTTCTTTCTGCATCTTCGCTCGTCGCCTTCGACTTCCTTCTTCAGCGCCGTTCGTCACCTTTGCGTGGTGGGTCTTCGTTCGTCATCTTCGTGGGTCGTGCGTTAAGGGGGTCGTCGTAGTGGGTCTTCCTGCTGCTGAAAGGTATGTATGTGGTCCCTTTCTTGTCCTTTTTTGCTATGTGTTTTTTTATTCTTCTTCTCTCGTTTGTTTCTGTAGCCTATACCCCACTTAGTCTATTTTTGTCCTTTGTTTAATGGTGGGGGACCATGGGCTGTCCTCTACTCCACGTGTTTGAGTTACGGTTTCTATTTTGGGGTTAGGGTTTGTTTATTTTTTGTTTTGTTTAATAATATATGGTTCTGACGTAGGGTTTGTTAATTAGTGTTCCTCACCTAGTGTTTCAAAATTGGGCGTTTTGGGTTAATTAATTTGGGGATAATTAAGTGTTTAGGTTAAGTAATATATGCCATTTATGAACCTTTGCTGATATATGTCATTTATGCTTGCTGATATATGTATGCTATTATATGCTAATGGTTAATATTATTCATGGTCTGTATTTAATAATTTTGTTAATTGTTTGAATACTGTAGGATGAGTTTTAATGTTGTCATGTATCATGGGGGGAAATCTCCTGTTATGTATGAGGGAGGAGAGGTTCATGTTGTTAGGAACTTAGACATGGACAGGTGGTCTTATTTTGAGGCATTATCATTAGTGAGAATAGCTTAATTTTGGTGGAACATGCATACTTCTCACTTGCTGCATTATCCAATAATTGCTTCGAGTGAGAAATCTATTTGCTAGGTAGCTTGTTAATCGGGATTTTCGATAAGGCATATTATTGATCAAAAAATTACACAGGCATGATATCTTAAATTGTTAAAGTATATGTGTTAATGAAGTTACCATTCTTCAGAGATTTGGAAAGAGCAGGATTATTAGGAATGGACTTATGATTCTAACTTCTAGCATTGGTTAAGTTTTTTCATCGTCATTGTCATCGTCATCTGACACCTAAACATATGATTAACAACAAATTAACTCCCACACTTAATTAATTTAATAATTTTAATAATTATTAAAAAATTAAAATATCCATAGCAATTGAAGAGACTGATAATCCAATGATTTTTGAATTGTCGTTGCCTCTTTGGTACCCTTAAAAGCATTGAGATTCTCTCTTAAACCCTATTCCTACAAAACAATCACAAACAGGATATTATTGACAAACTATGAATCGTGTTCGTGCAATAACAAAAAATAAAAGACATTTGATTAAGATTCAAAATTAAAATGAGGTACCTCAACATCGTGGGCAGATTGTTTTAGAATTGACATATAAACCCTTCAAGGAGGAAGACTTGACCAAGGGTTTCGAAGAGACACCGTCATTAATAAACGCTCCTGAAGGCACTCCTGTTGGTGGACGTCTGCTTGTATTTATAGTCCATGATGCTCAAGATGTTGAAGGAAAGTACCACACTAAGCCACATGTACGACCTTTATTCAGAGGAGAGGAGAAAAAGACTAAGGTACATGATCCCAAAAAAGTTTTGTAATTATACCCTTTTCTTTCTTCTGGAATAAATAAAAATACTCTCCTACCTTTTAAACCTGCAAGTGCAAGATATGGAAAACTGATGTAAAGGCTGCAATGTCAATAGGCCCCAATGAGTTCCTGAATTCCTGTCCAGAAATAAACTATTTCCTCTTAAACTATAGAAGCTAGTTAGAAATTTTGCATTAGATTCAAAATTAATGCAACTTGATCTTGTGGTAGACTACTTTGTAGGGGGCACTGGGCAGCTCCCTCATGTTACATTAGAACAACTGGCAATGTGGGTTTGTTTGATGAAATGAATTTTGCATTTGTTACAAATTATAAAAGGTGATAATAGGATGCAGGTGACAGAGACAAATATTGGTTGAAATAATACATGAATGTCATGTTTGG
This sequence comes from Echinosophora koreensis, assembly GCA_035048595.1. Lineage (NCBI taxonomy): Eukaryota > Viridiplantae > Streptophyta > Magnoliopsida > Fabales > Fabaceae > Echinosophora > Echinosophora koreensis. The sequence continues at coordinate 2,558,064 of JAPCYP010000073.1, read as the reverse complement.
TTTGAAATTGGTTTTTGTATGTTATGATACATGTTTACTATTACAGCACATGAAAACATAGGGTTCATTCATGACATAAAAAGGATTTCATGTGTAGGAAAAAAAATCTATACTAAACTACTAAAACAGAGTGAACTTTCTGATTGGAGATTTTTCAGAAGGTTTGATTTTCAAGTTTTCTTCATTTTGGTGCCCTCTTGGATCACAGAAGGTTTACTTTAAAGTTGTCATTCACTTGGTTGGTTTTCCCATCCTTGTCATTTTGATGGTAATTTTCTTGGGATGGCATTGTTTTCAAAGGCCTGATTTTCTACCAAGAAAATTTCAAATAAGTAGGAGGTTTACACCAGAAATTCTAAAGGCAGCAAGCACTGGTATTTTCAATCAGAATTTGGGTGGGAAGATTGATGTTTGTTGTTCACATATACAAAGGGACCTTGACCTTGCTGTTCAAATCATGATTGTTTAACTTGGTTAATAACTTGGCAATCTAGTTATCTATACTAATAATAATTTGCCAAAAATTGTAACCGAAAGCTGGGAAAAAAAGGATCCTAAGGATACTTGGTCAGTGTTTCAGAAAGAAAACAGGAAAAGCTGAACCATGTTGCCTATTCCCTTTCTCTCTTTCTTGCGCCTCTTTTCATCTCTTTTTCGCTCTCACCTTCTTTGTCTCTATCATCTTCTCATCCGCCGTTCTCCACCAATTCCATTTAAATAGAGTTTTCATATCTGGCTATTCAGATCTCCCACGTATATCGACACCGATTGACCCGTCACCACCACCATTGTGGTTCCTCCTAAAACAGAAAACAAAAGTAGAAACTGAAAAAGTTTCAAAGCTTCCTTGTAAAATTAGGAACAAAATACATATATATTGTGAAAAGGAAATGGTAGAATGTTCTCCGGTCTCTTCAAACCTTCCACCGCCGCCTCCCTTTTGCCGCTCTCTACTGTGTCCGTTCTCTACCGTCCAGATGCAAGCCCAGGCGCCCCGCCGCCATCGCACACCAGACGTGAATCGGATCGCTTCACTTTGCCGCCTTGCCGCCCTATTCGCTGTTTTCCGGCTTCCTCTATGCACTTCCCACTATCCATCCTTCACTCTTGCATCACTTCGGTTTATTGGTTCAATTAGACTTCCGTAAACTGTTTCCTTCTGTATCTCTTCGGTTTTGTTTTCAAATTGAATGAAAAAAAAACTACTTTTAAATATGTGGTGGTTCTCATCTGGCCTGCGTGGCTGCAGTTTTTTCCGTTTTTATTTTTTTAATATTTGAAAAAAAAATGAATTAGTTTTGTGACTCATTTTATTAAATTAAATAAACAATGTATAGATCAAGGTTTGAGGGGTAGTTTTGGGAATATTGAAATTAGGAGTTGAAAATTTTGAATTTTTTTGAACTTTGCCATTATAGATTAGTATAGATTAAGGAATTAGGCTATGGTGAACCTGGTAAGTTATGGTGGAAACCTATTCCTTAGATAATGATCTGAAACAACTTACACAGGATACCCATGCATTAGACATGGTCCAGTTTGCTGTTGATCATGGGGTAGAGATTGATTGTTTGTTGAGCATTATCAGGTTTCTCAACCTGAACTGGTTGAGGAGCCTGGTGCTCTTCCCCATAATTCTGTGGACACTGATGATAGTGAGGACACTGATTACAAAGCTGATAATAATATTTTTTAAATATTTTCTAACGTGGCATTAAATAATATTATTCTGGTATATGTGGCATTGATGATGTGGCACTCCGTTTGCCACGTCATCACTTAACAGAGGTGAGTTGACGGTAGGGACGTTTTTTAAAATTTTAAAACGTTTAGGGACCATTTTATAAGAAAATTTTTTGGAGGGACTAAAACCAAATCTCGCCATATTTACTGGGACCAAAAACTTATTTAAGCCAATTTTTAATTATATTGTTTTAAACTTGGCATGACTGAAATGTATACTATGGTTCTTTGAGTGAGGAAGTCAGCTCGGGTTGAAGAAGTCTCTAATTAGGATCAAGAAATGGGGTATTTGGCAAGGTGTTTTTTTTTTTTGCAGTATGGCACATATTTCTAGTTGCTGGTACCTCTCTAATGCAGGTTTGAAGGAAATGGGCCTGGATGTTGCTTTGACTTTGGTTGAACTATTAGTTTTCAGGTTTTGGTATTTTACTAGCATTAGCTTTTTGTTGGGTCTTTTGGATAGGTGCTACTTTGTTATTATGTTATTGGCTTTTGATTTTCAAGTTGTTCTGCATGTTTGTGACCTTTTTTGGTTGCTACTATATCAGTTTAAAGAAATTATTTTGTATTCTTTGACCGGTTCTGTTTTTTGGCACTTCTTGTGCTAATTCATAGTTGTGTCTTGTTTCAATAATATTATATTTGCCTATAAAAAAATAGCTTGTGGCTCCCCTCAAAAATATAGTCAAGGTCCGTCACTGAGTATAATTATATATTATATACAAGTAAATATACTCCCTCAGTATTGATTCTACCCGCAAATAGACCACACCAAAAGGAGCCTGATGTACAACCACTCCCTGTAGTTACTACCCCCACCCAAAAAGAACAGCAGACCACTATTCTAAAAGGGAAATTATAGTAACCATATCAGTATAAAACCAAAACTGCAGCAACAAAAAAACCTCTGCCACTAGTAGAAAACAGCCCCAATGAATTAGCAGACCCCCAGGAACAAGAAAACAGAACCGGTTCTCCAAGTAGCAGTGTTGTTATGAGCATTCCAACCGGTTCTGTTATGCAAACTGAGAAATCATAGACTAATTGAAGAAGAAACACACACACACTACTCACACAAGAACACAACAATATAACGTGGGTGGTTTACCAAACTTGGCTACATCCACCCACGGGCAGAAGGAGTAGAGGAGCTTCACTATGAACTTGAGAATTACAAAGTTGTGAATCTGATGCACTCTCTATGCTCACTAGAATTACAGAATTCGCTCTAGCTACAACTAATATATAGAGTTCCTATAATAGAGAGTTGTTAGCTGATGAAGTTAGCTACTGCTGTGTAACTAACTAATAGAAAACTAGATATGAGATAATCAGTTAGGAAGTTCAAGCCATATCCACAATTTTCCACCTTGGATTGAAGCCTTCCTATATCAGATGTGCTGCTCAAGCTTACTCCCCTTTTACTGCCATTTCATTGTTGTTATTTTCAACTATCAACATTAAGCAAATCCAAACAATGCATGATTTGCTTCTAGGAACAGGTTTAGTAAACATGTCTGCAGGATTTTCTTTTGTGTCTACTTTCAGAATTTTGATCCTCTTCTCTGTTCTGATGAAATGATACCTTACATCAATATGTTTGGTTTTTTCATGATGAACTTGATCCTTTGCCAAACAAATAGCACTCAGACTGTCACAAAATTATGGCTTTGTCTTGAGGGAATCCAAGGTCACTGATGAGACCTTTTAGCCAAATTCCTTCTTTTGCAACTTCTGTTAAGGCCATGTATTCTGCTTCTGTGGTACTAAGGGCTACTGTATGCTGTAAAGTGGCTTTCCAGCTAACTAAAGAGTTTCCAACAGTAAAGGCATAGCCTGTGATGGATCTCCTTGTATTTATGTCAGTTGCATAGTCAGAATATGAAAATCCTGCAACAGTGCATGAATTATTAGTACCATATATAAGACCAATATCTGTTGTACCCTTAAGATACCTGAAGATTCTTTTGACAGCTTGCCAATGCTCTTGTCCAGATCTTGCCATATATCTGCTTACAACACTCACAGCTTGTGCTAAGTCTGGTCTTGTGCATACCATAGCATACATAAGACTCCCAACAACACTTGCATATGCTACTCTAGCCATGTAATCACTTTCTACTTTTGATTGAGTTACATGAACTTCAGACAGATGAATGCTGGATGCTAAAGATGTGCAGATGTTTAGCTTTTGCCATACCAAACCTGTTTAGGATCTTCTGAATGTAGTTCCTTTGACATAAGAACAACCTTTGACACAAGAACAATGTTTTCTGAGTTCTATCTCTATAGATCTCCATGCCTAAGATCCTTTTAGCTGCTCCCATGTCCTTCATCTCAAATTCTGAACTGAGAAGTGATTTAAGCTTCTGAATTGCAACTTTATCAGATGATGCAATAAGCATATCATCTACATAGAGAAGCAAATATATGTATGAACCTTCCTCCACCTTGCTGTGATATACACAAGAATCATAGGGACTTCTATTGTATCCATGAGAAACCATGAATTGATCAAACCTCTTATACAGTGCCTTGGGGATTTCTTTAATCCATAGAGGGATCTTTTCAGTTTACACACAAGTTCCTTTTCTTCATATATCTCAAAGTCTTCAGGTTGTTTCATCAATATATCCTCTTTCAATTCTCCATGTAGGAAAGCTGTTTTTACATCAAGTTGTTCCAATTCCATGTCCAAATTTGCTACAAGGGCTAAAAGAACTCTGATTGAAGTGTGTCTAACTACAGGTGAGAAAATCTCATTGTAGTCCACACCTTCTTTCTGGCTGAACCCTTTTGCTACAAGTCTAGCCTTGTACCTAATGGGATCATTGCTTGTGAGGCCTAGTTTCTTTTTGAATATCCATTTGCATCCCACTGTTCTTCTGCCTTCTGGTAATTTGACTAGTTGCCAAGTTTGGTTTTTCTGCAAGGATTCCATTTCTTCATGCATAGCAGTGATCAATTGCTGTGATTCAGTACAAGTGATGGCTTCCTGATAGTTGGATGGTTCCTCAGAATCAATATCTTCAGCTATACGCAGGGCATAGGACACCATATCTTCAAAACCATATCTTTCAGGAGGTTTTATGTTCCTGAGAGATTTTCTAGTTGCTGCTGATTCAATCTGTCTAGGAATAACTTGAACTGTTTGATCAGGTTCTGTATTGCTAGATAATTCCTCATGTTGATTTTGATTTCTGGTTTGAGATCCATCTAGCTCCACCTGCTTAGGAATAGTACTGATCCTGTTTGGATATTTTGAATTAGTTTTGCCATGAACTAGTGAGATTTCATCAAAGATGACATCTCTACTCATGATCACCTTTCTTTCTGATGGTGACCATATTTTGTAACCCTTGATTCCATCCCCATATCCTACAAAAGTTCCTCTTTTGGATCTAGGTTCTCATTTGCCCTCATTTACATGATAACATGCAGGACATCCAAAGACCTTTAACATTGAATAACCAGTTGGTTTATTAGTCCATACCTCAATTGGAGTTTTCAGGTCAATGGCTGTGGATGGAGATCTATTCACTAGGTAGCATGCAGTAGAGACAGCTTCTGCCCAGAAATTTCTGCCTAGGCCTAAGTTTGACATCATGCATCTGGCTCTTTCCAGCAGGGTTCTATTCATTCTTTCAGCTACACCATTCTGCTGAGGAGTGTTCCTCAAAGTGTATTGCCTGGCTATGCCTTCTTCTTTGCAGAACTCTTTGAATTTTTCTGAGCAAAACTCCAAACCATTATCAGTTCTGAGTCTCTTTACCTTTCTTCCTACTTGATTTTCAGCAAGAACTTTCCAATGTCTAAAGTGCTTGAAAGCTTCTGACTTTTGTTTCATTGTGAAGATCCAGGTCATTCTTGAATAATCATCAATGATTGAAAGAAAGTATCTAGCTCCTCCTAGAGAAGGAACTTTGGAAGGTCCCCAGCAATCTGAATGAATGTAATCCAAGGTAGCTTTTGTGGTGTGAACAACTTTAGGGAATTTGATTCTGTGCTCTTTCCCAAAGACACAATGTTCACAGAATTTTAGGGGTTCCATCTTGTGGCTTCCAAGAAGTCCTTGCTTGCTGAGAACCTCAAGTCCCTTCTCACTCATGTGGCCTAACCTCATATGGCACAAGGTATTATTATCAGGAAACTTGTTCTCAGCTACTGAGACAGATGAGACAGAACCTGTCACTGTGTTGCCTTGAAGAATGTATAGGTTTCCTTGCTTGGTTCCTTGCATAACCACTGATTTGCCATTCTTCATTATCTCCATCACTCCACCTTCAAAACAGCATGTGAAGCCTTTTGTGTCCAAAGCTCCTATTGAGATCAAATTCCTCTTGAGGTCTGGGACATGCCTGACATTGGTCAAAGTCCTTACAACACCATCATGCATTCTGAGTTGTATGGATCCAGTGCCAACAGTCTTGCAAGGTGCATTGTTTCCCATTAGGACATTACCTATAGATTTCTCATCATAGGTCACAAACCAACTTCTGTTTGGACTCGTGATAAGAACAGCCTGAGTCTAGGATCCATTGATCTGACTGCTGTTGTTGTGCATCAATAATAGAGAGAACTAATTCTGAATCTGATGTAGAATCATCTTCTACTATGGCTGCAACTGACTCTTTCTTCTTCTTCTTAGGACAATCTTTCTTCCAATGGCCTGGTTCTTTACAGTAATTACATGTATCCTTGGGATTGATTTTGGTGTTCTTCTTCCATTTACCCTTTTTCTTGTTATGAGATTTTGGAGGGTTAGCAGTTACCAGACCAGCAGCATTGCTATCATCATTGTTAGAAGAAGCTCTAAGTCTTAGCTCTCTTGAAAACAGATTAGACTTTACTTCTTCTACATTGATGCTTTCTTTACCAACACTAAAGGAGCTAACAAAGTTTTCAAAAGGTAGTAAAGAAGCTAGTAGAATCATAACAATGTCATCATCATCCATCTTAACATCAATATCTCTAAGTTCTAGCAAAATAGAGTTTAACTCATCAAGATGATCCTTAAGACTTGTATCTTCTTTCATTCGAAGACCAAATATCTCCTTTTGAGCAGCAGCTTGTTGCACAGAGACTTTGTCATGTACAACTTCTCTAGTTTGAGCCATAGGCCAGCAGCGGTAGTTTCTTCAGAGACCTCATACAGGACTTAATCGGATAGGGAGAGAAGGATCAAGGAGTGTGCCTTTTCTTCCTGCTGCTGTGTGGCATCTCTTGCAGCTTTGCCACTTTGTCCTGACAGAGGAGCCCAAGCTCCCTGATCCTTGAGTAAAGCACGCATCTTAATGCGCCAGAGATTGAAGCTGTTTCTTCCATTGAATTTCTCAATCTTGATAGTGCTAGCCATCTTCTTGCTTGAATCTTGATCACCCGATATCTGATTCCTGATTTCAGATGCGGAAAGATTGATCTAATCTAGCTCTAGATACCAGTTTGTTATGCAACCTGAGAAATCATAGACTAATTGAAGAAGAAACACACACACTACTCACACAAGAACACAACAATATAACGTGGGTGGTTCACCAAACTTGGCTACATCCACCCACGGGCAGAAGGAGTAAAGGAGCTTCACTATGAACTTGAGAATTACAAAGTTGTGAATCTGATGCACTCTCTATGCTCACTAGAATTACAGAATTCACTCTATCTGAATTACAACAGCTACAACTAATATATAGAGTTCCTATAACAGAGAGTTGTTAGCTGATGAAGTTAGTTACTGCTGTGTAACTAACAGAAAACCAGATATGAGATAATCAGTTAGGAAGTTCAAGCCATATCCACAGGTTCCCCTACTCAAATTGTGTTTGTGGATTTCAATGTTTATGTATGAATTTGAGCAGCAGAGTGCCAAGGTCAGTCCTCTCATCTATTTATAATGGGGAGGCTTTTGCATTTTGGAGAGCATTTGAAGAATACCTAACTTGAGAATAATTGATTTTTTAGGATGCAGTTTTTCCCCATAGACATAAGACTCGGTGAGAAGTTTGTAGGATTTTTTAAATTTAATTTTCTTCTTTAAAAAAATTGAATGGGATAATAAAACAAAGGAATCCAAAAGCTTTTCTCTGCCTATCACTCCCTACTACTCATATTTCCAATTAGTTAAATATATAGATTGACAGTGTTTGTTTGGTTGAGTGTCAGGGCAAAAATGGAGGATGATGCTGAAACCAAAGGAAGAATCGAAGAAACAGTTTGGAAGATTTTAGAAGAATCAGACTTGGATAAGCTTACCCGGTACAAGACTCGGATGGAAGCTTCCGAACAATTAGGTCTCGACCTATCCCAACCCCACTTCAAAAGTTTCGTCAACCAGGTCGTCGAAACTTTTCTCCAAGAGAAACGACAACAAATGCAACAAGAAGAAGAAGAAAAATATGATTGTCACGGCAACCTCATCATTTGCAAGGTCACTTTCGTCTTTCCCTGCATCCACTTTTCATTCTTTGCCTATTTACTGTTAGATTTAATGTATAAAAAGGTTGCTTTGGGTACTGATTTTTTTGTTTTTGTCTATTGTTTGTTTTGTATTACAGCTTTCACAGAAGAGAATGGTGACCGTTCACAAATTCAAAGGTAAAACTTGATCTCTATTCGGGAGTATAAAAGAAGAGCTAGGAAGGAATATCCCACTCGCACAGGTACCCTACTCCTTTAACCTTATTATGCTTGCTATACTTCTCATGGTATTGCTTTTCTGTATGATAGTTAGTGTTACTGGCTCTACTTATATGATTAGGTTACATTATCGTTTTGGAGTTTGCTTGATTTAACAAACATCTCTATTCTATTTAGGTGGGCAAGTTTTTGTGAGTTAAGAACTTGGGATTTGTTGCAATTTTTAGATATAGTGATTTGATTTCAGTGTTTGGGCAGCAAAAGTAACTTGTGGTTCAATTTTATGCTTGGTTGGCATCACAGTTAATCAAATGCCGAAGGTCGCTGTTTACTATTCCAGTCATCACATTTACTTTCCAGGTTCACATGACACATAAGCTATATTTTGTGGGGCAAGAACTACCATTATTAAGGAAATATTGTGCTGCCTTTTTTACAATACTGAATAGTCTATGTAGTGTTCATAGCGTAACTTTAGGCAGAGACATGCTTCTTAGAAACCTTAGGAAAAGTTGCATATGGAATAGTTTTCTAGATGAGACAACTTGACTTTAACTGCAGAACCAATCCTTACAATGCATCCTATCATACTGCATAGTTGCCAAGTTATACCATTTAAAATGACTTGAAATAGTAGAATTTTGAGTTTACATCATTGTAACTTTCTCGCTGTAATTATTTTTTTGTTGTTGAGTACATGAAATTACTTCTTGGAATGTATTTTTTTTTTTGTTCTAGGTGCATTAAATTTTTGTAAATGAGTTGGGAAGATTTCCCAAAAATTAAAATTAAAATCTTAAAGTCGGATGACTGTCATGCACATCTGAGAATCAATAGAAAGGTCTTTTTAATAAGAAATAAAGAAAAGCTTCTATTGTTTATAACTGGGTGCCTGCATGGGCATATGTTCTTCGTTCCTTATACAAAGAATTGAAGGTTGTTTCTGAATTCTAATTTTGATTTTGTTTCAGGAATAAGTTTGACAAAGGAGCAGTGGTCAGTCTTTAAGAAAAATGTGCCTGCCATAGAAGAAGCCTTCAAGAAGTTGGGGTCTGGCAACAGTTGAACCTCACTTCCTATGAACATACCATTTTGACGTTACAAATATCAAGGGATGTGGCTTTGCATTTTTTTTTTCTTCCTTGTTTTTGTTGCATATCCTATTTCAAGTGGTGGCTGGAATGCATAGAGCTATTTTAGGATGATTGTGGAGCAAAGTGAAACAAATACTAGTAACTTGAAAACTTAATACATTAATATGGGTTTCCTACAATATCCTTTGATTCACTTTCTTGTTTTCTGATGTCAGGTTTAGGTAGACACGGGCTTGTTTACTATTAGTTTTCTGCTATGATTTTGGATTGCTCTAGCCTTTTTGCTACTAGATTTACAGTATTTGCTAATGAGTGACTATGCTAATATCCGGTGCCTCACCTTGCCTAGTTTACTAATATAGATTTAAGAACTCAATGGAGTTACTTTAATTCTCACAAGTTGAAATACAAGAAGTTTGTGGGAATTCTCTTGCCTCACCTTCCTTAGTCGGCATGGTTATTCACTGAGAAATGATAAGTTGACAACTCAAACCAACAATTGACAACCGTATAAATATCACTAAGGATAGAGAAAAGACAAAAACAATAATATAATAATATAAAACATCATAATAATGGGTTTATACAAAGTTGTCCCCGTATAGTTGTCTATACTTGGTTGTTAGAATATCATAGCTCTTATTCACTAGTCTCTTGCTAGATTTGTATATTGGCATTCTCTATCTGTTTGTTAATTAAATATCAAGCATATTAACATTACACATAATTTTTCTGATAGCAGTATGGTGTGATATTATATGTATGAAAAAGTGTATATACACTCCTTAAATTTTAGCTCATTTACAAATTGGCACCTTAAATTATTTTATTTTCTTGATTATTGCTTAAACTTATACTATTTATAAAATCAATTCTTTTACTATTTTTTCGTCCCAATTAATTCTTAAACTTTTATTATTAGTAAAATCAATCTTTTTTAATTTCTAGTTAGATCACTAATGATGAATAAATTTAGATGGTCATTTTGCTTAATTCTAAATCTTTGTTTGCATTTTTTTTAAATAGTAGATTTTTTTAAAAAAAATTCATGAAATAATAATTTAACATTAAGTAGAAAATATTGAATATTATATTAGTGAACATGTATAGTATTTGAAATGAAGTTGTTATGAAGTGATTACTTTTTACTGTTGAAGATTATATTATATTTGTTATATTATTATTTCATGATCTAAATTTTACACTCTACCTACGAGTAATTAATCTTTTACACATGTATATAAAAATTAATGAGTATAAAATATTTTTGTCACTATATAAAATATTTTAAATTTTAAATTAATCTATATACATTTAAATAAAGAATATCTTAGCGTAATATCATACCAAAAAAAAAAAAAAGATAACTAAAGCTTTGTTCTTTTTTAAAAAAAAAAAAATCAATGGTTTAGATTCAAACAAAATGAAAGGTTAGATATATTTGTCGCTTGTGATCTTATAGAATGATTGTTTTTATTATAATTGGAGTTTAAGGATTTATTGGGGTTTAAAAAAATAGTTCAAGTATTAATTTTACTAATAGAAGGAGTTTAAGGACTAATTAGCAAGAAAATATAGTTGAAGGTGCCTATTTGCAAATGGACTAAAGTTTAGGTGGTGTATGCATTTTTCCCTTATATGTATGACTACAAAACTAGCAAGATTTTAAAAATCTTATCACAACTATCCATGAGCTTTTGTGATAGCAGCATCGGAGGGTTAGAACTCGATCCTGTGCCATATGGAGCCACTCCATGAAGCATCGGACCATCAGGTATAGAAAACAAATAATATTATTATAATATAATAAAATTAAAATATTTTAATAATTATATATAATAAATAATATTATTAATAATCATAAATTATAAAAAATATAAATAATCGATCCTTAGTGACTATTTTTCATTTCCATCCTCAAAAGTAATATAATAAGCAGAATGATCTCAATGGTAATTAATTTTTTCTTTTCAATTTTGAGCCGATATATATTCTAAATGTATTCATGTATAATTTTTTTTTTAATCCGACGTGACAAAAAATCATTAACTTATTACATGTGACAGTGTTGATAACCACATTAGCACTTAACAGATGAGAACTAACGGGAATGACCAATTTCAACGTTTTTGAACTAACTTGGACCAAAACCTAAGGGGAAAAAGTTTAGGGACCAAAATCAATTTTTTATATTTTTTAATGCCATGTGACATTAAAATTTATATTTAATGGCAATCTATTAGTCATGTCAGCACTTAACCGTGCCTTTTGACGGTAGGACTAATTCCAAAATTTTAAAAGTTACAAGGACTACAAGCTAACGAAAAAAAAATATAAGGACCAAAACAAAAAATGGCTATATTTGTAGGGAAATAAAAATTTGATTAAGCCTTATTTTTATTCATGTAGATTTGCTTAGTGGTGCCCATGTGAAATGGGATAGTTAAGGGAATTGTTTTGACAAATAGCAGATTAATCCAAAGGGAAAACAACAGAATAAGAGGTAGATTCTTGAATTTAATATTAAGAAACAAACAATTTTCAAAAGCATGCCTATTTCAAATATCTGCACTAGAGGCCAAGGCTACAATCCTCCAATCTTTATGTTCAGTATCAATCCACCTTTTTTATCGGTTACAATTGTTTTTTTTTAAGTGCATCCGATTTAAACTTAAAAGATAGTTTTTTTTTTATAAAAAAAAGTTAAAACGAAAAATCAGAAGTCACTGTTCCTCTTCCTCTATTCCCTTCTCGGTGAGACTTAACGGGAAGCCAACGACGGTCATGGAGAACAGCGTCGACGAGAAACATCCATGGAGAACAGATACTGTTCTTAAACAAACATGGGAAGAGAGAACCAAATAAGAGTTCAATCACCAACAAGTATTACAAGATCTTGATAATGTTAGTTTTGGAGTTTCATCAAACTGAAAATGGGCAAAACAATATGTAAGCTAAATTCAAGAGAAGAGTTTATATATCAGAATACCACTTTAGATTTCATACAAATCAGAATATCAATTATACAACATATATCAACACAACACTTACCACTCAGTCTCAAACATTCTTTTTATGAAATTTCTCAACAAAAAAAAATATATACAGAGACCTCACAAGGTTCACACAACAAATGGGACGTGGTGGTCTCGTCGGTGGCCCAACTGCCGACTCGACGTCCTTGACGCGGAAGGTGTTTCTCATGGGCATATGTGATGGTGATTGTCGGTTGGGCGGTTCGGGATCTCGGCGAACAATGTTCCAGCGGGTGTTGGGATGGGAGGCGGTCGGCGATCTGGTGTTTGGAGGTCGGTAGCCTAGTAGTCGAAGTGCAGTGGTCCGATGGCCTTAAGAGAAAGAGGTGAGGTTTTGGAGTCTAGACCATGTTGAGGGATAGAAGACATGAATAATCAAAACTTGTTATATCAGTGATCCATATCTCATCTCATCCGTTGGTTTTTTCTAATCGTAAATCAATGGATATGATTGCTGGAGGATCCATCCTCATCTTTTAGGATGGAGGACAGACTCATAAAAAGAGGCGTTAGCTACAGTACTCCAACATGTAAGTTGAGGATGCATACTCCATTAGTTCTAACCATTGATTAATTATTAAAAAAATTGAATGGTTAAGACTGGAGAAGGGTAAGATGGGGAATCTCGTTTTTTTATCTCTCTCATTTTCTGCTGTGTCAATCTCTCTGATATCTCGTTTTTTCACCTTTTCCGTGCGTACATACCAGCCGCCACCAACTCCACCGTACCTCCGCCTCGGACCCGTGCAAAGCCATCATCTCTGCAGCCGCCACGACCCTATAGTAGTGCTACCACTTGAACCGTCGCAGATAACCAAGATAGACTCTACAGCGGCGAACTCATCGCCAAGCGACGATGGTGGTGATGATGGTGGAAAGAGAGTGATGCGACGATGGAGAAAGGAAGAGGTGGAAGGGGAAGGGCGAGAGTGAGAGTGAGAGTGAGAGGAATGCAGATTGGCAAAGATTGGAGCATTCGCAACCGCCATGGTGGCTTGGATCTGCGACGACGGAGCGTTCTCTTCCAATCGTTCGTGTGTCTACCTTCTTGACACTTTCAATGATTAATGATTCACCAGAAAGTTCCAAGTACTTTACATATGTGGAAGAATAAGAACAATTCTGCGTTATGATAATCTCCAATCATCTCTTTTGTATCCTTTTCTCTCTTCTGTCACGCGAGTTGAAGAGTATTTAGTAAAAATGTCAGACAACGAAGAGCATGCAGAGTATGCAGCAAATGGCGAATCGCCTCCAAAGGCAAAACAAAGGTTCAGGGATAGATCTAAGGTACTATCTCACTTTCCTCTGCTCCGTTTCCCTTTTTCACCTCTGTTTTTTGCAATGTCACAAGGGTTTATGGTCCTCCAGCCTATCGAGGACTCAGATCTGCGATTGAAGATTGATGTGTCAAAGAGGGAAGGGAGAGGGGCAACGGCGGCGAAGGAGGGAGAGGGCTGGCAACGGCAGAGAAGGAAGAGGGACGATGACCGTTGGGTGGATCTATCGAATAAGATGAGAAAGATTGTTTTTTTTTTTTTTTCATTTATTTTTTTCATCTTTTTGTTATAACGAAATACCTATTATACCCTCATGAGGATCAAAACTCCTTGGTTCTCAACTCCCAGGTTGGAGTATTGTAGAATTGTCCATAAAAAGAAGCTAAGCAAAATAGTCACCCCGGGTAACATTTATTGTAAACCACTTATATTTTAAACAACTTTTTTTAGAGTTTAATTTTGAATGTTGTCAGTTAAAGTTTTTTACACTGTCAGCCAATCACAAATTATCCTATGTATGACTTTTACAGTAGTTAGTAAGAATCAAACATTTTTAATGATGTGCCAATTTATGATTGATTGACAGTATAAAAAATCTTTACATAAATAATACATATCAATTCATTTTTATATTATATTCTTTTATTACCAGATTACAGTTCTTATGCAAGACTCATTGTGATATTTTTTTAAGAACTGGAATGATGAAAAAAGGTGAAAAACTAACACTATTATTATCTATGAAACACTGACAATATTTATTCTTTAAGGAAGGTTGAACTTGCAATATTTGTGGTTTAATCTTGATTGTTTAAAGTTTGATCAAATGGCTATGATATAATCCTCTCACTCATATAAATAAGGCCCTCTCACTTGATATGTCCCTATATATATATATATATATATATATATATATATATATATATATATATATATATATATATATATATATATATATATATATATATATATATATATATATATATATATATAGGGAAGGGATCAAGTTACTCCAAGAGTAACTTAAAAGTTTTACTCCCCATCTTAACCCTTAATTTTGTTTCAAACCAACGACTTAGATTAAGTGATTAAACTTCCGCACGTGACCCCACTGCCAATCCTTTCCCGGACACACACAGAGCCTTCCAATCCTTTCCCAGGTGTTCTCTGTCAAAGAGACAAACACATTCATGGAAGAGCAAAAACGGAGCAAACGAAGGTGCAAAGACTAGTGTCCACTCCGCCCAGTCCGTTGCGCTTTCTACCAGACCCATAGGCGACCATCTCGGATTCAGTTTTTTAGACTTTTTGATATAATTTACATATCCATTTTCCATCTGAGCATCAATTCCATATATAGGATAGGCTTTATTCCATTTTGCTCCACCTTGCTAACACTGTGCAAGATATATACGAAGCAAAGTAGATGAGTTTCTAAAATAGTGCCCTTGAATTTATTATGTGGAATTCTTCGTGGCAATTAGAAAACTGCTCAGGAATTGAGAAAGGATAAGGTACATAATAGGCAAAAAATGTTGGGAAGAACAAAGCAAGAACAAGAGTGCCTATGGGCGACGGCGGCGTTGAGTGGGCACGGCGGTGTGGACTGGGCGAAGTTTTATTGTTTTAAGCGTGAGGGTTGATAGGGAGAAGACAACCCAGTACTTGACACTGAGGCAATAAAATTCTAAGAAGAAAAGGTCACGTGAGATTCTTAGTGGATTAATCTAAATCGTTGGATTAACATAATATAAAGGGCTGAGATGGGGAGTAAAACTTTTAAGTTACTCTTGGAGTAACTTGGTCCCTTCCCATATATATATATATATATATATATATATATATATATATATATATATATATATATATATATATATATATATATATATATATATATATATATATATATATATAATATGCAAGTTATATCAATAACACGTGATTTTTTTAGATAAAAAAATATTCTCGAATTTCCATACTAGTTTAAATAATTTTTAAATTATTTTAATATATATTATTTATTTAAATTATTTATTATTTAAAATTTAAAACTTTGATGAAAGTTTATCATTAAATTTACATTTTGAATTATGTAATTAGAGTCCGTGTGGATACACTATATGAAAGAGCTTTTAAGAGCTTCTCTCTCTTTTAATTTTTTTTTTATATTTTTTCAAATTGTAAATGATAAATAAATAATAAGCTTGTTTAAAAAAATCTAATAAGCTTGTGTTTTCAATTAGGATTTTAAAAGATTGTTTTGATTAAAAAGTTTAGTGGATTTTAAAAGACTATGTAGGAATGTAATGACTTATAAAATTCGTTTTAAAGGTTTTTATAATTAAGATTTTGTAGTTTTGATTTTAATGGATTTATATCATAAGAATTTATAAGATATGAAAAGACTTTGTTCCTGCCAAAATCCGTATAACCGGAAAGTGATCGGAATAGGGTAAATTCAATCCCTTAATTTTGTTCACAATGAACCCAAGGACAAGGGTCTAAACTAGTTCCCTTTGCCTCAAGCCCTCGGCAAATGCTTAAAAGAGAAAGTACAAATAATCAGCAAAAGTGTTTCACTACAAATAAAAAAGTTGTTTAACGACCGAACAATTCGGTCGCTAAACATCAAAATTCGGTCGCTATTCAGTTTAGCGACCAAATCAGTGATCGAAATATATAGCGACCGAATTTATATTTCAGTCGCGAAATAGAGACCGAATTTTCAGTCGCAAATTGGGTTGGTCGCTTGCTCTGGTTAACCAAAATTGGTGACTGATATTTGGTCGCAAATTCGATCGCTAAACAATATTTAATTTAAAAAATTATTTATTATGAAATGTGGTTTACACCTAGTGACCGATATTTTGGTTGCTATTTCGGTCGCTAATACTATTACATGAAGTCTAGTCTATACAAAGTCCTAGTTCCTATATTTATTACATGAAGTTCACTCTATACAAAGGTCCTAGGCCCTATCCATAACTAGGTATCTTGGACTCTCTTTTAGAGTATTTTGGACTTTACTTAGCTTTGACCTTGTCATGGGTCTATGTGAGTCTTCAATGTTTGGTCCTTTGCTTTGTCAATCCATGTTCATATCAGGTCACGGCTTAAGTTTTGGGTCGTGATAAATTTTATATACATGACCAGAATCTATACAGTGATAGGTGGAAATGTGGGGTTACTATTTGCAACCGTAACCGCAGGAAAAAAAATATTCATACCCATTTTTCTGACGCTTAAGTACTTATATATTTTTTTTTCCTGAAAGCAGCCAGTGTAACACCCCGATTTTCACTGCTTTCTAATATCGGTAATAAATATATATGATTATATTTTTATCCGAGACTTAGAAAATGATTTTGGATAAACCAAAGTCATTTCCACGATATATGTGATATTATAAGGTTGCGATGAAATTTTGGGTTAAAAATTCAGACGGAGCCCGGTCCGTTTTTTTCACTGACAGTAAAATTTTACTGCTCAGAAAGCCTAATTTTAAGTCGTGAACGAGATGAACAATATTTTTATCATATTTTCTTCGATATTGGAAGTTTTGAAAATTTTTGCAGAAAAATTAAAATATTATATTTGCTGTGGGCGTATACGTCGAGATATCTCTAGGAAATCCGCGTCAGATGAACTAAAAGGGTCAGAAATGGAGCTCAGATGACTGATGTGACTAGCATTAATGACAATCCTATCCGTATCATAATGGCCATAATGGCGCATTTATGACAAATGGATATTTTTGCATAGAATGGACGATTTTACCCCTAGGTTGTCATGATAATTGCAAGTTTGCCATTGCAATTTTGGACAATTTTGCCCCTCCAATCACGGCTGCCCCCTTCATTAGCACACTTAGGCAATTTTTCAACTCACTTATATCATCTTCATGAATCA
Organism: Echinosophora koreensis; assembly: GCA_035048595.1. Taxonomy (NCBI): domain Eukaryota; kingdom Viridiplantae; phylum Streptophyta; class Magnoliopsida; order Fabales; family Fabaceae; genus Echinosophora; species Echinosophora koreensis. The sequence continues at coordinate 2,540,370 of JAPCYP010000073.1, read as the reverse complement.
AGACTCATTTCTCTCAAAAACCCTAATCGGGAATCGGGTACGTTTGTGCAGAGATATATCGGGAAACAGGCCGACAAGCCATCTATGATGACTCAAGAGGAATGAATTATCATGATGATAATTTACTCTAGTCAGACAAAAGAAAATATCAAGACATTTTAAATGTTAACCTAACCTACGTCAGGTTAACTAACCGAGGTTAACTAACCATGATTTGTCACACAAAATATCTTCTCCCTAATATGTGGTATAGGAGGCGACCACACCACCTAAATGCCCTCATCCACATCATTCTTATGGCCCTAAGGCTGCCACCCTTCTCCATTTGAAGCCAAGTCTTCATCTTCCATTTCCACACAAATTCAAATAAGACTACATGGCTTCATTCTTTACCACCCATCATCTTTTAATTCCCTTTAACATAAGAATCATGTTGATCATTCTCCTCTTCTTCCTTTGTTTGTGCGCAGCCCCCTTCCTCCTCCCAAAACCATTTTCTCTTCATCATCCATCAAGAACATCAAGAACACTAAACCAAACTCTCCTTACTCACCCGAAAGTTCATCGAAATTCTGACCCTATTCTGTTCTGAATCTCGAAAAACTTTCAACATGAAAGTTGTTCCTCTTTCTCTCTTATTTCCAACGAGCTAAAGATAATCAAAAACGGATAAGTAGATTGAGAGATATGTCCAAATTACCGAACTTCTCTAAATCTTCATCATCTTCATCTTTCTCTCTTAACCTCTCAAGAACACTTATGAACACCAAGATATTTTTGTGAAGAAACTTGATCATCTTCATCACTTGTTTATTATAAAGAGGTATAATCCTTCTCTCCATGATTAATCATGTGTTCTTCTTTATTCTTTTCATGAAAATCAAGCCAAGAACATCATTTTCAAGTTTCTAGATCCATTCTTCAAAAATCCATAATTAATTCTAGAAAAATCCTTTTGACATGAAACCAATTGCTATGATCTCATAATCATCTCTATATTCATCATCTAGAAGCATATGATCATGAGAAATTTCCTTCCTATTTTTCTAAGCTTGGCCGAATCCATGAAAAACAAATGGATTCATGGGTTTTGTTTCAATTTCAAGTCTTGAATCATGATTTAATCTTTTAGTACCTTGATAGCTATTGTATGAGAGTGGTTTGAAAACCAAGAATCTACTCCAAGCTATTTGTTTCATAAAGGGCCGAAACCCTATATTTTGATGTTGAAGGGATTTTGATTCCAAAGTTGTCTTAAACCACTTGAATCCAACTCTAGGTTTTGTATGTTGATTAAATCCAAGAGTTGAGCAAAATTTCAAAATCTTAGCCTTTGATCCTTGTGAAAACCAAACCCCTAGCATGAACTTTTGGGAAGATTTTTTATTCAAAGTTGTTAAGTAACACTTAAATCTAATCATATACCATATGTTTGTGTAAAATCCAAGAGATGGAAATCAAGTGAAATTTTAATCTCACTTTTTGTATTAAGGCCGAAATCTAGTTCTTGAAACTAGATGAGTTTCATTCAAAGTTCTTAAGTCTATGATCATGAATTAAGTGCTTAATTTTGTTTAAGTTACTTAAGGATCATAAATCCATTAGTTAGAAGTTTTAATGATTCCTAACCTAGATCATTAGATGAGGCCGAACCCTAGACCTCATGAATGAGTATGATGATGGTTTGATTTTGATTTATTTTGGTTGCAATTCGTTTGAAGGAATCAATCGGATTGAGTTAAACTAACGATGACGGAGAAAACCGGATCGAATCAGGAGTTTTCGTGAAAACGTCAGTTTGATTCTCCAAGAGGTAAGGGGGGTAAGCTTGAGGAGTATAAGATAACCACATGCTTATTTGTTAGAGTCGTCTGTATGATCGTAGTAATTTACTGTGTTTTAAATTATCTACTGTTAATGTTTTAATTGATTGTCTGCTGATTATCTGTTTACTTGAGTAAGGTGAATATATCTGATTATAATTATCTTGTGATATTATAATTGTGGTGCATGTCATGAGTTGATATCTGTCATGCTGTTCTGTGATGAAAATTATCTGCTGTTGATTGTTGGACTGTGAAACCTGACATTGGTCAGTGTACAATTAATTTTGAGGATAAAAGCCTAATAAGCTTGAAAAATTAATCAGAGTGATTAATTTTTGTAATTTTGAGAAAAAGTGGAAAAATATTATTTTAATAATATTTTTGGGGAAAATACGTCAATACAGTGACAGTAAGGGCGAAACAGTGAAAATTTTCACAGGCTCTAGTTTTTCTAAAATAAATTTTATTTAATTATAAAATGTTATTTAAAGTGATTAAGTTCCGAAAATGACGTAATATAGCAGTCAGAACAATTACTTCTGACAGAAAAGTTATTTAAGTTATAAAAAGATCTTTATGAGAAATTTTGACAAAGAGATTTTATTTTGTTATTATGAAATTTTATTTAGTAAGGACATTTTGAAAGTTGACTTTTATTGAGAATCATTTTCAGAAATAAAGTGATTGGAAAGAAAAGTATTTATCAATGATTTTTACGTTTTATCAACGTTTTAACAGAATAGAATTTCTGTAAGAGGATTTTTATTCAGTGAAAGTATTCCGTTAAACTTGGATAAGTTTTCGGAGATTTGGTTTTGTATTTGTTTTTCACTGAGCGAACTATTTTCCAAAGGATAAACGAACCTAGAAACCGAGACGTCGGGGTTCTAGTGTTCTGTGGACACGTAGATCTGGGATCTGTGTCATTGGACTGAGGGTCCTGCAAGGATTTTTGTGGACTGTGTGTCCTAATTTGATGTGGAAAATGTTTCCATATCCGCGAGCCTAGGACTGGTGCATCAGTTTAGGGCTTTGCGATTGAGCACTCGGACTGTGTGTCCTGTGTTGAGTTTAAAACATTTGGACTGTGTGTCCTGTGTTTGTTTGCAGTAAAAGTCTTAATAAGAAATTAAGCATGGTCGTTAGCTTTGTGTTTCGACAAGGAAAGATTATTACGACAAAGAATACAAACGAGAATAAAAGTTTTCTCATGCATTTTTGGCAGACGTGCCATGTGATGTGATCATTGAGTCCTGAGTGAATCAATGTATCTGGTATGGACTATGGTTCCATATGACACATTGGGTTTCTGTGTGAACCAATGTATTTTACTGGACTGAGTGTCCAATTTTATGCGATAACTATTGATGTTCTGAGTGATGCAATAGGTTATTCGCAGTGACTATTGGGATTCTGTGTGAGCCAATGAGTTACATTTTTGAACAATAACCTTGGTACGTGGTATGTTGGAAGTTGCCATTGTGTTATGTGTTCTTTTCTTGGCCATTGGTTTATTTCGTTTTTACAATGTGCCATGTGCGAGCTTGATCTGCTCAAAACGAAACAGAAAGTTGTGGGATCTCATGAGATTAGGTATCAAAATAGAGCCAAGATATTGAAGTGTCATGCATTTTTATAAAATGACGATGACTGTCGGATATGAAATCCTTTGAATTATTCTACCGTTTAGATAATTCAGTATATTGCAATTATATGGTATGTGCTGTTTTGTGTGTCGTGCATGCGGTTGTCTTTGTAAAACTCATATATTGGTAACTCACCCTTACAACATATCAGGTTTTATTCGTTCTCGCCGTTGTACCTTGGTACTGGCAGTAGATGGTGCGGAGGAAGTTTTAACTTCAATCGGGGCTACTACTCTTGATCCTTGAAGAGGTCAGTCATAGTGGCAAGAACTAAAGAGTTCTTCCCTTTGGAGTTTTGTAGAGTGACCAGCTTAGGATTTTCTTTGAGTAGTTTGTTTTGAGAAAGTTTGTGTAGGTGTTTTGAAAACCTTTATATGGTTCAAAGTTTTTGTATGAGTAATATGGTTTTACTATTGCGATGTGTACATTATGTTTGTAGTATTCAGAAGAAAAAAATTTTATACCCAAATTTTCCGACATCAAAATAATTCAATTTCCGAAAGCAACCAGCAAATTCCTTTTAATTTTATTACCGCATGTGTTCACAAGGTAATGCCCAAGGGGGGGTGTTACAGCCAGCAAGTCATATTTTAGTTTTACATTTTGTGCAACGAGTTAACCATGTGACACCCCAAAGGGGGGGTGTTACAGTCTAGTTACTTATATTGAAAGAAATATGTTCAATAACATTGAATCTAGGGTGTGCAGATGCATCCACTGGGTTTTATAAAATTATCATTAATATGCTGAGTTAGATATATTTTGCACCCCTAATTGTATATATTTGCACACATTGTCTAGTTAATTATATTGAGATAAATGCCTTTAATAACATTGACATTGAACTGATCATTCAACAGTTTCAAAACGTGAAATCATGTAAAGTACAATTATAAGATATGTAATTTATTTGATTATATATAAAGTTATATTTTTATGCACTGTACACTGACATCCAATAATATCTCGACAAATCAGCATTATTATTATTTCTCTTTCCTAGTTTTTTTTTTAAATTGCAGCCACTTGACTTTTACTAATTATAATTTCACAGCAATTACACTTAATTTTCGAAATTACAAAAAGATCCTTCAATCATGAACAAATTTGAACAATATTTGGTGTAATAGTTGGAAATATGAACAATTCAAGTAGTTTAGAATAATTTCCAAGTAGTGAAGCACAAATCAAGTAATTAGATACCTAGATCTTTCATTCAAGTGGATGATAAACGCATCATTTTCACAACTCAAATTTCATGAAGATCTATTAGGTTCTAAAAATTTGAAATCATTGAAGCACTTTTGATTAAAATTTGAATCAATCTTACTATTGTGAATTGAAATTTGAATTTGAATTTGAATTTTGCAATTGTTCAAATTCACAAAGTAAGGAAAATAGATCTATGCTTGAATTTTCAAGAAGCAACCAAAATTCAAATGTAATCTATGAATACATTTAAAAGTGGCACCTAAAACAAGGATGAAAATGTGGAGGGGAAAAAAATTCATCAAAATTCAAGCAAGATCAATTCAAACACATTTCAAATTCTAGATCCATGACCACAATTGGATTCAAATTACTTTTCATCATCCAATTCTTGTGGTAAATGGCGCCACTAGCATGTGAAATTTTCAACATGAATTTGGCTCCAACTCAAAGATCATCATAGAATTTGAAAAATAAATTGATAAAAAATTCAAAACAATTGAAGATCAAAGATCTACCTCTAGATACCACATGATGTGACCAAAAATTGATCACTAAGCATTTTAGTATCTTCTTTGATCTAATTGTTTCAAAATTTGAGATCAAACACAATTCAAGCACAATTGATATGAAACTTGTTCTTCAAGTAAAGAATCAAGAGAAACAAAAAGGAGTAGAAGAGAAGAACAATTGATATATGACTAGAAAGTAAATTGCAAGAAGTAGATTGCAAGAATTAAAGAACAAAAGTAGAAAATGGAATAGGAAGAAATGAACAAGAATGGTGCCACAATTACTATCATCTTTGAGAAGAAGATTGAAATTGATAAGCCAAATGAGGATTCACCACTTGAATATGGAAATTCAAGATAAGAATCATTGGTTCAACTCATGAACCAAGAAGAGAAGAACTCTCAACTCTCTCTAGAAATCTTAAGTGTGAGAAAACCTTTCAATTGTATTCAAACTTGCAAAATGAGTTACATGGAGCCTATTTATAGATGAGCAAAGTGCTCATCCTCCTACATGGTGCAAGGTAGTGCCTCCTATGTCCAATTCCCAAGTGTGGGCCTCTCTTGGCCCAGTGTAGGATTCTTATGTTGGGCCTAGTTGGTACACGAGGCCCATTTAGCCTAAGCCCAAAGTAAAAGCCCAAAAGCCTACACTACCCAAGTGCTTTTTGAATAAGCACTTTTATTACAAAAAGTCTACTCTATACAAGGATCCTAATCCCTACCTTTATTACATGAACTCCACTCTATACAAAGGTCCTAGGCCCTATCCCTAACTAGGTGGTCAATGGCTCAATGCATAAGAGGTTCAAGATGAAGCCCTCTTCATAAGGTTGCCTATGAGTCAAGTGATTGACCACCTTTTTGAGTGTGTCTTGGACTCTTCTAAGCCTTGCCCTTGTCATGGGTCCATGCAAGTCTTCAATGCTATAGGTCCTTGGCTTTGTGTCCATGCTCACATCATAAAGTTTAATTTTTATGCACTGTACACTGACATCCAATAATATCTTGACAAATCAACATTATTATTATTTCTCTCTCCTAATTATTAAAATAAAAGCACACATGTCAAAATGTTAGTGAATCACAATATAAATTACTTTTTATATTGATAAGTATACTACTTTAATCCTTAGATTTATTAAATTTTAGAGTTTAACTTATATGCATTGTAGTGTAAAGGATTTTTACAGAAACATTCAATAATATCTTAAAAAATAAACATTATTGTTATTTCTCTCTTAGTTATTAAAATAAAAGAACACATCAAAATATTAGTGGGTGTTAGATAATAATAATAATAATAATTATTTTTTAAATAAATTGTTTGCCCCCACTGACTCAGGGTCCTGGATCCGCCACTGACGAGAGTTATAATTGAACGCTTAAGGAGTGCTTTTCAATTTTTTTTATTCTCATGCATATATTGAGATTAATGGTATAACAATTGCTTGCACTGATTGAATTGAATCTTTTTTGGAGTATAAGATGTTTTTATACTGAAAGAAGTTTGGAAGGAAGATAATGCAGTTGGAGAATGAGAGAAAAAAAATTTGCGCACCATCCAGTCATATGATATGCCCAATAACCTATTTTAGTAACTAGAACATAAGTATGGTTTCCTTTAAAATGTTTAGGATCAACACCAACACTATTTGTATTTTTCATTACCTTTTTTCGCATTGGGATCCCCATTGAGCCATAAAGAGAAGACCTGCTCACTTAGAAGAAATTTTGTAGAAAGATCATATTTCTTTAAAATGTATGAGGGAGAAAAATATACCTCAAGTTTCTTTCTTATACCATGTTCCAAATCCTTTCATCCACTCAATCACTCATATCTTAGTAAATCCCCCAAAAAGAACTCCTATTGTTTGAGACACCCTGATGTCCCATTAATTAGAAACCTAATTTATCTAAAACTTAATCGTAATATTAGCGTTGGACATATATATAAAATCGTAATTATTAAAAACTTAAAGGTAAGAACAAAATTTAAACATCACATCACACACATATAAATATGAATACAAATATACTATGCTGATAAACTAAAGAGGGTACTCCATCAGTAGGGTCCCAAAAGATACATACTGATACAAAATGGTATAAGCAGCGGAAACTAAAACGTCACAAAAGACGCACTGGCCATCGACCCTAAACTCAACGACTGGAGGTCACTGCTCGTCCTCCAGCATCCCCATCAAGCTCCTCTGTGGCCGGCTCATCTGTAGTGTCTTCTCAAAACGAGCACGTAAAAGAAACATACATATAAAAGAAATAGGGGATAAGAAACCATCTATCATCATATAAGGAAAAGGATACGTAACATATAAACAATAAAGGCACATAGACATGCATCACAGATAAATATATATATAATAAATATATACAATCATCCTCGAGATATATTATCATCCTCTACCCGTCGCACTCATGCAACTTATGCTGACGTGGCCACCACCAATCCTGTCACACATCCCTTACCCGCTCAGGGATGTTAGTCAGTCGTCCAAGCGACGCGTCCCCAAACACCGGTGCACATTCTCATCCGCGGTGAGAATGCTCATGCAAAGCAATGACACTATAGTTGCACAATACACGTCGGTGCACACCCTGGTTCTCTCTCGAGGGTGCTCATGCAAAGCAATGACACTATAATAAAATAATACTAACATATTCAAACATATTCTAATAAATATAATAACGATAATTTAACATGTTAATCCAAACAGCACACAGCAAACTATTCACACATAATAAAACCAGACAACCTCAGATATCACAAAATTAACCTAACGGCGATAAATCTACAATCTCCATATCATCATCGGTACCAATAAATAGTCCCCAATGTGATATTGATATTGTCTATTATTCGCCCACTAGTAGGGTTTAGGTCGCCCTACGCCAATATTGAATAAAATGTTACTTAGCCATTTCCGACGCTAGATGGTTACTTTCCCCCACCTGAGGTGTCGTAGGCTAGCTTTAGAGCAACGAAACGAGCCCACTCCAATCTCCCCAAATCTGCCTCGTGAGGTTCTCCTACCTCTGGGGCTCCAAAAATTCACCTGAACACATATTCACGAAGTACACGTTACGTGTAGCTCAAATCTGAAGACGGAATTGAAAACCGATAAACGGATTGAGAGATAACTTCAATAATATCACGGACAATATTTCGACATAAAAACATAGACTTACCAAGAAAAGAAAGGTAGGATGATGAAGTAGAAGTCGCAAGGATCACAACGGTATAATCGGTTTTTCAATAGGACGAACGGATTGATCGAAATCTCCTCCGGAAGTTTCTCTCTCTATCACCTCCTCTCCTCTATCTCTATCTATGTTTTTATTTCCTTGAACTAATTCCCTATGAAAATTAGCACTTCCCTGACGCCTTAAGGATAAAGAAAGAAAAGAAATTAATAAAAAAAAAATTAATATCAAGATTATCATGAATGAAACGTGGAACTTTAATGTCCATGAAAGTAATTTATAATGATCTTGGCAAATGTTCTCTAATCATCTAGAAGTGTCGTGAATATATATATATATATATATATATATATATATATATATATATGATACAAAAATCATTTAGTTAATTTAACTAGGTTAAAAGTTGTCACTAGAGTATAATTAATTAACAAAGATTAATAAATAATAATCCATAAAACTTGAGTAAATTAATCATAATTAATTAGTTATAACTAAGATCTATATCTATGGCTAATTATCTTTTAATTTTGTTAATGATAAACCACCTTAATTAAGAAATTAAATTAAGGTGCTTTCAATAAGGGTTTTTGACGTGCTTGCTTGAGGTGATTGCCTATTGAAAATTTTGAGGTGCTTGAATTTTGTTCTAAACTTCCACATGCGTTCGGATTCTTAAACAGTTTTGATTTATCTAACCCTCATTCCCACCTAATTAAGATATCTAATTTTTATTCATGAAAGATACGATGTTACATTACTACCCCCCTTAAAGAAATTCCGTCCTCGGAATTTACGTACCTCAGAAAAGATGTGGATACTGTTGCTGCATATCTGCCTCACGCTCCCAAGTAGCATCTCCTGTAGTCTCATCCCAAATGACCTTGACCAAAGGAATCTGTCTACTGCGAAGTTCCTTAATCATTCTATCTGCGATCCTAACCGATAAAGCCTCATATTCTAGATTCTCTCGGAGTTGGACTGACTCAGGCTCAAGTACATGAGAAGGATCAGGATAATATTTTCTCAACTGGGATACGTGAAAGACATCATGAAGATTAGAAAGGTTAGGCGGTAAGGCAATATGGTAGGCTACTGGACCAATCCGCCGAAGGATCTGGAAAGGTCCAATGAATCTAGGAGTAAGCTTTCTAGACTTGATAGCTCTGCCAATTCCAGTCTTCGGAGTGACTCTCAAAAACACGTGATCACCTTCCTGGAATTCCAAGGGTCTCCTCCTCTTGTTACTGTAGCTCCTTTGCCTATCATGCGCTTCCTTAATCTTTTCCCTGATCTTTCTAACCTGTTCCGTCGTTTGCTGTACCACATCAGGGCCCAATATCTGGCTTTCACCGGTCTCATACCAACACAATGGAGTCCTACATTTCCTGCCATACAAAGCCTCATACGGTGCCATCCCGATACTGCTATGGAAACTGTTGTTATATGTAAACTCAATCAACGGCAAAAACTCATCCCAACTGCCAATGTGCTCTAAAACACACGCTCTCAAAAGATCCTCCAATGACTGAATTGTCCTCTCAGACTGTCCATCCGTCTCATCCGTCTCGGTCGGAAACAATGCTCGACGGTACACCATGTAGCCTAACAACTTCCTTGATGTAGATCTGGGTCAACTTCTCTAAGCTATAACTCTCACCAACAGGTAAGAAGTGAGCACATTTCGTCAACCTATCGATGATAACCCAAATCGCATCATGCTTCTTAGGAGTTCGTGGTAATCCAACCACAAAATCCATAGCTATACTATCCCACTTCCATTCTGGGATATCTAAGGACTGTAGCAAACCAGCAGGCTTTTGATGTTCTATCTTAGCTCTCTGACAAACCAAACAAGATAAAACATACTCTGCCACTTCCTTCTTCATTCTCGGCCACCAAAACATTTTCTTTAAATCCTGATACATCTTGGTGGCTCCGGGATGAAAACTCAACTTACTCTTATGCGCCTCGTCCAAAATCATTTTCCTAAACTCTAAGTCCTCTGGCACACATATCCTATCCCTAAATCTCAACACACCATCTGGCCCTCTACTAAACTCTGAAATCTTACCCTCATCTATGCCTCTACTCACCTCTTGCAGGTATTGATCCTGAACCTGTTTATCCTTAAGATCCCTCAGAAACTCACTATTAATTGTGATCATACCTAAGCATAGTCTATCCTCACACAACTCCATCCCTAGATTCATATCTCTAAACTGTTCAATCAATTCCATTTCATTTACCATCATCGCCGACACATGTAAAGATTTCCTACTCAGAGCATCTGCTACAACATTCGCCTTCCCAGGATGGTATTGAAGATCAAACTCATAATCCTTAATAAACTCCATCCATCTACGTTGTCTCATATTTAGCTCCTTCTGATCAAACAGATACTTTAAACTCTTATGGTCACTGTACACATTAAACCTAGCTCCATATAGGTAGTGTCGCCATATCTTTAATGCGAACACTATAGCTGCCAACTCTAGATCATGGGTCGGATAATTCCTCTCATGAACTCTCAACTGTCGGGAAGCATAAGCCACAACTCTTCCCTCTTGCATCAAGACACAACCCAATCCTTGGTATGACACATCACAATATACATCAAACTGTCCTAATGGATCTGGCAAAGTCAGAATAGGTGATGTGGTTAACTTTTCCTTCAACTTCTGAAAACTCTCCTCACATTCCTCCGTCCAAACAAACGCTGTACCTTTTCTCGTTAACTGCGTCATAGGCAATGCAATTTTCGAAAACCCCTCAATAAACCTCCGATAATATCCAGCCAATCCCAAGAAACTCCTTACTTCACTAACTGACTTAGGTCGTTCCCACCTAAGCACTGCTTCAACTTTAGCAGGATCTACTGCTATTCCTTCTTTGTTAATCACATGACCTAGGAACTGAACCTCCTCTAACCAAAACTCGCACTTAGAATGCTTGGCATACAATTGTCTATCCTTCAACACCTGTAATGTACCACCCCGATTTTTCACTGTTTCAAAATAATCGAAATGCGGACGATTATGTTTATATATTTATATGAGTGTTATAAAATTATTTTAAATAAACGGAGTTCATCACTCAATCCTACTTGAACGTAGGAAGCTACGATTAAAATTTAGGTGTGAAAGTCAGGCGAATCCCAGCCCGCGAATTTCACTGACAGTATATTTATACTGATCAGAACACCTAATTTTAATTCGTGAACAAAAAACTTACGGTTTTTATTTTATTTCCTATGATTGTGTGTTTTTCGAATTATTTCATTTACAGTGAAATAATTTAAGTTTTACGGGCGTAATACTCGATCGGGCGAACGACGGAGCTAACAACGGGATATTCGGGACTCAATAAGTGGATAAATCCTAAATTCTCCTAGGACTAAGTCTTCCATGTGAGTGGTTTGATGTGGCTTAGGGTTGTGTTAGCAATTTCTAATAATTGCATTTTTGGTCCTTAAACTTATTCTTAATTGCACTTTGGTCCCTAAACTAATGTTTAAGTGTGAAACATATGATGCAATCTAGTTGTATGACTTATATATATTTTTTGATATATCTAAGTGTGATCATGTGAGCGTTGTTGTGACGATGTTGACAAGAAAAAATTTTATCACCACATTTTGTTTAAGACAAACATTGAGAAAACATTATTTTCCGAAAGCAACCAGCGAATTTATGATTTTATTTTCCGCAACGGGTAATCATGTGATGACCCGAGATTAGGGTGTCACATGTAACACTGTTCTTAAATGTCCCTCATGCTCTTCCCGTGTACGGGAATAAATAAGGATATCATCTATAAACACCACAACAAACTTATCGAGGAACGGTCTAAAGATCCTGTTCATATAATCCATAAACATTGCTGGAGCATTAGTCACACCAAAAGGCATAACTAAATATTCATAGTGTCCGTACCTCGTCCTGAAAGCTGTCTTGGGTATATCCTCCTTCTTTACTCTAATCTGGTGATACCCGGACCTCAGATCAATCTTGGAAAATACCGAAGCTCCCTTTAATTGATCCATCAGATCATCTATCCTAGGCAACCGATACTTATTCTTGATCGTCACTTTATTCAACTGCCTGTAATCTGTGCACAATCTAGCACTTCCATCCTTCTTCTTAACAAACAACACTGGAGCTCCCCACGGTGAAACACTGGGCCTGATAAATTCTTTTTTCAACATATCCTCCAATTGTTTCTTTAACTCGACTAACTCTACGGGTGACATCCGATAGGGTGCTATAGATATAGGTCCTGTCCCTGGTATGAGATCTATGGTGAACTCCACTTCCCTCTCTGGGGGCAAACTTGGAACATCGGGAGGGAAAACCTCAGGAAATTCTCTCACGATAGGCATAGAATCTATACTCGGAGTCTCCTTAGATTCCGTTGAGAAAAGCATCACGTACAATCGAGAATCATCACTCCTCATAGATACTCCTTCATTGGCAGATACTATGCTAGAAGGCTCTAGAAATGACAAGGTCTTACTGGAACAATCTAACACTACATGGTTAGCCGAAAGCCAATCCATGCCAAGGATAACATCTATCTGCTGCATAGGTAAACAGACAAGGTCCACAAGGAATGTCCTATTCTCAACAACTATAGGACACTGTAAGCAAACATACATGGTAGTCAAGGAATCCTTGGTTGGAGTAGATACAGTAAGGGTATAAGGTAACTGAGAAACTGGTAAATGTAAATGATCCACACACTCATGCGAAATAAATGAATGTGTAGCACCTGATTCAAACAACACAGACGAGAGTCTACCAGATATCAAGCACATACCCTGGATAAGATCTGCAGATTGAGAGGATTCAGCTCCCCTCACGGTAAACACTCGTCCTGTGGCCTGAGGTCTGGCCATCGACTGTCCTGCTACTGGGGTTTCTCTCCCAGCTCCACCTCTGTAACCTGCAGCTCCTCTACTAGCAGTTGACTGCTGCTGCATCCCTCTCTGTCTGCAATCCCGAGCCATGTGACCTGGTTTTCCACAGTGGAAACAACTAGGCCTCTCTGTGCAATCTCTAATATAATGCGGACCTCCGCATCTAAAACAAACTGGGCCTCTTGCTGCTGACCCGCTCCACCAACAGGTGCTGTAGAAGCTGGTGCTGATGCAGATGACTGAACACTCTGCACGGGTCTAGTATAGGGTCCACGTCTCCCCTGTGAGCTACTGCCTGCTCTCCTCTGGAAACCTAATCTGATAGGGCCTCCACTTCTCTGCTGTCTGTGATCAGCAGCCTGCCTCTGATCTATGCCCTCTATGGCACTACATCTCTCAACCAGATCTGGGAAGCTCTGAATATCAAGCGGCACTATGGCTCTCTGCAGCTCATGTCTCAAACCATCCTCGAACCTCCGACACATCCAATCCTCGTCCGGAAACCTATGATAAAACTCAGAATACTGTATCAAGGCCTCAAATCTGGCTGCACAGTCACCCACAGACATGTTCCCCTGTCGGAGACTCATGAACTCCCTCTCCTTCTCGCGTCTGACCAACCGCGGGAAGGATTTCTCAAAGAAACAGTCTCTAAACAGCTCCCAGCTAATCTGCCTGCCCTCTGCCTCAAGCAACCTTCTCTTGCCTCTCCACCATGACTCTGCTCCTCCCGTCAGCATGAAGGCAGCAAAAGTCACCTTCCTGTCATCTCTGCATCTCATGGTGTCAAAGATTTTCTCCAACTCCTGTATCCACCACTCGGCTCGCTCTGGATCATAATCCCCTCTGAACTGGGGTGGCTTCCCTTTTAGAAAGGTAGCCAATCCTGCATCCTCTGCCTCAGCAGCCCTCCTCCTCTCCTGCTGCTCCTGTAACTCTGCCTCTCTCTGCATCCTCTGAGCATTCTGTTGCGCCTGCTACAACAGTACGGATGCTAAGTCCCGAATAGTCTGGAGAGTCTCAGATGACTCTCCTCCACCTCCAGCTCCTACCTCAGGTTGAGAAGTCTCACCAACTACTCTCTCTAGGGTCCTACTACTCTCTCGTCCTCTACGTCCTCTGCCTCGAGCCATGATCCTATTAAAAGAAATCATTAGCCAACATCAATATGACATATAATTTAAAACTGGAATATAAATACTATATGTCATAGAAATGTCGCATTCGGACTCACTACCCACCTTCTAAGCATAGTCGTTATCCGATATGGATTCAACTAAAATGGCCAGTACACCTTAACCTCACAGTCTGAATATAATCAAACTGCTCTGACACCACCAAATGAGACACCCCGATGTCCCATTAATTAAAAACCTAATTTATCTAAAACTTAATCGTAATATTAGCGTTGGACATATATATAAAATCGTAATTATTAAAAACTTAAAGGTAAGAACAAAATTTAAACATCACATCACACACATATAAATATGAATACAAATATACTATGCTGATAAACTAAAGAGGGTACTCCATCAGTAGGGTCCCAAAAGATACATACTGATACAAAATGGAATAAGCAGCGGAAACTAAAACGTCACAAAAGACGCACTGGCCATCGACCCTAAACTCAACGGCTGGAGGTCACTGCTCGTCCTCCAGCATCCCCATCAAGCTCCTCTGTGGCCGGTTCATCTGTAGTGTCTTCTCAAAACGAGCACGTAAAAGAAACATACATATAAAAGAAATAGGGGATAAGAAACTATCTATCATCATATAAGGAAAATGATACGTAACATATAAACAATAAAGGCACATAGACATGCATCACAGATAAATATATATAATAAATATATACAATCATCCTCGAGATATATTATCATCCTCTACCCGTCGCACTCATGCAACTTATGCTGACGTGGCCACCACCAATCCTGTCACACATCCCTTACCCGCTCAGGGATGTTAGTCAGTCGTCCAAGCGACGCGTCCCCAAACACCGGTGCACATTCTCATCCGCGGTGAGAATGCTCATGCAAAGCAATGACACTATAGCTGCACAATACACGTCGGTGCACACCCTGGTTCTCTCTCGAGGGTGCTCATGCAAAGCAATGACACTATAGCTGCACAACCTAAATCTAAGTTGGGACGGTCCCGCGAGGACTTCTGACCTCGTGCGTTCCAAACACACGGCTGTGATCAACAACATGCATCTATATGGATCTTACCGGCATATATCGAATCATATCCTAGTGCCTTAACCTCTCATCACTATCTTATAGCATATATCACCTCATCAATCTCGTCATAATAAAATATTAATTAATTAGGTTAGGCACTTCTACATCATATATCATACACTCCCCAACATGCATCACTCAAAAATATCAGATATCATCACCTAGATGTCACTATGCATATTATTCCAGATAAATCATATTATCAATCAGAACAACATGTTATCAACCATAATCAAAATAAATAATAATCACAATAATAATAATAAAATAATACTAACATATTCTAATAAATATAATAAAATAATACTAACATATTCTAATAAATATAATAACTATAATTTAACATGTTAATCCAAACAGCACACAGCAAACTATTCACACATAATAAAACCAGACAACCTCAGATATCACAAAATTAACCTAACGGCGATAAATCTCCAATCTCCATATCATCATCGGTACCACTAAATAGTCCCCAATGTGATATTGATATTGTCTATTATTCGCCCACTAGTAGGGTTTAGGTCGCCCTACGCCAATATTGAATAAAATGTTACTTAGCCATTTCCGACGCTAGATGGTTACTTTCCCCCACCTGAGGTGTCGTAGGCTAGCTTTAGAGCAACGAAACGAGCCCACTCCAATCTCCCCAAATCTGCCTCGTGAGGTTCTCCTACCTCTGGGGCTCCAAAAATTCACCTGAACACATATTCACGAAGTACACGTTACGTGTAGCTCAAATCTGAAGACGGAATTGAAAACCGATAAACGGATTGAGAGATAACTTCAATACTATCACGGACAATATTTCGACATAAAAACATAGACTTACCAAGAAAAGAAAGGTAGGATGATGAAGTAGAAGTCGCAAGGATCACAACGGTATAATCGGTTTTTCAATAGGACGAACAGATTGATCGAAATCTCCTCCGGAAGTTTCTCTCTCTATCACCTCCTCTCCTCTATCTCTATCTATGTTTTTATTTCCTTGAACTAATTCCCTATGAAAATTAGCACTTCCCTGACGCCTTAAGGATAAAGAAAGAAAAGAAATTAATAAAAAAAAATTATATCAAGAGTATCATGAATGAAACGTGGAACTTTAATGTCCATGAAAGTAATTTATAATGATCTTGGCAAATGTTCTCTAATCATCTAGAAGTGTCGTGAATATAGATATATATATATATATATGATACAAAAATCATTTAGTTAATTTAACTAGGTTAAAAGTTGTAACTAGAGTATAATTAATTAACAAAGATTAATAAATAATAATCCATAAAATTTGAGTAAATTAATCATAATTAATTAGTTATAACTAAGATCTATATCTATGGCTAATTATCTTTTAATTTTGTTAATGATAAACCACCTTAATTAAGAAATTAAATTAAGGTGCTTTCAATAAGGGTTTTTGACGTGCTTGCTTGAGGTGATTGCCTATTGAAAATTTTGAGGTGCTTGAATTTTGTTCTAAACTTCCACATACGTTCGGATTCTTAAACAGTTTTGATTTATCTAACCCTCATTCCCACCTAATTAAGATATCTAATTTTTATTCATGAAAGATACGGTGTTACATTGTTCAGGAAAAATAAATTTACCTGTAATGACAAAATTTCTCATTTCAATCTAAGAAATTTTACATCTTAAATCTCTCACCTTGCGTTTTGTGTCACCATATTGTACCTATGATAAGTGTGATTGATAATGCATTAGTAAACTAAACGACAAGATAATTGAAATCAAATACTTCTTACACTATTAATTTAAGTGTTAAAATACAAATTTCTGCTAATCATCATTAACCACTTGAGCCAAACCATGTTCTTACATAGGTATCTAAGACCTAAAGATTACCCTTTCTTTGTTCTTGGTCCTATGCATGAAATCTCGATACTTCAAATTTATGTGATCTTGAATCAATGCTTAATATACCTGCATGCTATTTAAATATTTCTTCTATCCTAAATGCTTATAGTTAGAGCTTGTCAATTGTTAAAACTTAATCAAATATATAATTACAAATGTTACACGAATTTGTCTCCTTACTGGTTCTTCCATTACAATTCACATATTAATTAAACACCTCGTTATCAAAACGTTCTAAATGCCAAACTAGTCTTGGCAATTTACTGCACGTTTGGCAAAACCTTAGCACAAACTGCATTACTAAATCAAAATAACCTCTTGCAAATATAGCGTGCGGAATTACAAACTATAACAAGACATCTATGGTATGTCTGTTTTCAGCGATTCAACAATTGCAAACGATAAACTAATGCCCGAGTTGATCATTGAACTAAATAGATATGTTATAAAGCATCGCCTTCACACATTAATCTAAGTCTTCCACTTTGCAATCTTCCTTCTCAGTACCTTTGGCAAAGCCAAAACCAATATTTAGTTAAAAATTTATCCTCGGGTTCCACGTGTTCCCACTTTCCTGTGCAGAATATAGCATATGCATCTGCTGCATACCTAATTGAGAGAAATTTGAAATCAACAAATGGGGAAAAAAGATAGAAAATAAAAGAAAGCAATGCACAATGCGCACACAAAATAGCGAAATATATGACATACTTCCCAACCCCATGCAGTTGGGTCACATGTGTCCACCTTTGATCCAAGTATTCTTCAGATAAGCGCTTCAGCTGTATTGATCGTTTGTTTTGACAACCAAGACTCCTTATTACTTTTTCTATTTCTTCTGCCGCAACTTCAGTGCAAGATTTTGCATTTGGACATAAACTGAAGAAGGACGATACAACATTTTTTACCTGCATTTTACAAAATAATAACATCTCAAAAATGTATTTACATCCACATCCATATCATTAAAAAATAAATTCACTTCAATTTTTAGACCGTCTTAATTAAATGAAAGCCTCAAATGCAGAAGAGGATGTTTTAACAAAAGCAGAGATTCAATTTGCCAATGATCACGAACGACCCCATATTCACCTTAAAGAAAAAGGTGGCATGGGAGATCGTGGGACTTGGATCAACTAGGTGTCCTAATTCCTGAATTTAACTTATTCTAAAACCATGCACCCTGGTCATTGACATTATTGAAGGCATACACAAATTTAATAAATATATATACTAATTTAATAAAGTAACGGACTTAAATATACAAATTTAATAACCAAAACAATCAGACCCTATAGACTTGGTTAATATTATAAAGCTGAAAACTTGGAAAATATCAAATCATGAATAGAAGCATTATTCAAAATTTCATTCTTTGAATCCATGCCTTAAAATTATGTAATGTACAAACACAAGAACTGGGCCAACACCCCAGACAAACTTCACCTAAATGTCACGAGCTAGAATCATTGAGTCGCCTTTTTGGGGTGAGCTATATACCTAACCATTACCACTAGACCATAATTGCATGGGCAACTGGTTAAAGAGCCAAAAAGACACGTCTTATCAAATGATAATTAAATATTTATACAGATGATGTAGAACCAAGTATAAAAAACCCAGAAGGGATTTTTTTCTCTTTTTGGTTTTTGTTTTTGGACAAAAGAAATTTCATCGAGAAAGAAAATCCCAAATCAAAAAAATACTAAATACAACAAAAATGGCAAGAGAAACAGAATAAAACATAGTTTGTGTAATGGCAACTACAAGGATGGCTAACAATAATAAGATAATGCATTAAAATTACTTAAGGAAACTAAAACCCTTATATGAACTGAGTAAACAAGTCAATATTCACCATACCTTCACCAAAGAGTGACAAGTACGAATTACAAGATAGAGGTAGATATTCATGATTCCATAGAAGGAAAGAAGACTCTAGAGAAGAGGGAAAACTAATCACATCACACACCCTATACACTTCCTCCTTTCTCCCCATATTCTACTCTGTTTACCTCACCATTAGGATCACCTAGCACGTGTCCAGTGGCTACAACTGATCAAACCAAGTCAACTTTTACAACTTGGACTATGGCCATTTTATTCACAACACTATGCAGCAAGGGTTCACGATCGCTATGGAAAACCAAACATGCATGGGCACCAGAGCTTTTCAGCATAAAACAGAGAAGGTCTATAAACTGCCAAAAACATAACTCACATATCAAACTTTCAGCAAAGGAACATTGTTAAAGATTTGAGTGTTCCTCTCCAACCACACATACCAAGACTGCATAAACTATAAACTGCCATAGATTATTCGTCGTCGTTTTCACAAAAAATTTACATCAAATCAAGGACATAAATTCTCTAGAGCAATGAGACAAACCAAGTGCTCTCCAATAATCCTGACAATGTTGTTCCAAAGTAAAGTAGCCAGCTTACAGTGCATTTGTGCAATAGTAAGTGGCCCACTGTCTCTGAGCTAGACTTGCACATAACACATAAATCGGTGGAAAGAGTGATACAAGGTCTATGAATTTGTAGAAAGTCAGTTGCATGAATCATGTTAAGTAAGGATATCCAGATAAAAGACTTGACAATAGAGTGAGCTTTGAATTTCAAATGAATTTGTCAAGGAGGAAGCTCCCACTGTTAAAAGCATGAATAAGAGTTGAAATAAAGATTTTCAAAACAAAACAACGGAAGAAACAAAGGTCAAACTATGTAGTTGGTTAACAGAGAAGCATACTCAAGTAAAACCACAAGAAATTGGAATTCAATGGGCAAATTGTCAATAGTAGAGAGATTAAAAAGTGAAGGCAAATCATCTATAAGTTTAAATGAAACACCCACCAAATGTCTTCCCAATAATTTTGAAAATTCTTTATTGTCAATAATCAAGCAAAAGATCCTCGAGTTGTGAAAAGAGCGGTATTTGTAGCCCTCTATACTCCATAAATAATACCCTACAATGTTTTAATTTCTAATGGCACATATCAAGGTGGCATTTATAAGATAATTTCATTCAGTTCCATGACCATCTAAGTATTCAAGCTAGCATGGCATCATTCCACGAAAAAAAAAAAATAGCAAAGAGAATAGGAGCCAAGGTTTGCAAAACTGTATGGCATAGAAGAACGTATTACCAATACACCGACATTTTTGTTTCACTTATGATAAGTGTACCAAATTATAAGATAGCTGACAACGTGGAATTAAATGTTAAATCAGTCAGATCCAAAAGTCATCAAAAATATTAATTTATGTAAGAAAGAACAGAAGAACTACAACTAAAATGTTAATCAGCTAAGAATGGTTTATTAAGTATTGATTATCATGTGCAACTTGCAAAGCATATAACTGTGGTTGTAGTGTGGAGGGCTATAGTAAGCAAGATTATGAGGACAATTAATAAGTCAAGAATTATTGGTCGAGGTTGACAAGAAAGTGCACATGTTGCAGTAAACCATGGACCAAGCAGAGTCTTTAAGAGCTAAACTCAGATTATAAAAAACAAAATATTTGCGAACTTTGAAACAAACCAGGCATGAAATAAATTTCATTTGTCTACAATACTACCTCATGCATACATACATTTGTAACAGTTCTTTCTTGCAATTGGTCTAATATCCAAAACCAATGCAAATCAAAAATATCACTGACACTCGCCCGCCCCACACACACACACACAAAGAGAGAGAGAACTAATGATAAATTTTAGTGACATCACCATTACTGACAACTGTGGAATAATTTGGAAAAAAACATCACATGTAAATTAAGTCACTCACAAGGTTTTATTAGAAGCAATTCAAGCAAAAACTCTGCGTCTTTGCACAACATTAATCATAATTCTCTATCTAAGACCCAAAGAGAATAAATTATTCACCGTTGGGCACTTGTTTGAAAGACAACAATACAGTATTGCTTTCACAAGAAATAACATTGTAACCCACAAAATAAACAGTTTAGAAAGCCAAAAAAACAGTTTTATTATACAGCAACAGATGAAGGGCACTGCTCCTCTGTAACAGCTACAACTGTTGATCATGAAAGTGAGAAACATACTTGTCTTGTTTTTACAAACAGTAATCTTTCAAATGAAAAGATACAATAACACAGTATATGGAACGCCAAGGCATATATAGGAAAACATTGGTATAGAATATATAGGGGTTAAACTGGAAATTAAATTATGTAAAGAATCAGAACCTCCAAATGCTATTAAATTAGTAGGCGGATACATGAATATACCTGCCGACCAGATGTCACGTTCAAAAACTTGCATATAACAAGTACCCTCCATGGGTCATGAGCATGTTTCTCTTGAAGAAGTCCATACGGTGACTCCGGAGGCTTCCATGTATTATCGACTGTTTTTCTTTTATAGGCATCCATGAACAATTCATATTTTGAAAGACATTTCCTTTTCTTTATAATGGCAGTGGTTTTGGTTTGATTCTCAATTTGCTTCTTCCTCGGTAACACAATAGTATATTTGTCCCTTTTATGAGGAAAGTATGGTGATACATATCTCACCTTAGGACTTACCGTTTTAGAATTAGCATTACTAATTTCAGTTTGATTTTCAATTTCCTTCCTCACATACTTGTACTTTTCTAACATGTCAGAAAATGATAATTTTCGCGGATTCTCCATTCTCCTGTGACAATAAAAAAAATAAATAATAATGATTACGCTTTTGCCTTTGAAAAACAAATATTGAACCATATAAAAGAATAGAAGGTTTAGTGCAGAAAGGCTAATCTGAACAACATTCAACAGCACCCATAGCCAAAACAGAAAAAGATAAAACAAAACAGAAAAGGCACAAGGAGAGCGAGCTTCGTACGCAACCAGGGCCAGCCCTAGCCCATATAACCCTAACCCACATGGGCTAGGGCCAAAAGGCCACAATATAAAAAGGGCCATGTGGGCTAGGGGCAACCCATGGGTTAGGCTCCGAGGGGAACAGAATGAACCGAACAAAAAGGAAAAGGACCAATAAGGTGGTCGGAAAACTCACCAACGGCGGTTGCAAAATCTACTCGGTGGAAAACGTGGAGGACGTCGAGATGAGTCTGGATCTGGACCCCGTTTCGTCAGAGGCGACCGGAAAGTACCGTGGGTGGTGGTGGACGGCGCCGGTTCTAAGAGAGAAGGAAGAGAGACTTTTGAGTTAGAGATGCAGAGAGACAACGAAAAATCAGAATGAGGGGAGAGACTGATGGGCCACGAGTTTAGTCTAGAAAAAGGAAGTGAAACTTGGCGCTTGAATATAAAAGCAAGGAGGGAAAGAAATCCAGAATTTTAAAATTAAAAATTAAAAATTAAAATTGGACTAAAAGGCTTAAACTAAATAGACTGACGGGCCATGAGTCTAGTCCCTGAAATTTTTTGAGGACCCATTTTTTGTTCTAAAAAAAAATTAACTAAATAGTTCATGAAATTTACAAATGTAGGACAAGTTAGCACCTCCATCCACTTAGCTCTGTTAACTCAAATTATTCCCTAAAATTTAGCTCGTGGCCCAAATAAGTCTATGCGTATAATGCATGCACCAAAATGAAGTGTGCATCGAAATCTTCAATCAGTATGTAAAAAAAAAAAAATTCACCTATCTTTTGGTTGTATCTGGGATTCTCCAGTATCTTGATTTCCTTGTTCACTCTGAAACAAAAATCAACTTCAATATTTTATCACACTTCTCAAAATGTCATGTCTCATTACACTTCTTACATTTGACTGTAGGATCAAGCGCTTACCACTAGGCTAAAAGCTATAGCTGTTAGTCAGGGTACAACTTTATTTCCTTAAACCTAGTAGCAGTTAGCGCCATGTTTCGATCTGACTATGGCCTACTCGCCCTCGCCACACCTGACTGCGACCCCAACCGGGCCTCGCCAAGGCAGGATGCTGGTCCACCACCAACAATCCCCCTCCCAGCACCTGCCGCGCCTTACCGGGAATCGACCTTGATCTGACTCCAATCGTAGTTGGGCCTTGCCAAGGCAGGATATTGGCCTACTACCAATAATCCCCCTCCCAGCGCCAGCAGTGCATTACATGAGAATCGAACCCATGACCTGCTCTGATACCAAGTGTAGGATCAAGCGCTTACCACTAGGCTAAAAGTTATAGTTGTTAGTCAGGGCGCAACTTTATTTCCTTAAGCCTAGTAGCAGTCAGCACCATGTTTCGATCTGACTACGACCTACCAGGCCTCGCCACACCTGACTGCGGCCCCACCCGGGCCTCTCCAAGGTAGGATGCTGGCCCACCGCCAACAATCCCCCTCCCAGCACCTGTCGCGCCTTACCGGGAGTCGACCTCGATCTGACTCCGACCGCACTTGGGCCTTGCCGAGGCAGGATATTGGCCTACTACCAATAATCCCCCTCCCAGCGCTAGCAGTGCATTACATGAGAATCGAACCCATGACCTGCTTTGATACCAAGTGTAGGATCAAGCGCTTACCACTAGGCTAAAAGCTATAGCTGTTAGTCAGGGCGCAACTTTATTTCCTTAATCCTAGTAGCAGTCAGCGCCATGTTTTGATCTGACTGCGGCTCCTACCCGGCCTCGCCACACCTAACTGCGGCCCCACTCGGGCCTCGCCAAGGCAAGATGCTGGCCCTAAGGGTGACAAATGGATGGATCGGATGGATTTTGATTCGGATTATAATGGATTGGATAAAAACAATCCATCAATCCATTTCGATCCATTAAAAATGTATTAAAAAAATCCAATCCATCCATAATCCATCTAATAAAAAACCATCCAACCCATCCATTAATCATTTTTATATGGATGGATATCCGATCCATCCATTTAAAAATACATTTTAGACTAAAATTTTATGCTAACAATTTTTACATACTAAATATTTTCTCTCTATAAAATTTTAAGGATCTTAATTAAATACATGAAATTTTTACGTATAATAATAATTAGAAATGTAAAATAATTTTTATTAACCAAAAATGTTAATTAGAAGTGTAAAACGATGTTCAGATCATTAATTCATGTTCGTCCATGATCACGAAACATGAGTCCACTGACCAAGTTTGAAATCTAGGAGTTAGAACACAATAAAATTAATTATTATTATAAATATAGAAGTACCCAAAATTAAAAAATAAAATAAAAATCTCCACTCTTATTCAGCTCTTCAGCTGTTTCTCTCTCTCTCTACTCTTCTTCAGCTCTCTCTCTCTCTCTCTCTCTTTGTCCCTCCCTCTAATTCAAACCAGCGAAGGAGCCATAACCATGGAGGCAATAATCATAGAATGCATGTAGAAGAGCCTTCGCCATTTTCAAACTTCATCTCTCTCTGCAGTTTCTCCTAGAAACTGATTTAAAAAAAAATGATCCCGCTCCTTAATTTTGTTTTGTCCAATGGATTTATAAGACAAATGAATGAATCATTATCCATCCACTAATAAAATGGATCTAATCCAATCCAATCCATTTAGTTTTATTATTATTGTTGGATGGGTTGGATGGATTTTGTTATGGATGGGTTGGATGGACAAATAGTCCATGGATTCTTTTGCCAGGCCTAGCTGGCCCACCGCCAACAGTGACTTCCCATGTATCACGAATCTTGTGCTGCCGGCAAATAACATCTATTAGGTGTATATCTCACCATTTCATGGAACTTCTTTGCAAAAAAGTAGTTAAGTTTTTGTCCTCACAAATTTTGTCTCTTTTCAATTTTAAAAAGAAACCAATAATAATAATAGAAAAGGAGAAAATGGCATTTAATCTTTGTGACACCCTCTACCCCGCATGTATTCAAAAGCGATAACACAGATATAAAAGGGAAAGAACACATGCGTATTATATCATAATAATAAAAATCAGGCAGAGGCTGCCGCATTGTAACATAACTTTTCAAAACGCGAAAATACAAAACATGTTTATAAAGAGAAAAAATAACATAACTCAAAGCATAAACGAAACTCAATCCTGATGTCACATTACAGAGCTGGTATTACCAATCCGATAAACAACTCGGATAACAACTAAACTAAACATAAACTAAACTACTAGAAGCAGATCCTCAGAGTTGCTGCCCACTGTCCTCTGCACAACACAAAAAGGGTACATGCAAAGCAACAACAAAAGACGGGGAGTAAGAACCACATATGTAAACATAACGGCAACAGGATAGTTGACAAGATGATCATACAACACATAATATCATAGCAACATAGCATTTATAACATAGTCATCATGCCAACACAATAAGCATATCACATTATAACATCAATTATATAATGCAATGTGTCTCACTACTCCGAATGCATATGGATCCATCTACACCAGGCGTACGACTTTAGAGTTACATCTTCGCATTGGCCAACAAGCACCAACGCCGGGGCAATGCACCAAACCATGGGTGGACACCTAGGATAGCCAACGCACCGTATTCTCGGGTGCTCCACCACGGAGGGCCAGATCACTTAGATCACCGCAGATGGCCAGATCGCCTTATTCTCGGGCGACCTCCCCTATGTCATACCTCCCCCTAATAACTTCATGCATGATGCATGCAAACAAACAAACAACCGTCTATCCACCACCTCCATCAACACCATCAACACCTCGACCACTCGGCTAAAGTTATCTAGTTTGTCTTAACTTTGTTTGGTGTCTTCTTGTATTATTATTAGGATACTTGGGGTAAAATACCCCCGTTCAGCTTTCTGTATTATATCTGCCCCTGCTTCCCACTCAGCATGGGCGTGATGAACTCAATAGTCAAGCATGGCCGTGCTGACTATTGAGCACGGGCATGCTTAAGCAGCGCGCCCTTTCTGGTTTTCAAACTGGAGCACGAGCGTGCTCCCTGTTAAGCACGGCCGTGCTCAGTGGAGCGTGGTCGTATTGATCTGGGCAGAAGGGTCAGAAACCCTTTCCCAAATCCTTGAGATAAATCATAGATTCAACCTATTGGCTTTTAACTAAGTCTTTGAACATCAGCTTCATTAATCTTAACTGTTCTTCATTAATATTCATGTCTTATCATCATGCGGAATTAATCCTTTAATCACAGCTTCATTATTAATGTCCTTAGAACACCCAGTAATCAATCCTAGGGTCTTTAACTGAGCCCTATGAACATAACCTTATCTCTCATACTACATTCATGTCTTACGAACAACTAGGAAAGCATCCCTTAATTCTCATTATCGTTATTAACGTATTTTAACATCTTAACATTATTGTTAGCATTAACATCCTCAACAATCAACACTCATAAGAGCACAACATCATCATCACTATCATAACAGTTTCATCATCAAATAGCATCATCATCATGTTATTCAACACATCAATAAACATCTTACATACATAGGCATTCTAATCATTAATTGAAAGCATATCATCATGAGCAGATAACATCATACAATAACATATAACAATAGTTAGATAATTAGCATGCAAAACGGGTCGTGGGTTAACCCTCATGTTACGCAACCTCATAGCCTACATGTTTATACTAGCCCTTCTCCCGATACCTGGTATGAAGATTCCCAAACGATAACGTTGGCAAACTAGACATGTTCCCTCGAGCGGCTCGACGAGTTTCCCAAGCCTTTGTTAAACAAGAAGAACAACCAATTAATCCCAATCCAACAATTAGGAAAAGAGATTAATAGAGAGGGATGATTGGCTTACCTCTACCGACACTAACGCGTGATTACTCTCCCAAAACTAGAGCAAGAACGCCAAGAACTTCAAAGGATTCAAGGGAAGGAAGAGGAGAGGTTTCTACCACACTAGGATTGCCCAATGTGCCAAAATAGGGTTTAACCCGGTAACCCTCGCGCTACTATTCTATTTATAGACTCTGAGACCTGAGCACGGCCGAGCACCCCACTAAGCACGGGCGTGCTTACATTAGCGTCAGCGAGACGCGGTCACCTGCAGAGAACGGTCGTGCTCCCTATTGAGCATGAGCGTGCTCGTCAATCCCTTGCACGGCCGTGCTCAATTAGAAGCACGGCCGTGCTTGTGATCCAAACGGTCACAAGACACAGCCTTGAGCACGGGCGTGCTGAACATGAGCATGGTCGTGCTCATGTACCAGAAAGGGATTTTAAGCGTAGAAATCTCACTTAGCCCTCAACAACGACTCTAAGCTAAGCCCTAAGGCATAACCAAACAATTAAGTCACATAGAAGCACTTAACGAAAAATGGGGTGTTACAATCTTTAACTGTATTATGCCAAAGAAACATTACAAATATAAAATTTGAACTTGATTATTAGAGAAAGAAAGGTGATGCAAAAAAGAAAATATTCGAACCAAATAACAGACTGGAGCTTATGCAAAAAGGATTGAAACAATTAAGATCCATCATGTCTGGTTCACCAATAACCCACAGCTATATGACTTTATTTATTTATTTAAAAAAAAAACTTCCTTGCTTTAAGTTATTTCAATGATGTTACTCAATGTAATAATTTGATAACAACAGATAAAGCTCATTGAACCACTCAGTACAAATCACTCGAGCACATTCGTTAAAAGGAAAATCTTATATTCTTGAAAATATGTAATTCTTGTGCAGATGGAGAAGAAAGTCCAAGTTATCTGAAACATGGGAACAATAACAATTACATTAAACAAGGACAGTCCTTCATTCAGCTTGGTCATTTGCACACAGAGGAATAGAATGGGCTAGCTTATGTTGGTCATAAATAAATCCAAAAAAATTCTGATTGCAACATATGGACAAATTTATTAAGCCTTACCCATAATCCGGTTGTATCAAGAAATAAAAGAAGCATGAAATACGTGAACCAGCTGTGAACTGATAACCACTGCACATGGCAAGTAGTAAGAGTTTAGAACTGCGACAAATATTGGTGTCAGACACAAAGAATGTTGCTTATGAAAAATTTTGGTGCACACTGCTGAATTCTGGTGTATGCATTACACACAGAGACTTATTGGGTCATGAGCTAAATTTAAGGGACTAATTTGGGTCACTAATTTTACTTAACAGAGCAAAGTAGACGGAGATGGATGGAGGGACTAACTTGTCCCGTGTTTGTAAATTTCTGAGACTATTTAGTTAATTTATATTTTTTTATGATTAAAAGTGTGTCCTCAAAAAATTTCAGGGACCAGTTTAGGCCTTTACTCTCAAAATTAAAGGTAGAGATTGATAGTTGACTTAGCTAAAGAGAATTAATAGTTCAGAATTAATTTATGTTTAATTCTAAACCAATTTATTTTTTAAATCTTCAATTGAATAATTTAAAATCTAAAAATTAATTTCTTTCAACCATATTATTACTTTTCTAAATAAATAATAATAATAATAATAATAATAATAATAATAATAACAATAACAAATTATTATTGTCTTGTTCGCGTGCATACATTGTCATAATGCAATGTGAACACGTCCAATAAAATAATTAAATAAGCAAATAAATCAAATAAGGCAAATCACATAAAAATAAATATTTAATTGACCTTATTCCCCCTCAATCTCATAAGCCTAAGAAGAAGCATGTGTCAGAAATTTCCGTATAAAAGCAGAACGCATTTGAAAATTTCCCACCAAGAATCCAATGGTCATGGTTCCTGTTTGAAATTTACCTCTTGTAGCATGTAACGTACAGAGAAAGGTTGTCAAACACCACAACACTGCAGCAACACAGCAGCACCTCTACATAGTCCACACAAATAGATAGTCATGTCCCACGTGTGCGTTCTTGGAGCGCGTCTCTAAGCACTGCTATATGCAAAAGGAGATGTTGATTGTGTTTTCTTTTCACACAGACTGAATACAGAATGCGACTAGGGTCACTCCTTACATTGCTATTTATAAGCAATGTGCATTAGTTAGTTGAAAAGATTTGACCTAACTCTCATGGCTCATCTAACATGAGCTTGGCCCACCAGAAATTGAGTCTAACTCAATTTTTCTTTTGCTCCAATTAATCCGCTCTAAGTGTGACCCTATAGGTTCTTATAACGTTGGCAATAATATTAAATCATATTTAATATTATAAACAATGAGTGGTGTCTAGCAACACATCATTGCTACCCAAGTAATAAGAATGTCAATGGTTTGACACAACCTTTCCATGACCAATGTTCATGTGTATTTTTATCCCTTTGTCCATATATCTATATTGAACACAACCTTTCCGTGACCAAGAGTTGTGCATGTTGCTTTTTTACTTGGCATAGCACATTTCCCTTTTCGTGTAACTTCCAGTTGTACTAGGGAATAAAGCATAATAGAAGCACTCCGCTTCTGAGTTCCTAGGTTGATTGAGAGTTTGACCTTCTGACTTTCTTGATATGCGTGAGAGATAAAGCTTCAGTGACTTCTGCTCGAGGGGAGAGCTCGTAAAGGCTTCTTTGTCCTTGTATTCCTTATCGAAGGACCGTAGACAAGTGATAGCTCTAAACAGACAGGTTGAATCTTCAACGCATATAGTCAACAATCCAGTCAGCAGACAGGTTGACTTTCACTCATAAGACAGGTGTGAAGTTGACACGGGCAAACACTAGAGGGAAGGGGGGGGGGTTGAATTGTGTTTGTTAATAATTTTTGAAAACAACCTTTTTCAAAACAGTTTTCTCAAACAAGGAATGAAAGGAAGAAGCACACACACAAAGAAAACCTTTTTAAGAACTTAACAAAATCAAGTTCAGATCCCCACAGTTAGTATAACCAAATAAAACTGAAGAGATAAGGGATAAGAAGATTCATGCAAGTCGTTTTATCTTGGTTCACTCTCTTCCAACCAAGAGCTACGTCCAGTCCCTTCTACTTGAAGGTTTTTCTCCACTATTTATCAAATAGATTACAACAAGTATTCAACACCTCTCCAGGCTACAAGTATTCCTTTCTTACCGAGCCTCTTCAGGCTCTCACTCTAACAAAGAGATTTGGTTTCTTTTGATCTTCTAGCTCACTATGTGTGAGGATATGAAAGTTTAAGATCAGTTGAATATAACAATATTCAAGCTAAGGTATTACAGACTTTTGCTTTATGAAAGAATAAAAGAATTGAGCTTGTAAGAGTTTTTCTATCAAGAATTCTGTATGCGCAAAAGTTATTCCTTCAGATGTTTAGGTCTTCTATTTATAGTGACATTGCTCTTCTCTTGAAATTCTTCAACGGTTGTTTTTGAATTTTGTCCGTTTAGGGATAGAATCAAATGTGTAATATCCGTTGTGACTCAGCTTGCTCGTGGTCATTGTACTATAGGTGATCCTTGCAAAAAACGGTCACACCTCTGAGCAAATGCAACATGAAAAACTATCTTGCCTTCCTTGTACAAATTCCAGCTATTCCAGCGTTAATGGTGACAGGGTACAAGTCGTTTTGCATTGTACTATTTTGCTTTTGCAATTCCTCATTTGTACTATGTTTTTCTCAAAGAAACAAGACATTAAAACCGTTAAAACAAATATGAAGGACCAACATATACCAGAAATAAATATCAATCATTTGAAATAAATACTTCTATGTGGTCGAGATAGTTATTCTGATTATATCAAGGATTCACACAACAGAGGAGCTAGTCTACTTAATATAGAGCGTCTATACACTCATAGTTAAAAACTCTTTTTAGCTCATCCAGTGAAGTGGCAAATTTTGCTCGTCTATTATCAAGTCTTTGGACTTGCTATATATCGGTGAGTAACTTAGATCTGCGTTTGCTGACGTGGCACTCAAGCTCGTCTATTCACAGTAGACAAAATCTCGTCTACTAGTACTGTTGTATATTCCGTCTATTTAAACATATTCGCATAATTAAATATACCATTTATTTTGAGCAGCTCGTCTACCCGGTTGGACGCGGATAGAAACTCTTTAGAGATTTCCTTAACTTATGAAATTTCGAATACCCTGTAAGACTAGATAAAACATGTTAGATCTTAACTAACACTTTGCCATACAAATTTAATCCTTTTTGTTAACATCAAAACTTAGAGATTATTTAATCCAAAAATACTTTGGTTCCAACAAAGTGATCCTCGAGGCAGACTAAGAGTGTCTATGGGCAGACGGGTGTAAAATAACCTTTCATTTAATATTCTGCATACTAGATAGACAGATCAGTAACTAATATGAAGTTCAATTAAATCATTAACAAATGTATAGTTTTCATCAAAACTTAGGGCAAATGCACATCAGACATTTAGAGACTCAACAGATTGTTTAAATGCTTGTTGAGATTAAATGTGCTTCTATCCTTTCTCCCATAAATGAAATGAAATTTGTTTTCGAAAGGGGGAGAATTATTTGCATTTTCAAATACAAGATTATATACTTGTCAAAAGGGGAGAATTTTCTTTTAAACTATGCTATATCTCTGAAATTCTCTTCCTAAAAGTATACACATTTCATCTCTTAATGCCAAAATAAATTGAAATATCAAATAAGTGAGATGATTCCATGAGTTAAGTTAAATTGTGATTAACTCTATTTTTGGGATAACTATGAGCTATAACAAGTAATAAACAATGACCATTATATCAAGTGGTTATAAAAGTTCAGCGCACCATTATAAACAATTGATTTATCGTAATAAATGGTGGGTGTGTGTGTATGAGGGAGAGGAGGGATTAATTTACACCCCTCTAAGTTTACACCTCTTACACTCATTATTAACCAATCATCATATTAGATCTAATGGCTCTATTCATAATTAGCAAGTCATGTGACTCTCTCACGCCACATATGCTTTCTCTATCTCACCCTTCACTGATCACCACACTAGGGCAGAGGACCACCACACCAGGGTAGCTCTCTCTCTCTCTCTCTCACTCAGTTCACTGAAAATGATGGTTTTTTGTGATTTGATGTTGGCGGCTATTTGCTAGTTTGCACATAAGTCACATTGGCAAATGCTACTGTGTAAGAAAAAGAGAGGAAAAGAGGGGGAGTAAAAAATAGATGATGATATCAAGGGTGTGTGTTACTGTTATGTGAAGAAATTATTATGCGAAGCTCAAAGTGACATTTCTATTGTGTATTATTGGTTGGGGACATGTTACTTTTAAAAACATGTTCTGGAATGAAATTGTTTTTGAATATGCATGGTTGTGTTAGTACTTATTAGTGTTTGTATTAGTAAGTTGTGCCTCTGAATATTTATCTTATTTATTTGTTTCATCTTCAGATTTAAGTGTCATCTTCATACACTGATTGGTTATCTTTGTTTTGGAATCGGTTAGTCTGGAAAACGAAAGTAGAGAAATGAATACAGAACACTAATTAGTCAGTAATGTGTTATGGAATGATGTTTCGAACTATACATTTGTTCATATACCAAAACATTTAGATGTCTTCATGTCATTGAGTAAAATATATAAATTTCTTTGAAGTTGATTTACGGATGCTACTCATTAAACTAGTTTGTAAAAATCTCTTTCCCCTGAGCCACATACCTAAAAATAAAAAATAACAAGTATCAATATAACTTGAAAATGAAAGCTATAAAACTCAAAAAATAGAAAACACAATCGCATGCAGTAGCATTAAGTATGCTTCTAGATAAACTTAATTAAACGTGTATTCAATAAACATTTTTCAAGTAAGTCACAAGCTATAGAAAAAAGCTTACATGAAGATGCTAAACTATTTTTACAAATTAGTTAAATAAGTTTACTTTCATAAGCTATTATGATAAGCCAAAATAAGCTATTTATAAGTTATTCCAAACACATCCTAAATATAGAAGTTGGACTGATGAAGAAGAACACAAAATTTAGCGATTAAAATTAATGTTTTAGCGGACCCAAAAACATAATGTTTCAAGAATCGGGCAAATAAACTGAATTAGAGAGTGAACTTCAGCCAAAACTGTGTTGGGACAATTAGAAACTATTTTAATACCTACCTCCCCTCCTCCCTCTCTCGGTCCCTCGCTCCTTCCCTCCCTCCCTTTGTCTCACGTTCTCCCCTTTCGCTTATCCCCTTCTCTTCTTCTTTTTTCCACCTTATTATTTAATAAAGAACAAGAAATGTTTTCTTGGAGCTTCTCTCTCTTTTCGCATGATTGATTCATGCTTTTCATCATGGCTGCATGGGAAGTTCTCTTCCCTGAGATCTCGTTCCCCCCTTCTCCTTCTATTCCATCTCCTGTTCTTCCTCCACTGCTTCCTTCTGTTCCTTCATCTTCTTTGCCTCCTCCACAACCGATTAAATCTTTTGCACAAGCATTAAAAAATGCTTGTGATATTCCCCTTAGTCAGCTACATGTTCCTTGTATGAAAGGAGATGCTATTTTAGTAAAAATTCCTGAAGATGAATATAAGGCAGCCTTGAAGGCTGCAAGAACAACCTTCATGGAAGATTGATTCTTGTCAAAGGGGAGGCTCCAATCAAAGTAACTTATCTTCGGGCTAAACTGTTGAAGCTATGGCAGCCAATTGGAAATTGGTTCCCATAGGAAGAGGCTACTGTGAGTTCTCTTTTTCCTCAATTGAGGATCTGAGGAAGGTTATTTCAGTTGGTTCTTGGATGATTAATCCTGGTTCCTTGCGTCTTTTCTCTTGGTCTCCAGACTTTCGGCCTAACCTAGTGAAGCAGTCCAGTGTGCAAAGCTGGGTTAGAATTCCGGGTTTGCCTCAAGAGTATTGGAGGCCGAGGATTTTATTTGCTATAGCCAGGGCAATTGGTGTGCCTCTTACTCTTGATGATGCTACCACCAACAAGACTCTTGGACATTATGCAAGAATTCTTGTAGAGGTGGACTTGAAGAAGCCTATCCGTGATCATATTTTAGTGGAAAGGGAGGATTTTGCTTTTAATGTTTATGTGGATTATGAATATCATCCTTCTTTCTGCACATCATGTTCTACTATTGGTCATTCAGCTGAGGCATGCTTTAAGTCACAGCAGAATAAAGACCAGGTGAGAAGGAACTCAGGTAACTTGGCTGTCAAGAAATCGGTTCCTGTTTATGTTCCAAAAGAAAAAATTAAAGATCCTGTTGTGGTTCAACCAATTAAAGGGAAGGAAATTTTGATTGAGGAGTCCCCAAAAGAGGTGGCTGGTTCTAGTGGTCATGGCATCAAGTATCCAATTCCTGTACCAAAGTGCTTATCTGTCACAGTTCCTCATGTTATCGAGGAGATTCATTCTGTCCAACAAGTGATGGATAAGCAAGGAACTGTCAATAATGATATTGATGATTCAGCATATATTGAAACAATCTTTGATGAATCAGTTCAAGTTCTTCCTAGTCATGTATCAGATTCATGTCCTGAAGATGAACAGAGTCAAGATGTTCAGCAAAACACTGGGGGTTCTCATGATGGCATTCCTGTTGGGAAAGGTGTTGAAATGCTGCAGGATCACATTACTAAGATTAGTCAAGAGGGTTCCTGTCCTCGTCAGCTTGTTGGGAGTCCTAATCTCCAAGGAAGTGGTAATTCAAGATCAGGTAATTTTGTTGAGGATTCCAGTCTTGGCCAGTTTCCTGGGAGACCTAACCTTCAAGGCATAGGCAATTCCAGATCAGGTAAGCTAGCTAATAGTCTCAGTCCTCAAGGGCAAAGT
The DNA here is from genome assembly GCA_035048595.1 of Echinosophora koreensis. Classification (NCBI taxonomy): domain Eukaryota; kingdom Viridiplantae; phylum Streptophyta; class Magnoliopsida; order Fabales; family Fabaceae; genus Echinosophora; species Echinosophora koreensis. Next base: position 2,505,360 of record JAPCYP010000073.1, on the reverse strand, counting down.
TTTTCAGGGCAGATTCCTCTTCCTCTTCTTTATGAAAATTCTTTTTTGGAACATTAGGGGCTTGGGAAATCAGGATTCCAAGTTAGCCTTAAAAAACTTTTGTTTTTCTAATAAACCTGACCTTTTGCTGATTGCTGAACCTTTTATTGCAGCTGATAGTGTTTCTATGTCCTTCTGGAACTAACTTAATCTTAAGCCTTTTGCTATTAACAATAGAGATAATATGCTTCCTAATATTTGGGCTTTTTGCAATCCATCTTATGATCCTGTCATTTTAGCTTCTTCTAGGCAGCATATCTCTTTTTCAATTGTCCATGAGAACTGTAATTTGAATATTTCTACTGTTTATGCTTGTACAACTCATGTGCTTAGAAGGGATTTGTGGTTAGAACTTGCTACTTTGCAACAGTCTTTTCCTGGTCCTTGGTTATTTTTGGGTGATTTTAATGCTGTTTTGGGGGCTCATGAGAAGAGAGGTGGCTGCTTGCCATCTAGGTTATCTTGTGAAGAGTTTAGAGCATGGTCAGATACTTGTAATCTTACTCATGTTCAAACTCGAGGTGCAGAATTTACATGGTCTAATAATAGGTCTGCAAGGTCTCATACTGAGTTGAGGCTTGATAGAGCAATTTGCAATGATGAGTGGCTTAACTTTTGGTCTTCTATGACTTGTTGTACTCTTACTAGGTGCTGTTCTGACCACTTTCCTTTGTTGATCAATTTGTCTAATGCATGTAAATCTCATCCTTCTTCTTTTAAGTTCCAGTCTATATGGAATCATCATAAGGATTGCAGCAGATTAGTGAAAGAAGTCTGGGATAAGCCTGTCTATGTTTGTCCTATGACTAGATTGTCTTTGAAGCTCAAGTTGTTAAAAGCTGAGTTTAAGAGTTGGAATAAGAATGTTTTTGGAGATGTTCATTTGCAAGTTAAAAGAGCTTAGGAGGAGGTTGATTTGGTTCAAGCTCAACTGTCTAGCCTTGGGTTTTCTGATTCCTTGCATGATAAGGAAGTTAAAGCTCAACAGTCTCTGCAAGAAGCTCTTTTATATCAGGAGCATTTTTGGAGGATAAGGCTAGGGTAAGTTGGTTTGTGGAAGGTGATAGGAGCACAACTTTCTTTCACAGAATGACTAAGATTAAGCAAGTTTCTCAGCAGATGACAATGTTGAGAATTAATGGCTGCATAGTTGATGATACTGAGTTAATTGAGCAACATGTGCTGAATTTCTATAGTTCTTTATATGCTGAAGAGAACTCTTGTGAGGATAATGGCCTTATTGAGAGTGTCATCCCTTCCTTAGTGACAAATATAGATAATGCTATGCTAACGAATTTACCTTCTTTGGAAGAGGTTAAGACTGTTGTCTTCAACATGAAACCCTCAGGTGCTCCTGGACCTGATGGCTTTGGAGCTAGTTTCTTCCAGGCACATTGGAACATAGTGCAGAATGATGTTTTTGAGGCTGTTAGCCAATTTTTTACCCAGTATTGGCTTCCTCCTAACTGGAATGCTAACTTGGTTGCTTTAATTCTTAAGTTTAAAGGAGCTGACATGATCTCTGATTATAGGCCAATTGCTTTAGCTAATTTTAAATTTTAAATTATTTCTAAAGTGCTAGCTGATAGGCTAGCTATTGTTGCCCCTAAAATTGTCTCTGTCCAGCAGAAAGGATTTATCAAAGGTAGGAGCATATTAGACTGTATCTGTTCTGCTTCAGAAGCAATTAACAGACTGAATAATAGAGCTTTCGGTGGTAATATTGCATTAAAGTTTGACATTAAGAAAGCTTTTGACACTATTGACTGGAAATTTTTGCTAAAAGTTCTAAAATCTTTTGGTTTCGATGAGACTTTTTGTAACTGGATTAATATAATTCTGCTCTCAGCTAAGCTTTCATTTTCTGTAAATGGCCATGCTGTTGGCTTCTTGTCTTGCAAAAGGGGAGTAAGGCAAGGTGATCCTCGCTCCCCTCTTCTTTTCTGTTTAGCTGAGGAGGTCTTTAGTAGGGGTTTAGCTATGCTGACTGGTTCCGGGCAGTTTCAGCCTATGACAGCTTCAAGAGGTTTGTCTTTTCCAAGCCATTGCCTTTATGCTGATGATACATATGTGTTTGGCAGAGCCACTATGAGAAATTTGAGGGTCTTAATGAATCCTTTCAGTAAGTATGTTGTTGTCTCTGGTCAGAAGTTAAGTCTAGAGAAGTGTAAATTTTATGTTGGATCTATGTCAAATAATAGGAAAATTGAGATCAGCAGGGTGTTAGGTTTTAGTGCAGGCAGTTTGCCTTTTTCTTATCTCGGTGTGCCTCTTTTTCATGGAAAGCCAAAGTTGGTCATTTACAGGGCATAGCTGATAAGGTTAAAGCTAAATTGGCCAACTGGAAGGGTTCCACTCTTTCAATAATGGGTAGGGCTTTGTTGGTTAAATCGGTTATTCAAGGTATGCTTTTGTATAGTTTCCAAGTCTATCCCTGACCAGTTTCCTTACCAATGTTATTTAACTCCATGGAGGATTTTGTTAATTTTGCCACTACTAGAGTTCATGCCTATTGAAATCCCAGGCATAAATGGAAATGCATTTGAACCATTTCTCTGCACCACTGCAAGTAAAACTTAACAGAAAATGGACTTGTATAATGATAATTGATGGGCTCCGGCAAGTGTACTGGATCGAAGCAAGCAATAATTAAAACGGTAAGTAATTACCGAGTATCGAACACAAGGATTGGGTGACCAATTTATCTAAATTTGAAAAAGATAACTAATATTTGACTAAGTCAAAGATGAGAGAGAAAGTTGTTGGGAAAATTCAATTATCTAAAACAAATAACAAATTAAAGCAAGATAAAAAGAGTTATCTAATCAATTATTTAGATTATGATAGTGAGATCTAAGGTCACGAATCCACCTAGCCTATCAAGCAAGTTACCCAAGTGTTTATCTCTTTATCCCCATGTTCAATTTAATTTCTTTGTCAACCAGGAACCCGCAACTATCCTAATGTCACTGCCGATTTTCAAAAGGAAATTTCTACAATTGCAAGTTGTCAATCTGCCAATCTATTCAACCCACAATTAGATTTATTAAGTTCTTGGTTCCCTATAGCAATTGCACCGCTTTCCTATTCTATGCCTAGCAATATTCAAACGGTGTTCTTAATTCAAGTCCTAAGTACGAATCGCCTGCCAGCTTCAACGCACTAGACTAGTTAACAACAGGCCTTTATGATTAACGCAAACAAATCAGAATTAAGAAACAAGAAAAGATACAAGGGTATAAGAAATATTACTTGAATTCACTATGCCATCAAAGGTGGCTTCATCGTTCCCTCAGAGAAAGAGGATTAGCTCCTCATCACGTTCATAACAAAATAATTAAAAAGAGAACAGAAAATAATCTTAAAACTAATGGAGACGCAGCTCCAAGAGAAACGAGGAAAAGAAAAAGAGAGAACTAAACTACTTTGTTTTTGGTACTGGGCATTCTCCCCCTCGGTCTCTCCTCACTGACTTACTGCGCTACCACTCTATATATAAATTTCAAGCCTCCAATCTCCTAATTTAATTTGGATTCTTCATGTGACTTTATCTTTTTCAATCTTATCATATCTTTTCTTTTATTTCTGTTTCACGTTGTAATTGCCAATTCCATTCTAATAGCTATCTTTTGTTGAAATCATAATTGAAATCAATTGCCATGTAGTTATGCACTGTAGGTTCCTGCACGTGACAGAGAAATCTTGCCCAAGTCCTATTCATTGCTTCCTCCTTTTTTTTTTATTGGACGTGGACCCACTAGCAAATCAAGTTGTTGTACAACTTTCATCATATCAAATTATCAATTTGCAAATCTTCTTTTATTTTTAATTGATTCACGGGGGACCCTTGGCAATTGCTTCAAGTGATATTTGCTGAAGCTGATTTGAATATCCGCGACGCCAAAATTGTCTTGTGGAGCGAGACAGAAGAACGTTCTCTGATTTCTTGCGTCTGGCTCGCGGGGTGAACACTGTCTCGCGGGGCGAAACTGAAAGATCTCAATTCCTTACTCAGTATCAGCTCTGGCTCGCGGAGCGAGCACTATCTCGCGGGGCGAGACTTTGAAATTCCCCTTTTAGCTTGTTTCCTCTATTTTCCAAGTTCCCTTGAGCTTCACTTTTAACCTGAAAATAAAGAATAACATTAAATGTTTTATTTAACTCAAAATTACCCAAAATATCCTAAATACTACTTAATAGACTCAAAATGTTGCTTAGGGACAATTAAGGCTAAATTTGGGCGAAAACGATATTAAACTCGAACAATTAGCACAAAAACCGTGACCTCACTAGCTATAAAACTAGATGAGCCAGAGGCTGATCAATAATCAAACCGATAGTGATAGTTTTGAATTCCAATCAAAATGACAATTAGTGGAGGAGATAATTAATTTTAGTCGGGGGAAGAAGTCCAGTACTTTTATGTATAGGAGTTAATGTTAGCTGGTGGAAGTAAAAGTAGAGTAATAGGTGTGATTGGTCTTCATTCTTCAACTGCGTCAATATCTTAGAATTAGATTTTTCACTAAAAGTCAATTTTCCAGTCTATTTTTGCTTATCAATCCTTAGGCGTAAACAAATTTATATAAATTTGCACCATAACATCTTAAATGTACATTGCTTTGTATGTTTCTTTTATATGAATAAAGCTACATTTGGCATGAGGGAATGTTTAGTTTCACAATTTTAATTATTTGATTCATTTTGCATCTACAAGATTCCTTTTTACATGTTTTAGTATTTATTTTTGAACTATCTAAAACCTTCAGTGGTTCACATGTACGGTGTATTTGCAAAAGCATTTGCCTGGATTATTTTATATTTTGAGTAATAAAGCATGGTATTGATTGTTAACATTGGCAGGAAAGCAAAGGAAAGGGCCTTGATTTGCCACGTGTTCACTGGGAGAAGGATGACCCTGGGAAGTTTCAGTTTAAGGGAATTCCTTGGCCCTGTGTTTGTAAGTACTCATAATAGCTTCATTTCTCATGTTTAAATAAGTTAGTTGACTGAACTTCGTACTTGGTGATGGTTTAGACGAAGTCCGTTTGTTTTTATCACTTAATCAAATGTCCATTTGTTTTTATAATTTTGATTTTGATGAAACTGATGCATTTTCTATTGTTAATTATTTGGATTAATTGATAGGTTTGAGATGGATTAGTTGAATCTATGAAGCATGTAACTATTTGTTTTTTAAGATTCTCTTTTTTTAAGTTCTGATCTTAATCATTTGATTTATTGACAATCACTTATGGATGGTAGTAGTTTTAGTTTGCTTTGTCTTATATGCTCATCATGAATTCAATTCTAAAACAAAGGCCTTGCAAACAAACAATTTTGATTTCTTCTCCATCCTACTTTCGATATTAGGTGCAACTTGTGTCAAGTTGCCAATATTCTGCGGATAACTTTGTTGCATTTATATCTTAATGTGGCACCGATTGTGAATATACATATTTTGGTCACCTGATTAGACATTGCTGCTACCACACAAATTTTATACTTGGTTTGCAATTGAAAGAAATGATATGGTTAGAGAGTTACATGAGTCATTCTAAATTATCCGAAAGAGAGAGATATCACTGAACCTATAACTAAACAATATACTCAATTTAATCAAACATATACTTTCCTGTCGGTAATATGTTGAAAGTAATGTATTTATGCGATGGTTCAGCTCACCTATATGTCACAAAATCATGAGCATCTGCATATTAGGAAAATGTTTCAAGGTAAATATTTATATATTCTTTTCAGTTTTGGTTGCTAGTGTATTCTTTTGTTCACCATTTATCAAGTTTCTGGTGTATTCTTTTCTTCACCATTTATCAAGCTTCGAAGTGTTTAGAGATTCTTTTCCAAACAAAATGTGTTTAGAGATTATCAAGCATACTTATACTCTCCCTCCCTCCCTAATGATTAATAATTGACATTTTGTGCTTTAACTGCTTGATAAAACTACCTAACAAGAGTCTTGGATTTTTAAAGAGGAATAAATCTGCATTTCTTTTCTGTTTGATGGTGTATCTTGGTTGGATTCAATGTCTTTGTGCTTTTGAGTTGGTACTCTAGAAACATTGTCGTAGTTCAAGACTTAAGCCTCTCCATGTTAAGAATATGCCTGAATTAAAAGTTAAAGTTTGTTGATATTGTTGCATTACTTACAGGCCATGATGCAAATAGTGTGCATTACTTTCATTGTTGCATTACTTATCTGCTTGGGTTATCTCTAACTTGAAATAATTGCTATAGAAAAACTTTACGGCTACTATCCGAGGGTAGATGTAGCACCCTTCTCGGGCGCTACATCGTAGGTGACATTTTAAGGCCGAAAAGTAGGTTAATTAAAATTTGCTATAAAAGAATGGGGTAATTTTTTTTTCCCTTTTCGCAAGTCGTAAATATAACTACTTTGTTTTAAATGAATGGATAATAAAACATTCCATTATCACATTTAGGGTCATAAGTTCGCAATAATTACATAATGCCCAACCCGACACATAAACCAAAAATCATAACCATATACGTATCCCTATAAAGATGTGGAGACGCAGCTCCTAAAATATAAAATACTTGGAGTCGCAGCTCCATAGATAGTTACATTAACTCCCAAACATACCCAGCTGACCAATCTAAAATAGAAAAGACAGTCCTTTCTCGTACACCGTGAGAAGGACAACTCAACTGACGAGGTCTAGTGGAAACTCTATTTGAGTCCACTACCGACGTCGTCGAAAAAGACACTACTGGAGTCACTACAAAAGTAGCGCTCGAACTAAGCCCTTTTTTTTTTCCTTCCAAGAGGAAAACATAGTCTATGAACTATCAACGGTCATGCCCATCTCAAGAAAACAAAAGTAAGGCATGACAGAAAACAAACGCTATCGTCTTGGACTATCTGAAAGCTGGAATATGTCCACTAGCAATTCCACCATAGCATCCGCAAGCTCGAACCTCAATATCTACGATGCGTCAGCCAAGCGACATCTTGACGTCTCAATCTTCTCAAAAGAATACAGAAGGCACATAGCCAGCCGACATAGGCAATATAAAAATAAGGAGGTGAGATTTCCATTTATCTTACACATAAGGCAGACATGCAGTGGTACGACTCTCAGGTAAGTACAATGAACAATTATCAATCATATCTACACTCATAACAAAACAATAATGTTTCACAGAAACATGACCACAGCGCCGCATTTTCCTAGATAGAAGACATCTAAGACTTGAGGAATGACCTCTGAATTCCTATACCATGGTTTTACGAACAGTCGGAGAGAGTGGTTCGGAGGATTGTTCCAGAGTCTACCAGCCTTGGGTAATAAAGAATGCGTCAATAGAAGAGGGCGTGCACGTTATAGGCTTTTTCGGGAACATCCTACACTACCAGAAAACATGTAGTGTCTAGTCGAGTATGTCGGTGCATTACAAGATCACCACGCCACAGAGGAGCTACCAACTGGGCCTATGTGAGTATTTCATACCCCGACACCCCTATGAATAAGCAGGATTCGCCACTACAGAATTCGCACCCGCATTAAAGTGTTAGCTCTTCTCCTAGGCACAACGGCCTTACAGAACATAGTTTCACTATGTATTTAGGCAAAATTGCCGGAAAATGCGTTCTTCTTGTCTTTCCATCGGATGACATCTTGATTCCATCGGAATTCTTTCAACTTGCTTTCTCAGATGCTAGATGTTCTTAACATCGAGCGGAAGTTCTCAAGTAACCTTTCATCTTTTTGTAAAGATATCTTAAAACACTTGATTAAAAGTCCTAACGCATTATGAGATTAAAACACAAGTCCAATTATTTATTTCTCTGTACTTTTCTAATTGAGCCTTTTTCTTTGGCTTCCAAGAAAACAAATCATTCTAAGTCCATTAAATTTTATGGAATATGGATAATGAATTATCCATACTTTATGACATAAGGTCTTGCTTCACCATAAGTCATAAATCATTAAGTTCATATTTTCACTAAGTCATTCATGACTTAGGTTTTGCTCTTTAATGTAAATACTAGCCTTTGAAGACTAAAATTCTTTTTGTCTTAAAACTAATACCTTTGGTTAAAACCAAACCATTTTAAAATCAGATTCCATCAAAGTACATAAGTAATAAATTCCTCAAAACAGATTATTGAAAAACATCGAAATTCTTAAAATACCGTTTTACCGCTTTTTACTGTATTTCAACTTCAATTTCATATTTTCACAAATATAATTATTTTTCTCAAATCCTTCACTTTCCTAAGTTACCATACTTATGTTAAAGTATTAGAATACTAATTTCGAACTCTACATCATTGTTTTCTAAAAAATCTTTAAAAACTTTTGACGACGGTTTCGCCGCTTTTTATGGGTTTTAGGCCCAAAGGCCATACTTTTGAAAATATGGTTCTTCACCTCAAATCTATTACTCACCTAGGTTATAATACTCATACTAAGATGTTGAAACACTGCTTTTACAGTTTTCCTTTTCATGTATAGAAAATTCCTAAAAATTTGACCAAACGTCGTTAAGTTTATAAAACGCGTAAATCCTTTTTCAACGATTTTACACTCTAATAGTCCAAAACTCATTTTGGAGTTTTAGAACAGTTTAATAGATATTAGAAACAGTCTCTCACTGTCCAGTTAAATATATTTTCGAAAATTGCAATTTAACCCCTAAACTTTTATTAATTTGCAAAAAGATCCTTATTCACTTAAAACCTTATAACTTTTTATGTATAACTTCAAATCACACCAAACCAACTTCTTTAGAAATATTTTTCAGTTTCCCTCAAATTTCCAGAATTTTCGTTTCTGCCCAAATATTTTTCTATAATTGCAAAAAGGTCCTTTTTCACAAAAAAGCTTATAACTTTTTATGTATTAATCCAATTAACACCAATCCAATTTCTATGGTTTTGTCTCATCAAGGACTACAATCTTAACACACAAGAACATGAATTTCAGTGCAGCCACTGAAATTCTCAGAAATTGCATTTTAGTCCCTAAGGACTTATAAAGTCATATCTTTTAATATACACATCCAAATCAATCCAAACCAATTTCTATATTAGTATATATTCATTCAATCCTCATCCAAATTATTCAAACAATTTAAATCAACATGGAACACATTAAAACAGTTATGGCTGAATGGCCTTAAATAATCATGTTAATCATTTTTTTAACAATTCAATCCATCAACAACCAAGTTTCTAATTAGAAATCATTAGGATCATACCAACATATATCAAAACCAAGCATCAACCAAATCCTCCAAGAGGATCACACACATATCCAAATAAATATACAAATTTCATACTTAAGGAATTATAAGACCACATATACACTAATTAAACCATCAACATATCTACATTAAGGTAGGATAGTGGTAATCTCCCCCATACCTCTTGTAGATCATTTGAAGATCAAACAAACACAAGCTAAACCAAGCAAGGTAGGCCACGGTTTTGTCCACCAAAACCTAGCCATGATCAATCAACAAGAAAACAAGTTAAAGATTGAAGAAAATCCTACTTAACCCATTGATCATAGGTTCGGTCAAGTCAAGAAGAAATAGATAGGGATCTCTAAATTTTTCAAGCTCTTGGATGATGAAAATAGAAGTCATATGGAGATCATAGAAATTGGTTTCACATTTTTAGGATTTTTCTACCATTTTCTAGAATTATTTGAAGTTCTAGATCTAGAAATAGGAGTTTGTGAAATAGTTGATGAAAATGGAGTTTGATGGATGATTAATGAAGCTAAAATGACTAGGAAGAGATTCCTCACCTTAGAATGAAGAATTTTGTTGAGGAACTTGAGAAGAAATGAAGAACTTATCAAGAACACAAAGGGTGTTCTTGGTGTTTTAGTGAAGAACAAGCAAGAACAAGCTTGAATGAAGAAAATGAAACTTTGGTTAAGTGTGGGAGAGGGCAGCCACGAAAATGAGAGTGTGAGGGAGTGAAAATGCCTTTGTTTAATGTTAAAATGAACCAAGATTAAGTTAATTTGACATAGGTTAAATTTAGAAAATAATATAATAACTTAACTATGGTTATAATAACTTAACTAGAGTTAATTTGTAATCGTGATTAAATTAAAAGATGTGGTGGAGAATGAAGGGAGGAGTGGTTGATTTTGGGCCACATCTCATGATAGTCATCCATGACTCATTGATCCCATCCATTAGCGGTTCCCGGAAATCTCGTACTCAGCTCCATCATTCACCCGATTTCGGTTTTTGAGAGGAAAATGATGAAATGAAATCAAAATGAAATAAGTTTGGTTAAGTGGAGGGGCTGCACGAAATTGAGTAGTTTTAGAGGGTATTTTGGTCAAAATTCACTGAGGGACACTCTTGGAATTTCACTTAAAAACCAAGGGCATTTTGGTCTTTTTACTAGAATAAACATCATGATATTTTGGTGTCATCATTATGCCTCATAAATGCTAGGTGAGTCACCCCTATGACTCACCACCATGGATGACTCATTGTGCTCATCCACCCCGACGTCGGGTTTTGTCTCTGCACCTCCGTTCTCGATTCCGTCGATCCTGATCGTCGAGTACTTGCCCGATTATCGTATAATAACCTATTTATTTTGAAAATTTTCAAAATAACCACTATGGTTGGAAATAAAATAAAAATCTAAACGGTTTCGTTCTCGGGTCAAAACTAGGTTTTTAATCAGTAAAATCTTACTGTCAGTTAAAACGCAGACCGGGTTTCGTCTGAATTTTAAACCTAAAATTTCACCGTAACTTTCTACGATAAAGTAGAGTATAAATATGATTTTGTTTTATTCAAAATCATTTTCTAGGTCTCGGATAAAATATAAACAAATATATGTATATATTTACCGATATTAAAGAACAGCAAAATTCGGGGTGTTACAGTAGACTTCCAAGTTCTTCTTCTGTGTTTGTCAAGGTTTCTCCTATCAACTCAATTGAATTGGCAAGTTATTTACCTTCCATGATAGCATTAACTTTCTAGACCTAGGATTTTTTATTTTTTTTTTAGATAAATGTATATGAGCTTAATGTAAACAAAAGATGGTACACTCTATTTTTCTTTTTAATTATCTCTTCCCAGTAACATATTCATTAACCAATGATTGCTTTAACAGCATTATGTGTTTTTTCCGCAAAATATTTAATTGAGTGTGATGGACGTATGCAATGAATCGTCTTTTAACAATAACCATGTTCAGCATATTGACAATGATGAAGGTTTCTTTTAGCTTATATCCTTTTAATCATCTCTTTCAGGAAATAGGCATTTCTCTAACTGTATAACTAGGATTATGTCAAAGTTTGGAATTCTTTTAGTCCATGACCTTGGTCTAGGAAGGATATTAAATAATAAATGCATAGCACTAGCTCGAGATTGTCATGCATGAAAAGCCAATTGAATTTGATTTCATAAATACAAGTCTTCCTTTTCCAAAACTATGAAAATATATCAATTGTCTGTGTAAAAGTTTATGACTTTCAGTATGTTATGACTAGGATAAGCATCTAATTCTAGAGAAAAGGAAATGAATTTTGGAATATGTAGCACCATACTCATGCTATGATTTCTTTTTTGCAGATCTGTTGTGTTTATGTATATTAGCATTGTTATTTTCTTGGAAATACTATAGTTGTTGATACTGATTTACCTTTTAGTGGCCTAATAACTTTTTTAGGTTCATTTTCATCATGGTCCCAATGTTCTCAAGTACCACATCCGGTGAGATTCATTTATATTTTCCAAATCAAATGACTTTGTCATTGTTAGTACTTGAAGCAATTTTTTCAAGCAGCACGATGAAGTAAGATTGGTGGACACTCCTGGTGTCTTATCCAGAGAGAAACAATGGACTTAATGAAGTGATGATTTGACTAATGTTGTATCTTGGTTTGCTGCCAAATGTGATCTCATTCTTTTCCTGTTTGATCTTCAACATAGTATCTCTAGATGATTCTCACATTTATACTCTTCGCATTACCTCTTTGAATACTTTGATATTTTTAGCTTTAAGAGTTCTTAGTTGTACCATCACAGTTCCAAAAAAATGTGTAGAGAGATAGTTGTGAACTTAAATATTAGTAATGCTTTACTTGCAGTATATGGTTTGGAAAATCAATTTATTCCATTTAAATGGTTTGACTTTCGAATATGCAATGAATATGGGTACAACTGTCATTAATATTTGTATATATAATAATTTACATGCAAGTTAGTTCAATTTTGTGACATAAAACTGTAAATTTGTAAGAATTTAAAAATTGACACTTTAAGAACCATGATTAGAATATCAAAGTTTTAAATTAGGCTTATTGAATATTGAATATTTAGATCTCTAATTTTGAACAAAGGAAGACAAAGGAAAAGTGGGTAATGCATCTTGAGAAATATTGTGCCACTCACCTTAATAGTTTTATTATCAATTTTTTTTCTTCTCTCCGCGTAACTCAAAAATCAATGTTAGTATATGCAAGTAAAAAAGTACACACAGCTCACAAAAAATAAAGTATAAATGGATTATAGCTTATATATGTTTAATTATTGTAAATACCTCGAATATTTAATCACCTAAAATTCCTAAAATTAATAACCTGTTTTAAGAACGTGCATATTTAAGTGCTTGAAAAAATCATGGTTTTTCTCTCTAGCCGTTGAATGACTATTTAAATTAAATGATTTAAGATAAACTTTTCTAAATTACAAACACCTATTTAAATTAGTAATTCGTTCCAATTAAATGATTTAATTAATTATTGCAGAATCATTTATATTTTTTTTTGCATCATGTGAGGAAACGTAACATATTTAAATTAGTCTCAAAACATAAATTATTTCATGTTAATTAATGATTTAATAGAATGTTATAGAATTGATTCTATATTAAATTTTTTGTTTCCAAATTATCTTTCGGACAACCCAAACTATTACCAAATTACCCGGATGACAATCTTAGATTACCTTACTTTTATATGTATAAAGATAAATATAACAATGACTATTGTTATTATATTAACTAGACGATGGACCCGTGCGATGCACGGGTGAAATATGTGTCAACGGTATAATTACATATTATTTTTAGATAATACATGGTTATACACATTTTGCTTATAAAATTGTAAAAAAAAAAAAAAAAAAAAAACAAAACCTTAATTATGAAATTATATTTTGCTTATTAAAATAAAGAGTTTAATTTCTATTTACTGATAGTGTATATGAGTTTTACACTAACATCCAATAAGATTTTGACAAATAGTTTTTATTGTTGTTTCTCCCTCTTAGTTGTCAGTTTAAAAACACGTGTCAAAATGTTAGTGAATGTTCGTGTTAAAATTTTACACTGACAGTGCATTTTACTTTAAACTGATTACAGCTATGCTATCTCCTTGCTTCAACGTACATAGGAAGAAACTATCAGAATGCAAATGTAAAATCTAATTGGCCTTACCAACATAAGATTTCACACAAAAAAAAAAATAATCCCAAAACACAACTTTTAAAGAAATGGGTCCTAAGAAATTTTTAGAGTATTAGTGAATATTAGATTAAACTGATTGCGGCTATGTTATCTCCCCGTCGAACCAAACATAGGAAAGCAATTCCTCATAACCCAAATATTCAAATCGGCCTCATCCACACAAAATTTTACACAAAAAAATAAATCACAAAACACAACTTTTAAAGAAATAGGTCATCAAATTTTTAAAAATATTATGACATGTATTAGATTAAATTGATTGCAGTTGTGCTATCTTTCTGTCGAAACAAACTTAGGAAGCAACTACTCAAAACCCAAATGCAGAATCAAATTGATCCCACATGCACAAAATTTTACGCCAAAAATAAATCATAAAATACATTTTCACAACCAAAATAAATCATAAAACACAACTATAAAAAGAAAAGTAGTCCCAAGATATTTTGAAAATATCATGATATGTATTCAATTATATATTGATTGCAGGAAATGTATATCTAACTTGTTAGAAGAATTGCAATCCCATTAATTCATATAGATTATTCCCACTATTTAATATATACAAATATATATGGTAAAAAAATGAAAACTAAAATGGCATTATTTAAAAATCAAATAAATTTCTATTTAATCTTCCAAAGCTTTAGAAATCCTTTCAAGTACTCCATACCATACTTTTGGGTCAACCCAATGCAGATAATGAAGTGAATAGAGCAGCTGATCCTCGACATGGTGCTCCAAGAAGCAGGAAATGAGTACATGGTGTTAGTCTTTATAAGAAAGCATAGAGAATTGAAGCAGAAGCTATTCAAAATTCAAAAGATTTATTACATGTTTTATAGATTAACATTGCAAACATATCATTCACAGCCAGATGTCCACCAATAGCACTACAACCCAAGACCTTTTTGCTAAAGATGTTCAATCTTACCACTTCGTTGGCAACAATATTTCCCTTAAACTATGGTCTCACAAATACAATTTTTGCGGAAGAATTGGATGGAGAAAGCCACCACCAAATGATTGCCCTGACTGGAAAATTCCTGATGTTTGTTTCTGAGACAAAAAAAAACAAAAACAAAAACAGTAACAAATAAAAGCGGAAAAAAGATAAAAGTAGTATTTTGCTTGATTCTCCTGCCATTTGTTCTTTCTTCATAGAAGTAGCATTATTGAGAAATAGTATAGCATAGATTCTTCACAATCACTCATCTCACCCACCGAAAAATCTATCAGCGCTTGACACCTTGCACCCATTGTGTATCTAGGTTAGGTTCAATGCTTTTGCGAATTCGTGATGGTAATGCTTTACTAAGAAAATCCTATAACACTCAAAATGTCCAAATTGTCAAGTACTATAAATATAGGAAAGTTCTCTCAAAAAAATAAATAAATATAGGAAAGTATAATATCTATCCAAGAATAAGTTCCTCAGACTTACATCATGTGCCATTGGCATTTGGTGAAGATACAATATCCAGAGCCTTTCATTGTTTGCGTCATTTGAAAACACCAAAAGCTGAGAATAAAATAGCTTATTTATGCAATGGAATTCCTGGACTGCAGTGTTGTCTTCATTGCTCCCTTCATCACTTTCTTGCAATATTCCCTTCGTTACTTTCTTGCAATATTCTCTGACTTAAGGAAGAAAATGGAAGAAGAGTTGTTATCTTGACTTAAGGAAGAGAATGGAAGAAGAGTTGTTAGTTGCTTATTGTTCAACTGATAGTCCAACACACAGAAAATTCAAAAAAAAAAAAAAAAAAAAAAAAAAAAAACATAACCTCACCATTCCATGAAGAGGATTGACTGAACTGGTAACACTACTGAGAACAACAAATGTCTGATAAACAAAATAAAAAGATGAGAGACCACAATTTTGAACGGTCAACAAAAAAGAAAACCCCTAAAAATAAAATCCCAAAGCAACAAACCCATCTAAAATTAAGGGTGAAGGTTCAGTCACAAAAGAAAATCCCATTTTTTGTGATCTTTACAAGGAGGAGAAAGGCCAAGCCGAAGCCATCAGTCCCACCTATCGTCACAGCAATGCCATAGGGAGAGCATTGTTACTGGGAGAAGAAGTCAGACTTGTAGGGAGGAAGTTTGAAATGCTGAAATTTTTAACATTAGTAATTAGTAATTTAATTTACTAACTCCTTTTACATTATTTATTAAAGTGGTATGAGAAAAAGGGGAGACTTTTCATTTCTCCATAACATTGGGAACAACTTGCGGCAGTAAATAAGTAATTGAAAAAATACAAAGTAAATAAAAGTAAATATTACCGATCAGCTGCATATGGAAGGAAAAGCACCATGGCCTCTTGCCACTATCATTTTAAACTTAATGGCCATTGGTTTTCGATTTTTTTTGGAAAATGAAGAGTTGCTCGATAAATGCAAATTGGAGGCTTAAGTGTTGATCTACATAAATGAAATACAAATAGTATTAATGATAGTTAGTAGTCCAAATAATAATTAAAGAAATGAAAAATAAATAAAAAATGGAAATGACACAAGTGACCACAGTTTTGGAGGGAAAAAATGTCCCCAGTGACTGCTTCTTTTAAATATATATAAAGATATAAAGATATAAAGATTATGGTGCTCACGGGGAGTAAGCCGACTTCAATACAGGTCTGTTTCCAACATGCGTATTGAGTGAATTATATAACTTGTCACTTTTCATTGTATATTTATATTGCATTTGCTTTAATCTTCTGGTACAATGAGCAAATATTTCATCGTTTTGTCTTTAAATTTTTGAATTTTGTTATAAGAATCATGTATGTTACGGAGTTCTTAACATGAAAAATTTGGAAATTTTATATAAAAATTTGATTTTAAACAGAGTTCTTAATAGAGTTTTTAAATAATTTGTTTTTAAATAGAAATTTTACCCATGCAAAAACAGTATGTTTGAGAGAGTAAAACAGGGTTTCATAGTTTTAGTAGTAGAAAATAGGAATTCATATTCATAATAATAATAATAAAAATAATAACAATAATAATGATGATAATAATTATAATAGTAATAATAATAATACTTCTGATAAAAAATAATAATAAGATTACTAATAATATTAATAATCAGCTACGGGGAAAAAATATTAATCATCAATTACTCCTAAGAACTTAGACGGCGTTTGTTACTAATTATCTTACGGAAAAACATTTTTTTTTTGTAAAAAAAAATTATTTTTAATGAGTTTGATTGTGTTTGTTTAACCTTTTCAAAACATATTTAAAAAAAAAAAAGAATCAACTTTAAGGTTAAAATAAAAACCTACTTTCATCAGCTTTTCAAAAAAAGAATTTAAAATCACTAACTATTTTTTGAAAAAGTTATTTTCCTGATTATAAACAAACACAAAATATTTTTTTTTAAATCTCTAAAAAAAACTCTTAATTATTAAATGTCAAGATTAATTTTTTTTTTTTAAAATCTGTAACAAACGGGCCTTAATTATGTCTCAGCTACAAAATAATTTTTTCTGCCTCCATTATCTTATTATATCAAACAATGATCTTCGGTTTACTAACCATTCACTAGATTTGATTTTAATGGAGATTTTACCCGTGCATTGCACGAGTACCCTACACTAGTGTGTGTGTGTGTATATATATATATATATTTTTGTATAAAAGTATGTGCGGCGCTGGTTCTTTTTATAATCACTAATAACTAAAACCCTTTTTTTTTTATATATATATGGGTTTTTTATTAGGGTAAAGGCTATTTTGGTCCCTGACAAAAAATGCGTGGGCCATTTTAGTCCCTAACGAAAAAAAAGTACTTCGTTAGTCCCTGACAATTACTAACTGGGACAAGTTAGTCCCTACGTTGACTCCGTTAGTTAGCATCCGTTACTAAATTGTCCCACGATACTAATTGTCAGGGACTAATTAGTCCCACTTTAAATATTGTTAGGGACTATAATGTCCCATAGTAATTGTCAGGGACTAACTTGTCCCAGTTAGTAATTGTCAGGGACTAACGAAGTAATTTTTTTTTTTTTGTCAGGGACTAAAATGACCCACGTACTTTTTCTTAGGGACCAAAATGGGCCTTTACCCTTTTTATTATTTCATATGAGTGGGGCCCGCTAACTCTTTCTTCTTTTTTTTTTTTTTTTTTAAAGAATTCAACTTGAATTCTTTGCTGCTTGGTTGGCCGTGCGTGGCTTATGGCTTTAAGCCAAAATCTCAATTTGAGATTCATGTGCAGCTACCTTAGCCAATTTCAATCTGAACATCTAATCTTTCTCTTTTATTAATTTTATTTATTTAATTTATTTATATCTATACTATACTAATTAGTGAACCAAAAATCACTGTAGACAACTGATTGGCCGACACGTGGCATTTTTCGGGGTCCCACCTCAACTTTTTAGCTTCTCCAACACACTTCTCACTTATCAAATTGTGGGTCCCAATTTTTTCTCAACACACATCCAGCGTACAACAAAAGGAAAAAAGGGGGGAGGTGGTACGAGAGGACAAAAGGAGAGATAAGAAGATTGATAGACAAAGGAGCGCTGATGGCCATGGCGATGGCGGTGGCGGTGGCGGCGGTGCTGATGGCGATGGCGGTGGCGGTGGCGAGGCTTTCTTTGTTTTATTTCAGAGTTACTTTTTAATTTTTTTTTCCTCAAAACATTCATCTCTGATATGTTGTATGGTTATTTACATGTTTGTTTTGGCAATGATTATGTTGTAACACCCTGCTTTTTACTGTTTTAAATAACAGAAATACATATAAATATGTTTAAATAGTTATTTACGTTTTAGAAAATTATTTTAAATAAACGGAATTTACCACTCTATTCTACTTGATCGTAGAAAGTTGTGATTAAAATTTAGGTTGAAAAGTCAGGCTAATCCCGGCCTGCGAATTTCACTGACAATATATTTATACTGATCAGAAGACCTAATTTTAATTCGTGAACAAAACAATTAGGGTTTTTATTTTATTTCCTATGATTGTGCAAGTTTAGAATTATTTCACAAAACGTGAAATAATATACGTTTTACGGACGTTATGTTCATCGGGTAAACGACGGAGCCGATTACGTGCGTTTTGAGACTCGATAAGTGGACAAAACCTATATGCTCTTAGGAATAGGTCATCCATGTGAGAGGTTTAATGTGGCTTAGGGTTATGTTAGCAATTTTTAACAATTGCATTTTTATCCCTAAACTTTCTATTAATTGCATTTTGGTCCCTAAACCAATTTCTTTGGTACACTAAGTGAAGTGGGCCAAATTCTTTCCATTCAAACCCATTAAGGGCTGCCCCCAAAAGTCTCAATTTAATTTCCAAGAATTCATTTCCATGAAGGAATTCTAGTCTTGAATTTCCTATGTCTTCATTTTGCCATAAGTTGATTTAAGTGAAAAATAATTGGGCTTGGGCTTTTTGGGCCCAAAAGTGGCGCAAGGCCCATTGAGTGGGAGGCTTGCTCTACAAAATTCTAGAGGCAACTTGAGAGCTCTAGCTCATTCCACACTCTTCCAAACTATTCATCCATCTTCTACATTTCTCTTTTCTCTCTCAAACTCCATAGCCTTGATTTGTGAAGAAGCTTGGTGATTCTTTGCCCATTTTCACATTCCAAGAGGTGATTCATGTTCCTCATCCTCTCTAAACTCTTATTCATTCATTTCATTTCTTGTTTTAGAGACTTTTGCCTATGATTCCTCTTTGTTGTTCATAACTTTGAAAAATCATAGTAAATCATAGAAAAATCCTAAAAATGTGAAACCACTTTCTATGTTCTTATTATTGTCTCTACTATCATGATCTAAGAGATTGTTTCAAACAAAATTTTCCTTCCCTAGTTTCTAGCCTAGGCCGAACCATGCAAGAAAATAGGTGTAGGAACTTAATTTCTTTTGATGAAAGTAATCATGTTAATCATCTATTGAACATGTATTAATGATGAATCTAGGTTCTTATGTCAAACTAATATTCCTAGCCCTAATCTAATGTCTTGGCCGAAATTAGGGTTTTGTGAAATTAAATGTTTATGTTCTAATCTTTGTTGTTAAACAAGTATTACAAAGACTTAAGGATTTTGGATCATTAATCCAAGACTTAAGCAAAGTTAGATTTTTTTGTCACTAAACCTAGTCTAGGCAGTGACTAATTAGGAGTGATTAGGAAGATTTGATTCTTAAACTTTGATGATTAGTCATTAATCCATTGTCTTAAGTAATTAGGATCATTAATCCAATGACTTAGGCAATTCTAGAAATTTTTAGCCACTAAACCTAAGAGAGGCCGTGACCTATTATAAGGGATTAGGAGGATTTTAATTGTTTGAGTAGTAATTGTTTGATTACATTGTTGAAGGTTAAGCTTAAGCCGAGGTGTACATGAGTTTTTGACTTCCGACAACGTGATTCGACTAACCGAGAAATCTTTGAGAGGTAAGAGGGGATTACCTAAGGGGTTTATTCGATGGCTACATGCCTATTTGTGTTGTCTGTAATTAATTGTTGGTGATTGTTTACGTGTTTCAGTCGTTTATTTTTATCTGTGTTGGTTATCTGTTTTGGTTGTCTGTTTATAATTGTTTATTTGCAATTATTTATTTAATGCTGTGATGCATGATCTACCTGAAAGCTTTGAAAAGCTTCGCAAATTATATTCAATGTTTTAACGGTAAAATATTGGAATATAATATTAATGGAAAATATTTATTTGGGAAAAATAAAGAGTTTTGGAAAATATCATTATTTTAATGATTTATCGCTGTAAGAGTGATTTATGAGTCACAGTGAGGACGAAACCGTGAAAATATTTTTGTACTGCTGATTTTTACGTAATAAATTCCGGAATATTATAAAAAGTTATTTTATGAAATTAATTGTCGAATATAACTTAATAATGATTTTAGAAAAATATTTAAGTGGAAAAAGCTAAAATTTGGCTTAAATGGCTAATTTGACGGCAACTTGGAAAAATACCGACGGCAAGAAATCCTAAAGCGGCAGTACGTAGTTTAAACAACTCTGAGCCTCAAGTGACCATCTTTTATAAAAAGTTAAATTTTTAACTTACGGTTTTATTTCCCATTTAAAATGATTTTCCGAAAAACAAGTTGAACTCAACTGTGTTAAAGTGGTTTTGAACTTAGTAACCGAGACGTCGGGGTACTAAGGTTCGTGTTGTGTTATGGACTTGGGGTCCTTTGGACTTTGAGGTACTGTAGACTTGGTGTCTACTGTAGACTTGGTGTCTACTGAGTTAAAAACATTTAAGATGTTTTCTATTACCACGAACCCATGACCGGTGCATCGGTCTAGGGGTGTCGTGATTGAGCACTCGGACTTTGAGGTCCTGTGTTATTAATAAAGTTTTAAAGATGTTTAAAACTATGGTTAGTCGTAAGCCATTGTGAGCTTCGGCAAAAGGAGATTGAACACAAAGAAAAGTGTCAAGAACAAAGTGTTTTGTTGCATGCATTTGGCAGACGTGCCCCGGTTTATGTGTGAGTACCTTGCAGCGTCAGGTGTCTCATGCTACGATTTTCTTCATTGTGCCAGGGTTGGACAATGAAACCCCATTTACGTTGTTATCACTGTGCCTCGGGTTTGGACAGTGTGCAATGGGTTTTGGCTGCGTGCCAATGGCTGCGTGCCTGTTTGCCTAGTGTGGCAATTGAGCTTGATCAACTCACTATGGTTGGGATATCTCATGAGATTAAGTACAAAGTTAGACGATGTATTGAAGTGTTCATGCATAGTTTTTCAACTGATGATGTGTGGGGTATGAAACCCAGTGATAAACTATTAGCTTGATATGAATGCTTATAACATGTATATGTGTATGTGTTATCTGTGGTGTCATGCATGGAGTTGTCGAGTTAAATCCAGATGATTGGTTTTCTCACTCTTGCATGTTTCATTTTTGGTTCCCCTATTTGTGCATATACGATTTCGTCTGAGATTAGATGGACCCGGATATGCCACTGGCACATTCGAGACTCCGTTCGATCAAGTTTGATCGAGCACATTACGGTGGTGCCTGGGAGATAAACCCTGGGGCACTCAGCGCCACCTATTATGGCCCTACTAGAGAGATTGTTGGCACCGTAGAGGCAGGACCGCAGCAGAGGACGCATGTTGTGGAGACTGTTGAGGTATCTCTACCTCCGATATGGCTTTACCTACAGTTCCTGGCCGAGCATGGGTTACTCATCGTTCCACCTCAGCCTATTCAGCCTCAGCCTCTTTAGATTGTAGCACCGGCAGTACCTCCTGTTGAGGTGGCAGAGGAGCTTGAGATTGAGGAGGACCCTTATGAGTACTTTGAGGACGATCTTGAGTTTCACCCTCCTGCAGTTGATGATGATGACTCTTCTGACGATGGAGAGGGAGCAGAGGTATCTTCACCAGATACACCTGCTGGGGGTGGGGGTGATCATCATGATCTCCCCAAGGGTTTTCATTAGCTTGACCAGCTATAGGTATAGTTTTGGGGTAGCGAGTCTTGTCAGTTTTTGGATCTGGCTACTGAGAGCCATGAGTTTTTGGTATGGTTCTGGACTGCTCGTTACTGTTGTGTATATGTCTTTACTTTCTTTACCTAGTTGGATGGAGAATAGCCTATACTGATGAGGGCTCTTTTGTAATCTCCTACTAGTGATGTTGTATATATGTAACTCTTGACGCATATACGTATAGATATGTTTGTTTATGTATGGATGTTTTAAAAAAAAAATTCATCACCATTTTCACGATAAAACGTTCACTTTAAAGTTTATTTTCCGAAAGTAACCAGCGATTAAATAATTTAATTTTCCGTATTTGGGTAACTATGTGATGACCCCAGAAAGGGTGTCGCATATGTCGCATATACTGAATATTCTCTAACTTTGTGCTATAAAGTAGGTCAGGAAAATATGATAGCAAATGATGTTCAATTGTTGGCCATTTCTCTAATTTTTGTTTGTGCACTAATTTTTCTATTGATCATAGGGACCTTGATGAGGTAATTTAGAGAGCAAACAACACACATTATGGTCTTGCAGCAGGGTTCTTCCCAAAGAACATGGTCACTTCATGAAGAACATGGGTCTTGCTTATGAACGTAGTCACTTCACGAAGAACAGGGGTCTTCACGTTGTTGCTAGCTCATTGTTTGCCTTGGAAGAAGGTTAAAGGTTGGCTGAGATGGTGAAGGATAATTTGAAGAAACCTGATGCACTGACTGCATTAGCTTCTAATGGCGACTACATCGCGATTCTGTTTGCCAATGGGACTGCCAAAGTAAACTCAGTGTCTTCTATTTTACATCTGTTTTTTGATAGTAGTTTTATTTAATTATTTCCTGGATAAGTGGCTGGTCTAATGTTGTTAGTTGGTACTGATGAAAAGATTTGTCTTCCCCATTTTTGGTCTAATGTTTATAGATTTTTGATTATATGGACCTTGATGAGGTAATTTAGAGAGCAAACGACACACATTATGGTCTTGCAGCCGGGTTCTTCCCAAAGAACATGGTCACTTCATAAAAAAATTGACTCGAATTTTTGTTTTGTCTCACCTCTTCGTTAAGCACACTTCTTTCTTCTCCTCATATTTCATTTCTCCTTCTCTCATTAGCTAAGTCACTACTTGGGAATATATGTGTTTCCCTGAAGCCAGGATTCTGTGATTTTGCAGATATTGATGGAAGCATAAGCTGGCAAGGAAGCCTTCTGTTAGTGATGATAAGGGTCGGACTAAATGGGAGGTATTAACTTTATTTATTTGTTTTTTTACATCATAACCTCACTACATAAAGATAATCTGAAACACTGATAATAGAAATTTCTGGAACAAGGGAATTAGAGTGAAAGAGGAAGAGACGGGTAGCATGTGCAGCTGATTCATCATCTTCTTGCTCTTCAAGCCTCTACCCTTGGCCCATGGAATTGCTACACGAGATGGGTCCACCTCCATTTCTTACAAAAACCTTTGAAGTTGTGGATTATCCAAAAATCACTGTAGACAACTGATTGGCCGACACGTGGCATTTTTCGGGGTCCCACCTCAACTTTTCAGCTTCTCCAACACACTTCTCACTTATCAAACTGTGGGTCCCAATTTTTTCTCAACACACATCCAGCGTACAACAAAAGGAAAAAAGGGGGGAGGTGGTACGAGAGGACAAAAGGAGAGATAAGAAGATTGATAGACAAAGGAGCGCTGATGGCCATGGCGGTGGCGGTGGCGGCGGTGCTGATGGCCATGGCGGTGGCGGTGGCGGTGGCTTTCTTTGTTTTATTTCAGAGTTACTTTTTATTTTTTTTCCTCGAAACATTCATCTCTGATAACACGCAAGACCTAGGAAGAAGATGGCGGTGGCGGTGGCGGTTTAGGCGGCGGTGATGGCCATGGCTTTCTTTGTTTTATTTGGGTCAGAGTTACTTTTTATTTTTTTATTAAAACATTCATCTCTGAGAACACGCAAGACCTAGGAAGAAGATGGTGGTGGCGGTTGCGGCGGCGATTATGGCCATGGCGGTGGCGGTGGAGGCGACGCTGATGGCCATGGCTCCGGCTTGGCCCTCATCTTCAAATGCTTCGGTTCGGAAGAAGATGGTGACTTTCTCGGTTTATTCCCTTGCTCTATTGTTTGTTTTCATCTTTGGCAACAGTGTTTTCTATTTTTTGGTTGATGGTATAGAAGGCCAGTGGAGGAACCAAATAGGTGAGATTCTTTTGTTTGATTGATGATTTATCAATCAGATTTCATTCATAAACCCTATAAGCTAATATTTGGGTTTGGGGGAGCACTCTCATCATTACATTCACAAGACTTGGAGCCACTTAGGATGCCAAGTTATACAAGCTTCCCATTTTTAATATGTTTTATTGTTACTGGTCGGGTCTAGGAGGGGATGTTATTCTATGTGCATTAAAGTAACTTTGTGGAGGCTGAAATTTTAGCTCCAAGTTATACTTTAAGACTATTGCCTAAATTTCTATGGCCATTTACACGCTTCTTTGTTTTTTTGGTCTTCTTTTATATTTTAAGTATGGTTGCTTTGGATTATTTACATGTTTGTTTTGGCAATGATTATGTCGCATATACTGAATATTCTCTAACTTTGTGCTATAAAGTAGGTCAGGAAAATATGATAGCAAATGATGTTCAATTGTTGGTCATTTCTCTAATTTTTGTTTGTGCACTAATTTTTCTATTGATCATAGGGACCTTGATGAGGTAATTTAGAGAGCAAACAACACACATTATGGTCTTGCAGCAGGGTTCTTCCCAAAGAACATGGTCACTTCATGAAGAACATGGGTCTTGCTTATGAACGTAGTCACTTCACGAAGAACAGGGGTCTTCACGTTGTTGCTAGCTCATTGTTTGCCTTGGAAGAAGGTTAAAGGTTGGCTGAGATGGTGAAGGATAATTTGAAGAAACCTGATGCACTCACTGCATTAGCTTCTAATGGCGACTACATCGCGATTCTGTTTGCCAATGGGACTGCCAAAGTAAACTCAGTGTCTTCTATTTTACATCTGTTTTTTGATAGTAGTTTTATTTAATTATTTCCTGGATAAGTGGCTGGTCTAATGTTGTTAGTTGGTACTGATGAAAAGATTTGTCTTCCCCATTTTTGGTCTAATGTTTATAGATTTTTGATTATATGGACCTTGATGAGGTAATTTAGAGAGCAAACGACACACATTATGGTCTTGCAGCCGGGTTCTTCCCAAAGAACATGGTCACTTCATAAAAAAATTGACTCGAATTTTTGTTTTGTCTCACCTCTTCGTCAAGCACACTTCTTTCTTCTCCTCATATTTCATTTCTCCTTCTCTCATTAGCCAAGTCACTACTTGGGAATATATGTGTTTCCCTGAAGCCAAGATTCTGTGATTTTGCAGATATTGATGGAAGCATAAGCTGGCAAGGAAGCCTTCTGTTAGTGATGATAAGGGTCGGACTAAATGGGAGGTATTAACTTTATTTATTTGTTTTATTACATCATAACCTCACTACATAAAGATAATCTGAAACACTGATAATAGAAATTTCTGGAACAAGGGAATTAGAGTGAAAGAGGAAGAGACGGGTAGCATGTGCAGCTGATTCATCATCTTCTTGCTCTTCAAGCCTCTACCCTTGGCCCATGGAATTGCTACACGAGATGGGTCCACCTCCATTTCTTACAAAAACCTTTGAAGTTGTGGATTATCCATCCACACCTCACTACATATGGATTTGATGCTTGAATTTTGTCACCATTGTCACAAAATATGAGGTATCATTCCAAATAAAAATCCCAACTTTACTATTGTTTTGGTTGTTTTAGCTCACTTTTGGAATTAAAGGATGGTGTTACTGGACTCGATTCTTATATGGGTAATTTCATAAGCTGGTGGATAATAGATAGTTTGATTGTTAATTGTACATGTTGTGGTCCTTCAAGGAGTAAAAATTCAGCGTTCAAGGATTATTCCAATAAATATATGGTGATTTATTATAAGAACTTGCATCATATTTGTTTTACATGAATTTTGATCTATTTTTATTTTCCCTAATTTAAATAAAAATGTGGAACCATAAAGCAAAACAAAGCCTGCTATAGAGGTCACTCCGGCGATCTACTCTCTTCGCTAGATGGTTTGGGAGATCTCTCTTTCACGTAAGTGTTGTTTGTGAGCATAGTTTTTATATTTATATTGACAACAACTACATATTTAAAAATTACCCTCTTCATGAGTCATGACTGATGTTGTTCCAGGAAAAAAAGGCATCTCAAGTTCCTTTTTCTCTAACAAAAATCAGTTGTTTTAATTTCAGAATTTTTTTATGCCCGTTCATTTCTTATTGGAATTGTTTGTAATTTGCAGGCAATAGTTGTATTTGTAATAAGCATACATGCCTATGCCTATGATGAAAGTGAAATGGAGGAGGTTTCAATGGTTGCACTCTCCGGTTGCATATGGTTGTAGGCTTTTGTAGTAGCAATGGAGACCAAGTAAAGCCTTAATATTAGTAGCTGTTGATGCAATGGATTATCATGATTTAGCTTTGCTCACCTAATTCTGCTTTGGGTGCTTTGCTGTTAGGCATAAAGATATTGTTGCTAAATAGGCAGCATAAAATTGGATAGGTTCCCACAAAATATATCTTTCTTAATATTTCATATTAGATGATAAATTGACATACTAACACTTGGCAGCCTTATAAATATTGACATCCCATATGATAGGCCCCAAAATGTTGTAAATGTTACATTACACCTGATATCTTTTTTGATATTACGCTTGGTGCCTGGTATTATTTCCTACCATGTTGAAAGAAAGTGAAAGATGCACATTACTTATATATGGATGGTTACTTTTCTTGGTGCTGTAGTTCATGGATCCATGGGGGTTAGAGATTTTATGAGTCCTAGATCAGTTATAATTTTTCTTGGTCCTAATTTAAGTTAGTTGGATGAGGAAAATCATTTTAAAACATGACCCAAGCCAGCAGTAGGAAACAATACGGGACTGTTATGTGTAGAAATCTGAGTATAGAGAGTAGTACTGTTTTATTGCAATGTCACTATAAGTAAGTCAACTTCCAGTGCATACACATGGAAGGAAGTACATAAAATATCGTAAAAGAGAGAAAAGCAGTAAAGAGAAATTCAGAGAAGGAAGAGAGAGAGACTCAGAGAGAGAAAGGGAATTCTCAGATCACACAATGCACACACGGATATTCTCCCTCCCCTCACTTATACACCTCACTCACACACATAGTCATTCCATTTGGAGTTGGTTATTTTTGGCCTGTTGCTCCTCCTTGGTTCCGCAATTCCCGGATCAGCAACCAACTCTGAGCCTAGCTGTCCAATTTTATCATTCCTTGCTGACTCATCCTTCTCAATGTGTGTTTCCTGATTTGTCCTCATTACATCACCCTCCCCTTTAAAATCAACCTTGTCCTCAAGGTTGAAGTTAGGATAACTAGTTGCCATATCCTGTATGTCTTCCCAAGTCGCAGAGGAGGCTTCCAAGTCAGCCCATTTGACCAAAACTTGAGGTACTGGAGTGTTGCCCTATAGAATGGTCCTGTGCTTGAGGATAGATTCCGGCTGTAAAATAGGCCCATGTTCAGAAGTTGTCAAAGGCAGTGGCATATAAGGATCAATAGCAACTCCTTTAAACAACTTTAACTGTGAAATGTGAAAGACTGGATGAATCTTAGCGGTTGGGGGCAATTGCAGTTTGTAAGCGACTGAACCAATCTTGGCAGCAATTGGGAAGGGGCCAAAATATCGCATTCCTAGTTTCTGATGTTTTCGCAGAGCAGTAGAGGACTGTCTATATGGCTGTAGCTTCACTAAGACCGAGTCACCCACAGAAAATTCAACATGTTTCCTTTTCCGATCAGCCTGTGTCTTCATAACCTGTTGTGCTCTAGCCAAATTACCCCGAAGTTGAGTGAGGAGCTTGTCTCGCTGGAGTAATTGTTCATGTAAGTCTGGTGGTTCGTCTGTACTAGGACTGTATCTAGTCAAATGAGGAGGATCCCGTCCATATAAGGCCTTAAAAGGTGTCATACCCGAGCTGGTGTGATAGGAGGTATTATACCAATATTCTGCCCATGCTAGAACCTTGTACCATGTCTTTGGATTTGTAAAAGTGAAACATCTCAGATACATTTCCAAGCACTTGTTTAATGCCTCAGATTGGCCATCCGATTGGGGGTGATATGCAGAGCTCATAGCCAAGGTCGTGCCTTGCAATTGGAACAAATGTTGCCAAAATTTGCTAGTGAATACTTTGTCTCTATCGGAGACAATAGACTTTGGCATGCCATGTAACTTAACAATGTGAGACATAAAAGCTTCCGCTACTGACTTACTGGAATAATCAGCTTTTAGTGCAATAAAGTGGCCATATTTAGACAAACGATCCACCACAACCATGATAACAGTGAAGCCAAAAGAGGTGGGTAAGCCTGTGATAAAGTCCATTGCTATGTCTTCCCAAACCCGAATTGGGATTGGTAGAGGCTGAAGGAGGCCTTGAGGCAAAGCATTACTGGTTTTAGCTTGTTGGCAAATAGCACATTGCTGCACAAACCTTTCTATAGCATCCTTCATCCGAGGCCAATAAAATTGAGGTACAATCCGAGCCATTGTTCTAGCCACACCTGAGTGGCCTCCTATTGGGGAGGCATGATATTCGATCAACACTTTCTGAATTAGAGGACTCCCTGTAGGTAAAACCAACCTGCCTTTCCAGTAGAGTAAGCCCTCTCGAACAGTGTAATGCTGATCCGGTTGAGAGTTAGCCAAACATTGTTGGACAGTAGCTGATAAAGATGGATCCTTGGAAACTTCATTCTGTAATTCGGTCAGGAATTGGTGTTGAGGTTCTGACCAAGCTACAAATAACATTCTGGAAAGTGCATCTGCTGCCAAGTTCTCTTTACCAGGCTTGTATTCGATTTTGAAATCATAACCGATGAATTTGTGGAGCCAAGCTTGCTGTTCGGGAGTTTGAAGAGACTGATCTAATAGACATTTCAGACTTTGTTGGTCAGTTCTAATAATAAATTGATGGCCTAGTAGGTAGTGCCGGAACTTAGCCAAAGCTTCAGTGATGGCTAAAAATTCTCTAACATAAGCAGACTGCCTTTGTGCCCGTGGTGCAAGTTTTTTGGAAAAATAAGCAATTGGGTGGCCAACTTGACTTAGCACAGCTCCAATACCTGTCCCTGATGCATCGGTTTCCAGTATAAAAGGCTGTTGGAAGTCAGGTAAGGCTAGTACTGGCGCTGAAGTGATAGCTTGCTTTAGTTGTTGGAATGCTGTCTCAGTAGCAGGGGTCCAGCAAAAACTGTCCTTTTTGAGGAGATTGGTGAGAGGCAAGGCCATATGAGCATAGGCTTTGATAAACCTTCGATAGTATCCAGTCAAGCCTAGGAAACCCCTAAGCTGTTTCACATTTTGTGGTTTAGGCCAATCAAGAACAACCTGCACCTTATTTTTATCCATAGCCACACCATGACCAGACACTGTGTGACCCAAGTAGTCTACCTCCAACAGACCAAATGAGCATTTTGAGAGCTTGGCATATAAAACCTGCTGCTGTAAAGTGGAAAGGACAGTCTCCAAATGTTGCAAATGAGTGAGCCATGTAGGACTATATATTAATATATCGTCAAAGAATACCAAAACAAATTTTCTTAGCACCTCTTGAAAAACTTGGTTCATCAAGCATTGGAAAGTG
This sequence comes from Echinosophora koreensis, assembly GCA_035048595.1. Lineage (NCBI taxonomy): Eukaryota > Viridiplantae > Streptophyta > Magnoliopsida > Fabales > Fabaceae > Echinosophora > Echinosophora koreensis. Next base: position 2,475,579 of record JAPCYP010000073.1, on the reverse strand, counting down.
GCAGGTGCGTTAGTGAGACCAAATGGCATAACCAACCATTCATAATGGCCATGGTGTGTTCTAAAAGCAGTTTTGTGTCTATCATCTGGGTGCATTAAAATCTGATGAAAGCCAGACCTCAAGTCTAGTTTGGAAAAGTATTTAGCACCATATAATTCATCCAATAATTCATCTACAGTAGGCATAGGGAAGCTATCTTTGATGGTAAGTGCATTGAGGGCTCTATAATCAGTACAAAAACGCCAAGTACCATCTTTTTTCTTAACTAGTAAAATAGGAGAAGAAAAAGGACTAGTACTAGGTCGAATGATACCTTGCTCAAGCATTTCCTGCACCATTTTCTCAATATGTTCCTTTTGGCTATGAGGATATCTATAAGGCCGAACCTTAACTGGTTGTGACCCTTCCACCAAAGGAATAGTATGATTTTGAGCTCTTGGAGGGGGTAAGCTAGTGGGCTGTTGGAATACAGAGCTGTATTTGTGGAGTAGTGCCACTAGCTTTGGATCCAAATCTGGAGGTAAATCCAGTAGAGAGTCATTTGGTTGGTCCTGCTGTACTAATTGTACAGCAAATAATTCAGCAATAGCTTTTGTGTGATGCAGCCTTCGAATATGATGTATTTGAGCTTGGGCAGGCATGTTTGAGTGTTCCCCTTGTAGTGTAATGAATTTACCATCAACATAAAATTTGAGGCTCAAGGCTGCATAATCAGCCACATGTGGTCCCAAAGTGGCAAGCCAAGCAGAGCCGAGTATCAAATCTGCACCGGATATAGGTAATAGATAGACAGGTACACTGAGCTCATGGCCCTGAATCGACACAGATAATTGTTGTATTAAACCCTCAGCTATCATAGATTGTCCATTACCCACTAAGACCTTCAACGGGTAGTTTGAGAAATTGAGCTACTCGAGGCTGGACAAAGTTATCTGAACTACCACCATCAACCAAAATCTGTACAGGCAAGTTCCCAATCTGACCAGTGAAGCGCATGGTGCCCACTCCATTAGCACCCTTTAAGGCATTTAAGGATAAATGGTGCTCAGTTTGGTCAGCCGGTGTATTGGTCTCTGTCCTATCTGGGGGGTCAGGTTCAGGGGTAATATAATCCTCATCTTCAACTTGTAGGATCATTAAATGCTTGTTTGGGCATTTGTGGCTAAATGACCATTTGTCATCACAGGTGTAACATAAGCCTTTTTCTCTACGAATTTGCATTTCAACCGGGCTTACTCTCTTGACATTGGAATTGGTGTGGGACTGGTAAACAGGTCTAGTTGGTGGGGTAGGGAGGAGTGGCGGTAATGAGCTTTTAGTGTGGTTATTGAAGGAGGTATTGTGTGTATTGGTATGTATTGTTGGGTGTGTGGTATTTCAAGGTGGGCGAATTGGTGTAAGGTTTGGTAGGTAGGTTATATTTTTCTTCAAACAATTTGGCTAGGGAAACAGCTTTGAGTAAAGAAATGGGACTCTGGGCAATGACTTCTCTGCGCAAATCAGCTTTAAGACCACTTAAGAAACAATCCAGCAGAGCATCGGAGCTCAACCCATAAACTCGGTTGGCTAGGGAGGTGAATTCCATGTAGTATTCATTGACAGAACTGGTTTGGACCAATTTAAACAGGGTTGCTCTTGGGCAATCTTACATGGAGGGGCCGAAATCCAGCTCTAGGGCACGAGTGAAAGCTTTCCAAGATGGGAATGTGTTCGATCTCTGCATCATCTGAAACCAGGGTATGACTTCCTGGTCCAAGTGCACAGCAGCGATGGTTAAACGATCTGGGTCAGGTGTTTCATAATACTCAAAGAATTGCTCAGCTTTAAAAATCCACTCCAAGGCGTGCTTGCCATCAAATCTCGGAAACTCTAGTTTGACATTGCGAATCTGAAAAGGGGTTTTGGGGTTGTCTTTGAATGAGCTCGAGGCACCATGGGGAGGGACTTTTGCCTGGATGGTTAAGGCTTCTAAAGCTGCTTCAATCCTTTCCATTCGAGCGTTGCTAGCAGCTTCTGCAAGGTTAGAACGGGCATTCCATTCAGCATCTCGTTTTTCCATAGTTTCTACAATGCGATTGATCTGGGTTTGCAGTTCTTTCAGTCTTGTACCCTCTGCCATGGTGACAATGAAAGCACCAGTTTGTTATGTGTAGAAATCTGAGTATAGAGAGTAGTACTGTTTTATTGCAATGTCACTATAAGTAAGTCAACTTCCAGTGCATACACATGGAAGGAAGTACAGAAAATATCGTAAAAGAGAGAAAAGCATTAAAGAGAAATTCAGAGAAGGAAGAGAGAGAGACTCAGAGAGAGAAAGGGAATTCTCAGATCACACAATGCACACACGGATATTCTCCCTCCCCTCACTTATACACCTCACTCACACACATAGTCATTCCATTTGGAGTTGGTTATTTTTGGCCTGTTGCTCCTCCTTGGTTCCGCAATTCCCGGATCAGCAACCAACTCTGAGCCTAGCTGTCCAATTTTATCATTCCTTGCTGACTCATCATTCTCAATGTGTGTTTCCTGATTTGTCCTCATTACAGGGACATTGGTTATTGACATTTTAAGTTACTGTCTATAATTTTAGTTGCATAACTGTTTGGGCTATCACTTTTTGTCAACTTTTTAGTGATAAAATTTCTTTTCATAACTCAAGTGATATTTCACCTGCTATCAAAATAATATATATGCTATTGATTATACGGGGTATGTGTTTGGCTGTTCAGGAATTTGATAATGTATATAAGAGTGGGTGGCAATGTGTGGTAGGTTCCCATTTTGAACCAAAAAATGTTGTGAAAATGTACTTTGTTAAGGGACACAGTCTTCTCATAGCTCCTGCTTAATCTCTACTGCACTTTTGTTCTTCCAAAATGTATGATGTAGCAATGACCTCTTGGTGGTGACAACAAGGCTCTTAAAATCAAACAGTGCGATGATTCCACCACTTGAGAATTTAAGTTCTGGCATAAGTTTCAATCCATTGATTGAGTTTCTTTTTGGCATGTCACTTTTGGTGGATTGGCTTGAATTGTTAAATAAAGAATTTCTGCAAGTGAGTGTTAATTGTTATATATATATATGCCTGTAACTAAGTGTTATTTGGAATCTATAACCTTATTTGAAGTACCTGGACCAAAGATAGTTAAAAAGAAAATAGAAGAAAAAGAGCATTTTGCATAGTATTTACATCCTGAACATGTTAATTTGACTTGGTAATTAATTTTCATTATGAAAAATGAGATATTAATTCATTTACACCCTAAACATTGTTATGTTCCCTTCAAAAATTGTTACAGTCAATATTAGTGCTCAAGACATAATATTGCTAAGCTCAAGACATGTTATATTGCTAAGCTTTTGTGTTCCTTTTATTGGTTTAAATTTGATTATCTCCTAATTTGAATCTTAAATGTTTGGCTCGCATGACAAGCTTAAGCCAAGGTTGGAAGCTCAGGTTGTAGCAGTGAAGTCCTTAAACTTGGATGGAAAACAAGGCCACAGAGAGTGGTTGGTAAGAATTTGCTTAACCTTTCAATATTAATATACATATATATTTTGTGTCAATAAAAATGGTTTTTCTCAAGTGATGAAATTGTCTAATTTTTTGAACTTTTATATGTCATAGATTGAAGTAATCATTCTGGGGCAGTTGAAGCATCCCCATCTGGTTAACTTAATTGACTACTGCTGTGAAGATGAGCACATGCTTCTTGACTATGAATACATGGAGAGAGGCAATTTAGAGGAAAAGCTTTTCAAAGGTACATGCACCCATCTACAGGGGCTTAACACCTTTAATAACACTTCCTTTTCGAACTTGAAAGCATTTTTTGTGTGGATGCAGAAAATATCCACGCATTAGGTCTCAAATAGATAAACAACAAAAACAAATTACTCACTGTAAAGCAGACAGTGAAGGGGTTAAATGCTTAGGTCACTTGATTAAAAAAGTGTAGGAGTGATATGTAATCATTCAAATGGTTAGTAACTTCTTTATTTAAACTTTGTTCGAGTGTAACTCACATTGCCATATATTCATGCTATATATGAAAGTAATTATGCACACATATAAACTCTATCTAAGCACTAAGATAGGATGGCAAATAGAAAAGCAACTGCAGAGTTCTACACAGGACAACTAGCCCATTTTGGGCCATCTTAAATCACTTTCTGTCCTTTTACTCCTTTTTTTTTTGCTGATAAGACCCTTTTTGCTCAATTGTTGGCTCATGCATACACTGTAACTAAATTAAGTGTCTTCTAGAACTTTTGTCTCTAATGTGATTTCCTTTTCTTGAATGACATGATGGGGCTTGAATTTGATCCTTTGCTACCTGGGGGACCAAAAGTTATAACATATCAGGTCCTCCAATTGCTATTTGGGGTTTCATTAAATCATGTGAAGTGGTGGGACTTAATAGTGTTATTTAAGTTACTATTAGCTCATAGATTGCTTATTGACTTTGTACTTATTTATAACAATAGACCAAAATTATCCCTGCTGTATGCTAAGGAAAGTCAATACTTTGCATAAATTTTTACTCGGGAAACCCATCTATTTGTTCCGAGAAAGAAGCAGCTCCCCTCCATCATGTTCTCAAGAGGGTGTTATACCCAAACTTTGAAATTGAATGCTTTTTTAGGTCAAGGCAGAATGTAGGATAGCTTATACTAAGATGTAATCATACAACCAATAAGGGTTGGTCATGCATTGGAGGGTTTTTTTTTAGCCTGAGTTATATGAATTATTTTCATTGGATTTGACCATGGACCAGAGGAGAAACGTTAGGGGAGAAGGGTCATTTTAATTTGAGATTGAATCAAAAGGATTTTGACCAAATGATCCATGAAATAAGTAGCATAATAGATAAGTTGATTTTACTCTCTTTCTTGGATTTTTATTTTTCCTTTTCACGAACTTCTGTTTTCCCTGTTGTAGAAGCGTCTTTTTCCCTCTTTCTAGGTCACCATAGCCACATGAATCAGGCATTGGTTGTGGAAAGGTATGGTTAATTCTAACACCACCCTTCATAATTCAAAAAATTGAGTTTGTGTGTTTGTTAACAGGACCTTAATGAGGGCTAAAAAAACAAAAAAGAAATGTTCTACTATAAGTAGAATGCCTTTCCTTTTTTCTTTTGTTTATGATTTTCAATTTTTTATCTTAGATTTTATCATTTGATGTTTTCTTTTTCAAAATTTTAAAAAGGTAAAAAATGTTTCTGTGATTGAATTTTCCACTTTAAAGCAACCAACTTTAGGTAAAGCAACCGGCTTTAGGTTGGCATAGAATAATGGTATTGTTAACTAAAAACTTCAGCAGTAGCTGTTAGAATAATGTCATTCCTCAGGTTTCTCTTGGTCTGTTTCTAAATTATTTTTTACTTGAGAAGTTTTTAGTTGCAAATGATACATTGGAGATTGAACAAGAGAGATGAAACTTGGTGGGCCAAAGGATTAGCAAAACCAAGTAGTTTTTTGATGGGGTTGGGAAAACGTGATTTGTGTTTGGGTGTGGGATTGTGCTCTTCTCTATATATTTGTTCAATATGTTGGCAAAGTAATTAGTACATCGATCAAGGGGGTTTTGACGTGCCTGCTTGAGGTGCTTGCCTGTTGAAAATTTTGAGGTGCTTGAATTTTATCCTAAACTTGCATATGTGTTTGGATTCTTAAATGGTTTTGATTTATCTAACACTCATCCAAAACTTATTAAGATATCACATTCACGAAAGATAGGATGTTACACTCCGCTTAGCAAAGGACCTTGGGTTGAAGAAGGTCATCTTTGAAGGTGACTCAAAAATGGTTGCTAACTTTTTCATTAAGGGACATATCCCTATTGCCCCTCTCAGATCTACTTTCGATGAAGCTTTGCAACTCCTTGTAATGTCATATTGGAGTCCTTCTATTCAGGTGGTGCCCAGAGACGCAAACTATAACAACCCCTTTGGCGCTACATGGTTAACTCATTTCTGAACCATAAAATAAAATTGAACGCTGTTTACTTTCGAAAAATAATTTACGTCTTATCTCTTTCCAAAAAAAAAAATGGTGTAAAAATTCTTCTTTTTGACATAAACGAAACATCTCATATATATACATCATCATACTTATACATCAAGACCTTTATAATAACATGTCATTTACCAGAGGCATAACATAAGAGAATAAAAACATAACTATAACGTAGCGGTGGTCTGGAACCACGACTCAAAAAGGATGGCTCTCAGTAGCCAAAATATACAAACTGATGAAATACCATTACCTCAAAAATGGAACCAAAAAGTCCTACAGCTGGTCACTCTAATAGAAACCGTTGGGGAGACCACCATGGTCCTCCCCACCTGCAGGAGTATCCGGTGAGGATACCTCCACTCCCGCTCCATCATCGGGGACTACACCATCATCTAGAGGATGGTACTCAAGAACCTCCTCTTCATCCTCCTGGGGATCTTCCTCGATCCCATCGTCGACCTCCGGGACAAGTATGACAGGTGCTAGAGGTGACAGTGGTGCTGCCTCATGGAGCGGCTGAACAAGTGGAGGATGATGCACCAGATCCCCCTGCTCCACTAAAGTCCCCAGAAGTAGCCATATCGGAGGTAGTGGAATCTCTATAGTCTCAAAGCTATGAGAGCGTCTCTACGGTCCTGCTGCCAGTGTACCCCTAGTGGTACACACCGGGCCTGTATAAGTGGCACTGCGGGCCTCCGGGTTTATCACCCACGCACCACCATCGTTTGCGTGCTCAAACATCATGGACCAGATCCCCGAATAGGACAGGTCCCCCATGTGGATCATCTGTACTCGAATATAAATAACAACACAGTAGAAACCCAACAAGAAATTACACAAGGGTGAGATACCGACAAATGAGTTTCATTCAAATCCCCAATTGTTCTAGGGTATTACGCCTCACCGAAAATAATATTGAATAGCTCCTTATTGAGTACATCCGGGTAGGGTATCAAATATCCACGACTCGAGGTTGCAAAGTCCCGGCCATTGTGGGTTTTTCGAACACGGATGTCCCTAAAGACCCAAAGACATCTCTTTGGTCAATAACTATCAAATTTGTCAATTCACCCATTGTGAATTGTGGCTCGATAATACATGGCACATTGGCCAACAATACATGGCACATTGGTCAACAATACATGGCACACTGGCCAACAAAGGCACAACTGCCAAACAATGCATGTAAAACATATTCTCGTCACTTTTCTTTTTCGTTCATTCTTTCTTTGTCGAGGCTCAAAGCTCACGACTATTCTTACTTAGGCATCAAGCCCACTCACACTTAACACAGGACACGAAGTGATATGGACATGGACTTACAAAGCAAAGGACCAAGCATTGAAGACTCAGATGGACCCAAAACAAGGTCAAGACTAAGAAGAGTCCAAGATATCTAGTTAGGGATAAGGCTTAGGACCTTTGTATAGAGTATAATTCATATAATAAAGGTAGGGATTAAGACCCTTGTATAGAGTAGAGTTCATGTAATAAAAGTGCTTATTCAAAAAGCACTTAGGACTAGTTTAGGAATTGGGCCTATTGGGCCATAGCATAAGAGTAGGAGGCATTAGGCCCCAAACAAAGCTACTTTCACCTTAAGTCAAAATTGGCTTTTCCGCTTAATCAATTTTCTAAAATCACTTTTTAACTCATTTTCGTAGATTAATTTCACAGAATCACTTTTTACAATATTGCGAAATATCTTACGTAAAAATTAGTAGTAGTAAAATAATTTCACAGTTGCGGCCTCTCTACGACCCATAAATCACTTTTTTATAAATAAATCATTAAAATAATAATATTTCTCAAATACTTATTATTTCTCTCAAATAATATTTTCCACAAACATTATATCCCAATATTTCCCATAAAACATTGAATATAATATACACAGCTTATTAAAGCTTTTATCTCATTAATCGGTTGTGCACTAACCACTGTCAGGCCTCACAAACAACATTCAACATCATCATAATTATATTACTAGCAAATCATGCATCACAGCAATATAATATACAACTGCAGATAATTAAATCAATTAAAAGCAGATAAACAACCGAAACACAAATAAACCACTTACAGCTATAAACACATAGCTCAGTAAAATAAACCAGAAAACACCACAGCCACATAGATAAACATATATGGACCACAAAAAAATTACACATGGCCATCCGAATGATCCCTCAAGTAACCCCTCTTACCTCTCGGAGCTCCTCCGTGAAATAAAAGAATTCAATCGGAAGCCAGAAACTCACGTACACCGCTTTATAATTAACCTTCAACAATACAACCAAACAATCCCTTAATCAAACAATTAAAACATCACTAAATACACCTATATAGGTCACGGCCTAATAGGATCAAATGACTAAACAAACTCCAAAATTGTTTAAGTCATGGATTAAGGATTCTAAGGTACTTAAGATAATGGATTAAGACTAAACAACAAGGTTAAGAATCAAACCTTCCTAACTCACACACACCTAGTTTCGGCCATGACATGATTCTAGGGCTAGGGATTTTGGTTTAATGAACCAACTTGAATTAGTGAAGATTACATGATCATTAAGTGAAACCAAACTTAATTTCATGAATCAACAACACAAACTCATATATATTCATCCATGAGAAATTCGGCCTTGACATGAAAATTAGGTTAGAAGATTTTGTTTGCTAAATAAACTTGGATTCAACATGTTTAAATACTAGAGAGTTAAGATCTATGATCATTTATATGAACATGAACATAAATTTCTTCCTCCACTTTTGACCTAGGTTCGGCCCAAGCAGGAAAATAGGGAAGGAAGATTTGGTTTTCAACAAACTCTTGGATTTAGATAAAAGAGATGATTATAAGCATATAAGAATTGGTTTCACTATTTTAGGAGTTTTCTATGATTTATGGTGATTTTTCAAAGTTATGATCATAAAGATGAACATAGTTGGAAAATGATGATCAAGACATGGAAATAGAAAACTTTATGAAGAACATGACAATGAATGATGATAGAGAGTAAGAATCACCTCTTGAAGTTTAAGAAATGAGCAAGAATCAACCACTTCTTTTGCAAACTCAAGCTTTTTGTCAAGTAAGAAAATGGAGTTTTGAGAGAATGGAAGAAGATGAAGATGGCTCTAGAACATTGTGGAATGAATGAGTTCCTTATGGAGCAAAGTGTGGCTGCCACAAACCATGGGCCATGCGCCATTTTGGGCCTTGCCATGTCCAAGACCATGTGTTTCATTTTGTTAACCATAAACCATTAAAACATAACTAGTCCAAAGTGAGTTTATGACATCAACTGGGTTTTGTGGGATTTATACTCTTGGATATGGTTTTGGGCCTTTTGGCCGCAGCCCTCTAATGGGTTTGGAGCAAAGATTCTGGCCCAATTCACTTGAAAAAGCATAGAAACTAACTTAGGGTCCAAAGTGCAATTAAGAGAAAGTTCAAGGACTAAAGTGCAAACTCTATAAACTTGACATTTTAACCTTGTAGAATCTTCTAGATTCAAAAATGTGACTCACCCATATGAATCATCTCAAAATTCCAGGATAAACTCTTTATCCGCTCTTGGAAACTCCATCATTCGCTCCGTCGTTTACCCGATTGAAGATTCCGCCCGAATAAAATATTATTATTTCAGAGCTCATGCAATTTTTTCGAAACGTGAAAAAATGACCGGGGCAAAATATAAAACCTAATGGTTTCGTTCGCAGATAAAAATTAGGTCTTCTGAGCAGTATAATTATACTGTCAGTGAAATTAGCAGACCGAGCTCTGTCTGACTTTTCGACCCAAAATTTAATCATAAGTTCCTTCACTCAATTGAAGCTGAGTGGTGAACTCCATTTAATTAAAATAATTTTCTAACGTTCCAATAAATATATTAACATAAATTCACTCATTATCGAAAAAGGAAAACAGCGGAAAATCGGGGTGTTACAGTCGGTGCAAGAATGCACGGACAAGGAGCGGCTCTTGGCAGGCTTCTGGGCGGAGGAGTATATGAATGAACCGATTGCACACCGGAATGAGAGGTATCCTGAGACTATGTAGGTATGGGACTATAGAGTTGAGGATGGCTTATATGAATTGATTGGTATTACCTATACACTGAAAAGACCCGTGTTGGTTTGTGGGGATAGTCGTCAATCCATAAAGCAGCTTGGGATGTTACAAATGGTATCAGAGCAGTTCAATCCCATCGGACCGTGAGTTGAGTCTAGAGTGATCTAGCTTAGGGTGTCAGTCTAAGTGTTCTGTGATGTTGCTAGTCTTCTAAATTACTGATACGAATTAATAAGATAAGCTACCTCAGGTATTTGTTTGAGCAATGACGAAGGATGACAACTCACAGAAGTGTTTCCAAAAGAACATCTTCAAACAAGATTTCTTCTATGCCAAATGTTTTGGACGGATTTTGCTTCTGCGGGAACAATTATACTTGTAAAGACAAATGATATAGTATTACTTCCTTAGACAAATATTCCAAAGGAAGTAGTAAAGGTAATAGAGTTTTGTAGAGATGTGTATGGTATGGTTCTAATTTAAGGTACTACTAGCTTAATGCTTTTGATTAATATGTAACAAATGGTCAATGTGTTTGAAATTGCTTAATACGTTTGGTGGTTGAAATCATGCATTGTCTTGATGGTCTGGGAGTGTGTTGTTTGGGGGCCGAAAATATTGGTTTTGGGTACTCTGTGAGATATGGTTTCTGAGTGTTCTGCTTAGGGTCCGAAATTTTTTTATTTTTTTTTTAAAAAGGGTTCACTGAGTTGTATTTCTTTCTGTGCATTATGTGAATCAGAGAGGTACCCTGTATGGTAATTTCCATTCCCTCTCTTGCTTTTTCTACTGTGATGGCTGTTAAAAAAATGTTGAATTAATAAAAAAATTCATGATGGTTCTGTCTTGTTATGAGATTAAGAGTTGGTTGCAAGTGTATATAATTGTTTATGTAACCTTTATTTATGATGCACACAACCTTTATGATAAAATTCCCAAATGATTGGATAATGATGTCATGTTTTCCATGCCTGTGATTGACTATTTTGAATCTTACAAATTTATATGGTGTGGGATAGACCTTGTGATCATGTCCATAGCGTTCTAGCTTAATGTAACACCCTGTTTTTCGGAATTAATTTTATTAAACTGAGTTTATTAAGTTGGATTTATCGTTCAAGGGCTTAGTGGGATTTTTGGTTAAAAGTCCCTTCTGGTACATGAGCACGCCCGTGCTCATTAGCCAGCAAGTCCGTGCTTAAAGTCAGAAGCGAGTTTCTGATTTTAAGTTGAGCACGACCGTGCTCAACAATGAGCACGCCCGTGCTCAACGTGTTGACCGCGTCTCGTAACGTTAAGTTGAGCACGACCGTGCTCAAGGAGGAGCACGACCGTGCTCAGGTCCGAACGTTATATACGTGAACAGAATTCGAGGGTTTAATGTGTAACCCTATTTGGTGAGTGCAGCAACCTGAGAGTGCGGCCAGAACAAGCTTCTTTCCTTTTTCCTTCATACTCAGTGTGGTTTTGGGTATTGGAGACTCTAGGGGGACGTGGTTCCATCTGTACTTCGTATATAGGTAACGTTACGTTACTTTCCTTAGTTTCCTTTCGTTTTATGGTTGGGAAACTAACACCATTTTAATCTATTTGTTTAAGGCTGGTTCGAGTGAACGCCGCCGTAAGGAAAGGAACCGGTTGCTGGTTAGGACGTGGTTAGGGAGCTACCTTCAATCCAGGTATGGGGAGAAGGGTAGTGTGATCATAGGCTCGGGGTTAGAGTAGAGTAAAGGGGTCCCCATGGCCCCGGTTTTGTTGTATGATTGACTGTTTATATATGCATGATGGGTTGATTATTCTGATAACATGTTAGAGATTACTAATATGTTATGTTTATGTTCAAAACTGTTGGTTGAGTTTATGTTGTTGGAATGACTATGAACATGATAATGTTGTTGGTTAATGCCACTGTTGAGTTGATGTTGTTAAGGCTGATGAGTTTAATCCTTAAAACGCACTAATAATTGATTTAGGAGGATTAACTGTTTAAACTCTGAAAATTTGTTAAGTTTCAGCCTCTGTTCCTGCCCAGAACAGCACTGTCGCGCGATGAGCACGACCGTGCTGAACAGGGAGCACAACCGTGCTCCCAGTTGAATTCTGGGTAAATGGCCGCGCTGTTCAGCACGGCCGTGCAGGACAAAGAGCACGACCGTGCTGTCGAGCACGACCGTGCTCAATAAGAAGCACGACCGTGCTTCACTTAAAAGGGAGCACGCCCTTCACGTGCTTAAGGACGACCGTGCTGGGTTACGAGCACGACCGTGCTCAACCCACTGAGACAGAATCGAATTAAAGGACTTAAGGGGTTTTAAACCCCACTTCCCTATGATGATAACTGATTGGACAACTTGGTTAAGGTTACTAAAAATAATTAAAGATGATGAGATGGTGAGATGTTAAGTTGATACCCTTTTGGGTGCCGCAAACTGATGAGTTGTGCCTTGGTGCTTTTTGGCCAAGGAAGCCTTGACTCCGCGGTTTGGGTCTAAGGTGTTGTTGTTATGTACCTTGGTGGCCGAGAGTTTGCCCCAGGTACTGCGGTTGATTCCGCTTAAGTCCTCAGGTAGATTCCGCGAGGCAAGTTGGTGCGGTTGATTCCGCTGTTACCTTCGGTCGATTCCGTTGGAGTTATGGAGGTGGTGTTGCCGTTGTTGTTGTGTTGCATACGCATTGCATCGGAGTTGTTGTTTAGGGATGTTCGACATAGGGGAGATCGTCCTAAAGTACGGCGATCCGGCCATCCACGGTTGGAGTAGATTCTCCTAGCGCCCCCGTGATGAGGCATTCGTTGGTTTGATGCGTTGGCTATCCAAGGAATAGATTCTCAATGTGGATATGTAACTCTGAAGTCGTTCATCCCGAGTTTAGTGGATCCACATGCATTGATGGTTTAGCGGAGTAGGACTGCATTGCACTGCATAGCATAATGATGATGTTGATGTTTGATGTGATGCTGCTATGCTTGCTGTTTACTTTACTGCCTATCTCCATGCTAATATGTTTATACGATTCTTACTCCCTATATATGTTTGTTGTTTGTGTTTGGCCTGATTGGCACATTGCAGAGGATGACGAGCAGCCCGGAGAGGAGTGACTCTGAGGAGCCGCCACTCATTGTAGGGCTAGTTTATGTTATCGTAGTTGTTTGTCTCAGTTGTAATTCCGTGGATTTTATTCCGGAACGGTTATACCAGCTCTGTATGTGACATTGGGGTTGGGTTATATTTATTGGTTTGTTATGTTTTTACTGTTTAAAACTTATTTCATTTCCGCATTGTAAACGGTTCATGTGGGACTTTTCTACCCATGGACAATTGTTTATTTTATTCAATAATTGCATGTTTTCCCTTTAATTGTTTTTAATTTAAATGGCTTATAACATGCGGGGTAGAAGGGTGTCACACTTAACAAAGCTACCCCCCTTGCTATTGGAATTATTAATGAAAAATTAGATAATGTTTGCTGCAGAATTTAGTTTCAGACACTTACAAGAAGGTGATTTATCCTTTATTTAATCAAAGTCTTATTGCTAATATTTGCATTATTTCACGTTTCATCCGTCTGTAAATTCATAAAGCTTTTGTGTGGTTTGATGCCTATAATAAATTGATTTGTGAAGTCCATTAATTCTGTTTTTGTAACTTACAAAATTACACATGCATGATTGCTAATTACTTTGCGCTATTTCTTTATGTCATGCACCATATTCACCTCAAGATCTTTTAGTGCAATGGACCATTGAACTCTAGCCTTGATACAGTGATTGTTGCTGGTGTAATTTCGTTTTGTGCTTGGAATAACAATGTAGAAAACTAAGTTGATGACGGACAAATGGCCTTGCCTTTTACTCCATTGTTGCTCATGCATTTTGATACATTTCTTTATGATAAACTTTGATACACTTCTATTTGGATTGTCACTGTTATTTTGTTGATAATTTGAGCTAGACAAAATCGGATTCGAGTATTGTTTAGTTTGTTAAAACCTAAGGCATAACTTGTCAAAACAAAAAGTCTTGGATTTAATCTCTTAACAATTTGAGTGTAGTTTTTGTCTTCAATTTTGTGTCGGTTTTGCATGTTTTCATCATCTAACAGCTGGAAATCTTGGAGTCATAACTTTGGCTATACATATAAATCTCAGAATCAAGCTTTGTTTTTTTTTTTTTTTAAATTAATTTGAAAGCTAACATATAAATCTCTAAGTCATAAAAATTTCAAGTCAAAATTCCATCTGAGTTGGTGCCAGTGATTTTTACAAAAGCAGGGTCTACTTTTTTGTGTTTCAGTTTTTTGGACAGCATTCATATATTCATGTTTAGATATTTCTTTTTCTTGAGTATCATTGAAATGTTTAAATTTTTCAACATGACTTGCTTGTATATATGAATGGATTTTGAGTCAAGCTATGATTGTAGCGTGTCCCATCGTGCTGGCATATCGATATTGGTGCTTTGCAACCTGATGAAGTTTTGCATTTGGGTTTGAGAAAAAGAATAGATTCTTCATTTTTGTGTGATTTGGACAGCATGTGTTCATTTATGTAAGCTTAATTGGTTTCTTTTCCCGCTTGTAAATTATCATGCAACACAATATTTCTCTAATTTGCACCATGTATGTTTGTAAAAGTTGTTAAGCTTGTGCAAGCACAATCAAGGCAACCTAATTGAGTTCCATGCGACTTCTCTAAAAGATTAACATGTCAAGGATGATGTGATAGAATGTATCCTAAATTATCAAATGAAGAATGAAGGTCTTGTTTGACTTATGTAATTCATTTTATTTGCTATTATGCATTACTTTTATAAGTAAGGGTGCTGTGATAAATGCAACTTGTTTTATTTGTGACTGATATTCAATTTTTATCACAGCAAAAATTCATTTTTATTTTTTTTATTGGTACGGAAGTGTTGTCAATTTGCTTTATTGTGTGCTTTAAATGTATAAATGTATATACCTATGTGATCCAAACTGAAGTAGTTTTGTGTTTTCAATTCTCACTTGCATGTTTTTAATTGTCAGGAGGTGGGAAGGTTGCTAAGGCAACAACCGATGTTTCTTGTAACCACATAGGCTTTGGAATTTCGGAATTTGATTCGGTTTTAGTGTAGAAATCTCTGTCGTAAATTGCTGAAACAATGTTGTGAAATTCCTTGTGTTGCATGCATATTGTCATGATATGATCATTACTTGGTACGCTGTAATCAATTCTTGGAAGGCATTGTGATTGTAAATTGGTTTTGATATTGGGGTGATTTTGATATGTCAATATGTGAGCATAGATATGTTAAAAATCTTGCTTGATAGGTGTTTGTTATAATGCTTATTAAGAAATGCTATAGTTGTTGTCCTCAAACCCGTATTAACATAGGTTCAGTGTTTTGCTTATAACTGTTTCTGTAGGACTCCTATTGAAATACTTTCTATATTGATTCAAGAATTATCTATCTCATACAAAGGGAAGCCACTGTTTATATATGAGTGGCACTTTAACAGAGATAGCATAAAATAACAGAAATCACCCTTATCCCTATCAAAGAGTATAACTGAAACAATAACTAAAACAACTACATACAAACAGATCCTACATACAAACTAGTGTAGTTAGACTCTTGGACCTTTTACTAATGGGCCAAACTTTCAATGCTCCCCCTCAAGAAAGAGTGTGAGAGCATTGAACACCTATCTTGCCTGATAACTCTTGAAAGGATTTTGCCCTCAAAGCCTTGGTAAAAATGTCAGCTTGTTGTGCCTTAGATGGTATATACTCTAGTCTGATGAGTCCTGCCTGTAAGTGCTCCCTAATGAAGTGGCAATCCACTTCTATATGCTCTGTTCTTTCAAGGTGGACTAGATTTCCTGCTAGATGTATAGCTGCTTGATTATCACAGTTCAACATAATAGGCAGAGTGCATGTCACTTGCAGATCATATAGCAAATTGTGAAGCCAAATTATCTTAGTGGTTGTATGTGCCATAGCCCGGTAGTCTGCTTCACTTGAAGACCTAGAAACCGTGGCTTGCTTCTTGGTTTTCCATGAGACTGGAGCTGTTCCTAGCTTCATTAGGTAACCAATGATTGACTTCCTTGTTGTGGGGCAAGCTGCCCAGTCTGAGTCTGAAAAAGCAGAGAGTTCTAAAGTATTTTCTTGTGGTAAAAATATCCCTTGTCTTGTTGTCCCTTTGAGGCATCTAAGCACCCTTAAAGCTGCATTCCAATGACCCTGTTTTGGACACTGCATGAACTGGCTTAAAACATGAACAGAAAAGCATAAGTCAGGTCGTATAATGGTGAGGTATATGAGTCTACCTACCAGCCTCCTGTACTGTGAAGCATTATGATACATGTCACTATTGTCCAAAGCGAATTTTTGATTTTGTTCCAAGGGAAAAGAAACAGGTTTACAACCTAACATCCCACATTCACTTAGAATATCTAGGACATACTTTCTTTGACTTAAAAACAGTCCAGATTGTGTTCTAGCAAGTTCTATACCTAAGAAATATTTAAGTTGGCCTAGATCCTTCATGTGGAAACACTTGTTTAAGTGTTTCTTAAAATCGTTACATACAGAAACATTATTTCCTGCAATAACCAAATCATCAACATAGACCAAAACAGCCAGAAAAGTGTTATCATGTGCATAAGTAAATAAACTATGGTCATATTAGGATTCCACAAAACCATAGTCATATAAGGATTTGAATAACTTAGAATACCAGTTTCTTGAAGCCTGTTTAAGGCCATATATAGATTTCCTTAGCCTACAAACTATACCCTTTTTAGGCATACTATAGCCTAAGGGTGGTTGCATATATACTTCCTCATTTAGGTCTCCATGGAGGAAAGCATTGCTTACATCCATTTGATGGAGATCCCAATTTCTTGCTACTGCCACTGTAAGTAAGCACCTTATGGTAGTCATTTTTGCTACTGGTGCAAAGGTTTCATTAAAGTCCTCACCCTCTATTTGAGTATACCCCTTAGCTACTAGCCTAGCTTTGTATTTCTCTATTTCTCCATATGCCTTATACTTAAGCTTATACACCCACTTACATCCTATGGCCTTCTTTCCCTTTGGAAGAGCCATTAGATCCCAAGTTTTATTATCTTCCAAGGCTTGAATCTCTTGGTTCATAGCCTCTCTCCATTCCTTTTTCTGGATTGCATCTGTGTAGGTCTTCTTCCTGATGAGCTATGGCAGCTAGATAAGCAATATGATTTCTGAAAAATGACTATAGTCTATGTATTTTGTTATGGGGTAATTACTAGAAGATTTGGATATATTCTCCAAGGACCTCTAAGTAGGATTTTTGATAACAGAGTGGCAAAAGTAGTCCTTCAAATAAGTAGGTGGTTGTCTTGTTCTAATACCTATATCACCATTACTTGTCTGAGATTGACTCTCCCCCTGTCTTTGCATATCAGTAGGTGATTGTCTTGTTCTAATACCTATATCACCACTATTTGTCTGAGATTGACTCTCCCCCTGTCTCTGCATATCAGTTTCAGTGATTGTATTTTCAGTGATAACAGTGTTCTGTGGCTTAGTATTTTGTGTAGTATCATTTTCAATAAAATCATCTTGTTCTGATTCAGTATCATTTTCATATTGATAAACTTGTGAAGGTGTGTGAAAATGATCAGTAAGAGTTTGTGTTCCCTAAATTCTTACTAAAAGGAAACATTTCCTCATAAAATATCACATCTCTAGATACATGAAAACTTTTGGTTCCTAAGTTGTAAACCTTCCAACCCTTCTGACCCAAAGGATATCCCATAAACACACACTGTTCTGCTCTAGGATCAAATTTATCCTTGTCTTTGGAGACATTCCTAACATAACAGAGACAGCCAAAACTCCTTAAATGATCATAGGAAGGTGCTTTGTTGAACAACATCTCATAGGGTGTAGATCCTCTATTTGCTAAAGTAGGTGTCCTATTTATTAAGTGAGTGGCAGCCAATATACCTTAAAGCTCTAGCCACATTGAGTATATGCCTATGTTTCCTCTCTACCCTTCCATTTTGTTGAGGGGTTGACACACAAGAGGTTTCATGAGCTATCCCTTCTTGTTGAAAGAAGGTTCTAAGAGTTAAATTAACAAATTCTGTTCCATTGTCACTTCAAATGGTCCTAATTCTTTTGTTAAACTATATTCTTACCATGCTATGAAAATTCATGATGATATTACTAGTTTCAGTTTTGATTTTAAGCAAATAAACCCATGTTCCTCTACTATAGTCATCAACTATGGTAAGAAAGAAATGAGATCCATTACTAGAAGAGGTGTGGTATTCCCCCAAAGGTCACAATGAATTAAACTAAAAAAATCATCAGCTTTACTATTGCTATGATCAAAAGAAAGTCTACATTGTTTTGCTTTGTGGCATATATCACAACAAACAATTTTATTGAAAACAGAATTACTTTTAAAAATAGGAAAGATGTACTGTAGAGATTTATTAGATGGATGCCCCATTCTTGAATGTCATAAAATGGTGGAATCCTTTCCCTTTGCTGCCAGACATGTTCCCTTTTTTTCCATATCATCTATCTTGATGACATAAACTCCATCCTTAAGATCACCTGAGCCAATCTTCCTCCTCGAAGTTTGGTCCTGAATATCACAAGAACTGACACTATAAGTGACTTTAGGGTTCATGTCATGAGTTCATTTGTAAATTGAAATCAAATTACAATTGAAACTAGGAACATATAACACATTATGCAATTTTATATTCTTACTTAGATGGATATTTCCCATCTTTTCTACCAACATCGAATCACCAGTAGGCACTATTATACGAAAAGGTTTGTCAATTCTTTTTACTTCCTCTAAAAGAGTAAGTAAATGGGTCATGTGGTGTGTAGCACCACTATCTAGAACCCAAAATTGACCCTTAACAGTGCCTACATTACCAGCTACACTTTGATTCTTCATCAAGATTCCATGCAAGGCTTGTCCCCCTGCATTCTGCTCTGTATTCTGATGAGTGTGATTTCACCTTATATTTCCTTGTCATTTTGCATGCATTTGCATATAGTTTAGGCATATTTAATTTGATTTTTGTTATTTTTTACCTTGGAACGGGTAAGGTGGTTTCTGTGGTGTTTGTGTGCAGGAATTCATGATTAAAATGATCAAATCCAGTTGATTCGGAGTTTGCATGAAGACTTGCTTGAAAAATAAGAAAAAAGAGCCAAACAGAGCCCATCACGGCCTGGCTGTGATAGGCATCACGACCATGATCGAGTAGAGCTGAAAAGAAAGAAGAATGTTGAACTCAGAACTGGTCACGGCCAGGCAGCGATGGCCATCACGGCCGTGACATGTAAGCTGAACCAGGCCCTTACAGGCAGAGCTGATCACGGCTAGGCCGTGATGACCATCACGGCCGTGACAAACCAAGCAGTGAAGCCATCCCCAAGTCAGAAGCGGTCACGGCTTGGCCGTGACAGGCATCACGGCCGTGACGCGCAAAATCTGGAATTTGATTTGCTGATTTTGTAATTGATTTAATCCCAAGTTAACCTACATTATAAATAGAACTCTTAGGCTCGAAAATAGGGACCTCTTGGCTGCTACCTTAGGCTTGATTTTAGGATTTCTCTTCTCCTCAAATTCTTCTCTTCTCTTAGGATTTTTATGTTCATGTTAATCAAGATTGCTATGAACATGGCAATGCTTGAGTAGTCGTTTTATTTCTAGGAATTGGGGCTATGCCCAAGACTTGTTTTATGTCATGAATTGACGTTTTGCTTCTTGTTAATTTCAATTTGCTTTCGATTTAATTCTTGTTGCATGAATTACTTGTAAATTTGGTGCGCACTTATTTGCATGTCATAAATACTCTAAGGATGAACCGAGCGGTGAACTTAGGTATTGGATCTATAGGGATTGAACTTAGGACTTAAATCACGAGAGTTAGAAGCGGTCCTTCGAGAGTTCATTGAATTGTCACAAATCTTAATGGGTTCAATTTAAATACAATTACCACGAGAGTAGGGGTTGGTTTAATTGGGCACGGTTCTTGTATCTCGAGAGGGAACATTAACTTTAGTAGGATAAATTCACCTTCAAAGCAATTTTGATAGTTAACAAGAGAGGTAGTCAATTTAGTAGCATAAGCAGTCTTGTTGGTAACTTGATTCCTGGAAATCTCTTTTAATTTGAAAAACCCCAAATTGATTTACTTTATGATTCTGTTTGATTGCGATTTTTAATACTTGATTTGTTACTTGATTCTTATTTCAAAAACCAAATCTTTTTCATGTTTAGTTTAATTAATTTAATAATTAATTGTTATTTAAGATCACGGTCTCTGTGGGTTCGATCTTTTTATTACTTGACGACAAAGCTGTACACTTGTGGATTCACGCTATCAAGTTTTTGGCGCTGTTGCCGAGGACTGTGCTTTCTTGAATTTCAATTTAATTTTTAAATTGATTTTTCTGGACATTTTTTTATTATTAATTTTTCTTTCTTTTTCTAGTATATCTATCTCTCTCTTTGCAGGTATTTTTCTCTTTTATGCGAAGATCCCAAAGTCTTGGAACTCTTATTGAAGTTGATCCCGTGATCGAAAGGACTTTTCATAGACGTAGGAGACTACAAAGACAAAGTGAGAGAGAGAGGTTGATCCCCATTCCACTCATGGCCGATCAACCGGATACCAAACCACTGAAGGACTACGCAGCCCCAAATGCTAGGGGTTTGCGAACTGGGATTGCTAGGCCAGAAATTGAGGCGGAGAACTACACTATACCGCCTCAGTTAATTGGTATGATTAGGCAACATCAATTTGGCGGATTACCCTCGGAAGACCCGACTGATCATGTGGAGACATTCTTGGAATTCACCGATGCAATAAGAATTCGAGGTGCCCCGGTTGATGCTATTCGCTTGAGGTTATTCCCCTCCTCTCTGACTGGAAGGGCAAGAGCTTGGTTGAAATCAGTGCCTGCCAATACTTTGTCAACATGGGACTAACTGGAGCAGGCACTCTTGGAAAAATTCTTTCCACCATCCAAGACTGCTTACCTACGAACTCAGATCACCGGCTTCTTCCAAAAGGACGGAGAATGCTTATCCGAAGCTTGGGATCGTTACAAAGGATTGCTAGAATCTTGCCCACATCATGGGCTCGAGAAGTGGCTATTAGTGCATACCTTCTACAATGGATTGGATTATTCTTCGAAGGTGTCACTTCACTCCGCAGCTGGTGGAGCATTGATGAATAAACCACTAACTGAAGCATTCAATATCATTAAAAGTGTTGCCACCAACTATCCTCAATGGGGTTCAGAAAGAGGTAATAACCCAAAAAAGCTTTCGGGAGGTAAGTTTGATTTGGATGGTTCAGATTTAATTATGTCTAAATTTGATTCATTGAGTAAGCACTTTGATAAACTTGAAAAAGCTAATGTGAGTTCAATAGGTGCTACTAATGTTGCTTGTGAGATTTGTGGAATGCAGGGACATGACTTCATGGAGTGCCCACATGGTAGTGCTCCTGCAAAAGGCGCTTCGGGTGAACAAGTGAATTCATGTCACAATTTTTATGACACGAACCCGAAGTTGCCAAACTATGTTCCCCCAAACTCTTACAACCAAGGAAGGAAGAATAGCCCTTATATCTCCTACCGGAACTACAACAACACGTTGAACCACGAATTCCAAGAAGGCCAAGGTAATATGAAACCCGCATCGGGGTATCCTCAGGTACAAAATTCTAAACTTGAGTCTCTTTTGGAAAATTTTGTTGAATCAAACAAAGCAAAATGAAGAGTTTAGGCAACAAGGTAGGGCAGTCAATGAGGCAATAAAAGAGCTAGCTTCTAAGGTAGATAACTTAGCTATTCACAATAAGATGTTAGAAACTCAGATTGCCCAACAAGCTAGTACATTTTCTAGGACTAAGGGTATGTTTCCGGGACAACCCGAAGTTAATCCTAGTGAGCACTGTAATGCTATATACTTGAGGGATGATAAGCTTGGGGTAGTTGAAAAGGATGTGGAATGTGAGGTGGGCATGAGTGAACAAGAAGAGATTAAACCAAAGTATATCCCTCCACCACCTTACCAACCCCCAATCCCTTTCCCACAAAGGCTAGTCAGGAAAAAGCAAGTAGAACAAGAGACTAAGAGCTTAGTTGAGGAGCGTGATGAAATGATAAAAACTAATATGCCTCCTAAACTAAAAGATCCAGGAAGTTTCTCTATTGCTTGCTCAATTGGAGAAGTGAAAATAGACCATGCCTTATGTGACTTAGGAGCTAGTGCGAGTTTGATGCCGCTTACCATCTTCGAGAGGTTAGGAACCAAGGATTTGAGTCCATCAAAGTTCTCTTTACAATTTACAGAAGGCTCAACTAAAAACCCTCTAGGCATACTAGAGAATGTCCCCATAAAAGTAGGAAAACTTTTCATTCCTACTGATTTCATGGTGTTGGATATGAACGGGAATTCTAAATTCCCTATCATTCTTGGAAGGCCATTCTTGGCCACAGCTGGAGCAATAATAGATGTTAAAAATGGTAAGCTTTCTTTGAATGTAGAGGAAGGTAGGGTGGTTTTTGATTTGACTAACTCATATAACAACCCTCCTTTTGAGAATCATGTGTGCAGGATTGAGACAATGCCTCCAATGGTGAAGGAAGAGCTTAACATGGAAGCAACTCCCAAGCCTTGGATGACAAATGATGCACCAAATAATGATGAAATTAGAGTTTCTCAACATGTGGAGTCAAAACTTTCACCGGG
This sequence comes from Echinosophora koreensis, assembly GCA_035048595.1. Classification (NCBI taxonomy): domain Eukaryota; kingdom Viridiplantae; phylum Streptophyta; class Magnoliopsida; order Fabales; family Fabaceae; genus Echinosophora; species Echinosophora koreensis. The sequence goes on along the minus strand of JAPCYP010000073.1, from coordinate 2,452,705 downwards.
AGGAAGTAAGGCCATGAAACTCAAAGTGAAAAGAGCAAAGCGAAAGCGCATATGGCCATATGAACACTATAGGCTCATTGATTGCCTTCCTTGGAAGAGAGGTGTTCTTGCACTTCAAAGCCCACCTGATCCCGGTTGATTGAAGGGACTATGGTCAAGCTGAAGACCGTAAATAAGCGCTTCTTGGGAGGCAACCAAGCTTTCTTTCCCTTTTTCGATTTGTTTTTGAATTTTGTTTTTGAATAATTTGAGAAGATTAAGAGAAGAAAGATCACAAATTAATGGTTTTGCCAAGTATTTTTCAGTTTAGAAAGGCATAAAGAGCAAAAAGGAATGGAAAAATGAAGTTAGAGGAGATCACGGCCTAGCCGTGATGTTGGTCACGGCCGTGAAAGGCCACTAGCAGAGATCAGATTCAATCACGCCCCAGCCGTGATCCAGGTCACGGGCGTGACACGATTGGCAGACGGACCAAAATCGATCACGGTCCAACCGTGAATATGGTCACGGCCGTGACGCGGCCTGTTGCAAAAAAAAAAAAGAAAAAAGAAAAAAAAAATTAACCCTCACTCTCTGGTCAATTCACGCAGCACCCAACAGCACCTAGATGAGTTGTTCCAATTTTCTTCTCTCTCCGACTTGATTATTTACATTGGGGACAACGTAAGTTTTTAAGCTTGGGGTAGGGGTATTATTTTTGCATATTGCATTCTTCATATTTCATTCGTGTGTAGTTTTGCATGATCACATAATTAGATTGCCCCTTGTTTAGAAATTGCATCCAAGTGTGAGAACTTTGTGCCAAATGAATTGAGACAGTGAATTTTTTAACCCAATTTTTGTATTCTTGTGATAGGCTAAAATTAAAATTCTAGAGATGATCTTTTGATAGTTGTTAATTAGCATGTGGTTCATTGGATTCTGTGTTTCTCATTGATTTCAAACTACTAAATGTGAGATTTTTGAGCCTAAAAGGGGTATTTTCCAAACTTACCCCATTCGTTGTGATTGAGTGTTTTCTTCCTATTGGATTGTATTCTCTAGAACTTGACTTGAAACCGTTTTGAAACTTAGAAATTTTTGAAAATATATTTGAAAATGATAGAGGCATTAGGTATTTTTCTGGCCTTATGAGCTTTGACTGATTAAATGCTACCCCTAAGTTGCCCAATTTTGAGCCTAATAAAAAAAATGCTTTTCTTGGTACCTTGATTGTTTTTGATAAATGATGCATGGTATGACACCTTTTAAAGTATTGGAAAAAGGGCAAAATGGTAGTTTGAAAAATTGTGGGATGAAAAAGAAAGAAAAATAAATAAATGTTTCTCTTGAGTTGTAAATCTCCCCTTCTCCAAATTGATGAAAAGTTATATAAAAAAAAATGGAGAAGGGGATGAGAAAAAGAAAGTGAGAAATAAAATGAAAAAGAAAGGTGGAAAAGTGAATTAAAAGCCCAAAAATGGTATTATAGAAGGTTGTCATGCTTTGTATTGTTTGATGTTTTCCATTAGCCTTCTTGAATTTTCCTTTTCTTGGTTTCCCCACCTAATGATTAATCCCATGGCCCCATTACAACCAAAATAAAAGACTTCTTGATTCTTATATGTTTTCATTAATAAAGTAGAGATTTTGGTTAATAGCCAAGCTTATGGTAGGGTGCTTTCCTTGAGGAAATTGAGTGAATTGTCATAAGTCCCTAAACACTTGAGTGAGGTAAGTAGAGTGCCCAAAAATTGGTGAGAAGCATGAATTTAGGGAACCTAAGCTTCAAATTGGACTTGAAATTGATTGTCTCTTGGTTACTTAATTGGATATGCCTGTTACTTGGATTTGTTACTCAGGTTCTTAGTTCACTGTCCATGTTCTAATTGTTTATCTTGTCTGGCCTTAATGATTGCTTGAGGACAAGCAAAATCTTAAGCTTGGGGTATTTTGATGAGTGTGATTTCACCTCATATTTCCTTGTCATTTTGCATGCATTTGCATATAGTTTAGGCATATTTAATTTGATTTTTGTTAGTTTTTACCTTGGAACGGGTAAGGTGGTTTCTGTGGTGTTTGTGTGCAGGAATTCATGATTAAAATGATCAAATCCAGTTGATTCGGAGTTTGCTTGAAGACTTGCTTGAAAAATAAGAAAAATGAGCCAAACAGAGCCCATCACGGCCTGGCCGTGAAAGGCATCACGGCCATGATCGAGTAAAGCTGAAAAGAAAGAAGAATGTTGAACTCAGAACTGGTCACGGCCAGGCCGTGATGGCCATCACGGCCGTGACAGACCAAGCAGTGAAGCCATCCCCAAATCAGAAGCTGTCACGGCCTGGCCGTGACAGGCATCACGGCCGTGACTCGCAAAATCTGGAATTTGATTTGCTGATTTGATCTGATTTTGTAATTGATTTAATCCCAAGTTAACCTACATTATAAATAGAACTCTTAGGCTCGAAAATAGGGACCTCTTGGCTGCTACCTTAGGCTTAATTTTAGGATTTCTCTTCTCCTCAAATTCTTCTCTTCTCTTAGGATTTTTATGTTCTTGTTAATCAAGATTGCTATGAACATGGCAATGCTTGAGTAGTCGTTTTATTTCTAGGAATTGGGGCTATGCCCAAGACTTGTTTTATGTGATGAATTGACGTTTTGCTTCTTGTTAATTTCAATTTGCTTTCGATTTAATTCTTGTTGCATGAATTACTTGTAAATTTGGTGCGCACTTATTTGCATGTCATAAATACTCTAAGGATGAACCTAGCGGTGAACTTAGGTATTGGATCTATAGGGATTGAACTTAGGACTTAAATCACGAGAGTTAGAAGCAGTCCTTCGAGAGTTCATTGAATTGTCACAAATCTTAATGGGTTCAATTTAAATACAATTACCACGAGAGTAGGGGTTGGTTTAATTGGGCACGGTTCTTGTATCTCGAGAGGGAACATTAACTTTAGTAGGATAAATTCACCTTCAAAGCAATTTTGATAGTTAACAAGAGGGGTAGTCAATTTAGTAGCATAAGCAGTCTTGTTGGTAACCCGATTCCTGGAAATCTCTTTTAATTTGAAAAACCCCAAATTGATTTACTTTCTGATTCTGTTTGATTGCGATTTTTAATACTTGATTTGTTACTTGATTCTTATTTCAAAAACCAAATCTTTTTCTTGTTTAGTTTAATTAATTTAATAATTAATTGTTATTTAAGATCACGGTCTCTGTGGGTTCGATCTTTTTATTACTTGGCGACGAAGCCGTACACTTGCCGATTCACGCTATCATATTCCCAACAGATTGATCCTCATCAGCATAGGCCAGATTTGCTGTGTTCTGCCCTGATCTCCTGTTATTGGAGTTTCTTTGTGTCCTCTTCATATCCCAATTTGCAGGATAACCAACCAGTTCAAAGCATTTAGATTTTATGTGCCCTATCTTCCCACAACGATCACACTTGGGTTTGGGACCATCTATATTCATTTGCCTGTTGTTTGAGTAGAATGTCGTAGCAGTTTCAGTTTTGTTAATCTTCTCCTTTTCTACCAGGAACTGTGACTCTTCCCTTAGAACATGATTGAATGTTGTTCTTAAAGAGGGAAGGGGTTCAGTGTTGAGGATAGGTGCTTTGACATGAGCAAATTGCTCACTGTCAAGACTCCCAAGAAAGAGATGAACACGATTCTCTTCCTCTCTTTGCATCAAAGCCCTGGATGCCCCACAAGAACACTCTGGAAGTGGTTGTAGTTCACTGAGCTCATCAAGATAGCTCTTAAACTTAGTGTAAAAATATTTTATACTTGTGCTTGGTTCCTGTTGAAGTAAACACAGAGTTCGCCATAGCTGGTGAACTCTTGAGGCATTGGTTTGAGTGAACCTCTCTTCAAGATCATCCCAGATCTCTTTTGCCATTGTCGCATGCGAAATGCTCGTGTGTAGCTTGGGATCAACCGAGTTCAAGATCCACGCAAGAACCATCGAGTCTGCCTTGTCCCAATTTTGAAAATCAGGGCCTTCCAATGACGGCTTCGTGATACTCCCATTGATGAACCCTAATTTCGTCTTGGCCCTCAAAGCTGTCTTCATGGATCGCGACCAGGTTCTGTAGTTATCTCCATTCAAGGTGGCGGCTACAAGAGGAAACCTTGGATTATTAGAGTAACTCAGAAAATAGGCTGGATTTTGGGTGGCTCTCGATGATCTCCCCTCACCAGAGGTATGTTCATCTTTCTCTGGTGAGGTCTTCTTTGGTGAATTCTTCTCAACCTCAAGATCATCCTTGCTCTGAGATACCATATTGAAATACTTTCTATATTGATTCAAGAATTATCTATCTCATACAAAGGGAAGCCACTATTTATATATGAGTGGCACTTTAACAGAGATAGCACAAAATAAAAGAAATCACCCTAATCCCTATCAAAGAGTCTAACTGAAACAATAACTAAAACAACTACATACAAACTAGTGCAGTTAGACTCTTTGGCCTTTTACTAATGGGCCAAACCTTCAATAACTCCTTTTTAAATGATTCTTAATTTTTTGGAAACGAGACTTATTTCCCTTCAAAATGGGCTTTGGAATGGTTCATTTCCATTAAGTATCCAGGGGGGAAAATGATATGAAAGTTGTTGTTCATGTTGGAAACTCTATGCTGATACTGTTGCGATTTTTAAATTGTAATAAACTATGCTAATGTTGGATTGAGTTGATTCTTGTAACACCCTAAACTGGGGCGTCACTTTTGTTACCCATTGCGAAAAAAATAAAAGAATTAAATTGCTAGTTGCTTCCGGTAAATGATATTTTCTTAATAAGTAAGTATCCTCAAAATGGTGGTATTTTTTTTTAAGGACAAAAGAAACAAAGGTAAGTGATGAACACTCAGAACATGAAATGTAAACATCATATATATAATCTATCCTAGTGGGATTCAGAGTTTAGTACAGAAACTAGGGCCTGATCAGGATGGCCATTAATGACAGAGTTACAGGACATAATGTTAACAGCTGTAAACTAAGTAAAGCAAAATAGGGAGAGGGTCCGGAACCACGCATCAAAAGGGTGGCTCTAAGAAGCCAAATACAGTCGGACCGAGACAGACTACTCACAAAATCATACACCCCTAAGCTAGTCACTACTAACGACTAAAAGGAAGACTCGCCATGAATACTCCCACAAGAAGAGCCCCCAAGTGATGGGTCCACGACATCTCCGCCCTCATCAGGAGAGTCGGAATCATAAAAATCTGGATCGTCATCAAGCATGTACTCTGGTACCTCATCAAGATCATCGTCATGATCCAAGACATGGTACACGGGCTCATCCTCCAGGTACTCCACGGGGTCCTCCTCCGGGTCCTCTTCAATCGGTGAAGCCTGCTTGACTCCAGGTAATGATACCCCAAGAGGTGGGTGCACATGTAGCTGTCCATTCATCTGTAGCGCGTGTAAGTAGTACCAAGGTGGTGGGAGAGCAATCCTCCTCGTCTCAACTGTCTGAACTCTGTGACAAGGTTCGCCCTTGGCATTCTTCTCCAACGTGGTTATCGGTCCATGATAGGTAGCCGATGTAGATCCGGGGTGAATCTGCCACGCCCCCGCATTCCCCGCATCATCGAAGATCTCAGTCTTCGATTCCGACGGTACCAATGGGATGTTCGGATCCATCTAACTCTTAGATATACAGTGATGCCGAAAAGCAAAGAGAAATAACAAGAAGGTATGCAAGAGTGAGATACCAATATATGGACAGATTACAATAACCACATGCATGATACATGCATCACATCAACATATTAACATTTACCAAATATTAATAGATAAAACAACAAGTATTATATCAATGGATGTCATACCCGTACAATCAGCTTTTATAAAGATTATGCATGACACTTCAATATTCCGGTTCTATAAACTTAATCTCATGAGATCCATTCATCTTTCTAAGAGTTGATCAACCTCAAAGCCCCCACTTGGGCATCACCGTCGTGACTAAAGTCCCTGTTTGGACATCACCATCGTGACTTATGTGACAGCCCCTGCTTGGGCATCACCGAAATGACTAACATGTGAGGCACGTCTGCCTAAATGCATGAAGAAAAACATTCGTTCATGAGGTTTTCTTTGTGTTCAATCTCATTCGTTGTCGAAGCTCAAAGCTAACGACCATTCATAAATTTTCATCACTTGAAATTACTCAACATCAACACAGGACATGTAGTCCGAGTGCTCAATTACAACACCTAAGACCGATGCCTCAGTCAAGGTTTGTGGTCATAGAAAAGATTTACCATCTTATTTCAGCATGTTTAGGGCTCTTAGTCCACAACAACGAAATTAGGACACTTGGTCCATAATAACGAGATTGGGAATCTTAGCCCACAACATCATGATTAGGACTCTCGGTCCACAATACTTAACACGGATCAAAGATCAACGTGCACATTACAGAATACTAGAAGCGACGTCTCGCGAACTAGATTCGATTTCACCTGTTTTTACTTTTCGTTCAGTGAAAATCAAATACCAAAATAAAACCTCGGTAACCCATTCAAGTTACTGGAATATTTTCGAAAGTATTTCTTTACAGGAAATCTTTTCATTGGAAAATCATTTGTAAACTATTATAAGAAATCCATTTTCCCTTGAAATATTTTTCTTAAAATCATCTCTATTAAGGTCAAATATTTTCCAAAGGCTTTTCCCTCCGTAAAAACACATATTTTCTAAATGATTTTCTCTTGCACAAAAAATTAGTTCGTAAGAAAATAATTTCCTTTAACTTGAAATTATTTAACACAAGTTCCAAAGTTTTATCCTTCCGGAATAAATACAACTAAGATCACTTACTTTCCAAACCACATATTTTACTAAAGAACATTTTAAAATGAACACCGTTACTTTCAAAGTTCTCTTTGAAGCTTATTTAGGCTTTTAATCATATGATTAGTTGAGCACCGACTAACGTCAGGCTTTTCAGACATCAATCAATATCATCATAATCTCAGTCAACAATATAACAGTTAATGATAGTTCATAACATATATGATTCACAACACTTTAAATCAAGTAAGGATCAACTTCAAACAGTTATCACAACAGTTCAAGTATACAAATCATTCAAACTTTGATTTAATATAATAACAATATTCAAATAAATCGACTAAACCACATGCACACATGCACATAGCTATTGAATATCCCTCAGGCTGTCCCCTCTTACCTTTTGTGAAGGTAAAGGTACGTGATGCTTGAGGAAGTGTACTATGAATGTCCTCGTCTACTCCGCGACGAAAGTCTAAGTTTATGAATACAAAACCACAAGTTAAAAGTTAACCAAGAACACTAAACCAAGAACGTATAGGTTCGGCCATGGCATGAAATAGGGTTAGAGGTTTTCAAAAAAGAATACAACTCATGGATTAATGATCCTTAAGTGTTAGGAGTTCATAACCAAGGTTCACTTTACAAAGATAGAACAAAAAACCCTCTAAATCCATGCTTAGGGTTTCGACCTCTTTAGTATAAGTAGGCTAGAAATTTCCAACCCTTCTAAGCTCTTAGATTTAGCGTTACAAGATATCAAGATGTCTAAATTCGTGATCATATTGAAAAATGAAACAAAACATCCTAGGTTCACAACCATCATAGGTTCGGCCATCATAGGATAAATAGGCTAGACATCTTTAAACTTTCCAATCTCTTAGAATTAGCATCCAAATGTATTAAGGAGCTCAAGTCCATGATCATATTGGAAAATGAAAACAAAACATCCTAGGTCCAAACCATTATAGGTTCGGCCATCATAGGATAAATAGGCTAGAAATCTTTAAACTTTCCAATCTCTTAGACTTAGCATCCAAATGTATTAAGGAGCTCAAGTCCATGATCATATTGGAAAATGACAACAAAACATCTTAGGTCCACAACCATCATAGGTTCGGCCATCATAGGATAAATAGGCTAGAAATCTTTAAACTTTCCAATCTCTTAGACTTAGCATCCAAATGTATTAAGGAGCTCAAGTCCATGATCATTTTGGAAAATGAAAACAAAACATCCTAGGCCACTAATACATAGTTTCGGCCATCCTTGGAAAAATAGGTTAGAGATGTTTGTTTGATACAAGCTCTTAGAATATGAAAGTAGAGATTAATAGAAGTTCATAGAAATTGGTTTCAACTCAAACAGAGTTTCCCATAATTTTCTAAAGATTTTAGAAGTTAAAAGCTCAATAAGAACCTTTGAGAACACATAGTGTAAACTTATGAAATAAAGTAGAAAACTTGAAAAAGAAGAATATGAGAGTATTACCCTTGAAGCTAGAAAGAAAATGTATGAAGAACTTGAAGCTTGAAAATAAATAAAAATGGAAGCTTTAAGTGTTAAAAGCTTAAAGTAAGAATGGAGAAGAAGAAGAAGAAAATGGAAGAGATGAAATGAAGTGGGTATTTATAGAGTGAGGGGGGAGAGTGGCGTGAAGAGGGTGGAAGAGTGAGCTTGGAGAGCAAGTTTGGAGTTAAGGAGGTGTTTGGTTGGAAAAAGTGAAGAAAAATGGTTTTTGATTAGAATATGATATAATTTGAAAAAGTGTAATGATGGTACTTTTTGAATGTGTCATAACCCTTGTCAATCACATCCCCTCATGTCACTTCACTCCTTTTGTGCTCCCTAATCTGCTCCATTTCGTATCCGGTTGCACTTCCGATCGTAGTTTTAGACGTTTTCGCCCGAATAAAATATTATATTTTATTTTCAAACGTAAATTTTCAAAATAACCTAAGTTGAAGGATACATGATAAAAACACTAACCGTTTCGTTCACCGGTCAAAATTAGGTTTTCTGCTCAGTAACCTTTTACTATCAGTGAAAACGCAGACCGACTTTCGTCTGAGTTTTCAACCGAAACTTTAACCGTGACTCTATAAGGTAGGATAACACAAGAAAATGATTCTAGTCTATTTAAGATCATCCTCTGAATTTTAATAAAAATAAACACATATAATTATATATTTACTGATATAGAAAGACACAGAAATCGAGGCGTTACAATACTATCCCTCTAAAAATAATGTCGTCCTCGAAATTACGCACCTGGAAACTGTTCAGGATATTGTAACTTCATTTGTCCTCGACTTCCCTTGTAGCTTCTCCGGTTGTATCATTCCAGATTGTAAGTATATATTTGATTATGTTTTGATGATTGACAAACACTAACCATAAGCATGCAGGACAAAAAGAAAATATAATTTCCAAGCATACAGGTACTCAAGGTTAGCAAAGCAAAGAAAGAAAAAGCAAAGAGCATCAAAGTTTCAAGCATCAAGACTTCAAGCAAGATTGGATAAATATACTAGGTCTTAGATGTCTTGTAAGAGTATGATGACTAAAACTCACTTTGGCTCATTTAGTTAATTTAAATAAAACACTACACTTTTGGATAAAAAGTTTTTAATTGAGATTAGCAAAGTGTTTTCAAATTGATTTCATGTTAAAAACTGATTTAATAAAAAATAATAATAAGTTTTTAAAAATATTTATTAAAATCAGTTTTCGATTTGTGCACATTCAAATTTGAATTGAATTAATTTTTCAATTCATTAAATTATTGTTTTTAATGTGCACATTAAAATAATTTAAATTGAATAAATGTATTGCATGCAAATCTCTCTTCGGTGGTCAATGATTTCAAAGCCAATAAATTGAATGCTATTTTAAATATATTTGATTTACTCAAACTTGAAGTGATTGCTTTTTAAATCAATTAAATTATACTAATATATTGTTTTGCATTAACCTCAACGTACAGCATGTATGAAGTTTGGTTTCAATCAATTGTGTAATGGCCTTGAGAGTCCCTACGCATGATCATTGCTTTTGCAATTATTCAATTAATTTGCAAAGTGAATATTTTGATAATTTCTTCAATTTGTTGCAGCGTATTAAAGTTTGTCAATATGCAACGGAATCTTTGATATTAATATTCAACGGACAATTTCATAATATCAGTTCTTTTCTTAATTGATGTTGCAACGATCATATACGAGTAAAAAGTTGTTTCCAAAAATATTTGTAAAACGTTCTGATCTATCTGGTTATAAAAGCTAGTTTTTGGAGCACGAAAATAGTGAGAAGAATATTGAATAAAAATTATCTTACACTCTGAAATAATTTGAGCCAAATTGTCAGAATATCATTATACTCATAGTGCTTCAATTTGTATTATCTGCACTAGCTAGAGTGCTTCGAATTCCTTCTACTCCTTGTGTTAAACCAGTAATAGGGTGAGGTATCTCTAGGTTGAGGGTGAGGTATCCCTCTGTTTGAAGGTGAGGTATCCTTCTGTTGTAAAAGGTGTGGCATCCTTTGGTGTGTAACTTTAGGCTCAGAAGCGCGGGTGAGGTATCCCGGAGGCGCGAGGGAGAGTGCTAGAGTTTGAGGCTCTTACACGTGGTGGGTGAGGTATCCCAGAAGGCGTGGTTAGAGTGCTCTGTTTTGTACAACGGTTGCAAGCACCAGTTTATAAGCTTGTTTATTAGTGGAAGAAAATCCCACAGGTGGAGTGGGGACTGGACGTAGGTCATAAGTGGTTGGTGGCTGAACCAGGATAAAATCCATGTGCAAGTATTCTCTTCCCTATCTTTATATTGTTTAATTAATATTGTTTCTTATATATTCATACTTTGTTAATTGTTTATTGTGTGATTTAATACTTTATATCGAGAAAATCATTTTTGGGAAATTATTTTAGAAAATTTTATAAACCCAATTCACCCCCCCTCTTGGGTTATGGTTGCCACGACCAACACAGATGACTTTGACTAAAGGAATTTGTTTACCTTTGAGCTGTTTCGTCATCTTATCCGCGATTCGTACAGGGAAAGTCTCAAAAGACAAGTTCTCTTTTAATTGTACATTATCGGGCTCAATTATATGAGATGGATCATGAACATATTTTCTCAGTTGTGAAACATGGAAAACATCGTGAATATTGGAAAGAAAAGGTGGCAAGGAAATTTTATAGGCTACTGGACCTACACGACGAAGAATTTGGTAGGGTCCAATGAATTTGGGAGTGAGCTTTCTGGATTTAATTACTGTGCCAATCCCAGTCATAGGCGTGACTCTCAAAAACACATGCTCGCCTTCCTCAAACTCAAGAGGTCGTCGTCTCTTGTCAGCATAACTCTTCTGTCGACTTTGAGTTGTCCGCATTTTCTCCTGAATCATCTTCACCTTTTCTGTTGTCTGCTGCACAATCTCTGGTCCTAACAACAAACTTTCTCCATCCTGGTACCAACATAGAGGTGTTCTGCACCGTCTACCATATAGAGCTTCGTAAGGCGCCATTCCTATGCTTGAATGGAAACTGTTGTTGTAAGTGAACTCTATCAATGGTAGAAATTCATCCCAGTTCCCAGTGTCTTCCATCACACATGCCCTCAACAAATCTTCCAGTGACTGAATCGTCCTTTCTGATTGTCCATCGGTTTGTGGATGATAGGCAGAACTCAGTTTGAGTTTTGTTCCCAATGAGTTTTGTAATCCTTTCCAGAACTCTGACGTAAACCTTGGATCACGATCCGAAATGATACTCGAAGGTATACCGTGCAATCTGACAATCTCATCAATGTACAACGGAGTCAACCATTTTATCGGGTACTTCATACTAATAGGTAAGAAGTGAGCTGACTTGGTCAGTCGATCCACTATTACCCATATAGCCTCATGTCCCATCCGAGTTCTTGGCAAGCTGGTCACAAAGTCCAATGAAATACCATCCCATTTCCATTTTGGAATGTCTAAAGATTGTAACATCCCGGCTGGCCTTTGGTGTTCAATCTTAGCCTTCTGACATACTAGACACGAAGCAACGTATTCCATTACATCTTCGTGGCTCCTGGATGCAAACTCAACTTACTCTTGTGAGCCTCCTCCAGAATCAACTTTCTAAGCTCAGCATCATCTGGCACACAAATCCTTTCACCGAACCTCAAAATTCCATCTGTTCCTTCCTTGAACTCTGACAATGCTCCTTGTCGTACTAGTTCTCTTTCTCCTTGTAGGTACTGATCGCTCCCTTGTTTTTCTTTTATTTGATCCATCAATCCATTGGACACCGTGATCCTTCCTAAACAAAGCTTTCCTGGAAACATCTTAACTGACAAACTCAGATCCTGGAATTGTCCTAACAATTCCTGCTCTCTGACCATCATCACTGATGCATGTATTGACTTTCTGCTTAGAGCATCAGCCACTACATTTGCCTTCCCAGGGTGATACTGTAGTTGGAAATCGTAGTCCTTCAAGAATTCCAACCAACGCCTCTACCGCATGTTCACCTCCTTTTGGTCGAACAAATACTTCAAACTTTTGTGATCGCTGAAGACATTGAATGTAGCTCCATACAAATAATGCCTCCAATTTTCAATGCAAAGTGTAACACCCTTTTCAGGTGCTACAAAGTAAGTGACATTTTAAGGCCGAAAAGTAGGTTAATTAAATTTGGCTATAAAAGAATGGGATAATTTTTTTTCCTTTTCCGTAAGTCGTAAATATAACTACTTTGTTTTAAATGAATGGACAATAAAATATTCCATTATCACAATTAGGGTTATGAGTTCGAAAATCATTTACATAATATCCAACCCGACTCATAAACAGAAATCATAGAATGTACAGACTCAATCATAAAGATGTGGAGACGCAGCTCCTAAAATATTATATACTTGGAGTTGCAGCTCCATAAGCGTTAACATTAACTCTTAGACATACCCAGCTGGCCAAACTAAAATTGAAAAGATAGTCCTTTCTCGTACACCGTGAGAAGGACAAATCAAACTGACGAGATCTAGTGGAAACTCTATTTGAGTCCACTACCGACGTCGTCACAAAAGACACTACTAGAGTCACTACAAAAGTAACTCTTGAACTAAGCCCTTTCCTCTTCCAAGAGGAAAAACATGGTCTACGAACCCATCAACATACTGGAAGACATCCATTAGAAACTCCAACATATCGTCCGCATGCTCGAACCTCATCCTCTACGATGCGTTAGTCAAGCGACATCTTGACGTCTCAATCTCTCAAAAGAGTACAGAAGGCACATAGCCAGCCGACATAGGCAATATAAAAATAAGGAGGTGAGATTTCCATTTATCTTACACATAAGGCAGACATGCAGTGGTACGACTCTCAGGTACGTACAATTAACAATTATCAATCATATCTACACTCATAACAAAACAATAATGTTTCACAGAAACATGACCACAGCACAACGTTTTCCTAGATATAAACATCTAAGACTCGAGGAATGACCTCTGAATTCCTATACCATGGTTTTACAAACAGTCGGAGAGAGTGGCTCGGAGGATTGTTCCGGATTACGCCAGCCTTGAGCAATAGAATGCGTCCAGAGTCATCAACGTACACATTGGCTTTTTCGGGAACATCCTACACTACCAGAAAACATGTAGCATCTAGTCGAGTATGTCGGTGTGTTGCAAGATCACCACACCATAGAGGAGCGACCAACTGGGCCTATGTGAGTATTTCATACCTCGACATCCCCGAGCATCAATAGATCGTCACTACGGAATTCGCACCCGCATTAAAGTGTTAGCTCGATCTCCTAGACACAACGGCCATACAGAACATAGTTTCACTATGTATTTAGGCAAACTTTGCCGGAAATGCGTTCTTCTCGTCCATCCAACTGATGACATCGTGATTCCTTCATAATTCTTTCAACGTACTATAACAGATGCTAGATGTCCTTATGTCCGAATCACCGGTACTTAATCATCAAGCTAAAGTTCTCAAGTAACCTTTCATCTTTGTGCACAATTTTTCTTAAAGTACTTGATTAAAAATCCTAGCACATTATGGGATTGGACACAAGTCCAATTATTTATTTCTCTGCACTTTTCTAACTGAGCCTTTTTCTTTGGCTTCCAAGAAAACAAATCATTCTGAGTCCATTACATTTTATGGAATATGGATAATGAATTATCCATACTTTATGACATAAGGTCGTGTTTCACCCCATGTCATAAATTATTATATTCGTATTTTCACTAAGTCATTCTTGACTTAGGTTTTTACATTTTACAGTAAAATCTCGTCTTTGAAGACAAAAATCCTTTTGGCTTAAAACCAAAACCTTTAGATAAAATCAAATCCATTTTCAAGAATAATTCCCCTTAAAGATACTTAGGTATCAATTTCTCCAAAGCATTTTCTCGAAAATCCTTAAAAACGTTTAACGACGGTGTCGCCGCTTTTTACTGAATTTAGGCCCAAAAGTCCTACTTTTGAGGATATGGTTCTTCACCTCAAATGTATTATTCTCCTAGGTTCTATTACTTTTATGAAAATGTTGAAATGCTAATTTCCATTAAAATTTCCCTTTATACAAAATTCCTTAGAATTTGACTGAACGTCGTTTGTTTTGTAAATCGCGTAAATCATTTTTCAACGATTTTACACTCTAATAGTCCAAAACTCATTTTGGAGTTTTAGAACAGTTTTATACGCATGAAAAACAGTTTCTAACTGTCCAATTACATTTATTTTCGAAAATTGCAGTTTAGTCCCTAAACTTTCATTAATTACAAAAAGGTCCTTATTAACTTAAAACCTTATAACTTTTTGTTTATAACTTCAAATCACACCAAACCAACTTCTTTAGAAATATTTTTCCATTGCCCTCAAATTTTCAGAAATTATATTTCTGCCCAAATATGTTACAATAATTGCAAAAAGGTCCTTGTTTACAAAAACGCTTATAACTTTTTATGTATTAATCCAATTAACACCAAACCAATTTCTATCGTCTTATATCATTAAGGACTACAACCACAATACTTAAAAATATAGTTTTGAGAACATTCCCTGAAATTCTCAGTAATTGCATATTAGTCCTTATTTCTTTAAAAATCCATAACTTTCAATATAATTAACCAATTCAATTCAAAATCATTCTTGGGATTATTCAAACTATGAAAGACCATTTTCAATCTGATGAAAACAGTTTGGAAGAAATCATTTTCTTCATGATTTAATTATTCTTTTATAGTCCATAAACCATCATGGAATCATATGGTTTTGGAGAACAAAGTTGTCTTGCCATATTTCTCATGCTTGGCCGAAACCAAGTTCCAACAAACAAGAAGATTTTCTCTTCATCACTCAATCACAAAACATCATACATGTTCATGTATTCAAGCACTAAATCATGGCATGATTATTTAGCATATTTCACATACTTTCTTTCATTGATCAAGTAAGCATACTAACAATTTCATTTTAACCATTATGCATCAAATAAGCATATCATCCATAAATTTTCATCACACAACATACACCACATAATTATTATACCAAGTCCTCTTAGAGGCTCACATCAAGACAACACAAAAACAATATAAACCACATACATTTCTACATTAAGGTAGGATAGTGGTAATCTCCCCCATAGCTCTTGTAGATCACTTGAAACTCAAGTAGTAGAAGGATGTTGTTCACCTAAATCACAAGGTTTTGAACCCACAAAACCTAGCCATGAACAACCAACAAGAAATCAAGTTAAAGATTGAAGAAAATCATCCTAAACCCATTTTATATAGGTTCGGCCAACTCAAAAAGAATTAGCTCGGGATCTCTAAATTTTTCAAGCTCTTGGATGCTGAAAATAGAGATCATAACTAGATCATAGAAATTGGTTTCAACTCAAATAGATTTTTCTACAAGTTTCTAGAGATTTTTGAAGGAAGCTTCATGAAGATGGAAAATCATGATTCATGACTTAAACAACTTAAATGATTGAAGGAGAAGAAAACATGATCATGATAGATGAGGGTTTACCTCTTGTTGATTGAAGAAATGAAGAGAGTGATCAAAACAAGCTTAGTTAGAAATGGAAGCTTTTGGGACAGCTTTGAGGATATGGTGGTTTTATGAGTGTATCTCATAATCCACTCATCTAAAAATTACGAAATTTGGCTTGTTGGATAGGTAAGAACAACTTTGATGTTGAAGGTTTGGTTTGATTCAGATCGGATTATGGAAGAAAAGAGCCTTCTTTCCGTTGTTCTAGTGTGGTGCTGTGGATTTCGAACTGTTTTGGTAATTTGGGCATATCTCTCAAGATAATCATCCGTTTTTGATGATCTTTAGCTCGTTGGAAATAAGAGAGAAAGAGGAACAAATTTCATGTAGAAAGTTTTCCGAGTTTCAGAACAGAAAAAGGTCAGAACTTCGATGAACCTTCGGGTGAGTAAGGAGAGTTTGTCTTAGTGCTCTTGGTGTTCTTGATGAATGATGAAGAGAAAATGGTTTTGGGAGGAGATTGATGGCTGGCGCATAAGCAAAGGAGAAGAGGAGAATGAACAAAAGAATCCTTGTATTAAATGATGATGTGAGGTAGGAAAATAAGCCATGTAGCCTTATAGATTTTGTGGTTGAAATGGAAGATGATACTTGGCTAAAAATGGAGAAGGGTGGCAGCCTTAGGGCCTTAAAAATGATGTGGATGAGGGTGTTTGGGTGGTGTGGTTGCCTCCTATCCCACATGTTAGGGAGAAGATATTTTGTGTTGCAAATCATGGTTAGTTAACCTTGGTTAGTTAACCAAACGTAGGTTAGGTTAACATTTAAAATATCTAGATATTTTCTTTGTCTGATGTAACACCCTGTTTTTTGCTGTTCTAAATAACAAGAATGTAGAGTAATATGTTTAATTAATTATTGGTGTGTTAGAAAATTATTTTAAATAAACGGAGTTTACCATTCAATTCTACTTGAACGTAGAAAGTTACGAGTAAAATTTTGGTTGAAACGACGGGTGAATCCCGGCCCGCTAATTTCACTGACAGTATATTTATACTAACCAGAAGACCTAATTTTAACTTGTGAACGAAAAACTTACGATTTTTATTTTATTTCCTACGATAGTGTATTTTTAGAATTATTTCATAAAAAAATGAAATAATTTATGTTTACGGCCGTTATACTCAATCGGGGAAACAACGAAGCGAACAACGGAGTTTTTGGAGCAGATAAATAGTTTATCTTATAATTTTAAGTTGATTCATGTGTATGAGTCAATTAGGGAGGGATTGGCTTCAACTTGCAAGATGTCATCATCTTCTCCATTCTTCTCATATCTTCCACATTCTTCCTTTCTTCCACCAAGAACACCATTTTCTCTTAAGTTAGAAAGCTTGATTTGTGAAGGAACTTGAAGATTACTTGATCATTTTCAACTTCCAAGAGGTGATTCTTCATCCTCATCATCTCTAAGCTATTGTTTCTTCACAACTTTTCATGTTTTGATGCTTTAATTTTCATGATTCATCTTAGTTTTTCCTAACTTTGATAAATCCTAGAAAATCATAGAAAAATCCTAAAAATGTGAAACCAATTCCTATGTTCCTACTATTCTCTCTACTATCATAATCCAAGAAATCATTGCAAACAAACTCTTCCTTCCTATTTTTTTGATGAGGCCAAATACCCTAGAAAATGGATAGGAAAATTTTTATAACTTCTCTTGGTACCTCATCAAGATCATCGTCGTTATCCAAGACATGGTACACGGGCTCATCCTACAGGTGCTCCTCGGGGTCCTCCTCCAGGTCCTCCTAAATCGGTGAAGCCGGCTCGACTCCAGGTAATGGTACCCCTAGAGGTGGGTGCACATGTAGCTGTCTCTGTAGCGCGTGTAAGTAGTACCAAGGTGGTGGGAGAGCAATCCTCCTCGTCTCAACTGTCTGAACTCTGCGACATGGTTCGCCCTCAGCATTCTTCTCCAGCGTGGTTATCGTTCCATGATAGGTAGCCCATGTAGATCCAGGGTGAATATGCCACGCCCCCGCATTCCCCGCATCATCGAAGATCACACTCTTCGATTCCGACGGTACCAATGGGATGTTCGGATCCATCTAACTGATAGATATACAGCGATGCCGAAAAGCAAAGAGAAATAACAAGAAGGTATGCAAGAGTGAGATACCAATATATGGATAGATTACAATAACTACATACATGATACATGTGTTGGCCATGGCAACCATACCCAAGAGGGTGGGTGAATTGGGTTTTAAATAAAAATGAAAACTTTTTCGATAACTCAAAACCCTTTTAAACTTTAAACAGAATTTGCAGCGGATAAATAGTTATTTTCAAATTAAGACGCTTAATAAAAATAAGACGTTTGAAATTAAAATGCGATAATTAAAATAGCGGAAATGTAAAGAGATGAGGGATAAGAAGATGAACACAGTGATATATCCTGGTTCGGCCACAGACTACCTATGTGGCCTACGTCCAGTCCCCAAGGCAATACCACCAAGGGTTTTCACTCAATTACTCGCTTTTAAATAGGAGCAGCTAGAACCTTTACAATAACGAGAACTCCTCACAGACCAGAGACATACAATCCCCCAGTGACAGACTCTCAAATCCCTAGCTTTTAAATAGGTGCAGCTAGAACCTTTACAGTGGAATCACACCCACTAACACTTACAAGAGATATATGTTAGACTTAATTTAATATGTGCCTAATGAATGTTTCTAATTCCTTAGCCATCATATAGACAAATCAATACCAATAAGAAACATATTCTTCATCAAGCACAAATCCAAGCCAAATTCTATCTATAATCCCATGTCAATTCAAGGTGATTAATGAATGCGGAAGCGTACCTGGAGGATCCATGAAATCTTGATGGAAATGATGATCTCCTTGATAGAGTAGTGATCTTCCAATTGTAGACTTTCCTTTGTTTTCCTTAGTTCCTCCTCCAATGGGATGAAGAGAATTGAAGTCTTGCAATTAGTGTCTACAATTGGGGACCATAACCCCTTATTTATAAAAGTCATATGCCCTTTCATGAAGAGTCATGACTATCCAAGTTTTCTTATTTCTATTTTTGCCCATCATAAAAATAGAAATAAGACCTATGGTATCTACACAATAATTTCCATGACAATTATGTCCTTAGCCATAAACCTTATCTAAATTAGATCACTTTAATTTGGCTAATTAAAATAATGGCCCTAACACATTTAAACATTACATGTGTGACCCAAAAATTTCTAACAATCTCCCACTGGTCACATATGTATCCTTACAAATGTGTTAGACTTTATGAGCTCAAAATTCGCCATTATAAACCTTGGACATATCCTTATCTCGTCCATTAGTTATATCAATATATAGAACCAAAGCGGCTTTCGTTATATCAATCATAACTAAACCCATCAATGATCACTAATATTAACACAACCAAATGACATAGATTAATCATGAAATGTGTAGCATGAAAATCACATGAATGTGATCTGTACATGTCGATTTTCAACTGGTCCTACTTTACTTTAGTGAGGTCATTACCGTACAAAGTGTAATAAACTGAATACCAAACCTTATTTCTGATCAGACAAAAATCCCAAATATAAAAGTATGCATGCATAATACCCAAAACATAGAACACAAATTGCATTAATGACAAACTCCCACTAAACCAAAGAATCCTTATACTTTAAGACACCCATGTGAGCAGTGTGCTCATGAAAGACCTTGGGTGGAAGACCTTCGTTAGAGGGTCTACTTTCATGGAGTTTGTCCCTAAATATTCTATGGAAATCTGTCCACTTTGTACATTTTCCTTAACAATAGGAACTTGATGTCAATGTATTTTGACTTGGTCGAGCTCCTATTTAGAGTATAAGACGACTGATTTATTGTCACAATATAACTTAAGTGGTCTTTCAATTCTTTCCATAATTCGCAGCCTAGTGACAAAGTTCCTCAGTCAAATCTCACAGTTAGATGCCTCATAACATGCTACAAATTTTGTTGCTATGGTGGACCAAGCAATAAAACTTTATTGGAACACGCCAAGAAACCGCACCATCAGCCAACAGATAGATATAGCCCGAAGTGGATCTCCTAATAACTTGGCATCTATCAAAATCGAAGTCAGAATACCCAATGATCTCCAATTGGTCTGACCTCCTATACGTGAGTATATAATCTATTGTTCTCTTTAGATACCTCATAACCTTTTGG
The DNA here is from genome assembly GCA_035048595.1 of Echinosophora koreensis. Taxonomy (NCBI): domain Eukaryota; kingdom Viridiplantae; phylum Streptophyta; class Magnoliopsida; order Fabales; family Fabaceae; genus Echinosophora; species Echinosophora koreensis. The sequence continues at coordinate 2,432,644 of JAPCYP010000073.1, read as the reverse complement.
CTGCTGCCTGATGATCCATTTCTGGATTGCTTAAGTATCTACCTTACACTCAAACAATGTATGCTATGTCCAAACGCATACAAACTTGAACATACATTAGACTCCCCATAGCATATGCACAAGGAATCTTCTGCATCTCCTGAATCTTAAGGTTTTCTTTTGGGCACTGATTGAGACTTAATTTGTCTCCCTTAGCAACCGGGGCATCACTTGATTGATAATCCTGCATGCCAAACCTTTTGAACACTTTATTGATATAGTTCCTTTGTCACAATCCTATAATACCCCGAGATTGGTCTCAGTGTATCTGGATCCCTAATACAAAGGAGGTGTCACTAAAATCTTTATTCTCAAACTTTCTTGATAGAAATCTCTTGGTTCCGTGCAATATGCCTATATCGTTAGTGGCAAGCAGTATGTCATCAACATACAATACCAAGAAAATATGCTTTCTCCCACTGAATTTGTGATACACACAATCATCAACATCATTCAGCTCAAAACCAAATGAGAGAATTATCTGATGAATCTTGTGGTACCATTGACGAGACGCCTGTCTTAGTCCAGAAATGGGTTTTGTCAATTTGCAAACCATTTTCTTTGGGTCTCCCAACACAAAGTTTTATGGTTGCACCATATAGAATGTTTCGTCAATGTTGCCGTTGAGAAACGCCGTCTTGACATCCATTTGATGAAGCTCCTAATCATAATATGCAACAAGAGCCATAATTGTCCTAAAGAGTCCTTCAATGAAACCAAAGGGAAGGTCTCTTTAAAGTCAATCCCTTCCTCTTGAGTATAACCCTTGGCTACAAGACGAACCTTATACCTATCCAAATTACCTTTGGAATCCCTTTTGGTCTTAAATATCCATTTGCAACCAATGAGCTTCCCACCTTCAGGTAATAGGACAAGTTCTCAAACCTTATTATCTTGCATGGACTTATACTCCTCATCATTGCTTCAATCCACTTTTCTGAGTTGGAATCTTGCATGGCTTGACGAAAATTGATTGGATCATTTTCCATCATACCATCATTTTCCTTATGTTCCTGGAGAAATACTATGTAGCCATCCAGAATAGCATTTCTTCTTTCTCTAGTGGATTGCCGCAAAGGCACTGACTCTTGAAGCACTAATTCTTGAGGATCTTGAGTTTGTTCTTCAGGAACAACTAACTCATCTTGAATGGGAGTTTGAACAACAATGTCTCGGGGAGGTTCCGGACTTGCTTCATTAGAAGCAACTATATGAATCAATTATGGAATTAAAACCGATTCTTCCTCAAAGACAAAGTCTCTAACCTTATTTCTCCCCCAAACTCAATATCCTCAAAGAACATGGCAGTTATCGTCTCAAAAAATTGTCTTTAATTTGGGATCGTAAACCTTATAGCCCCTGGATCGTTCTGAATAGCCAATAAAGTAGCCGCTCACTGCTCGGGATTCCAGTTTCCTTTCATTTGACCTATAAGGCCTTGCCTTAGCTGGACATCCCTATACATGAAATTGATTTAGACAAGGCTTTTTGCCTGTCCAAAGCGCATAAGGTGTTTTGGCAACTGCCTTAGTTGGCACTCTGTTCAGAATGTAATCTGTAGTCTTTAATGCCTCTCCCTAGAGTGACTCTGGTAAGGTAGAATGACATAGCATACTTCTTACCACATCCTTAAGAGTCTGGTTTCGTCTTTCAGCCACACCATTCATGCTAGATGACCCCTGGCATGGTGTACTGTGGGACAATCCACATTCCTCTAGGTACTTGGCAAATGGTCCCAGACGTTGTTCACCTTTATCCACCGTAATATTCACCACCAGAGTCAGATTTGACATTCCTAATATTAAATAAAAATTTTTTTTTTTTTGGGTTGATTCCCAACTCTAGCCTGAAATGATTTGAACACGTCCCAAATGACCATAATTTGACCTCATAATAGACCAAAGTAAGAAACATACCCTGACTTGCACGCCAAGCATGATATTTGGTACATTTCTTCTTAACATTCCCAATCATACCACAAAAGAAACAATTGTCACCTTAATTTTGTTTCTTTTGTGTCCAAAGCTTAGCAACTTCATTCTTAGTAGCCTTATTTTCCCTCTATTTTGCCCTTGTCCTTAAAGGTGCTTGCCAAGTGAGAACTTTATATCTTTTCTTGCTTCATCCTCTCTTCTTCTTGCACGCAATATGAAATGAACTCGTTAAGAGACCATTTCTCCTTAATGACAATTGTAACTGATCTTAAATTGATTGAATTGTGCAAGAAGAAAAACAAACATCAATTGCATGAGTAAGTCATAAGACAACTCGAGCTTTAGATCCTTAAGCATGGAAGCAATATTAGACACTACCATAATGTACCCTTTATATTTCCTATGCCTTTATACTTCATAGAAATCAAGCTTTGAGGGAGTGTGCTTGTTTCTGTCTTATCGCTTTTGGCAAAGCATTTCTCGATTTGGCAAGGAATTATTTGGCACTTTTTATCCCATCGGATATAGCACCCCTAAATGCCTTTTGAATGCCGTGCTTAATGATCATTAGACTCATGCGATTGGAGTGTTCCCACTTCTCATAAATTTTCCTCTCATCAGAGGTACCAGAGTCCATAGGAGAAGGGTGCTCCATCCTTAGTGTAAGTCATGATCCATGCAGCCAAGAACAATTAAAATGTTCTCTTTCCAGTCCTTAAAGTTGATACCATTAAGGACCAGAACCAAATTCATGTTAGTAGATACAATAGCAAATCCAGCACTAAAGAGAACAAAATAAACAACATAAATATACTCACATCATAATCAAAATTAAATCATCAACAAATTCAAATAATTGTATAACTCATCTCAAGATACCTAGTGCAACATTAATATCAAGTCTTTGGACAATAATATTAACTGCTAGTGGTACTCTTGTTGTAATGATCAAACATTGATAATAATGCATGTCAAATAATAAACCCCTCTTTGGATTGATTTATCATTCACATGTACAACCTTATAATTATCACATGCTTACCATCACATGTGTGTATATAATCTGGCCAAATATTAACCTTCCTTTGGGCCGATCAATATTCGCATGGATACACATACACACTAACATTCAACATTTCTCATGAGAAATCTACACAAGAGAGGTCACTTTGGCAACTTCTTGTTTCAATTGGCTCACTTAAAATGTTAAACAATTATACAATTCACAATTATAACCAAATATTTGAATTCATTCTGAACCTTTAATATGATTGTTTGAAAAACAAACACCGCAACTTAAACTGTAGCCCAGTGGTTGGCCCTCTGCGTACAAACTGTAGGTACTGGGTTCGATTCTCGCCTAAGCCAAACGGATCATTTTATTCATTTTCCCAAAAAATTACTTAAAATAAAATTAAGTGCACAAGGAGCCCAGAATGCATCAGTGAGAATTGATCCCTGGACACTTGCCAAACGACGCGCTCGCTCAAACCACTAGGCCAACCAACACACTGGTCTAAATGCCGAACTTTATATTTTTAAATCTAAACCGGAGGGTTTCATACACAAACAAAATAAATGAAAGGCGTCACATGACTCACTGCATCATTGCCATCACAGTCAGAAATTGCGATAACTTTAAATTAATAACATCAATGCTCTACTACATTTGACGTTGCAACATCAGCGTCCAAACAAGAGCCAATGAATAAAATTCCTTTACTTGTTGCATTCAAACAAAAGATAGACCCACAGTGCCTTAACAACTTAAGGAGCATGAAAGGTCAAACAAAATTGATCCAGAATTACACTGAAGTTCAAAAAGTAGAATAGAAACCTTAGGCCAAAACATCACAGATTGAAATCATATAAAATATATATTGCCCCAGTTGTATCCTTTATGCTTGTGCATTTGCCTAAAATGGGAGACCTTCTCATAAGAACATTTTGCATGCAATTCTAGCAAAGGGACGTATGCATAAACTAATACCATAATCATAAGAAGAAGAAAAATTCACCATGTAAGATCATGAACAAAATTTCCCGGAAAACTTGAAATTCTAAACCTTAAAATTCCTTAAATCATACATGAATTGATCATGGGTGGCTCTGATACCACTTGTTAAAACTTAAATACTTGTGCCTAGACATGTTTCTAATTCCTTAAACATCATGTAGACAAAACCAATATTAACAAGAAACATGTTCTTCATCAAGCACAAAACCAAAACCAATAATCTCATGTCAATTCAAGATGACTAATGAATGCGGAAGCGTACCCGGAGGATCCATGAAGTCTTGATGGAAATGATGATGTTCTTGATAGAGTAGTGATCTTCCAATTGTAGATTCTCCTTAACTTTAGTTCCTCCTCTAATGGGATGAAGAGAATTGAAGTCTTGCAATTAGTGTCTACAATTGGGGACCATAACCCCTTATTTATAAAAGTCATATGCCCTTTCATGAAGAGTCATGACTATCCAAGTTTTCTTATTTCTATTTTTGCCCATCATAAAAATAGAAGTAAGACCTATGGTATCTACACAATAATTTCCATGACAATTATGTCCTTAGCCATAAACCTTATCTAAATTAGATCACTTTAATTTGGCTAATTAAAATAATGGCCCTAACACATTTAAACATTACATGTGTGACCCAAAAATTTCTAACAATATACCCTCTCTTGTAAGAATGGTAACCAGAGGAAGGTTTGAGTCAATCCGACTCTTACCAATATAAAGCACTCCTACTTAGTGCAGATTAACAAATTGGAGCATAAGAACAATAACACCTATATGATATGTAGAACTCTCAAAATAATATGGTCAAGTGATAGTGTAAGAGGAGTAGTATAGAAGAGTGATTATCAGAGTTTTTAGCACAAAGAGAAAATAGTAGAGTTGTAATAAGTGATGGCTCAAAGTGATTTTATAAATTTGTGCAAAAGCTTAGAATATAAACACACACAGATATGTTTCACTACTGTCTCGCGTGTGTGTGTTTTACATGCTGTTGCAACTTTTCTTTTAACAACCAAGAATATGAACGTTGGTCTGATGATAATTTTCATTCAATGGAAATCTTTTGCAAATAATAATTGCTAAGCCAAATAAAAAAAACGTGTAAGGTTCAGCTACCAAATTGAATGAATATGAACGTTGCAAGGCTGGGCACTTTAATTCAAATGATTTAATCTCCAATTAAAAGAATTAATTGCCATGAAAGTAATAATACTATAAAACTCAGCAAATTTTTACTATTAAAGAAAATATGAACGTTGCAGAGCAAAAACATCAATGCACAAAATATGGCCAAGAGAGAGAGAACAAAATGCTTAATGCGTAAGATATGGCCAAGAGAGAGAAATGTGCAAGATCTCATATGGCAATAATGTTTCAAATATTTTGCTAACAAAAATCAATTCCCATTAAATAAAACGTGTAATATTCATAAGCCTCAAATTAATATCATTTAAAAGGGAATTTATATTTTCAAAAAAAAAATGATTGAAACAATAAAGACTTAGTGTGATCTTTTAGATAATACTAGAATTTAAAAAATAGTTTTGATAAAACATTTGTTTTTAACTAAATTTATAATAAATATGTTTTGCTTTTCATCATTAAAAACCTTGAGCAAAATTAGTAGATTTTAACACATGTAATAATCCTTTTAAGCACATGTTAAACGTGTGTGTGTGAGACCAATATTAAATTGAGAACTCCACTTACCATTTATACACATCTTTTAAAACAAGCAATACAAATACTGAAATTCTCATTTTGCCCATCTTGACTGCTTGTTTGACTTTTTGCCGCTTTTTGCACTTAAGACCTTTTTAAACTTTTTGCAATTTGATCCTTTAGAATTTGCGTGTTGGTCCTTGGACTTTAAATTTCCCTTTTGCTCATCATCAAAACAAATGTACCTATCAAGGCATATATCCACAAACTCCCCCTTTTTAATGATGACAAACATCTCATGGGGGAATGTAAAACCCCCCTCGGGCATTACATAACTAACACATTTCGGAAATAAAACTTAAAATAATAGCTGGTTTTCTTTCAAAAAATAATTTATAAAAGTAAATAAATACAAGTCTATAACTTTTTACAAAAAGTTCGACAGAGTCTCCTCTGTAATTTCAACATCCCAAACAAAAACACCTGCTAACATACTTACATTTTCATCCAAAAAGAAGGCTCTCAGAGCCATAATGCAAATAAAAAAAAAATGAAACTTCTCCAAAACTAAACTTGACTCGATAAATTGAGCTGGTCGTACTATGAGACTCTTACTGGAATAGATCTCGTGGTTTTTCCAGTAATACAACTTTCTTTAAAGGTCGGGGTCAATCCTTCCGAGTGGGGCAGGGAACCCCTCTACTCCATCTGTACACGCAACAGGATACCCAAGCAAACCAAACAGAAATAATGCAAGGGTGAGTTACCAATATATGAGTTTTAGCATAGCAGTCATATATTTAACATAATAAACAGCACTAAAAATACCAAAGTAACAACTCATATAAAAATAATAATATTCATATCATAAGATTGTTCCGATTTAAGACTTTATTCGTAAGTTTTCTGTTAACACTTCAATATCCACTTTCTAACACGATCTCCGGAGATCCTAACTTCCCTTCTTCGAGTATGATAGGCAGCGATATTTCCTATAACACAATTGTTTCGCATTGGGTGGCCTCTCCACTGGGTCTTTTCCCCAATTGTTCTAGGATTTCGCGTATCACCTAAATAAGATTTGATAGTCCCCTATTGAGTACATTCGTGCAGGGTAGTCGATTTCCACGACAAGAGGTTGCAAAGCCCGAAGCATTTCGTGGAGTTCGAGCCCGAATGTCCCTAAAGACCCAAAGACCCAGGAACATGCCTTTGGTCCGTAACTATCAAATTTGTCAGTTCACCCTGTGTGAAACTGTAGCTCGACGACACGTCTGCCAGAACATCTTTTCAGATATTAATCAAATATTTAATATCCACTTGAATTTTAAGATCTTTGTTAAAGATTTTTCAAAATCTTTTATCAACAGACACTAGTCCGACATCTCGGAACGCTAGGTCCTTAACAGGAGGAAGGCTAGTCTAGCTTCACAGTAATTAGAATCTAGTCTGAAATCTTAGCACAGAAGTCTAGTCCTTTTCTGTTTCCTTTCCACTTTCCAAAGAAAGCCAAAAATCACTTTTCAAATTTTGTGTTCATATACTTTTTATAAAATAAAGTTTTTCATTCACAAGCCATGACTAAGGTCGTGCTTCAACCAGTCTCAATAATTCAACAACACAGACAACAACATATATATATATATATATATTCATCAGATATATATAGTTTAAATATCTCAGCATCATATACTATACTTATACATATATATATATATATATATGTGTGTGTGTGTGTGTGTGTGTGTTTCCACAGTCAATCAACATAATATCAACATATTATAATTCATCACATGCAGTTCATAACATTAAGTATGTAACTACTAGGAACTCCTCAGGCTTACTCCCTTTACCTTTTAAGACCAGAAAAGATTCTTTATCTCAAATTCCACAACTTACTCCATGTCCAACGAAACTTCACAAGACTAGACGCCCACTAACAACTTGAAGCCTTGTAACACACCAAGTAACTCAGAACAATTTCTTAACATGAAATTTCATGTTTCCTCTAAACCAGTGCAATCATGATCAACATCCAAGAGAGTGTCCAAGCACATTAATCAGTCAAACAAAATAATCCCAAATTAAAAATCCTCAAAATATAAAATAAGAGGAAACTACATATTTAATTTAACCAAATAGAATTTATTTCTGAATAAGATCAAATTGGGTAAAAAGGATCATTTAATTTGAAAATCATGAAATTAACTTTAGAAATCATAAATTAAAGGTCCCAATTGCAATAAAACATAGTTAAGTTTACAAAAATATAACTAATTTTTATTAAAAACAAATTTGGGCTTTAGGGTTCATAACCTAAATTGGGGAAAATCCAATTTAGCCAAAGAACAATGAAATTGACTTAGAGAATCACTAATTCACAGTCCCAATAGCATAAAATAAGGTTCAATTTTAGAATTCAAAATAGAAATTAAAGAACTAGGGTTAGGGTTTTGCCATTGATTTGGGGTTCTCATAATCACCAAGGATTTGGGGTAAGAAACTCACCCAAGATGAAGAGAAAGATGGAGTGGTGGCTGTCTTGGAGGTCCGGCGCAACTGCGACGGCAGAGCACCGGCGAACGGCCTGAAACGGAGGAAGGAAAGGGGCCAAAACATTCAGGCGAAGGGCGCGTGGCTGTCTTCTCCAGTCCAGTGGCCAGCGGCGGCGTTCCAGGGCAGGTCGACGGCACCGAACGGAGCTCGCGGTGGTGACGACGCGATGCACAGGGAGGAACGAATGGACCAGACGCATGGGGCTCACGCGGTCATCTCCATCCTCTCGCGGCGGTCGGACGAGCTTTGGAGGTGGCGGTACGCGCGGAGGGACGGTGGAGGGTGGCTGGGTGCTGGGTTGTGGAGGGAAGGAGGAAGAAAAATGAAATGAGGAGGAAGAAGAAGCAAGTAGAAGATAGGAGAAGGGGATGGGGTATCGGGTTTTCTGATGGAAATAGGAGAGAGTTTTCTATTTTTAACTTAGTAATTAGTGATGGGTACAAAAATGAGTGATAAATATTGAGTCTAAAATTAAATACGTTTTTGGCTCTTGAATCTAAAAATAAAGGATGACAAATCTATACTTTCAAATTTTGAAATAAAGTAGATATTGATAGTTGAATTGATCAACTAAGAAAATCCACGATGCAACATTTAATATCTGATTAATGTCAAACCAATTTATTTTCAAATCTAAAAATAAATAGAGTAAAATACGAAAATACTTTTCTTTCAATCATATCATTTAAAATATTTTTTTTTAACAAATAATAATAGTGACAATAATATGATATTATTGTGTAGTAAACGTGCATACACTGAAATAAGTCAATGTTAACGCACTCAATAAAATAACTTTTAAAAGAGTAAATAAATTACTCAAGATTAAGCGTCATAAAATAACAAAATTTAGTGTCCAAAATAATTACTATTCCAACAAAATAATTTAAACTGACATATTTTATCGATATTGAGAAACGGTAAAAACCGGGGTGTTACAGGGAATTTCTAAAAAATAGAGTTAGAGCAATAAAATATATCACACATTTTAGTTTCGCTCTACTCCCCCTTACTTTATGCAATTTGAGCAATCAATATATATCTCATTTCATAATTTTGCTTCTACTCCCCCTTAAGCATGCAATCAATAAAAGATTTGCCAATTTGATTTTCTCTACTCCTTAAGCATGCATTTATTAAATTCATAAATCAATTTGACTTAGCTTATCTCCCCCTTAAGCATGCACTCATGTAATTCTCCCCTTTTTGTCATTATCAAAAAGCGGGAAAAGTATTATAACCTTAATATGGCATATATCCACTAAAGTAATAGTCAATTTTAAGTTTGAGATATATAGACCATGGCATGCATAAGTAGAATTATCAAAGAGATATAAAAATGAAGTACGTGCGGAAGCAAAAGTGCCAGGTAAATTAACGCAGCACAAAGGTTACTCAATTTTTTTTTTATTCCATATGAAGCTCTTATTTATCTCAAAATAGAGTTAATCCCAAATAAATTAACTCATAGAATCATCTCCCCTATTTGATATTTCAATTTATTTAGGCATCAAGAGATGAGACATTCATACTTTCAATAAGGGAATTTTATAGATATAACACAGATTAAAAAAAAAATTCACCCCCTTTGACAAGTATATATTCTTGTATTTTATGCTTCCCTTAAACATGTAAATATTTCTCCCCCTTTCGAAAATAATTTTTCAAAAATAACGTTTCATTTATGGGAGAAAGAATAGAAGCCACATTTAAAATCAACAACCATTAAACAATTCATACAATAGAATATCATAAAAGATTAGGATTGATAAACTTTTTAAATTAAATATTGTGTGGTGCTTTCTAGACTTCTTTGCATAATCGATTATTGTAATTGATTACAGCTCCTCTGGAATTTTCCATTTTCTCCCCCTATTACGTGTAATCGATTATCTCAATTGATTATTGGCTTACTGACTTGTTGATAATCGATTATCTCCTTTTGGTAATCGATTATTGCTTGAATTTTCTGAAGTTTGCTAATATTTTAGGAGAAAACCTGTATAGCCTTGTTTCCACACTTCAACGCAAAGATTAGAAGTAACAAGGTGAAAATAAGGATGCATATACAAGCATTCATGTAATTTGTGATTGATTTAAAATATCTCTTTATTAATTACAATCACAATAAGTTTTAATTGCTTGTGTAGTGGTTAAAGCATTCCATAAGTTGAAGATATAATTTTATTTCAATTAATCATCTAAATTCCAAATTCAAAACCTTTTGAACTTAAACATAGAAAAGAATATGAATTTTGAATATGAATTTTTGAATAATTTTGGCAATAATAAATATTCAAATAAAATATTTGCCAAACTCATTAATCACACTCTCTAACAATATCTATTTAGTTATTTGTGGTATAGTAAAAAGCTTTCCATAACATCAGAAAATTTCAATTTAATTATCTACATTTCAAATTTAATGAGATTTTCGAAATTAAAAATTTGATTTGAAATCATTGACAATTTGGCAATCAGAAATATTCAAATGAAAGATATGTCAAACTCATTTAAAAACATTCTTTATTTACCACAATCTTTAATGAATTTCCATTTATTTATTTGTGGTGTAATAAAATATTTCCATAACCTGAAAACTTTTGATTTTAAAACAATTTTCAAATCAATTGTTAATAAATATTGATTCAATCATCATAAATAATTTCTCATCATAAATTTTCGAAATTAGCCAAAGACAATTTAAAATTTGAATTTGAGATTTGAAATCTTGAATAATTTTGGCAAGAATAAATGTTCAATTTTAGAATATGCTAATCTCTTCAATTTTCTCATTTTTAACCACAATTTCAATAACTGTCTATTTAATTACTTGTGGTATGATTGATGCTTTTCCATAAGAATATTTAAATTTCAAATAATCAAATGAATTTTTGAAAATAGCACCAAAAAGAAATTTCAGATTTGAATTTTAAAAACTTGAATGATTTTTGGAATGAAGAGATATCTTAATAAAAGACATGTCAAACTCATTTGAATTGTTTCCTTCTTAACCATAATTGAATTTAAATTTCATTTAAACATTTATGGTGTAATTATGGATTTTCATAAGTTGGACAATTTTAAAACTTCAATTTCTATCACCATAAAAAATTTTAAAATAGCTACAAAAGATTTGAAATTTGAATTTTAAGTCATGAAATTTAAATTTTTCATTAAAAAGAATATCATCATAATTTATGTTGATCATCTTAATTTCAAAAACAATCATCGATAAATTTTCATATCAGATTTTAATTTTATGATAAATGAGGAAATAATGATTTTTGAATTTCAAAAAGTATCACCATAATATAAAATTTCGAAAATCACAATAAAAAATTGATTGCTTGAATTTTGAATTTAAGACAAGTATCATCAAAATATTCATTGATCATTTAATTTTTCAAGATCAATCCTCCATCAATTTTTCGAATCAATCATCATTAATAATTTATTACCACAATCTTAATGGTTTTAAATTTGAAAATGTGTGGTATATTAATTCATGATAAGAAGTAAATTTTTCAATAAAGTGCAATCATGAATTAGTTAATAAATTTTGGATCATCTTTGATTTTATGATGAAGTGATGATTTTTGAATTTCAAGATATATTTTCATAAAATGAATTTTCGAAAAAAAAATTGAATTTAAAATCTCAAAAATTGAATTATCTTTAGTGGAGTAATCAAAAGATATTAAATTAAATTAATAGCTTATTGATCATTTGAATTTCGAAAATTGATTCTTAATAAACTTTTCAATCAACTTTAACCATGAAATAAATCACTAATTGATTTTCAAATCAGATTTTGAAATAATCGTGAAAGTAAAAATTTCTCAAATTCATGGTGGATAAAGAAATTTAATGTCAATTCAAATTTGAAAATATTTTTATTTGAATAGAAAAATAAATCAGAAAACATATCAGAAAGAAACATTTATTAGAAAGTTAATTAGGGTTTTATTAAAAAAATATTTACACAAAATTCCATATTTTGTAGTATAATCGATTATGATAATCGATTACTACACTTCTGTCTATCTTCCCTAATTTTTCCGAGGATGCATAATCGATTATCTAGATAATCGATTATCCCATTCGATTTTAAAAATTTCATAACAAGGGAAAATTGTTCATAACATGCTTCATAAAATAATCAAAAATCATATGCGCATGTTCTTGGCATTTAGCACTGAGTTCATCCATCATGAAAGAATTTCATAAACAAATAGTCATTTTCATGTTTGAATTATTTGAAGGAATATTTCTATGTTTCATCTTGAGTAAATTCATATAGACATCTTTATCATCATACCTCCATTTAAGAAATTTCACATTTGAGCATGTATGGGAGATAGAGGATGAAGTTACCTCGTTCTTTGAATTCACAAGATGAGTCTTTCTTACCCACTTTTGTTTGAGCTTGAATTTAGCTCTTACATCATCTATCTTGTTCTTTGAATTGTTCATCAAGAGACTTTTGCTTCTTCTGTTAGTAATTGCATTTTTGACTTTATGAACCATTCTTCTTGATGTCCTTTTCTTTACCAATGTGACACCCTTCTACCCCGCATGTTATAAAGCACTTAATATAAAATCAATTAAATGAAAACATGCATATTACTGGAGAATTTAAAAACTATTGTCCATGGGTAGAAAAGTCCCACATGAACCAGTTACAACGTGGAAAATGAAATAAGTTTAAAACAGTAAAAACATAACAAACCAATAACCCAACCCCGATGTCACAACTCAGAGCTGGTATAACCGTTCCGGAAACATATCCTCGGAAATACAACTGAAATAAACTAACATAACATAACATAAACTAGCCCTAACTATGAGTGGCGGCTCCTCAGAGTCACTCCTCTCCGGGCTGCTCGTCATCCTCTGCAAGGTGCCAATCAGGCCAAACACAAACAAATATGGGGAGTAAGAATCATGTAACATAATAGCAAGGAGATAGGTAGTAAAGTAAACAACAAGCATAGCAACATCACATCAAACATCAACATCATCATTATGCTATGCAGTGCAATGCAGTCCTACTCCGCTAAACCAACAATGCATGTGGATCCACTAAACTCGGGATGGACGACTTCGGAGTTTAATATCCACGTTGAGAATCTACTCAACACCGGAGAATCTACTCCTTGGATAGCCAACGCATCAAACCAACGAATGCCTCGTCACGGGGACGCTAAGAGAATCTACTCCAACCGTGGATGGCCATATCGCCGTACTCTAGGACGACCTCCCCTATGTCGAACATCCCTAAACAACTCCGATGCAATTCGTATGCAACACAACAACAACGGCATCACCACCTCCATAACTCCAACGGCATCGACCGAAAATAACAGCGGAATCAACCGCAACATCCCCAAACCACGGGGTCAAGGCCTCCTTGGCCAAAAAGCACCAAGGCACAACTCAACAGCTTGCGGTACCCAATGGGTATCGACTTATCAACTCAACGCCTCACCATCTCATCCTCTTAATTATCTTTAGTGAACATTAGTCAAATTGTCTAATCCACTTATCATCATTGGGGAATGTGGTTTAAAACCCCTTAAAGTCCTTTAATTCTGTTCTGTCCAAGGGGGTTGAGCACGGTCGTGCTCATAACCCAGCACGGTCGTGCTTAAACACGTGAGGGGCGTGCTCCCCTTTAAGTGAAGCACGGTCGTGCTTCTTATTGAGCACGGTCGTGCTCTTTGTCCTGCACGGCCATGCTAAACAGCGCGGCCATCTTCCTAGAATGCAACTGGGAGCACGGTCGTGCTCCCTGTTCAGCACGGTCATGCTCATCACGCGACAGTACTGTTCTGGCCAGAAATAGTAATCGTGTTCTAACCAAATTTAAGAGTTTAATCAGTTAACATCCTACATCAGTTATCAACGTGTTTTAAGGATTAAACTCGGCAACATTATCAACATTAACGCAACAGTGGCATCAACCAACCACATCATCATAATCATAGCCATACCAACAACATAAACTCAAACCAACCATTATGAACATAGGCATACATATTATCATCACTAGCATGTTATCAGAACAACCAACAAGTCATGCATACATAAACAGATAATCATACAAACAGAACTGGGGCCATGGGGACCCCTTTACTCTACTCTAACCCCGAGCCTATGATCACACTACCCTTCTCCCCATACCTGGATTGAAGGTATCTCTATCGGCGTCCTAAACAACGAACCGGCTCCTCCCCTTACAGCGGCTTACACTGAAACGAACCTTGGATCAATAAAACATCAAAGATTAGTTCCCTATTCACAATAATGAAAAGGAACTTAGACAGGGAAGAAATGTTACCTAGGTAATAAACACAGTTAACCAACGATCTCCCAAGAGTTTCCAATGCTCAAAGATCGATCAAGATGGAGGAAAAACGGAAAAGACTCGTACTGGCCGCACACAAGGTGGCTGCTACACTCACAAATTAGGGTTACACGTTAAACCCTCGAGCTCTGTTCACATATATAACGTTCGGACCTGAGCACGGTTGTGCTCTCCCTTGAGCACGGTCGTGCTCCACTTAGCGTCACCGAGATGCGGTCCACGTATTGAGCACGGGCGTGCTCACTGTTGAGCACGGTCGTGCTCAACTTAAAATCAGAAACACGCTCCTGACTATAAGGACGGGCATGCTGGCTAATGAGCACAAGCGTGCTCATGTACCAGAAAGGGACTTTTAACCAAAAATCCAACTAAGCCCTCGAACGATAAATCCAACTTGATAAAACCAGCTTAATTAAATAAATTCCGAAAAATAGGGTGTTACAACCAAGATAGATTGTTTCTCCATTGTGGAATTTACCTGCAAATATGAAGTACTAGAGAGACCTTTTGGTACCCATTTCATATTGGGTCCTTGTGGGTTAATGGACAAGATATTTGTGCCTTTAGGCACCCAAATAAATTTATTTCTCATAGAATAATTTTTCTTATAATTGCACATATGAGAAATATAATAACAATATTCAAATAAATCGAGTAAACCTCATACACACATGCACATAGCTATTGAATATCCCTCAGGTTGTCCCCTCTTACCTTTTGTGAAGGTAAAGGTACGTGATGCTTGAGGAAGTGTACTACGAATGTCCTCGTCTACTCCGCAACGAAAGTCTAAGTTTATGAGTACAAAACCACAAGTTAAAAGTTAACCAAGAACACTAAACCAAGAAGGTATAGGTTCGGTCATGGCATGAAATAGGGTTAGAGGTTTTCAAAAAAGAATACAACTCATGGATTAATGATCTTTAAGTGTTAGGAGTTCATAACCAAGGTTCACTTTACAATGATAGAACAAAAATCCCACTAAATCCATGCTTAGGGTTTTGGCCTCTTTAGTATAAGTAGGCTAGAAATTTCCAACCCTTCTAAGCTCTTAGATTTAGCGTTAAAAGATATCAAGAAGTCTAAATTCATGATCATATTGAAAAATGAAACAAAACATCCTAGGTTCACAACCATCATAGGTTTGGCCATCATAGGATAAATAGGCTAGACATCTTTAAACTTTCCAATCTCTTAGAATTAGCATCCAAACGTATTAAGGAGCTGTGAACACCTAATTTTGTCCGCTTTTATTAAATTCTAATTTTTATTTTATTTTGTTTTGTTTTTCAGGCAAATAATAAAGTAAGGTGAAGAAAAGAAAAGAAGAAATAAAAAGAGAGTATTAGGCTCAATTTCTTCCAAGTCCATCAGAAATAAAAGAACAAAAAGAAAGGAAAATGCACCCTGCCCATCAGAATGACCCAACAACATCAGACACAAAAAAGGAGTTGACCTTGGTTATAAAACTAAAATAAATGACCGAAACAGGAATTGAACTTGCAACCATGCAGCTGACATATAAGATCACAACCACCAGGAAATGTAACTGTTTTGTGCTTATTCTGCATCGTTATTTCATTTTAACCATTTCTTAAATTTGGAAAATCTGTTACAGCACCTCCCTTAATTTTTCATTTTATTGGGCCGGCCCAGAACCTCACTACCAGACCGGGTCGAGCGCGACCCGGTTCTTATGACCCGCTCCACCTCTTATTTTTTCCTTTCTTCTTCTTCTTCTTACCCTAGCCGCCTCCCACATCAGAACACCACCACCAAAACTTTTCTTTTCCTCCTCCCCCTTCCCTCCATGGCAGCGCCTCCATCTCCTTCCTTGCCGCCCCCATCATTTTTTTTTTCTCTCCTCTCTTATCCTCTGCCATCACCGCCTCTTCTCCTCTGTCACACGAAATCCCTCCCCCATGTGACTCCATTTATTCGTTTCTGACAAAAGATTGAAGGAGATGTTAGGGATTGCGGCTCATGACGCAAGAGATAAGGATTTCTGCTCAAAAGCAAGGGGACAGAGACGTCATTGCCATTAATGAAGATGCAAGTTGAGAGAATGGGTCCCTAGACTTTTGCCTATAAAAGGGCGTGAAGATGCCAACAGAGAGGGGGGCCTGGAAAATTGCTGTTTTTGGTTACTCTGAGGGTTCCGAAATTGTTGTGTTGAGTTACTCAGTGAGAGGCTGAAAATTCTAGTTCGTGGGTATACTTGTGAGGGTCCGAGAATTCTGAGTTAGAATACATCTTTCCCTCTTGTAAATTCAGAAACAAAAAGAATAGGGATTTCTCTGTTTTCCTTTTCCTCTTGTTGCTAGTGAGGCTCTGCTTGCTTATGCATTGTAATACAAAAATTTCAAAGCTAATTGCAATTGCTTGGAGTCTCCCTCTGGTAATCTACTTGTCTTTATTTCTGTACTGAGGAATTTGAATAATTGATGTAAACTCACGTTATTTAACTCTGTCTGAATGTGTTCATATATCTGGATAACTGTAATGCCATAGGTTTGCATCATTTTAATTCTCTCTTTGTGAGTTATTATTTATTTTGATGGAACACCAACTATTTGATGAAAAGCATGAACTAAATTCTTGATCAATGGCTGTAAAAACAACTTTCAATATTTTCTGGTTGGTTCTTATATGCTAACAACTGAATTCATTTTCATCTGCATCAATTTAAGAGGAGTTTGAATTTTCATCTTTGTGGTCCTAATTTATAAGAACAATGTTCGAAGCATGATCTTTTTGTGTGATGCGTATTTGACAAAAGCTGTTGAAACTGTCTGTGTATGATCAAGTCAGCTTGTTTCAGATTTACTCATTCGAAAGCTATTAATATGCCAGGATCATGAGTTTGAATGTATTCTAAGTTGTCATTGTCTATAAGAAGTGATAGAATAATAGATTAGAGAACCTGTTTTGCTTCTCATTTATTTTGCTTGTGAATTTCATGTGTGTGTTGCTGGATTTCAGCTTCTTAACAGTTGGTACTTTTAAAACCATAACTTTAGCCACATAACTCGAAATCAAGCACCGTTTTTTTTCTTTGAAAGCTAACATATAAATCTTCAAGCCATAAAAATTTCAGGCCAAAATTCTATCTGAGTCGGTTCTAGTGATTTTTACAAAAACAGATTTGTTTCTTTTTGCTTCAGATTTTGGACAGCATGGATAAATTCATGTTTAGACAATTCTTTTTGCTTCCTTCTTGGGTGTCTTGAGTGTTTAAATTGTTCAATGTGGTCTGCTCTCTATATGTATTAATGGATACTTGAGATATATACTAACTTGAATTATGATTGTTGTATGTCCATTGTGTGCGTATTATGTTTTGCAACATGATGAGTTTTTTTTCCTTTTTTTTTCTTTCTTTTTTTTTGTTCATTGGTTAATGGTTGTGGTGAATTGTGAATTTATATCGATTTTCTGGAATTGATTTTGAGTTGTGACTGACTTCTTTAGCTTGTTAGACTGATAAAATTTGGGTCCAATACTGTCATCATCACGAGCACATTGAATTCATCTCTCTTGAATCTTGCTTAAGGCCATGATATTGTGTTGAGCATATGTGTTGCAACCTGTAATGTCCAAGGGTCTTGGTAGATATGATGTCTTTGTTGATGAGCTCCCATTTGTTCTTTGTTGTATTGCATGTCCTGGATATTTTGCTTGGTAGATCTACATCAATTCTTATCATTGCTTGGTTGGATCATGCTCAAGCATGTTGACATGTTGTACTTCTTTTCCTGCTTCTATTCGTGAGTGACTAAAGAAAACAACAATAAAGAAGAAAAGCAATTGAAAATAGAAGGTTGCAAAAGAACTAAAAGTTAACTCTGTAGGAAGAGTGGTTTTGTTCCAAAAATCTGCTTGCAATTTGTTCTAAGAGTTTGTGTGTGTTTAAAGAGTTCACTCATCTTTTTAAGGATGCTGTCACACACGGGTCTAATAGTTCTAATGTCCTGGATTTAATCATGCTTTGCTTTATGTCAATGTGTCATTAATGCTCACCAAACTAAAAAATAGAGAAGTTAGAAACTGTTTTTTAGGAACTTCTTTTATTTTTGTAAATTACTTGGTCATCTCTTTAGATTTTTTTTTAAAATAAAATAAAATAAATATTTTTGAGGCCATGAGAATGAACCAAATAAGAAAGTTCTTAAAATCAGTTATCTTGCCCCATTTTTTTATTCATGTAAACATGATGCCGTAATTACTCGCTCGTAAATTAAGTTTCGGTGATGTCTCTGGCTATACGTTGAGCTTCACTTGCGCGTGATAAAATGGCCGATCTAATCGTAATGATTTATTGGTTATAATATTCAAACTTTTCTTTTTCTAATAAAAATCACAAGTTCTCTTTTAAAATTAATTTACCCCCCAAAATAAAGTTCGATATAAAGGAATCAATTTAGTTGTACAATTAATTGATCCCTCAACCATTCAAGAGTGTACAATTAATTGATCCCTCAACCATTCAAGAGACGTCTAAGTTTCTACAACTTGACCTCTCAAAATTTTTATTAGAAATAAAATTTCTACAGTAGAAACTATAAAATAAACATGATAAAAGTTGATAACTCTATTATTTAAAAAATAATAATAAAATGATCTATTACTTTAAAATAAAAAGAAAGATTTTTTTTTAGGGGAATCAATTTAGTTTACACTTGTTGATTTCTTAGCCATTCGAGAAACGTCTAAGTTTCTACAACTTGACGTCTCAAAAGCTTTTCTCTATAAATAAAAATTCTTTTACACTAAAAAAAACAACTATTAAATTTCTTGATTCACGTTTCAAATTAATAAATGTTCAAGGGAATTAGTTTAATCGTATGACTTAGTGATTCCTCAATCATTCAAGAGAATTCTAAGCTTATACAACTTTATCTCTCAAAATTTCCTTTTTAGAAATAAAAATACTTTTACGTTAAAAAATAAAATTACAAAAGTTATCTTATGGAAAATTGAGAAAAGGTCAATTTAGCTACAACAGCTTGTTGATCTTACAATCCGAGCTATTTTAATTGTACAATTTAATGGCTCATTAATCTAATAAAAGAGGTAATTTTAATTTGCACAATCTAAGGGTAACTGTTATAATGACGGATGCTCTAGGGTGTCGTGGGGATAATCACCTATGCCTTCCCTAGACATAATCGACTCCCGAACCCTATTCATCTCTATTTCCAAACAAAGACCAGTCGCTCTTCAAGAAGGGTTTTCCTAACGTTTCCCAATAAAAAAACTTTGGTGGCGACTCCATTCTGAAGAAGGAAAATCAATCCTGTTTTTCCTTCCCGCCGCGAAACCGGTCGCGACAGGAGCTCAAGTCCATGATCATATTGGAAAATGAAAACAAAACATCCTAGGTCCACAACCATCATAGGTTCGGCCATCATAGGATAAATAGGCTAGAAATCTTTAAACTTTCCAATCTCTTAGACTGAGCATACAAATGTATTAAGGTGCTCAAGTCCATGATCATATTGGAAAATGACAACAAAACATCCTAGGTCCACGACCATCATAGGTTCGGCCATCATAGGATAAATAGGCTAGAAATCTTTAAACTTTCCAATCTCTTATACTTAACATCCAAATGTATTAAGGAGCTCAAGTCCATGATCATTTTGGAAAATGAAAACAAAACATCCTAGGCCACTAATACATAGTTTCGGCCATCCTTGGAAAAATAGGTTAGAGTGTGTGTTTGATACAAGCTCTTAGAATATAAAAGTAGAGATTAATAGAAGTTCATAGAAATTGGTTTCAACTCAAACAGAGTTTCCTATGATTTTCTAAAGATTTTAGAAGTTAAAATCTCAATAAGAACCTTTGAGAACACATAGTGTAAAATTATGAAATAAAGTAGAGAACTTGAAAAAGGAGAATATGAGAGTATTACCCTTGAAGCTAGAAAGAAAATGTATGAAGAACTTGAAGCTTGAAAATAAATAAAAATGGAAGCTTTAAGTGTTAAAAGCTTGAAGTAAGAATGGAGAAGAAGAAGAAAATGGAAGAGATGAAATGAAGTGGGTATTTATAGAGTGGGGGAGAGTGGCTTGAAGAGGGAGGAAGAGTGAGCTTGGAGAGCAAGTTTGGAGTTAAGGAGGTGTTTGGTTGGAAAAAGTGAAGAAAAATGGGTTTTTGATTAGAATATGATATAATTTGAAAATGTGTAATGATGGTACTTTTTGAGTGTGTCATAACCCTTGTCAATCACATCCCCTCATGTCACTTCACTCCTTTTGTGCTCCCTAATCTGCTCCATTTCATATCCAGTTGCACTTCCGATCGTAGTTTTAGACGTTTTCACCCGAATAAAATATTATATTATATTTTCGAACGTAAATTTTCAAAATAACCTAAGTTGAAGGATACATGATAAAAACACTAACTGTTTCGTTCACCGGTCAAAATTAGGTTTTCTGCTCAGCAAACTTTTACTGTCAGTGAAAACACAGACCGGCTTCCGTCTGAGTTATCAACCGAAACTTTAACAGTGACTTTATACGGTAGGATAACAGAAGAAAATGATTCTAGTCTATTTAAAATCATCCTCTGGATTTTAATAAAAATAAACACATATAATTATGTATTTACTGATATAGAAAGACACAGAAATCGGGGCGTTACAATTCTTGTGTCATTAGAAAATAGACAGATTTTGTGACAATATAGGCTTTGAAATTTTGAAACTTGATTCTGTTTTGGTGTATCAATTACTGTTGTATGTTGTTGAAAATTCATGACAGATTTTATTTTCACCTTTTCTCTTGCTAGCTTGGCTAAGGAAGTCTTTGGGAAATTTCTTTTTATTTTCCTCCCTAAAATGGAAACTGTCACTAAAAGTAACATGGGATTCATGTTCAAACTTTTAGGTTTCTAAGTTGTCTTTCATTTCATTAGAACTTTGCATAGCAAACTGTTTAACCTCTTCCAAGTTCTAAGGCTTGTATTTGGTGAAGTGAGAAGTCATCACTCTTTATGATTTTGACTTTTTCTGTTTTGTTGTTTGTGATTGGATATGATTATGAGAAAATGAATCATATCATGGCATTAAAAACTTAAAATGGTCTATGTTTAGTGAAACTTAAGGTTTCAAAACTATTCTAGCCATCATTTAAGGCCACAATATCTATGTGGGTGAGATGTTTTTGTAAGTCCTTCATTTTTGGAGGCCATATGGTACTAGAAATTAAGAGATGCCTAATTGTTGTCATAGAGCGCTGACTACCATATCAACCAATTTAAACTACGCGTGCCTTAATTCCACTTACACTTGAGGTACCTAGTAAAGGTTTTTATACTTAAAATGCCTATGCTTAGATTCATATTCAGTAAATAACTCAGTCCAAGTAAGGACCCGGTAAAAAGAGCTGGTGATGAAAGGGTGAGTTATAATAGAATAGTTCCGTGGTGGCATAAAGTTTGATTAGTCTTACTTGGCAAAATAGTTGAGGTAAGTAGGTTATGAGAAACTTTACCACTATGTGAGTTTAATTATGATATGTGTGTATATAAGTAAGTATCTGTTGCAGATGATTGTTGGGATTAAGGGTGCTAGCATAGCTAGGATGTCTAATTTCATAGTGATGCCTTGCACCCTTCTTGATATAAAAAAATAAATAAATAAATAAGTATCTGTAATTTAATGAGGATGATCAAACAAAATATATTGATTACTCATATGCTTTACTTGTAGCAGGAACCCGTTGAGATATATTTCTCACTAGGTTCCTCTTTGTTTCATATAACGGGTATATATTGGGAACTAGTAAGCAAGCTTTGGAGATTCCTTGACAATCACCCAATAGAGTCCCAGGTTATGGTAGTTTTTCACAGCCGGATCAAAGTTTGAGTCTTACTAGGAGTCGAAATTTATATGGGATTGAATTGTAAATTAGGGGAGAAATGCTTATTTGTATTAAATTAATCCAATTCTATGTTTAAATTCTACAAAAATCTCTTGTAAAAATGTTTCTCTTAGTTTAAAAATTTCTATGTTCAACTATTATTCTTCATGCTATAATGAGGTTTATATATTAGTACTTAATAGTATCGTGGTGGAAGCATGGATATTACAGGAGCCGTGTATGGGTGGGGGTATTTTGGTCCAAAATTGGTTTGGGACTAAGTTGGAATTACCATAAAAGTCCAAGGGCAAAAAGGTCATTTAACATCCTAAATATCTAGATATTTATTTGTTTCATCATGACTTTGACGAGTCATGATGTGACACCTATCGCTTGTCCCATTAATCACTTCCATCACCTAAGTTCCGTATCCGGCTCCGTCGTTTACCCGACTTAGGTTTTAAGCGCGTTTTCTTCGAGCATTCGGCCGAATAAAATATACTATTTATTTTTAAGCGAAATTTTCAAAATATCCAATATCGTTGAAAATATGATATAAATCTAAATTGTTTTGTTCATGAGTCAAAAATAGGTTTTCTGATCAGTAAAATCTTACTGTCAGTGAAAACGCAGACCGGGTTCAGTCAGAATTTTCAACCCAAAATTTAACCGTAACCTTTTACTATCAAGTAGAGTCTAAATATGATTTTGTTTTAACCAAAATCATTTTCTGGGTCTCGGATAAAAATATAAACAGTTATATATCTTACCGATATTGAAAATAGTAAAAATCGGGGTGTTACACAAACAAATGTGCAGACATGCTTGCAAATTTGAGCCATCGTGCAGACTTCTCTTTGACTGTTATTGATCACCCCTCTCCCCTCCTAGAGTTGTTTGTTAGCGATGATAGGAGAGGAAGTGGGCTCCCTGTTGTAATGACCTTTTAGGTTTTTTTTTTTCCTTTCCTTTTCTACCAAAAAAAAAATTTTATCAGAAGGAAAACACGATCTTGAATTTTACAATTTCATTCAAAATATTTTTTTTTCTCCATGTATTGGAAATAGGGTCTTGCATTTTACAATATATTGGAATGTATAAATAAATGTCAAGCTATACTACTCCCTATACTAAATAGGGATGGCAATGGGTAGGGTATTATAGTACCCGTCCTCATACCTGCGTTTAAAAATTTACCCGTGCCCGGACCCTTACCTTCGTGCGTAACAACTTTAGTACCTTTACCCGTACCCAATGAGTACCTAAGTAGCCGCACCCGCACCTGTTACCCGCACTTTATCTGTGAAAAAGTAATAAATAACAAAAGAAACATTATAACTATTAAAAAACATGTCTTTTAAATCTACTTATAAAATACTACAAATCAAAATATTTAGATAAATAAAAACATTCAAAAATGAATTATAAATACAATTAGGTTTAGAAAGTTAAGAATTTTTAGATTAATTTTGATTTTAAAATTTGTATTATAGTTAAAATTATATATATTAGTAATATAAATGAATAAATAAATAATTATATATGCATATACATATGTACGGGTGCAGGGCGGGGTGGGTACCATAGTACCCGTACTCGCACCCATACCAGTTCAAATTTGCGGGTAATTACCCGTACCCGGATCGCTACCCATTGTACGGGTAATTACCCTACCCATCGTGGGTAATTTTTGTTGGTACCCGATGAGTAGGGTACAAATTGATATCCCTAATACTGATCATTGAATGCCTTTCACGTTTCCTAAGCTCTTTATATTATTATGCATTTATGCCAAAATTGTACAACATTTAAACTAAAAAAATAAAACAATTGATAAAGTAGTGTAGATGACAAAAATATCCTGTGTTTCAGTGGGAAAAAATATCCCTATAATCCCCCAATGAACCTTCCTTTATATATATAAACTAAATGATGGACTAGTGCGATGCACGCATAAATAATATATGAGAATGTTTGGGAAGTATAAATATTTATCATTTTGAAAGACAATAAACTTATTTAAAATAAAAAAATAACAACACAATAAAAATTGACAAATTTTAAACGTCTATTTCTCTTATATTCCCTAATTTAGCTCAAAAATTGACAATATAAAATTTTGTTTTTTAGCTAAAAATTTGCCATTAATATTAAACGTCTATTTCTCTTCTATTCCCTAATTTCTGCATAACAATAAAAAAAAAATCTTATTCTTCTCTAAATTCTCAAGCATTTCCCTTTTCTCTATTCTTCATTAACCATTTGGTATATTATATGTGACATTTTTATTGCCATAACAATACTTAATATTCAAAATATTCATTCTGTAAGCCGAAAAGGTGCGCAGTACATATGTCAAATCAGGTTATTTTGCATTGCCTTTGTACAATGATACTATCTGGTTATATACAAAAGCAAAGCCTCTAATTCAGGACAATATACAATAATAATACCAATATGATGTGGCACAGTTGGTAGATAACTGGGCTCCTTAAGCATGTGGTCAGGGGTTCGATTCCTGGCTCATGCGTATGGAAGAGCATCTGTTGGGAGAGGTCAACCCCTTAAATGGATCTCAGTACCTCGAGGGATTAGTCTCTAGCTCCCGGCCGGAGGATACCCGGGTTTACCAAAAAATATACAATAATAATCTGATTTGATATGATTGCTAAAATCAAGCTCACAGATTCTCCTATTACAATAATAATCTGATTAATAACAATCTCCTATTATTTGGTCTATCCCTATGATTACGCTAACACATGCAAATATGGTTAATTATATATTAAGAAGGATACAAATTATCAGTGAACAATTGATGATTATAAAATAATAGAGAATCATTTAGGCTTTATCTATTAAGAAGAAATAGGTTCAATCAATAAGAATAGGAATATATTAATTCAAGGAGAATGCTAACGAGTGCCCTTAGGGCATTGTTTAAGGAACCAAAAATAGAAAATTTGTATGAGAAATTGTGTATTTTTAGCATTTCGAAGAATGTGATACTTAGTTTTTCAATACAAATTTTTCTTTTATGGGTCTCTTAGCCAATGCTCTTAGGGCACTCGTTAGCAAGACCCTTAATTTAAAGTCAAAAGGCAAGAGATACATGATAACACCATCCATAACCATCATAAGACCAAATCATCAGGACTTCTGCTAAAATCAAACATTCATTATCAAAAGAGACCATGGACCCATGTTTGGGGTGTATAATGTATCACTTGGAAAGGATAATATTATTAGGAATTAATCGATATACAGTGATAGTGTAAAGTTTTTTTACACTGTCAACCAATCAGAAATTGATATATCATTATAAATGCTTGATCCTTATCCTAGCCACCTTAAAAGTTATCAATTTCATGATTTCTGATTGGTTGTCAGTGTAAAGATTTTACACTGACAATGCATACAAATTAAACTCATATAATTATATGTGCATAACATTTTCTATTATCTTAAAAAGAAATTTATATTTAAAACATTAAATAACAACATAATAAAAATTACTGATAATTTATTTTCTTTTTAACCGAAGCAAATAGTACAAACAGACATATAATGCCTTTCCATTCATTCAATATCGTAAACAAATTGTCAAATGTTTGCGACCTTATTTTTTTGACATACATGTAAATAGAAATAGTAATTTAGAGAACACCAAAAAAGAAAAAAGAAAAAAAAGAAATAGTAATTTAGAATATTAAAACTCTAGTGACATACACAAATATTTGAAAAATTTAATCCAAATGTACTATTCTAAAAACATATATATATGCGTGACCTATTTTAAAAATTGGGGAGATGTTCAAAGGAGGAGTGAGTTTCAAATTTTAAAGATGAACTAATTTTTGCAAACGTATTTTAAGTTACATGACCTTTGATCTACCGTGAGTGGAAGGCATTGAGGACAGAGACTGTACAGCATGCTACAGTGCTACATCATATTCTTTATGGTCCAGCATTAATATTACATTTTCTTCAAATTGTATAGTGATTCATAAATTAATGCTCCATATTTTTTGCTTCAATTTTCGATAATTGTGAATTTGATATGTGTTAATGGGGAGCGTCAATTACGAAGATAGCATATTGGAGAGATTGGAGAGTATAATAATAATAATTATATATAATTATAAAATTATAGATTATAGAATATACATTTAAGAAGATAAAAAGTTTATTAATTAATGAAAAAAAAAGATGAAAATAGATGTAAGTTGGAAATGACATATGCACATTCATTGAGCCAATGACCCAGAAGAAATCAGTTTTTTTTTTTTTTTTACCAACAGAACAAAGCAATTCCATATAAATGCTGATATTAATGAAAAATGTGAAGGAAAAAAAGAAAAAGAAAATGTTAATAAGACAGGGGTCGGAGTGATTCTGGATGCATTGAAAATTTGAAACCATGTAGCAATAAATGAGTATTGGAAATAGTTGGCAGATTTGAGAGAGAGAAAAGAAAAAATAGGTGAGATTTATTTGCCCAAGATGGAAACACTCTCATCATGTGGAACGTTTCCCCTCTCGTCTTCTTGGTTTCTCTGCGCCACAGTCCTCATTTTTTCAGTTGTTCCTTCATCAAACTTTGGTCCCTCAGCCCCTCACTCCACATCTCCATCTACCTCTCAACTTCTCTTCTCCATCACTCTCAGCGACACCTTCTGCTTTTGCCCAAGACAGACAGTGTTTGTTTGGTTGATTGTGAGGGCGAAAATGGAGGATGATGCTGAAACCAAAGGAAGAGAAGAAAAATACGATTATCATGGCAACCTCATAATTTGCAAGGTCACTTTCGTCTTTCCCTACATCCATTTTTCATTCTTTGCCTATTCACTGTTAGATTTAATGTATAAATAACATATTCAAAGTAAAAATCATATCAATAATTTCATTCCAGATTGCAAAACACTTCCTGCCCCCAGACTCATTTTAATACATATCTGGGAAATCCAAAACTCCAACCAATTTTGAAACAGAATTTTCTCAGCATAACATGTCTGACTATTCAGTAACATTGACCCTCTTCTTAGTCCTGTATCTTTGAATGTAATAACATGGAAATACACAAATCCTAAATCATAGTTTCATACCTTCAATTTTACATGAGAGGGAAGTTTGAGAATATGGCCATAGTTTCATACCCTCTTGTTAGATCCTCCACCCTCACTGATGCTGATTTTGACCAACTTTCAGCTGGTATCTTCAGAGACATAGTAAGTATATAGATGAATATAACAACAGAGAAAGAAGGTATATATAGTTTCATATCTTCTTGGTTGTGCTAGCTAATATAAGCTTTCAATGTTCATCACCCCTATATGTAGGTAGGTATATATACATCTTAGAAACCCCATTAATATGCAGATGTGGAATCTCCCCCAGTGCCTATATTTGTTAGAGATGATAATATACACCACAAATTATTATTTTCAATTATTGTTGTCATAATTTCAAATTTATTTAGCCTTCACATTAAATGTGCAGAAGGTAAAGGAATGACAATAAGTGGTAAACAATATACGGTTTTCATTTTCACAATGTGCAATGTCCATAAGGGGATAATGATGCCTTTATAATAATATAATAATATAACAACAATGACAGTGGTAGCAGTTTAAGGTAAGGTTTTTCTGCAGTCAAAGTAGTGGCAAAAATGTGCAATAATTATCCTTTCTTCCTAATAGAAGTGTAGTTATCCTTATCTAAATGTTCATGGCATGAAATTTATCAAGGTTTGAAATGATCGGTTTTCTTTATTCATAGAAAGGTAACTATGTGAGTTCAGATAATTTGAGATTCTAAATGTTTTTGGTCCCTCCTAAGTTGTAACTATGGTCCCGTCCATGCCTCCCATGGTAACATGACCCTATTCATACTATTGCTCCAATATAAACCAGCTAAATCAATGTTATGCACTGTACAAAGTAGCAACATGTTGGTAACAAAGTTTGGCTCTATTTTTTGTCTTAGGACCACTACTTGTCCTTTTTATTCTCTTCTCTCCTTGGACATCCCAGAAACTTGAGCCAAATAAAGATTGCAAAAGCCAAATTTAATTGCCCTATATATGTTATGCATAGTGGTCCAAGTGAATCAAGAATTGATATTTAATTATAAGGATATAGAAATAGATCATTCATCACTATATAAATATGAAGCCTGAGTCAGCTCTCGTACCTGAATTAAATGGTGATTGTAACAAATAGAACCACAAATTGGAATTTAGAGGTATTTATAGTAAATGCAGAAAACACCAATCTAAGATGTGAGTGAAGCCACAAAAACAGGATGAGTTATGATTCCAAGACACAACCACACCAATCTATGAATTGCCCCAGAGTCTCATTCCAAGACACAACCACACTCCCAAATTGCAGGGTGAGTTATGATTCTGCCCTTGTATATAGTTCAATAAGAAAATAAATTAAAGAAACAAAAAGAAGTCAGAAATTCAATCAAGCAGTGTAATTCTGGTTGTCTTTGCCAAAAATTATCTGTAAATTAAAAACAAAATGACAGAGAAAATTACTCAAAGTAAAGAAGCACTCAGAAATTCAATCAATCAGTAACTTTTCCTTCTCAGTCCAATTAATCATAAATGAAAGAGAGAAAGACCAAAAAATAAAAAATAAAAAACAAATTAAATGTAATACTTAAAAATGTGTTTAACACTAGGTTTCTTCTCCAATAGCAAGCTATGTATATATAAAGTTATAAATACAATGCAATTAAAAAAGTTACATACAGGCAAATGAAAACTAATCTGAACTCAAACATTCAAAAACTTTACCAATAAGTGGAAAAAAAAAAAATCCACGAGATGTGAACAAAGAGAAAGACAAACATTTTAGTTTAACAAATAGAAATAAAAATAAAGAATTGAAAAAGAGTAAAAGGATAATGCAAATGAAAATAGAAACGTTTGGTACCAAGTGCTCCAGTAGTAAAGTCACGTAACCTAGAAGGAATAGTGCTTAACCTGAATGATATATTTGATATATCATTGTTGGGTGGCTTCTATCATGAGGGAGCAAGTAAGTCCCTCATGGTGAGGGAGCAAAAATGAGCCCTTAGATTTATTGTTAAAATAATTGAATGGCTCAGATTATTTACTTCAACTTGATAATATAGGTTTGCTTTATAATTGCTAAACATTCCCTGTTATTTAATTTGATAAAATTATAATTTCTTTTTTTTATTCTTTTAGGTAAAAAAACATTATATTAATACATTATTAACAAAACATTTCTTTTTTAAAACAAAACATACATATAACAAAACATAATCATATAACAAAACATACATTATTAAAATCAAACTATCAAGCATTAGTATTATGTAAAAAAACAAATCTGGAACGTTAGTGTTCTTTAAAAAACAAATCTGGAAAATTAAAAAATAAATAAAAACTATCTCTTATAAAAAAAATAAAAAACTATCAAGAACTATTAAACATTAACTTGCCGATGCCACAGATCTGGAACATATTCGACATTAAGGAGACAGCACAGTTATGGAAATTAATGATCTGTAAAAAAACAAAAACAAACACCCAAGCCACAAATCTGGAAATTCATAAGACCTTCTCAGCATTTCATTTCTATGTTCCCGACGGTGATGTGAATGAAACGTGGTGGGCGCAGACGGAGCTAGGGGTGGAGGAGTTGGAAAGTTGCAGACATTTTCTTGTCAACAAGTTACTTCTTCCCCGTGATGATGAACAAAAGAAAGAACAAGTGCAAAGTGAAAACCTGCACTTGGTAACGTGCAACAGAACAGAGGTTAGAGGAGGGTTAGATGAATGATGAGAGTTTTTTTGTGATATTGCAAAGTGCAAACTCTTTGGGTAAAGAACATTGATCTGTTCTAATCTTGATTAATCTAAACTCTGCTGTTCCCGAGGGGGTTTAAGGGGCAAGTTCTGAGCACCAAAAAAAATAAAAATAAAATTGCTCATAGATTGAAGTAATAAGAACCTTGTTGCAAATAACAAATTTAAAAGGTCACTTATATAAAATTTAAATTAAATTTATAAATATACCCCAAAATAACCTACTACAACAGGCATTCGTGCTCCCTCACCATGAGGGACTTGCTTGCTACCTCATGGTAGAAGCCACCTCATTGTTGATTGTTATGTTTAACATTGTTGGACAACGTGGATGGTGGCGGCGGCGGCGAGGAAGCAGGGAGTGCCAAAATAGTACAACAGGGCCACTGTGCTGTGCTGTTTAAAGTTGTCGACGGACGACAACAGTGGTGGCCGAGCATGGGGTAGGAGATATCACCACCATGTCGCGCTGTTTAAAGTTGTTGGAGGACGCCGAAGGTGACGGCAAGGACGAAGCAGGGGGTAGGAGATAGTATCGGTGACGCATTTCTCCTCTGCTAACGACGGCGATGGCGATGGAGTAGGGGTATAGCACCACCGTGCCTAATCCGCCACGCACCACAGATCCTCCTCCATCGTCGTCCTCGCACTGCGTCCGTAGGTGTAGCAGCCCGTCGCAGTCCGTCGTCACGCACCACAGTTCCTCCATCGTCGTGGCCACGCCAAGCCTGTCGCAGCCCAGCACCACGCTCCATAGATTCTTCATCACCGTCGTCACGGCAACCCGGTCGCAGTCCGCCGCCAAGCACCACAGATCGTCCATCGCCGTCGTTTCGTTCCGTACGTATTCTAAAGGCAGGACATGACACGTCAGCTAATTTGATTAGATGGAAGAAAATAGGGGAGGTGGCTATTAGCAATTTGATGTGTCAATAGTAGAGCTGTCAAATGGGCCGGCCTAGCCCAAGTGGGTTAGGGTCAAAAGGGCCATAGGGCCTAAAAGCCCACAATACAAGAAAGCCCATGGGGCCTAAAAGCCCTTGGGCCAAGTGGGTCAGGGCCAACCCATGGGCCAATTTACTATAAAATTTAGGCAACATTAGTGTTTTGGTACCTTAAGTTAATTTAATTTTTCAAGTTGGTCCCTGGTGTTTTTTTTGTGTGAAATAGGTACCTTGAGGTTTTTTTTTTTTTTTTTTTTTGTGTCAAACAAGTCCCTTAAGTTGTTATTACAATGTATGTTTTTGATATTAAATCAGTGAATTATGATGTCACATAAAAAATTAAGGGACCTATTTGGAAAAAAAAAAAACACTTAAAGGACCTATTTGACACAAAAAAAAACTTAAGGGACCAACTTGAAAAAATTAAATTAACTTAAGAGTTTAGCCTAAAATTTATACCCAAGAACATCTCTATGTAGCAATTAAAGATAAAAATAGAATAAATATTTATAATTAAAAACAAACAATTTTTATATAGCAATTAAAATTTTAACTTTTTTTATGAGCAGTTTAAAGTTGAAATTTTATAGTAAATTTTATAAAAGCTGGCTAGTGGTTGGTGATGCTATTATTTAACTCGTTAATGATGGGAAATGGCTAGTGGCTAGTAAATTTTAATGTGTGTGTCATGTAGCAGCTGCCTTTAAGTTGTGTAGCACTCAGAAGGCAGTAGCAGCTGGCTCTAGATGGAATAATTTGAGAAAAGAGAGCTGACCCTGGTACAGCCCCACCCTAACCCACCTAATGTGTGGGGATGAGTGGGTTGGGGCTAAAAAGCCCTATCATTATATGGGCTGGAAGAAAAAAGGACCTCAATGCAGGGCCAATGGGGTTGTCCCATGGGCTTAAGCCCTAATTGACAGCTCTAGTCAATAGGTGGGCTTTGGGGTCTATTTTAATAGATTATAAATTATAAATAGAAGGGTTGCTCTGGATATTGATTTTTTTTTTCTTTCTATTATTTGTTTTGTATTGCAGCTTTCAGAGAAGAGAAGAGTGATCGTTCACAAATTCAAAGGTAAAACTTTGATCTCTATTCGGGATTATATTAGAAGAGGTGGCAAGGAATTTCCCACTTCCAAAGGTACCCTACTCATTTAACTTTATTATGCTTGCTATAGTAGCTGCGCTTCTCATAGCACTCAGTATTGCTTTTTCTGTATGCTGGTGTTACTGTCTCTATTTACATGATTAGTGTTACTGTCTCTATTTATAGTTTTTTAGATATAGTGATTTGATTTTCAGTGCTTGTACAACAAAAAACTTGCGGTTCAATTTTATGCTTGGTTGGCATCACAAATAATCCAATGCCCAAGGTCACGGTTTACTAGTTTAATATTCCAGTCATCTCATTTACTTTTTAGGTTCACCTGATACATAAGCTATATTTTGTGGGGGGGAAACTTGCAATATTAAGGAAATATTATGCTGTCTTTTTTACAATACTGAATAGTCCATGTAGTGTTCATAGCGTAACTTAATGCAGAGACATGCTTCTTAGAAACTTGAGGAAAAGTTGTATATGGAATAATTTTCTAGATGAGATAACTTGACTTTAACTGCAGAACCAATCCTTACAATGCATCCTATCATAATGCATCCTTGCCACAAGTTATACCATATAAAATTACTTGAAATAGTAGAATTTTGAGTTTACATCATTGTAACTTTCTTGTTGTGCAGGGACAAACCCATGTATATCACAATGGGGGTAGTTGCCCCCACCAAGTGATTTTTTTTAGTTAAATCTTAGATAAAAAAATTGGTTGTCCCAACCAAAAAAAAATATATTGCGTCCTTGCTCTACAATCATACTCTAAATAACACTAAAAAATGTTGCCTCTATGATTGCCCTCATTATTTTATTGCTTATGTATTTATATTTTTTAGAAAATTTTTTATAATGTATAATTTTGCCCCCACTAATCAAAATTTCTGGGTCCGTCCCTGTTGCTGTGATTAATTTTTTTTGTTGAGTACATGAAATTACTTCTTGGAATGTATTTTTTTTTTTTTTTCGGTTCTAGGTGCACTAAATTATTGTAATGAGTTGGGAAGATTTCCCAAAAAAAAAAAAATTTAAAATCTTGAAGTGGCATGTCTGTCATGCACATTTGAGAATCAATAGAAATGTTTTTTTAATAAGAAATAAAGAAAACCTTCTATTGTTTATAATTGTGTGCCTGCATGTGCATATGTTCTTCGTTCCTTATACAAAGAATTGAAGGTTGTTTCTGAATTCTAATTTTGATTTTGTTTCAGGAATAAGTTTGACAAAGGAGCAGTGGTCAGCCTTAAAGAAAAATGTGCCTACCATAGAAGAAGCCATTAAGAAGTTGGAGTCAGGCAACATATAAGGATGTCTGTAGATTAAAGTACTTGTAGCATTTCGTAATGACCAGTTGAACCTCACTTCCTATGAAGATACCATTTTGTTGTCACAAATCTCAAGTGATATGGCTTTGCTTTTTTTTTTTTTTTTTTGTTGCATATCTTGTTTCAAGTGGTTGCTGGAATGCATAGATCTATTAAACTGAAACAAAAACTAGTAATTTAAAAACTTAATACATTAATCCGGGGTTTCCTTCAATATCCTTTGATTTACTTTCTTGTTTTTTTATGTCAGGTTTAGGTAGACACGTGCTTGTTTACTATTCGTATTCTGCTATGATTTTGGGTTGCCCTCAGGGACGGCCTAAGGGTGAAGCTGGTGAAGCTAGGGCTTTAGGCCTCCAATTTTTTTTTTCTTTTACTACCTATTTTAATAACATTTTTTTTACAATGTATATACCATATTTTCTTCATCTACTAAAAGATGGAACATTTTACAAGATCATATCCCTAGCCTAACTCTTAAATCATTGTCACAAACACGTTGGGAAAGTTGTATTGAAAGTGTAAAAGCTTTAAGATTTCAAACTTCACAAATAAGAGATGCTTTATTGAAGGTGAAGTTAATGACGAACCTAAAATAAAAAGTGAAGCTGATTGTTTAGCAACTTATGTGCTTGAAAATTTTGAGTTTTTATTAGGCATGACTATTTGGTATGAGATATTGTTTGCGGTAAACTCAGTTAGTAAACTCCGTGAAAACGTATTATTCGTAGAAAGAAACAATTTGATGAGATTATTGACAGCGAAGTTGTAAAATCTCCCGAAGAATCATTTAAAGTTGATTACTTCTTCGTTCATTAAAACATAATGACAACTCTGATATTGATGGATTAGATTTATTTATAGAACTAAAAATTTTAAGAGAAATTATACAAGTGGAAAATGATACCCTAACTGACATACTTAATTATATAATAAGGCTTGATTCTTTTCCAAATGCATATATCGCTTATAAAATAGTGTTCACGATTCCCGTAAGCGTTGCTTCGGCATAAAGAAGTTTTTCAAAACTAAAATTAATAAAATCTTATCTAAGATCGACAATGTCTCAACAAAGATTAAATGGACTAGCTTTATTATCGATTGAAAAAGATTTGTTAAATGAAATCGATTACAATAATTTAATAAATGATTTTGCATCCGAAAAAGCACGAAAGATAAACTTTAAATAAAAATATAATAATTTTTATAATTTTTTATTATTTTCTTTAAAAGGCCTCACTTTGGAGTTCGCTTTATAGTATTTACCGATGAGTGACTATGCTAAAAACATATATGGTGCCTCACCTTGCTTAGTTTACTAATATAGATTTAGAACTCAATGGAGCTACTTTAACTCTCACAAGTTGAAATATAACAAGTTTGTGGCAGGGTTATTCACTAGTCTCCTGCTAGATTTGTATATTATTACCCTCCATCTGTTTGTTAAATAAATATCAAGTATATTAACCTTACAGATAATTTTTCTGATAGCACTATGGTGAGGTATTATATGTATGAAAAAGTGTATATACACCCCTTAAATCTTAGCTCTTTGCAAATTGCCACCTTCACCTATTTTATTTTCTTGATTATTGCTTAAACTTATATTATTAATAAAATAAATCCTTTAATTATTTTTTCGTGCCAATTAATTCTTAAACTTTTGCTATTAGTAAAATCAACCCTTTTTTTAACTTCTAGTTAGATCACTAATGATGAATAAATTCAACAGTTCATTTTGCGTAATTCCAAATCTTTGACTGCATCTTTTATTTTCTTTAAAATAAGAATTTTTTTAAAAAAAATCATGCAATAATAATTTAACATTAAGTAGAAAATATTGAAGATTATATTAGTGAACGTGTATAGTATTTATCATGAAGTTGTTACTGAAATGATACACGTTTACTAACTTTCACACTTAAATATTGAAGATTATATTATATTTGTTATTATTATTTCATGATCTAAGTTTTACACTCTACCTGAGTAATTAATTTTTTACACATAGTTGTATAAAAATTAATGAGTATAAAGTATTTTATGTCATTATATAAAATATTTTAAATTAATCTATATATACATTTAAATAAAGAATATCTTAGTGTAATATCATACAAAAAATAAGATAACAAAAGCTTTGTTATCTTTTTTTTTTTAAAGCAATCAACGGTTTAGATTCAAACAAAAGGAAAGGTTAGATATATTTGTCGCTTGTGATCTTATAAAAGGATTGTTTTTATTATAACTAGGAGTTTAAGGATCAAAGGGGATTTAAAAAAATAGTTCAAGGATTAATTTTACTAATAGCAGGAGTTTATGTAACACCCCCTTTGGGCATTACTATGTAAACACGTGCGGAAATAAATTAAAAGAATTTTGCTGGTTGCTTTCAGAAATTGATCTCTTTTGATGTCGGAAAATCTGGGTATAAAAATTATTTTCTTAAACGGAAAGCTCTAGAAAACCAAGATACACCACATTAAACAGTACATTAGATACATAACAAAGTCGCCACGACATACAATTCTTCTCAAGAGTTTCAGTTTTCAAAAAGAGGGAAATTAAACCAAAGACTAACATACACTACTAGAAAAAAGGATTTTAGCGACCGAATTTAGCGACCGAATTTAGTGAGTCGCTATTAGCGACCGAATTTGCGACCGAATTAACTTTTTCAAAAATTGGTCACGGGTTTACCTTCAGCGACTGATTTAGCGACCGAATATTTCGTCGCAAAATATTCGGTCGCTAAATCAGTCGCTAGAAGGAAAAATGAAAAGTCAAACAATTTTTCTAAGTCAGCGACCGATTTTGCGACCGATTTGTATTACTTATTAGCGACCGAATTATTTTCGGTCGCTGATTAAATTTTTTTTGAAAAACTGATTCATTTGCCTTGTCCATTTTGTCTAGGTCACAATTCCTTCACTCCACTCTCTCACACTCGTAGCGCCGCACTGCTCCTTCGTCTCCACCACACCACGCCGCTGCTCCTTCGTCTCCACCATCACACCTCGTGAGCAGCTGCAGACGACGCCTTCACCTTGCTTGCACCGCTGCTTCCTCCTTCGTCTCCACCACACCACGCCGCTGCAGAGGACTTCGTGCGCCGCTGCGGACTGAGACGTTACCCACTTCGTGCGCCCCTGCTCCTTCACCTTGCGTCAGTAACCGCTGCTCCTTCGTCTCCTACACAACTGCCCTTCACTCTTCAGCTCAACACTTCAACGTAACTCTGCCATCTCCCTCACTCGCCAGCCTCCACCGCCGCCGCCGTGCGATTTTCCCCTCTCGGTTCCACCTGTCATCTCCTGATTCTCAAAGGTAAAACACACTGTACCTGAAAACGCTGATTGCAGAAGAAAACACTATAAAATTTTTATTATAACACTGATTTGAGCTTCATTTACATTTGTTGAAGAAAACTCTGTTCACTTTTTATTGTGTTTTTGAGAATTTCTTTGTTGTTTATATCATATTGAATTTCATATTGCCATTTGTTGTTATAGCTTCTAATCTGGTTTCTCATTTTCATTTACACATGGTAGTTTTATTAGTGTTCGTGTTCTATTTTCCTTCCTCCCTATGTAGTGTTTGAGAAATTGCTTAAGAGAAAGTCCCAGACGTGTGCAAGTTTCTCTGCTTCTGAATGAATGAGAGAGAGAGAGCTATCATAAAATGATGCATTTTATTTGTTTCGGTGTACTAAAATGATGCATTTAATTGTGTGAAAAGTATTTCTGAGGTTGACATTGTGATGTAGTGTAGAGTTGACTGAAAAGTCAACAATGTCTGATTTTGTCGAATGAGCACTCTTTTTCATATGGAAACGACCTTCTGAGCAAAACGCAAGCCTTGCGTATCGCGTGATTTTGGCCAAATTCCATCATTTAAGGGGTCAAAATGACAATTTTTACTTTTACCGTAATTTTAGGGGTATTTTTGCAATTTTGTTATGTAAGGACCTTTTTTGGTATTTATTTTTGTTTTTGCTTTAGAGTTTTGTTAACACTATATATGTTTGTTTTAGCCTTCATTAGAGGCAGCTTGGTATTTAATAAAATCTGAGAAGTTTTCTCAATTTTCGTGTTGTCCATAATCTTTCAATTCTAATTGATCCACTGCTTATGTCCTGGGACCCATTTTAGACATTTAGGACTGAAATAGCTTGAAGTCACCCTTGAGTTCAATAGCTCCACAACAGGTGCAAACTTCACACACCTTGGGGTCTTGTACTGGTTTATTGATGCCCCTAAGCTAATGGCATAATCCATGAGCTTATCAAAGGTACCCTCTTCAACAATCTTGATCTCAAGGGCCCCAATTGATTTGTCTGAGACATGGCCTTGGTGGTACACGCTGTTTAGTGATTCCTCAGTGGTTAGGCAACAATCCTCATACACACAAAGAGGAATAGGAGTTGATGACCCTTTGAGGTTGAGCTCCCAGTACAATACATAGTGCCCTGGGATTGTTGTAGTGTCTGCATAGCTAGTGTACTCGGCCAAGGCTGCATCAAAAGGCATCAAATGTGTCATAGCATTCTTCATTGCATTCTGAAGCTCAACTTCATCTGTCTTGTCAGAATCTATACTAAGGATTACATTTTTCCTGCAAACGAAGTTGAATTGTGGAGCCTTGTTCTTGAATCCAGCCACCCTCAGCACATCACCAACTCTGTACCTATAAAGTCCTGAAATTAATTGTCATACATATAATTATTAGTAATTAACCCAAGTAAACCATTTTTGTGTATTTGTTAGAACTTATGAAGATTGTACTTATTTTATGATTTAGTTACTTTATTGTTTATGTTTTAATAATATTTCTCTTTGACATATCCTGCTGTGCCCAAACCCTACTTTGTAGAAAGACAAATTAAACCATTGTTTAGCATATTATATTCATTATTCTCTTTTATTGCATCTTGGAGGCTAAGGAATGACTTGAAAGGCTAACATCTTGGAGTCCTTGTGTTATATGTGCATGTAGTTGAAGCTATACATTGACGATTATGCTTGTGATGTGTATGTTTCAGGTGTCTGTATTCTGTCCCACACTTCAAAGTTCGTAATCCCCTTCTTAGTTTAAGTCTCGGTGAGGTTAGTAAATAGTCCCCTTCCTATGTTATGAGCTTCTTATTATTTTGCATTACTTGTAATGTGTTATGTGAATTGATTTGTTGTTTGTTAGTGGAGAGCAAAGCTCAATAGGTTGTTGGATGTGTGCTGATAAATGCCAATCAAATGCTTGCTATTTGTCTCATTTATGTTTTCTTTGTTAGTGGAGAGCGGAGCTCAATAGGTTTGATATTGTATGAGATGTATGACTGGCTGTATGCTGATAATTTAGAAACCATGCATGTATTTGTTTCTAGGGAGCAGAGCTCAATAGGTTGTGATGTTTGAGATGCATGACTGATTATGTGCTGATAATTTGGAAAAGTTTTATGTGTTTGTCTATTTGATTTGTTGTTTGATAGTAGAGAGCGGAGCTCAATAGGTTGTTTGTCAATTACTTAATGTTAAGTGTACATGACCACTAAAATTTTATCTTCCCTGTTAACTTGAATTGTTGTTTGTTAGTAGAGGAAGATAAGAGATCCCACGGATGGGAGGGTATGGCTTCGCCCTGCGGCGAAGTTAGAGTAAGTTATTTATTAATTGTTGTTGTTTTCTACCATTATAATTATACTTGTACATATTTATTAAATACATTTATTGATAAAATTTATGCATTATTTGTTGTTAATAGCTTTTACCCTGCATACGGGCCACAGAAGCAGATCTCTCAGTGTATCAAGGGAAAGTATAGTGAGGCCTGGCCATCGTGGAAGAAGATTGATAAGGATGTGCGTGATATGTGCTTGATCAGCTTACTAAATTTGTGCCCAACAACTTCTTTTTATTGCCAAATACGAAAACCTAAGTGATTGGGCCTCTGAAACACGAGCACGGCCGTGCTTAACGTTGAGCAACTGCCGTGCTTAATGAAAACGGCGTCAAACTGTGCTAAAAGTGAGAAAGTCAGCATGGCCTTGATAATGAGCACGACATTGATCAAAAAACGACGTCAACTCCCACAACTGAGCAAGGCCTTGCTGATCAGCAAGGGGTCTTCTAATGAGCACGGCCGTGCTCCTCTGAAATCTTCAGAAATCAGCCTTTTCTTAAAAATTCCTCCAAAATTGTCCCTTTTCCTCTAAATTTAATGATTCACTGCCATGTTGATGTATTCTACAATAAACACAGGAAATCGGGTGAGTATCCACAATAATTTCCAAATAATAAATTACACCCAATTTCCCAACAATA
Organism: Echinosophora koreensis; assembly: GCA_035048595.1. Lineage (NCBI taxonomy): Eukaryota > Viridiplantae > Streptophyta > Magnoliopsida > Fabales > Fabaceae > Echinosophora > Echinosophora koreensis. The sequence continues at coordinate 2,392,648 of JAPCYP010000073.1, read as the reverse complement.
AAGTATACAAAACGACAGTTTATCAATCTCCCCACACTTAAGGATTGCTTGTCCTCAAGCAGTAATCCTGGCCTAAAAGAAAACTGAGAAAATCAAAGAACCAACCACCAAGGGACCCTAAATCTTCAACAAGGGGGTCACTCTTCTCACAACTCTCAAAGTATATATGGATAAAGACAATTATCACTCAAGTTCCCAGAAGAAACCACATTACCATAAGCTTGTTTATAGACCATCTCCACTATACAGTTTACATGCATCTAGAATCAAGAGGTATTTCATGAGTTGTAACGTGGCCATGAGAAAGATGTCAGGTAGGAAAAAGAATGAAACGGGATATGCAAAGGGCTAAAAGAAAACAAGAATTAAGCAAATAACCTTAGAGCATAAATAAAGCCTTAGAAATGAATTACAGAATAGCATCATTCATCCATTCTAACGAATTTCCCATTTTACAATACTTTTCCTTTCTCTTCTTTCTTTCTCTTTTTATTTTTAATTTTTCAATTCAAATCACACACATTTCCAATCCTGTCTAATTTTTTTTTTTAAACATTTTTCTTTCTTCAAAAAGAGAAGAGAAAATTTCTCAACTTCACTTTGCCAACCATAAATAATATCTCACGAATACAACCCACATCTAATTGCCCCATTTATGTTTCCAAGAGGTTACCGCCAAACAATTTTGAATTTATACTTGGGTACCAAGGAAAATAATTTTAATTGAAGGCTAAAAATGGGCAACTAATAGGCATGGCAAAACAATACATCTGAAGGCCAGAAAAATACCTAAAATTGCCTCAATCATATTCAATATGCATGCAAATCAAATTCGCCTTGAAATGGTCACAAAACAAGTTATAGAATGCACAAACTTGGGGAACATCACACAAACAAAGAGAGGGGTGAATTTTCATGATTTAGCAAATACCCCTATGTTAGGTATTGATCGGGACCACGAAACCTCCATAGAGGTAATGCACCATGAAAGCAAACAAGCAAGAACATCAAATATGCAAATCAACCAATAACAAGAACAATCGAAACTAAAGAAGACATAAAATGATAAAAGAATATGACACCGGGATTTTAGTGGTTCGGCCATTGTGGCCTACATTCACGGGAGAGAGCACATCAAGTCTCCATCTCCACCTTTACTATCTTGATCTCAGAGATTACAAGGCTTTACAATAGAAAATCCCCTCAAACCTTGCCTCTTCTTGTACACCCATGTTTCTCACCATGCTCTCCAAGAACTACACCAAAGGTTGATCTTTCTATTCCTATGCACCTTTCCCAATCTCTCACAATCTCTCTAGATTTTCCCTCAAGATAGAAATGCCTCACTCAATCCCTCTCTTCTTTTCCCACACACCTCTATGTGTTGTGTCTAAGTTATAATCTCATCCTATCACATGATATCTATTTATAGACTTATGTGAGTCATCCATATGAAGTAACCAATCCTTGTGAAGCTTGATCCAAGTTAGTTATGACACCAACCAACTAACAAACCAACTTCTCAACAGATTGCAAACAGTCACTCCATAATCGATTATCTGGTTGACCATAATCGATTATGCTGTCTCTGTCTCAGATGCCTTTTCTAATACTAGCTATAATCGATTACTATGTTTCTGCCAAACATATAATCGATTACGCCATAATCATAATCGATTATGCCTCTGCAACTTCAACTTCATATTGCTGATTTTGAGGCATATCTCAACACCCTATAATGGTTCAAGTCTCATATTTAGTAGCTCAATTCAATGAAAAGCAATCAAACAAGGAACCTCATGCTAATTTTCAGCTTTCAAATGATAATCCCAATTCAATTTTTGTCATATGTCTGTCAAAGCAATCAAAAATTTAAATTGGGTCCCCTAATGATATAGATCTCTAATTTCTACAAAAACGAATGGCACAGAATCATCACTCAAAACACAATACAATCATCTCAATCAACAGCTAAGTACATGTGACAAATAAGTTAAGTGAAAACATGTGCACCTAATAGAGAAAAATTGAATTTCCCCTCCCCACACTTAGAATCTAGTTGTCCCCAATGCAGAGGAATAAAAGCACAACAATTTCCCTTCCCCACACTTAGAATCTAGCATTGTTCCCAACGCAAAGAAATAAAAGCACAAGTAAGGAATGGAGAAAATTAACTAGGCTAGAAAGAAAGAGATAGAGACAGACAACTTCCTAGTAAAAGTTGTCATAACTGAATATTCATTTTTTAATACAATAGCATAGCCGCTTGTGTACAAAAATGAATAAAATAAAATCACTGTAGAGGAGGACCAAAATGACGCTGCAACATATGGATCTTAATCGCTAGCTGCTAGTCCTGTGCATCCATTCGCTGGTAAATGCCTTGGATCTGCATCTCTTGAACATCCAAACGAGAATAGACACCTAGCTCGAGGCTGTCTAAACGAGCAATGAGGCTATCCACGGCTGCCTGCGGTGGTGGTGGAGAAGGCTGGTCATCCATGTGAGCATCTACGCCTGGGACCTGCTCCTGGAACTTTACAGCAGGCTCCTCTTGTAGGTGCTCATCCGGGACCGCTGCTGCAGGCTCCTCCTGAGCAACACCTGCACCGGCGACGCGAAGCTCTCATCATTGGCCGCGCACCAATACACCGATGGAGGTCAGCATCCTCTCATCAATGGTGAGCATGGCACACATCTGGTGTGGACGAGGACCAATAACGCCCAAGTTACGCGCCAGCTGCATAATGGAGGATCCCACTAACATGTATCCCTTCTGGCCCTCCTTATGCCTCAGGACAATGTTCTAGCATGTCTGAAGAAAAATATGGCCGACATTCAGCGGCCGACCCTGAACCATACACCTGAGGATAAACAAATCTGGCCTCGAAACTACGCTCTGTGTGGAGTAGCGTCCTGTGATAGAGTGGGCTAGCCAACGGTGAATCGCATGCAGTGGCATATTAGTGATGGCTGAGGCCTTCGACATCTGGGGGTTATAATGGATATCCTCTCCAGTGATCGAGGCACACATAACCCCATCCAAGAACTCTGGTGGGGGACTCCATCAACCCTCTCTGGTACAGATCAGTCTGTACCGACTTCGAGGTCGCAAAGCCTAAGTAGATGTTGAACTCAGTCAGAGTCAACTCCCTCTGCTGCCCGTGCATCTGAAAGAGGACATGGGGTTCCACTGTTCATCGATGTCCACATAGCTAAATGTGGAGAGAAACTCTAGAGTGGGCTCCCTATAGGCAGGACAGGTAATAGACCCAAGAGTGGGCTCCCTATAGGCAGGACAGGTAATAGACCTGTTGGAACCAAAATAATTTGGATTAAATAATCTCTAGGTTTTGATGTTAACAATAAGAATTAATTTTGTGTAGCAAAGTGTTAATGCTTTAAATCTAACAAGTGCCTTTAGTCTTAAAGAATCTCTGTTCTTATAAGCTAAAATGTTAAGTCTTTTCTCCTTGCAAATCCGCGTCCATATGTTCTCTATTGAATATCTATGCTGAAAGTATGGTCGAGTCCACTCTCCATTATAACTCCAGTGCCACGTCAGTGGACGAGCGCTTGAATGCTTTTAGTGGACGGAGAATTTCTCTTCGTGTAGACGAGAGCCCTTAGTCTGCTATTGCCACGTCACTGGACGGAGATTTTAGTTATCTCAGGTACTGGCAAGACCGCTGTTTTGAGTAGACGAAGTTTTGGTTGCCACGTCAGTGGACGAAGCCTTAAAACTCTTTCTGCTTATCTTGCCTTTACGCTAGTTTGCTGGACGAAGATTTTTTTAAGCATTTATACCAATTTGAACCAAAGCGAATTTATTTCTTATGATTGATATTCATTTCATTTATAATGGTTCTTCTCGTTTTCTATTAACAATTCCTTTTGCCTTGTTTCATTGAGAGAGACATAGTACAAGTCAGGACTTGCAAAAAGCAGAATAGTACAATGCAAAACGTTTTTGTACCCTGTCACCTTTTACGCTGATATAGTTGGAACTTGTACAAAGGAGGCAAAACTTTTTTTTTGCAAGCTACTTTTGCTCAGAGGTGTGCTTTTTCATGCAAGAATTTGTCTCACAGTACAAAGGCCTCGAGCAAGCTGAGTCACAACGGATATTTACCTAGTTGACTCTATTACTAAACGGGTATTTCAAATACAACCGTTGAAGACTCTGAAGAGAAGATCAAGGACCCTATAAATAGAAGACTAAAGCTTTTGAAGAAACAACTTTTGCGTATACAAAGAAATTTCAAGAAATCTCTCGCGAAGCAAATATTTTCTTATTCATTCAAAAGCAAAAGTCTGTAATATTATAGTTTGAATATTGCTATAATATTTATCTGATCTTAAACTTTCATACTCTCACATATAGTGAGTTAGAAGATCAAAGATATCAAAACTCTTTATTAGAGGTAGAGCCTGAAGAGGCTTGGTAAGAAAGAAATACTTGTGAGCCTGGAGAGGTGTTGAATACTTGGTGTAATCTATTTGAAAATAGTGGAAAAATCCTTCAAGTAGAAGGGACTGGACGTAGCTCTTGGTTGGAAGAGAGTGAACCAGGATAAAACATCTTGTGTAAATCTTCTTATCCCTTATCTCTTTTGTTTTACGTATTTATACTAACTGTGGGGATTTGAACTTGAATTTGTTAATCCTTCAAAAGACTTCTTTTCTGTGTGCTTTATTCTGTCTCCTTAACTTTGTGTGAGAAAATCTTTTTGAAAAGGCTGTTTTCGAAAAATATTAACAAACACAATTCAACCCCCCCCTTCTTGTGTTTGCCTGTGTCAACTTCAGTTGGTATCAGAGCTCAGCCTCGAAAGGGTTGAGCATCTAACAAGTGCTGAGGAAGTACGATCCTATCACCATGGATGCAGAAGGACAAGCTATCAACAGACCTCCACTCTTTGATGGAACAGATTACGACTATTGGAAGAAGAGAATGATGGCCTTCCTAGATGCACAGAATCTAGACATCTGGGAACTGATAGAGAATGGCTACACTGAGCCAAGAAGTGAAAATCAAGTTGTACTGGCTAGAGCAGATTGGAGTGTTGATCAAAAAGCCAAACATCAACTAAATCTCAAAGCCAAACATTACTTGATGTGTGCTATTACCAGATCAGAACATGATAAAGTTCACAGCTGCAACACAGCAAAAGAAATCTGGGATACACTGGCTCTCGCTCATGAAGGCTCATCACAAGTGAAGGAGTCAAAGATAAGCATGCTGGTTCACCAGTATGAACTCTTCAAGATGACTGATCATGAGTCTATAGATCAGATGTTTGGAAGATTTCAAACAATAACAAACAGTCTCAGATCTCTGGGAAAGGTATATGAGAATAGAGATCATATCAGAAAGATTCTGAGAAGTCTCTCCAAACAGTGGAGACCAAAGGTCACTGCTATTCAAGAAGCTAAGAATCTGAATACTCTCTCTCTGGAAGAACTTCTAGGATCATTAAAAGTTCATGAACTTGAACTAAATGAGGAAGACAATTCCAGAAAGGGAAAGTCCATTGCTTTAAAGGCAAAGAAAGCAAGTTCTTCAAAAGTTCTCAAAGCTGCTGAGTCTTCAGATGATGCTGAACCTTCAGACAGTGATGAAGGATCAGATGAAGATGAACTATCTTTCATCTCCAGAAAGATACAACATATGTGGAGAAGAAAAAATAATTTCAAGAGAAAGCCATTCAACAAGAAATTTTCTAAGGAGAAGTCAGACTCCAAAGAAAAAGGTCCACCTTTGTGCTTTGAGTGCAAAAAGCCTGGACATTTCAAAGCCGACTGCCCTGACCTAAAAGAGAAGAAGAAGTTCTTTAAGAAAAAGAAGGGCTTAATGGCTACATGGGAAGACTTGGACTTATCCTCATCAGATGAGGAAGAGGAAGCAGAGGAAGAGGCAAACATTTGCCTCATGGCAGACACATCATCAGAGAATGAGTACACTGATGATGATGAGGTAACAGATTCTGAACCTTCAACTCTCAAAAATGCCTTTGATGAATTACTGCATGACTCATCCATATTATCTCATGAATACAAAAGTCTTAAAAAGAAGTTTGCAAAATTAACCAAAGAATATGATAGAGTTTGCATGGAAAAACAAAGTTTGTTCCAAGAAAATGATAAGCTGAAATCAGAGAATGTCAGTCTAACTGACAAATCTGAATGTGAGCCTGACAATTCTTGTGAAGTTGCAAAACTAAAACAAGATGTAAAATACTTGACAGACTCTCTGTCAAAACTGGTAGGAGGCTCAGATAAGCTTAGTCTTATCCTAAGGTATTCTAGGTCACCCTTTGATAAATCTGGCCTTGGTTATGACAATAAGAAGTATGAGGCATCTTACACTAAGTCAAAACCACCTATGCAGCAAAGAGCTTCAAAAGCTCCAGCTAGGTATGCAAAAACCAAATCTGGCCCGTCCAACACCTTTTGTAAAGTGTGTGGAAAAAGTGGGCACTCTACATCTAGATGCATACATAATAGGCATACTAAATATTCTCGTCCAAAGAAAACTAACATGAAAGGACCCAAGTCAGTTTGGGTACCTAAGAACAAGATAATACCTGTTGCAGATCTGCTTAACAACAGGAAAGAAACAAACATCCTGGTACTTGGACAGTGGATGCTCACGTCACATGACGGGAGAAAAGTATATGTTCCAAGACCTTAAACATAAGGATGGTGGCTGGGTGACATTTGGAGGAAATCAGAAAGGAAAGATCACTGGTATAGGTAAAATCGGTAAACATCCTTTTCCCTCCATTGATAATGTTCTTTTGGTGAATGGTTTAAAACATAATCTACTGAGCATAAGTCAATTATGTGACAGTGGATATGATGTTTCTTTTAATAAGAACATGTGTTATGTCAAGAAAAATGATGGATCAATTTTATTCACTGCTAAGAGGCAAAACAATTTATACAAAATTGACTTGGAGGACCTCTCAAATCAAAGTGTCTCATGTTTAGTGTCCATTGAAGATGAACGTTGGATTTGGCATAAAAGGCTAGGTCATGCAAGCTTGAGATTAATCTCAAAGCTAAATAAGCATAACCTCGTGAGAGGTTTACCAAACCTTAAATACAAATCTGATGCTCTCTGTGATGCATGTCAGAAGGGAAAACAAGTCAAAGGTTCTTTTGAATCTAAGAATATTGTAAGTACCAAAAGACCACTAGAACTGCTACACCTTGATCTTTTTGGTCCAACAAGGACTGCTTCTATCAGTGGTAAGAAATATGGTCTAGTCATTGTGGATGACTATACTAGATGGACATGGGTTATGTTTCTTGCTCACAAAGATGAGTCCTTCAAGGTCTTTTCTGTATTCTGCAAACGTGTACAGAATGAAAAGGGGATGGGTATAGCTTCAATCAGAAGTGACCATGGGGGAGAATTTGTCAATGAGCTATTCAATGAGTTTTGTGAAGAAAAAGGAATTCAACACAACTTCTCAATACCAAGAACACCACAGCAAAATGGTGTGGTAGAGAGAAAGAACAGATCTCTTCAAGAGATGGCTAGGACTATGCTCAATGACAATTCTGTCCCTAAGCACTTCTGGGCTGAAGCTGTGAACACTGCCTGCTACATTCAGAACAGAATATACATTAGACCAATTCTGAATAAGACTCCCTATGAATTGTGGAAAGGCAGAAAACCCAACATATCTTATTTTCATCCTTTTGGATGTAAATGTTTTATTTTAAATACAAAAGATCAACTTGGTAAGTTTGATGCAAAGGTAGACAATGGAATTCTTCTAGGATTTTCTGAAACCTCAAAAGGTTTTAGAGTGTATAACTCAAGAACGTTAACAGTAGAAGAATCTATACATGTTAGATTTGATGACAAACAGCCTGATAAGAAACTATCAGAGCTAGATGAAAGTTTTGCAGATCTTGACTTAAACATCACAGGAGAAACAAATGAAGTCAAAACTGATGATCCAGTTGAAGACCCTTCTCATCAACCAGAAGCATCCACCTCTCAACAAGCCAATGCTCAGAGAACTTGGCATTTCAAGAATTATCATCCACCGGATCAAATAATAGGAAATCCAAGCAATAAGCTAAGAACCAGATCAACTTTCAGAGAGCAAGAAGACTCTGCATTGGTGTCTGAATTGGAACCAAAAACTGTAGATGAGGCTCTGCTGGACAATGGTTGGATTTTGGCAATGCAAGAAGAGCTGAATCAGTTTGAGAGGAGTGAAGTTTGGACTCTGGTAACCCTACCTAAGAATAAATCTGTTATAGGAACAAAATGGGTTTACAGAAACAAGCTTGACGAAAATGGTAAGGTTATAAGAAATAAAGCAAGATTGGTTGCACAAGGTTATTCTCAAGAAGAAGGTATAGACTATACTGAAACCTTTGCACCCGTTGCAAGATTGGAAGCAATCAGAATTTTACTCTCATTTGCTGCACATCATAACATTATGCTTTTTCAAATGGATGTAAAAAGTGCTTTTTTAAATGGTTTTATCAATGAAGAAGTTTATGTTATGCAACCACCGGGTTTTGAGAATGAAACCCAACCTGAACATGTATACAAGCTTAAGAAAGCTTTATACGGCCTAAAACAAGCCCCAAGAGCTTGGTATGATAGGCTAAGTTCTTTTCTAATGGATAATGGTTTTGTCAGAGGAAAGGTAGACACCACCTTATTTAGAAAATCAATTAATTCCAACTTCATTGTAGTACAGATCTATGTAGATGATATTATTTTTGGTGCTACTAATGAATCTTTGTGCAAAGAATTCTCAAAGCTAATGCAGAAAGAGTTTGAAATGAGCATGATGGGAGAACTCAAATTCTTTCTTGGACTTCAAGTCAAACAATCTATGGATGGGGTGTTCATCCATCAAACTAAGTACACAAAGGAACTTCTCAAAAAGTTTAAGATGGATGATTGCAAACCTATGAACACACCTATGCATCCCACGTCCACACTGAACATAGATGATAAAGAGAAAAAGGTAGATCAGAAGGTATACAGAGGTATGATTGGATCTCTCTTGTATCTAACTGCTTCTAGGCCTGATATAATGTTCAGTGTTTGCTTGTGTGCTCGTTTTCAATCTGATCCTAGAGAATCTCATTTATCAGCAGTTAAAAGAATCTTTAGATATTTGAAAGGTACTACTAATCTTGGTCTGTGCTTTAAGAAAGATGGAGATTACAGATTAGTTGGCTTTTGCGATGCTGACTATGCTGGAGATAGAATTGAAAGAAAAAGCACCAGTGGGGGATGTCACTTCATTGGAGCTAATCTAGTGTCATGGTCAAGCAAAAGGCAGAGTACCATTGCCCTATCAACCGCTGAAGCAGAATATATATCAGCTGCAAACTGCTGCTCACAACTTCTCTGGATCAAACACCAATTGGAGGACTATAATGTGTCTGTAAGTAGTATTCCACTAATGTGTGATAATACTGCTGCAATTAATCTGTCTAAGAATCCAATTCTTCATTCTAGGGCTAAGCATATAGAAATCAAACATCACTTTATCAGAGACTATGTGCAAAAGGGTGTTTTTGATATTCAATTTGTAGATACTGACCATCAATGGGCAGATATCTTTACTAAACCTCTTGCTGAGGACAGATTTACTTTTATCAGAAAACATCTTAACATGTTGTATGTGGTTTAAAATGGTATATGTATTGATTGCATGTTTTATCTGCGCGTCCACTAGTTTTGGCGTCCAGAACTTGTGTAGTCTACGCGTCCACTTCTGTTGGTGTGCCGCGTCCACTACTTATGTTTTTGTGCGTCCACCCTCAACCTTATGTGGACCCAATCTTACATACTTTTGTCTTTTAAAATTTTTTTAAAAAAACTCTGTTATATTAAAACGTTTGATTTTAATCATTTCCTTGCTGAGTCAGCGACTTCCATCAATCCCATCGTAACCTTTTTACGGTCCCAATACACCAACGCCGTTTTTTTTAAGTCTTGTCTAATCAATCTTTTCTTTTTGGAAACTGTTGGTATTCGAAAACTCTTTAAAGGTAACTCCTTTCCCTCTGAAAAACCTTTCGCTACTCTTCATCTTTGATAACTTCTCTCTGAAAAGTTTTCGAACTCTCTTTCTTCAAACCTTAACCTACTCAAGAACTCAACAATGGCTTCAACCTCAACTCCCGAACCTGCCTATGTTACTGACATCATCAATATCGCGGCTGAACATCATTTTAACTTTGAAATTTTGTGTGAGTACAACTTGGATGTAAGCAAGTTCATCAACGCTGCTGGTTGGGACGGATTGTTTCTGGAAAAGGTCTCGATTTATCCAGACTTAATAAGGGACTTCTGGAGGAAACCAACGATTACTGAAACTGAGATAGTAGGGTTTGTCCAAGGAAAGAAGATAACTGTCTCTGAGAAGACCATCTCTGATGCAATCGTTTGTGCCCAAGAGGGTTTAATCATGACAGAAAATTGGGAAGAAGATCTTGGTGGTATTGAAACCATCGCTGTTACACTGATGCGAGATGACACAGTGAGGACTCACTCATGGAAGTCATCTGAAATGAAGGATCACATCAGGATTCTTCATCAGATTCTGAACAAGACAGTGCTTCACAAGGCAGGGTCTAAGGACAACCTCTCTGCCCTTCACAAGTTTTGTCTCTGTAACTTGGTCTATGAGACAAAAATAAACTTGCCATGGATCCTGTTTCATCGTTTCAAGGATGCCATCACACACAGGGAAACAGCCTCTCATATCACTTTCTCTCATCTTCTGTCAAAAGTCTTCAAGCAGCAAGGCTTGTATGATTACTTAGATGCAAAGCCTCAAGAAGAACAAGACAAGATCTTTCGTTCAAAGGGGATGCAAGCTGCCATTTTTGGAAAAAGCAATCTAAGTAGCATGCACCTTGACACATACAAGCTTGTTGAAATGTCAAAACAAGAAGAGAAAATGAAGATTAAGGAAGAAGCAGTTGAGGCCAACAATGCATCTATTCTTGGTCTCAGGAGAGGAACTAGAAGGAAAACTATGGCTGTCAGAAAGCCTGCTCCTAGAAGGCCTACCAGAGGCATTGTTATAAATGAGCCTGGCAGTGAGGCCCCTCAACTTGCTCCTCAACCTGCTCCCAAGAGAGCTAGAAAACTAATTCTGCCTCAAGACGATGATGAAGATGATAATGTTCCACTGGGAACAGTTTTAAAGAGGAAAGCAGCTGTTGCTGTTGATGCTGCTGTGCCTACCAAGAGGAGGCAACCTGCAAGGAAAGCAAGAACCTTTGCAGCCTCTGAGGTCAACACATCCTCTGATGTTCCTCCTATTAATGTGAGTGATGATGTCCCTACCCCAAGTGTAGATTTCTTTGATAATGTATATAGACCTTCTTTACCCTCACCCCAACCCTCACCACAAAGAGAACAACCTGACCAAACCACAAATTCATCTTCACCACTAAATAGCCCAACTCACTTAACCTCACCTCAACCTACACCACTCAAAACCCTCTTTCCACCCATTATTCCTGATTCAGATCCCTGGTTTCATCAAGAGGATGATGGAATCTGCAGAGGTGCCCCCTTCCCTAAACAACTAAGAAAACTTTTTCCACCAATCATACCTTCATCCACTATTTTTGCCAATAGGTCCGAGAACTGGGCTCAGGTCAAAAGAAATTGGAAAATTCTGTTCCATACTCACCAACCTGACCCTGAACTTAACCTTGAAACTCCTCTGACCAGGTGGTACTCCCATCCTGAGTATGACTATGAACCTTATGAGGAATACCCCTGGACCACCAAATACCCAAACTCTCAGCCCCCAAAAGGTCCCTTTCCATCAGAGATGAACACCCACCATGGCCCTCTCCTCACCCATCTACCCCTCAACCGTTTCCCTCCAAGAAAAATTTACCCCAACCTACAAAAAACCCCACCTCTGATTCCTCACACTCAAGGAGTAGCACGACACATCATTCCCGTATGGGAAACAGATCCTAAAAGGAACCATCTGCCTACCTTACCTGAGAGGAGAGCTCGATCATCTAGGCACGTTCCAATTATTCTGGATGCAAACACACAATGGATGAAATTTGAGCATCCCAGCATCTATGGAAGTGCCTCAGACCACTTTGCAGATCAACTGATTTACAACATTCTGAAGTGGGAGTTCAGCTACTTCCAGATTGAAAGAGCTGCACGATGGGTTCCTATCACTTGGCTGAGACACCATAAGGAAACTCGAGTAGGCATTGCTCCCTACCCCATCTGTCCAAGGCTTGGCATGATAGACCTCAACAAAGACAAAGACATGAGGTGCAGAAGAAATAAAGGGGTCATGCCTGAAGCTCACTCTGCCATTCTGGACTTGTCTCAGGAACTCTTTGATCACTCCGAGCTTGACTTCTATCTATATATGGAGGATGTGCAGAAAATTGGAGAAATGAAGGCTGCAGACTTCTGGTTATCTCACATCATCCACTGCACCAGGAAAGCCTCTTCTTCTGGTTTGACTCAAGAAGAGAAGAAGGAAATTCCTAAGTACAGAGGAAAATGTGGCCTATCCAAAGTAAGGCACGTGATCTACAAAGATCTGTGGGGACTTCCTATTACCAGCAGGGATGTGGAGGAAATCATACCTATCCACTGGGCAAAGGATTTACCTCAGAAACCTATCACAGTTGCCACTGCACCTCCAGCAACTTCTTCCTCAGATCAGGCAGTCCAAGAGTTAATTGTAGAAGGCCCTGAACTTGATGAGCAAATGTCTTCTCAGCCTACTTCAGTTGAACCTTCATCTGCACAAGCTAAGCAGTCTGCTGAGGCTGGTGTCTCTAAGCAAGGAGCTGAGTCTGCTAAGACTTCTTCTCAACCATTAGCTCTTGCTATGGTCAGAACAGCAGCCCAGGCTCAAGACACTGTCTCTGACACTGCTGAGAGCTCAAGACAACTTACCTTGCCACCCAATCTTGAAGACATTATTGGGAAAATTGTTGATGATAAGGTTGGCAAGATAGTTGAGGAAAAGACTGAGCAGATGGCTCAACAGCTTGAAGAAAGGGTGCAGAAGCAAGTTCAAGACTCTCTGGCCCCTACAAATGCAGTGATGAACCAAATGCTGGCTCTGATCTTGGAGTTTCAGAGGAATCAAAATCCCCAGCCTAATCAACCACCTCCTCCACCACCTCCTTCTATCTAAATTTTTTTTTCTGTTCTTTTCTCTGTCTTTATCCTTTTCTTGTGTGCTGACAATGATGGTCCACTCCCTTGTGCCTTTTTGTCTGATGACAAAAAAGGGGGAGAAAGGAAAGATTAAATTTTATAATTAATACAGAGATTTTTTTTAAAAAGTACATAGTTGTCTGCATATGCATAAATATATACTCATCTTGCTGATACTATGCCTTGACTTCATGTTTATGCTTCAATACTGCTTTGAACTCTAATGTTTTATAGGATGCTATCTTGATTTGTTAATCAATGTTATTGCAAATGAGACTTGACTTATTATGCCTTAACAGCATTTATCTGTTGACTGCCTTGTCTTAGGGGGAGCCTTGTAAGCTCTCTTAAACTTTGCAAAATAAATTTAATTAGTTTTTGTCATCATCAAAAAGGGGGAGATTGTTGGAACCAAAATAATTTGGATTAAATAATCTCTAGGTTTTGATGTTAACAATAAGAATTAATTTTGTGTAGCAAAGTGTTAATGCTTTAAATCTAACAAGTGCCTTTAGTCTTAAAGAATCTCTGTTCTTATAAGCTAAAATGTTAAGTCTTTTCTCCTTGCAAATCCGCGTCCATATGTTCTCTATTGAATATCTATGCTGAAAGTATGGTCGAGTCCACTCTCCATTATAACTCCAGTGCCACGTCAGTGGACGAGCGCTTGAATGCTTTTAGTGGACGGAGAATTTCTCTTCGTGTAGACGAGAGCCCTTAGTCTGCTATTGCCACGTCACTGGACGGAGATTTTAGTTATCTCAGGTACTGGCAAGACCGCTGTTTTGAGTAGACGAAGTTTTGGTTGCCACGTCAGTGGACGAAGCCTTAAAACTCTTTCTGCTTATCTTGCCTTTACGCTAGTTTGCTGGACGAAGATTTTTTTAAGCATTTATACCAATTTGAACCAAAGCGAATTTATTTCTTATGATTGATATTCATTTCATTTATAATGGTTCTTCTCGTTTTCTATTAACGATTCCTTTTGCCTTGTTTCATTGAGAGAGACATAGTACAAGTCAGGACTTGCAAAAAGCAGAATAGTACAATGCAAAACGTTTTTGTACCCTGTCACCTTTTACGCTGATATAGTTGGAACTTGTACAAAGGAGGCAAAACTTTTTTTTGCAAGCTACTTTTGCTCAGAGGTGTGCTTTTTCATGCAAGAATTTGTCTCACAGTACAAAGGCCTCGAGCAAGCTGAGTCACAACGGATATTTACCTAGTTGACTCTATTACTAAACGGGTATTTCAAATACAACCGTTGAAGACTCTGAAGAGAAGATCAAGGACCCTATAAATAGAAGACTAAAGCTTTTGAAGAAACAACTTTTGCGTATACAAAGAAATTTCAAGAAATCTCTCGCGAAGCAAATATTTTCTTATTCATTCAAAAGCAAAAGTCTGTAATATTATAGTTTGAATATTGCTATAATATTTATCTGATCTTAAACTTTCATACTCTCACATATAGTGAGTTAGAAGATCAAAGATATCAAAACTCTTTATTAGAGGTAGAGCCTGAAGAGGCTTGGTAAGAAAGAAATACTTGTGAGCCTGGAGAGGTGTTGAATACTTGGTGTAATCTATTTGAAAATAGTGGAAAAATCCTTCAAGTAGAAGGGACTGGACGTAGCTCTTGGTTGGAAGAGAGTGAACCAGGATAAAACATCTTGTGTAAATCTTCTTATCCCTTATCTCTTTTGTTTTACGTATTTATACTAACTGTGGGGATTTGAACTTGAATTTGTTAATCCTTCAAAAGACTTCTTTTCTGTGTGCTTTATTCTGTCTCCTTAACTTTGTGTGAGAAAATCTTTTTGAAAAGGCTGTTTTCGAAAAATATTAACAAACACAATTCAACCCCCCCTTCTTGTGTTTGCCTGTGTCAACTTCAAGACCCAACGTGTTCCCACCCAATGTTCTGAATAAGCTGCTGAACATGGGGGGAACAAGTCCATGGGCGGTCAAGATATCCATATCGAGCCTCCTAGTAGGTGCAAACTCAAAAAGAGCGAGCCGGTGAAACTTCTGGAAATGCTTAGGCCTCTGGAAGTTAAGATACTCATCCGGGAGAGGTGGGTTAGCCTGAACATTCTGACGAGCACGTTTAGGAGCCGTAGTCCTGAAAGTCAAACAAAGAGTACATCAAAGCCATGAAAAGAATGAGAAAACACAAATAGTTCAAGCACCAAATCAGAGCATCATAAGTAACAAGCATGATAATTGATGCATGCACTCTCAGGAAGCCACAAATATGTGGCTGGGCCATCAGTAGCCCTGCACGACCTTGCTAACAGGGAGCAAGGCCTTGCTGAATTCCCCTAATTTTTTCTAATTTTTTTTTATTTCAGAAAAATGAATGAGCACGGTCTTGCTAATAGGGAGCACGACCGTGCTCACTGATACTGGGCATTCCTAGAGATGAAGAACAGCACGGCCGCGCTTACTGATGAGCACGATCGTGCTAAATGTAAAAGCCCAGATATTCCAGATGATGAACAGCACGACCGTGCTCAATGTCCAAATGCAGAGATTGTAGTGACAGAAACCCAAAAACATGCGAATATTGATAGAAAATCACATGCATACAGAAACCATAGGCAGAAATCACATGCACAACCTCAAGTATATGAACAAAGCAAAAATAACCAAATAACATTGCCAAATACTCATTGAAATAAAATCTTGAATAAGGAATAGTGAAAGCAAGTGAATTGTTACTTGGATTCAAGGAAAACAAGGGAAGGAAGGAGAGTTTTTTTTAATTTTTAATTTTTATTATTTTTTTTAAAATACTAGAATAAAAGCAGACTTCCTAACTAGACTCATTGACACTATGTAAATTTTTTATTGTTTTATTTTTATTTTTTTTCTGACCAACATTTATTTGCAAAATTTGAAAATAAAAGAAAGGAAAAGAGAAAGGTTTTGAAATTGTTATCTCAAGGAGTCCAAGTGGACTCCTCACCCTTATTGGCATTCTTTGTCTCTTCCTCATCTCTCTTAGCAAGCCGTGCTTTCTCCATTTGTTGCCATGCATAATCATTCTCCCCTTTAAGAGTGATTAACCAAGCCTCATCCCATCTATCCGCTTCCTCTTTGGTATAGCTCTCTACTTCTGGGAATGGAATTTGGTCTGGTTTTCTTATTTTCTTGGCGATCAAGTCCTCATAGAGTTTATGCCTGTCACTAATGCAAGGCGGACAATCCCTTTCCCTCCTTTCAATATCGCACTCAATCTTCCTTTGGACATATTCATTGGCATCCCGACAAAAATCTAAGCGAGACAGATTGAATCCGGGATAGGAATCTGCAACGATCTTTTCCCTTTGTTCTGTAGTCAAGCGTTCGATTTCTGGGAATGGGATTCGTCTATCTCGGATTGAATCCTTGATGTTTTGAAATTCATGGTGGTCCAGAGAGATTGAGAATTGCATCTGTGTTCACAAACAAAATTGGCCAATATAGATAATTAAAATGAAAATCAAAATAAAATAATAAAATGGACCAAATCATGTATTCACTCACTGTAGCACACAGAAAGCACATGGAAAACATGAAGAACGTACCTTTTTAAGAGATGGAGCAAAAACACTTGAGGGAGGGGGCTGACAGAGCAAAAGGTAGGAAGAAGAGGGTGAGAGCGTTGTTAATCCTAATATGCGCTCTGCCCTCCCCTTTTATAATTTCAAATCAGCACTGGAGCACGGTCGTCCTCAATGTTTAGCACGGTCGTGCACAACGTTTTTTTAAATTTTCAAATCCGCAGGTGGCCACGGCCATGCTTAATGTTGAGCACGGCCGTGCTCAATTCAGCGCTTACGAAAATTGACCGTAAGCGAGAATTGGACACAAGTGTGTCTCTAATAGACGCAACTGTGTCTGCCCCAATATATTTTTTTTTAATTTTTTTTTTTTTGGAATACTTCCAATCTCGCCCCATTCAAAGGTGTCGTGCTGCTCCACTGTCCACCACCCAAAGCCGCCGCGTCGGATCGCCGACGACCACTACCACCTAGCCTCCGCCCCATCAACCACCACCACCCTGATTCCGCCCTATCTGACTCCACCACCACCACCATGACAATCAGCACACAGGGAACTTGCAGGAAATTTTAGTTTCCAATATCAGACAGCACAAATGATCAGTTCCAATTGCACAAGAGATTAGAAAATTCATCTTCCATTAATAGATATGCTTTACATTGGCTAAATTTGAACACAAATTTTCTGGGTTTGATGGTAACTACATCTTCCATTTTACATCAGTTCCCAGTTGCACAATTCATCTTCCACTAATACACAAAATTGAACCATGACAACTACATCTCTCACAACTATGAATAAGAAAGGGAAAAAAACAA
Source organism: Echinosophora koreensis (assembly GCA_035048595.1). Taxonomy (NCBI): domain Eukaryota; kingdom Viridiplantae; phylum Streptophyta; class Magnoliopsida; order Fabales; family Fabaceae; genus Echinosophora; species Echinosophora koreensis. The sequence goes on along the minus strand of JAPCYP010000073.1, from coordinate 2,375,062 downwards.
GAACAACCCAAGCAAGAACCACCATGAATTTGTTCAATACGATTTTCTTCTTCTGGGTTTGGTGGACCACTTTCTGCCTCTCCTTCAATACAATGTCCAGGAGTGGCGGAACAGAGGCGGTGGTGGTGCTCGACAGTGGAACAGAGGCGGGTCGGGGTGGATGGGGCGGGCCGGATGGCGGAGGGTCGAATGGGGGAGAGGGAGATGGTCGAACAGCGGTGGTTGCTGGCGTACATGGGGCGGAGGAGGGTGATGGTGGTCGATGTAGTAGGCGGGTGGCGGTGCTCGACGGCGGGGCGAGGCGGATGGGGCGGGTCGGAAATGGTGGAGAGTGGATGGATTGTGGGAGAGGAAGAGAAAAGAGGAGGCGGAGTCAGGGTGGTGGTGGTCGATGGAGCGGAGGTTGGGTGATGGTGGTCGGCAGCGGTCCGACGCGGCGGCTTGGGTGGTGGGCAGTGGAGCAGGGCGGCACCTTTGAATGTGGGAGAGGTGGAGGGTCGATGGATTGGGGGAGAGGAAGAGAAAATAGGGTTTTTTAATTTATATTTTAATTAATTAAATAATAAAATAGATGATAATAATTTCCAGCCATTGATTTTATCAATTGACACGTGTACGGCTGAGATTAAATGGACTGGACTCTCCATTTCTCCAGCAAATGGAGAGGATCCGGTTCCCTTCCAATGCCAGTCATTTTTTAAGCGAGGACGCAAACTTAACTTATACGCGTGAGGATTGAAGACCTGCCCGTTTGCCAATGATTAATTTCAAACGGGCAATTCTATAATACTTCATCGTAGGAGTTGTGGATCGGTCCTCAGAGGTTATTTTAGGTATTTTAGGCATTTTAGTAAAATTAAAAAAAAAAAAAAAAAAACCCAAATAATCTTCTGTTTGCACTGTTTATCTTCTTCCCACCACCCAACTCCTCCCTCCACTCCCTGCAATCTGTTACTCTACTTCCCATGGAAACATTGATGAGAAATTGAAGCACCAACAATAGCAACCATCTATTATGTATGTTTTTCATATAATTTCACTTTCTTAAGGGTTTAATTTGTCTCCGTTATTTGAAGAGAAGCAGAGATGAGATTCGCGACGACGACTCCGACCACTGCGTGGTGGTATTTGGGTCGATCTGGTTGGACCACAATGACAGAACCCTTCATCTCCGTAACTTCACCTATGTCCGCCATGCCGTCGTGCCTCTCCGACGAGCCGCCGTCGTACCTCTCTGACGAACCGCCGTGTCTCTCCTGTGCGGTCGTGAGTCTGTGTGCAGAGTAGCCACTATTTCTACCCGCCGCTGCACCGCTCGATTTCGTGTTGTTTTGTCGATCTATGGAGAGAGCCAAATGCTTGACAAGGCATTCTATGAGGAAGAAGTCAAGAGGCATGGCTTGTCATTTGAGTAAAAGGTTTATTTTTTTAACAATTCTGAGGGTAGTAATATTTTGTTCACATAAATAATTAGTTAAAATTTTAATGGTTCCATGATCTCTTTTATCAAGTGACGACATGGAAGAGTCATTACGTTGGACAAATTTTAGTGGTTGCTAAAAAATTGATCTTTTTTGTTTGTTCGGTTTGGACAAATTGTTATGTAGACTTTCTGCATCATGCGTTCTAGTTGCTGATCGATGGAGACTAGAGAGGGGTGCGATGGTGGTGCGTCAGGGCAGCATGGCAAAGGGGAGGCACAACGGCAGCGGAGCTGCTTCCTGAAGATGAATGGGGATGAAGGGTCTTTGATGGAGATTACCTTTTTGTGTAAATTACTTTTTTATCCTGGCTGCATATCTTTCATCTCACCCGTTGATTTATTTTAATAATTTATCTATGGCTGAGATCTCACGTCCACCGAGTTTGTAGTGGAGGATATTAGACAATGCCATTTCGGGCTTTGATGCTTCTCTCTTATGGTAGAAGAATGATTGGTCCTCTTTTTCATTCACTATTGCTGAGAGAGATTTAATTTGTTGGCACCTCAAGTGTGAGATGTGGTACATTAAAAGAAAATATGTTTTAAAAATAATATGAAAGGATATCTACATCTATATCTATCTATATCTATCTATATATTCAATATATCTAGCCCCATCTGCAGGAAAGTTTGCCAAGTGTCAAATCTACAAAGATTGCTTCTACAAGAAGCTTTATAAAAACTTTTTATAATGGGAAACTTTTTGAATTAAAAAAATAAAAAATAAAAATAAAAAAAATAAGAAAAATAATAAAAGAGATGCAGAGAATTTATTGCTAGCTACAACTTTCAAAAGGGAATAAAAGAAATTGGTTGGCAAACTCTTTTCTATTGGTTGGTATTTTATTGCTACGAGTTTCAAGAAATTGGTTGGCAAACTCCATTCAAAATTTATCTAATCATACAATAAATCCTCTCTTTATTCAAATATTCAACCACTTTAGACCTTTCATTTTCAACATTCACACTTCAGAAGCAATGGAAAAGAATCTTTCTCTCTCTCTATGGGTTTTTCTATTCTTGCCACCATTGCAAGGCCTGGTTCCTCTGTGCAAATATTATCTCTGTGATTCTCCTATACTGAACAAGGTATGCTTGATTCCCCCCTCTCTCTATCTCTCTCTATCTCGCTCTCTTTCTCTCTCTCTCTCTCTCTCTCTCTCTCCCCCTCTCTCTCTCTCGCTCTCTATATATATATCTATGATAACAAGAGCAACATGTTGCTACCGCTAAATTACAATCATTTCTTTGTGTTGATGTTGCTGAAGAAGAATGACGCCTAAAACAACAATATGACAGTGGTAAGCATTCTCGGAAACGAAAAGTCTATCAAATTTTGTCCAAATGAAATTTGCGTTTACTGTGGCTGAAATTCGAATATATGGGTAATTTTAATTTTTATTTTTTAACTGGGAATCTCTCTGATTTCGATTGCAGTTTCTACGGTTTAAGATGGGGGTCTCGAAAATGGGAAGCATAAAAGAAGAAAAAAATAAAGGGGATATAGTTCACTGTCTTTTATCTCTGTTTTTTTTTGAAAATATATTCATATCATGTTCTCCTTTTAGGTTGAATTATGTCTTTCCTGAGAGGTTGACATCCAATTGTTGCAAGGTTCTGTTTATTCGATTCCTTCAAGGTATATATTGTGAAAAAAGCTTTTATATATTTGAAAGATTTTGGAAGTTCATTGTTCTTAACACCAGTAATTTTATTTTCTCTGATTTATTTTGGTTTCAATTATTTGGCTATGAAGGCTTTTGAATTTTGAAATGGTGGAGTTCTTATGCTAATTTTAATTGTTCCCTGTGTGGCTTAGATCATGTTCATTTTATTAGTAATGAATGACATTTTTAGCGTATAAGCAATTTTTTAATATTGTTATATAGTTGAGTTTTAAATTCTAATAGTTGACATTTTTTGTTCTTGCTAGCTACAACATTCAAAAATTGGTTTGCTGCACCTCTTCTATTGATATTTAAAAATCAATTAAATTTATAGAAAAAAGAATAAAATAATAAAAGAGATGCAGATAATTTATTGCTAGCTACAACTTTCAATAAAATAATATTTAATAAAAATAATATTTTGGTTTTTCTAATTTGCATTAATTTTTTAGGTGAAATAATGAATTGAGTTTATTGGGTTTCCAAAGCTACAATGAACAGGGGTAGTGGGAGCAGTGCACGACATTTCATAAGCCCCTGTTAATGGGATTGTTGGAATTTGCGAAAAAAAAAATTAAAAAAATATTGAAACTGAGAAAATAAAAGAAAATCAAAACAGCTGGTTATAAGATTTGAAAAATACAATATTTAACACCATATTTAACACCAACAATCAGATTTATTTATTTAAAATTAAAATTAAAGTTAAATTGTTCATTTATTAATTTATTTCTTGGAATATGTTGTACCATGCCATTTCTTCTTCCCTTCCCAAGAGTATAATCAATTGTCAGTAGAATTTCAATATCATGGTAAATGAAGAGTCTTCCTAATATTTCTTTGTAATTCTATTTTTGATGCATTATTATATTTTATTATTTATTTGATTATATTCATATATTTAAACTTTTATATTTTAATTGATGTAAACATGTTTCCTCTATTCTTTGTTATGTTAGGTGTTAATGTACAAACTGAAGAGGAGGTGAGTGTTAGGTTGGTATGTTTAGTTTTCCTCAAGCTTTAAACCTTTTTTGTTCGTTATATCTTCATATAAAATCAGAGTAAACAATAAATAATGTCAATCTGCAAAAAATTTCTACAGGTTCATCCAGTTGTTGTGTTGATCTTATAAATCAATTTGTTGATATTGCAGTCTGTAAGGAAAATGAATAAATGGACATCAAATTTTCGACCTGCGGAATAGAGAACCATGACATTGAAGCTCAAACTTTCAGATATTGTTGTTGAACGTCTACAGTACACGCAACAAGCTGATGAAAACAGTGAAGTTAGAGAAGAATATTTTAATTGTTTGATCATGCTGAATTACAATGCAATTTTTGTTGGATATTTTGTTTTATTTTAAAATAATTTGTTTTGAAATTTAAAAGGTTTTAAATTCCTTTTATCACTATTAGATATCATTCATTTAGCTTATTTTTATACATTTTATTACTATTTGATTTGATTTTTATTGTCTTCAATTCCATTTTGATGTCATTGTTAGATTTATTACTCTTCTACTCAAATGGAGAGGCAACATTGGTTCTTGGAGGAAGTTGTAGGAGGAATGATTAAAGGAGAATAATCATAAATTTCCGATTAACAATGTGTAATTTAAAGTATTGATAATCTGCTTGTTAGGGAGGAGAGTTTTTGGAAGCAGAGATCGAAAGTGTTTTGGCTTCGAGACGGGGACCTCAATACTCGTTTCTTTCATGCCTCGGCAACATCCCGTTCTAAGGTAAATAAAATTTTCAAAATACAGGATGGTGGTGGTTTAGTTACGGAAGACCCCATTCAAATTAAAGCTATTGCGAAGAATTATTTTGATGATCTCTTTATAGCTCGGGTGGGTGACTATGATCCTGTTGTGAATTCTATTGAGCCTTGCCTTTCTAGTGAGGATAATGTTATGCTTGTTTGTCCGTTCTCTAGATCAGAATTCTCAGTAGCTCTCGGTGAAATGCATGCAGAAAAGTCCCCAGGGCCTGATGGTTTTAATCCTGGTTTTTTTAAGAATTCTTGGGAGCTTTGTGGTGAGGAGATTTTTACAGCTTGTTGCTTCTGGCTAGATAGGGGTTATTTTCCAGCAACTGTTAATGACACTAATATAGCCCTCATACCGAAGAATGATAATCCTGAATCTATGAAAGATTGGCGTCCTATCTCCTTATGTAATGTTGTCTATAAGGTGTTGTCCAAGGTTCTGGCTAATAGACTGAAACTGATTCTCCACAAATGTGTCTCTAGTGTTCAGTCTGCTTTTGTCCCTAACAGGTCCATTCTTGATAATGCAATGGTTGCTACGGAGATTATCCATTATCTAAAGAGTAAGTCGAAAGGCAAGTTGGGGGATGTGGCTTTGAAGATTGATATGAGTAAGGCCTATGATCGTGTTGACTGGGGATACCTCAGAGCTGTTATGAGGCGCATGGGTTTTGAAGAGAAGTGGGTGGAGTGAATTATGCTCTGTGTGGAATCAGTTAGCTACTCTGTGCTTGTTAATCAGGAGCCGGTTGGTCCTATTCATCCTGGTCGGGGGCTTAGGCAAGGGGATCCTCTTTCCCCTTACCTGTTTATTCTGTGCTCTGAAGGTCTGACGGCTATTATTGATCAAGCTGAAGGTAGGGGTGATATCCATGGGGTGAAAATTTGTAGAGGGGCTCCTATTGTTTCACATCTTCTGTTTGCAGATGATTGCTTCTTATTTTTTAAAGCCAAAGAAAGTGAAGCTGTTGTTATGAAGGATATTCTTTCTACGTATGAGACTGCTTCAGGTCAAGAGATTAATTACCAGAAGTCAGAAATCTTTTATAGTAGAAATGTTGATGGTGGGATGCGTGATGTTATTGCTAACTTGCTTGGGGTCCAAATTTGTTTGGGTACGGGTAAGTATTTGGGCCTTCCCTCTATGATTGGTAGGAGCAAGAAAGCCTTATTCAGTTTTATTAAGGATCGAGTCTGGAGGAAGATTAATTCTTGGGGTGGTCGGTCCTTATCTAAAGCTGGGAAAGAGGTTATGATCAAGTCAGTTCTCCAATCTATTCCCACATATTTTATGAGCATTTTCCTTATTCCCTAATCCTTGGGGGATGAGATTGAGAAAATGATGAACTCTTTTTGGTGGGGTGGTGGTAGTGGCAGAGGAAAAGGTGTGAGGTGGCTCTCTTGGGACAAGCTAGCAATGCATAAAGCGGATGGTGGTATGGGCTTCAGAAATTTGTACGCTTTTAATGTGGCGCTTCTAGGTAAGCAAGGGTGGAGATTGTTGTCTAATCCCGATACCCTTGTGGGGAAGCTTTTCAAAGCTAAATATTATCCACATTGTGATTTTCTGGATGCTAACATTGGTAGTAATTCGAGTTATGTTTGGCGGAGCATTTGTGAAGCAAGAGTTGTCCTTAAAGAAGGGATTAGGTGGCGTATTGGAAGCGGTTTGCATATCAATGTTTGGTCTAAAAAGTGGACTCATGATTCTGCCAATGTGTTACCTCATGAGCATAGTTTTTTTAACCCAGTATTGAGGGTTTGTGACTTATGGCAGGATGGTTCTAAGAAATGGGACCCTTTGCTTGTTGAGGCGCTAGTTTCTCCTGCTAGTGTCAATTCAGTTTTGAAAACTCCTCTTCTGGAAGCAGTTCACGATGATGGCATGTTTTGGTGGCCTGATCGCAAGGGTGTTTATTCGGTAAGGTCGGCTTATTGGCTTTGCTTGAATAATATTTTGGATACTTCTCACTTGAAGGTTGTGGGCGACTGGAAAGGATTGTGGAGCCTCAAAGTTCCGCCAAAAGTTAAGAATTTCCTTTGGAGAGTAGCTAGAGATTGCCTCCCTACTAGAGCTAAACTTGTGGAGCGCAGGGTTCAGTGCCCTAATCTTTGTCCTTGGTGTGATATGAATGTTGAAAATAGTTGGCATATTCTCTTCAGTTGTGCTAAGGCAGAGAGTGTCTGGAGGTATGCTAATCTTTGGGGAGCTGTTTCTAGTTGGCTGGTTAATGTTGATAATGTGAGGGAGCTATGCTTCCGAGCTCTTGGTTGTCTTACAGATGAGGATATGATCACTTTTGTTATGACTCTATGGTCTCTATGGCGTAGTAGAAATGCAAAGGTGTGGGACTCGGTGGAAGAAGGAGCAGCTTCTATTGTGCAGCGTGGAAGTATTGTCCATAGGGAGTGGAAGGAGGCTCGTGCCCCTGCTGGTAGTGCAACGCCCAACACTTCTGGTCCAGCCCTTGTGCGCTGGTGTAGGCCTCCCCAAGGCTACCTCAAGTGTAATATTGATGCCTCCTTTTCTGCAGCTAATAATAAAGTGGGCATTGGTATGTGTTTGAGGAATGATGTTGGCGTTTTTTTGGGTGCTAAAACTCTATGGCTGGAACCTATTATGGATGTTCATCTAGGGGAAGCAAGTGGTCTTTATTTTGCTATTAAGTGGATGATCGATCTTCAATTAGATAGAGTTATTTTTGAAGTGGACTCCAAGATAGTGGTGGATAACATGTGCTCGGACTGTGTGGATGCTTCTTCTTTTGGTGCTATTGTTTCTTCTTGCAAGTATCTTCTTTTATCTTTTTTTCAAAACTCTCATGTTGAGTTTACTAGGAGGCAAGCTAACATGGTTGCTCATTCCTTAGCTAGGGTGGCCTTGTCCTATGCTTGTCCTCATTTCTTTCATGATATTCCTTCATGTATTGGCGTTTTGATTATTAATGAAATGCAGTAATGTTCTTTTGTCAAAAAAAAAAAAGATTGTGGGTTTCAATCTCTAGAAATTTTTGCTATGATAATAAACTAAATAAACCATTGTTTGACCGTCAAAAATTTAAAGTAAACTTATTAACAATTATTATCTAACCATAACCGTCCAGAATTCAAAATAAACGTTTAATTATTAAAATTACATTAAAATTGCTTTAAAACAGGTAATCTATCTATCCATAATCTATAATATAATAATAATAATAAATATATATATCTAGCCCCATTTGCAACAAATAATAATAATATTAAATAATAAATAAATATATATATATATACACACACACACACACACACCCACCATGAATGCTTCTTCAAGAAGTTTTTTACGAACTTTTTATAATTAGAAAGATTGGAAATTTAAAAATCAATTAAAATCAATTAAAATTATGAAAAAAATAATAAAAGAATATAAAAGAGATGCAGAGAATTTATTGCTAGATATAACTTTCAAAAATTAGTTGGCTGCACCTCTTCTAATGATATTTTCGAAATACATGCATGAAAAATGTATCTAATAAATTCTCTCTCTCTTAATTACTTTCTTATCCGAAATACAACCTGTGTCCAACTTCTGATTGGTTTTTGAAATTCAAATATCAATATAATATTTATTATAATGATAAATTGCATTTAAAGCCTTGCACATGTTTTGAAAAGGAAGGAAAAGAAAAGGCAAGTACTACCCCTGGACTCAATTATAAGCAAAAAAGTACATATATTTTGTGGACTCAAATATAAGGAAAATCAAACCAACTCAACTCTATTTAATGTCATTACTCCAAAAATCAAGAAAATTAGCCAATCCAACAAATTCTCTTTTTACTTTTCAAAGAGCATTGCACACTCCCGAGACAATTAAAGGGTAGTTTAGTAATTATAACTTTTTTTTTTTTACATAAATCAAAACAATTAAACTAAATTAACCAACTTCCTTAATAAGTGTAGAATTAGTTAATTTTGCTTATAATTGAGCCCGGAGGGAGTACTATAAAAAAACCTTCACCATTATTCTCTGCTATGGAAACGTGAAAAGATGAGAAGAAAAAGTGAGGCTGCATTGTTCCAAGGCATTGAAAATGTATGCAATAATTTATAATGAAGTATTTGGTCCTCTCCTTTCCAGCTTTGCAAATGATGGGAGGATTTGCTTCAAATGAGAATATCAATGAAGTATTTGGTCCTTTCCTTGAAATGCAAATGGCGGCGTCTTTCCAACCTGATATAGTAATGTTAACTATCATACTCCTACCTTTTGTATAGCTGTTGTTCTCAATAGAAAAGAACTACCATTTTCAATTCGAAGACAGATGTGATTTTAATTATATTTAAAATATTCTTCAGAATTATTAGTTTCCTTTAATACTCTTTTATTTCCTTTAAATACATTAAATTATGTATTCAATTTGAATGAAATAAATTTGCACTTTTAAATTCGTTTCAATTTGATTGATTGTGTAAAAAAAAAAATTTGATTGATTGGTTCCCTCAAAAAAAAAAATCAATTTGATTGAATGCAATTTATGAGTCAATCAACAGAATTTGCTTTCAACTTTTATATGCATTTAAATTTGATTAAAATCAAATCAATTGTTTTGAACTTGGGTTCCTTTTAGTTAATGCTATTAAATGGAAATTTCTTTCCATTATGTGTTCCATGTATCTTTTTGTGTAGCTGCATGATTTAATTTCCAACGTGTCGATTGCAATTTTAATATTGAATCTTTTGTATTTGTATTTATTTCTATATTTATTGCAAGGGGTTAAAATCTTATATGAATATGTTTAAACTTTTTGTTACCACCATTTAGTAGATGCTGGTGGGACTACATGAGAAATATTTGTTGATTTTTTTTAAGTATATTTAATTGTCAACTTATATCTTATTATGTATAATTTATAATTTGATTTGAAATATGTAATCTATTTGAAAGTTATACTTTGGTAGCTTGAAAGTTAATTATTTTTCGAATTGTTTTGTTTGGATTACGCCTAGAACATGTTGTCGACATTAGCTATACAAATTGAGAATTAATGAGTTCAATTTGGCATTCAAAATGAATTCAAACTTATTACATCGAAGAAGAGGAAAGTAAAATATCAAGTTTTTGGAAGAAATTACATGTTTTAAAAAAATATATGATAGATGAAGGGGAACCAATGATGAAAATATGATAGATAAAAGGTGGTGGGGGAACCAAATATTTATAAAAATATGAAGAAAATATGTTGTGTATGATTTCTAAGATCATTGACAAATTTCTATTATTAAAGGGGTGAAAACTTGGGTGGTGCTACTATGTGCAGCTTTAGAAACAAGTCATATTTTAAATAAATAAAAAAGAAATGACATGCTTTAAAAAAAATATATATGATAGATTAAGGGAGTAACCAATGAACAAAATATGATAAATAAAAGGTGGTTGTGGGAACCAAATGTTTATAAAAATATGAAGAAATTATGTTGTGTATGATTAGTAACATTATTGACAAATTTATGTTATTAAAGGGGTGAAAACTAGGGTGGTGATACTATATGCAGCTATAGAAATGAGACATCTTTTAAATAAATATAAAAGAAATGAAATGTTTTTAAAAAATATATGATAGATGAATGAGGGTAACCAATGAACAAAATATGATAGATAAAGGGTGGTGGGTCGGGGGAACCAAATGTTTATAAAAACATGAAGAAAATATGTTGTGTATGATTACTAAGATCATTGACAAATTTCTATTATTAAAGGGGTTGGAGACTTGGATGGTGCTACTACGTGCGGCTTTAGAAATGAGACATATTTTAAATAAATAAAAAAGAAATGACATGTTTTTTAAAAAATATATGATAGATGAACGAGGGGAACCAATAAAGAAAATATGATAAATAAAGGGTGGTGGGGGAACCAAATGTTTATAAAAATATGAAGAAAGTATGTTGTGTATTGTACTGGCCGAGGTGATAAGCTCGGCCGCCGAGCTCGGAAAGCTTAACCACCTTAACAATACACTTATCTAAAACTCAGCTAACAACCTCACCATAGATAAGAGATAACTCTTATCAGTGGAAGAGATGAAAGTTGAGTTAAAAGAGATAGGTGATAAGTGATAAGAGATAAACTAGATCCTACAAAATAGGATCGGTTTACTCCTCCCCCCCTCTATAAAAAGAGGAAGAGTCTAAGAGGAAAGACACTTTAACTTTTACTTGAGCTTGGTGTTCTCTCTTAAGCGTATTAGAGGTCCCGGTTGTGATCAAGAGACTACCAATAAGTCTTTGCCCACCGGAGTACATCAGATACAAGATTAAGAGATTGATGCACCACGTGATCAAGGGTTGAACACAGAACTACGTTTGGCTTTGATTCCCATTGGGATACGTAGGACCGGAATATAAGTATTCTGCCAAGCCACGGTCTAAAACAACCAACGTTCAACCTTGGTCTGACGTTTACGGCGAGATTCCGGTAACTCGGATCTCGGCAGGAACATTTGGCGCCCACCGTGGGGCCGAGGAAAAACTTTCCCCGGTTCCATAAGATTTAATGGTGACTACACGGAATGGACCGAAGGGAGGGGCCCACAGTGCAAATCACGTCGAGGAGTCAAACTCCAATCACAACAACCCCCCTCCCTTCGATGAAGGTAATCCGCAGCTGGGAGAGATCATGGCACAATTGAGACAGTTGCGTCAGGAGAACGAGGAGATTCGTACGGAGTACCAAAGACTGTTGGGAACTCGGAAAAGGGGAAGATCGGCAACTCATGCCGAGGAAGAGAATTCCTCACCCGAGGACAGCCAGAGAGACCCAACTTATGTACCTTCTCGTGATGAAAGAAGCCGACCTTCCAGAACTGGGCCCGAAGCCTCAAGGGTCCGATCTCGTAATGAGGAGACCACTCAGAGAGAGAAAGCACGGGACAGACGACCGAGATTACCTTTCACTGATGCTATTGACGAGGTGATCATACCTCGGCATTTCAAGTCTCTTAATATGGATAAGTACAATGGCACTACTGATCCAACAGAACATGTGGAATCTTTCATTTCATCTGTTTACCTGGTGACCGACTCGGAAGCCATCATGTGCAAGATATTTCCAACCACTTTGCAGGGACCTGCGTTGACTTGGCTCACGAACCTTCCACCACGGTCAGTAGATTCTTTTGACATGTTGGTTACAAAGTTCACTGCACAATTCGCAGCAAGCCGAAGGCATAGAAAGCACTCGGTCTCGCTTGTGAATTTCAGGCAGGAGAAAAATGAACAATTGAGGGTTACCAGTAGTAGTTATTATTATATGGGGTTGAAGAGGACAATCAATATAGTTATTATATTAAATATTTGAAGAGAAAAATTTTATTTCGTAGAGATTGATCATCGTTTTAATTTTGCAGAACCTACATTTCAATCTTATGAAGATGGATGGTAGAGTTTTGGTGAGCCTACTTCCTGCACTAGGTCGATGAAATGTTGGATATTTGGTGGTGTATAAAGGACGGGAGGAGGTTAAAGCGAAGCATTGGAGTAAATGTGGGTGATCCATTGTGGATGAGAAAATTTTCAATGATTTATTTTTTGAGAGAATTGTATGATCCTACTTTCTTCTGCCTTAAGTTGTAGAGTTAGATTTTAAGCTGTAAATTAATTTGCTAATGAACTCTTTATTTGTTATTTTGTATTATTATATGTTTCAGAGCACATTCTTAAATGATTATTTTTATTTTCATTTTTGGACTGAAAATGATTATTTTTATTACAACCATCAATACTAGCAATGTACATATATTTGTCAGCATTTGTGAACCCATTTTTTTTTTTAACTGTGAACCATTTGAATCAATAGGATACAAATTCTACTAATTTTCAATCTTTATATATATATATATATATATATATATATATATAAGGTTTAGTTTGGGGTAATTTTTCCCACCGACTATGATATCAAAATTATCATTTAAAGGACTTATTTAGTAAAAAAAAAATAAAATACACTTTAGATAGTTTACTTATAGTTTTCAGAATATTAAAAGCATGATGGTCTACCAATTCCACCTTATTGCCAACTTCATGTGAGTTGTGTTTAATGTTATGATTATGATACTGCAATTACTAGATTTTTTTTTATAAGAATAAGAATTTTATAAAATATTTATACATGTATAGAAATTTATTTTATAAAAAATATTGATCCATGTATAGAAATGACTCATGTTTTTAAAAATTATATGTTAGATAAGGGAGGAACCACAGAAGAAAATATGATAGATAAAGGGGCTGGGAGGAACCAGATGTTTATGAAAATATGAAGAAAATATGTTGTGTATGATTACTAAGATCATTGACAAATTTCTATTATTAAAGGGGTGGAAACTTGGGCGGTGCTACTATATGCAGCTTTAGAAATGAGACATCTTTTAAATAAATAAAAAAAGAAATGACATGTTTTGAAAAAATATATGATAGATGAAGGTGGGGAACCGATGAAGAAAATATGATAGATAAATAGTGGTGGGAGGAACCAAATGTTTATAAAAATATGAAGAAATTATGTTGTGTATGATTACAAAGATCATTGACAAATTTCTATTATTAATTTCTATATAAAAATATGAAGAAATTATGTTATGTATGATTACAAAGATCATTGACAAATTTCTATTATTAAAGGGGGTGGAAACTTAGGTGGTGCTACTATATGCAGCTTTAGAAATGAGACATGTTTTAAATAAATTAAAAAAAGAAATAACATATTTTTAAAAAGTATATGATAGATGAAGGGGGAACCAATTAAGAAAATATGATAGATAAAGGGTGGGGCAACCAAATGTTTATAAAAATATGAAGAAAATATGTTGTGTATGATTACTAAGATTATTGACAAATTACTATTGTTGAAGGGGTGGAAACCTTCAGGGTGGTGTTACTATGTGCGGCTTTAGAAATGAGACATATTTTAAATAAATAAAAAAAGGTTAATAGTAAATATAATTTTTGTACGAAGTAGGATGATTATAAAATTAATGAATACTTTGTGATATTGATGATGTAGTCTTAAATTTTAGAGACTGGATATTTGTATATGATAATGAACAAGATTTTTGATTAGTAATTATTTATATTTATCAGTTTACTATTTTTTATTTTCAATATACAAATTAAATAAAGGGGGTGGAAAATATCTAGCGTTAAGGTGGTGGAAACTTGGGTGGTGCTATTATGTGCAGCTTTAGAAATGAAATATGTTTTTAAAAAATATATCATGGATGAAGGGGGAACCAATGAAGAAAATATGACAGATAAAGGGTGGTGGGGGAACCAAATGTTTATTGTACTGGCCGAGGTAGCAAGCTCGACCGCCGAGCTCGAAAACCTAACTAACTTAACGATACACTTATCTAGAACTCAACTAACAACCTTACCTTAGATAAGAGATAAGTCTTATCAGATAAGGAGGTTGGAGTTGGCCTAAAAGAGATAAGTGATAAAGATAAACTAGATCCTAGAAAATAGGATCGGATTACTCCTCTATAAATGGAGAAAGAGCCCAAGAGAAGACTCACTTTCACTTTTACTTAACCTTGGTGTTCTCTCTTAAGCGTATTAGAGGTCCCGGTTGCGATCAAGAGACTATCAAAGAGTCCTTGCCCGCCAGTGTACATCGGATACAAGATTAAGAGATTGTCGCACCAAATGATCAAGGGTTGAACTCAGAACTACGTTTGGCTTTGATTCCCATTGGGATACGTAGGACCAGAATATAAGTATTCTGTCAAGCCATAATCTAAAACAACCCCATTGTTCACTCTTGGTCTGACGTTTACGGCGATATTCCGGCAAGTCGGATCTCGGTAGGAACATTTGGCGCCCACCGTGGGGCAGAGGAAAAACTTTCCCCGATTCCATAAGAAGATCTAATGGTGACTACACAGAATGGATTGAGGGGAGGGGCGCACAGTGCGAATCACGTTGATCATGAGGCATCCAACTCTAATTAGAACCATGACCCCCCACCTCCTCCCCTCGATGAAGATAATCCCCAGCTGGGAGAGATCATGGCACAGCTGAAACAGTTGCATCAGGAAAACGAGGAGATTCGTGCGGAGAATCAAAGGCTACTAAGAGCTCGGAAAAGAGGAAGATCGGCAACACTTGCTGAGGAAGAACAGTCTTCACCCGAGGACAGCCAGGAAGATCCCACATATGCACCTTCTTGTGACGGTACAAGCCGACCTTCCAGGACCAGACCTTGGCTCGAGGTTTCAGGGCTAGATCTCGTACTGAGGAGACTCTCCAGAGAGAAAGGATAAGAAGCAGGAGGCCGAGGTTGCCCTTCACTGATGACATTGATGGGGTGGAAGTGCCTGGACATTTCAAACCTCTTAATATTGATAAGTATAATGGCACCACCGATCCAACTGAACATGTGGAATCTTTTGTTTCGTCTGTCTACTTGGTGACAGATTCGGAAGCCATCATGTGCAAGATTTTTCCAACTACTCTGTAAGGGTCTGCCTTGACTTGGCTCATGAATCTTCCACCTCGGTCAATTGATTCTTTTGACATGCTAGTAACTAAGTTCACTGCACAATTCACAGCGAGCCGAAGACATAAAAAGCACTCGGTCTCACTTGTGAATTTCATGCAGGAGAAAAATGAATCACTCAGAGATTATATGGCTCGCTTCAGCGCTCAACAGGTTTTAATCCCCAATATAAGCTCGGAACTCTGCCTTCATACAGTCATGAGTGGTTTAAAGCCAGGGTCGTTCTTTGAATATTTATCTCGGAAGCCACCGAGAGATTTTGATGAATTGCAGGAAAAAGCCACTGGGTTCATGAACTCGGAAGAGATGGTAGAGTCCAAAAAGAGGGAAAGAGGATTTGAAGACAGGAGCACGATCTTAAATAAAGAGAGGAACAGAGGAGCCAATCCACCTAAGGCTTTCAAAAGCAATGAAAGAGGGCTCTCAGAAAGGCAACCCAGATACCAGTCTTACACACCACTGAACCGAACTAGAGCCGCGATTCTCCAAGAAGTGTGTAATACCGAGTTGCTCACACTGCCGAGGCCATCCAAAACTCCTGCTCAGGCTGACAGAAGTAAGGACTGCAAGTGGCATCAAAACTATGGTCACTCCACTAAAGACTGTAAAATAGCCCAAGATAAAATTGAAGAATTGGTACAGGCAGGCCGACTTGACCGGTTCGTTCGCCGAGATGGTAATGGTGGCGGACGAGCCGGCCGACGGCAAGGAAGACGGGTGTCGGGGTGGGGCATTTCCACAGTTTTCTTCTTCTTCCCCTTGGCGTCGACAGTCAGAGCCGAGGCACCGGCATCTTGCTGAGCCGACTTCTTCAACAAAGACTTGTAGTTGAATTTGCCCATTATCACTACAAGAAAGAGGTCGGTCAGATGGTAACAAGTATACAGTAAAAAGCTAAAGCATTTTGAAAGCTACTTACAATCAAAGTCGGCTTGCCGAGTGGAAGAGGTGGGCAGTTTTAAAAGCCTTCCACAAGGCAAAGGCCGAGGATAAAGCTTGAGAATTTCAACGTCGGCCCGCTCTTGAGCAGTCATGCAACCGAGGTCGAAGCTAGAAAATTTAGAAGGACGGGGTTGCCAATAAAAAGGAAACCTCGGTTTTCCATCCGAGTCAAAGAAAAGAGACTCATTCCCCTTAGTGGGTCGAACTTTGAAAAACTCCGACTTGAAAAATTTATACGAACTCTTGTAGAGTCTGATGATCCCCCTTCTTTCGACTCCACTGAGGGAAATCCAACCAACTCGGTCTCCGAACCTGACTTTGTAAAAATAAAGAAATTTGGGTGCGGTGGCCACCATTCCTATTTGACTACAAAGGATTTGGAAAGCCGTCAGAACGGCCCAGTTGTTGGGATGCAACTGAGTAGGGGTAACATTCATAATCTTCAAGACATCACACTCAAACTGAGTAAAAGGAAGAGTGACTCCAATCTGTTCGAATAAAGTCCTATAAACATAGGTAAAATGAAGCTCAACAGGAAGAGCCCGAAGGAAAATGTGCTCACTATCTGCACAGGGTAGGCACTCCATAGTACCACACGAGGTAGATATCTCGGATTTAATGGATCGAAGGGACTCAAGACTCCTAAAGTTTGAATAAAAAGCCCCAACATCTGGTTTTACCCAGAAATACCGAGGGATAGTAATATCTGGGTAGGGAACCCTAGGCATCCTATTAGCACGCTTACGGCACTTAGGGGCAGTAATAGCCTCAGGAGTAGCAGAACTGCTATCTTTGTTAGAAGAAGAAGAAGAAGCAGCACGATTGTCCCCATTACCCCTCGAAGTAGGAGGCAAAGAATGGGGAGAGCCACCTATAGGGCTTATCTCTTTTTCTAAGATTCTAACTTCGGATGAGGCATTCTGGGATACCTCGAATGAAGCTTCCATGGGATACCTCGAATGAAGCATCCAAGGTTAAACGAAAAGGAATAGTGACAAGAAGGAAAAAATAAGGGCGTACCTAGAACAGAAAAAAGAAATGCAGAGAGGCTTGAAGAAGAAAGGCTTGGAGAAGAAAGAGTGTAGAGAGGAAAACGTATGAGTACGAGGGTAAGTGGAAGTCTGCCTTCGGAAATGCCTCAATTTATAATAAGCAACACGAAATTTCAAAAATGTTACTTTACGAAAGTAATGATGGTGGTTGCCGTGTGAGGGAAGAGAAACGTCTCTTCAAGTCTGCCCGAAATTCGGCACACCAATGGCAGAGTAACACGTGGCGAAGACATCGAAATACACGCCGCAACTCAAATACGCAGCCACAGAACAGACCTTGGAAATAATGCCATAAAAGCCATGCGTCACAAATAAGATTGGTCTTAAAAACAAGAGCAACGTCTCTTTTCATCTCAGGAACTAAGAAGTTGAGGTCACTATACAAGATTGAAACAACCAATCTCAACTCGTCTTGCCTCGGCTCCTTCAGTAAAGCTTTCACGCTCTTGAGCTCAAAGCTTGGGGGACTTGTGTGTGAGCCGAGGTGTAAAGCTTGTGTATGAGCCGAGGTGTAAGGCTCGGCCACCAAATCTACCGAGTTGAATGGCCTATGGACCAAGATGTGAAGCTCGGTCACCTACTTTACTAGTTTGAATGATGATGTGGTAGCCTCGGTCAACTGAGGTCACCAAGCTTATGAGTTGGCCGAGGTGCAGCTTTGGTCACTGAAAGTATGGTAAAAAGGAAAACAAAAAACCTATGCCATGAACTCAAAATTTACAAAGATAGTTTTCAAAGGACAAGCTCGGCTTCTGTCATGAAAACTTCTTCGCTCTTTGGAGCTCGAAGCTTTGGGGGCTTATGTACTGCCCGAGGTAGCAAGCTAGGCCGCCGAGCTCGGAAACCTAACTAACTTAACGATACACTTATCTAGAACTCAACTAACAACCTTGCCTTAAATAAGAGATAAGTCTTATCAGATAAGGAGGTTGGAGTTGGGCTAAAAGAGATAAGTGATAAAGATAAACCAGATCCTAGAAAATAGGATCGGATTACTCCTCTATAAAAGGAGAAAGAGCCCAAGAGAAGACCCACTTTCACTTTTACTTAACCTTGGTGTTCTCTCTTAAGCGTATTAGAGGTCCCGGTTGCGATCAAGAGACTATCAAAGAGTCCTTGTCCACCGGTGTACATCGGATACAAGATTAAGAGATTGTAGTACCAAATGATCAAGGGTTGAACTCAGAACTACGTCTGGCTTTGATTCCCATTGGGATACGTAGGACCAGAATATAAGTATTCTGTCAAGCCATAATCTAAAACAACCCCATTGTTCACTCTTGGTCTGACGTTTACGGCGAGATTCCGGCAAATCGGATCTTGGCAGGAACATTTATAAAAACATGAAGAAATTATGATGTGTGTGATTGCTAAGTTCATTGACAAATTTCTATTATTAAAGGGGGTGGAAACTTGGGTGGTGCTACTGTGTGCAACTTTACAAAACATGTCATTTCTTTTTTTATGACAACAATTTTAAAATGTTGTCATCATATAATTGTGCCTTTTTTCTCTGCTGTTACTTTACTTCTCTGTCAGATATGTAATTGGGGTGGAACTCTATGATAGGCATGTGGGATGGGTCAATTTTCAATACCAAGTTGCTAACAAAGAAAACCATGGTTTAGAAACATCTATAATGTGTATAAATTTGTAATCCAAGTTGCTAGATGTGAACCATAGCATTTTCCTATTTCAAAGAATCACTGAATCAATTATATCACCTTAGAGCTCACCTTATTATATCACTATAACGTTTTATACAATTTAAAGGTTCAGAATCAGATATCTTAATTATTTTCCATTGTTTTCAGTGTTTCCTACTTTCCTTCCCTTCCTAGACAGATGTGCATTTATTTGCTACTATGATTTAAGGAATTCAAGTAGCAACAACCTTCCTTATACAGGTTAGAGAGTTTTCTTCCTTTAATTTCTCACTTAAATGTTCTTTAAAGTCGCATGTGTTAGACTGATATAACTGGCAGGTCTCCCTGTTTATATAAATTGCCATTTATTTTGACAATTCTTGGTGTTTTAATGTTTCTTGGAGAGTTTAATGTCACTAACTCATGCTGCTTCAAAAATACTCGAAGAAATATAATATTCTATATCAAATATGAAAGGGGCTGAATGGTTATACCCCTTCATTTAAAATTGCTCTTTATCATGGTAGTATGTAAAAACTGGATTCTTGGTATCAATTTAGATACTAGTATATGATTTATTTGGTAGTTCTCCCTTGTTATGTTGGATCTACTTGTTCTGTGTCTTCTAATTTTTGAACCTGGTAATTCGCATTTAGTTACTTTTGTTGTGGATTTAGCTTAATTTAGGAAAAAGTAAGGTTTGGTGCCTTTATCCTAACAAGAGTGCAGATTTAAAATCATTTGAAAATGCTTTTGGTTAGGAACCAGTTGCAG
The DNA here is from genome assembly GCA_035048595.1 of Echinosophora koreensis. Classification (NCBI taxonomy): domain Eukaryota; kingdom Viridiplantae; phylum Streptophyta; class Magnoliopsida; order Fabales; family Fabaceae; genus Echinosophora; species Echinosophora koreensis. The sequence continues at coordinate 2,355,184 of JAPCYP010000073.1, read as the reverse complement.
ACAATGAAGTCACACCAACTAAGGTTTTGTTTTATTAACATCATGATGCTGGAGAGTGGACCATGTAAATACATTATGCAGCTATATACATTGTCTGAATCTTGTCAATATTACGTATCTTTTTCTGTGTATTTAATGTTAAATTGCCTACTCCAACCGGGGTTCGAGAAAAATTGAACTCAATTGTTGAAAGTGTGAAATAAGGTTGCATTATCCAAAAAAAAGTGTTCGTCTAATAAATTTTTTATTTCTTGTGCAGGAAGGTCAAAATGGATGAGATACAAACGTTTAGGAAGGTCAAAATGGAGGAGATACGAATGAGGAGTTGCAAGATGATGATGCATTTTTACTTTTATTTTCTCTTTAGATACTGGTTTTGGATTTTATTTTTATTTTTTTTACAAGACTTGAACTTCAATGAATGATATGATATTGATCAAACCATGTGGTCCTATTGTTGAATACTTTTTGTGTATTTAGGTTGATATTCAAATATATATATATATTATGTTGTATTTGATCGATTTAGTACTATAATTTATGAATTATTTATTTGTTAAATTTAGAAAATTAATACAAAATGTTTTGAAAATTCATGAAACTAATTAAATTGATGGTTGATTCAAATATAATGCTATAACATTTATAAAATGTCGTCTTTAGTCTTTTAAGCAACAATTATTAATTGTACTCAAAACATGGTTAAAAATTGTTGTCTATACTTGTAACACCCCGATTTTCACTATTTCAAAATAATCGAAATGCGGACGATTATGTTTATATTTTTATATGAGTGTTAGAAAATTATTTTAAATAAACGGAGTTCATCACTTAATCCTACTTAAACGTAGGAAGCTATGATTAAAATTTAGGTTTGAAAGTCAGGCAAATTCTGGCCCGCGAATTTCACTGACAGTATATTTATACTAATCAGAAGACCTAATTTTAATTCGTGAACGAAAAACTTAAGGTTTTTATTTTATTTCCTATGATTGTGTGTTTTTAGAATTATTTCATTTACAGTGACATAATTTAAGTTTTACTGGCGTAATACTCGATCGGGCGAACGACGGAGCTAACAACGGGATATTCGGGACTCGATAAGTGGATAAATCCTAAATTCTCTTAGGACTAAGTCTTCCATGTGAGTGGTTTGATGTGGCTTAAGGTTGTGTTAGCAATTTTTAATAATTGCATTTTTGGTCCTTAAACTTATTCTTAATTGCACTTTGGTCCCTAAACTAGTTTTTATGATACACTAAGTGAAGTGGATCAATTTTTCACTCATCCAAATCATGTTGGGCTGCAGTTTTGAGGCCTAAATTTCGTGGCCAAGAGTTATTCCATGAAAACCAATTTCCTACTCTTAATTTCCTAGGTTTTTGATTAAAGTCTTAAGCATTTTTGATGTTGCAAAATTTGGTAATGGACTTGGGCTTTTGCCAAGCCCAATTTCGCATGGCCCAAGCCTCCTTGTGGCTGCCATAAGCTCTTGAAGAAGCTAAGAGCTTCTCCATTCTTTCACATTCTTCTTCATCCTCTCCAAACTCTCAAAAACTCCATTTTTTGCTTACTCCAAAAGCTTGAGTTTTCAAAGGAAGTTGGTGATTCCTTCACTTGTTTTCATTTCTAAGAGGTGATTCTTACTACTTATCATCATTTAATAGCATGTTCTTCATAAATATTTTCATTTCAAAGCTTTGATCATCTAGTCTTAGATCTAGAATTTTGAAAAATCACCATAAATCATAGAAAACTCCTAAAATAGTGAAACCAATTTCTATGTGCTTATAATCATTCTTGCTATCATAAGCCAAGAGATTTTTGAAAAAAAAATCTTCCTTCCCTTGTTTCATGCCTAGGCCGAACCTATGTTCATGTGGGGGATGAACTTTTGTTCATTTTTCATGAAAATGATTATGGATGTCCTAAACTGACCGAACTTGCACCGAAATTATGACCATCTTCCTTTCCGAAACGTGAAAAACTCTCAACATAAAAGTTGTTCCGCTTTCTCTCTTCTTTCCAACGAGCTAAAGATCATCAAACACGGCTGAGTATATTGAGAGTTATGACCAAAATACAGAAACTGCCCAGAATCCTCAGATCCATGCGAGACAGCAGAAAGAAGCCTATTTTTACCCATGTTATGATCCGAACCAAATGAAACCTTCAACATAAAAGTTGTTCCTTTTCTTCTTATATTTCCAATAACTCAAAGTTTGTAATTTTTGGATGAGTAGATCATGAGATACACTCACAAAACCAACACACCCTCAAACTGTCCAGATTTTATATAAGTGTCACTACTGCATTTAGTGTCTTTAACAACATTTATCAGCTAACATTAACTAAAATGTTATTAATTAGCAATAATAAGATATTTTTGTAACATTTATTTGATAAAATGTTGCTAAAAGCCTTGAACAGGTTAATTAACTTTATCTTTTTTTTCTTTTCCACTAACTAATTCGCTCTCCATCTCTGAAACCCGTTTTCTCCCACGCTCATTATCTGAAACTTTCTCACTTTCACTCTCTAACCTTCGGTTTTCTGAACCGATTCCCAATCCGTTACTCTCTCGCTCTTCCACAACCTCCATCTTCACTACTCAGAAGGAAATAGCACTGCTCTGAACTCGCATCATTCAGTAAGGGTTTTCACTCACTCTATCTCTATCAATATATCCATGTATCTATCATTGTTTTATTGTTGTGTGATGATTGAATTGATTAGGTGTTTGAATCGAAGAGAGGAATGAATCGGCATTGTTCAACTCACGATCGCACCTCAAACTCTGGTTACAATCATTACTCTGCTTCTTCGGTAAGTCGGTGGATCATCACCATCTTCTTCTCAAGTTATTGGACCTGCAACTTCCGATTTCCATTATTCTCTTTACAGTTTCAATTATCATTTGTTTTATTTTCATTTGTTGAAGACAACGTTTTGTGGAAATCAAATTTCACTTTATGTTTCATTTTTGCTCTCGGTAATTTTTGAATAGATGTGCACAGAAAGAGAATGAGTGATTAGAAGAAAGAGAACAAGATGATGATAGAAGAAAGAGGTAAGAACATTTCTCCCCAACCATTAAATGAATTCTTTATATGTTTGGAGTCCTATTCCACCCTCTATAGTTACTCTGTTTGAGGTTGAATTAGTTTTACTTGGTTTGCACTTCTACTATTTGGTAAAATGCCAAACTTATTTTGCTAAAGATCTTTTAGACATATATTTCTGTTTATGCTGTGGTATGGTTCCCAAACCTGCAGATGAGTTATGGGTTTATACTTGTTGGGAGTCTACAATTTTTGGACTGGTTTAGCTTACTATAAAATGATTTTTGCAGTTTCTAGTTTGGTTTATACACATAAATCATAAATCATTTCAATCAAGTTCATATTTATCTCTTCAAATTTCTCTCAATTTCCACATGTTTCTCAACACTTCCTAAGTTTCAATCTGGTTTCCTTTCTTTGGATTGGATTGCTTCAATTTGCATTAAAGTTATTACTAGGTGCTTCCTTGTTCTGAAATTTGAGGATCAGTGCATGTTACTAGCATTAAAATTCGGCAGTTGTTTATTTACTGCAAAACCTGACCAAGCTGTATGGATTTTAGTTGTTGCTCTTAAATTATATTACTCTTTCCTTTTATTTTCTTGTTATCAAGTCATATTTGTTTCATCAATTACTGAAGTAGTTTCAATGCAAACTGATGTGAAATCATCATTGCTATCTACTTAATTTTCTTGCAGGAATTCAAGCCACAATTTCTTATATAGACCCATTGGCAGTGTGTTTACTTGATTGGGATATATGTCAAGTGGTGGTGCTTCACAGGTTCTCTCGTTATATTTAACTGAGAAGACTTCTGTAATTGATCTATATATGGTTTTGATGTACAATAGGGATAGAAAGAGCTACTTGAAGTCTTGATAATAAATCATATTGATGATGGTATTTCCTGGTGTAGAAGTCTTCTTTGTTTCCTTTATAACAGGTGCAGGCATGTAAACAAAGAGACTTTGTAATAATGTCAAACAAGTTATGGTTCGAATATCTTTGGGAAGTTTTATGTCATGAGTAGCAGTAGTGTTGTTATTAGCTCTAGGAGTAATAGTGGGCATGATTGATTCAATGCCCCTCTCCTCATCAGAGTCATTGCACCATGTCATCTTTATGTGTTATTATCACAAAACTGAGCCTTTTAATTTCTTCCTATCTCTCCTACAATATCAGCTCCCTAATAATCATAATAATAATAATGTGTATCACATTTGAATACCTGGAAATTTATTATCTTATGGAGCATGATAAGGCATTGTTTCCCACAGTTTCTAAACTCTATCAGACTTGCCGTAATGTGTTGTTTGATTTTTAACTGATCTATATGATTGTATTGGCATTGAGAATTGACTTAGAATTATTCTTTTTGTCTATTATAGAGTTGCATGATATATTCCCCAGCATTATCCACCAATTTGGTATGTGCTATTTTTTTCCTTAGTTTTTTGTATTTGGTTTTTATTATTCCTCCCTGATTAAACATTTTGATCAATATAAAATGTAGGACCAAATAACTTGGAAAACCTGAAGAAGCTTGCAGAGCAGTTTCAGAAGCTTGTTCCTGGGGAGACAATTTTTGTTTCTTTGTAATTTTTTTTATAGGCAAATGTTAGTGTTAATGTTTGATTAGTAGGTGTGGTTTGAACTCTCAACCTCGTTAACTCTCCCACCCCAACCATCAAGCCCACCTTATAACCTCTTTAAATGTAATGTTAGTTTATTTGTAATATTGACATTATATTAAAACTTAATTTTACTTTAAATGTGAATGGAGATGAATAACTTTTATTTGTTTTAGTTATCTATGAACTATTTTTAGGTTATTTCTTGTGTTTGCTTTGGTTATCACAATTAGTGACATCTTTAAAGTAAAGATTAAAAATAAATAGCATCTTTAAAATGTTACAAAAAGGTAATTAGTAACATTTTTAAAATGTCACAAAAGGTAGGTAATTAGTAACATTTTTATAAAATGTTACAAAATAGTAATTAGTATTGTTTTTAAAATGTTATAAAAAAAGTAATTAGTAACATTTTTGAAATGTTACAAAAAAATGGTAAATTAGTAACATTTGTAAAATGTTATAAAAAGATAAATTAGTAACATTTTTTAAATGTTGTTAATGATGTGTTAAAATGTTGCTAAATTCGTTTAGTAACATGGCTCAGATATAACACTTGTGAAAATGTTACTAATACAAATAGCAACATTTTTTGATAATTTAGTAACATTTTTCAAATGTTACTAAATGTCGGTAATGTTGTAGTGTGTTGGTTGATCATTTTCTTCATTTCTTCAATCTTCAAGAGGTAAAAGCTCAACTCCTTGATCATCTAAGCTTTCATATTCAATTGTTTCTCATGTTTATGCCATGAATCAAATTTTCCCATTTCTAAATCTAGAAGTTTGAAAATCCATAGGAAATCATAGAAAAATCCTATGAATATGAAATTAATTCATATGTTCTTATAATCCTGTATATTGTCTAGATCTAAGAGCATGTGATGATAAAAAAATTTCTTCCCTTGAAACCCATCTTGGCCGAATCCTAGAGGAAAGGATGGATGGAGTTTTTGTTCTTGCTTTTGATGTATGATCATGTCTTTCATCATACATACTTGTATACTTGTTGAATCCTAGTTGGTTCATTAAACTAAAAACCCTAGCCTCATGAACATGTCTTGGCCGAATCTACCATTTAGAGGGTTAGGATGGTTTTGATTCTTAACTTTGTTGTTTAGCCCTAATCCATTTTCTTAAGTATATTAGAATTATTAATCCATGACTTAAACAATTTTGGAGTTTGTTTAGTCCTTAAACCCTATGAGGCCGTGACCAACATAGGATAATTTTGATATTTTGTGATTGTTTATTTATGTGGTCGTTTGGTTGTATTGTTGAAGGTTAAGTATAAAGCGGTGTACGTGAGTTTCCGGCTTCCGACGAATTTAATTCAACGTGCTATGCATCTCCGAGAGGTAAGAGGGGTTACTTGAGGGATCATTCGGATGGTCATGTGTAATTTGTTTGTGGTCCATATATGTTTATCTATGTGGCTGTGGTGTTTTCTGGTTTATTTTACTGAGTTATGTGTTTCGGTTGTTTATCTGCTTTTAATTGATTTAATTATCTGCAGTTGTATATTATATTGCTGTGATGCATGATTTGTAATTATGATGATGATGTTGAATGTTGTTTGTGAGGCCTGACAGTGGTCAGTGCACAACCAATTAACGAGATAAAAGCTTCAATAAGCTGTGTATATTATATTCAATGTTTTATGGGAAATATTGGAATATAATGTTTGTGGAAAATATTATTTGGGAGAAATAATAAGTATTTGAGAAATCTTATTATTTTAATGATTTATTTATAAAAAAGTGAGTTATGGGTCGTAGAGAGGGCACAATTGTGAAAATATTTTACTACTTCTAATTTTTACATAAGATATTCCGCAATATTATAAAAAGATATTTTGTGAAATTAATATGTGAAAATAACTCAACCGTGAATTTAGAAAATTGTTTAAGCGGAAACAGCTAAGTTTTTCCTTAAAATACTATAAAATGATTTAACAACGGCAATTTGGAAAACCGACAACGGCAAGTATTTTAGAAATGGCAGCTCATATTTTTGATGAACTTAAAACCTCTGTGACCCTCTTTTCTGAAAATGACAGTTTTCGGTAACCGATGTTTTTATGATAGAAATCTTCCCACTTAATGTGTTTTCCGAAATCAAGTTTTGACTTGGATGATATATTAAAAGATTTGAACTTAATAACCGAGACGTCGGGATATTAAGGTTCGGTGTATGGTAGACTGGATAGCTACCTGGTAGACTGGATAGCTACCTAAAAGAGATAAAACATTTTAAAATGTTTTCTATTACCACGAACCTAAGGCTGGTGCATCGGTCTAGGGGTTCCGTGATTGAGCACTCGGACTTTGAGGTCCTGTGTTGTTAATGAATGATTTTAAAGATGTTAAAACGATATTTGGTCTAAAGCCGTTGAGCTTTGCCAAGGAAAGATATAACACAAAGAGCAGTGTTGAAAGAAATATGTTTTCGAGCATGCATTTGGCAGACGTGCACAATACGATATATGATTACCTTGCGGCATCAGGTATTTCATGCATGCCATAAAGTTTTCATTGTGCCGGATGGACAATGGAACCCCATTCATGATGTTATCACTGTGCCACGATGTTGGACAGTGTGCGATGGGTTTCGGACGTGGGCCTGTGACTATATGTCTGTGGCTATGTGCCGGGAGTCTGATCAACTCAAACACGAGGTCGGGATATCTCATGAGATTAAGTGAAAACGTTAGATGATGTATATGAAGTGTTCATGCATATTTTCAAAAGATGTTGTTTGGGGTGTGAAACCCATTATGCTTTGATGTTAATGTTTATGTTTATGAGATCGCAAATATGTATATGGGTACGTATATGAGTTTTTTTGTTGTTGTGTCGTGCATGTGGCTATCACGTTATGTCCAAATGTCGGTTTCTCACTCTTGCATGTTTTATTTGTGGTTTCTTTTCTGGGTTCTATGTGGTGGAATTCAGATGAGCCTCTTAAGGACTGTGGCGTCTACAAGAAGAAGAATGTTTAGTCCGAGGCATGCTGATGCTGCTTCTTTTGTCGTAGTGTTTGACCAGCTTAGGTTTACGTTAAGTTATGTTTGGGAATAATCTTTTCATTATAAATGTTTAAGTGTGAAAACATATGATGCAATATAGTTGTATGACTTATATATATATATATATATATATGTTGATATATTTAAGTGTGTTTATGTGTTCATCGTTGTGACGATGTTGAAAGGAAAGCAAACTTTTACCACCACATTTTGATTAAGATAAACGTTGAGAAAACTTTATTTTTCGGAAGCAACCAGCGAAATTATGATTTTATTTCCGCACACGGGTAACCATGTGATGTCCCGAGATTAGGGTGTCACAATACTCTAAGCATACAATTAAAAAATGTTGCCTATAAGTCAATGTAACATTTAAGAAATGTTGCATTTGGATCCTTAGGCAACATTTAAGAACTGTACTAATTAAGATTTGGTTACATTTGAAAATTGTCGCGCTAGGTTCACTTGACAACTTTTCCCTATTCATATAGAATAGGCAACAGTTAACGAAAGTGTTGTCATAAGATGCAGATAACTGTTGCCTTACACAATAGGTAATGCTCGAATAGACAACTCTTAAAACCTGTTGCCTATACTTTTAGGCAACATTTTTTATAGTATAGGCAACATTTTTCAACTGGTCCTATAAAGCAAAAATGTTGTAGTGATAAAAGGTTGTTAGTAAATATAATTTTTGTATGAAGTAAGATGATTATAAAAATAATGAATACTTTGTGATATCGATGATGTAGTCTTAAGTTTTTTTGATTGAATATTTGTAAATGATTATGAACAAGATTTTTTTATTAGTAATTATTTATATTTGTCAATTTATCATTTTTATTTTAAGTATACAAATTAAAAAAAACTTAATACCTAGCTGCCGGGCACGGGATAAAATTCTAGTGTTACAATATTCCTTCCACTTAATTAAAGTTGCTTAGACTTAGATCATATAATGTGAGTCATCTTTCTATTGTGTCATAACGAGAGGTTAATTTGAAGGGTTGATATTAATTGGTGTTTTCTGTATTGATTATTTGTTTTCAATGAGTTATTGGATTGTTTTACTCATGCTATGCAGGCTATAAGGGAGGGAGCTGACGCTGTCATTGTTGTTTGAGGTGATGGAACTCTTCATGAGGTGATATTTAAAAAAAATATATATATATTAGAGTGTTGGACTAATTATATAATTGGGGGGATTTCTTGCCATTTTTATTGCTACATAGTTAAGTTCTCTAGTGAAATAATTGAGAATTTCTATCTAATGAAAATGAAATAAGTTTCCCTACTTCTTTTGCAGGTGAGTCTTTTACGAAAATAAAAGTTATTAGTTATTAGTTAATCATAGATTGGTGCCAATTCATATTCTTAAGCCATTCAATTTTACATTTTTACACTACTTAATTACTTTTGCTTAATATTGTTAATTTGTTATTATTATTTGGACCACAGAACTGCACAATACGTTTTATACACACTATGGACACCTTTTCTTTCTAGTGATTGAACAACTACATATATACCCTGCGATGATAGAAAAGCACAGCATATTATAAAGTTTGGTTCCCTGTGATTATAAACTAAAGCGTTATTCTGTTTTGGTGGAACTTCTTTGACAGTTCTGAATTCGTTGGAACCCATAGGCCATAGGATCTTATGGGGCGTGGAACTTTGTGCTGTGCTAAAAGATGGTATGCCCTACAAAGACAAAACCACGGTCAAAGCTAAAATCTCCAAAGAGAAATGGTGGCTGGAAGGCATGGTTAAACAAGTCATTTAGTTTAAAAATTTTACCCCATTGAGACATCGTTTTCATATGAAGGTGTTCCTACAACTACAAGTCAATTTGTATTCTGTACTGCACTCTTTCACTATCTGATTACAAGTCAGTTCACGTGTTTTGTGCAAGCTTCCGGGGACAATTGGTGTGCTTGTGCTTGTGCTACATTTACTATTGAACAATTAACAAACAACAGAAGCTTAAGCTTCACAAAATTATAATATTTGTATTCACAGGATCCACTTGTTTTTGTTTTGCCTCTTTAAGATCTCTCTCTTCTTTCCTCAGGTGATAAAAATGAGACAATATTATCTAATGAATGGATAAAATGCCCTTCCTTCTAGCTTGTCCTTTATTTCTTTGGTTTTCATCCCCTGCCTCTTCTCTTATAACATGTATTGCTTTCTGTTCCTTGCAGTTGCGTTTGACTCAGGTTATTATCTTGTTTGTTCTTTCAGGGGCATTCTAATCATCATTCATGGGCTTAATGAACACAGGTAAGCTTGCTTTGTGCACTTTTTAAAAATTTACATTCTTTCAGAGCTATAACGATTGTCTCCCGCTCTCTCATTCTGGGACTAATATTGTATGCTCTTCTTTTTTTCAAAGAAATATTAGTCTTCAAATGGTTGTTAATACATAAATATTTCCTATGATTGTTTGTAATGCAATTGCAATAATAAGATTTATGCCTTTTCCCCTGCACCTCTGACTTAGTGCTCATTTTTTAGTGGAAGATATGCTGACTTCGCAAGGCAATTAACATCATGCAACTTTGGTGTCTATGCAAACTGGATAGGTAATTTTAATACTTATTCTTTCATTTTATATATGAAATATTTGGTCAACAAAACACAAGATCCAATCGTCTTCACCAATGTCTTGGGTTCATCATTGGTACATGCAGAGTTTGACACCTAAGAACCCTCCCATCTATCTTTCTGTGAACCTAGAAAGATCACTTGACTTTTATCAAAACATTCTAGGTATGGTAAAACTAGTATTTGCTGTGTTCACTGTGTTTAACAAGAAAGAAGTATTTGAATAACTAAATTCAACGAAATTTAGGCCTCAAGATAAATGAAGCAATTACATGCATTTCTGTTATTAATAATAGCAGAAAAACTAGTTGCACTTACATGTTCATATTAATAATTTTTGTTAGGGCCTTCTTATTAATAATTTACATAACAGGTTGCATGGAACTTGTATTTGATAAAGTGTAACATTTGCACCTTTATTACAGAGCTAACATGCTGATTATTTTGAATGTGCTGACCATGTTTATTAAGATTTAAGAGTGCATATCTGTCCCTGAATTTTGCACGCATCACCCTGAATTTTGTCTGTTGCTAGTCACCATGTTTATTAAGATTTAAGAGTGCAAATCTGAGTACTGATATTGGTAGTTGTTCTGTGAGTCTGCTGGCATTTATTTTGTCTGTATCATTTACCTTTTTTGGTACTTAACAGAAAGGCCTAGTTTACTATGATTGACATAAAAAATCAAGGCATAAACAACACATCCAAGTAACTCCCATCTGATGTCTTTATCTTACGAGGCTTTCCCTTGGCTAGCTGAATTATTCTTTTTGCCAATGAGATTTCACCCTCTGGACTTGTAAACCCCATAAAATTTATCAGTTTCAAATGCTCTAGTTCTGTACATTGTGTTGCATCATATATCAAGCATGAATCTGACCTTTTGGCCAAATAACTTGTAGGATCAATCTGCATACCAATATGTGAAAAAACAATAAAATGTCACATAGCTTAATTAAAACATGCATTCTGTTATTGAAAAAAGTGCAATCTGTCACTTACTGCTTGCCTTTTCTTATTCTACAGGTATCAAGGATGGCAAGGAAAAGCACCATTGCAAGGTGGAGTATGAGAGGAAGATCGTGAGGATGAATGATCATGATGGAGAACTTTGATCAATTGGTTATGTTTTGTTGCTTGTTTTGTAGACTTGGGTTTAATAGTTATACTCTACTCCTTGTTTAGTAAACTTGTTGTGCATTGTTTGTAATAGACCTATGAATTGGCAATTGATTGTTTTGAACTTGTTTTGTAAACTTGTTTAAATTTTAATTAGCTATGTATTATACTATGAATTGGCTAGGGAAGAAAATGAAATTAGCTACAAATTACTCAAGTAATAGTTTCGGGAATGCAAATAATGTTGCAAATTTTGGAGATCGATTATTTCACAATTAGAAAAAAGCAAATAGTGTTGCAGTCTTGTGGATACGCTCTTTAACAGTCTTGAATGCAAATAAAAGTCTTTGGAAGGGGGAGACTTAAAAAAATGGAATCAATTAAGAATCATGGGAAACAGAAACAATTAAGATCATCACTATTTTTTGATGGGAAGAGAAAATTTATAGGGAATTGAATTCATGAAATAAATAGGAAAGAAACTATTACTTTTCTTAATGAATCAATATTATTAAAATTGAACCTGTGATCAACTCGGTTAGGATACTGAGTTAATGGATTACTAGTTTAATCGGAGGTCATTGGTTGATTAGGTTTAAACCGGTATATATAAAAAATTTAAATTTTATACTAAACTATGTATATATGTATATATATAATATGTTGTGAACATATAATAAATATAATCTTTGGCCCAGTGGCGTAGCTTCTGATGTACTGATGTTATCGAGTTATCGGGCAGCGCGCAACCCAGCTGTAAATTATGAGTATCTTTGTACGTTTCATTTTTTTAGGCGGCCAGCCTTTTAGTTTTACGAATGTTTTCAAACCGGTGAAGGTATCGATCCACGATTCAATGGTCCAATCGAGGTTAAACCGATTTTAATTAAATATATATTTTAATATAATATAATTAATATATTTAATAATATAAGAATGCTAACTAGTGTCTTAAGTGTATTGGTTAAAGAACTAAAAGAAAAAATTTATCATTGAAAAGTGTTGCATTTGAAAGTGTGTTTTATTTAATTTTTCAAGAAACACTTATTTTTATTGGAAATGTTAATCAATACCCTTGGGACACTGATTAACAAGACTCGTAATAATATATTATACTCATTGGTATTTAATAGTATCTCCACTTTTCCATATTAAATTGCATATTTTGGAGGAAGTTCCGTTTTAATTAATCCTCAAAAAAAGTTTCAATGCTCACTTCCATCTTCTCTCTATTAATCCATTTAATAGTCTCTTTTCCCAATTATTATTATAAAAAAAAAAGTCTCTTTTTCTAATATTTTATTCTTTCGAAAGGTTTTAATGTTTCAACTTGGATAAACACCTTGTCAAATAAAAAAACTTGGATAAAGACAAACACGCGTGGCTGCTTCGGTGCCTCCTTTCAACTTCCAGACCAAAGCAAACAAAGTTTCATTTTTTGTTTTCTTTTCCTCTATTCATCCTTTCTTTATTTTTCCTCCATGCGAACCGGATAAGTTCTGACATAAACCGCTCATCGCGCCCCCCTGCCCTCCTCCACACACAGCTCTGCGCCCCGCCGCCGTCAAGCTCCACCCAGTCTCGTGAACTGTGTTCGCTGTTCTACTGATCTCTGTTCTATCTTCTTATTTTTCGGGAGATCTGTTTTCTCTTCCATTCACGACCAGACGAAGACTAACCGCCGGTTTTTATTTACATTTAATTCTAATTTTGTTTAAAATTTTAATTTATTTCATTTTTAAGTTTATCATATATTATTAATTATTAATTCAACACTCTCATCGTCTCCCCTGCATTCATTTCTCATCTTCTTGGTTTCTCTGCCCATCACTCCCCAACCTCGTTTTTTCAATTCTTCCTCATCAAACTTTGATCCCTCAGCCCCTCACTCCTCATCTTCATCTCAACCTCTCAACTTCTCTTCTCAACACTCTCTCTGCCCCTCGTGAAATGTGCTGACACCTTCTGCTTTTTCCAAACCCTAATTAGTTGAATAGATAGACGGTGCTTGTTTGGTTGAGTGTCAGCAAAAAAATGGAGGATGATGCTGAAACTAAAGGCAGAATCGAAGAAACAGTGAGGAAGATTTTAGAAGAATCAAACATGGAAAAACTTACCTTGTCCGATACTCGGATGCTAGCTTCCAATCAACTGGGTATTGACCTATCCCAACCCCACTTCAAAAGTTTCGTCAAGCAAGTCGTCGAATCTTTTATCGAAGAGCAACAGCAACAGATGCAACAACAAGAAGGAGAAAAATACGATGATGACGGCAACCTCATCGCTTGCAAGGTACTTTCGTCTTTCCCTTCATTCACTTTTATTTATTCTTAAAGTGTATAAAAGGTTGCTTTGGATACTGATTTTTTTGTCTATTATTTATTTTGTATAGCTTTCAGAAAAGAGAAGAGTGATCATTCACGAATTCAATGGTAAAACTTTGATATCTATTCGGGAGTATTATAAAAGAGATGGCAAGGAATTTCCCTCTACCAAAGGTATCATACTCCTTTGACCTTGTTATGATTATTATCAATTCTTCTCATTCTCTGTGTTAGAGTAAAAGCTGTTTTCGATAATGGGAACTGGAAATTTTGATTTATTTATTTTTATATATTTTTTGTTCAAAATAGGGATAGGTTGAGAGTTTTGTTTTAATCATTTACTAATTTTTTTCGTCATATGCTAATTTTTAGTCTACTGTGTGGCGGTTTTTGCCAGGTGCTGTTTCTAATCTGGATAGATGTTTTTTTCCCTTTGTTTCAAGTCTTTGCTTTTTCCAGAGGGGGTGTTAATTTGTTACTGGTTTGCTTTGTGAGCTTAGTTTTTATTATGTTCCTTTCTATCTTGGCTGCCTTTTAGGGGTATATTCAGTGTTTGTTTTAGCTTGGGCTCTTGTGTGTGTGTTTTGTGTTTGCTGATTTGGGGTTTGACTTTGGACTTTATCTTCTTTTTTTTTTTTTTTTGATAAGCAAAAGTGACTTTGGACTTTATCTTTTGCTTTGTAAGTTTGCTGGTTCAGTATAACTTGTATTCAATCCTTCATTAATATATTATTTATTTTGGCCTTTATAAAAAAAATTTAGGGGAAAAAAGTGGTTGTTTCTGAAGTTCTTGTTTAAGGTGTAAGAGTCCAGCCTATTACTACTTTATGATTTATCAAGACATTTCATTGGACTGTTTATGTTTAGTATGTTGATTTCTTGTTGTATGATGATTTATGCATTGCACACCTTCAATACACAATGCATTCAATATCAAAGGCATTAGCCATGGCTCTAGCATGTGGCTGTCTTTATGTTTCAAATGGCTTTAGTTTCAGTTCTACTTTAATATTTCTCATGAATGTCTACTTTGGGAAATCAAAATTTTAAAGTTCGAAGATTTAGTTAGGGATTAAGTTTAGCTTTTTTAGTATAATAGCTCTTGTCATACCAAATATGGTTTGGGATTCCAATCGTTACCTCATTATGTTAATTTGAATGATTTATATGTATTACTTACTTGGATCATTAAAGTGTCATGAATTGAAACTACTTGACTTCAATTTAAGACTGGTGTCATTTTGCATTGGACTAGAACTCTCAATGCCATATTGCCAACACAGATAATCAGTGTTGCAAGCAGCACAAAAAATTCACCCTGTTAAGAACTTTCTTTGTATTTTAGCATGAAATGTTTATTCATACTTGATCTTAATTTGTGTTGCATTCCTGCATATGAAGCCATAGCATTTTTGAGCTTATCCAGCGGGTATAATCTTGTTATTTTTGCTCTCTGGTTTGGTTGCAACTTAACATCATTTTGGTTGGTTAAAGTGGGGCTAAATCTGGATCATCATATTAAATGCTATCCAGATCTGGATCATTAACACCATTATGGTTCTTAACCAATTCTGGTATTATTTTGGCTACATATCACTAAGCCACTGGACATTCTTCTCTTCTGCTGCTGGGTTTCTCTTAATTATTGTTTGCTTGATGCTCTGCTAGTGTGAGAGCTTTCTATGCTCTTTGTCAAAGTGACGCTTGGTTTCTTCCTACTCAAGGCTTATTCAAAGGTTTTGTGGGTATTATTAGTATCTGCACCAATTCTGTTATCACGTTTTTACATCCAAGCTCCTGGTCATTTGGACAATTTGTTTTTCTGCTGCTGCTGTTTCCTGGTCTTTAACTTGTTATTTTAACTCTGATATTTGTCATTGGGTTATTTGTGCATCCTGATGGAACTCAGGTGAGCACACATCTGTTTTTTTGTTATGGGGATGGATCTTAGCTTTTTTTCTACCTTCTTGCGTAGTTTTCATGCTTTTGCTTTATGTTGAAATTATACCTTTAGTTCTCCTGTCTATAATTTTTTCCTTTGTTTCTATGTATACGGGTTTGAGACTCCCTTGAACTCGATCATTATACCTTTTTTGCTTAAAAAAAAAATATATATGACTAATGTTGATCTATATTTTTGTTTTGTCATCTTGATACTTGCTGGCTGTCATGCACATTTGAGAATCAATAAAAAGGTCTTTTTAATATGAAACAAAGAAAAGCTTCTATTCTTTATAACTGGGTGCCTGCATGGGCATATGTTCTTTGTTCCTTATACAAATAATTGAAGGTTGTTTCTGAATTCTAATTTTGATTTTGTTTTAGGAACAAGTTTGACTAAGGAGCAGTGGTCTACCTTTAAGAAAAGCATTCCTGCCATAGAAGAAGCCATTAAGAAGATGGAGTCAGGCAACATTTAAGGATGTGTGGATGAAAATCTGCAGAGTAAAGTACTTGTAGCATTCCATAATGATCAGTTGAACCTCACTTCCTATGAAGATACCATTTTGTAGTCACAGATCTCAATTGATATGGCTTTGCTTTTTTTGTTTTTGTTGCATATCCTGTTTCAAGTGGTGGCTGGAATGCATAGAGCTATTTTAGGAAGATTGTGGACAAACTGAAACAAATAGTAGTAACTTAAAAACTTAATACATTAATCTGGGTTTCCTTCAATATCCTTTGATTCACTTTCTTGTTTTTTTTATGTCACACTGACTTGTTTACTATCAGTTTTCTGCTATGATTTTGGGTTGCCCTTTAACCTTACAGATAATTTTTCTGATAGCAGTATGGTGAGGTATCTATCTATACTCTCTAATAAATCAATGTTATATTTAGGGTTCATTTCATTTTTCACTGTTCATTGGGATCGCTTTTCAATGAGTAACATTTGGAATCAATATTTTACCTTCTTCCGTATCTTACTTTCATTATTTTCTTATTTTTATTTTTATAATTTTTACTTTTTTTTCTTCTTTTAAAATCTTTTTATTGTCTTCTTTAACAACTTTTAAAGTTGTGGTCTTATATTTTATTATTATATATTATATATATATATATATAGTTATCTAATTATCAAATTTCTTTACATTTTTTTAAAAAATTCTCTCAAAAAAAAAAAACTTCAATTTTTTTTACATTCTAAGTTTCCCTTTTAATCTCCAAACTATCATACATCAATCTTATACTTTAATTCCCTTGCAACGTGTTCCGATACATAAGAAGATGAATAAGCTTTCATTGTTAACTAGTGTAATATACTCGTGCAACGTACGTGTAAAATTTTCATTAAAATCATTTATTGTTAATGATTAATAAAAAAAAGGATTGTTATTTGACATAGTAAAACAATGAAGATAGAAAATTGTATTTTATAGGAGAAACACAATAAAGGTCTGT
The DNA here is from genome assembly GCA_035048595.1 of Echinosophora koreensis. NCBI lineage: Eukaryota > Viridiplantae > Streptophyta > Magnoliopsida > Fabales > Fabaceae > Echinosophora > Echinosophora koreensis. The sequence continues at coordinate 2,338,011 of JAPCYP010000073.1, read as the reverse complement.
TTATCATCATTTGTGATAATTAGACAATAAGAAAAGAAAATATGATTTTCTACTTGATACAAAAATATGACAAATTTGTTAAGTATTAAGAAAAAATTGTGACATTCAATAATTTGGAGATAATTTATTAAAAGTGTAAAGTATTTTATGTCTTTTTACAATTATAAAAAATATTCTATAAGAAGCTGTTATTGAAATTTATGTGTTTTTTAGAAGGAAATTGGAGTATCTTTTTTCAAATTTAATTTCAATGTGTCTTTTTGATAAGATCCAGTAATACCTCCACATTTTTCTTTCCAATGCCAAGTTATAATCATAGAATCATATACTTAAATTTTCAGCTCTCGACATCTACTCAAGTATCTCAATACTTCGAGTTCTTATCCGAACAAAACCCATTCATATAAAATTTGATTTTTTTTAATACAAAATATAACCGTTTTAAAAAAATATATTTATGTAATATATTTTTTTAACATTTGACATCTTTTCCAAATACTTTGGTATTCTAATTCTCTCAACATTCAATTTTATAATGAATTTATTTTTCTAAAAAAAAAAGTTATAAATTAGAAATAATAAATTCTTCTCAATAGATGAATTGTCAATAGACTTTTTATTTTAAAAAAATAGTTAAAGTTATCATATTAATAGAGAATAAATTAATTAGGCTTATCATGCCAACTGGAGTTGGTTAGCAATCCTAAAAGAATGTTGATCTTGATCAATTTACTAACCCACATGAACTCTTATATTTTATGTGAAATGGAATATAAAATAGAAAATTAAAAAAAAAATCTTCTCCCAAATTAATGAGTACTTCTCAGTAAAATATATCAGTATCACCAACTTGCAATTGCATAGACTGAATGCAAGGAACATACATCCCACTATTACTATTTGGCCAAAATCTAAACTGGAACCACAATTCTTTTCCCTTCACATCTTAGATTCGCAAAGGAAGGCATCCAATTGAGACGGGAGGAAAAGAGGCTTGCACAATGCCAACCTCCTTTAGTTCTAGCAATTTACTAATCTCATCAAGAAAAATTATTTCCAGTGTTTAAATAAGCAAGATATTTACCTAAAGATACTCACCACTCGTCCCTACCGCCTCAGCTAGACCTGCTACATTAGTCATTTCCGGAAGCAACTCTTCAAAGCCTCACTTAATTACAAATACATCTGAAACACCGTAGAGCATATCTGAGACACTCAAAGCAAAATCCAAAAGTCTCCATTTCCCTCCCACATATTCTCCAAACTCCATCATCCAAATGAAAGCCAAATGGTCCCACAATAACAACAAATTAATCATTCATCAAAATCTTCATCACATATCTTCACAAAACAACCCCAGTAAACTAAACTTCTTAGGGGAAATGATAGCATCAAAAATACCAAAATGAAGTGAACTTGGATATTCAAAATTGTTTAAACATATCAGAGGTAGGCAGCCAGTCATGAATCACAATATTCCCTTCAGGTTTGCACATAGTTAAAACCCAAAACTAAAACTAAAAGACAAGATAAAACAAACAAAACACTTCCTTTCATCTTCAACCCACATCCAAATTGAAAATAAAATATACAAAAGACTTGGGGTGAATGAAATCAGTATCTAGCGTACATAAGCACCCATACCCAGTCACACACAAACACAGTGCTACAACACAACGCCATGAAATGCTTACTTCTCAATACTCTATTTCTAAGATAATACTAATGCTGTCATGAAGGGTCAAACTAAACACAGACTCAAATAAGATTAAGTTCTTAAATCTTGACAGAATAGCAGCTTTGTGATTGTGGATTCCATGGCAACATGACCATCAACATGAACAAAACTTTATACTAAAAAGAAAAAAGGAAAATTGAAACAGTAGCAAATTGCTTTCAATATAAGTGTGATGCTGAAAATACAAATTCCCTTCCCTATTGATCATTTTCTTCTTCGATCATTTTAAGCTTGCTATACCCACTAAAAAAACTATTCCAAAAATGGCAAGAACTGTACCAGCACATTGAAATCATTTACATAGAATATAAAGCTTAATTAAAAGCACATTCTAACTACTTTAGCGAAAACAATAGTATAGAATATAGTAATCAAGTCGAGTTACGAAACAAAAATTAAATAACCATTCCATGAGCCATTGATTCCATGTTTGATATTTTTAACATGAAAGTGTAGCATTCACAATCATAGTCCTCAAATCTTCAGGACAGAGTGAAAAGACTTACTCCCGCACATTGAACAATTTAGATCAAATCATTAAAATAAAACCACAATTATCTTGATACACAAAAGAGAGCCCAGCCATCTTCATATAGAACAAATTAAATTTAGAAGTGAAACACTAAAAAAAAAAAAAAATTAGTCGCATTTGATTCTATTTTTACTTGATAATCTTGATGTTGTTAAGTTTGAAATTGACTGTAAAATAAAAATTGTACTACTTTTTGAAGTTTTTTTTTTTTTAAAAAAAAGTTCCTTCCAAGTAGAAATATATACTTGTAAATCTTGGATATTTGTGACTGACTTTGAATGACGATCTGCTTCTAACTTTTCAATTGTAGTTAATCAGATAATTTCGGTTTGTAGAAATTTAAAAAATGAATGTCAAAATTTGAAATGAACTTCTTTATTGGTATAGATGACATTGAAACTTACATCAAGTGCCACAGAATCTCCCTCAGTCAATATCAAGGTACACTTCTGAGAGTTCCTTCCTCCAATCCTCTAGCTTAACGATCCCACAAATTCTGAATCTTTGTTCCAATAGTTTTCTTCAGATCTTTGCTTTGCTTAAAATCAGCCCATGATAAGAGGGTTCCTCTGTTTATGTAGCATCTGCTATTGCAGTTTTTTTATCTATTAGTATAGCAATTGGCATAAATTGACAAATACAACATAGTAGTTACCATCACAAACATCATATTGTCTCTGCTTTGAACGTCCTCTGCTCCTGTATTTTTTTTAAATAAATAAATTATATGATAATTATCCCAATGAATAATCCATGGTGACATTCTTCAATTGCCAAATAATAGAACATTTCCTGTAAGAAATGAAAATATGCAGATATTATAGTGTTTTATTAGATGCGATTCAAGTAAATGGTATAGAGCAATGATCAACTGAATGTGTACAGTTAATCGGTACTATAATAAGCCAAAAAGCCCAATGCATATATTGACCTTTACTATGACACCACTTAAGTTTTTTAAAAGTAAAACAAAACTTAGTTTACATAAAAACAATCTCTTAAAATACTACAACCAAAAAATGGGTAGTTGAATCATGTTACAGAGTATTGTGAAATCTCAAAAGAAGAATATGTATAACTATAACAAACTCTGCATCTCTCGGATATTACACTAAGAACTCTTAAGCACCAAAATCTAAATGATGTTAAGAGATACATTTATAGTGAAATAAAAAAAAAATTCTAGTTTTTTTTTTTTAAGGGAGTGGAGGATGTTGAGCATTGCATTTCAAAGCATGCCTTTACACAACACAGAATCACTTAACCAGTAAACTTATTTTATGAAAATTGCTCAGCGTGTAACCATTGATAACAAAATTAACTAACAAAGGCATTAACAATACTGAAGACAGGTTCTGATTACCAAAAGCATGTGGTAATTGGTGAAGAAAAGCATCCCCCAACCAGCATAGCTCCCGCCTGCAAAAGGCATGGTCAATGATAATGGAGCAAAAAATGTGAAACAGAAATAAAAGAAGCAAGAAAAATAAGATATTTTAAGTATTTATTGACAGAAAGTAACTTAAAGTTTTCCTAGTTAGCAAAGCTACATAGATTTTAGCCATATACAGATTATTACTAAATTCTATTCAAGAATTTAAATAAAAAAATAACTTAAAAGTGCCATACAGCAAATACCAGTTTCCAATTTTCAAATATAAATGAATCTATATCATAAAGCAACCACATTTCATGCATTTAGACAAAATGGTATTTAGAAGAAATGTCATCATCAATACCGAAAACCATAAAATGCTAAGAGATCCTTTAACATTGTAGGCGATTACGTAAGAATGTATCTCTAAAGTGAAAATAAGAAGGCATGACACGGCAAATTCTTTAGGATGAACAGAACTGTGTGGAACAAACTTAGTTTGGAGGCACTTAATGAGGTCATAATTATTTTGCATTTGTTTTGTGGAAGAGGTAAACATTGCAATCAATGTGAAAAAGAAGAGAGCAAACTCATATGTCTCCGAAGGTCAAGCACAATCCTTGTTCCATGTGGTGAATTCAGCTATAAGGCTCCTTATAAATCAATGACAATATGTAAAAACATGATGAATCGTGTCAAGGTAAAATTATGAAAAAAGAGTTTACCTGGGGCACAACATACTAAAGCTTCCAAGAATTAAGACATAACTTCTATGGATTGCTACAGTATATTTAGTACTTTCTTTAGATTGAATATGAAATATTAGAAAAGAGAAGGAAAGTAGTATAGAGAATAAAATAAGATATCTGCCTTGGACAAATAAAAAAACTAAAAAATCCTGGGCAGACAAGAAAAGCACATCCAGCTAAGCAAAGCTAGTTCTATAAAAAAAAAGACCCTCTAAAATAGCCAAAAGCTGATTCCCATATACAAAGTATGAAGATCACTATGTCAGTCCTCAAAATAGAGCTGCAAAATCATATCCTTAGAGTTAATGATTGTGATATTCCTCTATGTCTGTAATCAGCATATTAACAGCATGCACTGCACACTGCCAGATAGGGTTGCCCACAAGCAGTGACAGATCTTGAGCATATTGTAATTTTATGTTTGTTTCGAATCAAATTAGAGAACTATCAATCATCCACCCATTATAGTAATTCAAGTCCTTTATTTTAAAATCACATCAGGTCCTATTTGTTGATTTATTTTAAAATGAACTTCAGAGTCTGCTCATGTGATTACAGCAGAAACAAAAATTTAACGGAAATAACGGATGGGGTGACAACATTAGTAATGGAGGTGGAATGGTACATATCCCTTAACCCATTGTTTGAGAGTTATTTAAATAATGGAGTGGAATAATTGGGGATGGGAAGCTAAACCACTCCAAATCATCCAAAGCTCTATTTTTTATACCCTCCAATTTGTGGGATTTTTGTGGGATTTGGGAGGGAACTCCACTCTAAACCACTCTATTACTAACCATTCCACTCCATCCTCTCAAAAACTCCCAAACATAGGATAGACATAGTGAGAGAAAAGTGACCAAAAGAAGAATTTGAGACAGTCAAGCCAAAGAGAGGAGTTAGAAGAAACCTCACCCCAAATAAAGCCAATGAATCAACAACAGCCTTCGATCACGAAGTTGATGTGCACACCGAGACTGCGATGAACAGCAAAGCAATCGACGTTGATGGCAAAACGGAGAAGACAATCAGCCCTCGACGTTGACAGCAAAACGGAGTCGGAGAAGACACATTACAATACCCACTTCCTCGAATTCATGGATTCCCAAAACATCGCCGCTCTGCCAAACTATTCTGTTCCTCCACCGCCTCATCTCCACCACTAACCTCAACGACGCCGTTTTTGAAGACCCGCTCGATCTACTTTCCCCAACCACCACTATTCTTTTTCGCGAACCTACATCCTCGCTCCTTTTGCCATGTTAGATCGTTCCTTTTGCTTGTAGAAAAAAGTGGAAGAAAGGAGAGCTGTCCACCGAAGAAGAGAACACGGCACGGCACCTCTGCTGCTCTAAAAACAATGGATGGTCCCAAACATGATTTTTGACCTCTGCAATGGACTCAGAAAACATCATGTCCAAAGAAGAGTATACTCAACCTCCGCTTAAATGTAAGACTTCCCTGTTAAGCAACCAGAGCAATAAAATAAGCAAGTAACATGAATAATAACAATAATTTTTAAATAAAAACCAACTAAAACATAATTTAATAACAATAAAATTCCCTAAACCATGGCTTAATTGCCGCATCAGATGTACCGTAGAAAAAGCTCTACAATCTTTATAATGTATAGATTCAGGTACATGAGGAAATTTATTTTAATAAAACATAATCCTCTATATATGTTCTTCTAAATGTCTTCTTATTTTAACGTCTTATTTTTTTTTTTCTTTTGTCAAATGCAATTTAATATTATATTTTAATTTTTATATATATAAAAAAGTAAAGTAGTACAGGTTTGTCCATGGACAATTTGGTAAATTAAAAAATGATTAATTTGAATAATAATAACTATTTATAACTTAATTCTTTTTTTATAAATTGGATAATTATTATTATTATTAATGTATTTTTTCAAATTTTAAAGAAAGTAAAATTTGAAATCAATAAACTCCGTGTCACAATTTTATTTTTCTATAACACTAGAGTATTAAAAGTTTGCTACGTATCATATTGGTTTTACATTACATAAGCTAATACATAGTACATTTATATTATCATGGTTGGCCTAAATGTGTTAAGAGCATCCACATCCCAGCACCCTACTTTGAAGTTCTTAAATGGGTCCCACCCTTATACATCACTTATTTTTAATTTTTACAACTTAAGCACTCCATCTCTCCAACCCAGCAACTTCTTAAAAGTTCTTAAATGGACCCCACTAATAACCACACATCCTTACATTTCATCAATTTTACTTGTTTAAAAAAAAATAAAAAATAAAATGGCTGCCAAAATTCATAAGATCTGGGTGCTTATACAAGCATCCCCCAAAAGAAGGGTGCTTGTTAAGCACCCCCTGCATTGGTTAATATTTTAGAAGCACCGGTTCTAAGGGCATAAGCACCCCAACTTATGAACCGATGCGGATGCTCTAACATGACGGATGCCGTGGGGTTCTTGATGAAATGTTAAGGTTTAGAAGTTAAAAATAAAAATCACTAGCGATGCTTTTTTTTTTTTTTTTTTGAGGCAAATCACTAGCGATGTTAAAAATAAAAATCACCAACGACACTTGTAAGCCACATTTGGGCCAAAGGTTAATTTACAATTTAACAAGTTATTTTTTTCAACATTTGCAAGTTTACTCAACCATAATAAAAGTATTGTTTAAAATAAAAACTTACATACTTCATGTCATATGTTTAAACAACATAGTACAAATTATGAGCAAAAACAATTTATTGTGTGATGGATGATTCTTCATATTATATGATAAATACAAGAAACAAATTGAAATAGGTTTCTAGTTATATGTATGAAAAAGTGTATATATACCCCTTAAATCTTAGCTCATTTGCAAATTGGCACCTTCAACTATTTTATTTTCTTGATTATTGCTTAAACTTATACTATTAATAAAATCAATCCTTTAGCTATTTTTTCGTCCCAATTAATTCTTAAAGTTTTGTTATTAGTAAAATCAACCCTTTTTTTAACTTCTAGTTAGATCATTAATGATGAATAAATTCAACAGTTCATTTTGCTTAATTCCAAATCTTTGATTGCATTTTTTTTTAAAATACGATTTTTTTTTTAAATTCATGCAATAATCATTTAACATTAAGTAGAAAATATTGAAAATTATATCAGGGAACATGTGTCATGAAGTTGTTACTGACACGTTTACTAATTTTTACACTTAAATATTGAAGATTATATTGTATTTGTTATTATTATTTCATGATCTAAGTTTTGCACTCTACCTGAGTAATTGATTTTTTACACATAGTTGTATAAAAATTAATGAGTATAAAGTATTTTATGTCACTATATAAAATATTTTAAATTAATCTATATACATTTAAATAAAGAATATCTTAGTGTAATATCATACAAAATAAATAAGATAACTAATGCTTTGTTCTCTCTCTCTTTTTAAATCAATCAACGGTTTAGATTCAAACAAAAGGAAAGGTTAGTAATATTTGTCGCTTGTGATCTTATAAAAGGATTGTTTTATTATAATTAGGAGTTTAAGGATTAATTGGGATTTAAAAAATAGTTTAAGGACTAATTAGCAAAAAAAATATAGTTAAATGTGCCTATTTGCAAATGGGCTAAAATTTAGGTGGTGCATGCATTTTTCCCTTATATGCATGACTGCAAAATGTAACACCCCCTTTTGGGCATTACTATGTAAACACGTGCGGAAATAAATTAAAAGAATTTTGCTGGTTGCTTTCGGAAATTGATCTCTTTTGATGTCGGAAAATCTGGGAATAAAAATTATTTTCTTAAACGGAAAGCTCTAGAAAACCAAGATGCACACACATTAAACAGTAAATCAGATACATAACAAAGTCGCCACGACATACAATTCTTCTCAAGAGTTTCAGTTTTCAAAAAGAGGGAAATTAAACCAAAGACTAACGTATAACACCACATTCACCGACCTTTTCAAAAATACAACTCATAGAAAATCCTAAGCTGGTCGCTCTACAAGACACTTACTGATAAGACCTCGTGATCATCCCTATGATCACACATCTCTTTCTGCAATCCAAACTTAAGTCTCTAAATGACTTAAGGAACTCTTCCGCAACATCTGCATTCGTGTACCAAGGTACAACAGCAAAGCAGGAGAACATGTATATGCAAGGGTGAGTTCCAATATATGGATTTTAAAACGATAACCATATGCACGACTCTCAAATACCATTTAACACGAATATTCAAAGATAAACAATATATTTATCAAAGGGTTTCATACCTGACAGTCGTAGCAGTTTTAAAAAACCATCACACTTCAATATTCATCAACTAACTTGACCTAATCTCTGGAGCTCCAACCAACAAATAAATGAGCTGATCAGGCTCTCACTGCCGAATAAGGCAGAATATAAACATTACCAGATAAGGCAAGTTTCAAATGATTTGGCCTGTCAAGGTTCCGAGTTCCAACTATGTATGTAAATAACTCGGAAGGATACGAGCTCCAACCATCATCGTGAGTAGTTCACCAGAACATCCAACGATAGTCGTAATTAACTCGGCCTATAAAATATTACTAATATCCGAGCTACCGAAATAGTCGTAATTAGCCTGACCTTTCCTAGACCCCCATTCATTTCACCCAAAGGCGAAATATATCCCATAACATGGGTACCTACCAAGGTACTACCATGCATAAAACCTTTAGGCATGTCTGCAACAAAATGCAAAATTCATGTAAAACATTTGGTTCACGTCATTTTTCTTTGTGTTCATTGTTGGAAAACTTTATGGGAGAAACTTAAAGATGAAAACCATCATCAAATCAAGACAAGTCATGTTCAATCATTAAGAATAGAAAATAAAGATTATAGCGGAAGCGTACCCGAATCCATGGAGAATATGATGGAGAACTTGTGGTTGTTGGTCTTCCAAGTCAAACATGCACAATTCCTCTCAAAACCATAAAGAGGCTATCCTTTCTAATGATGGGATGTTAGAAAAGAAAACCGATTGCATATGACTTAGGGACCATAACCTTTTATAATGAGTTCATGTCTTTTCATGAAAAGTCAAGACTCTTAGACTTTTTCATATTTCTATTTTATCCCATCATAAAAATAGAAATAAGACTTTAGGTATCACAATATTTTCATGACAATTATGTCCTTAGCCATAAATCTTATCTGAATTAGATCACTTTATTTTGGCTAATTAAAATAATGGCCCTAACACATTTAAATATTACATGTGTGACCCAAAATTTCTAACAATCTCCCACTGGTCACATATGTATCCTGACAAAATGTGCTAGACTTAATGAGCTCAAAATTTGCCATTATAAACCTTGGACATATCACTATCTCATCCATTAGTTATATCAATATATAGGACCAAAGCGGCTTTCGTTATATCAATCATAACTAAACCCATCAATGATCACTAATATTAACACAACCAAATGACATAGATTAATCATGAAATGTGCAGCATGAAAATCACATGAAGGTGATCTGTACATGTCGATTTTCAACTGGTCCTACTTTATTCTTTAATGAGATCAAAATAACCTCAGAGTGAAAACCAAACCAAAACTGTATTCTGCAGAAAATAATCATAAAATATATCTTCCATAAAAAAGCATCCAAATACAAACTCCCACTGGACAAATGTATCATCTAGTGATACAACACCCATTCGAGTACTATGCTCGTGAAAGACCTTGGGTGATAAACTTTAGTGAGCGGATCCGCAACCATGGAGTTTGTCCCAATATGCTTTATAGATATCTGTCACTCTGAACTCTTTTTTCACATCAATAAGGAGCTTAATGTCACTGCTAACTTATGGTTACAAAATAACTGTAGTGGTCTTTCATTAAATCTAAAGTTCAAAACCCAGTGACAAAATTTCGCAGCCATATTCCATAATTTGAATGCCTTATAACCATAACCATAAATAAACATAACCTGATGTGGATTTCCAACTGTATTGGCATCCAACAAATCAGAATCAGAATACTCAATGATCTCTACCTGATCTGATTCTCCTTATGTGAGCATATAGTTCTTTGTTCTCTATTGAATAAACCATAACCCGTTTGGCTGCTTTCTAACGATTTATTCCTGGATTGCTTTAGTATCTGCCTAACACTTAACAATGTACGCTATGTCCGGTTGCATACGGACTTGAGCATACATTATACTTCTTACAGCTGATGCATAGAAATCTCCTACATCTCCTGAATCCTAAGATTTCTTTTGGGCACTGACTGAGACTAAATTTGTCTCCCTTAGCGACCAGGACATCACCTGATTGGCAGTCTTGCATGCCAAACCTTTTGAGCACTTTATTTATATAGCTCCTTTGTGACAATCCTAGAGTACTCCAAGATTGGTCTCGGTGTATCTGGGTCCCTAATACAAAGGAGACGTCACCAAAATATTTCATCTCGAAATTCTCAATAGAAATCTATTGGTTTCGTGCAACATGCCTATATTATTAGTCCCAAGTAGTATGTCATCAACATACAATAACAGGAAAATATTCTTACTCCCACTGAATTTGTGTTGCACACAATTGCTAACAACATTCATCTCAAAACTGAATGAGAGAATTACCTAATAGAACTTGTGGCATTACTGACGAGACATTTATTTTAGCCCACAGATGGATTCTGTCAATTTGCAAACCATGTTCTTTGTGTCTCCCAACACAAAGTTTTACGGCTGCACCATATAGATTGTTTCGTCAATGTTCCCACTGAGAAACATCATCTTGACATCCATCTGATGAAGCTCCAGATCATAATGTGCAACAAGAGTCATTATTGTCCTAAAAGAGTCCTTCAATGAAACCAGAGAGAAAGTCTCTTTATAGTCAATCCCTTTATTTTGAGTATAACTCTTGGCTACAAGACAAGCCTTATACCTCTCCACATTACCTTTGGAATCCCTTTGGTCTTAAATATCCATTTGCAACCAATGAGTTTCACACCTTATGGTAATAGGACAAGTTCCCAAACCTTATTGTCTTGTATGAACTCATACTCCTCATTTATTGCTTCAATCCACTTTTCTGAGTTGGAATCTTGCATGACTTGATGGAAATTGATTGGATCATTTTCCATCATACCATCATTTTCCTCATGTTCCTAAAGAAATACTACATAGTCAACCGAAATAGCATTTCTCCTTTCTCTAGTGGATCGTCACAAAGGCACTGACTCTTGGAGCACTAGTTCTTGAGGATCTTGAGTTTGTTCTTCTGGATCAACTAACTCATCTTGAACTGGAGTTTGAACAACAATGCCTTGAAGAGGTTCTGGACTTACTTCATTAGAAGCAACTGTATGAATCGATTTTGGAATTGAAAACGATTCGTCTTCAATGACAAAGTCTCTAAACTTATTTCTCCCCCAAACTTAATATCCTCAAAGAATGTGACATTACTCGTCTCAAAACAAATCAAGCAACATATAAATCATGGTTCCAACTTAAGGTCATTGGAACCAAAACAACCATATGACATATCATACCACAACCAAACATCAAATCAAATCCTCCAAGAGGATCACATACATATAAATCAATAATATACACTTATGAGTTACAAAACATATACACTAAATAAACCATCAACATATCTACATTAAGGTAGGATAGTAGTAATCTCCCCCCTTACCTCTTGTAGGTCACCTAAAACTCAAGTAGGAGAAGGATGTTGTTCACCTAAATCACAAGGTTTTGAACCCACAAAACCTAGCCATGAACAACCAACATGAAACAAGTTAAAGAATAAAGAAAATCTACCAAACCCATTTGAAGTATAGGTTCGGCCAACTCAAAATAAAAGGGCTAGGGACCTCTAAATTTTTCAAGCTTTTGGATAATGAAAATAGAAGTCATTTGGAGATCATAGAAATTGATCTCACATTAAAATTATTTTTCTATAATTTGCTAGAAATATTTAAAGTTCTAGATCTAGAAATGGAGATTTGTGAAAAACTTGATGAACATGAAGATTGATGGATTATTTATGAAGCTAAGATGATTAGAAATAGATTCCTCACCTTAGAATGAAGAAGTTTGATGAAGGAAATGAATGGACTTAATGAACTTCTCAAGAACACAAGTGATGTTCTTGGTGTTTTTGTGAGAAAAAGTGATGAAGCAAATGAAATGAAATATTTGCTAAGTGTGGGGAGGGGGCTGCGGTTTTGGCAAGGAATAAGTGAGGAAATGAGTTGTTTAATCTAAACAAATAGCCATGGTTGAGTTAAATTGACCAAGGTTAAGTTAGAAAATAATATAATAACTTAGCTATAGTTAATTATAACTTAACTAGGGTTAAAAGTAACTATGATTAACAAACATGTGGCCAAGAATAAAGGAGAGGTGTGGCTGCCCTTGGACCACATGAATTAACCTTGGTTCCTTAACCATGGTTAAAACTTAACTCTACGTCAGTTAGGTTAAGCTTAGGGGTATTTTGGTCATTTTACTTGAAAATTCCCGATTTCTAAAATTTGAGGCCGATCTCCTTGTCCTTCTGCTACATCAAACTCCCCTAATACCTCAGCTCCATATTCAACTCCGTAGTTTACCCGTCTTAGGTTTTTACGTGTTTTTCTAAAAGATTACGCCCGAATAAAATAATATTATTTCATTGCTAACGAATTTTTTCCGAAATGTGGAAAATCGTTCGGGGCGAAATATAAAACCTAATGGTTTCGTTCATGAGTCGAAATTAGGTTTCTTCTCAGTAAAATCTTACTGTCAGTGAAAACACAGAAAACGTAGACCGGGTTTCGTCTGAATTTTCCACCTAAATTTTTACCTTAACCTTCTACCATAAGGTAGAGTAAAACTATGATTTTATTTTATCCAAAATCATTTTCTAGATCTCAGATAAAATATAAAGAATTAAAAATTCTACCGATAATGAAAAATAGTAAAAACGGGGTGTTACAAGTACTATGTTGGAAAAATACTCATCCCACCATGGGACATAGTCAGAGGAAGGATGGTTACCCACTTCAAATGCAGTAGGAACAAATTTGGACGAGGCCTTCTCATTAAATTGAACCAGTCCATCGATGTCTTCCACTTTGTCCATCTGAACATGGAACATTTGACGTGACCGTTTTCGATTATACGGAGCTAGGATGGCTTGTGATGTGATCTAGGATATAGATCACTAACATTTTAGGGTATTTCTTTGATTTCAAGTGCTAAGAATTCAAGATCAAACACAAAATAGAACAACAGAATGAAGCTTGATTCTCAAGTGAGAATCAAGAGAAACAAAAAGGAGTAGAAGAGCATAATTATATATGAATTGAAATGACAAGAACAATAATTAAAGTGCAGAAAATTAAAGAATAAAAGTATAAAATGAATAGGTAGAGAAGAAGGAGAATGGCGCCACAATTGAATCATCTTTGAGAAGAAGATTGAATTGATAAGCCAAAGGAGGATTCACCACTTGAATATGGAAATTCAAGATAAGAATCCATGGTTCAACTCATGAACCAAGAAGAGGAGAACTCTCAACTCTCTCTAGAAATCTCAAGTATGAGAAAACTCAATTGTATTCCAAACTTCTAAAATGATTTACATGATACCTATTTATAGGCTCATCCTACTTAAGGTGCAAGCTATACTAACTTGAAGTGCAAGCTACTCTAACTTGAGCCACAAGTAGCGCCCCCTAGCTCTTTCCACCCAAGTGTGAGCTTTGTTTTGGGGCTAATGCCTTCTACTATTATGCTATGGCCCAATAGGCCCAAACCCTAAACTAGTCCTAAGTGCTTTTTGAATAAGCACTTTTCATTACATAAACTCTACTCTATACAAGGTTCCTAGTCCCTACCTTTATTACATGAAGTCTAAGCTAAAAAAGGGTCCTAGGTCCTATCCCTAACTAGGTGGTCAATAGCTCAATGCACAAAAGGTTCAAGGTGAAGCCCTCTTCATACGGTTGCCTATGAGTCAAGTGATTGACCACCACCTTCTTCAATGAGTCTTGGATTCTTCTAAGCCTTGCCCTTGTTAAGGGTCCATGTAGGTCTTCAATGTTAGGTCCTTGGCTTTTATTGTCCATGCTCATATCATCTTGGCGAAAACCCATCTGTCGAACTAGCATATTGGGAAGTAGACAGTGATGGCCTAGGCCTATATTTTGATTCAGGAAGGCCGATCAAAAAAATTCTTTGGCACAAAAAGTGAGACCAAATGGAGTTGTTATCGGCCTGGATGGAAGGATCGTCAAAAATCATGTTCCTTGTAAACCAGGACGGTCCGGATGATCTTGACACAAAGGAGGTAAAGTCAACATTGGTCGAGGAGTAATATCTCCAATGGAGCAGGATATGGTGAAGCTTCCAGGATCCTTCATCTTTTGTGGAACCTTGTTATGTAGCATCATACTGCACTCTTCAGTCATAGCCACTGTTTCAAATTCTCCCAATCTCCTCTTCTTGGTTAGCACATCCTTCATGAACTTTGTATAATTAGGCATTTGTTGCAAAGCTTCCACCAAAGGTATGTTGATATGAAGCTGCTTCAGCATGTCCAAAAACTTATTGAACTACTTTTCTTGATGGACTTTCTTTAATCTCTGAGGGAATGGTGGAGGTGGCCTTTCTGGAATTAATTTAGGGGTAGTATGTGATGCTGCAGCCTTGGGTAATTCTTCAGCAACTGCAGGAAGTTCTGTTGCAGCATCTTCCCTTACTGCCCTCTTCTTAGGTTCTGCCTTCTGCACCTCTGGTCTCTTCTTTTGCTCAGCAACCTCTACATCCTTGCCACTCCTCAAGTGAATAGCTTTACACTGTTCATTTCCTCCTCCAGAGCGTGAGGCCTTTGGATCTTCAGTTGTTGCAGGTAGTGTGCCAATCTGCCTTGAGTTGAAAGCAATGACAAGCTGTCCCACCTGAGTTTCCAAGTTTCTCATTCCAGCCTTGGTCTCTGTCATGAATGCTTTCAGAACAGACTCTAAAGATGGTTCAGAGGCTTTCTGTTGGAGTGGCTGTTGTTGCTAAGGCTGTTGTTGCCTAGGTTGTTGCTGCTGGTTGTAACCAGGGGGTGGATTCAGAGTATTACTGTAATTTGAATATGACAGATTGGGATGCTATTGTTTCCACCCTGCATTATATGTATTATTGTATGAATTGTTTCCTCTGCTATTGTTGTTTCCAACATAATTAACTGAAGCTGGGTTAGCAGAGAAATTCTCAAAGAGGTGCTCTCCACCACAATATACACAAGAAACAGAATCAGCACTGTAGATCTGTTCTTGCACCATTGCTTCAGTCTTGATAGGTGGAGCCACATAATTTCCCTGATTTCCCATAGTCATCCCTTTTACCATATTAGTCAAAGCAAGCATCTGTGCAGACAATGCAGATGCTTCACTTACTTCATAATCCCCTGCTATAGCATTTACCTTGCTAGGAGCAAGTCTAGTTGTTGGCCACTGATAGCTGTTAGCAGCAATCCCTTCTATAAGAGCATGAGCCTCATTATACGATTTGGTGAGCAGGCTGCCTCCAGCTGAGGCGTCAAGCATCATCCTTGAACCAGGTAAGTTACCATTGTAGAAGTGTTCTATTTGGATACAGATTGGGATACCATGATGAGGACACTTCTTCAATAGTTGTTTGAATCTCTCTCAAGCTTCAAATAATGGCTCATCTTCATATTGCTTGAAAGAGGTGATATCTGTTCTCATCTTTGCATTCATTGTACGTGGGAAGAACTTGACTAAGAACTTCTCAGCTAATTTATTCCAAGTGTCAATTGAGTTGGCATCCAAGGAGTTCAACCAATTCTTAGCCCTTCCACCCAAAGAAAACGGGAACAGTCTCAGTCTAAATGCATCATCAGTGATGCCTGGGATCTTGAAGTTACTGGCTACATCCAAGAACTGTTTCAGATGCAGGTGAGGGTCCTCTGTTGCAGCCCCATTGAATTGTCCCATAGCTTGTAGTATCTGGAAAATGACTGGCTTGAATTCGAACTGAGGTGCAATAATTGGAGTCCTCACTATCCCAGTATTCATGGCTTCAGGATCAAACACTGCATACCCTCTGATAGCACAATTTCTATTATTGGCCATAGCCATGCTATCCTGCTGCTCTTCCTCGGCCATTTCTGAACTAGCAGCCTTTCTATCTCTGGATCAAGTCTGTAGTCAGGTGACAAGAACCTGTGCATACAGTTTCAGTAACTTGTGCTACAGCAAGTCACGCAGAGTATTAGATCTTCTAACTTCAGAACTAATAATCTAAGAATAGAATTTTAACACTATTAACAATCCCCGGCAACGGTGCCAAAAACTTGTTGCCTTAAAAACAGATGTCTTTAAGCATGTGCAAGTATACACAAATGCCTCAAGTAATATAGAAACTAAGTTCAGATATTGTTCCCACAGGGATTATAATGGTGCAGCAAATTCCAAATCAGATTATATGTTCTAGGAGTTAGGAATGGTAACCAAAAATTATAGTGTTTGTGCAAGTAAAAATAAACAAAGCTTTGAAATAGACAATGAAAGTAAACTGCAAACAGTGAAGAGAATATGTTGTCAAATATGGAGAAAAATAGCTATAGGTATGCTGCAGCATAAATCCTGCATAGCCTATATCATGCTCTGAATATGCTCTAGCATCTAACTCCAGGAAATAAAAGTATGTTTTCCAACACTTAAGGGTTAGGTTCATTAACTGTTTTCTATTCCTAGATTCAAATTAATTACACCACCCTCTTAATAAGCATGTTCCAGCTAGTTTAGAGGCTTGAACAACTATTCCTAGTCTATCCAACATCATTAAATTTTCTAATTAATGATTTAACATCTATCCTTTATCAATTTCCACTTACTTAATTCTTCCAAATCAAGCAAGCTAAATATTTAATTAAGTTGATCACTCTCAATTAAATAACATTAAACACGTAATAAAAGAACATGAAGAACATATTCATTGCATAACTCAGCTAAGCATTCATTACATTTGCATACCTAAAGCTTAGAAGTGTTTAGCTCATAATGAGCTTACAAGGAACAAAATGGTAAAATAAGAAGAAAGTCATTACAATGAGTAAGAGCAAAATAAAACGCAGCAGCAGCTGGAGGAAGAAGAAGAAGAACAGCGCAGCCTCCAAGAAAGGACAAGATATTATGTAATAAAATCAGATACTAGGGTTTCCCTAAATGCTTATATAGTACCCTATTCTCTTTCATCCCTTTTTGGGCCAACACAAAAGTAATAATAAAATAAACCCTGGCCCAATTCCTAAAAAGTGGGGAATCAGATCCCTAGGCACGTGTGATTCCTCAAACAGCAGAGCTAGCGCCTACGAGGAGAGAGGAAGAGTGTCCTTGTCAGATTTGTCCTTTAGAGCAGAGCCACTGGAAAGTAGTCCTTGCTGCAACAATCAATAGCTTATTGACCCATGCTTCACCCCTGCTCCAACAAGTTCACTGCATATGCAGACACAGAAATTTGAGACAATGATGAAGCATTCAAGAGCAACTGGCTGATATTAACAATTTTTCACACAAATATTCACAAAACAGCATTTTCTACCAAAATCAAGACTCAACACCTCAAAGAAAGCAACAATTAAGAGAGAAAAGGGCTAAATAACTCTTCATTAAAAGAGTTATCAGAAACAGTGCCAACCTTTTGGTTGTGGAAGCCGATGAAAGGGTCGTACGACAGGGAACAACCATCAATATTGAAGGAGGACTCAGGTAGCAGAAGTGGAGCGATTGGCTCGCCGTCAGGTCGAAGCCCAATAATGGCGGATACGTCGAAAAGAGAAGGACCCATCATGACATTACTGAAGTGAACATTTTATCGAACGACACCAGAAAAGAAGGAAGCACCTAACATAGTGCTTTGAAGGGCAATGAGATGCCTCGAAAGTTGGATGAAGTCAAAAATACCAATTTCTTTCCACAAATCAACCTTTTTCGGCCTCTTCTCTATCAAGCCATGTCGTGTAACCTAACACGGTCTTGACAAAACTTCTGTACAAACGTAGGAAAGGGAGATAGACTCCCCAGGGAGTAGGATACCCTCTTTTGGAAAAGAAGGGTAGAAGGAAGAGAGTTCCTTAGTCATGACGGATCGAATCATTGGATCATTTACCGTCGTCAAAGGAGTAGCGGCCGCCGAAGGCTATATCTTCGAGGAAGATGACAGTCCAAAGTTAGAGGAAGCCATGTAAATGGTTACAAGAGGAATAAAATGAGAATGAGGATTTGGCTCAAGAGAACGAAATGTAAAAGGTAGAATATTGAGGCTAAATGACTCAATTTATAGCCTTAATGAGTAACTTCTAGAATAAGTTAAGGAAAGCTGAAGAGACTAGCCACCATTGGTAACGTTACACCGAGATCCTTGGGAAAATGCGAAAATGATGGCGTCAACTGGCAAATCTGTTGGGATTTTAAATTTAATATTTGAAAATTCTAATCCTGATGGTTGACATGTTGAGTTGTCGAAGTAATGATTGCAAAACTTATCTCTCTTTCGACATGCCTACAGAAAGATAAGCTTGGGGGGCATTTGTTGGGACCAAAACTAAGATTTTGGTCGAAATAAGGGAATTTTGACATCCGAAAGGTGAGTTGCCGAAAGGAATGCATGGAAAATTGTCTAAGTATGAAGAAAAACATTTCGACGAAGACTTTCTAAGGCATCATGTCAAAATGAGAGATGTCAGAATCAAAGTGAGAAGAAGACGAGAGGTTTTATATGAGAACGAATAGCGAATCCCAAGTTTCTCTATTCGACAGACAATTACTTTAAAAGGAAGATTCAAAATCAACAAAGTGGAGCGTTGTCGAAAAGGAGTAGTAATTCAATGGTAACTAGAAGCGTCGAAGGATCACAGTGTCAATGGGATGCACCATTAACGGCCACTTACATTAAGGTGTGCATACTCATGCAAAAACATGGGAACATGGAGGAGTTGTAAGTTACACTCATAAGCAGTTCAAAGCCACTATCCAGTTAGTGGAGTAATGGACATTAGATCTTAGCTGTAGATATAATAAACACATATGTCAATAGGACAGATGGCAATAGATTAGGACTTAGGCAGTTGTTTCTTTTCTCTATAAATAGTGTTTATTCTGATGTACAAACGGTCGAATACCTTGATCACACTCCCACAACATCCTCACACTCACAACAGGATTAAAATGGAGTTACATCAAGTATGCCTACCCACATTTATTTTCCAACAACTTTAGTTTAATGCAAATTTCTTCTTCTTCATCATCTTCCCTTAGCTCTTGAAGTTTGATGCAACTTTAGTTTAATGCAAATTGCTGGAAATTTCAATAGCGCAAGACATCGTTTTGACACTAAGGACCTTGAACAAGCTATCGGAAGCGCAAGAGAAGGCACAGACTATAATGACAGTTAGGAAGACTCAATCAGCAAGGATGATGTAAACATTGCTTTGTTTGGATCATCTTTGGTTGACAACAACTCTGCTCTAGACCTTACTGCCAAAGCAAGATTCCTACACTTGCTTCTGACAAGATGTGTGACACTGAGAAGAATTCAAAGGAACAACCTTACAAAATCAAATAAGTTTGCTCTTTATCACCTCATTCACCACATAAAGAATGACATTAATGAACTGATCTTTAATCACATGAAGAAGACTGCTAATATGAAGAACAAGACCTCATACCCCTATGGTATGTTGTTCACAAGGCTTGTCAAGAACAAAGGAACAATATTATATTTTGACAACTTGAACATGACTTATATCATTTTAGTAGAAATTTTTGTTGAACTGAAGATGAAGAATGGTGATGGTGATGAGATTACTGGAAATCTCACTCACAGGACTGCTAAAAATCCTAGTGAAGTTGTTGTAGGAGGAAGCATGGCAAGAGTCTCTGTTGAACAAGACTTAAATGATGATAAGCCAATCAATCATGTCCTTAAAAGGAAAGCCTCAATCAGGATTGAGGATGTGTTTGACAGGAAAAAGAAAGCAAAAGTTGTGTCTGAAGAAGCTTCTGTGAAAGAAAGCTTGGCTGTTGTAACTGAAGATGAAATAAAGGTTCTTTGAGTCATTCTCTAAGAAGAAGAAGAGACATGTTGAAAATAGGAAGTGCAAGATGTTTGAACTGGAAGCTTAAAGAAAGCACGAATTGAAGATGAAAGTGATGCTGCAACCTTTGTTGTATCTGATGAGATGTGGAACAAATACAAGCACGGTTGGTGTGCCAGACTGAGAAGAGATCGGGACACCACTCCCAGACCCATGAAAATAATTGGTGAAATTTGTAACACCCCGTTTTCTTGATTAAGGAATCGGGCAAGTATTAAGCGTGTGTGATGGGTTAATCTTGTTTGATAGGTGTTAATGAGTCAGTGTATCAATTTTGAGGTTAATCGGACTTAAACCGGACTCAAAGTGCATCGAAACCCGCGAAATTTGGCAATCGACATCAGTGAGAACGCTTAAACACTGCATGTCCAGTACTCAAGCGTTCTGGGTTGAGTGACACGTGGCAACATGTGTCAAAATTGATGCCACGTGGCTGAGCAGCATGCAGCGCTCAAGCGTGGCCAGGCCAGCGCTCCAGCACTGGGGAGGGGGCGCTCGAGCGCCCAACGCTAGCTACGCCTACCCCCACTTTCTCTTCTTCCACTCACTTGCATGGCTTCATCTCTCATTTCTAACTCGACCAAGAACGAAGTAGAGAGAAGGCAGAGATGATTTCAAGTGAGAAAGTTGAGTTTCCGGATGTTTCGTTCGTCCATTTTCCATTCCATCTTCGAATACGCGTTCAGGGCAACGAGCACGTCATATACAAACATTTGATTCATCAAACAGTGGAGATAATGCTCGAATCCCTAGCACGTCGACATGTTGACACTATCATTTACCTTGTTTTGTGAATCTTGCTTCGATTCTGGCTTTGTCTGTGAAATTGTTGCAAGATTAGGGTTTATGACATTGTCGGGACTCTGTCTGTGTGTTCAGGGAAAATTTCAGAGCAACGGGGAGCTCGTTTGTGTGCGTGGCAGCAGCTGTGTTGGTGAGGGGGGCACTGATTTCGAGGCTTGAGGCTTCACATTACGACTGTCTAAGATACGGAGAAAGTATCCGACACGCCGGGGAGGGAAGCATAGCATAGTGTATCATGATGTATGGGTAGAGTGCCCCAGACCCTACTAGTTGTCGAATAGCTTGCGATAATTAAATCCCAAGTGAAAATGATTTCAACACTGTACACAGGATTTAGTTACGGCACGCTTATCGATGTTAGGTTTACTTTATTGTTTTACGTTCTTATGCCGAGGTTGTCTGTTTTATTGTTTTATGTAGTTTATGGTTATGATGCTGGTTGACGTGTGTTGTTTGCTATATATGCATGATGATGCTTGATGCCATGTTGTTATTAATGATGTTCAGTTATTATTTGATGTTGAGGATGATGATATTATGATGTTGGCTTGATGTCGTTGAGGTTGTCTGATTGTTTGTTGTGCTATTGGAAACCCTAGTTGACACCCTGAAGGTACTATGGTTATGAATGTGATATTAGAACGGTTTATGGGTACCGAGTTGAGGTTATGGATGCAGAGTGCATCGTAATGCGTGTAAGCGAGTAACGGTACCGGTGTGTCAACTTAGGTTTGTGTTGCATTGCATATTTGCCAAAGTGGCAAGCCGTGTGATTGGGAGCCATGCGAGGTTGGTGTACCTGGGTGTGGGTACGGAATGTTGGGAATTTGTGCATCAAACAAGCACAACGGAAAACTTCCCACCAAGAATCCTTGCGAATAGTCATGGTTCATGTTTCGAAAATTTACCTCTTGAAGCACAGACCTTTGATTTCAGACGCTGCAAATCACGAGCACTGCACGAGCCAGCAATGCCTCTACGTAGTCCACACGAACAGATGAACACGTCTCACGTGTTCAATCAGAATGGCGCCTCTAAGCACTGCTAGGTGCAAGAAGAGACGCGGCGGTATATTTCTTTTTACGTGCAAACAGTGTACTGAGTGCGGCCAGAATGATAGCGTGACGGCTCAGCACTGTTTCGCTACTACTTATAGGCAGGCGTCTCTTGGATGCAAAAAGGTTTAACCTGGCCCTCCTAGGCTCATCTGTCATGAGCATGGCCCAATAGAAATTTGGGTCTAACCCAATTTCTTTTAATTCTGATTTATCTGCTCTAAGTGTGTGACCCTATAGGTTCCCATAACGTTGGCAATAATATTAAATCATATTTAATATTATAAACAATGAGCGGTGTCTAGCAATACATCATTGCTACCCAAGTAATGAGAAAGTCAGTGATTTGACGTAACCTTTCCATGACCAATGTTGATGTGTATTATTATCCATTTGTCCTTATATCTATATTGAACACAAGGCATAGAATGTGTCACCCTTGTATAGTTCAATATTACGTTCCTTGATACCCGAGTAGACTTAGTTTTTAAACGAGGTCAATATCTCATATTGACTCATTTCAGCAAGGCCATACATTTTATAGTCTCACTCTATCAAGAGGCCCACAGATATTACTCCTATTATGTAGGAGGGATAAATCCCATCTAGATCACTCACACCCCTCTGCATGACTCATGGTGTACCCAATGACCGACTTTATAATCATCCTGTTACAGATAACGTTTGACGGTATTAAAGCACACGACTCCTCATGTAGGGATCGTAGTGGTTTTAGGTTGAAGGATTGCATACACTATTGTCACTGTGAGAACTACTTATGACACTCACATAACGTTCCATGTAGTGTTCTCATGGTGGGTCAATCATGTACATCATTACTCTAATGTGTACCTATGTGTGTGACTATCTCATATCCATGACCCGTGAGACGTGGTCATCAGTCCACACACATAATAGTCTCGATGTATTATTATTGTCCTTATTAATAATAATACTCGACTATGGATATTTAAGAAGAAAGTTCTCTTGATTAATAGTGTCTCACTATCAAGTCGTATACTTGATATTCTATTAAATAGAACATTCTATTCTAAGGATTTTATTACGTTTAAACAAATAACATAATAAACTGAAATGCCTCATATGATAAATAATAGCAAGATACAAAATGTAAGTCTAAAGGAAAAACATTGGCCTCTAAGGCTTACACCAACAATCTGCCACTAGCACTAGAGCCAATCAGGCATAAACCTAATACCTAATGATCTAGTGTGACCATCATGCTTCTGCTGAGCAAGTGGTTTCGTAAGCGGGTCAGCAACATTGTCAAGTGTTGGCACTCTGCATATCTTCACATCTCCTCTATTGATAATCTCTCGAATGAGATGGAAACGCCTAAGTATATGTTTGGATCGCTGGTGAGATCTAGGTTCCTTAGCCTGTGCAATGGCCTCATTGTTATCACAATAGAGATCAATGGGGTCCACAATGCTAGGAACTGTACCAAGCTCAGTAATGAACTTTCTTAGCCAAACAGCCTCCTTTGCTGCATTGGAAGCAGCAATTTACTCGGCCTCTATAGTAGAATCAACGACTGTCTCCTACTTTGAACTCTTCCAGCTCACAGTGCCACCATTCAGGCAAAACACATAACCAGATTGCGATCTGGAATCATCTTTATCAGTCTGGAAGCTAGCATCGGTGTAACCAATTACAGCGAGCTCTTCCTCACCTCCATATATCAAGAACGAATCCTTAGTCCTTCTCAAGTACTTGAGGATATTCTTGACAGCAGCCCAGTGACTTTCACCTGGATCAGACTGGTACCTGCTCGTTATGCTCAAAGCATATGAGACATCTGGTCGAGTACACAGCATGGCATACATGATAGACCCAATTGCGGATTGATATGGAATCTTACTCATACGATCCCTTTCTTCTTGAGTGAAAGGGGATTGTGCCTTTGATAAGCATATACTATGTGACATAGGCAAGAGTCCCTTCTTGGATTCATGCATATTAAAGCGTCTTAACACTTTGTCTATATATGTACTCTGACTCAGGCCAAGCAATCTCAGTGACCTATCTCTATAGATCCTGATTCCCAATACATAGGTAGCTTCACCCAAATCTTTCATAGAAAAGCAATTCCCTAACCAAGTCTTTACTTGTTACAAGGTAGGGATGTCGTTTCCGATGAGTAGTATGTAATCTACATACAACACCAGAAAGACAACTATGCTCCCACTAACCTTCTTGTAAACACAAGGCTCATCTTCATTTTTGATGAATCCAAACTGTCTTACAGCATCATCAAAACGAAGATTCCAGCTTCTGGAAGCTTGCTTCAATCCATAGATTGAACGCTACAACTTACATACCTTGCTGGCATCCTCTGAAGTGTCAAAGCCCTCAGGTTGTGTCATATATACTTCCTCAAGGAGATTTCCATTAAGGAAAGCAGTCTTGACATCCATCTGCCATATCTCATCATCATGGTAAGCAATGATAGCAAGCAAAATCCGGACGGACTTAAGCATTGCAACAGGCGAAAAAGTCTCATCATAGTCTACACCATAAATTTGCTTGAAACCCTTAGCGACCAATCGTGCCTTATAGGTATGCACTTTACCATCCATGTCAGTTTTCTTTTTGAAAACCCACTTGCACCCTATGGGTTTTACCCCCTCAAGTGACTCTACCAAGGTCCATACCTGGTTAGCGTACATGGAGTCCATCTCAGATCTCATGGCCTCAAGCTATTTCTCATATTCCGGGTCAGTAATGGCCTCCTGGTAAGTCACAGGCTCATCTTGACCCATGAGTAGTACATCACCTTGTTGAGTCATGAGAAATTCGTATCTCTCAGGTTGGTGACGTATCCTGCTAGACCTACACTGGTCTTGTGTTACTTGAGCAGGCTGTTCTTCCTCAACATCTTGCGAAGGCTGCTCTTGTTCCTCCATAGGTATGTCGCTACTTTGTGACACTTGAATTTCTCCAAGATTCCCACTGGTTCCTTTGGAGATAAACTCCTTTTCTAGGAATACACCAGTTCGCGGGACAAACATTTTGCCTTCGGAAGGATTGTAGAAATAGTATCCCTTGGTTTCCTTAGGATACCCCACAAAGAAGCACTTATCGGATTTGGGAACAAGCTTTGTAGAAACCTGATGTTTTACATATGTTTCACAACCCCAAATCTTCATAAAAGACACACTGGGTCTCTTACCAATCCATATCTCATATGGTGTCTTTTCTACCGTCTTGGATGGAACACGGTTAAGTGTGAAAGCTGTTGTTAATAAGGCATGTCCCCACAAGGAGTTTGGAAGATTTGCATGACTCAAGATAGACCGAACCATATCCAATAAAGTCTGATTCCTCCTTTCAGAAACAACATTCCATTGTGGCGTCCCTGGTGGAGTAAGTTGAGATAAAATCCCACACTCTCTTAGACGATCATCAAATTCTAGGCTTAGATATTCACCGCCTCGATCTGATCGAAGGATTTTAATATTCTTACCTAGTTGGTTTTCTACTTCATTTTTGAATTCCTTGAACTTTTCAAAAAAGATTCCGACTTGTGCTTCATAAGATACACAAATCCATATCTACTGAAATCATCAGCAAATGTAATGAAGTACTGAAAACCTCCTCTAGCCGTTGTGTTTAGTGGTCCGCATACATCAGTATGTATGAGGCCCAAAAGATCACTAGCCCTTTCACCTTTTCCTGTGAATGGGGTTTTTGTCATCTTTCCCAATAAACAAGACTCACATGTCTTATATGATTCATAATCAAATGAGTCCAAGAATCCATCTTTATGGAGTTTAGAAATGTGTTTCTCATTTATATGGCCCAAATGACAATGCCAAAGATAAGTTGGGTTCACCTCATTTGGTTTGAACCTCTTAGTATCAATGTTATAGATGGACATCTCAAGATCAAGGACATAAAGCCCATTACTCAAGTGTGCACTGGCATAAAAAATATCATCCAAATAAATAGAACAACATTTGTTCTTTATTATAAAATGAAACCCAATCTTGTCCAAACAAGAAACGGAAATGATATTCCAGCTAATTGCAAGCACAAAATAATAGTTCTCCAACTGAATAATAAGCCCAGTGGGCAAAGTCAATACATAAGTTCCTACAGCTAAAGCAGCAACCTTTGCTCCAATGCCAACTCGTAGATCGACTTCGCCTTTCACCAATGGTCTACTCCTTTTTAGCTCCTGCACATTTGTACAAATATGAAACCACATCCAGTATCTAATACCCATGATACAGAAGTAGATAAATTGACTTCTATAACAAACATACCTGAGTTGGAAGTCCCACTTCCATTCTTCTTGCACTCTTCCAGGTATTTTGGACAGTTCCTCTTCTAATGTCTGGTCTTACCACAATGGAAGCACGTGCCCTCCTTAGCCACTCCGCCAACAGGCTTCAAGTCAGAAGTGCTAGGTTTGAGCTTGTGGTCCTTACCCTTGCCTTTCTGCTTGTACATAGGCCTCTTGGGCTTCCAGGGCTGCTTCTTGCCCTTTCCAGGTTGGACCATCATAATGGTCTTCCCTTTTCCCTTATTGATGTTAGTTTCAGCAGTTCTCAATATGCCCAACAACTCTGGCAGTGTTTTGTCAAGATCATTCATATTGAAGTTCATAACAAATTGATTGTAACTTTCCTGCAACGATTGCAGGATCAAGTCAGTGGCCAACTCTTGGCCCAAGGCATAACCTAACCTTTCGAGATTCTCAATGTACCCAATCATTTGAAGCACATGAGGACCCACTGGGCTTCCTTCTGTCATCTTCATTTGGAAAAGAGCTCTGGAGACTTCAAACCGCTCATGCTTTGCTTGCTCTTGGTAGAGCATCTTGAGGTGTTCGATCATATCAAACGCCTCCATGTTCTCATGTTGCTTTTGAAGCTCAGAGTTCATGGTAGCAAGCATAAGACAGCCAACATCCAAGGAATCATCCTGATGCTTCTTATAAGCATCATTGCCAGCCTTGGGTACACTAGCAGCTGGTGGCACATCTAACATAGCCTCTTCAAGAACATACAGCTTTTTCTCTTGCTTGAGGACAATCCTCAAGTTTCTGTACCAGTCCAGAAAGTTTGTTCCGGGTAGTTTGTCCTTCTCAAGGATAGATCGCAATGACAAGTTACTAGATGTGTTTGATGACATGGTAATCTACATAAAGAAATATGCAAAATATAAGTATCATGCTATAAAATATTTAATTAGGTCTTTAATTAAATACGCCTCCCACTATTTTACTCAAACCAATGACCCTCAACATTGATCCGGAAAATCCCGTTGGAAGATTTTCTAGTGGGCCAACATCCATATTTCACCTAGCTTCAAGTCAGCTTTGGCCGACCGCTTAAAGTTTGGTTATTTAGGTAGGAAACACTTTCCAATTACATCTCATACAACTCTTAGATAGTTGGGTGAATAACTCTTATTCTAATCCATCTCATGGACTAAAGCCCAACTCAATGCCTCTAAGTCTTTCAATCCTATTGAATACGACTTAGTTAAGTTAGACCCAATAGATAGCAATTAGACATTACAATTGTCCCATCGCGTCTTAATAGTATAGAAAAATGCACCCCGCTTTGGCGGACCTACACTCATTCGATATTAGCCTTGATGAGTGCTATGCATTGGAAGGCTTTCAAACTTAATATTTCCTTTAAGGGATTTTATTAAAGTGATCTCACCATTAGTTAAACTCTTTAACATGCCATACATACATACATACATACATACATACATACATGCATCTCATACATATATCAAAAGCGAATAAATGTGATATGGTTATGGCCATTAACGCATTGATTCTCCCAAGCCAATGAGAAAATCTTAACTAAGTCCTAGGAGCGTCCAAGCTTCTCCAAGCATGATCTCCCACCAAGTCCTTTTATGACGTCGCCTTCTTGTCTTCATCATTACATTACAAATAAATTAGAAACCTCGTTTTATATACGAGGGGAGTGAGGTGAGAAGAGAAGGTACAAATGGAATATAAGAGAAAGGCATGACACGCAGGCC
This sequence comes from Echinosophora koreensis, assembly GCA_035048595.1. Lineage (NCBI taxonomy): Eukaryota > Viridiplantae > Streptophyta > Magnoliopsida > Fabales > Fabaceae > Echinosophora > Echinosophora koreensis. The sequence goes on along the minus strand of JAPCYP010000073.1, from coordinate 2,309,586 downwards.
GTATTTCAAAATATAAACCAAAATAAGGATAAAAGGACTAAGGCCATAACCACTCATCATGCATCACCAAATAAACAATAACAACCAATAATAATACACTATTATTATTATTATTATTATTATTATTATTATTATTATTAAATGTTATTAATTAAGGATTTCAAAAATCTGAATTTTAAAAACATAACATATATATAATAAATCACATTTATTATAATTGATGTCGTTATTAAAAGGTGACATAAAAGATTTCAAAATTAATTTTGAATCATAACAATCAAAATAATAATACACACATATTACTATTAATGTTGTCATCAAGAGATATCAAAATATCTTCTCTTTTCATGAGTTGGTCCCCCATGTTTCTTTGTAATTTGATTTCTTTTCTCTCTTTTTTTAATAAATTCAAGGTATGCTGCAAATGATTGATATTGCTTGAGGTGCCAACCTAGTTGGAATGTCCTGCAATATAGTGATGCTTTTGTATGCCTTTTTTTCTGCTTAAAAAAAAAGATATCAAAATATCCTTCTTTATGAAATTAACTTTCGAAATCATGATAAAGCACACATTAATAATATACCAAATAACTATTAATGTTACAATTAATTGAGATTTCAAAATCTTCAAAATTGAAATTCAAATATGTAATTGAACACATGTTAATAATACTTATCGAGTATTAAAATATTGTCATTAAGAAGATGATACAAAATATTCAAAAGGATTTGATTTTGTAATCATAATAATAAAACTATTTTATTATCATTAAAATGTATTAATGCCGCAATTAATTATCACACTACGCAGAGGTAGCACGGGGGTTCCGTGACATCGCAGACGATGGCTGCTTCAGGTACCAACACTTGGACCTTCATGGCCGCGAGAACATGAACTCTTCATGTCTCATTGAACCTTAATGTCGCCATGACAAAAATGAAACCAATCATGTATATATCATATATAATACAACAATTCCAGAACAATGTACATATCATATACATACATCTCAATGCGACTCATATCACATTTGAAAAACAAAACTTCAAAAACATGTTTCCCAAAACATGGCATACGAATTATTGAAACATTTTTCAGAAAACAAATTCGCATATAAGCATGTTATCACATATAACAGGTAAACCATACAAACAAAACCATGGTTTCGCAAGCGGCTCTGATATCATTGTTGGGAATTTGTGCATCAAACAAGCACAACGGAAAAATTCCCACCAAGAATCCTTGCGAATGGTCATGGTTCATGTTTCGAAAATTTACCTCTTGAAGCGCAGACCTTTGATTTCAGACGAGCACTGCACGAGCCAGCAATGCCTCTACATAGTCCACACAAACAGATGAACACGTCTCATGTGTTCAATCAGAATGGCGTCTCTAAGCACTGCTAGGTGCAAGAAGAGACGCGGTGGTATATTCCTTTTTACATGTAAACAGTGTACTGAGTGCGGCCAGAACGATAGCGTGACGGCTCAGCATTGTTTCGCTACTACTTATAGGTACGCGTCTCTTGCATGCAAAAAGGTTTAACCTGGCCCTCCTGGGCTCATCTGTCATGAGCATGGCCCAATAGAAATTTGGGTCTAACCCAATTTCTTTTAATTCTGATTTATCTGCTCTAAGTGTGTGACCCTATAGGTTCCCGTAATGTTGGCAATAATATTAAATCATATTTAATATTATAAACAATGAGCGGTGTCTAGCAACACATCATTGCTATCCAAGTAATGAGAAAGTCAGTGATTGGACGTAACCTTTCCATGACCAATGTTAATGTGTATTATTATCCCTTTGTCCTTATATCTATATTGAACATAAGGCATAGAATGTGTCACCGTTATATAGTTCAATATTACGTTCCTTGATACCCGAGTAGACTAATATTTAAACGAGGTCAATATCTCATATTGACTCATTTCAGCACGGCCATGCATTTTATAGTCTCACTCTATCAAGGGGCCCACAGCTATTACTCCTGTTATGTAGGAGGGACAAATCCCATTTAGATCACTCACACCCCTCTGCATGACTCGCGGTGTACCCAATGACCGACTTTATAATCATCCTGTTACAAATAACGTTTGACGGTATTAAAGCACACGACTCCTCATGTAGGGATCGTAGTGGTTTCAGGTCGAAGGATTACATACACCATTATCACTGTGAGAACTACTTATGACACTCACATAACGTTCCATGTAGTGTTCTCACGGCGGGTCAATCTGGTACATCATTACTCTAATGTTTACCTATGTGTGTGACTTGATATCTCATATCCATGACCCTTGAGACGTGGTCATCAGTCCACACACATAATAGTCTCGATGTATTATTATTGTCCTTATTAATAATAATACTCAACTATGGATATTTAAGAATAAAGTTCTCTTGATTAATAGTGTCTCACTATCAAGTCGTATACTTGATATTCTATTAAATAGAACTTTCTATTATAAGGACTTTATTACGTTTAAACAAATAACATAATAAACTGAAATGCATCATATGATAAATAATAGCAAGATACAAAATGTAAGTCCAAAGGAAAAACATTGGGCTCTAGGGCTTACACCAACACGGAATGCAAGCGGGACGGTTCAGGGAACCTTGGGGATGTAGACGGGTTCGGATTGACCCACAGTGGCCAATGGTTTGCACCCATTGTGTCGTGGTCTCCGCTGGTACTCGACTATCTCGATGTCTGGGCCTGGAGTGTTCCAGTCTATAGTGGACCTTCCGAGGAGACCAAGATACCCCTATTGGAGTTGAGCTCATAGGGGGAAAACACCCTTATTGGTCACGGCGAGCGGAACTATTACCAAGACAAACCAACAGACATTCTTTGGGCAACGGATAGGCCCGAGAAAGAAAGAAAATGTTTGGGGGATCAATATCCCTAGTGTGAGAGATTGGCCGACATGCATAGGAGGGTGACTCCTTAGAGGATTGATCCTAGTTGGATAATCGAGGTTGATTGTGACAGTATGACTCAAGAGATGTTTTTTGTATGTGTTGACTACTGTATGATAGTATGCTTTGCTATGTTTTCCCTATCCTTGTTTTATGGTAGTGCCGAGATTTTTATCTCCCTTCTTCTTTTCTTTCTCTTTCTATGTATGTGTCGATTCGTCAGATGAGCAACAGTCGTACGCCGATGGCGATCGGACCAAAGCTTCGTCAGATGCACTACCTGCAGATGATTCCACCGTGGTACCATACCCTGGGGGACATTGAGATCGTATATCATGATGATCGTGGGTGGCAGGTCGACCACTCACAATTCTTCATGTGCTGCGTCGGCCCGGTCAGCATCTATGTCCATCATGGAGGAGGACCTTTCTTCACTATGCTCAGATCTTATCGGATTTCACAGCGACTGCCTTTCACAGAGATGTGGTACCCGCCACGTCATCTATCAACGTCGTAGGATCGTTATCAGCAGCGGACCCGGTTTGTCCATCGAAAGACAGGAATAGAGAGAAACTGATTGAAACCTTATAGTCCCATGCCTGCACAGCCTCAAGGATTATCCGATTCTAACATCGGAGCTCTCTGTGGAACATCAGGCTCTTTATGAAACCTCTACAACCGGAACTCGGCTTCCTGGGCACAACGACCTCACCGAACATAGTATAAACTATGTATCTGGGCAAAATTGCCGGAATACGTCCAATTGGTCTATCCATCGGATAACCTCGTGATTCCACCAGAATCCACTTGCTGTCAATCTCTGACGAATGATATTCTCGGGTACAAATCATCGGCTCTTCACTAATCCACAGTTCTCAAACAGACTTGTCATGTTTGTGTAAAGATGTTTTAAGGCACTTGCTTACAAGTTCTAACACATTATGAAATTGGATCGACAGTCCAATCATTTTTTTCTTTACACTTTTCTATTAGAGCCTTTCTCTTGACTTCCAAGAAATCAAATAACTCTTAGTCCATTAAGTCATATGGAGGTATGGATATTAAATTATCCACACTTTACAACAAATGGTCTTGCTTCACCATAAGTCATAAATCATTAAGTTCATATTTTCACTAAGTCATTCATGACTTAGGTTTTGCTCTTTAATGTAAATACTAGTCTTTGAAGACTAAAATCTTCTTTTGTCTTAAAACCAAACCATTTTGAAATCAGATTCCATCAAAGTACATAAGTACTAAATTCCTCAAAACAGTTTCTTGAAAAACGTCGAAACTCTTAACATATCGTTTTACCGCTTTTTACTGTATTTCAACTTCAATTCCATATCTTCACAAATATAATCATTTTCTCAAATCCTTAACTTTCCTAATTTACCATACTTATGTTAAAGTATTAAAATACTGATTTCAAACTCTACATCATTTGTTTTCTCAAAAATCTTTAAAAACGTTCGACGACGGTTTTGCTGCTTTTTACTGGTTTTAGGCCCAAAAACCAAACTTTTGAAAATATGGTTCTTCACCTCAAATCTATTACTCAACTAGGTTATAATACTCATATTAAGATGTTGAAGCACTGCTTTTACAGTTTCCTTTCCATGTATACAAAATTCCTAAAAATTTGACCGAACGTCGTTAAGTTTGTAACTCGCGTAAATCCTTTTTCAACGATTTTACACTCTAATAGTCCAAAACTCATTTTGGAGTTTGAGAACATTTTAATAGGTATGAAAAACAGTGTTTACTGTCCCATAATATTTATTTTCGAAAATTACAGTTTAGTCCCTAAACTTTCATTAATTGCAAAAAGATCCTTATTCACTTAAAACCTTATAACTTTTTATTTACAACTTCAAATCTCACCAAACCAACTTCTTTAGAAATGGTTTTCAGTTACCAACAAATTTCCAAAAATTATATTTTTGGTCTCATATTTTTCAATATTTGCAAATAGGTCCTTGTTTATTAAAAAGCTCACAACTTTTTATATATTAATCCAAATAACACCAAACCAATTTCTATAGTCTTATATCATCAAGGGCTACAATCAAAAAATATAAGAATATATTTTTGGAACAGCCCCTGAATTTCTCAGTATTTGCATAATGGTCCCTATATCTTCAATAATTCATAACTTTCAATATACACATCCAAATCAATCCAAACCAATTTCTATACTCTTATATATTCATTCAATCCTTATAAAAATTATTCAAACAAATTAACTCAACTTGATACTGTAACACCTCTCCTTGGTTACATCACATATAACAATTATACGCGTCTAACTATTATATGAGTATCAGAATCAGCTTGATAAACATCTTAAAGAACACAACATAATTTGAAAACTATAATACACCTTTATTTACATACTTTTTCTCATCAAAAGAGAAGTACATTTGTAAGACATAATACAAAACTTTCAAACTTTTATACAACTGACATGTCACTAGGCAATATACTACTCTATCTCAGTTCACATGCTACAAAGGTGCCTTAGAGAAACCTATGACGTAGCTCTTCAAGTTCCTCTTCATGCTTCTCTTTGGTTGGTGATCTTTGCTAATACCTGCATCAACATCTGATTGTACCACTATAATGAGACTACGTCTCAGTGAGGAAACCACAATCAAGTAACATTCTAAAGCAATGGTACAATCAGCAGGGTGGGAGCCGGAAAATCCCCTCAAGCCAAACCCACATAAGCACAAAAATCACTTATTTAATCACATCAAAAGTGCCTTTGTAAATACATTTATTTAAAACTTCATATAGAACATAAATGTCTTTGCTTAAAACCTTGTTCTTACTTAAAGTATCATACTAAAAAGAAATGTTAAGTATAACTCCGCATTATAAATATTGAACAACCTTTACATCATCAAATCATTCATTCATAAAAGTCCTTAAAATAGGATCCACATATCAACATTATACTTTTATAAGGCATTTTCTCACATTAAACATCATAACTGACATGATAGTCTCCTAGGAGACATCATAAATGACATCAAATGTAGAGAATGAATCCTCAACCTCTATGGTACGTGAGCTCACTACCTGGCAGGGCGTCCCACTGCCTTACCTCAAATGCAAATGTCATGAAAATAACCCTCAACATCATAACAATCTCATTCCCTTAACTTAACTCTTTTTTTTTAAGCAAAAGGCATGCTAAGGCATCACTATAGGAAATGGCCATCCCAACTAGGTTGGCACCACCACCCCTATCAATCATATGCAGCACACCAAAATATATTAAAGCAAAGAAATAAAGCAGAGTACGAAGGAAACATGAGGGGACAAAAGGCCTTACCCATGAAATTAACGAAATCTATAGCTAGGCAACCTATATCTATTTCTATGAAAGTCCTCAGAAATAAACATAGGAATGAGGTCCCACCAAACAAAATTATCAATGGTTGTGCCATAAGCTGCCAACTTATCAGCACAAGTGTTCCCTTCCCTATAAATATGAGAGAAAATAAACCTCATTTGCTTAGTCATATGCAAACAATTTTTCCACCTATTTCTAAGCACCCAAGGAACAATATTTGGATCCTTAAAAGCATTGATCACAAGTTGAGAGTCACACTCCAGCCAAAAGTTCCTCCACCCTTTCTCAAAAGCTATCTCAATGGCCAACATGGCACCAATGATCTCAGCTTGAAAAGCATTATTTCTACCAAGATTTTTAGAGAAGAAACCAAGAATAGTTGCACTTGAGTCCCTAAACAGACCTCCACAACCAGCTGATCCCGGGTTGCCTTTAGCAGATCCATCAGTATTACACTTGACCATACTGCAAAAAGGAGGGATCCAAAGAACCTGAGTTATAGAAGGGGCAGCACCCGGATGACCAGAGATGTTTAAATCCTGTAAGATCTTTAACTCAACAGCAGAAGAAGACATTTTCCCCTTGGAGGCCTTACCAGCCATGGAAACATTCAAGATTATGGCAGATTTAACATTCACCTTTACATTATCAAATCTTGATTTGTTTCTGCAGAACCACACAACACTCACTATATTCACCACAGCAGCAACCAACACATCCTGGATTTGAGTGCACCAGTTCCTACTACAGATAGATAAAACATTAAGGAAGCTCGAGCAATCTAAGCTGCAGCCTATAACACTGCTAAACCAAGACCAAACCTGATGTGCAAAAGTGCAACTAAGAAATAAATGATCAGTTGTTTCAGCAGCATTACCACAGAGACTACAGACTGAGACAACTATGCAACCTCTGGCCCAAAGGTTCTCACCAGTTGGCATACGATTATGAAGGATCCTCCACATAATAAATGACTTTGAAGGAGGAATACAGCTCTTCCAAATCAGCTTAGACCAAGCTATCAAATTGCCACCAGGGCTATAATGAAGATATGCATCTTTGAAGGATAACCAACCTGAATCCGACTTGGACCAAACAAGCTGATCTTTGACAGGGCAGGAAGGAATAGGGACCATTTGTAAGTCATGCATCAGAGAATTACCATTCAGAGCTAATTCAGCAGGCAAAGACCATTGACCATCCTTAATAAAATCACTAACTTTGGCTTGAAGGGAGCTATGCTTATCAGCAGGGACATGTAAAATATCAACTACTTTCTTGGATAGCCACAAATCATTCCAGAAGTTGATAGACTTACCATCACCAAGCAACCAAGAGGAGTTATCCATTACTGAAGACAAATTTTCCCTGATTCCAGGCCATATTGATGAGGCTAAGTGGTAAGCAATAGGAACATTACCTCTAAAGGCTCTACATTTCAACACCTCAGTCCACTGATTACTGTCAGAAACAAATTCCCAACAAAGCTTTAGCATTCCAGCTTTATTGACTCCACTGATAGATCTAATGCCTAAACCTCCCTCAGAAAAAGGTTTGCAAACTGACTTCCAAGCCACTGTGACAGTCTTTTTGCAATTTAAATCCCCAGACCAAACAAAATTTTTTATCCACCTATCCAGAAGCTTTAGAAGGCTAGCAGGCCACTTATAAACTTTGAAGCTGTACAGCATCATACTTTGAATGATAGAGCTGACCAGAAGCACTCTGCCCATGATGGAAAGCAAAGATCCCTTCCAAGAGGACAATTTACTTCTGATTTTGTCAGCTATAGGAAGAAGATGAGTTTTCCTGGGCTTGCCCTTGAATATAGGCACTCCAAGATAAACAAAAGGGAGACAACCAGACTTAAAGCCAAGCATATCAGCAATTGACTTGATTCTGTTATAAGAAGAGCTGCTGCCAACATAAAACTTAGACTTCTCAAGACTAATGGCTTGACCAGAAACTTCTTCATAGTCCTTGAACAGCTTAACCAAATTCAAAATGCTTTTTTTGGAAGCTCTGCAGAAAACCATAACATCATCAGCATAAAGGACATGGCTAGGCATAGAAGCACCTCTTGGACCTGCCATTAATTGCAGTTTTCCTTCTGAAACAAGAGCTGTGATACCTCTGCTTAACACTTCTTCTGCTATGCAGAACAACAAAGGAGACAAGGGGTCTCCCTGCCTTACTCCCCTAGTGCAATTGAAGAATCCTACTGCATGACCATTAACAGAGATTGAGAGCTTAGCAGACTGGAGGATGAGGCTAATCCAATTGCAAAACTGCTCATTAAAGCCAAAAGATTTAAGAACTTGAATCAAAAAATTCCAATCAATGGTGTCAAAAGCTTTTTTGATATCAATCTTCATAGCTAATTGGCCACCAAAAGCTTTCTTATCTAAGCAATTTATTGCCTCGGAAGTTACACAAATACAGTCAAAGATGGTCCTACCTTTTACAAAACCCCTCTGGTTACCCGAAATGACCTTAGGAGCCACCTGAGCAAGCCTGTCAGCTAGCACCTTTGAGATGATTTTGAATTGAAAATTGGCAAGGGCAATGGGCCTATACTGCTCAATTTTATCAGCCCCCTTAACCTTTGGAATCAGCACTACCACATTAGAATTTAAGTTAGGAAGAAGCCACCCTTGCCTGAAAAACTGAAGGACAGCATTATACACATCACTAGCAATCACATTCCAATAATTGTGAAAAAAGAACCCCCCAAAACCATCTGGCCCAGGAGCACTGTCTCCATTCAGAGAAAACACAGCCTGTTTCACTTCATCCATGGATGGAAGGTTGGTTAGCATGGCATTATCTTGATCAGTTAATAAAGTAGGAATTACTTGCTGAATTAGATCATTAGACTGACAAGAGGAATTAGCAGCAAAAAGACCTTTGTAGTAATTTAGACATGATCTTCAATATCCTCAATTTTATCCAGAAGCAAATTGTCCTTCTTCATAACAGAAATCTGATTAGTGACAGCTCTGATTTTGGCAGTTTGATGAAAGAAAGCAGTATTTCTGTCACCTTCATTATGCCATCTAACTCTAGCTTTCTCTTTCCAAAACTCCTCTTCATAAGCCAAAGCTTGCTGCAGATGCAATTGAGCCTCTTCTTCCTCTTTAAAAAGCACATCAGAACCACCAGAGACACTGATAAGATGCTGAAGATGATCCACTTTAGACAAAGCTTCTGAAACATTGCTATTCACATCACCAAACACAGCTTTATTCCACTCTTTCAACTTGCCTTTTAAAATCTTTAACTTCTGGGCCAAAATATACATTGGACAGCCATACACAGATGTAAGCCAAGCCTCCTTAACTATATCAACACAACCAGGATGCTTAGACCACATCTTCATAAACTTAAAAGAAGATGCAGACTTAGTTTTATCCTTCACCATACTCAGAAGAATTGGAAAATGATCAGAACTGCTCCGAGTTAGAGTACTGCAATCCATACTGCTCCAAAAGGAAATCCAATCCCTGTTACAAAGAGATCTGTCTAGTCTCCTTTCTGTAAGATTATTACCATGCCTGCCATTAGACCAAGTGAACTGAGAACCTTTTGTGGTTAAATGGATTAATTGAGCAGAGTCTGACCAATTTCTGAAATCATCACAAGAAATCCTAGAAGGCATGCTCTTCCCTCTATGCTCATGAGATCCTAACACTGCATTAAAGTCACCAATCATACACCAAGGGGCTTTGTAAGAATGCTGTAAACCAACTAAGTCTGCCCAAAGATCCCTTCTAGCAATATAATTGGTAGATGCATAGACTGCAGAAACATACAGGTCACTACCATGAGCAGAAACTTTAAAAGAAACCTGCTGCTTAGTGTTGGAAACCAGTTGAGGAGATAAAGAACTAGAACTTAAGCACCACAGGTTTGATTTCAAGTCACCTCTATCATTCTCAGCAAAGATAGTCATGTTTAAACTTCTAAGAAAACTCTTAGGGAGTTGACTAGATAAAATCCAAGGTTCTGCAATAAAAAGAAAATCAGGCTTATGTAATTTGCATAATTTTTTCACCACCAACCTGGTATCCTTGTTGCCCAAGCCCCTGACATTCCAGAAGAGGATTTTCATCATATAACAGATTTGGGAAGAACACCCTTAGATCGGGTAGGATACCTATCAGACTTCTGCTTCTGCAGGGCTATCTTTTTCAATTTCTTCTTTTGAGATTTTGAGAGAACCTCTGTGTATTTTCCTGAAGAATTCTCAAGAGCAGCCTCATCCACATAATATCTAGATGGATCAGCCTCACCCTTTGAAGAACTACTATCCTCTTGAATGTCATCATCTATGTCATCTTGATTTCTCCAAAAAGGGCTAACAACCCTCAAATCTCTAGCCACTACATCTGCTAGAGTATCTTGCACAACAACTGTGTTATTAGCACCAGAAAGAATCCTACTAATCCCAGTCTGCTGTTTTTGTCCCTCCATAACAGGAGTATTATGCAATGAATTTGGAACAATAGTATCATCAGAAAAATAATCCGATTCCTCACCATTTTTCTCACTGAGATGCATACGCCCTGCTTCTTCAAAAGGCTGCTCCAAAATAGAATCATCAATCACTATATTGCCTTCCATACCATTCTCAACATTCTTCAAATTAGTGGTATCCACATCCTGAAACACCTCTTTAGGATTTCTGTCTACAATAACCTCTTCTTCTATAATGATCGGCTCCTTGGAATTTAAGGCCTCATTCAACTCCCTATCTTTATCTGAATCTTGAACAACATCCTTCATCAGAGTTTTCGGAACATACTTCAGATCAGTATTGTTTTTGGCTTGCTTAGCAGAAATCTCCTGGTTTTGAGCAGGCACCTCTTTAGATGGGTTAAATTTGCAATTGACATTTGAGTGTCCTATAACTTGACAGGAATGACAAAAAAGAGGGAGATTCTCAAAATCAAGATCAACGTAGAAGGCATAATCCTCCCTCTCTACCATAATCTTGTCTCTGAGATTACCTTTTAAATCAATATCCACCAAGAGTCTAGCATAGTGGCCAAAAGATCTTTTGCTAGTGGCTTCATCAAGAGCAATTGGGATACCGATTCCAGAGGCAATAGCAAAAATAATCCTAGCACTCCAATACTCTTGTGGGAGCCCATAAATTCTCATCCAGCATTGTGAATGAGTTTGCCTTTGCGAGTAAGGATTGAAATCAGGCGTCCACAACGACATACGAAGAAAGCCTGGCTTTAAACTCCAAGAACCAATGGAACAAACACTCCTGAGATCATCAGAAGTTGAGAAAGAGAATTCATAATATCCCTTACCCAAGGATATCATCGACCAATTTCCTAAAGGCTTCCATAAAATAGATAACTTCTGTTTCAAGTCAGCGAACTTGTAAGGAGCATCCCCCTTGGATAGTATCAGTCTACCATGAAGATTATTCTTGCACCTCTTCAGGCCTTCTTGGTACTCCTCCTCAGGGATTTTAATCGCAAGATCATCTCCTATCATTTTAGGCCGTGGAAGCTGGGATACGGAGACACCACAAGGATTGCTAACAGCTTGTGCAAAGGACTTTCTCTGCGGAGAAACAACCGGGGTTGCACCAGGAGCTATTGTATCCTTCGATACATTATTTGCAGCGTTAGAAGAAAAAGGACGAATGGGAGAAGAAGATATTTCAGGAAAGAGAAGATTCCAAGAACAAACTGGGTTGTTCGCCATTGAAAAACGCACGATAAACCCTAAAACACCATGCACGTCAAACCCTAGGAAACCCTAGCAGAGATCCATTTTTTTCCACCAGAGAAAAAGAATCAGGTAGATCTAACCATCTTAAAGTAAAAGAATATTGATGTATCTAAAAGCTGAAAATCAAGCATACTGATCCACATTTTCATGTAGAAATTTCCATGAAAAAGAGGAAATCATTTGCATATACAATCAATATTTTATTTTAAAGGTTTCTCCCTTAACTTAACATTCATAAATAACTTCATAATAACATCATATAGCATCTATTGGCCTTCATCATCATAATAATTTCATAGAACATCAACGTAAACATTTCCAACATACAATTCCTTTCATATCTTTTAAGAAATCATTCATAAAACATCATTTTAGACATTTTCTTCATAATCATCAATATTTAAGAAAACCAATGTTTCATGCATTTCATCAAACACTTGGGGTGCTGTCACATTTCTCACAAGAAGTGACTTTAAAGAGCCTAAATACTTATGAAACTCCCTTATAGTGTTCCCTTCCTTCAACTTATCTGATAATCAACAACATAAATCAGGGTTTAGTTATCCAGGGTTCCTTATATCTTTCTTCATCACAGATTCTTTGAAAATAGGATTTAAAGAACATTGGGTCATACCATAAAGACATGCATGTTGAAACTCAAAACATAAAAAATCTTCTATGACTTAGAGGGGTTTAGGGATTGTGTTTTCCTCACCTTTTGAAGAGTTCATCCATCAATCCTTGGGTTCCCTTGAGCTTGAGATCCTCTTCCCTTATTCCCTTTTCATTCTCCAACATCATAATGACTTTGATTCACCTCCATGCTTTGAAATCTCCTTGATTCCCTTGAATTTCCTTGAGTTTCCATGTATTTCCCTTTGTTTTCGCCCCTTCTCTCTCTTTAAAACGTGTTCCTGAACCCTAAAAACCCTCTTCTTCATTTCTGGTTCGAAACAGGTTATTTATAGAATTTTGATGTAATAATCGATTATGAGAGCATGATAATCGATTATTGCCTTAAAATAATCGATTATTAGGGATACATAATCGATTATCTGCTGTCTATTTGCCATTTTGCTGTTCTTTTCGTTCCGGAGGGCTCATAATTGATTATATAATCGATTATGTACGTTATGGACTTTAGGAATTCAATCTAGAGAGCTTCTAATCGATTATTAGGATCTCTATAATCGATTATTTTGATAGAAAACATAAAATGACATTAAGATTGGTCGATTAAGGGGATACAAAGGGTTAAAGGATCTTTAAACTCTTAATATCAAGTTGTTAACCATATTCATTAAGAGCTAGCTTATAGGGAGTAAACCTTAGAAGAATTTGGTGTGTTAAAGAGACCCCATTAATCAGCTATGGGCAAATGGCCTAAAATAATTATATTAAGCATTTTTCTTAACAAATCAAGCAAACAACAATCATGGTTCCAACTTAAGGTCATTGGAATCAAGACAACCATATGACATATCATACCACAACCAAACATCAAATCAAGTCCTTCAAGAGGATCACACACATCTAAATCAATAATATACACTTATGAGTTACAAAACATATACACTAAATAAACCATCAGCATATCTACATTAAGGTAGGATAGTAGTAATCTCTCCCCTTACCTCTTGTAGATCACTTGAAACTCAAGTAGTAGAAGGATGTTGTTCACCAAAATCACAAGGTTTTGAACCCACAAAACCTAGCCATGAACAACCAACATGAAAACAAGTTAAAGAATGAAGAAAATCTACCAATCTCATTTGAAGTATAGGTTCGGCCAACTCAAAATAAAAGGGCTAGGGATCTCTAAATTTTTCAATCTCTTGGATGGTGAAAATAGAAGTTATGTTAAGATCATAGAAATTGATCTCACATTAAAATGATTTTTCTATGATTTTCTAGAATTTTTTGAAAAACTAGATCTAGGAATTTGATCTTGAACAAAACATGGATTTAAGAAGAAAACTTGTGATGAAAAGTGAAGGTATGATCATGGATCATAAGGCTATACCTTTGGAATCTCAAGAAATGATCAAGATCTAAGACTTCCTTTGCAAATCAAGTGTAAGAACTTAAGTGTTTTTGTGAGAAAGTTGAAGAACATGAACCAAATGAAGTAAAAGGAATGACCAAGTGTGGTCTTAAAGAGTGTGGCCGTGAGTGTTCTAGGGAGAAAAGGGTCCAAATGTTGTCATGGCAACTTGAAATTACAATGCAAGCTTAAGGGTATTTTAGACATTTCACACTTAAGCCATCATTACTTGCATTTAATGCAAGATGACTAACCCCTATGACTCACCACCATAGATGACTTTGTCTTCATCCATCCGGCATCGGGTTTTGTCTCTGCACATCCGTTCTCGATTTCGTCGATTACCCGATTTAGGTTTTACGCCCGAATAACGTTTATTAACTTATTTATTTTGAAAATTTTCAAAATAACCAATATCGTTAGAAATGGAATATATCCATTTTGTTCACGAGTCAAAATTAGGTTTTCTGATCAGTAAAATTTTACTGTTAGTGAAAATGCAGACCGAGTTTCTTCTGAATTTTAAACCTAAATTTTTACCGTAACCTTCTACCATAAGGTAGAGTAAAATTATGATTTTGCTTTATCCAAAATTATTTTCTAGATCTCAGATAAAATAAAAAGAATTAAAATTCTACCGATAATGAAAAACAGTAAAAACGGGGTGTTACAGAAATCACTGGGAAAAATCTACACCAATGCTGAGAAAGTAGGGAAAATCTAAGAAGTCTGCCCAAACAATGGAGACCTCTGGTTACAGCAATAGCTCAGGCCAAAGATCTCACAACTCTTCAAATGAGTGATCTAACTGAACTATTTGATCAAAGTGTGACCTGTTTTGTGTCAAGAGAAGATGAAAGATGCGTATGGCATAAAAAGCTCGGACATGCAAGTGTGAAACAGATAACCAAGCTTCAGAAATATAGACTTGTGGAAGATCGACCTAATATAAGTTTCAAAAAGGATATCCTATGCGATTCTTGTCAATGTGGAAATCAAGTTAAATCTAGCTTTAAACCCAAAAATATAGTATCTTCTTCTAGACCATTACAATTGTTGCATATGGATCTGTTTGGTCCAGTAAATGTTGCTAGTAAGGCGGGAAAGAAATATGGTTTTGTCTTAGTCGATGATTATTCTAGATATACATGAGTACTCTTCTTAACCCAATGCAGCCCTTGCCGCCATATGAGTCGGAGACTATTCTAGTTTGACTCTTGTGGGAAATTCAAGATGTCTTTACTGGCTTGGGACTGGCTCATATCTAGCTCGTGTCTCTTTGATTCGATAGTGGGGCCTCTACTTCTCTCGTGATGGCAAGTCGAGAAGCGCTCCAACCAAATAGTCAATTTCGATTTTCTGTAAGAAAGTACAGAATGAGGAAGGGTTCTGTATCTCAACTATTTGAAGTGACCACGAGGGAGAGTTTGAAAATGAGCACTTCAATACATTCTATGAAGAAAACAGAATTTCTCTCAACTTCTCTGCTCCTAGAACTCCTCAGCAGAATGTAGTAGTAGAAAGGAAGAATAGATCTCTACAAGAGATGACTCGAACGAGGCTCAATGAAAGCAAACTCCCAAAGTACTTATGGGCTGAGGCAGTAAACACTGCTTGTTATGTGCAGAACATAATATTGATAAGACCCTTCTTGAATAAGACTCCCTATAGATTGTGGAAAGGTATAAAACCCAACATTTCTTATTTCCATGCTTTTGGATGTGAATGCTTTATTCTAAACACTAGAGATCAACTTGGAATGTTTGACTCAAAAGTAGATAAGGCTATATTTCTTGGATACTCAGACACTTCTAAAGCTTCTAGAGTTTATAACTCTAGAACAGAAGTAGTTGAAGAATATATTCATGTGAAATTTAATGATGGTTTAAAGACTGATAGGAGACTATCAGATCTTGAAGATGATCTTGCAGGTTTAGATCTTGGAAAACAAGATGATCAAATTGACGAAAACTTAAAGACTGAGAATGCAGAAACATCTACTCTAGCGTCTGATCCACCTACCCAACAAGTGTCTGACACTGAACCCAGACGAGATTGGAAATTCTAAACTCATCACCCTGGAGAATTGATTATTGGCAATCCCTCCCAAGGAGTTAGAACCAAATAAACCTTCAGAGATTCAAACAATATGGCGTTTCTATTTGAAGTAGAACCCAAGAATATTGGAGAAGCTCTTAAAGATGAAAGCTGGATCTTAGCTATGCAAGAAGAGCTAAATCGGTTTAAAAGTAATGATGTTTGGTCACTAGTTCCAAAGGTAAAAGGAAAATCAGTTATTGGAACAAGGTGAGTGTTCAGAAACAAACTTGATGAGGGTGGCAAAGTTGTCAGAAACAAAGCAAGGTTAGTAGCTCAAGGCTATAACCAACAAGAAGGTATTGACAACACTGAAACTTTTGCACCAGTAGCAGGATAGAAGCTATTCGTATACTCATGTCATATGCTGCACAACATCAAATCACTTTATTTCAAATGGATGTAAAAAGTGCATCTTAATGGCATAATTGAAGAAGAAGTTTATGTTAATCAACCACCTAGTTTTGAAGATAATGATAAACCAGATCATGTCTATAAACTTAAGAAGGCTCTATATGGATTGAAACAAGCACCTAGAGCTTGGTATGATAGACTTAGTTCATTTCTCATGCAAAATGACTTCATTAGAGGAAAAGTTTATATAACTCTCTTAAGAAAAAGTTCTAAAAAGGATTTCATTATAGTACAAATCTATGTTGATGATATTATTTTTGGTGCTACTAATGAAAAGCTCTGCAAAGAGTTCTCTAAGCTTATGCAGAATGAATTTGAGATAAGCATGATGGGAGAATTGAAGTTCTTCCTTGGTCTTCAAATCAAACAGACAAATGATGGGATATATATCCATCAACAAAAATATATCAAGGAGATCTTAAAGACCTAAGCTTCAAGTCAAGAGGAAGCTGGTCATCATAGAGGATTCTGATAATGATGATGACCAACCAATTTCCAAAGTTTTGAAGAAGGAATTGGTTAAGGAGCAAGCTGCTACCCCTTACAGGGAAATAAAGAGGAAAATTGTAGTTGCAGCTACACCAGTTAGAAGGTCTACAAGGCTGAAGATTGCTGAGCCTGTGCAGGTCCCTATACAGTTAAGTTCACCTCCTGTCTCACTAGTAAGGTCGTCTGAACCCTCACCCCCTTCACCTATTAATCTATCATCACCTTCTATCTCCTTCTCTACATCATCACACAACACTCCACTTCATAACCTATTCAAAATTGTTGAAAACCTTCGTGCCTTATCTCTCCGAAATTTTAATTTGAACCTCACTCCAGACAACACCTTACTAGAACCACAATCCTATCCTTCACTAGACCACATTTCAGATCACCACTCACCACCCTATCCCTCACCACAACCATAAAATCAAACACTTGTCCATGTTACATAAGTATTTGACTCCCTCATCTTAGCAATTTCTAACTCTCCACCACAACCCATCTCCTTACAACCATCACCTCACAGAGACATACCAAAAACCAATACCCCTCCTTTCAGATACATTTCTTCTAACCCACAGCCAATTAATCAAATCAACCCTGACCTTTTAAGTTCAGGTGATTTTAAGACAATCAGCAACCTAATTGCTGAGCAGGCTGCAGTAAGGCTGAATCAGGCCTCTTGGAAATACAAGCCAAATCCTTCTGCTTGCATGGGGCCAAATACAGTTTTGAAGATCTATCCTGACAGAGGAACTTTTTATAAGAAGCAGAAATTGGATCCTAAGTCCAAGAAGCCCTTTGTTTGGCTAGAAAGGAAGTATAAGAAGCTGAAGTTTCCCAGATGGTCCACATCCTTTATGAGTCATCCTGAACCAAGAGTCTTTCGAGACCCTACTCATCATTGGTGGATTATCTTTGGTTAAGAAGCTCAAGATGCCTACTGATAAAGCTAGACTCACTTCTTATCAAATTCCATGGATTGGATATCCGGATGACGAAAGAGCAGATGCAAGGCAACTCTACCCCCTCCAACCAACCTTTATATTCACTCATTTTCTTTTCATTTTACCTTTGAGTTTTTATGAAAACCCTTTTTCTGTACATACTTTTAATTTTCCTATTTCTTCTACAAACTTATCTTGGTTTTTCAATCATTTATCTCCTCTTATCTCTTACTTCTCAAATTTTGAACACACTTCTTTTAGGATTCCTTGTTTGCAACCTTTTGGTTCATTGCACTCAGTGTTTCCTTTAACCCTCTCTCTTTTCCCTATCATCTTTGATATTTCTTTCATTTACTCTTCTGATTTATCCCTTCCCTGGCACTGTCTGGAAATCGTTCCTTATGAACCACCTAAGACATCATATGCCACTTCTGAACCCGGTCCTTCATCTTCATCTACACACACTGACTTTGCTGAAATGGCATCCACTATCATTGGTATAGATCCTGTTGCTAGAGTTGAAATCAGCGGTCTTCGTGAGACAATGGAATCAGTTGCGACCCTTCTTAAGAAATTTATTGAAAAGCAAAATCCTTGATTTTCTTTGTATCAACAATTTACTTGTCAATGATGATCAATATTAATTAATGATTGCTCAGTTTTGTTTCTGCGTATATCTTTTTTTGCTGATGACAAAGGGGGAGAAAGACTATGTATGGAAAACAATATCCATAAGTAATGTGTCTGAATATAATGCTTTATATGCTCTGGAATATATCTAATGCGTCTGAATGGTATTATGCATCATATCTCCAAAATGCTCTGATTATATGCTCTTATAATTTAAAAGCCAAACCCTAAAATTTGTTTAAGGTAAGCATCCGTTTAGGGGGAGCATGACTATCTCGATTAATCGTAGTCTTTACTATTGTTTTAGCTGAAGTTCATTAAAATCATAAGAAAGTGTTTGTCATCATAAAAAAGTGAGAGATTGTTAAGTCTAGGTTTTTGACATCTCTAATTTTGATGAATCCAAACAAAGAATGATTTTAAATGAACCTTTTGAAATCTGGTAATATGTGTATTAAGTGTGCAGATCATAAAGCAAGAGATTTCTAGCAAAAACAGCAAGTCTTAAAGATGCGTCTATGTTATGACAACACAATGCATCTGAAGGAAGTCTCAATATATACAAGCTACGAAAATGCGTCTGACCCTACAACTTGACTAGAAGTCCTTCACTTCACTTATATTCGAAAGTCAAGAATATTCCTTTGCATTTTCTAATCAAGAAAATCGAATTCAGAAGCTCAAAGCATCAATCTGTGTTTGAAACTCCATTTGTTGCAAAAGGCAAAATAACCTTTACTTAGTCGCAGACCTGTGTTGCACAAATAAGGAAAGTCGCGCTACCCAAGTCTGAAAAGCAACAAACACTGCTCTGAATCAAGCTGTACTCTGATAAAGCAATGTCAAAATATACATTCAACTTGTCTTGAAGCTCTCCAACGATCATAAACATTAAATGCAAGTTCAGAACGACTCTTTGGCATTAATGGACGAAGAACAAAAGTTCACTCATCTGGAGAACTCTCCTTAACGGATTTATTACTGATGAGTATAAATAGAAGACTTTGATGATTGTTTAAGATACACACCTGAACTTATTCACTCAAGCATTCAATACTCTCTTCGCATTCAAAGCTCTCTAAAGTTCTTAGAACACTTCTCTGCTCAATCATTTGTATTTATTGAGAAGTCTTTATTGCGGTCATACCCACCTAAATACTTATTCACTCATTGAGTATTACTCGGTTGACTTACAAAGTTGTAATCTGTGAAGCTGCTGCTTCATTCAACTCTAACCATTTGTATAGCCTGAAGAAGCTTGCTGAAAGAATACTTATTTGAGCCTGGAGAGGCTAGGTGTGCAAACAATACTTGTTAGTTGAGTCTGCTGAGGCTAGGTGTGCAAACAATACCTATCTGTAACTTGGTCAGTTATAGTGTTCATACATGGTGAAACCAAGGACTGGACGTAACCCAAGGTTTGGGGTGAACCAGTACAAATCTCTGTGTCAACTCTCTTTCATTCTCTATTTAAGTTTGCTTTATATTTATTGTTCTAACTGAGTTGATAGTGCTAAGTTTTCCTTAAACTATCATTATATCAGACAGATCCTTGTGTCTGAATCTTTATTTGGAGAAAACTTTGTTATTTGCGAAAAAGTTAACTAAAACACAATTCAACCTCACTTCTCGTGGTTTGATCTGTTTATTTCACAGTCTTTCTGTGACCAGTTTACTGTTCTTTTACCCGGTTGTATAGATGTTAGGCTTCCGATCCCTCTGTTGGGATCGATGGTACTTAATGGATACTCTGTATATACTATGTATGTATGTGCTGTTTATCTTTTCTTCCACTGTGTATGTTTTAAACGTTTTAAGTTTTATTGTTCACGTTTTCGCAAATTTATAATATTTACGTATGTAATAATCGCGCTAACTCTAATAAACGGATTAAGGATTAGTTAATTAGGATTGTTCTTTAATGGGACATCGGGGTGTCTCAAAATTCCTTGTCAAGAGTACAAGAAGAAAAACTAGAAGATGGCAAATAACTACCATGTGCCTGTACCAAGGCATCTGCTTTCAAATCATCAAAGAAGAGCCTTGCACAAAAGAATGAGAACTTTAGAATTCACTTCAAGGGATTTCAAGCTCTTGATAGAGGACATTAAAGGCCAATCGGATGCTAAATCTTCCAGCTCAAGATTAACTGATTATATTTAATGGAAGACAGTAAATGATGGTGACAGAATAGGCTTTGTTGCTCTGCAACACTTTGGGTATGAAGGACCTTCTGAACCCCTACCTCTTTGTCCATGGTTTCAAAATGGTGTCTTGCTCATTACCAAGCACAGAATAGTTGCTCTCTTTGAAAACACTTTTCTGTACTGCCGTGCTGGTCCTAGGATTCTAATTAACTTTTTGTTTTACTTTTTCAACTACAAAACGTTCAGAAAAATTTATACCTTCTCTTTTCGATCTATATAAAGTTTGTTCTATAGAATCATTACCCCTTCTTTGATTGACCAGCTGAAAAGCATTGGACAATCCATCTCTGTCAACAATGTTGAAACTGCTCCTGTGTATTTACCTCCCTTATTTTCTTTCATATCTCTCTGGACTCTTCACAACATGTTTAGCTTATCCTCTGAAACACTTCTTGTTTCAAGAGAAGTCTTTGATCAAATAGCATTGGTTGTTGAACCTCTGTCCATTGCTGAACCTGTTTCTGAAGTAGAATCTGTCTTTGAACCCCTCTTTGCACCATAACCCTTTGATAGTTTTGAGATCCCCTCTGCTGGTGAGTTTATCTTGGAAGAAGTAGCAAATGATGCAATGGTTGTTAAAGCTGAAGTTGGTGTTTCTAATGAAGTGGATGAGGAAATTGAAGCAGAAATAGTAGAAGTTGTCTCCTCTGAGAATCAAGGATTATCTGGTATGGCAGTTGTACTGGCCGAGGTTGTAAGCTCGGCCGCCGAGCTCGGAAGCTTAATTACTTTCACGATACACTTATCTAAAACTCAGCTAACAACCTTATCTTAGATAAGAGATAACTCTTATCAGTGAAAGGGATGGGAGTTGAGTTAAAAAGATAAGTGATAAGTGATAAGAGATAAACTAGATCCTACAAAATAGGATCAGTTTACTCTTTTCCTCCTCTATAAAAGGAGGAAGAGTCTAAGAGAATAGACACTTTTAACTTACACTAGAGCTTGGTGTTCTCTCTTAAGCGTATTAGAGGTCCCGGTTGTGATCAAGAGACTATCAATAAGTCCTTGCCCACCGAAGTACATCAGATACAAAATTAAGAGATTGATGCACTACGTGATCAAGGGTTGAACATAGAACTACGTCTGGCTTTGATTCCCTTTGGGATACGTAGGACCGGAACATAAGCATTCTGTCAAGCCACGGTCTGAAACAACCCCCAACGTTCATCCTGGGTCTAACGTTTACGGCGAGATTCCGGCAACTCGGAACTCGACAGGAACATTTGGCGCCCACCGTGGGGCCGAGGAAAAACTTTCCCCGGTTCCATAAGATCTAATGGTGACTACACGGAACGGACCGAAGGGAGGGGCCCACAGTGCAAATCATGTTGAGGAATCAAACTCTAATCATAACAACCCCCCACCTCCTCCCTTCGATGAAGGTAATCCGCAACTGGGAGAGATCATGGCACAATTGAGACAGTTGCGTCAGGAGAACGAGGAGATTCGTACGGAGTACCAAAGGCTGTTGAGAACTCGGAAAAGGGGAAGATCGGCAACACATGCCGAGGAAGAGCATTCCTCACCCGAGGACAGCCAGAGAGACCCAACTTATGTACCTTCTCGTGATGACAGAAGCCGACCTTCCAGAACCAGGCTCGGGCCCGAGGCCTCAAGGGTCCGATCTCGTACTGAGGAGACCACTCAGAGAGAGAGAGCACGGGACAGACGACCGAGATTACCTTTCACTGATGCCATTGACGAGGTGATCATACCTCGGCATTTCAAGTCTCTTAATATGGATAAGTACAATGGCACTACTGATCCAACAGAACATGTGGAATCTTTCATTTCATATGTTTACTTGGTGACCGATTCGGAAGCCATCATGTGCAAGATCTTTCCAACCACTTTGCAGGGACCTGCCTTGACTTGGCTCACGAATCTTCCACCTCGGTCAGTGGATTCTTTTGACATGTTGGTTACAAAGTTCACTGCACAATTCGCAGCAAGCCGAAGGCATAAAAAGCACTCGGTCTCGCTTGTGAATTTCAGGCAGGAGAAAAATGAATCACTCAGGGATTACATGGCTCGCTTCAGCGCTTAACAGGTTTTAATCCCCAATATGAGCTCAGAACTTTGCCTTCATACCGTTATGAATGGTTTGAGGCCAGGGCTGTTCTTTGAATATTTATCTCGGAAGCCACCGAGGGATTTTCAAGAACTTCAAGAAAAAGCCACAGGGTTCATGAACTCGGAAGAGATGGTAGAATCAAAGAAAA
Organism: Echinosophora koreensis; assembly: GCA_035048595.1. NCBI lineage: Eukaryota > Viridiplantae > Streptophyta > Magnoliopsida > Fabales > Fabaceae > Echinosophora > Echinosophora koreensis. Next base: position 2,286,495 of record JAPCYP010000073.1, on the reverse strand, counting down.
CAAGTTTTGAAGAAAAAAGCATAATCTCAAACAAAGAAAGAGATAAAGGAGCCAATCCACAGAAGGCTTTCAGGAGTAATGACAGAGGGTTTTCAGAGAGGCAGTCCCAACCCCGACACCAGTCTTACACTCCACTGAACTGATCCAGAGCCGCTATTCTCCAAGAGGTGTGCAATACCGAGTTGATCACTTTGCCAAGGCCATCCAAAACTCCTGCTCAGGCTGACAAAAGTAAAGAGTGCAAGTGGCATCAGAACTATGGCCACTCCACTAAAGACTGCAAAACAGCCCAGGATAAAATTGAAGAATTGGTACAGGCAGGTCGACTTGACCGATTTGTCCGCCGAGAGGGTGATGGTGGCGGACGAGCTGGCCGACGGCGAAGAAGACGGGGTTATGACAATCGTAACCGAGATGAAAATCAGCGAGGTAATAATCAGAACGGAGATCGGGATAACAGTCAGCGACCACCTAATGATGAGGCAGAGGTTGGCGTAAGAGGAGTCATTAATACCATCTCGGGAGGTTTCGCAGGAGGAGGCACAACGAGTTCAGCTCGGCGACGTCACATAAAGGCTATCCGATCTGTCAACTCGGTTTCCAGAAAAACCGCAAGGCCGAGACCACCAATTACTTTCTCAGATAATGATTTCCAAGGATTAGATCCCAATCAAGATGACCCAATGGTAATAACAGTTGAAGTGGCCAATTACTCGGTCAAACGTACACTAGTTGATCAGGGTAGCTCGGCCGACATTCTGTACTTGGCAACCTTTAAAAAGCTTGGAATTCCAGAAAAGTTGATAAAAGAACAGGAGGACAAGCTAGTGGGGTTCGCCGGAGAGCAGGTCAAAACTCGGGGTTATATAGACCTCTTGACAACATTTGGTGAAGGCAAGCTTGCCCGAATCATATCTGTCAGATATGTCATTGTGGATGCCAACACTTCATACAACATCCTCATCGGAAGACCGACTTTGAATGAGCTCGGAGCAATTGTCTCCACACCTCACCTCACCATGAAATTTCCAGCTGATTCGGGTGAGATAGTTGCAGTCTGAGCTGACCAGAGGATGGCCAGACAGTGCTACGCAGATAGTTTGAAGGTAACTCGGGAGTCAGATATCACCGAAAATGCTAAAGATCATCAAGCAGCAGTGGTGAGCTCGGTCAGTTCAGTAAGCTCGGCAAGATCGGATGACATGTTTGAATTAGATCCAAGGATAGAAATGTATGAATCCAGAGCAGAGCCTACAGAGTCATTGGAAAAAATTTCAACTGGGAGCCCAGGTCGGTCAGTGCACAAGCATCGGCAGTCAGCTCAATCCCTCACTGAAACAACAGATACAAGCAGTCTTGAAAAAGAATGCCGACCTGTTTGGTTGGAAGACATCGGATATGCCTGGCATAAACCCCAATTTTCTGTGCCACACGCTATCTATATGTTCGGAGGCCAAGCCCATAGCTCAGAGGAAAAGGAAGCTCGACGAAGAAAGAAGAAAGGCTATAGCCGAAGAGACTGCAAAGCTGAAGAAAGCCAATTTTATCAGAGAAGTAAAATATACTACTTGGCTAGCCAATGTCGTGTTGGTTAAAAAAGCCAATGGCAAGTGGAGAATGTGTACTGACTACACCGATCTCAACAAGGCGTGCCCAAAGGATTCTTATCCTCTTCCAAACATTGACAGATTGGTAGATGGAGCTTCGGGTTACAGAGTCTTAACTTTCTTGGATGCATACTCGGGTTACAACCAGATAAGAATGCATCCACCGGATGAAGAGAAAACGACGTTTATGACCGAGGGGGCAAACTACTGCTACCGGGTGATGCCCTTCGGTTTAAAAAAATGCTGGTGCAACATATCAGAGGCTCATGGACAAAGTGTTTCTCAATCAGATCGGAAAAAATCTAGAGGTTTATGTTGATGATATGGTGGTAAAGTCTGATGACCCAAAACAACACCCTGCTGACTTGGAGGAAATCTTTGCCCAACTCAGAAAATATAACATGAGGTTGAACCCCGAAAAATGTTCTTTCGGTGTGCAAGGAGGAAAGTTCCTGGGATACATGCTAACACACAGAGGGATTGAGGCCAACCCAGATAAGTGTAAAGCTGTCATTGAAATGCGAAGTCCGCAAACTGTGAGAGAAATACAGAGGCTAGCAGGCCGATTAGCCTCCTTATCTCGGTTCCTCCCCAAATCAGCCGAAAAGGCCAGACCCTTTTTCTAACTCTTGAAGAAACCCAAGGAATTTGTTTGGACCGAGGAGTGTGAGAAGGCTTTTGAAGAACTGAAATTGTTTCTCACCTCACCTCTGATCCTAACTCGGCCCGATCTCGGTAAGGATCTGTATTTATACTTATCTGTCAATGATTACGCAATCAGTGCAGCAATCATCCAGGAGGAAGAGAAGCAACAGATGCCAGTGTATTACATCAGTAGAATCTTGAAAGATGCAGAGACACGGTACCAAGTAATTGAAAAGCTTGCCCTCGCTTTGGTAATGGCAGCTCGGAGGCTAAGACCTTATTTCCAGTCGCACCAAGTGATAGTCAAAACAGATCATCCAATTAAACAAGTGCTTCGAAAGCCCGATCTGGCGGGACGAATGATAGCTTAGTCAGTAGAACTATCAGAGTTCGGTTTACAGTACGAACCGAGGGGACCAATGAAAGCTCAATGCCTCTCCGACTTCATTGCCGAGCTCTCTTCAAAGCCGAGTCCCGAACCCATTAATTGGCTTCTATATGTAGATGACTCATCAAATTTAAAAGGAAGCGTGGCTGGAATAATCCTCGAAGGCCTAGATAACCTTATCCTGGAGCAGTCCTTGAAGTTTGGGTTCAATGCATCAAACAACCAAGCAGAATATGAAGCTCTTATTGCCGGGCTGATATTAGCTAAAGAGGTTGGAGTCAAAGGATTGAAGTGCCGAAGTGATCACAGCTTGTAACAGGACAAGTTTCGGGGGATTATCAAACAAAGGATCCTCAATTAACCAGGTATTTGTGCAAAGTCAATAGTTTAATTTCAGAGTTTGACAACTTCACTATTGAGCATATACCTCGGGAGGAAAATGCTAGAGCCGACCTTTTGTCCAAGTTGGCTAGCACCAAGAGAACTGGCCAGCTAAAAACCTTCATTCAGGAAAATCTCCCTGAACCGAGTATAAAAAGTACCGAGGTATTGATAACCGAGCACTATGATCGAGGCTGGATGATGCCATTCTGGGAATTCCTGGCCTCGGACAAGTTACCTACTGATCCCAAAGAAGCAAAGAAAATTCGTCTGAAGTCTTGTCATTACACTATCCGAGATGGAGAGCTGTACAGAAGAGGATTTTCCATGCCTTTATTGAAATGCATAACCAAGGAACAATCCGAGTATGTAATGGACGAGATGCATAGAGGAATATGTGGAATGCATTCTGGTGGCCGATCCCTAGCAGCTCGGGTTCTGCGAGCAGGCTTCTATTGGCCGACTATGAGATCAGACTGTGCTTCCTGGACTAACAAATGTGATCCTTGTCAGAAGTTTGCTACTGTAGCACGAGTTCCAGGAGAAGAGCTCCATTCAATGCTGTCACCTTGGCCCTTCACTATGTGGGGGATGGACATTGTGGGCCCTTTCCCTGTTGCTAAAGGCCAAGTGAAGTTCTTGTTGGTAGGAGTGGATTATTTCACTAAATGGATTGAAGCCGAGCCATTAGCTATTATAACAGCTAAAAAGGTCCAGAGTTTTGTATGGAGAAACATCATATGCCGACATGGCCTACCTTATGCGATTGTCACTGACAATGGAAAGCAATTCACGGACAAAGGTCTTAAAGAATTCTACTCCAATCTCGGAATCAAACATAAGGTGACCTCGGTTGAGCACCCACAAACAAATGGTCAGGCAGAGGCAGCTAACAAAGTCATTCTAAACGAGCTCAAGAAAAGGTTGGGCCAATCAAAAGGAGCATGGGCTGAAGAATTACCGAGCATCCTCTGGTCGTATCATTGCTCACCACAGTCATCAACAGGAGAAACGCTGTTCAGGCTAACCTATGGAACTGATGCAATGATTCCAGTTGAGCTCGGCGAACTTTCTTTCAGAAGGCAGCATCATGACCAAAGCAAAAATGAAGAAGAAATCCGAGTTGAGCTTGATATGGTTGAAGAAGTCCGAGATGAAGCAAAGATCAGGGAAGAACTATGCAAGCAGAAGGCCACTTGGAAGTACAACTCAAAGTTGCGACCAAGAGAGTTTGTTCAAGGAGACCTAGTACTAAGATTGCAAAATGATGCAAGAAAGGACTCCAGAGAAGGCAAGCTCGCAGCAAACTGGTCTGGCCCATTCAGAATAGTTGAAAATCTTGGAAATGGTGCTTATAGGCTAGAAGAGTTATCAGGGAAGGCTGTTCCAAGAGCTTGGAACACTTCTCATCTCAAGTTTTATTTTAGTTAAGTAATGTAAAGTTAGGTAATGTACTCTTTTTCCTACCTTGGTCTTTTTCCCATGTGGTTTTTGCCAGGAAGGTTTTAATGAGGCATGCCTGAGAAAATAAATGAATAAAGTCCGTTTTACAGGACTAAAAATTCACTTGTTTTTACATTTCAAAAGACAAAACCTAAAAGGGTTGACCGAGCTAAAATCGACCGAGTTGAGGTCGAAATGCCGGACCCAAAGGTAAAACCGAAATGGGTTGACCGAGCTAAAATCAACCGAGTTGAGGTCGAAATGCCGGACCCAAAGCGGTACAAGCATAAGCTTAAAAAGGTTAAACGAACTAAATTTGACTGAGTTAAGGTCGAAATGCCGAGCCTAAAAAAGCAAGCAACACTAAAATTTAAAGGCCGAGCTTATAAGCTCAAGGCCACGCGCAAAACTAAGCAAAGTTGGAAAAACCGAGCTTCACCCGGTAAAGAACTTTGAAACGCAGTAAAAAGCTAAGACTATCCGAGCTAAGAAAAACTTAGAAAAAATATTCCAAGTTATCAAAAGAAAAACTTGGAAATTTTTCAAGTAAGCAAAAAAAGAAAAAGCAAGTTACGATATGAAGGCAGTGCAAAATTTCATTAATAACTTAAGGGACAAAAGCCCAGTACAAAAAAGGGGGGCACGGCCCAAAAAAGCAAAATTACATCAAATTTTTTCCAAGTTACTCATGGGCATCCCCAGGAGCAACTGTTTCATTAGGAGCCGAAGTGGAGGCATTGTCATTAGGCGAAGAAGCACCCAAGGTTGGATCAGGCATAACCCTGCTGCCACCTTCGTTCAAGCCTCCCTCCTTGGCAACTTGCTCCTCGGCTTCTCCTTCTTGCTCTTCCTCCTCTTCATCCTCAAGCTCGGACAACGGAACCAAGACTCCGTCTTTGTTGAAGTCCTTGTCCACATCAGCTTGGGAGAAGTCAGCATCAGGGTTGAAGCGCTCAAGCTGCTTCACAGCACGAGAAAACCCTTTGACATGCTCCCGCATGATGCTGTCCAGAGCCTCGTCTAGGTCGGCTCGGAGCTTGCAGTTGGCCTCCTTTTCAGCCTCCAAAGACTCTTGAGCCTGCGTCAAGACAACCCGGGAGTCTTCCGCGGTTTTTTGAAGGTTGGTTCTTTCTGACTTCTCCTTGTCCAACTCGGACTGAAGAACAGCTTGAACTCTTTCAAGCTCGGCTTGCCGGGCCTTCAGCTGCCCGATAACTCGGCCTTGTTCTTCACACTTGGAAATGGCCTGGGATAATTCGTCGCGAACTCGCAGAGCACGGGCAGCATCGGCCCTGTTGCTGGAGAAGAGATTAAGATTGCTAATCAGAAGCTTGATGTGATCTTTGACCTCCTTCAAAAGCTTGTCAAGAAATGAGAAAATACAGCAAAGCTTTTCAGTGATGTCAAAATCTTTTTGCATAATTTTTATGAATAGTTTTTATAGCAACTGATAATTATGATTATATCCTTGATTATGAGATGATCATGCTTCTTCTATTGGTATCATACTTCTTTTATATTTTGTCTGATATTTATATTTCGTGTCTCTGAATTCTGATTTATTTCATTTATACACTTGGTATCTTTTCTGACAAAAATCCTTTTCAAAGTACCTCAAAGTACCAAAATAATTACATTTTTGCTGATGCCAAAAGGGTGGGAGAAAGATAGTAAAATAGTAAAATAGGATATGATTTTATCTCTAAGGAAATTAATAATAAAGAAAAATTGTTTTAAAGAAAGCATAAGTTTAGAGGGAGCTTTTGAAAATAGCTATGTCGGTGAAAATGATTTCTTTTTTCTTTTGTTAGGTCATGATTATACTAATTGAAATAACATATAAGTTTGTTCTTATATTCACTTAAAAAAATTGGTTTTTAAATCAAATTTTAATGCTTTATATTCCAAAATATAACCATATAAATTTAATCTCAATTATGGTGTAAAAGTTTACATATTGCTATAGCTTAATATCTAAAATTTTATTTTAAAATTTAATATGTTACTATACTTCCTACCTACATTTTATCATTTCTTTATTTTGCAATGAAACGATCTATCTCATTTCTCATTTCAAATTTAATAATGCTATACTCCCTTCGCATTATTTATCCTTGCATCGCATAAGACCATGTTGTCTTTCAAAATTTCAATTAATTACATATATTATTAATTCTTACTAAACTTATGAGCCATTAATTATATTGATTGTTACTAAATTATTATTTTGTTCAACTCTTCATCTTCATTATTGTTAACAGCTATTCATTTCTGGTTTAGAACTATTAGCCTATTAAGATCACTTAGGTGTGAATTATTAGTAATTATTCATTTTTCGTATATTTTGATTATTATATTGTCTTTAATTTATTAATAAATATGTGAAATTTTTCATCAATTTTTTTTATAACATATTCATCAATTTTTATCGTATTATTATTATTTTTCGTTTCAAATAAGATTACTGTGTTTTAAAATGATAATATTTATACTCCCTATCCATCCCCATACATTATTTGTCCGTGCGGAAGTGCGGATCCATGAGTCCAGATCCTCTCCATTTAGGAGAGAAATGGACATCTTCATTTCTTTGTTTATGGTGTTGACATCTGTCCCCAAGTTACATCAATGACCCAGATTAATTATTTTAAATAAAATCATTTTAAATTTAATAAAACAAAACCAAAAATGGAGAAATCTCACACAAAAGAACTCCTGTCTTCTTCTTCTTCTTTCTATAAGAGATCAGAGAGCCCAGACGCCGCCCCTGTGACGCGCCGGCGCCGCGGCTCGTCGCCCCACCCACCCTTCATCACCTCATTGCGCCGCCTGTGACACTGCCGCCGCCAGCCCCTATGATGCGCCACCCCGCTCAGTCACCATCGCCTCGTCGCGCCGCCACGCCCAGCCACCATCGTTTCGCTCTCTGATTATGCTCATTGGTTTGCCCAAGTTTGAGAGCAACGACGCCATTTTCGTCGTTGTCCAAGGTGGTTGTTTTTTCCTTTTTCAGTGTCGTTCAAGTTTAGCCATTTTCTTCTAGGTCGGGAAGCGTGGATGCCATGGAGAAGAGGGCAGCGTTGAAGGTTGCAATTCGTTTTGGTTTTGGACCAAAGCGTCGTTTTGAGGCTTCGGGTTGGGTTTACTGAACCTCTTGATGACTAGTTTGGACTTGGAGTTGCGGTGCCGGAGTGGCCACTGGAGGTGCGAGCAGAAGTGGCTGAGCTTCTTGTTGACGAGTTGGAGCATGATGGAGATGTGGTTGTGGGACAGCACGAAGAAGAAGGAGAGGGGCCAATGGCGTATCAGAAGAGAGAAGAGTTTTATGAACATTTTTTAAAATTTAAAATGATTTATGATATTTAAAACAAATGAATATGGGCCATTCAACTTTGTTATTGCCACATGTCAGAAGAATGGAGATGTCCATTTCTCCTATAAATGGAGAGGATCCGGACTCCGGATCCATAGTCTAGTTCTCATAACTATTAAATTAAATATTAATGCTATGCGAGCATATAAGAGTGTGATTGGGAAAGATTTAATCTTTCCCATTCAATTGTTTTTGAGCAATTAAGTAGCTTTGTAAAAAAATTGGTATGTTTGGGTATCTAGATTATTTTCTAAAAAACTTTGTTCTCCTTATTTCAGCTATTTTCTAACAAGCTGCAAGACCCAGCTGTTTTCTAAAAAAAACTTTTTCAAAAATGATTATTTTTGCACCATCCAAACGAAATAGATTAGCTTAAAATCATTTTTTAACAAATATAACCAAACAAAAATAGATTTTGATTATAATCGAGTATAATTTTTTTTTTTCCAGCTTTCCCAAAGACAGAAATGAACATGGAAGATAAACTATTCGCTCCAAGATAATTTGAATCAGGTCCAATTTCATTACTCATTGTTAGGAGCAAAAAATCTACCTCAATGATTAAGTTTGTCACTTGGATTGGACGGCGACAGAGTTTCCTGGTTTGGGGTCGCTGGGCGAGGATACGTATATTCCAGCGACGTGTTTGGGAGCATCGTGGCTATGCTTCTTCACTTGCCCTCCCCCTCCCCCTCCCCCTCGACCTTTCATTTTCTCTCCATCCAAACACTCTCCTACCCTCAAGGAACCTAGACTCACCTCCCATTTCGGTCTATCCAGGTGGTTTTTTATTTTACCCTAAACAACGAATCTTGATGATAGGATGTTGTTTGAATGGTGTTAATATTAAAGATAAATGTACATTTTTTTTTATGTGGTCATTAACAATTTTTAATGTATAGAGCTTTCCATTGGTGTCTCCAGCGATATTTGTTATACTTTCTTTTTTTCTATTTTTTTTTTTTTTTTTTTTAGTTATCGGTATAGAACTTACCAAAGAAATCAACTTATAAGTTGTATCACTGTCTAATGCGTTACATGATAAGAGCAAAGTGTAAAATGTTAAAATTCGCCCCCCCCCCCCCCCCCCCCCCCTATTTTTATTAGAAGATTTTGATCAAGTTGGTGTCATCTTATGTTGTGTATTATTGATTTTCAGTTTATTGAACTTTATTTAGGTCTAGTGCTAGTAGATTTGTTCTTTCTAGCCAGGTTTCCACCCCTAAATTTAAAAGAATTACAATGTAGTTTTATATGGCAATGTTTGCTTCCCCCCTGGTATTTTCTTCATATTTATATGTAATAATAAAAATTAGGAACCCAACTTGAGATACTAATACTTTAAAAGTATTCATGAAAGCTTTGCAAGGTTGTTTCAAGGCACACATGTTTCTGTCTGTCAACCAGCAACCATGCTTCAACCTTATTTAAGTTAGTATATTTACAGGAACTGCAACTGCGTGCAGAGAACTAATCTGGCGAACAAAACCAGAATGGCTAGCTCCAACTGCCTATTCTGTTCATAATATGATTGAACTTAATTCTGAACTGAAGCAACTAGTGAAATCAGGTCAACTGTGTGAAGCGAGGGATATGTTTGATAAAATGGCTCACAGAGATGAGATTTCATGGACCACATTAATAGCTGGATACGTCAATGCCTCAGATTCATACGAAGCTTTGATCTTGTTTTCAAATATGTGGGTCCAGCGAGGACTCCAAAAGGATCAATTCATGATTAGTGTTGCAGTCAAGGCTTGTGCACTTGGCACGAATGTGTATTTTGGAGAATTATTGCATGGATTCTCAGTAAAATCTAGTTTAATAAACTCAGTATTTGTCAGCAGTGCCCTAGTAGACATGTATATGAAAGTAGGCAAAGTAGAGCAAGGTCGCAGAGTCTTTGAAAAAATGACAACCAGAAATGTAGTATCATGGACTGCCATTATTGCGGGGCTTGTACATGCTGGTTACTACATGGAGGGATTAATGTATTTTTCTGAAATGTGGAGATCAAAAGTGGGCTATGATTCACATACATTTGCCATTGCTTTAAAAGCATCTGCTGATTCAAGTTGTTTAAATTGTGGGAAAGCTATACACACACAAACAGTAAAACAAGGGTTTGATGAGAGCTCATTTGTGGTTAATACACTTGCTACCATGTATAATAAATGTGGGAAACCAGACTATGTTATGCGATTGTTTGAAAAAATGAGGATGCCGGATGTAGTGTCATGGACAACCCTTATTACGACTTATGTACAGATGGGTAAAGAAGAATATGCAGTGGAAGCATTTAAAAGAATGAGAAAATCAAATGTCAGTCCCAATGAATACACTTTTGCGGCAGTAATTTCTGCTTGTGCAAATCTTGCTATTACTAAATGGGGGGAACAGATACATTGCTATGTATTGCGTCTAGGTCTGGTAGATGCCTTGTCGGTGGCGAATTCCATCATTACTCTTTATTCAAAATGTGGTCTGTTTACTTCAGCTTCAATAGTGTTTCATGGTATGACAAGAAAAGATATGATTTCTTGGAGCACTATAATTGCTGTTTATTCTCAAGGAGGTTATGCAAAAGAAGCTTTTGACTATCTATCATGGATGAGAAGGGAGGGGCCGAAACCAAATGAATTTGCTTTTGCTAGTGTGCTGAGTGTGTGTGGAAGCATGGCATTTCTTGAGCTAGGGAAGCAGGTGCATGCTCATGTCCTGCGCATTGGCTTAGATCATGAAACAATGGTCCATAGTGCTCTAATTAGTATGTACTCAAAATGTGGAAGTCTACAAGAAGCTTCAAAAATCTTTGATGGGATTGAAAATACTGACATTATATCATGGACAGCCATGATTAGTGGGTATGCTGAGCATGGTTATAGCCAAGATGCCATTAGTTTGTTTGAGAAGATATCCAGTATTGGTTTAAAACCAGACTATGTGACTTTCATTGGAGTTCTGACAGCTTGTAGCCATGCTGGATTGGTTGATCTTGGTTTCTACTACTTTATGCTAATGACCAATGAGTACCGGATCAGTCCTTCAAAAGAGCACTATGGTTGCATGATTGATCTTTTATGCAGAGGAGGGCGATTGAGTGAAGCAGAGCATATGATACGAACCATGCCTTTCCACAGTGATGATGTTGTATGGTCTACCTTACTGAGAGCATGTAGGGTTCATGGGGATGTTGACCGTGGAAGACGGACAGCGGAACAGATATTTCGCTTGGATCCGGATTCTGCTGGAACTCACATCACCCTGGCTAACATATATGCTGCCAAGGGGAGTTGGAAGGAAGCTGCACATATAAGGAAGGTCATGAAGTCAAAGGGCATAATAAAGGAGCCAGGATGGTCTTGGATTAACGTCAATGATCAATTAAATGCATTTGTTTCTGGGGATCTGTCTCATCCCCATAGTGAATATATTATAACCATTCTGGAATTACTAAGCATAAGAACAGGAGATGCTACGCTGGAAATAGGTTCTTTTCTAGAAGATGTTGAAGATTAGCAGAAGGCTGAATTCTGCCTCTTTATGCCAGTGCTACAACAATTGTTTTTCTGAGTTTTCATATTACATAGACAGATTTCAAATGATTGTTGGGAACTGGTTTTCCCAACTCTAATCATTTGAACACTGAAAATATAGTTCGGTATTGGTTCATACTCTTCATAGTTGAATTTGAAACTGACTTAAACATCATTTAGAAGATTGCAAATTTTGTTTTTGACAAAACAAATGAATCAAATGATAATTTTTATTAATGAACAAAGTATTTTTTTTTCTCTTTGGATTATTATACTTCCTTGCTAGTTATGAATGTATGCATCACTTCCATTATGCAGTACCTTTATATTATTTATTGTGAAGTTTATTGTTGAATAAGCTGTATAGCAATGCTAGAACTTATTAAAATATTGCTTCTTCTATGATTTCTTCTTTTTTTTCTATTAAAGAGTTATTTTGTTAGTGATGACCATTTTTATTTTTTATTGTTTTTCTCTTCTACTGTGCATGCCTTCCTCCACCATATGTGACATTTCTTTCATGATATGTTCCATTATCTTGGTGGCATCTGTTCTATGTATTTATTTTGAGTGCTAGCATTAAACAATAGTTTTCCATTGTGTTCACTAAGAAGCATGATTTTGCATTTTCCTTATATATCTTCAGAAGATTATGCTTATGAGTCAGTCAATTACTGATTTTTTTGCTGACTATGCAGAATTGTCATGCAAATGCAATTACATTTTTGGTGTTCTTAACTTTTTTCGCTCCCTCAGCTCTGGAGGGATTTTCATTTACAGAGCTGGTCAGTATGAATTATGCAGATGGGTATAATGCCCACAGACTGTCTTCTAAGGACCAGCATCTTTCAAGAACTGTTCAGGAGATAGCTATTCAATGGGCTGAAGACACTGCTGTTTGAGATATCGCCTAATCTATGAGTATATCCTCTACCCAGATTAAGCTTTGCTGGAATTATCTTGCTATGTCAATAAACAAGATTTTAATGGAAGTTTCTTTTCCACTGTGCATATTACCGCTCTTCTCCACATGTTGCGCACTGGAACTGGCTCATGTGGAAGGAAGTTTGAAAGGGACATTTTGAATGGGTGTTTAAGAAGCTTTACGGTAGTTGAAGCAATGAGCTGTAATCCACAAACCACCCACAATGTGTAATGAGGTTTAGGAGAGTGATTTTGATCTCACCTAACCACAAGGCCAGTGGGGCAAAGATGAGCGTGGGGCATGGTAAAGGGCAGACAGAGGAGAAGGAGATATTGCAGTTGTTGGACCATCCTTTTCTGCCAACTTTGTATACACATTTGAGACTGACAAAAAGTTAAGAATACTGTCTTTGGGGGTGATCTACACACTTTAAGGCAGCAGCAACCTGGGAAACATTTCTTAGAATATGCTGCATGGTAAACCTTATACTTACATAGTTGCATTTGTTTACCTAAGCTCTTTATTAATTGCATTCCATCATGAAGATCCTGTTTGAGCAGCAGTGAGTAATTTTTATACGTATTTGTGTGTGTTTATGTGCATATATTCAAGTATCAGTTATGCAATTACGTTTTTGCTTTTCAGTTTTCATGAAGATTTACCTTGACTGGAAAAATGGTAATGTTTTTGTCTGATCGTTAATCTTTTACATTGGGAGAGGTTTTGAGAAACTCAACTTGAAAAGAAAGATGAAAGAAAGAGGGAATTAAGTATTTGAACATGCGAAAAATTTACTATTATGAAGTATGAACTATTTTTGTTAGCCATTATGAACATAGGAACTTTGTTGCTTATTTCTTATTTCTTCTCTTGCATTTGTTGATATACATGTATAATTTGGCACATGCAATTGTATTGGCTTTATGTTTCTTGTGATGAGTGTTATAAAACTTGGAGCGGTCATTGACTCGGTCAGGACGGTGGGTGAGTGGGTCACTGATCGAACCGGTGAGTCATTGGTTCAACCACATGAACCGCTATATATCAAATTTGTAAATTTTATAATGAAGATACCGATATATATTTATATTTGTAAATAGAATATGCAACAAGTCTTGTGGTCCAGCGGCAAAGTTGCATGAAGGCTTTAACAAGGTGCAGGGTTTGAATCTCACATGAAGCATTTTTGGAAGCATTTTCTGAATTTCGCAGGAGGGGAAATGTGGAGCCACAGGTGCGTGTCATATGCGAGTGGGAAAGCGTGTGGGACTTCGAGAGCCGCGATACGGAGAAGCGCATGGGACTTTGGAAGCCGCCGTACATGGGGAAGGATGAGATGGGTCTTGGATGCGGTTCAACCGCGAACCGTCTCATCAATTCAAATCAGTTCAATTGCAGTTTGATGATGTCAGCGCCGGTTTACTAGCATATCTGATCTAAATGTATGACCGGACCGGCCATAGGAAGCAAAGCAGGTTCTCAAATTTACTATATCCTTCATTTTATCACTTCCTATAAACCATGACGGTAGAAAATAATTTCTTTATTGCTTCCAATGGTATGATCAGAGGTACAACTTAAATAGGGAGAGTAGAGAATCAGTTTCCTTAATCATAGGAAACTAGAATCCCACAAAACAAGAAAGAGAGATAATAGGAAGATAAATCCCATGATATCAGGATCACATAATTCTATCATTAAATCCTAGGATATTATCTTCCTAATTTATTAAAAACATAAAATTAAAACATTCCTAATTTATCCACACTCCCCCTCAAGTTGGTGCAAAGATATCTATCATGTCCAACTTGGTGACTTGATGTCCGAAGGGCTGTCTCAACAGGCCCTTTGTTAGGACATCTGCAATCTGCTGAGAGGTTGGAACAAAAGGGATGCAAATTACTCCTTCTTCAAGCTTCTCCTTGATGAAGTGTTTGTCAATTTCAACATGCTTTGTTCGGTCATGTAAAACTGGATTATGAGCAATGCTTATAGCAGCCTTATTATCACAATATAATTGCATTGGCAAAGTCACTGGTTTGTCAAGTTCTTCTAGTACCCGTTTCAGCCATAGAACCTCACACACACCTTGAGCCATTGATCTAAACTCTGCTTCGGCACTACTTCTAGCAACAACACTTTGCTTTTTACTCCTCCATGTGACAAGGTTACCCCATCAAAAAGTGCAATAACCTGATGTTGACCTCCTATCAGTGATGGACACTGCCCAATCAGCATCGGGTATATACCTCAATTCCTCTCTTTTCATGTTTTCCAAAGAATAGGCCCTTTCCTGGTGTGCCTTTTAGGTATCAAAGAATCCTGTAGACAGCTTCAATGTGTTCTTCATATGGGGAGTGCATGAACTGACTTACCATACTGATAGGTAACCCCTAATTAGTTAGTTAAGTAGTTAGTTAATTTGTTAGTTAGTTAGTGGATGAGTTAGGGGAATAAGGCATGTTGCCTATAAATAAGAGAAGAGGTTGAGAGAGAAGTCATCTTGTCATTTGGGAATAGTTGGGGCCTTTTGGCATTGGGAGAGTCTAGAGTCTCTCGAATACTCTAGAATACATTCTGTAAAGGGGTTTTTCCCTAATTTCTATAGTACTATCAGTTGGTTCCTATCAACTGGTATCAAAGCTCCGATCTTGGAGCTGTGGGGTTTCTGCGCAAATGAATTCAAAGGCTGTTCAGAATTCAACAGGAGTGATGGATCCAGTTCTTGGCATTTATGATGAAATAATAAGAGAGCTTGCAGATTGGAGAAGAGAACTCAAGGAGTTACGACTAGCGATACCGATCTTTGAAGGAGAAGATGCTGATGGGTGGCTGATCAAAGTGGAGAAATATTTTGATGCAGGGGGAGTATGTAAAGAAGAAGATCAGATACCAATGGTTCCACAGTGGATGAATGGCAGTGCTCTCACATGGTACCGATTATGGATTTTTATCAATCCAAATGCCACTTGGGGGAATTTTAGGGAGGGGATTCTTAAAAGGTTTCAACCAGATATTGTTATAGACAATTGGGTTCAAGATGACAGCCAAGAAGGAGCAGAGTTGAGGTCAGAAATTGATAAGGAAAAGGGGCAAGAATGGGGAGAACCAGGAATCTTGAAACCAGAAGAAGAATCAAGAAATGGAAGCAAGGAAGAAGCGGCGAGGGTGGAGAACAAGAGCAGGGGAAAATTACACAAGATGGGTCAGTCGACGATACACACGCAACCAAGGAGGAAGGCAGAAAAGGTTATCGCAAGAGGTGCAAGGATGGAGAAGAGGTTGGAGAGCAAGATTCAAAGGAGACAACGGGGTGCACGTAGACGGGTCAACCTCTTACCACCGCCGAAACCACCAGACGCGAGTTCTTCGGCAGAGGGCGATGGGTCATTGACAGTGGTGCAGCAGTGAGGAAGGACATATGGGGAGAGCGCACCACTTAGCAACTACAAAGGCGGAGTCCAGGAACTGCCGCCTAAACCACCAAACTGGAACCCTCCTACGGCGGCGAGTGGTGCACTTGCGGTGGCGACAAGGGCAGCGATGGCGGCAGGACAGCAACCCCGACCCAGCGGCATCGCTCATAAGGGCGGAACGACGACTGAGGAACCACTTCCGATTAGGCCACCGCCGGAACCGCCAGATCGGAATCCTCGTGCGACGGCTGACGGTGCACTTCCGGTAGAGACAGGGGCAGAGGAGACGGCGATTTGGCACTCCCAAATCAGCAACACGATGGTGAACAAGGGAGTAGTGGCAGAACTGGAATTTCTCACAATAGGTCACTTTTTTTACCTAATGAGCCAGGCCCAATTCTATGGTAAGAAACAGTGGGTTATCAGGAAAATGGGTGGATATGCACTGCCCATTGATAAGAGTTTAGTCTATATTGGGCCCCTTTACCAAAATTATTTCAATATTGGGCCAACAGAGGCAACAATGGGAAATGGAGATTGTGCACAGCTGATGTTTGACAAAATGACTATCAAGGAGGGTGCTACAGCAGAAAAGATGCTAAAGGAGATGAATGTGGTTCACCTTGAGGACAAGGTGAAAGTTTAGGGGGGAGTATTGATAGGTAACCCCTAATTAGTTAGTTAAGTAGTTAGTTAATTTGTTAGTTAGTTAGTGGATGAGTTAGGGGAATAAGGCATGTTGCCTATAAATAAGAGAAGAGGTTGAGAGAGAAGTCATCTTGTCATTTGGGAATAGTTGGGGCCTTTTGGCATTGGGAGAGTCTAGAGTCTCTCGAATACTCTAGAATACATTCTGTAAAGGGGTTTTTCCCTAATTTCTATAGTACTATCAGTTGGTTCCTATCACATACTTACAGCGAAAGCAATGTCAGGACGTGTATGAGATAAGTAAATAAGCTTCCCAACCAGCCTTTGGTACCTTTTGGGTCCACTGGAACACCATCTTTAACATCTCCGAATTTAGTCTTGACTTCAATAGGAGTGTCTGAAGGTTTGCAACCACTCATTCCGGTTTCTTTTAGTAGATCTAGGATGTACTTCCGTTGTGAGACTACTAGGCCCTTCTTTGATCTTGCTACCTCCATTCCAAGAAAATACCGAAGCTGTCCAAGGTCTTTAACTTCAAATTCTTTGGCTAGATTGTGCTTCAATATACTCATCTCGGTTCCATCATCTCCTGTTAAAATTATGTCATCTACATAGACAATTAAGATTGAAACTTTGCCTTGTGTAGATCTTTTTATGAATAATGTATGATCTGACTAACCTTGAGTATATCCCAGCCCTTTTATGAATTTTGTAAATCTCTCAAACCAGGCTCGGGGGGACTGTTTGAGGCCATACAAAGATTTTTCAGCTTGCATACCGTATTCCCAAATTTTTCAGCAAATCCGGGTGGAGGTTCCATGTAGACTTCTTCTTCTAACTCTCCATTCAAGAATGCATTTTTTACATCTAGCTGGATTAATGGCCAATCAAGGTTGGCAGCAACCGAGAGAAGAACTCGGATCGTGTTTAACTTCGCCATTGGAGAAAAAGTCTCAGAGTAATCTACTTCATATGTTTGTATAAATCAGGGTAGTGAATAGCGTGCAATAGCGCCGCTATCGCGGTGGTGCGGGGCGGAGCGGTCGGCGACCGCTACCTCGGCGGCGGAGCCGAGCATTTTTGGGTAGCGGCCGTCGCGGCTGCTATAGCGACTAAAAATCGCAGGTTTGCAGGTGATAGCGGCGCTCCAGAGCCGCTAGGGTTTCATGCTTCGATTTTCCCTTTTTGCCTCAATTATTCCAGACAGTCCCCAAAACCGTTTGCGCAAAAGAAAGAATCAGAGCAAAAGAAAGAAATGGACAAAACGAAGAACAAGACAGAGGAAGGGAAGTGAAGGCCCGCGGTTTGTCTTCACTCCACTCTCTCCGACGCCGTCGTGTATGCCCAATACGGCCACGGCAGAAAGCAGGAACGTTCCATTTTGTCCTCTCAGGCGCGCCGCTAACAACAGGAGTTGGGGGTGAGAGTCTGAAGACAAGGAGACATTCATATTATTAGGGTTTGGCTTTATTTTAGTGTTAAATGGACACAAGCATTGGGCCTGCGCATTTGGGCTACCTTCAGCCTTTTCAATTAGTGCAAGGGAATTACTTTTCACACATGTTTTTACAAACATTGGGCTTGCGCATTTGGACATCAAATGGACACTTGTTGCTTCTTAAAATTTAACAGACTCTATGTTAGAGAATTCAGATACTAATTCCCAGCTTCGAACCTCTAAGGTAGTAGGGCTTAAATTGATATGTGCACACTACTTTTTGATGTTATTAACTAGTGGGCTTTGCTTAGGATCTATGACAGTATGACTATCTATCATGAATTATGAATATGACTTGAATTTTGAGTATTTTTAATATTTTGTACATGTATATGTATGTATATGTATATAGTATAAAATTATATTACTCTCTAACCTGTAAAAAAATGCCTAAAATAGCGGCCATACCGCTATGTGCTATACCGCCATAGCGTTTTTTGGGTCCGCCACTCCGCGCCGCTATCCGCGATTAACTACTCTGGTATAAATCCTTTAGCTACTAGACGAGCTTTGTATCTTTCCAAGGACCCATCCGAGTTATACTTCAGAGTAAACACCCATTTACAACCAACTATCTTTTTCCCATTTGGTAGATCCACTTGCTCCCAAGTAGCATTCTTCTCTAGGGCTCTCATTTCCTCAAGAACAGCTTCCCTCCATTGGTGAACATTTAGAGCTTCCTGGACATTGTTAGGAATAGTGACACTAGAGATTTGTGAGATAAAGGCACAATGAGTTTGAAATATTTTTGTAAGACACAAAGTTTGACAAAGGGTGTTTTGTGGTGCAAGATCTAACACCTTTCCTAAGGGCAATAGGAAGATCATCATGACTAGGAGAATTTAACTGAGAGTTACCTGAGAGATTTTTCTCAAGATCTTGTTGAGAATTTTCATGAATTTCATGATCCATCCCTTGATCTGATGCTTGGTGGTGCTGCTGCTGAACAATGTCCTTTCGTTTTGCTGCCTGGTGCTCTTTTGAATATACAAGACCTTTGTTCCACCTTTTTTCTTGATCAATATGTTCATTTTGGGATGGCATTACATCATTCTGCTCACTGGCAGAATCACTAGGAACATTTAATTCATTTGTTTCCTCAAACTTCTCATTTCCTGCATCACAATTTGTGTCAGGAAATTCTAAGCATAAATCAGATACATCTAAAAAACTATCACCATCTTCACTCCCATTCTCCCCCTGAAGATGGACCTTGTGATAATATGAAGTCCCTTCAAAAAAGGTGACATCCATAGACACAAACATCCTTCTTGAGATTGGATCAAAACATTTATATCCTCTCTGATTAGAGGGGTAGCCAACAAAAATGCATTTGTATGCTTTGGGGTCAAGTTTTGAATGCTTGGGATCATGATTATGCACAAAAGCCATACTCCCAAATATTTTTAAGGGAATATCTGTTATTAGCCGTGAATTAGGAAAACAAGTAGTGAACATTTGCAAGGGAGTTTGAAAGTTCAAAATTCTTGTGGGTAGCCTGTTTATTAAATAGGTGGCAGTTAAAACAGCCTCCCCCCAAAGATACTTAGGGACCTTTGTTTGGAAACTTAGGGCCCTAGCAACTTCAAGGAGGTGTTTGTTTTTTTCTTTTAGCCACTCCATTCTGCCGAGGAGTATTAGTGCAAGAACTTTGGTGCACAATGCCCCTCACAGCAAAAAAATTACCCAAGATATTGTTAAAAAATTCCTTGCCATTATCACTACGAAATATTTTAATTTGAGTCTGAAATTGTGTTTGGATCATGTGATAAAAAATTTTGAATACAAGAGCAGCATCAGATTTTTCATGTAAAAGACCCAAGTGACCCTAGTGTGGTCATCAATAAAGGTAATAAACCATCGTTTTCCAGAAACTGTTTTAGTGCGAGAGGGACCCCAAATATCACTATGTATCATAGTAAAAGGTTCAGATTTTTTATATGGTTGGGGAGGAAAAACAGCATGGTGATGTTTTGCCAATTCACAAGATTCACACTTAAAAGATAACTGATTTTTATTCATAAATAACTTTGGAAACAAATGTCTTAAATATTGGACATTGGGATGTCCTAATCGGTAATGCCATAACAAAATGTCTTTATTAGAAACAGAAACAGAGTCTTGCCTTCCAAGAGTAGGGCAGTTATTGAGAAGATAGAGACCATTGTTATGCCTAGCACCCCCAATCATCTTCCCCGAGGATAAATCTTGAAATTCACAATGAGAAGACCATACATTAATTCGACAATTATGATCCAGGGTTAGTTTGCTAACAGACACAAGATTATACGATAAATTAGGAACATGTAGGACATCCTTAAGACTCAAAGAGGAAGAAAGGTTCACTATTCCCTTTCCAGCTACAATAGCTAGAGAACCATCTGCAAGTATCACTTTTTGGTTTCTTGCACTTGGTATATATGAGGAAAAATATTGGGACACACTAGTCATATGATTGGTTGCACCGGAGTCTAATATCTAGGGGCTATTAGATCCGGTACATGCAATGGTAGCAATAAAACGATTACCTGGCTATAGAACAAGATGGATTAGAATTTCCTAAAGAGTGAGATTGGAAGAGTTTATGCAAATGCTCTATTTGTTCCTTTGTGAAGGGGAGAGATTCTGAGGAAGATTGCTTCTCTAGATCAGTACTGCTTGCTTGGAATGCATGAGTATCTCCTCCAAATTTGTTATCATTGCCTGGTTTTTTCTTTGAAGGTGGTTTTCCATGCAATTTCCAGCAGGTTTCCCTGCTATGCCCTGATCTTCTGCAGTAGTCACACCATCTATTATGTTTTCCTCCGGGCCTTTCACCTCCCGAGTCTCCACCTCAGGCTACATGTGCTGATCCTTCATGAACATTTTTCAGCATAACTTGGCGCCTTGCCTCTTCTCTTCGCACTTCAGAAAACACTTCCCGAATAGATGGTAGAGGTTTCCTTCCCAAGATATGCCCTCGAACTTCATCCAAGTCCTTGTTCAGTCCTCCAAGGAAGACAAATACCTGTCCTCTTTCTACCTTTTTCTTATAGCGGGCACTGTCCTTACTGCTTTCCCACTCTTCTTCTTCAAACATGTCTTGCTCTTGCCAGATAGTCATCATCTCATTATAATAGACTGTGACTTCACGTTCACCTTGCTGCAATTTACACATCTGTGTAGTCAATTCAAACAGCTGCGAGTGATTATCCAGATCTGAATGTTTCCTTCACAGCATCCCATACATCATGGGCTGTTGGTAGGAACATAAAGGGTTTACCAATTACTGGATCCATAGAGTTGATCAACCATGCTGTAACCATCGAGTTTTCGGACCTCCACTGCCTGTATTTCGGATCACTGGTGGCTGGAGCTGTAACTTCTCCATTCAAGTATCCAAGTTTCCCTTTTCCATCAATCACCAGCTGCACAGATTTAGACCACTCAAGGTAATTTTTTCCATTCAATTTATGAATGGTAATTTGGAGAGAGTGATCGCTAATAGAGATGGATGCTGACTGAGTTCCTTGCTGGGCACCACCGTCGGAGGTCGGAATCAGCTTGTCGCCACCTCCATCTGAGGAGGTCCCGCCAATGCTACTGTCGGTGGAAGGGGTCGAAGACCCCATCATGGCAGCTTTGTAATTCATGACTGAAGCTATGATCGAACCCTAGGGCTCATGATACCATGTAGAAATTAATTTATTTATTGCTTCCAATGGTATGATCAGAGATACAACTTAAATAGGGAGAGTAGAGAATCAATTTCCTTAATCATAGGAAACTAGAATCCCACAAAACAAGAAAGAGAGATAATAGGAAGATAAATCCCATGATAACAGGATCACGTAATTTTATCATTAAATCCTCGGATATTATCTTCCTAATTTATTAAAAACATAAAATTAAAACATTCCTAATTTATCCACAATGACAATTAAGAATACATTCTAACACATGATCCTGACATGTTAGTGACTTTCAAATGAATGACATGAATCACAGAAGGCTATCTTGCTAATGCATAACACAAGTTTATCAGCTTCCAATCAAACTCATGTTATGCCATCAGAAATTCATGTTTCAAACATTGTTCTTAGTAAGAATGAAAAGAATTCAGTTGGTAGCATCTATGAACCAACCAGAAAATATTCAAAGTTGTTTCTGCAGTCATTGACATAAAAATTCAAATCACTCATTTCATCAAGCAAACAATGCTCTATTGAGATAATTGTTAGGGAGAAGATTAAAATACTACAAACCATTAAAATTATAGCAATCCAAATGTAAGAACATGGTCAAATATAAGTACGAGCCTTCAATGAATTTACATCCTCTAACCGAGTTCTTCAATTCATTAAAGAGACAAGTAGAATTACCAAACGAATCAGCTTCCAAACGAGTGAGCAGACTTTAGTCTCTGTTGAAATTACAGGTTAAAAACACGCTTTCAAATCATTTCCTACTCTGAAATGAAGGTCACAAACAACTGGGAATCTAAAAAATTAAAGAGTTTCTTCCCCTTTTGTTTCCGAACCTTAAGGGTGTGTTTGGTCAAAGGAGGGGAGGGATTTTAATTAGACATTGTGTTTGGTTCAGAGGAGGGGAGGGTGTTGGTATTGGCTACTATCTCAAGAGGGGGGGTGAATTGAGAGATTGTAAACTTTTTCAGCAATTTAAAGCAAAACAGAGTTTTCGTAAAGAAAATTGATTTTCACTCAATTTTAATTCTCAAGATTCAGATTGTTAATCAAGTAATGATGTTAAGAAATATTACAAGAAAGAAACAACAATCTTAACAAGAAAATTCATATTAAAGATTCAAGTTAACAAGCATTTAAGACTCATTCACATCACACATATGCATATAACAAAAATATGAGTTTAGAGATGAGAAGAACACGCAAACCGATTTATCCTGGTTCAGCTACCTCCTCTGGTACGCCTACATCCAGTCCCACACCTCTGTGGTTTTCTCCACTATAATTAGAAATTACACTATCCAATTACAATCATCACAAGGCTCCACCACCTTGCACAAAACCTTTACCAAAAAGCAACCTTGCTTTTCTACCCAAGGATTCCTTCTATCCTTGTCAAAACCTAAGAGATATCCTCTCTTAAATCTGTGAAACAACTAAGAGATACCCTCTCTTAGATCATCAAGGCTTCACTACCTTGAAAACCTTTAGCAAAAGCACACTTGCTTTGCAACCCAGGGATCCCTTCTATCCCTGTAATACAACAGAGAGATATCCTCTTTTTAATCAACAAATCGAAACTTGAATGAAAAGAATATGACTCTAGAAGTCAAGTATTACAAATTGAAGCACTTATGAATATCACACTCTTCTCTCAAAGATGAAGCACTTTTGCAAACTTTGGAATATTTCGAATTTCTCTTTTTAGGATGTGTAACATATTGAAAAGTGTTGTTATGAAGTCCTTTTATAGGTGTATGAAGAATTAGATCAATGGGTCTTATCACAAAAGTTGTTACAAGTGATTAAAAATCAGTTTTGCAAAGTTGTAACAGAACAGTCTGTGTACTACATCTGTGTACTCGTGTTTTTCAAACCTTTTCAAAGCTCGTACACAGATTGGATTCTTTGTACATCTGTGTATTAAATCAAGTCTTCAGCTTTTTCAAACGTATACACAGATTGCATTCTTTTGTACACATGTGTATCTCTTGCGCTGTGCTTTAATACACATGTGTATACTTTGCGTACACAGATGTATATTAGAACATCAACCTAGATTATTCCAAAACTTCAATACATATGTGTACAACTCATGTGTACAGATTTTGGTTCCAGACCCGAGAGCTCAGGTTCGAATACACAGGTGTACAACACATGTGTACAGACAGATTTTCTTTTGTTTTTAAAACTCAACTTATCATACACATGTGTATGATACCTGTGTACAGAAAGGTTCTTTCTAAAACTTGAAATTTAGCTTTATATACACATGTGTACAACACATATGTACAATACACTTAATTTCTTAATCCAATTAACATCTTTTTGAAAAACCTTTCTTTTGAAAAACTATTTTGTTTATCCTTTGTAAAATTTAGTTTCTTCTTAAATTCCAAGTGCTTCACCTAAGGAATCAAGTGTGCTATTTTTACAATAGCATCTAAAGGATGAAATCTTCATTGCTTGATGCTTTATTCCTTGTCTATTGCTTTGTGTCCTTGTCCTTGTATCCTTTGATCCTTGACTTTCCCTTTTCATGAGAGATCTTGCATAATGCTTAACACATTATAAGTATATAATCAATATCAAAAAGCTTATGCAAAATACACTTTGTTTGTCATACATCAAAACATCAATGAGGGCTTAGTCTTACAGAGGGGAGGGATTTTAAAACAAATTTACTTTTAAATCCTTATAATTATTTATTTCAAAATGACAAGTGGGGATATTTTAGCCAATACATGTTTTAAAAAAAATCCCTCCCTCCCTTCCCTCCCCTCCCCTCTCCTACATTCCCCTTCAACCAAACAATACCTAAAGAGAAAGAGACATACCCAACCCATAATATTTTTCGGACCCCTTTTCTTGTCCTCTTCATCCCTTTTTATAGGAGAGGTTCCACAACCATCTCTCCCCCACTTGCATCTGTAATGATGGCAAATTTAATGCCATTAAATTCTCTTCACACTCCCACGGTTGGATTGAAAGGTGCTTAGACAATTTTCGGCCAAATCAGGGAGCTAATTGGGGGTAGCATGAATCAAGAAGGCTTCTCAGATGTTGTCCCCTCGCTTTTGCTCCAAAAAGATTTTTCTTCATCCTCTGTAGTTGTTGCGTGTTCCGGCTGTCATGAGCCGCAATCTTTGACTTCTCCTCCAATCTTGTGTCAGAAACGGAGTAATGAAGTAACATGGGAGAGGGGTTTCGCGAGGTTGCAAGGATATGGGTTGGAGACAGAGGCTGGAGTGATGGGACAACCATGGACGGCGATTATATGGGAATGGTGGGTGGCGGTTAGGGATGGGAGTAGGCTAGGCCGAGCTAGGCCCTATCATAAATAAGCTTGGTCTGCGTTCCAATCTTAAGGCCTGAGCCTGACCCATTAGCTTGATATAGGCCAATTTTTATGGCCTAAGCCTGGTCTACATCAAAGTTTGGCTTGACCTGGAATCTTATAATGAAGATATGTATATATAATTATATTTGTAAATTGTGAATATAATATGCAACAAGTCTTGTGGTCTAGTGGCAGAGTTGCATGAAGGCTTTAACAAGGTGCATAGTTCGAATCTCACATGAAGCATTTTTTGAATTTCAGCGGAGCGGAAATTTTTAGCCACAGGTGCGTGTCATGTGCGAGTGGGGAAGTGTGTGGGACTTCGGGAGCCGCAATATGGGGAAGTGCATGGGACAAAAAGGAAAAGAAAAAAAGAGAAGCATAAAATGAAAAAAAAAAGTCAGAAAAGAAGAAAATAACAAATTAGGCACAATCCCATCAGGGATACACTCCAAGCCCATCAGAAAAGAAAAAAAAGTCCAACTAATTAGATAAAACACTGATGACCATATTCAGATGCATGATCCATAAATAAATAAAAAACAACGAAACCACAATTTTTCATATTTACCTTTCAAAATAAGACTGAATAGTAAGATCCATAAGAGCCTACTGCAAAAAATCCCAGCCCTTATGTTGAACTTATATACCAAGTAGAACAAATAAATTACCTACTTGATGGCATATGAACGGGTACATACCGACTCAAGAGTCTCAGTGAATAAAGAAGAAAAACTGGTCAGTGCCTGAAAAACTCCAAGCAAGCTTGTCTGTAGAGGCTGCTAGTTCCATTTTTTTCTCAGCAAGCGGGTCTCGTGCGTCCAAGCCTTGTCCATTGTCAGGCACAGAGTCAGGAAGGCGAATACCAACCATAGAATATGAGTTCTAAAACATCTTTTCTAGGTTTCGCGAGATGAAGATTTCTTCTCAAGTTCCTTAGAAGCAGTCTCAGTTCGCTTTTTAATCTCGAACTCTTCAGATTGCTTCACAGATATTACATGGGCAACATTGATAAAGCTTTTGATGGCTTCAGTGGCAACTGTGTCTGGGACACGATCAAGAGCAAGCTGCCATTCATCCCAAAAGGAAAATATATCATATGGTTCCTTGCTGTTGTTGATGTTGTCATTATCGAATGGAATAAGGTTGAGCTTAAACCAACCGTGTAGAGATAGTATAAAGTCCTGTTGAAATTTAATAATGCGGCAAAAACTGGATTGCCAGGATGACACAGCTGATTCAAGATCCCAAGTTGCCTGCCTGTGCAATCCAGATGTTGAGTGACCTCTGGATGATCGGTTCACAAGGCCACAGACTTGCTGCACAATGTTGCTTTGAATTTCATGGTACTGATGCATTGATCTCCATATGTACATGATTCTGCAGTTAATGTATCACACATATATGAGAACAATCCGTGAGCAGGCATCCCATCATTAATTCAAACCAATTAGGTAAATAATAGATCCTATGCAAATGTCATCGAACTCTACCTCTATGTATTTTATAACACTTCTATCACAAACTTTTTGTAAAAGAATAATTTCGTAGATAAATATATTCAAATGTTTTCTCTGCATTAAAATATGTGTAAGAATGAGAAAAATACAAATTACAGTCACATCAGCCTATAAGAAGACCAAAAATAACTTGGTTAACAAGTTTTAATTGAAAGTTGAACTGCCCCTGCATGTTCGATTCCAACCAAGAGGCTTTACCAAGAATCATGCTACCATGTTTACTCACATGTGACCTGGGGTTTTTCAGCTTTACATTGGTGTTATGGGGTATAAGTTAGATCTTCAACCATTAGGTGATATCTATATCTATATCTATATAACATCTATATAACATACAAATGAAGGTCACAGTTTGGGTAATTTTTTCCACCTGGCAAGCTCACGATGGATGCCTTCCACATTACACTTCACCCAAAAATTTGCCAATTCAAGAAATTGTTTTCAAAACTCTGGGTCCATGTGCTTTTCACGTTTTTGAAGGGGCTGGATTGATGCGTAAAGGTTTTTTTTTTGGGACCCGTATCATTATTTCAAAATTCAAATTTGAAAGCAGATATCCTTTATCATCTTCTTTCTTCTCCTTTCAGAATGCATCTCCCTGTCCCTCTTCACTTCAGCTTTCTATTCCTTCTCTCCTAGACCAGGCAATGTTCACCCGCTATCCGGTTGTCGTCCGGCCACGCCTGAAGAGAAGAAGTGGATCACACGTTAGAGCTCATCATCCCGCTCACTTTGGTCCGTTTGATTTTCCGCTAGGTCACTGTCACAACCACGGGTAAGGGTTCCAACCACCGCCTACGGTGGTTTCCACCATCTTTCCTTTTCTTTGAACTTCTTCTTCCTCTTATGTCAGGTAAATCATACCCTTTTTCTTCCTCCTTAATTTTGTTTCCTTTATAATCTTACCTTGCTTCATTTTCGATTTCTTCTTTGCTTGATGTGTTTGCTTATGCATATTATAGGTTGGATTATTTGCTTGTGGGTTGCGTGAGTTCCTCTTCCCGCTCAAACAAGGGATAAGGCAAGGGTTTGCCCACTTTGAAGTTTCCATCTTTCCTATCCATATTCTTTCTTTTTATATATATCTATACAATGGAATGTGGAAACAGTTTTTCGGTTTTTTGTTGGAGGAAACAAACTTGAGCTTCTTTTGTCTAAAGAGCTGTGAAATTCATCTTTTGCTTTACCACATGATGTACTTAGAAAATTACATGTTAGTGCAATGGGCTTGTCATTGTATTTTGTTGTTGGTCCAAGGAAGGAGGTTCAAGTGTACCATGGTGCTGGAGTAAAAGGGAGGAAATGTCTAAAAGAAATTTGGAAAAGTTGGAAAATGGTTTTCTATTAATGATAATTTAGTTATTATTTTGGTGCAAGGTTCTTTATTTATTTATTTATTTATTTATTTTTTATTTGTTTGTCTTTTGGATTTTGAAGGTGGTAGTGGATTTAGTTTACTTGGAGTTTCTTTGAAGGGATTATTTGCGGTTTGTTGGGTTTTTTTGATGAATGC
The DNA here is from genome assembly GCA_035048595.1 of Echinosophora koreensis. Taxonomy (NCBI): domain Eukaryota; kingdom Viridiplantae; phylum Streptophyta; class Magnoliopsida; order Fabales; family Fabaceae; genus Echinosophora; species Echinosophora koreensis. The sequence continues at coordinate 2,258,579 of JAPCYP010000073.1, read as the reverse complement.
TGATCTGGGGTTGTCATCTGCTGCAAAGTGCAAACTATTACCTCTTCCAAGACTTATAAATCAAATCCCTTATTGTCTTTATTTCTTTGTCATATTACTATTGCAGGAACTGTTGTGGGTCAGGGGCTTTCAATGCTATGTTACCCATTGCAAAATGCTATGTCTTAATCATAACTATTCCCTATACTTATAATGATGTTAGCTAATTCTTTTTGTTTCTTTGGATTGTCTTTTATATGCATTTTGCAGCTGAGCAAGAGTTTAGTGAAAGTGAAGATGTTACTGCTTTCGTAAGTAATATATTCTCGATTTCTTTTTATTCTTTATTTCAGTAGACTGAGATTTCTAAATTTGTGGATTTTCTTTTATTATGTTGGGTCAGGCTGTCAGTGCAGCACACTCTGAGACATTAATGAATTTTTTACTTTTTTTCTACCAGGCTGTAATGATTTTTTTGCATTTTTTTTCTGCACTGGCTGAGTTATTGCTTCCATGTTTGTCTCCTTGAGGCATGTTTCTGTATTGACATCAAATTAACATTAGTTTTCATATCGCATTTATTGTATTGTATTGTTGAATCTTTTCCAAAGTTGAAATTTGGCAATGGTGAGAGTTTCGATCCAAGGAATGGGAATTGCCATTACTAATATTCTATTTCTTATCCCTAACTTCCTCATGATGTATTTTTTATCGAAGTTTCGATATGGAATACTCACTGGATTCAACTGTGCTGGAAAATAGCCCTTCAAAGTGGAAATGTCTCTTTTGTGGCTCTGTTAAGTATATGTATATGTGTGTGTCTATGTGTGTGTACCTTTTTAACAGTTCCAATCCTGTTCAATGGCTTCAAATTTTTATGAATTGGAATTTTGACCATATATCCGGGATATATCAGCCATGTTTCACTTTATATCTATTTTCATAATCTGATTATAATTTGTCTCATCTCATTTTTAGTACTCTTATTTCTATGGTAGGTGATGTGTATCATAGTGATGTTCACCAACCATATCTCGTATGAATTACGAGATTCTACAACAATATAGCATCCAATTATCCAAATACTGTCCAGTTTTTCTGTGTGTGGATATAGAAGAAGAAATTAATGTTGTGCACTGTAGTGAATGTTAGCTTGAGTAAAAAGAATCTTATGAAAAATTGTGTTTTGAAATGATTCTTTCTATTGCCTCTACTAGACCATCAGTAGTCAATACAATAAAGAACTTGGACATTAAAAATGTTTCTGATATGTTAATATGTTAATTGATAGTATTAATAGTTTTGTAGATTAGGAATGCCCGTTATTTTCCTTTGTTACCCAGAGTAAAGTGATTATGTCAAAATTTAGTCAACTAATGACAAGAATAAGTATACTTCTCTGCTAGGCTTGACTTAGTTTAATATCATCTACAGGTTATAGTTCAATACTTCTAATAAGTTACTCTCTAAATTTTACCTTCTGGACATTATCATTCCACTTTCATGCTATTAGCAATCTGGAGAGGCTATGAGATTGCCATTGCCTACTAAATTTCATGTGTGTTTGTGCATCTGTCAAAATTAAATGCAAAAGAATCCTGCTGGCGTTTATTAGATTTTGGGCCTAACTCAATCCCAAAAGCTAGCTCATAGGATGAGGATTGCCCTACTACTTAAAAGCTCTTATTAGATACTATCTCTAGTCAATTTAGGTTTTTCCTAATACACCCCCTCACGCCTAGCAATATTGGGCATGGTGCGTGGATAACATGGTAGGTGGCCCAATATTGAGAATGATCGAATAGAAAGATAGAGAGAGAGAGAGAGATTCTGTAACTGTATTTCTGTTCTTGATATTATGAATCACTGAATACAGTGTGAGGCTTTATGTAGCTTTCAGGTAGCTAGCCTATACTACAGCTGTCATAACTGAATACAGTTATGAGATGAGTGTACAAATACTACTAACACATACATATACTCTAATAGCCTCCCCTCAAACTGAAGGTGGTTGCTGAGAAGGAACCACTTTGAGTTTGGTCCTCAATTCAGCAAATCTGGAAGAGGAGAGTGGCTTGGTCAATTAGTTAGCTAATTGATCACAGCTGGGCACATGAATGACTTGGAGGGCTTTGGAGATGACTTTCTCTCGGACTAAGTGGATATCAAGCTCCATATGTTTGGTCCTAGCATGTAGGACAGGATTGTGTGCAAGTGCCACAGCACTTAGGTTATCACAGAACAGTTTTGGTGCTGAAAAGGGGATGCCAAGTTCAGTTAAAAGTGACTAAATCCAAGTAGTTTCTGCTGTAGTATGTGCCATGCTCCTATACTCGGCTTCAGTGCTGGATCTTGCTACAAGGGGCTGCTTCTTGGAGCTCCAGGAGACCAAATTAGGCCCAAAAAAGATACAGGAGCCTGAAATTGATCTTCTATCATCAGGATCACTCCCCCAATCTGCATCACAGTATGCATGAAGAGTAAAAGGAACTGAGGGTGCTGCAGGCTGCAGAAGCAGTCCATAATTGACTGAACCTTTGAGGTATCTTAATATCCTTTTTACTGCTTGTCAGTGGGTGTCCAAGGGATTACTCATGAATTGGCAGACCTTGTTAACACTGAAAGCAAGGTCTGGTCTGGTTAAAGTGGCATATTGGAGAGCTCCAACAATAGATCTATACAAGTGAGGATCAGGTAGAGTGTCAGTTCCAAACTTAGAGAGTTTACAATTACTAACCATAGGAGAAGAGATTCCCTTTGCCTCTGCCATGTTGGCCTTAGTTAGGAGATCTCTAATGTATTTGGACTGTGTGAGCAGAAGGCTACCATCAGATAGATGTTTAACTTCTACCCCAAGGAAGTAGTCAAGATTGCCAAGTTCTTTAAGAGCAAATCTATCATTAAGTCTCTGAATTAAGTGCTGAACCAAAGTTGGGGAAGATCCTGTGATAATTATATCATCCACATACACTAGAACATAGAGAGATTCAGTACCCTTTGAGTAAATGAAGAGTGAAGGGTCACACTTGCTGGTTTTAAACCCAAAGGAAAGTAGTGCAGCAGCTAGACTTTCATACCAGGCCCGAGGTGCCTGTTTTAGGCCATAGAGGGCCTTGTGCAATCTGCACACAAGAGTCTTGTTAGCGGCTTCAAATCCTGGTGGTTGCACCATATAGACCTCCTCACTAAGAACACCATTTAGAAAGGCATTATTCACGTCAATTTGCTTAATTGCCCATTTATTAGTGAGAGCAAGAGTGAGAAGAAGTCGGATAGTAACAGGTTTAACAACCGGGGAAAATGTCTCATGGAAGTCAAATCCATGTTGTTGGTGGAAACCTTTGGCAACTAACCTTGCCTTGAACTTGTTGATAGTTCCATCAGGGTTTTCCTTAACCCTAAAGACCCACTTGTAGCTTATAGCAGTCCGATTTGGAGGGAGGGGTACAAGGGACTAAGTTTGGTTCTTAAGGAGAGCCGTATACTCATCCTTCATGGCAGCAAGCCATTGAGAACTCTGCAGAGCTGATTTTACAGAAGTTGGCTCAACATGACTGAGAAAGATTCTAGGTTGGGAGTGGCCAGTTTTTGACCTGGTTAGCATAGGGTGAATATTAGCAGGTTGGGAGGGAGGAGGAGGTGAGGGAGAGGGGCTTGACACAGGACTGAGCACAGGATTTTCTTGTGCAGCAGATGAAGAGCTGGAGCCTGATAGGTGCTGGACAGGAGAAGAAGGATTCATTGATGAGGAGTTGGAAGAGATGGCAGTGGCAGGTGAGTGCTGCTCAGGAATGGAAGAAATGGGTGACAGAGGAGAAGGACGAAGAGGTGAAGTAGGGGGTGGACAGTGATAGGTTCAGCAGACAAGGGAGGTTAAGTGGGAACAGGAATAGTGGCTGGATAGGTTGAAGAAGGAGGAATGTTAGAGCAAGGTGCAGTGGAAAAAAGAGAGGTGTAGGGAAACCTAGTTTCATTGAATAAAACATCTTTGGAAATGTAGATACGACCATTAGAATCAAGGCATTTATGTCGTTTGTGTTGAGGTGAAAGGCCCAAGTAGACACATTCAGAGGACCTAAATTGAAGCTTGTTTTGATTGTAGGGTCTAAGATGAGGAAAACAGGCACAGCCAAACACTCTAAGTGTTAAGTAGTCTGGTAGTGAACCAAAAGGGCATGAAAGGGTGAAGAATGGGAGGTGAGAGCTGCTGTAGGCAGTCTGTTGATAAGGTAAACAGCTTGTGTAAAGCTATGATCCAAAAACTTTAGAGGGATAGAGGCGTGGGAAAGAAGAGTAAGTCCCATTTCCACAATTTGTCTATGTTTCCTCTCTACTGTCCCATTTTGATGGGAGGTGTGAGGACATGTTAGTCTATGAATGATGCCCAAATCAGCTAGGTATTTGGAGAAGGGACGAAATTTTCCTCCCCAATCTGTTTGTACAGACTTAATAGAAGCTGAAAATTGAGTGGATATAAGGGTAGAAAATTGCTTGAACGCATTGAGTGCATCAGATTTTTGTTTAAGAAAATAGATCCAAGTGAATCTAGTGTTAGCATCCACAAGGTAATGTAGTAATTATAACCTCCAGAGGAGTTAAAGGGAGCTGGTCCCCAAAGATCACTATGAATCAACTCAAGAGGTGCAGAGTGAGTAGAGGGGGAAGGGGCATGTAATCTGTGAGATTTGCCTATACAACAATCATTACAGAATTCAAAAGATGTTTTATTCAATGTAGGTATATTACAAAGTTGTAGGACAGCTTTTACAGCATTGTTGTTAGCATGTCCAAGCCTAAGATGCCAAGTGGCTAAAGTGCTAGTGGCAGTAAAGGAAACAGGAGAAGACTTAGCTACTTGCTCAATAGGAGCAGAATGACAGACAGAGTGTTGAAAACAGAAAGATGAAGGCTTCTTGAGATTGTTGATATTCTCGAAACTGTATAAGCCATCACCTCCAAGGGAGCCTTGAAGAAGGATACGATTAGAACCCTGTGATTTAACATAACAGGAGAAAGGGTGAAATTCAAAGTACACATAGTTATCACGGGCAAATTTAGACACGGAAACTAAGTTTTTAGTGATGTTAGGTACTAAGAGAAGATTTTTCAAAGAAAATGTGATTTGAGGTTGGGAAGGGGAAGAAAAAATTGACGAGCCAATTGAGTTTACAGATAAACCTTGTCCATTCCCCATGAGAACTTGGTCATGTCCACCAAAGGGAATGTTATGAGTGAGGTTGTTTGGATCTGCAGTTATGTGGTGAGAGGCCCCTGAGTCAGGAAACCAAGCCTGATTATCAAAGGTTTCTTTGCAGGGGCTCTTAGGTGTTTGGCACAAACTGAGGTTGCTGCATGTTTAGGTGAGCACTAGGCTGCTGATTAGGCCTCTGATAGACATTTGGAGGAACCTGATTGTACTCAGTATTCTGATGCTGCATCGATTGCTGAGTTTGAGAGGGATTGAATTGTAGTTGGTGTGAAGGTGGAGGCTTCTGTGACTGAACAAAGGATTGATCAAACCTGTACCAGCAGTTGTAGGCATCATTGTCGCAACCCAAAAATCGCGACGAGGACGGCGATAAAAAGATATTTTAAGAAAAAAGTAGAGTCACCACCAATTTTATTTATTTTAGGTAAAAATTGGAAAAACCTCTAAAAATGGTCTTTGGAACCAAAATTGAGTTCGGGAGTCAATTGTGCATAGGGAAGGATGAGGACTTAACCCCAATGCATCCCTAGTACACCCGTTAGAAAAACAGTGACCCAAATTAATTGTGCAAATAATTAATGAACTTACAATATTTATTTTAACCCTTTTAACATCAAAGGAAATATTCCATTTTTCTACTAAAAAAACATTGTGAGATTTTAAAATAAACACTTACCTGATCGTCATGACACACTCCGAAGAGGTCCAATAAAGAATAGATTAAGCCTCCAAAGTGAGGCCCCATATTCACTGCTGAAGCTTTTAAAGGAATAAACCAAGAATACATGTCACTTGGGGGGTCATGCCTTAACACGATACTCACATAATGACTTGCCTTCTTAGATATGTAGCACATAGGATCATGACTCTCATAGCACAAAAGGACCATAATCAAAAGGGAACCAAAGCAACGAAGATCATTCATCTCATGAGAATATCTCAAGGCAATATTACATTCAGAAAAATTATAAAATAAAAATCATCCAAATTGAACCATAACATAAGATATATAATGTTCATAAAACCAGTTAACTAATCACTAGAATCCCTCTTTAAACAAAAAAGGAAATGTCACAAAATAACATGAAATCAGTTTTTTGCGAGTACCATTGGACAGATTCAGACACCCATTAATAACAAAAACAGATGAGAGAAAATCGGCCATGAATCAACCATGTTTTAGGAACAATTGGTTTCTTCTCGAGTGGATCATACAACCAAATTGAAGTTCAGCCTTTCACCAATAGAAGGACAAAATTGCTAAGCAACCATCATATCAATATTCATAGAAATTGAGTAGTGAAAAGAGCAACTGAGAACAACTCCAATTCACTTTGACAATTTATCAAGCACGTTACACTCATGTGAGGGCCAGCAAGAAGATGACATCGAATTCCTTAATTTTATCATAGTAATCTTATTCAAAAGCTAACATACAACCAAGACACACAGATTGAAATGTCATATTAAAATAAGCAAGCATTTTGACACCCCTTTCAACTCAGTTTGCAAGGTGTAGTGAATGGATTTCTAAATAATGCCAATCAACAGGAAAAAGAAGGAAATACATTGATTCTCATTCACAAGAATGGCATAAAAGAAACTAAATTAAAAACAAAAGTGTATTGAACCAAATGATTATGTATAGACAATCTTTGATATTCAATTCCAAGTAATTCCTTTACACTCACAATACAAACTAAATCTTATGAAACTCTCCTGAAAGTACAAAAAAACATCTTCTTTCTTATCCCTCAAATACAAGAACCTTCACAGAAAAAATTCCAGAATACAAAACACTCTCTCCTATTTTTACAAGTTGCCTTCTCTGTTTATTCCCCTTATGTGATATTCTTCTGCCCTTTTTATATTGATTAACTCTTGTCCTCTCCCTTTTTCATCTGCAAATCAAAGAAATCGCAATTAATACCAAGATTTGAATCAAATATGGAAAGGAAAGACGCTCACCTTGCATGATTCGGATTGACAGATATGGCTAACAAAGAGAAAATCCCTGTTTGTGCGTGAATTTTTATGGAAATGGAGACTAGGAATGTGACTGAGAAAGGAAGGTTTTGATGGAAGATATGATTTGAGGAGGGAGAAACGAAATTGGCTCAAGGGAAGGGGAAATGGTGCTGCTAGGTTTCCAGAGAGAAGAGGGAAACGTTTCTGATATTGTGAGAAAGAGAGTAGGGTAAAATGTGGGTCTGGGTCATGGGTTAGCATGTGGGTAATGGGCTTGGCTGGTCTGACCCAATAATAAAACAAAAATAAACCTCAAGAGATTACCATCAAATCTTTTTGTGTTTTTTTTTCTTTTATAATTTTTTTGGACTTTGGGATAAATAAAAACAAACATCAAAATTAAATGACAACATTTTTGTAATTTTTTCTTTTGCGTTTTTTTAAATTTTTTCAGATTTTAGTGAAACTAAATAAAAGACTCGGTTAAAATGGAGTGTTCACAGTTGCCCCTCTTTACTTGTTACTTACTAGAAATCATGAAGAGTCGTGACTCTTTATGTCATCATAGTAAGGAACTAGTAAAGAAAAAGAACACACATTTTGTCCTGGAATGCATGCGACTATACAAAGAGAATAAATGCAAATGATGCAGGCACAACGGTAAATGACAAAAAATTAAAAGTATGATGGGCCTCTGATCCCGAAAAGTAAATAACAGAAAATTAAAAGTGCAGTGGGCCTCTGATCCCGAAAATTAAATGACAGAAATTTAAAGTTGCAATGGGCCTCTGATCCCGAAAAGTAAATTTGCAGCGGGCCTCTGATCCCGAATGACAGAAATTTAAAAGTGCGATGGGCCTCTGATCCCGAAAAGTAAATTTGCAGCGGGCCTCTAATCCCAAAAAATAAATTGCAACGGGCCTCTGATCCCGAATGACAGAAATTTAAAAGTGCGATGGGCCTCTGATCCCAAAAAGGAAATTTGTAGTGGGCCTCTGATCCCGAAAAATAAATTGCAACCGGCCTCTGATCCCGAATGACATAAATTTAAAAGTGTGAAGGGCCTCTGATCTCGAAAAGTAAATTGCAGCAGGCCTCTGATCCTGAATATTAAAAGTGCGATGGGCCTCTGATCCCGAAAATTAAATTGCAACGGGCCTCTGTTCCCGAAAAGTAAATTTACAGCGGGCCTCTGATCCTGAAAAATAAATTGCAGTGGGTCTTTGATCCCGAAACAAGTAAGCCATGAGCCTTAAGAATAGACCATTGAGTCTAAAAATAGAGCCTTGAGCCAGAACATTTTATGGTTGGGCTATGACCCGAGAAATTGATGCAGTGGACCTTGAGTCAAAACAAGTAAGCCATGAGCCTTAAAATTAGACCATCGGGTCAGAAATTTTTTATGATTGGGCCATGACCCGAGACTTTTCAGCAATGGGCCTTGAGCCAAAATGAGTAAGCCATGAGCTTTTAAAAAAAGACCTTTGAGGCAGAAAAAATTTATGTTGGCCATGACCCGAGAACGCAATGGACCTTGAGTCGAAACAAGTGAGCCATGAGCCTAAAAATAGAACCTTGAACTAGAAAATTTTTATGAGTTGGGCCATGACCCGAAAATTTTATTCGGACACTTGACCCCTTTTTTTTGTTTTTAACAAAGAAGAGGCTTTAGCCAAGAATGATGAATTAAGCTATGTGCAAGAAAATTTTATGAAAAGGGGCTTTGATCCAAACAACTTTTTGAATTGGGTCATAAGCCAAAAACTTCTGCTGTGGCCTTTGAGCCAAAAACATTTATAGTGGGCCCTTGAGCCCAAAATATTTGTAGTTGGCCTTTGAGCCGAAAAGAAATGAGTCTTGGGTCATAGAAATACAACTCTTCTTTCTCCTTTTTTCTTTTTTTTTTTTTTTTTTTTTCTTTTTCTTTTTCCCTTTTTCCCTTTTTTCTTTGAAAACATTCACACTTATAAACCAACTCGACACAGAGTCACACAAAAGAAAATTTAGGCATGAAAAGCGACCTTGCAAATAAATTGAACCTGGTGCTTCTTAGCAAGTATCAACCAATCAAACCCGCCTTTGGACACTCCAGACTTCCTATCCATTTAGAGTCAGACCTTGTTCTTGCTGTCAATGTAGCATCTTAAACACCACTTGTATTCATCTTCCCTTCCTTTCCAAGCATCAAATTGAAAATCAAGTAGGCTCATAATCTCGATTGCTTCTTGAGAACATTATCTACCACCTCCACTCAAGATATTTGAACTTTTTGTGACTTCAGTGGTCCCTCGAGAGAATGCCATTAGATTGTTGAACCATACTGTTAGACCTATATTCAATTATCCTAAAGCATTACCTAATGAACATCCATGGAATTGCAAGTGTCTCAAGAAGAAAATTGATTAGAGACATTCTTAGAGGGCTTTGCAGGTTTGACTGCAAGGAATAGAGAAGAGCAAGATAAAAATGGGTGTTTCTCCAAGTGAGTTCCTTTGATGGTCCTGGATCAAGATTTACTTATTGATGTGTTTGACAGCCAAAACATAATTGCCCCAGTTTAGGGTTAAAAAAAGCAACAAAAGGAGAAATTTCCCCAGTGTAGGGCTGAATCAATCAATGCGGAAATTTGCCCCAGTGTAGGGTCAACTCAAAAAATTGCACCAGTTTAAGATTGAATCAAGAAACGAGGGGAATTTGCCCCAGTGTAGGGCAGAATTGATCAACGTTGAAATTTGCCCTAGTGTAGGACCAACTCAAAATTTTTTACCCAGTTTGGGATTAAATTGAGGAACAGGGGGAATTTGCCTAAGTGTAGGGCGGGATTGACCAATACATAAAATTGCCCCAGTGTAGGGACAACTCAAAAAAATTGCCCCTGTTTGGAATTAAATTTAGGAACGAGGGGAATTTTGCCCCAGTGTAGGGGTGGATTGATCAACGCAGAAACTTGCCCCAGTGTAGTGCCACACTCAACCAAAATTTGCCTTGACATAGGAATGGGTAGAGAGTTGTCCCTATATAAACCCCTCTTAATTTTTTATTTGCCCTAACTTTTGCTTAGACCGCCCTTACGGGTTTTCAGCCTAACGGGCTTTTTTCTTTTTCTTAATTTTTTTTATGGAGCAAAATAATTCAAAAGAATGTGTAAATGCTTTGTCTCAAGATTAAGATTTTATGAAAATATGAGCAACCTTTCATTGATCCGAATGGACTTTTGAAAGCTTGTAACGTGGCCATGGTTAAGGGTTAAGAAACAAAAAGTATAAAAGGCTCAATCAAGTGTTTAAGGGTGAACGGGACCAAGGATCTTTGAATTTTCTTACATCACTAAGAGCATTGCTTGCCTTATCTTGCACCCAAAAATTTTCTTCTTTCCTTTTTTTTTTATTCATTTTTCAATCGAACTATGTACTTTGCCTACATACCTCCTTTTTTTCTCTCTTTTTTTTTTCTTTTCTTTTTTGTTTTTTCCTCATCGTCATCTCCTTCACATTTTCTTTTTTTCCTTCACTTATTATTATTGCAAGCAACCTTCAGTACGAGCCCCATTGTAGGGATGATCCTGGTCCAGGGTTATTAGAAAGAATTTTCAAGGGCCAAAAGGGGTAGCAAGGGATAATGATATTTTTTTTTAATGAAGGATAGAGAAAGATGGCCAATCTTCATTTCAAATCTTGGTTACTCAATTCGCATAAAGAATTAATCCTAAAACAAAACCAACCAATGGTGAAAATCACACCTTTAATTATTTGCTCCCAATTTTTTTTTTATTTTTTTTTTCATTTTTCATTTTCTTTTCCTTTTTCCTTTTCTTTTAAGAGGGGATTTAGGAACTTCTACCCGTCATCACAACACAAAGATCAACCAAAGGGTATAAAAATTGTAACACCCCCCTTGGGCATTACTTTGTAACACGTGCGAAACTAAATAAAACAGTTATTTGCTGGTTGCTTTCGGAAAATTTATTTACTTTAGGTCAGAAAACTCGGTTGTAAAAATTTCTTTCTGAATACTTCAACAAAGTAACAATCACATTAAACTTAATCATACGCATAAACTGGGTTTGTTCATAAATCAAGCCACCACAACATATAATTTTTCTTGAAATTATTTCCATACTGAGAAATACAAACCATACCAAGGATTTCAGAATCCCTTAAACCAATTTTCTCAAAATTACATAACACAAAGAAAAATCCTAAGCTGGTCACTCTATAAAACATCGACTGGATCTCACCACTATAACCAATCTCTGCAAAGACCGGGATTAGTATCCCCAATTGAAGTTAAGACTTCCTCTGCACCATCCACTACCAATACCAAGGTACAGCGGCAAAAACGAGTAAAACCTGATATATTGTAAGGGTGAGACACCAATATATGGATATAAGCACGATAACTACATGCGTGACACACAAAACAACATGTAGTCATAAAAATTCATACAGCATAAACTTCTCGGAATAACAAGTAAGTTACCAATGGGTTTCATCCCCAAGCAGTCATTGTCCTTAAAAGAAATTAATGACACTACACAGTTCAACATTTAACCTTATATCTAATCTCCCGGAGATTCACTCACCAAATAAATGAGCTGATCAGGCTCTTGAATGGCACATTGTCCAAACTCTTGGTACAATGGTCAACAACATAATGGCACATTATCCGAACTCCCGGCATAATGGTCAACAACATAATGGCACATCGCCCAAACATCCTGGCACGATGGTCAACAAAACAAATGGCACATCGTCCAAACATCCCGGCACGATGGTCAACGAATCAAATGGCACATCGTCCATTAAGGCACAATGGTCAACTCGAAATGGCACATTGACCATGAAGGCACAATGGTCAACTAAACATGAATATCACCATGATACCATGACTACTAAACACATTATAACATGAATATCCTCAAGATATCATGACTAACAAATAAACTATAACATGAATATCATCCAGATATCATGACTAACCACTACCGTATAACATGAATATCATCAAGATACCATGACTAACAGATACATCAAGACATGAAGATCATTAAGATATCATGATTAACAAATACTCTATAACATGAATATCATCAAGATATCATGACTAACAAATAATTCGTTACGTAAAACCCGTTTACAGAAAATCCTTTCTGTTGTCACTCTGTTATAAAAAGATAAACCATATTGAAATTCATTTTCTTTTGGAAACCCTTCTTTCCGAAATAACGTCTAATCTTTGTAAAACCATTTCTCCGAGAAACTCTAGTTCTTTTACTTCTTTAAAAACAAGATCTTAAAACTAATTCCATGTGTGAATGATTACTGCTGTTTTAACGAATGCGTTCCGTAATTATTTTCGGAATTCGTCATCTGTTCGCATTTTAAAAATGTTTTAAGTCAAAACTTGCTCTATTCCACTTAAATGATTTTCTAAAATCATAATTAAGTTATTTTCGAAGATTTCTTTCATGAAATAACTTTTTATAATATATTGGATTTATCCACCTAAAAATTAACGGTACAAAAATAATTTCACGGTTACGTCCTTACTGTAACCCATAGTTCGCTCTGACACCGATAAATCATTAAAATAATGATATTTTCAACTTTTTCTCATTTTCAAATAACCAAAAACCTAAGTAATATTACATTACTCTTTCTCATCAATTAAAATTCATTATCCCATAAAAACGTTTTAACACTCTGAACCTCATTTCTTATTGAGCACTGACCACTGTCAGGCTTTTCAATCCACAAACAGCATCAACGTTTCATCAACAATATGACAACAATTCACCCAGGCAGATCATGCATCAAAACATTGTAATACATAACTGCAATTCAATAACACTGATAACATAACAGCATCAAATAAATTGATAACAACCACATCCAACACAGGTAAATATTACAACCCACACATTAAATCACACACGTAATTATCGGGAAAAATCCCTCAGGTAAGCTCCCCTTACCTCTTGAAGTTACAGTTTTCCTCTCGAAGTTTTCCTTCCGATTCGTTTCCGATTCCTCCTCACAACTTAGTACAATCCACAACAATTATCCTTCATAGTAAATCACAACAACAAATTAACAATCAAACAACTAAATATACCTATGTTCCTACATGATGAGTTCGGCCATGACTAGCTAAATTAGCTAGAGATCTCAAAGTTTACCAAACTCTTGGATCAATGATCCTTAAGTATAAGAGATACATAATAAATTGTCACTTGATAAAGATTGGATCAAAAACTCCTCTAACTCAATTAGTTAGGGTTTCGGCCATGAGAGGGTTTTGTGGCTAAAGATTTATAAAATTCTTAAGTCTTTGGATTAGTGATCCTTAAGTACTTAAGACATAGGATTAGTGATTAATCAATAACGATTGAAAATCTTCCAAGTTCCTCCATGCATAGTTTCGGCCAAAGCATAAATATATGGTAAGAAATTTTGGTTTGATACAAGAACTTGGATTCAACATCAATACATATTAGAAAGATGAGATATATGATCACTTTCTAAAAATTAAACAAAAGTTCCTCCACACATTTTTTCTTGAATTCGGTTTTGACTAATTAAATGGGGAGGAAAACTTTGTTTGCAACAAACTCTTGGATTATGATAGTAGAGATGATAATAGGAACATAGAAATTGGTTTCACATTTTTAGGATTTTTCTATGATTTTCTAGAGAATTTCAAAGTTTCTAGATCTAGGAATTGAAAATGATGAACAAGGCATGGAATCATGAAAATAATTGAAGAACATGATGATGATTGAGTGATAGAAGCATGGTATACCTCTTGGAATTGAAAAATGAGCAAAGAATCCAACACTTTCTTCACAAAATCAAGCTATGTGACTTGGGAGTTTTAATGGAAAAATGGCAAAGTTGATGAAGAAGATGAAGATGGCCTTTTATAGGGATGTGGGCTGCGCCCAAAGTGGACCAAGGAGCAAGGAATTTGTGTTTCCTAAGGATCAAGGTGCAATTTTGATTAAGGACCAATTTGCAAAACTTAAAAAGTTTAAGGACTAATTTGCAATTTCCTCATAGTTAGTAATAATGAGCCCATGTGCATCATAAATGCATTCACATGGGTGAGTCACCTTGTATGACTCATTGGTAATATCCTTTAGCGGTTCCCGGAAATCCTGTATTCAGCTCCATTGTTTCCCCGATTCAATATAACGCCCGAATAAAATATAATATTTCACTTTTTAGTGAAATATTTCAAAATAACCAAAATTGTTGGAAATGAGATATAAAATCTATTCATTTCGTTCTCGGGTCAAAATTAGGTTTTCTGATCAGTAAAATCTTACTGTCAGTGAAAACGCAGACCGGGATCCGTCTGAATTTTCAACCGAAAATTTAACCATATACTTATAAAAATAATTATAATATGAATATGACTTTGGTTTTCCCAAAATCATTTTCTAAATTTCAGATAAAAATATAAACATTTATTTATATTTATACCGATATTAGAAAGCAGAAAAATCGGGATGTTACAAAAATAAGTCACCAAACTTTTATTGCAGGATAAAGAAAGATCAAACAAACCATGCAGGCCCATTACAATAAAACTTCAAGACAAACCAAATATAGAAAACAATATAATCAAACAATCTTTATGTGGCAATCACAACTCAACACCTGTCTAATCCTTTTGCTCAAACAATTCTTTGTCACTGGAGTGTTGGGTGGTGGGTCATCAATAACAATTGGAACTTCATTGTCTTGGACTAACTGCCGGTTCTCAACCATGCTGTAAATGGAGGTTCCCTAAAAAACCCAGACACCTTTGCAACTGGTTGTGCTCTACACAAAAATATTCAAACCACTCGGTATTGGGGATTGAGAGCCTCGGAAAAGGTGGTAGACCTGAGCTTGGACGACAATGCTTTCTTTTTTTGTTTTTTGTTTTTTGAGATTTGAGCCTTGTTGAGTGATGGTCTGCACAAGGTTAAGAGGGCACTGACAGGTGACTTGGAAAGATTGGATGCTCCAAGTTATGAAACTGTACTATTTCTTCTTTTCCTCCACCTCATTACTAAAGGTTCCTTCAACTCTTTGTCAATCAATTTCCATTATCTAAGTTTGATTGGTATCAACTTTTCTTGAAAGTACAAGGATTCAATTTACCCGCAAAGGAGTAAAGAATTTTTTTTTAAAAACAAAATTGACATGCAAAGGCATCACAATGAACAGCTTAGGTCCCAACTAGGTTGACACCTTAGCTTTCACCAATCATCTGCAGCACACCAAAGATTTGAACTTTTGAGGGAAAAAATGTCACTCATCCTTTTTCTTCTTTTTTTTTTTTTGTTTCATTTTCTCCTCTCCTTTTTTCTTCTTTTTTTTTCGAACTAAAAAAAAATCTAAAAGAAAATTTTACTACCTACTCAGATAGTCACCTTTTTTTTACTTTTCAATTTATTATGCCAAGATAGGCATCAACTTAAAAGGAAGTTTGTTTTTTCTTTTTTATTACCACAAATTAAGAATGCATGAGATGCATGAAATGAATGTCCTTTTTAAAAAAAAAATAATAAAAAATTACATGCAAACAAATGAGTTTTTATATTTTTTTTTTGTATGACGTGTATAGAAAACCCTTTCAACTCACAAGAAAAATGCATGTTTTATGCATGTGGTGAGTCTTTTTTTTTTCAAAGTTTATGAATGCATGAGATGCATGAAATGATTTTTTTTTTTGTTTTTCTTTTGATTAACACAACAAAGATAATGCACAAGATTTTTTAGAGATAATGCACAATGTGCACAAAAAATTGCATAAGATGCAAGGAGGAAATTTTTTTATTTTTTTTTTAAGAGAGAAGAGAAACATGAAATGTTTTTAAATTTTTTTTATTTTTTGATTGACAAGAATTTTTTTTTTTTTGCATAAGATGCAATAAGGAAAAAGAATTTGTTTTTTTAGAAAGATGCTCCCCTCGTGTCCTAGAATGGTCAGACCTAATGATTAGATATACCTTTAGTCAAGACTCTAACTTGGGGGTAGCCACTTAGGTTTGTAACACCCCGATTTTCACTGTTTCAAAATAATCGAAATGTGGACGATTATGTTTATATTTTTATATGAGTGTTAGAAAATTATTTTAAATAAACGGAGTTCATCACTCAATCCTACTTGAACGTAGGAAGCTACGATTAAAATTTAGGTTTGAAAGTTAGGCGAATCCCGGCCTGCGAATTTCACTGACAGTATATTTATACTGATCAGAAGACCTAATTTTAATTCGTGAACGAAAAACTTAAGGTTTCTATTTTATTTCCTATGACTGTGTGTTTTTAGAATTATTTCATTTACAGTGAAATAATTTAAGTTTTACGGGCGTAATACTCGATCGAGCGAACGACGGAGCTAACAACGGGATATTTTGGACTCGATAAGTGGATAAATCCTAAATTCTCTTAGGACTAAGTCTTCCATGTGAGTGGTTTGATGTGGCTTAGGGTTGTGTTAGCAATTTTTAATAATTGCATTTTGGTCCTTAAACTTATTCTTAATTGCACTTTGGTCCCTAAACTAGTTTCTATGATACACTAAGTGAAGTGGATCAATTTTTCACTCATCCAAATCATGTTGGGCGGCAGTTTTGAGGCCCAAATTTCGTGGCCAAGAGTTATTCCATGAAAACCAATTTCCTACTCTTAATTTCCTAGATTTTTGATTAAAGTCTTAAGCATTTTTTATGTTGCAAAATTTGGTAATGGACTTGGGCTTTTGCCAAGCCCAATTTCGCATGGCCCAAGCCTCCTTGTGGCTGCCATAAGCTCTTGAAGAAGCTAGGAGCTTCTCCATTCTTCCACATTCTTCTTCATCCTCTCCAAACTCTCAAAAACTCCATTTTTTTACAAGTGAAAAAGCTTGAGTTTTAAAAGGAAGTTAGTGATTCTTGCTCTTTTCTTGAACTTTATGAGGTGATTCTTACTCCTTATCATTATTCAATGCTATGTTCTTCACAAAGTTTTCTATTTCCATGTCTTGATCATTAGTTTCAATCTATGTTCATCACTTTTAAGTTTCTAGATCTAGAACTTTGAAAAATCACCATAAATCATAGAAAACTCCTAAAATTGTGAAACCAATTTCTATGTGCTTATAATCATCCTTACTATCATGATCCAAGAGATTGTTGAAAACAAAATCGTCCTTCCCTTGTTTCATGCCTAGGCCGAACCTATGTTCATGTGGGGGGATGAACTTTTGTTCATTTTTCATGAAAATGATTATGGATTCCTTCTATTTGGTACATATCCATGTTAAATCCAAGTTTTTACATTAAACAAAACTCTCTTTCTCCATTTATATTATTTGGCCGAAATTTATTTAGTGAGTAACTTGGATGTTTTGTTGGTTTTTATGAAAATAAGCTTTTGTATCATTTAGTGGACTTGTGTTCATGACAAATCCAAGTTGGTTTAACAAAATGAAAACCCTAACTTTGTGTACCCTTGATGGCCGAAAATGATGTCTTTGAGGTTAGGAGGTTTTTGATTTAAAACTTTGTTGTTTTATCCTTAAACCATTGTCTTAAGTGCTTAGGATCATTAGTCCATGACTTAAGCAAGCTTAGTGATTTTGAGCCACAAAACCCTAAGGAGGCCGTGACCTATTAAAGAGGATTAGGTGTTTGTTTTAATTTTTTTGATTGGTGGATTTGTGGTTGTTGAAGGTTAGTGTTTTCTGACGCGTACGTGTGTCGCCGATTTCCCGAAACCGTGTCAAGACTGAAAATCGGAGCTTGTCATTCTACAAGAGGTAAGAGGGGTTACTTGAGGGATCACTCGGATGGCCATGTGTAATTTGTTTGTGGTTCATATATGTTTATCTCTGTGGCTGTAGTGTTTTCTGGTTTATTTTACTGAACTATGTGTTTATAGCTATAAGTGGTTTATCTGTGTTTCGGTGGTTTATCTGCTTTTAATTGATTTAATTATCTGCAGTTGTATATTATATTGCTGTGATACATGATTTATAATTACGATGATGATGTTGAATGTTGTTTGTGAGGCCTGACAGTGGTCAGTGCACAACCGATTAATCAGATAATAGCTTTAATAAGCTGTGTATATTATATTCAATGTTTTATGGGAAATATTGGGATATAATGTTTGTGGAAAATATTATTTGGGAGAAATAATAAGTATTTGAGAAATATTATTATTTTAATGATTTATTTATAAAAAAGTGATTTATGGGTCGTATAGAGGGCACAACCGTGAAAATATTTTACTACTGCTAATTTTTACATAAGATATTCCGCAATATTATAAAAAGATATTTTGTGAAATTAATCTGCGAAAATAACTCAACCGTGAATTTAGAAATTGTTTAAGCGGAAAAAGCTAAGTTTTACCTTAAAATACTTTAAAATGACTTAACGACGGCAATTTGGAAAACCGACGATGGCAAGTATTTTAGAAACGGCAACAGTTTGTTTTTGATGAACTTCAAATCTCTATGACCCTCTTTTCTGAAAATGATGTTTTTCGGTAACTGGTGTTGATAACAGAAATCTTCCCATTTAATAAATTTTCCGAAATCAAGTTTTAAGTTGAAATTGTTTTAAAGAAGTTTGAACTTAATAACCGAGACGTCGGGATATTAAGGTTCGGTGTATGGTAGACTGGATAGCTACCTAAAAGAGATAAAACATTTTGAGATGTTTTCTATTACCACGAACCTAAGCCTGATGCATCAGTCTAGGGTTTCGTGATTGAGCACTCGGACTTTTAGGTCCTGTGTTGTTAATGAATGATTTTAAAGATGTTAAAACGATATTTGGTCTAAAGCCGTTGAGCTTTGCCAAGGAAAGATATAACACAAAGAGCAGTGTTGAAAGAAATATGTTTTCGAGCATGCATTTGGCAGACGTGCCACAATACGATATATGATTACCTTGCAGCGTCAGGTATTTCATGCCCTGAAGTTTTCATTGTGCCGGATGGACAATGGAACCCCATTCACGATGTTATCACTGTGCCACGATGTTGGACAGTGTACGATGGGTTTTGGACGTGGGCCTGTGACTATATGTCTGTGGCTACGTGCCGGGAGTCTGATCAACTCAAACACGAGGTCGGGATATCTCATGAGATTAAGTGAAAACGTTAGATGACGTATATGAAGTGTTCATGCATATTTTCAAAAGATGTTGTTTGGGGTGTGAAACCCATTATGCTTTGATGTTAATGTTATGAGATCGCAAATATGTATATGGGTACGTATGTGTGTTTTTTTGTTGTGTCGTGCATGTGGCTATCGCGTTACGTCCATATGTCAGTTTCTCACTCTTGCATGTTTTATTTGTGGTTTCTTTTCTGGGTTATATGTGGTGGAATTCAGATGAACCTCTTAAGGACTATGGCGTCTACAAGGAGAAGAATGTTTAGTTCGGGGCATGCTGATGCTGTTTCTTTTTGTCGTAGTGTTTGACCAGCTTAGGTTTACGTTAAGTTATGTTTTGGAAATAACATACTTATAAAGTTCAAGTGAGAAAACATATGATGCAATATAGTTGTATGACTTATATATATGTATATCGATATATCTAAGTGTGATTATGTGGACGTTGTTGTGACGATGTTGAAAAGAAAAAAATTTATCACCACATTTTGTTTAAGACAAACGTTGAGAAAACATTATTTTCCGAAAGAAACCAGCAAATAAAATCTTATTTTCCGCAAACGGGTAACCATGTGATGACCCGGGAGTAGGGTGTCACAAGGTTGATCTATCAGTGTACACTTCAGGACAGTTCTAGACCCTTAAAGGAGATGGTCCCCAGGTTACCCCTACCTTAAAAGATAAGGACCCGGAACCATGACCCTCGCCACAGGGACATATGAGTCACAATATGGTGGTCCATGATACCAGTAGCAACCTGAGCGGGAAAATCAATGACTGTCAGGAAAGCATAAGCTTCACAATAACACCATTGAAAGCCCTTCTAACCCTACGGCTTTCCATGACTCGGGTATAGAGCCCAAAAGTGTGTGAGGTAAGTGACTGTGATATGTGTGAAGGGAGCATACAAACCTGTAACAACTAAAAAAAATGCGCAATAAATGCACACATGTATATACAAAAAAGGGTTAGAAGTCATAACAAGATAAACCAAAGCAAGAGCATATTAAAAATAGGTTCTTTTTCAATTTCCATTTTCCATTTTTTCATTTCTTTTTATAAAGATCAAAACAAAGCAAAAAGGGGTATAATAAATAAGTTAAAATTTATTAAAAATTTGCATAAGTAATTTTAATGGGCTTGACTCTCTAAAAATTTCCCCAGTGGAGTCGCCATCTGCCACAACCCGAAAATTGCGACGAGGACGGCGATAAAAAGAGATTTTAAGAAAAAAGTAGAATCGCCACCAATTTTATTTATTTTAGGTAAAAATTGGAAAAACCTCTAAAAATGGTCTTTGGAACCAAAATCGAGTTTGGGAGTCGATTGCGCATAGGGAAGGATGAGGACTTAACCCCAATTCACCCCTAGTACACCCGTTAGAAAAACAGTTACCCAAATTAATTGTACAAATAATTAATGAACTTACAATATTTATTTTAACCCTTTTAACATCAAAGGAAATATTCCATTTTTCTACTAAAAAAACATTGTGAGATTTTAAAATAAACACTTACCTGATCGTCATGACACACTCCGAAGAGGTCCAATAAAGAATAGATTAAGCCTCCAAAGTGAGGCCCCATATTCACTGCTGAAGCTTTTAAAGGAATAAACCAAGAATACATGTCACTTGGGGGGTCATGCCTTAACACAATACTCACATAATGACTTGCCTTCTTAGATATGTAGCACGTAGGATCATGACTCTCATAGCACAAAAGGACCATAATCAAAAGGGAACCAAAGCAACGAAGATCATTCATCTCATGAGAATATCTCAAGGCAATATTACATTCAGAAAAATTATAAAATAAAAATCATCCAGATTGAACCACAACATAAGATATATAACGTTCATGAAACCAGTTAACTAATCACTAGAATCCCCAATCTGGATCCCCTCTAGCAAATGGCCCCTGCAGCATCCCTCATGCAACAATCAATGGTCCAAATTGCTCTCTCCCACCATCATGCATTTTTCATAAGGCCCCACATGCTGGAATTGGGAAAATAACACTGCTGCTGCACGGTGCAGCAGCAGGAGGGGATCCGAATATCTAGAATCCCTCTTTAAACAAAAAAGGAAATGTCACAAAATAACATGAAATCAGTTTTTGCGAGTACCATTGGACAGATTTAGACACCCATTAATAACAAAAACAGATGAGAGAAAATCAGCCATGAATCAACCATGTTTTAGGAACAATTGGTTTCTTCTCGAGTGGATCATACAACCAAATTGAAGTTCAGCCTTTCACCAATAAAAGGACAAAATTGCTAAGCAACCATCATATCAATATTCATAGAAATTGAGTAATGAAAAGAGCAACTGAGAACAACTCCAATTCACTTTAACAATTTATCAAGCACGTTACACTCATGTGAGGGCCAGCAAGAAGATGACATCGAATTCCTTAATTTTATCATAGTAATCTTATTCAAAAGCTAACATACAACCAAGACACAGAGATTGAAATGTCATATTAAAATAAGCAAGCATTTTGACACCCATTTCAACTCAGTTTGCAAGGTGTAGTGAATGGATTTCTAAATAATGCCAATCAACAGGAAAAAGAAGGAAATACATTGATTCTCATTCACAAGAATGGCATAAAAGAAACTAAATTAAAAACAAAAGTGTATTGAACCAAATGATTATGTATAGACCATCTTTGACATCCAATTCCAAGTAATTCCTTTACACTCACAATACAAACTAAATCTTATGAAACTCTCCTGAAAGTACAAAAAAACATCTTCTTTCTTATCCCTCAAATACAAGAACCTTCACAGAAAAAATTCCAGAATACAAAACACTCTCTCCTTTTTTTACAAGTTGCCTTCTCTGTTTATTCCACCTATGTGATATTCTTCTGCCCTTTTTATATTGATTAACCCTTGTCCTCTCCCTTTTTCATCTGCAAATCAAAGAAATCGCAATTAATCCCAAGATTTGAATCAAATATGGAAAGGAAAGACACTCACCTTGCATGATTCGGGTTGACAGATATGGCTAACAAAGAGAAAATCCCTATTCTTGCGTGATTAGCTCCTGAAAAAGGAAATGAAGATTCTGCACAAAATTTCTCTAGCGGCTGTTTGTGCGTGAATTTTTATGGAAATGGAGACTAGGAATGTGACTGAGAAAGGAAGGTTTTGATGGAAGATATGATTTGAGGAGGGAGAAACGAAATTGGCTCAAGGGAAGGGGAAGTGGTGCTGCTAGGTTTCCAGAGAGAAGAGGGAAACGTTTCTGATATTGTGAGAAAGAGAGTAGGGTAAAATGTGGGTCTGGGTCATGGGTTGGGTAATGGGCTTGGCTGGTCTGTCCCAATAATAAAACAAAAATAAACCTCAAGAGATTACCATCAAATCTTTTTGTGTTTTTTTTCTCTTATAGTTTTTTTGAACTTTGGGATAAATAAAAACAAACATCAAAATTAAATGACAACATTTTTGTAATTTTTTCTTTTGAATTTTTTTAATTTTTTCATATTTTAGTGAAACTAAATAAAAGACCCGGTCAAAATGGGGTGTTCACAATCATGCCCGTATTTGTCACAGAGTTGGCAAGTGAGTTTGGGGCCTCCACGGCCACGGTTCCTTCCACCAGGGCCTCGGTGACCACCATGAGACGGTTGAAACTCAGTTGAAGAAGAGGAATCCTGAAAATTTGGCCGCTGTGCTACATTTGCAGTAATTGAAGGAGTAGGCAATTCTTGCCTATACTTTTCGAATTGCGCATCTTGAACAAGAAGTAGTGCCTTAATGTCATCAACTGAAGGAGGCTCAATTCTAGAATAGATCATCATGATAAAGGAGTTATACTCCTCAGGAAGTCCTTCAAGGACTGCATCAATGTGATCTTGATCAGACACCGGGTCCCCAATTGCTTGCAACGAGTCAACTAGGGCACTAATGCGCATCAAGTATTCAGAGATTGAACGTGTTCCTTTCTTGATGTTCTTCAGTTCTGACCTAAATTGGCGAACTTTGGCACGAAGATGTGCATAGAAGTGCTTGTGTATCTTGTCCTAGACTTGATACGATTGCTTACAGCCTATGAATCGAGGGAGAGTTGATGGAGAAAGAGAGCCGAGAAGCTAGGTAAAAAGCATTTGATCCTGCACCAGCCACAATTGATAAGCTTTCGATTCAATCCCTAGGTCATGATTCGCCGGCGACATGTACAACTGCGGAATTACGGGATTGACGACGAACCGGTGAAGCTTATGCACGATTATTACAGCTTCCACCTGCTGCTTCCATAAGAGGAAGTTCTGATCATCGAGTTTCACAGAAAGTGTGGGATTAAATTTCATCGAAGAAGACGACGAGGACGACAGTTGCGAAGTCGGTTCCGTGAATGGATTTCTGGCGCCGGTGTGTGAAGGAGTCGACGCTGCCATAGATCAACAACGACGAAGACGACGAGGCCCAGAAAATAAAAGCTCAAGATTACCATATTGAGAATGATCGAATAAAGAGAGAGAGAGAGAGAGGGGAGGGAGAGAGATTCTATAACTGTATTTCTGTTCTTGATATTATGAACCACTAAATACAGTGTGAGGCTTTATATAGCTTTCAGGTAGCTAGCCTATACTACAGCTGTCATAACTGAATACAGTTATGAGATGAGTGAGATGAGTGTACAAATACTACTAACACATACATATACTCTAATACCCAACAATGGATCTAGGATAGCTCTGATACTATATTAGATTTTGGGCCTAACTCAATCCCAAAAGCTAGCTCATAGGATGAGGATTGCCCCACTACTTATAAGCTCTTATTATATACTATCTCTAGTCAATGTGGGACTTGGGTTTTTCCCAATAGCATTGATAAATCAAATATTTAACAAACTCTTTTTATTTTCTCCTATACACAAATGGAAACCTTGGGGGTAATATGAATCCTTTGATCTACCATGCAGTTGCAGCTGCATATGATCACATCACAGCACTAATGTGGCAAAACTAAGACCAATTATAGCTATTTGGTCACAAACAAGTGAGCAACATGCTTGCATAACCTGACTTTCCTTTTTTTTTTTTTCCTTGCCTCTTAATTAGTTATGAATTAAGAGTCATGTTTTCCTTTTGGTTATTTGTTTCTTCTATGTTTTGTTGACAGATTGATGTTCTGTTGAAGTGCAGAGTGTACAGAATGTGGCCACTTTGCAGACATATTTGAAACTTCTAAATTGACATGCTTGAGACTGTATCTTTGTGTGCATTGACAGATGCATGAGACTGTAATCTTCATCTGATAATGAGACTGTAATCTCAATGACATATGCTCAGGAGTAAAGAACTTCTCTATGTGATAATGATTCATGAACCAATACACTTGATGAATGAATCTTAATATCCATTAGAAATTGAAATTTGGTCCATAGCACTTGATAAATGAGTACTAGATGAGTTCTTCCTTTTTGAAGTCATGTGATACGGGTGTCACAAAGTGTTTATTATGTTTATTATCATTTGATTTAATTGTAATTTGGATTGCTGCCATATATTTTTATTTATTTTATAAAAGATTTTCTTATTTTATATCTTTCTTATTTTATTTTCTCTTATTTTATGTTCCTCATTGCATGCCAACACATTCTTTGAATACCCTGTGACTGAAATTGAAAAAAAGGTAGGTCGATAGACACTCCATGAAACAAGTACACTTTTGTACACAATTAGAAATAATATCACTATGAAGGTGTCATTTGCTTCACAGCTGATGTTGGCCAGTATGTCATGACTTTTATTTAGAATTCACTTGCTATAATCAAGATTATTGTGGTATAACTTGTGTTATACTTATTGCAAAAGGTGTTTGAGATTGTCAACTTTTGACCAGGGGAATTTGCTATACCCCATTTATCGTTTATGTTCTCCATATCTAATAACAAATCTAAATTTCATAGGGTATAACAGACTATCGATTCATAATATTGCAGAGCGAGGTAATTTCACATCTTTCTCTCATTGATTTAATAGCTATTTCACTTTGCTGATCAAGGTTCTTTCTCACAAGTTCTTAATTATACAAATTATCATGTAACTATACTCTCTTTCTCTAATGCAATATATCCCTTTCTTCCTATGCTAATATTGATGACAAATATAAATTTCACATTGCAGATTGATTAATGATATTGCCGAGGGAGGTAATTTCACATCTTTCTCTCACTGATTGAATAGCTATTTCACTTTGCTGATCAAGGTTCTTTCTCACAAGGTCTTAATTTTATACGAATTCTCAGGTAATAATACTTTTTTTCTCTAATGCAATATATCCCTTAGCATATTGATGAAGATGCTAAGGTTGCTGTTTAAAGTTTAAAAGGATTTGTAATTGCAATGTAGACTCTGTTTAAAGTTTCAGCTATGTTGAAAGCTCTCACTGTAGTACCCTTCAGTGTGGATGCTTTCATTACCTTTGCCTCAAAAATGAAACATTCTACCATATAAAATTCAATTTTCAAATGTACAAGCCAAGTCAATGGAAAAAATATTCAGGATTATAAGAAACCAATATTCCAAGCAATCCCTCCAGGAGAAGAGGTTCTCATCAAGTTGATTCTGTCATTAAATTGTCTAATGATAGAAGAGAGATTGGTTATGCTTTGAAACCATAGATGTCACCCCCATCACTATGTGTCATAGATTATACTTATTTATCAAAAAACTTGGTCCTTTAAAAGCATCTTATATTTATGATGACATATGTGCTTAATCTAATCTCTCTACGATTCTTAATTGTTTTTAAGGGTGTAAGGTTTAAATTGAGATATTGGAATGGGTTTGTAATTCATATATCCATTAAAATTGTTGTAAATATGTAATATGTAAGTAGTAGCTTTTTGTATTAGGCCCATTAGTCAGGCCCATTAGTTAGAGCTTAGGCTATATATTCAGATTAGTGACTGTACTCTTAACATAATCAATAATATTGAGAATACTTTTTACACATGGTATCAAGAGCTCCCGATCTTGGGGGTCTTGCTTCCGCGGAAAAACCCTAGCCGCCTTCTTTGCGGCCCCTCATAGCTGCCTTCATTGCAGCGTTTGGCACTGTCATTGTGCCCTTATCAATCGCAGGTGTTATCACCAATTACTGCTCATTAATACTGCTCAACGTTACTGTTCACACGATTACCGCTCACTGTTCACGCGGTACTGTTCATCACCGTCACTGCTACTGTTCACCGACCACTGTTTACGTGGTACTGTTCATCGCCATCACTATTCACGCGGACATTGTTCATCGCGAACACTGTTCACGTGTCACTATTCATCGTTGTTGCTGTCCGTGCGGGCACTGTTCATCAGATTGATTTTTCTCCTCTTCTATGGTAGAAACTGAAGCGAAAATCTGTCAAAATGACTTGGATCGTTTGCTGACCCTTCTTGACTCGATCAGTAAGCCTTCTGGTTCTTGTTCTCTGGCAATGACTGGTAAGAGTTTTTGCTCCCGCTCCTTTACTGCCTCTGGTACTATCCCTAAGGATGCTTGGATTCTTGACTCTGGTGTCACTGATCATATGACCTTCCATTCCAAATTGTTCTCCTTTTATACCTCACCTTCTAGTATTCAATCTATTACTGTTGCTGATGGTTCTCATACCCGTGTGGTTGGTTATGGAAATATTGAATTTTAATCTTCTTTAAAACTGGAAAATGTGCTTCATGTTCCCAAACTTTGCAATAACTTGATCTCTATTCATATACTTACTCGAGACTAAAACTGTGCAATAACTTTTTTCCCTTCTCATTGTGTTTTTCAGGATCTTGCCACGGGGAGGACGATTGGAATTGCTAAGGAACAGGGAGGGTTGTACTATTTGTCTGATGAAATAAATGGTTAGAAGGTGCTGTCTTCCTGCTTCCAGTCCGAGTCTCACTCTCCTGCATCACAGGCCTGGCTTCAGCATAAGCGTCTTGGACATCCTCCATTTTCTCTTATTAAATCCATGTTTCCGTCTTTGTTTTTACAACAATCTGTTGAGTCTTTTAAGTGTGATGTCTGTTAGTTTGCTAAACACCATCGTGTTTCTTTTCCTTCTAGTTTTAATAAAAGTGTTGAACCATTTGATCTTATACATTCTGATGTTTGGGGACCTGCCCCTATTTCTAATATTTCTGGTGCGAGATGGTTTGTTTCCTTTATTGATGATTGTATTTGAGTAACTTGGATTTTCTTGATGAAGGATAAATCAGAAGTACCCCAGCTTTTTGTTCATTTTTATCATATGATCCAGACACAATTTGGGAAAGGCATTAAAAGATTACGTTTTGACAATGGGAAAGAGTATGCCAATCATAACCTTTCAAGCTTTAATAGTAAACAGGGCATCATCCATGAATTTACATGTGTTGACACCCCGCAACAAAATGGGGTTGCAGAAAGAAAAAATCGTCACTTACTGGAAGTTGCTCGAGCCCTTCTCTTCCAAATGTCAGTCCCAAAGTCATATTGGGGAGAAGCAGTATTGACTGCTGCCTATCTGATTAATCGAATACCATCTCGTGTTCTAGGTAATGTTAGCCCTGTTCAGTTTATGCTCTCACACTTTCCTTCTGTTCATATCATGTAGAGTCTTGAGTCTCGGGTATTTGGTTGTGTTGCCTTTGTTCATGTTCATAAGCAGCATCGAACTAAGTTGGATTCTCGTGCAGTCAGATGTGTCTTTCTGGGTAATGCACCTAACAAAAAAGGGTACAAGTGCTATCATCCTTAGGAAATGATTTTGGAGAAAACAAAATCATATTTAGAACTTACTCTATGGTAGGAAGCTCTGGTTAAAATTTGGGTTTAAAACTCAGATGGAAGCCGGTCTACGTTTTTTTAACTGACAGTATAATTTTATACTGCCAAAAAACCCTAATTTGACCCGAAAACTGAAATTTGTAGATTTTTTATATTTTGTCCATGAGGAAGTCTACTTTCCAAATTTCTGATCAGAAATAAAAAAAATTATGGGTATTCGGGCGAATTTTGGGGGAAGTTCGAACGGAAAACAGTCGGTATTTTTCATTGATAGTAAGATTTTAATGATCAGAAAACCTAATTTTGACTCGTGAACGAAGCAAAGTAGATTTTTATCACGTTTCCAACAAGATAGGGTATTTTGAAATTTTTGTAAAAAAATTAAGAAATACGATTCTCGGGCGTTTTGGTTGTTTATCGGGTAATCGACGGGGCCGGGAACGGAGGGAAATATCTAGATATTTATTTGAAAATATCTAGATATTTATATTAAACTTAACTATGGTTACTATTAACTATAGTTAAGCTAACTTAACCTATGATCAACTATCGTTAATCCTATGTCTATAAATAAGCAATTCACTCCCTTCACTCCCTCATTCCTCTCCTCCTTGTGCCAGCCCCCCTCCCACATTTCATCTCCTTCATTTTTTCTTCTTCTCTTCACTTTTTCTCCAAGAACACCAAGAACACCATTTTGGATTTGTGAAGAACTTCATCAATTCTTGCCATTTCTTCAAGCTTCAAGTGGTAAAACCTCTTCTCCTTAATCATCTAAGTCTTCTCCTTCATTTATTTTTTTTAAGATCAAGCGATGATCATCAAGTTTTCATAAATTTCCATTCCTAGATCTAGAACTTCAAATAATTCTAGAAAATTGTAGAAAAATCCTTTTAATGTGAAACCAATTTCTATGATCTTGTTATGTCTTCTACTTTCATTATCCAAGAGCATGTAATCAAAAACATTTTCCTTCCCTATTTTCTCTAAGTGACCGAATATCACCCAAAAGAGGGTTTGATGATTTTGTTTTCATTTTTAAAATCTAATGCTTGATTTGAGCTCTCTAGTACCTATATGATCTAAATCCAAGAGCTTCAATCCAACTAAATTTCCTAGCCTATTTTTCTAATATGGGCCGAAACCCTAACCTTTGGTGTTAGAGGATTTTATTTTAAATCTTAACTTGAAACCATTTTATCTAAGTTAGTTAGGACTTTAGTAGTTAGAATCCAAAGAATAAAGTTGATAAAATAACCCTAAACCTATTTTCTTAGTATTGGCAGAACCTAGCCCTAAAGTGTCATAGATGGTTTTTGTTTGATTAATTATAGTTATGTTGTTTGGTTCAAGGTGATACTATTAAGCTGTGATAGCGAGGAACGTCGAGTTCGAGATTTCGGTGCTAACTCAGGCAGGGGAAGAACCAATCTACCATCGGAAATGGATAAGTAGTATTTAAATTATAATAATTGTGTAGGGCGACCTAAACCCTACTAGTGGTCGAGTAATCGACAAGACCAAAATCACATTGGAAGCTTTTTCGTGAAACCAATGATGATTTGTGGATTGTAGGTTTATTGCCGTTAGGATAATCTTATGATATTCGAGGTTGATTGAATTTATTGATTGTTGAATTATGTTGTGATAAATTGTTTATTATGATGTCTTGTGATACGTGAGTATTTGATTGATAATGTAGTATGTATGATCTGCCTGGGATAATAAACTGTTTAGTTGATGTTAGGGCATGATATGGGTGATTTAAGAGATGTATTTGGGTGAGTGAACTATGATGAATTAGTGATGCCTAGCCTTAGTGTATAGATGAGATATTGAATGAGTATTGAAACTTGTGGTGGAAGGTTGAGGCATTAGGCTATAATGAATGCATGTGGGTGAGATTCATCAATATAGATACGTTGAGGTACAAGACCGTGTGTGATGGAACACACGAGGTCGGGATAGTCCTTGAGTCCCTGAGATATGGCACTAATTGCACAACGGCATGAGTAGTTTGCAACTACTGAAATGGTGTATGGGCACCATGGTACTAAGTTACTTGCACCGGACCGATTGGACTACTGACTAATGACAGGAATATAGATGGCCAAGTTTGCATGAGAGTAAGAGTAGAGGAATCATATATTGGTTTAGGGTTGATTTGGAGTTTTGAGAGATGTTTGGGTTAGTGGTTATTATATTTATATACTATGTCCATTTTTCCACCTTTGATGATAGAAATGTGTCTTATCCCCTATTTCTGTATTTGTATATGTTTTGCTTATATGGATACGAGAAGATTTTACGGAAGATCCGGGTGATGACTATGTGGAGGAACTAGCTGAAGACTTCACCGAGGATTTTAATGTAGAGGAGTTGGACGAGACTCCTTATGAGCCAGACGCAGGAGGACGAGCTGTAGATGGAAGTAATAGAGTTTAAGTAAATAGGGCCAGTGAGTCTAGAACTATGTGTTTATGTCTCCGCAAATAAGGGTTTGTATAACGATGTACCTGCTAGGGATCTTACTGAGAGAATGCCCTAGACAGTGTTTTGGTATTGTATTTAAGTATGTATTTATAATATGACTTTGATGTTAGCTTTCATTGTTGGTCAAATTTTAATTCCTTCGCATTTTTCGATTTATAATCAATGTTAATAACACGAGGAATCTAAATAAATAACTAATGGCACAAGGGGCACAGCGGGGTGTCTCAATAAGCACCACTAAGAATGCTCTTAGATTGTCTAGAAAGATATAATTAATTTTAAATGGATAGGCACAACTAGGAATGCTGTGAGAATGGAAAAGTGGGATTGTATAAGGTGAGTGATTTGGGACTGGATAAGCACATTTTGCTGCTAACACAAGTGCAGTATATGCTAGATGATTACTTTTTCGAAACCATATCCCATGATGCATTGTGTTTCACAATGTGCTAAAGGATAAGGAAGCATTTAATGAAGGAGAGAATATATTGTTTTACTGACAGTTTGTATATTACAGGGGATGCTCAAAGAGGAATTTTTTTCCTTTCACTTTCTCATGTTTTCTTCGTTTCTAATTATGATTTATGATGCTTTCTAAATTTAGAGTTTGTATGTTATGCTGGGTTTGTGAATGGATTGGGCATGGATACTCTGCAACTTGGAGCCACACAGGTTTATCGTTTTCCATACCGTGCTCCTTCCCCGGGGTGGATTTGGAATAGAACTCGAAGCTAGACCAGTTGATGATGGAACCATATCTTCTCTTCAGGTTGTACATCCTATTCGTTGGCCTGATTCTCCTTGGTGTCTTCGGCAGGTAGTTATATTTTCCTTTTTCTTTCACCTTTCACACTCACTTTCCAGACTAAGGGTCCAAGTACAGAAATTCTACTCATTACCCCCTTAGTTATCTCTTCAATATGCTAAATCCTCAATTATCTCCGTATTTACCTTTCACACTTTCTATCTCATTTACTCCAAAATTGCTTTCATACTCCAGTTTCCCTCAATTGCATAGACTTATCTTGGGGGAGCACCGTTTCATTGGGAAAGTGGATGTGCCTCTGCCTGTTATATTATATATGTTCATATTCATATATTAGTGACATTTTATGCTATTATAGTTCTTTTTTAAGAAGGATGTAAAAAAAAAAAGGATGGTTAAAAGCTGACTTAGTTTTAAAAGATTGTAGCCTTTGTTGTTCAAGAGTATAAACTGGTATTTATATTTATGCACAAATTCAGATATGTGTGTCTTGAGGGATTGTGGTTCCATGTGTGTATCTCTTGCTTTCCTATGCAAGTAGTAGGACAGATGGATATGTTTTGCATTTTTTCTTCCACATGATACCTATATAAACTCCTAATTAAATCAATATTGCAACATCTATTTTTGACATCTTTATCTCTTTCTAAAAGATCAAGTTTTCTTTTTAGTCCTTCAGGTTGTCAAAAGAGTAACAATGAATGCACTAGCAGCCATCAGCAAGAATTTTAAGATGGCCTCTAGGCTTCTGGGATTGGATTCCAAGCATGAGAAAAGCTTGATGATTCCATTCAGGGAAATCAAGGCAAGTAAAATTGCAATTCTATCTTGTGATTATTATCATCTTTTTGTTCTTACAAATTACTTTTATTTCCCCTAATTTTCTTCAGAGTTCAACAACTCGAGTTCTAAATATAGTTCGATGAAAATGCAGGTTGAGTGCACCATACTTAAAGACGATGACACCTTGGCAACTTACGTTGCATTCAGTGTTCAACATGATAATGCCAGAGGCCCAATGAAAGGAAGGATCAGATACCTTCCTGAGATTATTTATATTCTAACAAATCTCAGTTACTAACAACATATAATTTAATTTACTACGCAGACTAATTTGTACAACTTGGACAGTGTAATGGCCAGTGTAAGTATCACTCTGACAGTAACTGGTTTTACAACAGGAGAGAATGTCTCAGTATAGTCAAATCCCTGTTTTTGATGAAAACCCTTGGCAACCAAACGAGTCTTAAACTTGTTAACTGTCCCATCTGGGTTTTCCTTCACTTAGAAAACCCACTTGCAGCCTATTGCTTGCCTGTGAGAGGGTAGATCCACTAGTGTCCAGGCGTTGTTTCTCACCAAAGCATCAAATTCCTACTGCATAGCATCTTTCCAATGAGGTAGTGTGAGGGCCTCTTTGGGAGAGTAGGGTTCTGCATGTGTCAGTAAGACTTGGGACACCCTAGACTTGGACCTAGTGACCATAGGATGATTGTTACAGGGCTGTGGTAAGGCTGCAGACTCTGAAGAGTTACTGGTGCTAGTTGCAGCAGATGGGGAAACAGGATATTGTGGTGTCAGACCAGAGCGCAGTGAGGGCAGAGTTGAGGTGTTAGAGTTGTTTGATACAGAGGTGGCAGGGGAGACATGATGACTGGAATGTGTAGGTGACAATGTAGGAGACTGGAGAGGAGGAATGACTGGAGAACATGAAATAGAAGGGGACAAGTGAAGTGAGGGTTGGGGTATAGCTGTAGGAGAAGGACTTACAGGTAGTTGAGTATTAGGATGAAGTCAGACTGTAGAACAGTGAGGGGGATGGGTGGAGAATTAAGTGTAGAAGATGGAGGCATGACTGATGAATGATTAGATTTGTAAGCAAAAGGAAATCTAAACTCATTGAACTGAACATCCTTGGATATATAGAGCCTACCATCATTAGAAAGACATTTATATCCTTTGTGAGTTGAGGAATAACCAAGAAAGGTACACTCACAGGATCTGAATTGTAGTTTATTTTTGTTGTAGGGTCTAAGGCAAGGGTAACAAGCACAACCAAATACCCTCAAGAAGGAATAATCTGGCTCCTTGTTGTACAGAACAGCATAAGGAGACTGTTGAGACAGAGTTGGGGTGGGAATTCTATTAATTAGGTAAGCTGCAGTGGTGAATGCATGATCCCAAAATTTCATGGGCAAGCATGCTTGGGCTAGGAGGGCCAAACCAGTTTCCACCACATGTCTATGTTTCCTCTCAACACTCCCATTCGGGTGGTGAGTGTGAAGGAAAATTACCCTATGTAGGATGCCCAACTCAGCAAGGAACTTTGAAAATGGGCGAAATTCACCCTCGCCCCCCCCTAATTAGCCTGAATAGACTTGATGACAGTCTGAAATTGAACTTTGACCATTTCTAGAAACTGTTTGAAGATGGTTAGTGTTTCTGATTTTTGTTTTAGTAAGAAAAGCCAAGTGAAATGCGTGTGTGCATCCACTATTGAAAGTAATAGGAATGCCCTGAAGCAGATTGCACAGGGGCAGGGCCCCATAAGTCTAGAAAAATAAGATCAAAGGGTTTCTCATATTTTGTAGTTGAAGTATGAGAAGGCAATCTGTGAGATTTGGCATAACAACAAGAAGTACAGAAATCCAACAAGGTTTTATTCATAAAGGGAATGTTACAATGATGTAGAACAGTTTTGATGGCTACATCATTAGTATGCCCTAATCTGCAGTGCCATAAGAAATAGGAATTTGGCACTGCACTAGCTGAATTACAATCAAAAACAACTTTGTTAACATAATTACAATGGGAAACAACTTGATTACAACTTGAATTGGGATTTACAATTTTATTGGAAATTTGACAACTAGTTACACTAAGACATGTAGGAGAGGCTTCAGCAAACTTGCTTGCCACAGTGAGTTGAGGGAAAACATAAAGACCTTGAGGAGTGACTTTACCAGTGAGGAGGACCTGCTTATTGTCCTGAGAAATGACATAGCATACATGAGAATGGAATTCAAATATCACTGAGAACAAGTTTGATACTAGAGTTAAGAGGTGACACAACACATGCAGAACCTACTGAAAGTGTAGGGAGACCAGATCCATTACCCATATACACTTGATCTAGGCCACAGTTAAGTGTTTGCTGCTGGAGATTTGCCATGTTTGAAGTGACATGATGAATTGCACCACTGTCAGTATACCACATTCCTGCATCAGAACCAGAGCCTGATGCTGCCATAGCCATAGGGCCAGAACTAGCTGCAATCATGGCCATAGGACCATTAGCCTGATGAACTGGAGGATATGAGGCTTGATGAGGTGCATTTGAGTGCTGCCAAGGCAAAGGCAAGAGTGATGGATTGGGAGAGCTAGGAGCATGCTGAACAGAAGTATAGGCCATAGGTGCATAGTGAGCTGAAAATTGAGGAGGCTGAGTGTGATTTTGAGGCTGGCTCAGTGAATAATGCCTCAGTTGATGCTTAGGTGGATGCTGTGACTGATATTGATTAGAAGATTGAGGATAAAACTGAGTGATCTGATTTAATGGTGCAGTGTAGGCTTGATCAAACCTATAGTAGCAGTTCACTGCATCATGATTGGTGCGATGACATATTTGGCACTCTACACCTCCACGGTTGTAGTACCTTCCACCTCTTCCACGACCACGGCCACCATAGCGACCACCGTGGCCACCTCGATAACCATTTCCAGAATAGGGAGCATTAGAATGCTGATACTGATTATTTTGGGGAAATGAATTTGAAGGAGGAGGTGGAGTATTCAAGGATTGAACCTGATTAGAAGGTGGAGGATTAGAACTGTGAGCTAGGTTTACTGAAAATGCATCCACAACAGTTTTAGCTTTAAGCCTTTCCAATCTTGATTCATGTGAAAGAAGCAGAGCTTCAATCTAAGCTACTGAATGAGGATCAACGCGGCTTTCGATCGTTGGAAACAAGATGTGGTATTCTTCTAGCAGCCCTTCCAAGATCGCATCCACATGTTCTTGAAGTGTGATCGGGTTTCCAATGGAGGCAAGCGCATCAACCAGACCCTTGATGCGAAGCAAGTACTCATTGATCTTGCGATCTGCCTTTGTGATGTGCCTCAATTCTGACCTCAATTGAGCACTTCTTGCTTTCGTTAGAGCATTGAAATGGTTGTGAAGCTCATCCTAAAGCTCCCACGCGTGCACACAACTAATGACTCTAGCGTGAATTGAATCGGACAGAGAGTTCAGAAGCCAAATGAACAAGTGTTGATCTTGCGCTTCCCACGCAAGATACTCAGGATTCGTACCATTGGCGATGCGATCTACATCTGTTAGGTACCGCGGTGGGATTCTTGGACACGCGACGAACTTTTCGAGTCGATTGGTGCGGATGACAGCTTCTATTATTTGCTTCCAATGAAGAAACTTGGAATCGGTGAGTTTAACATTGACGATCGACGAGAAATTGGAAGAAGAATTTTGCTGCGCTGGCGGCGGCGGCGGAGGTGGGGAAGGATCACGTTCAGATGTGGAAGCCATGGCCTAGAACTTAAGCTCTAGATACCATATTAGAAGTAGAGAAAGATAGAAGAAGAGAATCTTTGTAAGGAGACAAATTGATTCTTAATTTCTTACTTACTGAGTACACTGAATGTTCTATATAAAGGAGTGAGTCCTAACTGTCTCAGAAAGCTGACTCAGCATTCTGTTGTAACTATTCTAACTTCATTTAACTGAATCTATGCGTATAAACTAACACAACAATTGTATTTTTGGGCTGCCTACATTTGCTTGGGCTTTATCAATACCGGCTCCTTCAGCAACAGCCTTGTCCTCAAGGCTGAGTTGTGGAAACTAACTTAGGATAGTAATCTCATCTTCCCAAGTAGCTTCTTCAGTAGGTTTACGCTGCCACTGGATCAAGAGTTGAGGCACATTCTCCCCCTTCTTGTGAATGATTCGGGTAGCCA
Organism: Echinosophora koreensis; assembly: GCA_035048595.1. Lineage (NCBI taxonomy): Eukaryota > Viridiplantae > Streptophyta > Magnoliopsida > Fabales > Fabaceae > Echinosophora > Echinosophora koreensis. Next base: position 2,222,250 of record JAPCYP010000073.1, on the reverse strand, counting down.
ACACAGTTGTTGGTTCAATTATGCCTGCAAAATCCCCATCCATTCCCATAGGTAGCTGCTCCTCCACCTTGTAATTGCCTATTGCCTGTTTGAGAAGAGACATATGAAAAAAGGGATGCACCTTCGATGTAGGGGGCAGTTTGAGCTTATATGCGACTGCTCCTACATGTTCCAGCACTTGGTAAGGACCATAATACCTAGCAGACAGCTTGGTATTGTTCCTTAAAGCCACATAATTTTGCTTATGAGGCCTCATTTTCAAGAATACCCACTCATCCACATTGAAACTCTTCTCCTTCCTATTTGAATCAGCTTGGGACTTCATTCTTCCTTGGGCTCGCAGCAAATGATTTTTTAATTGTCGAAGAGCTTCATCTCCATCCAACAAATCTCTTTGGACAACCTCTACCCGTGTCTCACCTTGCACATAACGGGTGAGAGTTGGAGGCTTTCTCCCATGGACTACCTCAAAGGGTGTGACCCCAGTAGTCTCATGGTAAGTGGTATTGTACCAAAACTCAGCCCAATGTAACCACTGCAGCCATGTTTTGGGTTGATCCGCAATAAAACACCTCAGGAACGTTTCAAGACATCTGCTGATCACTTCAGTTTGGCCATCAGTTTCCGGATGGTATGCTGAGCTTATCTTGAGTTGTGTACCTTGTAACTTGAACATCTCCTTCCAAAAACTGCTCACAAAAATGGGATCTCTATGATTGATAATGGCTTTGGGCATCCCATGTAAACGCACCACTTCCTTAGTGAACAATTCAGCAATTGTCCTAGCTGTGTATAGGTGTTTCAAGGGAATGAAATGCCCATACTTGGACAATCTATCCACTACTACAAGAACTGCCTCAAACACCTTAGATTTTGGAAGTCCTGTGATGAAATCCATTGAAATTTCATCCCAAATCATTTCCGGAATGGATAAAGGTTGAAGAAGCCTACCAGGAGATGAAGCCAAGTATTTTTGCCTTTGACAAGTATCACATTCTCTCATAAAGGTTTGGATTCTGCCCTTCATACCAATCCAATACACTGGCTGCAATCCTCCTATATGTTCTGTAAAATCCTTAGTGACCCCCTTGTGGAGTGGAGTGGAACTCTTGCAACAGTTTTGGGATCCACATTGATTGAGCTGAAATGACTAAATTGCCCTTATAGAGGAGGACTCACTTATGGTAAATGAAACCGGGTCGCAACTATGGATCCTTATTCACATCTTCAATGATTTTCAACAAAACCACATCATTGTGGATCGCCTCTAACACCTAATCACTCTTTGTCCAGATCGGGCATGCCCTTAGAGGGTATAATTCTCCATCCACCTGCACCCGAGAGAATGCATCAGCTCCCCTATTGGACACGCCTATCTTGTACACTATATCAAAGTTCTATCCAGGTAATTTCGCGGTCCAATTCTGTTGATAAATTGTAGAAATTCGCTGCTGCAGTAACTGCTTTAAACTTTTCGGATCTGTACTAACCGTGAAATGCCTCCCCATCAAATATGGCCGCCAATGTTGGATTGCTAGAACAACTGCCATAAGCTTCTTCTCATAAGCTGATTATTTAGGTTCCGCTCATCCAAAGCCTTGCTGAAAAAAGCTATTGGTTTACCTCCCTACATGAGAATAGCCCCTATCCCTTGCCCAGAAGCATGACATTCAATGAAAAACTCCTTAGAGAAATCAGGTAGAGCTAAAACAGGGGCAGTAGTGACTTTCTTCTTGAGGATCTCAAATGCTTCTTGGGCCTTAGGATTCCAATTAAAAGCATCTTTCTTGGTGAGTTCAGTGAGAGGCCTGGCTATTTTTCTATAGTTCTGAATGAATTTCCTGTAATACCCTGTCAACCTCTTACACCCTTCACATTTTTTGGACATGGCCACTGCGTCACACTCTTCACCTTGTTAGGATCCATAGTAACTCCTTCCTTGGAAATCAGATGGCCAAAATACTCAACAGAGAGCTGGCCAAAATGGCATTTCTTTTGATTTGCCACTAAAACATGGCATTGTAGGGTCTGTAACACTTTACCCAAATGTTCCACATGTGAATTCCAATCCGGACTATATACTAGTATATCATAAAAAAACACTAGTACATACTTTCTTAACATCTCTCTAAACACCTCATTCATCAATGACTGAAAAGTGGAGGGTGCAGTTGTTCAAACACGCCTCCATCACCCATGCTATCGTATCTCTCCAGCCATTCCACCTTCAGCCTTTCCCACGTCAACTCCATTTCCTCATCAAGTAAGGAGTTGAAGAAATGGATTGTGGGTCCCTCCATACACAACTGTGCCAAGTTCACCCTCACCTCCGGGCTCGTCTCTTGCACTCGGAAATAAATTTCAGCCCTAGTTATCCACCCCGTCGAGTCATCCCCATCGAACATAGGCAGCTCCACCTTCTTAACGGACTGACAGAACTCCTCCAGTGCCTCTCCTTGTAGCTTTTTCATACCCGACACAGAGGACCCCTTTTTGGACGAGGTGCTCTTGTCTCCGCTTTCCTTATCCGTCTCTGGTTGTTTCTGTTTGTCCTTGTCCGTCTCCTCCTCCTTATCTTCATTATCAGATTGGGGGGTTCTACTTAAAAATTTTGTAAGCATCGCTATGAGAGCTTGGTGGTTCTCATCAGCTTTGCTCTGGTTTTCAGCCACCTTACTTTCCACTCTGGTCAATGCTCGTTTCAAATTCGCCATCTCCGCCTCCATTGCTACAACTTTTGCTTCCATTGCCTTTCTCCTTGATGGCATTCACCACCTTCCACCGTCTTCCTTCGCTGATCCCGTCACGTATCCGGCAGGTCGGATCAATTTGATACAAACCAGTAACACACACAATGAAACCAGTGGCGGACCTACATTGAGTCCAGGGTGTGCAGATGCACCCAGTCAAGTTCATACAAAAATTATGAATACCTTATGCTTTTTTTATTGTGCCCCCTATAGTCAACATATTTTACACCTATGCCATTGGCTTCTTATCATGTGTTTTGGTTTAGGATTGGATCACTAGCTAGCTGTATAAGAAACTTGAAGTGTCTTGGACTTTAGATTCCTGAACTATTTATATAGAGAAAAAGGCTTAGAGTGATGTTGCTACTCTCTCTCTCTAACATCCATTGAGATTACTCTATAGTATCCACTAAGATGAATTAATATATTAGGGTCTTTAGGGCATTAGTTAAGAGAAAAAAAAAAAGTAAAATCTTATTTAAAAACTAAGTTTATTACACTTCAAAATATAAAATTCAAGTCTCAATGAAAATTTTCCTTTTTTAGATCATTAACTAGTATCCCGTCATTAGGGCACTGATACCTCTTAGGATTAGTTTGATTTCTCTCATAAACAATAAGTAGTAACTTATATTGAGAGAGATGTGTTCCATAACATTGACAATAAACTGATACTTCAACAATTTCAAAACATGAAATTACGTAAAAGACAATTATGAGGTATATAATTTATTTGATTAAATATATTAAAATTTTATGAGATATATCATTTTTTCATGTGTGTTTGTTCATCAATATTGAATATTGAAACTGATACAATTAGAAGGGGTACTTTTGGAAATTTATATGAGTATTAAATATAATTAACTCATTTCAAAACTTTTCCTTGGTCTCTGTAATTTAGGGTTTTGTCTCTTATAATATGGATCAAAGGGAGTATTATTAATTTTTTTGGAAATACATTGCCCCCACTGACTCAAGGTCCTGGATCCGCCACTGAATGAAACAGTAACATAAATGGAGAGAAAACTGAGGTATGTATGTATTATTTACTTATTAAGAAAGGTTTACAAGAGAATAAACATTCCCTACCACAGAGCAAGCTCCTATAGAGAGCTATTACTCTCTATCCATAACAAACTTCTAATTACTCAAAAATACCTCACTCCCAGCTACACTCCCTACTTAATGGATGCACCAAATTCTGTTGCTTCCCTCCCCAATTACATTTTCTCTCTCTGCTAGCACACTATTTGCCAGCACTCATTCCTTTCCCTAATTCTCTCTTTCCCCTCCTAGTATAGACCTTCCATTCTGTTAGGGCCGAATTAGTGGAGGTTCTGTTAAGGAGAATAGTAGCAGCTAGGATAGGGGTTATGGGTTTCTTAGTAGTTATTCCATTTTGTTAGGAGTTGCTGTTAACTGTAGGGAGTTTGTTAGTTTAGATAAGCTGGGTTTTTAGGAGTATAGTTAGGGATTGTAGGCCTATAAATAAGCGGCCATTGTTGTATTTCCAGATATGAATGAACAATATATTTTGTGAACTAAACAGTGGTTTAGTTGTGAAAGGAGTGTGCTCCTTTGGGTACATTTGTACCATTCTTTCCCTATCTCTTTTCTTTTTTCTGTTTTGGTATAGGAGAAGTTCTCTCCATAGTTAGGATCCTCATCTTCTAAAAAGAATGTTCTTAACAAATTGGTCCGATCTGCCGGATCCTTTTCACGACAAAGAAGATGGCTAGCAAACAAGAAGTGAAATGGGCGGAGATGAAAGCTACCATGGAGGACATTAAGTAGCTGTTGCGGGAGATGATCACCGAGAAGACGGCCTCCGTTGAGCATGGAGGATGCAGCCATGCTTTGGTTCTCTTCTTGGTGCCAAGAAGAACCAGATCAAAGTTGGGAAGAGTTTTCCATCGCTTTGACTAGAAGGTTTGAGGTACGGATGGAGCACGTGGGAGACAAAATGATGCCGGAAAAGCAAGAAACAAAACCAGAATCTTGTTTACCATCGGAGAAGGTGCTAGAAAAGCAAGAAAAACAACCAGAACCAGATAAATTGACAAAGACAGTGCAGGAATCGGTGGTGAAGAAGAGCGAGGCGCAGGTCTCATGGGGAGATGTAGTTGCGCTTCCCTCTGCCCAGAACTCAGGCCCGGTGGAATCCCTAAAGAACACAACCAGAAATCAGGAGGTACTATATTCTTTGAGCTTAGAAGTTATTAGAAACCAAACAGAGAGAAAGAGAAATGAAACTATATTTCTGAAGAATAAAAGTGATTCTTCTTAGACTGAATGCAGAGTATGCTAGCTATATATATAGGTATCTCCTGTAACTAACTCCTAACAGCATGGCTGAATCAACAGAGTACTGATCATCTACATGCAGGTCCATATTGGACTGAACATACTCTAATATACCCCCTCATAAGCCAAGGAGGGTCAACAACACATAACAAATATCTTCTAATGTACCCCCTTGTAATCTAAGGCGGGTTAACAACAGAGAAATAGTCTAAAACTCCAAGATTTCTGTGCAGTGCTTCAAATCTGGTCTGGGACAGTGGTTTGGTCAGAAGATCAGCCACTTGATTTTGTCCAGGGAGATGACAGACAATCAATGACTTGTTGATGACTTTCTCTCGCACAGAGAAGATGTCTAACTCTATGTGCTTTGTCCTCGAATGGAGCACAGGGTTGTGTGACAATGCAACTGTGCTAAGATTGTCACAGTATATCACTGGTTTCTGAGCTGAAACACCTAGTTCTTGTAGCAAGGACTAGACCCAAACCACCTCAGTTGTAGTGGCTGTAAGACTTCTATATTCAGACTCAATGCTGGACCGTGCAATTAAAGGTTGTTTTCTGGACCACCAAGACACTAGGTTAGGTCTAAAATAGATGCATGACCCAGAGGTGGACCTGCGATCATCCAAGTCTGCTGCCCAATCAGCATCTGTAAAGGCTATAGTGAAGGGACTGTCTGGTGCTGCAGGTTTTAGGACAAGTCCATGAGAAATAGTGCCTTGGAGATACCTTAGAATGCGTTTAATAGCCTTCCAATGTTCTTCAAGTTGCTAAGAAAGATATTGGCATACCTTGCCAACACTAAAACATATCTCGGGTCTAGTAATGGTGGCATATTGCAATGCACCGACAACTGACCTATATAGAGAAGGATCTGTCATATAGTTTGCCCCATACTTAGACAATTTGCTGTTGCTAACCATTGGAGTAGGAGAGCCTTTGGCATTGAGCATCTTGGCCTTAGCAAGTAAATCTCAGATATATTTGGACTGGGACAACAGAATCCCACCATTGTTGGGTAGATGTTTAACTTCAACACCCAGGAAATAGTCCAAAGTGCCCAGCTGTTTGAGGGCAAAACGGCTATGCAGTTTGGAAATGAGTTCTGAGATTCGAGAGGAAGACGCACCCGTGACTATTATGTCATCCACATAAACTAGGATGTATGTATTAACTCCAGAGTGTGAATGAACAAAGAGCGAAGGATCACAACAACTAGTACGAAATCCAAACTGAATCAATGTCTTGGTCAGGCGCTCAAACTAGGCCGTAGGTGCCTGTTTGAGCCTATAAATGGCTCGGTTAAGCCTGCAGACTTGAGTAGGCTGAGTGCTCTTGAAGCCAATAGGCTGCTCCATATACACCTCTTCGGATAGAAAGCCATTGAGGAACGCATTGTTGACGTCTAGTTGTTGAATAGACCAACCAAAACTTACTGCCAAATTGAGGACAACCTTGACTGTTATAGGTTTCACCACTGGGGAGAATATTTCTGAGTAATCTCTTCCCAATTGTTGGTGGAATCCTTTAGCAACCAGCTGAGCTTTAAATTTGTTTATGGTTCCATCCGGATTCTCCTTCACCCTAAACACCCACTTGCAACCAATGGCTCTCTTGTTGGGTGATAAATCAACCAAAGTCCATGTGTTATTGGCCATGAGAGCATTGTATTCTAGCTGCATAGCCTCATGCTAGTGAGGAATAGCCAGGGCCTTAGTAGGAGATGTAGGTTCTGCATGTGTTAATAGTAAAGTAGGTGCAGTAGACAGTAATCTAGTCTGAGATCTAGTGAGCATAGGATGATTATTGAGAGTGGGGAAGGTGGAGAACTAGGCTGTGCTGCTGCACTAGTATCTGCAGCAGACAAATCAAGGGAGACACTAGGAGTGAGACCACAATGAAGAGAGGACAATGAAAAGGGATCTGCATGAGACTGACCCGAGGGTGCATTGGATAGAGTGACCACCTGGGAGTCAAGATGACTGTACAGAACCATGGAGACTGGATTGGACAGGTTGTATACTGATAGAATTGGATGGTACAGAATGGGAACTACATGGATTAGAGGGTGCAGGATGTGGGAGCACAGTTAGAGGAATAGGACATTCAATAGGGGATGAACTAGGAATAACAGGATTGTCAAGCTTTTTGGCAAAGGGAAAATGATGCTCATTAAATTGTACATCCTTGGAAATATAGATGCGGCCATCCTTAGAAAGACACTTGTACCCTTTGTGTGAGGAGGAGTAACCTAAGAAAGTGCACTCACATGAACGAAACTCGAGTTTATTCTTGTTATAAGGGCGAAGACATGGAAAACAGGCACAGCCAAACACCTTAAACATAGAGTAATCTGGTTCAGTCTTATAAAGACATAGGAAGGGAGAGTTATTTGAGAGTATTGGTGTGGGGAGTCTATTGATAATGTAAGTAGCAATACAGAAAGCATGGTCCCAATATTTCATGGGTAGAGAGGCTTGTGCTAAAAGGGCTAGGCCGGTTTCAACTATATGGCGATGCTTGCATTCAACTGACCCATTTTGATGATGGGTGTGAGGACATATCACCCGATGAGACACCTAGATCTGCCAGATACTTAGTGAATGGACGAAATTCTCCTCCCCAATCTGACTGGACAGCCTTGATACATGTACCAAGCTGAACCTTAACAAGTTCTAAGAATTGTTTAAATGTAGGTAAGGTATCAGATTTGTTTTTAAGCAGAAATATCCATGTATACTTGGTGCAAGCATCCACAATAGAGAAATAGTACTGATATCCCATAGAGGATTTAAAAGGGGCAGGTCCCCACAGATCTAGAAAGACAAGATCAAAGGGATGTGCATATGTAGTCATAGAGGGACTTGAGGGGAGTCTATGAGACTTGGCAAAGCAACAAGCAGTACAAAAATCAAGTACATTTTTATTGATATGAGAAAGGTTACATTTCTGTAGAATTGACTTTACAGCAACATCATTTGCAAGTCCTAGCCTACAGTGCCATACATAAAAGGATAGAGACACTTTATTGAATTTTTCTATATCACTACTAGAAGGGATACAATGTGAAAGGGGAGTGGGACATGAAACACTCAAACAAGTAGGAGCACTTGACAGTCCAGCAGCACTTGAAGAAGTCTTGAACTCTAGATTGAAGTTATGAAAGACATAGAGACCTGCAGAATTGACAGACCCTTCTAGGAGAGCATGGCTATTAAATGTGATTTAACATAGCACGAGTGAGTTGAAAACTCAAAGTAAACATTGTTATCCTTTGAAAAATGACTAACACTTAGAAGGTTCTTAGTAATTGAAGGAACATAGGGCAAGTCTGAAAGAGTGGGTGTGTGATTACTGTCTACAGAAGACTTAACAAATGCGGAACTAATAGCATAAATTGATAAACCAAGGCCATTACCTATGTATATCTGATCCATTCCACTAGGAGCTGCTGGCTGAATCAAATTAGATGGATCTGCTGTAATGTGATGAGTTGCTCCACTATCCGGATACCAAACATTCGAGTTAGAACCAGAACTTGATGCATCATTGCCATTGCATTAGATGGCTGCTGAGCGCCATTAGGCTGAGAGAACTAAGAGGAATTGTCAGATTGCCATGGTAGCAGCAATAAGGATTGCTGTTGAATTGGTAACTGAGGCATAGGAGAGACATTAGACTGTTGATTATACTCGATAGAACCATAATGATGATTGGCATTTGGAGCAAACTGAGCAAACTGTCGCTGAGTAAATTGTGACTGAGCAAATGACTGAGCAAACTGTGGCTGAGTAGGAAAATTGCCTCTGCCAAAAGGCACCTGTGGCTGGTTTGCATTAGAAGAAGTGTAATTGCCATTGTATCGATAGACAATCCAAAGCATTGTGGTTGTTACGGCCACAGATCTGACACTCATGCCTGGGACCAAATTGACCATTACTATATCTACCACCTCTGCCACGGCAGCGATGGCCACCACGGCCACCTCGAAATCCATTGCCATAAGAGACTGGTGCATTAAATTGCTGATAGCTTCCATTATTAGGCGCATTTGAAGAAACTTGGGAAAAATTAGGGTTAGGTGTCACTTGATTCGATGCTTGAGGATTAGAATTAGGAGGTGGTGCTGATTGCGCCAAATTTGCAGATAACACCTCAGTTACTGCAGATTTAGATTTAGTACGTTCCAATCGAGACTCATGAGAGAGTAACAGAGACTCGATTTCAACAATCGTATAAGGTTCGATACGACTTTCGATCGTAGAAAAAAGAATGTGATAATCATCTGGTAGACCTTCTAAGATTGAATCCATATGCTCCTGCAACGTGATAGGATTACCGATTGAGATCAAGGCATCTACAATGGCCTTGATTCGCAACAAGTACTCAGTAATTGTTCGATGGCCTTTCACTACATGGCAAAGTTCAGCATGAAGCTGTGTGCTACGAGCTTTCGTTTGCGAATTGAAATAGTTGTGCAGCTCATCCCAGAGCTGCCAAGCGTTTGTGCAGCCAACCACACGCATATGAATCGATTCAGATATCGAATTGAGTAACCAGATGAAGAGATATTGATCTTGAGTTTCCCAAGTTTGATACTTTGGATTCACTCGATCATTCAAATAATCATCATCACTGAGATATCGCTTTGGATCCCTAGGATTTACCACAAATCGCTCGAGACGATTGGAGCGAATCACCGCCTCGACGATTTGTTTCCAATGGAGGATGTTTTTCTCAATAAGCTTCGCCGTAACCACAAAGGTGAGATTCGGTGCTGGAATCACCGCTGCCGGCGGCGGCGGCGGACCTCCATGATTGGACGCGGAAGTCATGGCCGAGACTTAAGCTCTCGATACCATATTAGAAACCAAAAAGAGAGGGGGGGAGAAAGAGAAAGAGAGAGATGAAACTATATTTCTGAAGAATAAAAATGATTCTTCTTAGACTGAATACAGAGTATGCTAGCTAGTAGCTATATATATAGGTAGCTCCTGTAACTAACTCCTAATAGCATGTCTGAATCAGCAGAGTACTGATCAGCTACATGCCGGTCCATATTGGACTGAACATACTCTAATATAAGTGAAAGAAATGCAGAGTAGCATGGTTGGTATGAAAGGAATTTGGCAACAATGGTCTGTGTATGATGGCGAAAGAGCACTCGATGGCCAACAAACTTTGGGTATTGAAAAATCCAGACATGCTGTTACCGCCGCCTGCGCCGCCAGATCAGAACCAATCTTGCCCAGATCGGGCGGGTGATTTGCAGCCTTTGGATGACAGAAGGTTACAGTATTGTTTGAGGGCCAGAGAGTTGAAGTGCTGCAGCAATCCTTCTGTTCCGCCGCCACTGCCGGAACCACCAGACTCGTGGCTACCGGCAAAGACATCGAAACCGTCGTCGGAGCGGCAGTCATCAGAACCGCACAGCCACCATAACCGCCACACTCGAGGACGCCGGGAAATACGCCGGAACTGTCATTTATTGAAAAGTCTTATGCGCTGTGACACCCTTCTACCCCACATGTTAAAAGCCATTTAAATTAAAAACATTTAAAGGAAAACATGCAATTACTGGATAAAATAAACAATTGTCCATGGGTAGAAAAGTCCCACATGAACCGTTTACAACGCGGAAATAAAATAAGTTTTAAACAATAAAAACATAACCAACCAAAGTAATATAACCCAACCCCGATGTCACATACAGAGCTGGTATAACCGTTCCGGAATAAAGTCCATGGAATTACAACTGAAACTAACTACTACGAAACATAAACTAGCCCTACGATGAGTGGCGGCTCCTCAGAGTCACTCCTCTCTGGGCTGCTCGTCATCCTCTGCAATGTGCCAATCAGGACAAACACAAACAACAAACATATATAGGGAGTAAGAATCGTATAAACATATTAGTATGGGAATAGGCAGTAAAGTAAACAGCAAGCATAGCAGCATCACATCAACATCAACATTATCATTATGCTATGCAGTGCAATGCAGTCCTACTCCGCTAAACCATCAATGCATGTGGATCCACTAAACTCGGGATGAACGACTTCGGAGTTACATATCCACATTGAGAATCTACTCAACGCCGGAGAATCTACTCCTTGGATAGCCAACGCATCAAACCAACGAATGCCTCATCACGGGGGCGCTAGGAGAATCTACTCCAACCGTGGATGGCCGGATCGCCGTACTCTAGGACGATCTCCCCTATTTCGAACATCCCTAAACAACATCTCCGATGCAATGCGTATGCAACACAACAACAATGGCAACACCACCTCCATAACTCCAACGGAATCGACCGAAGATAACAGCGGAATCAACCGCACCAACTTGCCTCGCGGAATCTACCTGAGGACTTAAGCGGAATCAACCGCAGTACCTGGGGCAAACTCTCGGCCACCAAGGTACGTAACAACAACACCTTAGACCCAAACCGTGGGGTCAAGGCCTCCTTGGCCAAAAAGCACCAAGGCACAACTCATCAGCTTGCGGCACCCCAAAGGGTATCGTCTTAACATCTCACCATCTCATCATCTTAATTTATCTTTATTAACATTTACCAAGTTGTCTAATCAGTTATCATCATAGGGAAGTGGGGTTTTAAAACCCCTTAAATCCTTTAATCTGGTTCTGTCACAGTGGGTTGAGCACGGTCGTGCTCGTAACCCAGCACGGTCGTGCTTAAGCACGTGAGGGGCGTGCTCCCCTGTAAAGGAAGCACGGTCGTGCTTCCTAATGAGCACGGTCGTGCTCAGTAGCACGATCGTGCTCTTCATCCTGTACGGCCGTGCTCAAAGCGCGGCCATCTTCCCAGAATTCAACTGGGAGCACGGTCGTGCTCCCTGTTCAGCACGGTCGTGCTCAACGCGCGACAGTGCTGTTCTGGGCAGGAACAGAGGCTAAGTCTTTATCCAATTTATAGGTTTCTACTCCTAATAATCCTAACTCCATTAACAGTGCGTTTTAAGGATTAACATACAGCAATAACTCCGAAATTACATCAACCAAATCAACAACATGTCAACAACCATTATCATCATCATATCAAACTCATAGGGTAGCTATCATATTATTCATGAATACATCAACATATTCGCACACCAGTATACAACGCATATCAGAAATTATCAGATTGTCATATAAACATTTAGACACTAATACATACATAACATGCATCAACCGGGGTTATGGGAACCCCTTTACCTTACCCTAAACCCAAACCTACGTAAATACTACCCTTCTCCCCATACCTGGATTGAAGGTAGCTCTCTAAGATTTCCTAACAGCAACCGGTTCCTCTCCTTTAGGCGGCTCACGCACGGACGAGCCTTAAACAAACAGGTTGAAACGGTGTTAGTTTCCCAACCAAAAACGAAAGGAAACTAAAGAAAAGGAACGAAACCTTACCTATACACGAAGTGCAGACGAGACCACGTTTCCCTAGTGTATCCAATACTCAAAACCACACTGAGTATGAAGGAAAAAGGGAAGAAGGGAGGTTGCAGCCGTACTAGGGTTTTTAGTAGCAAGATAGAGTGTACGGCGCAACCCTGAGTCTGCTCAACGTATATAGGCCCGGACTTGAGCACGGTCGTGCTCATCCTTGAGCAAGGTCGTGCTCAACTTAACGTTACGAGACGCGGTCAACAGGTTGAGCACGGGCGTGCTACCTGTTGAGCACGGTCGTGCTCAACTTAAAATCAGAAACACGCTTCTGACTTTAAGCACGGGCTTGCTGGCTAATGAGCACGGGTGTGCTCATGTACCAGAAAGGAACTTTTAGCCAAAAATCACACTAAGCCCTTGAACAATAAATCCAACTTAATACAACCAGCTTAATTAAAATATTCTGAAAAACAGGGTGTTACATGCGCCACCGTCAAAACCGCCGGACCCGCCGCCATGTCTCAGCACCAAAGAGGAAGTGGGAGAGACGTTTGGGAGGAATCCGGACAGAACACTGCTGCCGCATCCGCCGGACCCGCCACAGCAAGAACCACCGCTGCTAGAGCTGGCATCGCCGGAACTGATGCCGCTGGTTATGACTATTCTCACGATAGTTGACAGTACGTACGTAAGGGAGAAAGGGGCCATGATGGGATTCATAAAATTAGGTTCAAATTTTTACCTAATGGGCCAGGCCCAAATTGGGGTTTGTCATGGGGCTCAGGAAGAAAGAGGGATGAATTTGAAATATTCTCATGGGAGCTCAATTTTTTTAACAAATGGGCCCAGTCCAAATCTTGGAGCCCTACTACCTGAAAACAGCCCAAATCTATTTCTCACTCTATTGCTATCATTTCCAGTGGAAGAAGGCAGAGGAAAGAGCTTCCAACCTTGAAAACAAGGTTGTTTCATGGGAGGGTAGTATTGTTAGGGCCGAATTAGTGGAGGTTCTGATAAGGAGAATAGTAGTAGCTAGGATAGGGGTTATGGGTTTGTTAGTAGTTATTCCATTTCGTTAGGAGTTGGTGTTAACTGTAGGGAGTTTGTTAGTTTAGATAAGCTGGGTTTTTAGGAGTATGGCTAGGGATTGTAGGCCTATAAATAAGAGGCCATTGCTGTATTTCCAGATATAAATGAAGAATATATTTTGTGAACTAAACAGTGGTTTAGGTGTGAAAGGAGAGTGCTCCTTTGGGGAACATTTGTACCATTCTTTCCCTATCTCTTTTCTTCTTTCTGTTTTGGTTTAGGAGAGGTTCTCTCCATAGTTAGGATCCTCATCTTCTAAAAAGAAGGTTCCTAACACATTCCTTTGGCCCATTAGTCTCCTGATCCAGTAATTGTATTTTTGGGCTGCCTACATTTGCTTGGGCTCTATCAAATTCTCAGAACCCGAAAATCCACCAACAACAAAGGTAGCTTTATGGTTTATAGTTTGGACCCTTTTTTGTTTTTCATTTTTTGTTGGGTTTGTGAGTAGATGCATTCTTCTGGAGTGTATATCTGTTTCCTTTTGTTTTATATCTGGTCCTTTTTGTAGCTGTTTTTAGTGAAGTTCGTTTATTTGTTGTTGATGTTGTTAATTAGCAGGCAGGTTGTGCATGGGCTAAATAATTGGTTTTCTTTATAAGGCATAGGCATTACAGATATACCCTGTCAATAATGTCAGATGAATCCACTATAATTGCATCGGAAGTTCCTTTTTGAAATGCCTTCTAAAATGCAACTTCTAGACCAGTAAGAGACAAGCCATCATGAGAAAAATTATCCTGAAATTCTAATAACTTATTGAAGTACCGATTATCCTTTAATTGGTTTGCTTTAATCTCTCCTATTCATCTTTCCTAGTATATAGGTTTCTGCATTTATGGTTATTATGTTGATAATCTAACGGAAAGTTTACTTGGTAGTTTGGGTTTTGAAACTAACTACTGGGTTACTGGGTATTTTGGCATCACATCACTCCATGGTCATCTGGGAATGCCATCACCCCACTGGTGGCACCATCCTTTTTTTCATTTTGATTTTCTCTTGATCTTTCACTGATTTGTTTGTTTGGATTTTTCTCTCATTGTTTCTTTCACTGACATGACTGATATGAGGCAAACTCCTCAGCTGATGATGGCTGAGCAGAATATGAGGTATAGGTTGAAAATTTAAGAGTTTTGAAAGTTGAAAATTTAATCATTTGTAATTGATGGTCTCTGGGAATTGAATTTATGCTCTTTATGCTATGCAACACACGATTTTGTCTGTACAATTCTCAATTGAAGTGTATTTTGGCCTTCTTTTTTTTTTTTTTTATCTTTTTTAATGACAGACCTTTTAATTATTTTTTAGATATAGTTTTTATATAAAAAAAATAAATGTGTTTTTTCTTAGTCGCTGCTGATATGGATAGAGCTATGGTTCTGTTTTTCCGTAGTATTGTAGACAGGCATATGAGCAGTTTGCATGTTGGAAATGTCAGAGTTATTACTGCTTTGTTTGAGCAGATTTATCAAAGATGTGATCATTTTCCCACTTCCCTCCGATTTCCCATTTCTTCTATTTTTGGCTCTTTTTTATTTTATATTTTCATTTCTTAGCTATAGAACAAGTTGATATTGATTATATAGAAAATCATTTTTGTTTTTTATTTTTTATTTTTTCTCAGTGTTTGATGGTAATACAGAAAAGGATCATGAATGAAGAAGGAATATTTATTTTGTACTAAATTTATATATTACCAAGAGCCTAAACTCATTATCACACAAAAGCTATGACATCTCTCTATTCTTCAGGTGATAGACTTTATAGTCCTCATTAGAAAAAAGGGTTAAAATGCACTTTTAGTCCCTCAAGTTTTTCACTTTGGTGAAATTAGGCTCTCTACTTTATTTTGAGCGATTTTAGTCCTATTTTTTCAAGTGTGCAAAAATAGTCCTTCTGTTAAGTTGTCATCCGAAATCTAACAGTGTTAGACTGTGGCAAAAGCTATTACCCAGAATACACATAAATGAGTATTTGGACCATCTCTTTGACCCAATCATCTACCATCATGCCATTTTCATTCTTGTTTATAATTTGAATACCACCTCTTGAAAAATTTTCAACAATTATGGAAATATAATTCTCACAAATTTTATCTTCAACCAGGCGAGTGTGAGGAAGATTGTTGTACCATACCTGCACCAAAAAACCATAACCATCTAAAATAAAATCTTAAAAAAAATAAAAAAACCAGAACCTAATTTAAAGTCACACCAGTCAGAAACAAAAAGCCTCCAAATTCTTTGGGTGTTTGCTTTTGATTACTTTTTAGGGGAAAATCATTTCTTTTTTAAATGCCGCCATAATGTTTCCTTGTTTTCCGTTGATTTCAGCTTCCTCATCCCATCTCGTTATCCAAACAAAGTAAATCATTGAAGAACGTTAGCAAGTAAAAAATTAGCAAAGTATGATTGGCAGGCTAGAGGAGGATTGGCAGACCAGGGGAGGAAGACGAAGAAGGAGAAGCCAAGGAAACGGGATATTGATGGCAGATCTTTTAGAATATGGTGCCTCCCCACCACACGCTGCTGCTTTCTCTTCCGCCTCTGCTTGTGTCCATCTTGCTGCTATTTCCAAAAGCAAATCGCAGAGTTTGACCTTGATGAGGTTTGAATGGAGGTCACCAAATTTTATTTATTATTAAATAAATATTTTATTATACAGGTGTTTGGTGGCATTGACACTTGAATGTCATGTCCAGTTCTAGCTCTGTTAGATTTTAGATGACAACTTAACAGAAGGAATGAGGATGACAGTCCTTCTAGCCATCCTTAAAGCTCACATTTTGAGCTTGTTTGAAGAAGGAATGGAGAAAAGAAAGTGGTGGAGTGATGGTGTGTGTGTGTTGACTGAAGCTTTCTTTAAGGAAGAGAGGAAGAGGAAAGGTTGGATCTTTTTGTCAGTGAATGGAATGAAAGAAGGTTCAACACCTCTCCCCTAGTGGTCTGGCTAAACCTCATCTAAAGAATGGGAAGGAGGATTGGTCAACCAATGGGGCTTGATTTCCTTGAAAGACATTGGTCAATTAAGGGATTTTAGGATAGAGGTGGATAAGATGGTTTTAAAATAAGTGGGTTTGTGTATGTGTGAGTGGGTTAAACATGTATATGCATATAAATGAGAGGGAACATGATTATTCATCTAATTGGAATGAATCTAATTGAGGGTGGTGTGTGTGATTAAAAAAAAATTCTAGATTAACAATAGTTAACCTAACACAAGTGTATAAAAACTCTATTCCCTCTTTAATTCAAAATTAATTACTTCACAATTCAATCAATAGTATGATTGCACATTTACGAAATATAAAAGGATCCAATCACACTCATGGTAAATTATAATGAAAGACTAGAATATCCTTGGGGCGGGATATTACATTTCTCTCCCCCTTAAAGAAATTTTTGCCCTCAAAAATTGAGTGCACCTTTTATAAAACAAACAATCTCAACTTCTGTAGCAAATGGATTTATCATATCAGTATTGGAACAAGAGCTACTGTATTCAAGTTCTAATATTATTGGTTTGCAGGATATTGTAACGTACACCCCGATTTTTTTTGCGTGTCTGTAATCTGTGTTTATGTGAATGATTGAGTGTTTATTATTATAATTTATGAAGAATTATTTTAATAAACCAAATTTCATGCTCATAATTGATTATTTTAGTAATATGTAGTTGAATTTTCGGTAGAGAATTTCAGACGTTTACGGTCTGAGTTTTCACTGCCAATCAAACTTTACTGACCCAAAAAATAATTTTTGTAGCGTAAAATAAAATTTAAAATTTTCCTAACTCAATTATAATTATTTTCATGATTTTAGAAACTATTTATTTTAACATGAAATTTCAGGTGAAAATTAACAGAAAAATACGATCGATTTTTACTGTGGAGAAATAAATGGAATCGGGACGAGCCATATTTTTCTAAAATAGATTTTCTGCATATTTGAATAGTAAGATGTGATTTTTAATAGTGTTTCCATCAAATCACACTATCATGATTTTACATCTAATGATTTCATCCATTTTTACAAGAAATACATAAATTATTCAAAAATACAATTTTTGCTCTTACAAAGAGGATTTTATTTAAACAAATTTGGTGCATAAATTCAAGATTTGATGTGGGAATGACTTTGATGGATTGAGGTGAATAGTATTAGCATTTAAAACATATCATCATTTTCTTTATTTTTGCAAGAAAGCATTTATTTAATAATTTTATTTTTGGGTTTTATTTTAAATTAAGAAAAAAAATGGATAGAAAATCACCCCTTGGGCCAGCCCTGCTACGCCACTTTCTCCACCTCTCTTCACTCTATATATAGCTCCATCCTACTCTATTCTTCACTTTTGTTGTTTCTCTCTCAAACTCATTCTCACTTTCTTGGTTACTATTCATCATCTTCAACCTCTTGACTCTTTGAGCTTGGAAGCTAAGGAGCTATTTTCATCTTCATCTCCTACTCATCATCATCATCATCATCTAGAGGGTATAAATTCTCATCTCTCACTCTTTATTTTCTTAGAAAATTTTTATATCAACATGCATCTTCTACTTTAAGCTTGCATGTTTATGTTTTAATTGGAAACTTTGAGAAAGAGCTTAGAAATGTCTTTTGAACAAGAGATGAATTTTTATGAGCTCATCATCATCTCTACCTTGCATGACTAACGGACATGGACGTTGACCCTGTCTGACCCGCGGGAATTGGGGACCAAATTGAATATTGAAAAACAACTTGGGGATCAAATTGAACATTGAAAAACAATTTGGGGACCATTATTTTGGGGTCAACGTCCATGTCCGTCAGTCAACTTGATGGAAGGACTCGATTGAATAAGTTTTAGGAACTTAGGGACCAAAATGAACATTTTAAAAACTTTGGGACCAAATTGAATATTGAAAAACAATTTGGGGACCAAAAGTGTAATTTAGCCATTTTTTTTTTTTTTTTTTGTGTTAGCCGAAAATCATATGAAGAGGAAAGTTGGTGTTTTGATGAAATTTTTACTTGCATGTCTTTAAAACCTAAATGCATGTGAGTTTTAAGCTTAAGAGCTTCATATAAAATTTGAGTTTTCATTCTTATTTGAGTATGAAGGCCGAAACCCTAATTGTTTGGGTTAAGGAGGTTTGACTTTGATTTTCATGAAACTATGTTGTTTTGATCCTTGTATTTTTAACATGCATGTAGTACCAAATGTGAAAATGGTTTGTTTTTAAGTTTTGAGAAGATATAACACTTTGATCCTCAAGTTGATTTCTTGCATGTTGATGAAAAGTTGAAGAAATTTTGAGTTATATTGATTTTAAGAAAATATTTGCCTTAATCTCTATTTTGGTGCATGCATGTGTTTATGAAAGTTGAAAAATCTAATTTTTATAACCTATATTTTGAGTAGGCCGAAAATTATATTTTTGGGGTTAAGAAAGTGTAGTTTTAAAATTTTTAGAAAGTTGCATGTTCTAAAAAAAAAAATTCAATTTCTAACCTTATTTTTATAATAAGGCCGAAACACACACTATTAGCAAGAGGGGATTTTATAAAAATTTTGACATATATTATATGTTTGATTTTATTTAGATTTTCCAAACATGAAAGGGAATTCGAGTTCGTTACCTTAAACACGCGAGAAGACCATGAGTTGTTGCTCAAACTAAAGTAAGGGGAGAAAGCCTGAGGGATATTAAAAATTGTGATAACTATATGCTTGTGTGTTTGAGTTATTTGGTTGTGTTAATGTTGTTGCTGATATGGCTACTTAGATGAAAAAGTTGAATTCTGTATGCTTGTTTTGTTTGAGTTTATTCGATGTTGTTGTTGAGGTGGTTGTTCTGGAATTACTTTAATTTATGTGGCCTTGATAAAATGTTGGACTGAAGTATATGCTTGGATGATTTATGTGTATATGTTGCAAATTGTTGAAAGTGATGTTGATTGTTGCATAAGAAGCCTAACCATTTGGTTAGAGCCCAATCATTAAAGTAAGATAAAAGCCTTAAAAGCTTATATGGAAAGCCAAAAGATAAATATTTTAAAGTTTTGAAATAACTTTCGATAAAAGAGAAAGTAAAATTTTTAATGTTTGGTGAAATTAAGAGTTTTAAAGTAAAAATATTCTATATGAAAATAAAAGGTAAAGAAAATTTTTTTTGGGGATTTCAAAAATGTCATTTTACAGCAGACTTAAAATTTTTGGAAACCATTTTATGGTGAAGAATTATAAGAAAATCTTGTTCTCAATATGTTATAAATGATTTCTCTCAAAAGTCTCAATATTTTTGGAAAAGTGGACCTTTTACAAAGTAAAGAGAGATTTTTAGAAAAGAAAGAGATTTTCTATAACTCAAGGATTCTCTTAAAATGAATTTCAAAAGAGAAATGTTTTTCGAAAAGGTTTTATTTCAAAAGAGATTTTCTATAACTCAAGGATTCTCTTATAGAAGTTTTGTTTTTGGATTTTGTATTTTTCACTGAACGAAAAAGAAAAGTTGAAAAGTTGAACCTAGTAACCGAGACGTCAGGATACTAATGTTTTAAAACACGTTGATCTATGATCCGCGTCACGTTGTTATGGACTGTTTGTCCTATACACGTTGTATTGAAACGTGGTGAAAGTAGTAAAAAGGTGAAAGTTGTTTTTTACGACCACAAAGTCCAAGACTGGTGCACGAGTCCAAGACCGTTGTGATTAGACACTCGGACTTAAAGTCCTCTGTTGATAATAAAAGTTTTTAGACATTGAAAACTTTGGAAGGTTGTGAGCTTTGAGCCTCGACAACGGAAATAACAAAGCACAAAGAAAAGCCGAAAATAAAATGATTTTTCTCATGCATTTATGGAAGACGTGCCTACGTTGTTTTTGTATGAATACCTTGAAGGGTCAGGTATTTCATGCTACGTTGTTTCATTGTGCCTTAATGGACAATGAAGTCCATTATCCTGGATTGTTGTGCCTTGTGTTGGATAGTATGCTATGGACATCCACCCACGTTGGTCACTGTGCCAGGAGTTTTGGACAGTGTTGTGGAAAAACACGTTGTGCCTTATTGGCAATCGAGCCTGATCAGCTCATTGTTTTTTGTAAGAAGTTGAAAACTCTGGAGTTTTGCATAAAAAGTTGAATTTTGAAATATCATATGTTTTTCAAAGTTGATGATGAATTGTGTGATACTATGCTTTATTTGGAAATTTCATGTTGTGTATATGATGATATCTATTGTATCTGATGTTTTGTGTTGCAAGTATGTAGTTATCATGATTATCCATATATTGGTATCTCACCCTTGCATTTTGTTGGATTTCTTTTCTATGTGGTATGCTATTTTTGTTTCGGGAAATAGATGGATCCGGACGCACCATTGATTCACTTTTGGGCGTGAACCCTCATATTTGAGAACTACCTAGACCCAGATGCATGGGAGTTTCAACCGGGAGCCCACGCAGCTTACTGTACTGGCCCGATGTGTACAATGGAGGGTAGAGCTTTGGATGGACCTGTTCGGAGGGTTCACACTACAGAGACAGTGCGGATCACACTACCACCTATGGATATCTGCCTACAGCATTGGGCTGCACAGGGTTTAGTGGTCTTAGGTCCTCAGCAGCCCCAGGAACCACCTCATCAAGAGGCAGCACCTGTTGTACCTATTGAGGAGGACCCACCAATGATTATGGAGGAGGACCCTCAGGAGGATGTGGAGGACGATCCTGTTGAGGAGATAGATGAGGATCCTCAGTACCATCCACTTGACGATGATGATGATGACGATTCTCCCGACGAGGGAGGTGATGTGGATGATCCTTCACCAGTTGTATCTCTGCAGGGTGGAGATAACCGTAGTGGTCTCCCTAACGGATACCACTAGGACTAGACCAGCCATAGGGTTTTTCATTGTGAGGTGGTAGTATCTGAGCAGTTATTTTGACTTTTGTATCTAACCATGTCTCTTTAAACTTGTTTAACTCTTTTCAGGCATGTTGATATTTGAACTATGTTGAACCACTCAATGTAACATCTGTCAAAATAGCCTGTCAACAAGAAGGCTTTTGTTAATGTAAAATGCTGTTTATGTATATTTATGGTGTTATTTACATTTCCGTTATTTATGTTTGAGGGCTTTGGTGGTGAAAAGTGTTGGAACCAAAGTAATTTGGATTAAATAATCTCTAAGTTTTGATGTTAACAATAAGGATTAAATTTGTGTAGCAAAGTGTTAGCTTTAATCTAACAAGTGCCTTCAGTCTTGAAGGATCTCTGTTTTCATAAGTTAAAAAGTTAAGTCTATTTTCTTTGCAATCCGCGTCCATATATTTTGTATTGAAAGTTTCCCAGAGTGGTCGAGTCCACTCTATCAAGGATCTCCTTTAAACTCAAGTGCCACGTCAGTGGACGAGCGCTTGAATGTTTCTAGTAGACGGAGAAATTCTTTTCATATAGACGTGAGCTACTCTCCAATAATAACATTAGTTTTCTAATGCCACGTCACTGGACGGAGATTTTAAATGTCTCAAGTACTGGCAAGACCGTTGTTTTAAGTAGACGAAGTTTTGGTTGCCACGACAGTGGACGGAGCCTTAAAACTCTTCTTACTTACCTTGCCTTTACAATTGTTTTGCTGGACGAAGAATTTGAGCATTTATATTTAAATCAATCTGAACCAAAGCGAATTTATTTCATATGATTGATATTCATTTCATATATTTATAATGGTCCTTCTCATTTTCTATTAACGGTTTTTATTGTCTTGTTTCAATGAGAGAGACATAGTACAAATAAGGAATTGCAAAAAGCGGAATAGTACAATGCAAAACGTTGTGTACCCTGTCACCTTTTACGCTGAAATAGCTGGAACTTGTACAAGGAAGGCAAGACTGTTTTTCAAGTTGCATTTGCTCAGAAGTGTGCCATTACATGCAAGAATTTTGTCACATAGTACAAAGGCCACGAGCAAGCTCAGTCACAACGGATATTTACTTGGTTGATTCTATCACTAAACGGAAAATTCAAAAACAACCGTTGATGATTCTGAAGAGAAGATCAAGGACCCTATAAATAGAAGACTAAGGCTTTTGAAGAAAGAACTTTTGCGCATACACAGAAATCTCTTGCGAGCAAATATTCTCTTATTCTTTCAAAAAGCAAAAGTCTGTAATATCATAGTTTGAATATTGCTATAATATTCATCTGATCTTAAACTTTCATATTCTCACACATAGTGAGTTAGAAGATCAAAGAAATCAAAAACTCTTTATTAGAGGTAGAGCCTGAAGAGGCTTGGTAAGAAAGAAATACTTGTGAGCCTGGAGAGGTGTTGAATACTTGCTGCAATCTATTTGGAAAATAGTGGAGAAATCCTTCAAGTAGAAGGGACTGGACGTAGCTCTTGGTTGGAAGAGAGTGAACCAGGATAAAACAACTTGTGTGAATCTTCTAATCCCTTATCTCTTTGGTTTTACGTGTTTATACTAACTGTGGGGATTTGAACTTGAATTTGTTATTCTTTCAAAAGATTGTTTTTGTGTGCTTTATTCTGCCTCTTTATCTTTGTGTGAGAAAACTATTCTTGAAAAGGTTGTTTTCGAAAAATATTAACAAACACAATTCAACCCCCCCCCCCCCCCCCTTCTTGTGTTTGCCTGTGTCAACTTCAGTTGGTATCAGAGCTCAGCCTCGAAAGGGTTGAGCATCTAACAAGTGCTGAGGAAGTACGATCCAACCACCATGGATGCAGAAGGACAAGCTATCAACAGACCTCCACTCTTTGATGGAACTGATTATGACTATTGGAAGAAGAGAATGATGGCCTTCCTAGATGCACAGAACCTAGACATCTGGGAACTGATAGAGAATGGCTATTCTGAGCCAAGAGGTGAAAATCAAGCAGTGTTGGCTAGAGCAGAATGGAGTGTTGATCAAAAGACCAAGCATCAACTAAATCTCAAGGCCAAATATTACTTGATGTGTGCTATTACCAGATCAGAACATGATAAGGTTCACAGCTGCAACACAGCAAAGGAAATCTGGGGTACACTGGCTCTTGCTCATGAAGGCTCATCACAAGTGAAGGAGTCAAAGATAAGCATGCTGGCTCACCAGTATGAACTCTTCAAGATGACTGATCATGAGTCTATAGATCAGATGTTTGGAATATTTCAAACAATAACAAACAGTCTCAGATCTCTGGGAAAAATATACGAGAATAGAGATCATATCAGAAAGATTCTGAGAAGTCTCTCCAAGCAGTGGAGACCAAAGGTCACTGCTATTCAAGAAGCTAAGAATCTGAATACTCTCTCTCTGGAAGAACTTCTAGGATCATTAAAAGTTCATGAGCTTGAACTAAATGAAGAAGACAATTCCAGAAAGGGAAAGTCCATTGCATTAAAGGCAAAGAAAGCAAGCTCTTCAAAAGTCCTCAAAGCTGCTGAGTCTTCAGATGATGCTGAACCTTCAGACAGTGATGAAGGATCAGATGAAGATGAATTATCTTTTATCTCCTGAAAGATACAACATATGTGGAGAAGAAAAAGTAATTTCAAGAGAAAGCCATTCATCAAGAAATTTTCTAAGGAGAAATCAGACTCCAAAGAAAAAGGTCCATCTCTGTGCTTTGAATGCAAAAAGCCAGGCCATTTCAAAGCTGACTGTCCTGACCTAAAAGAGAAGAAGAAGTTCTTCAAGAAAAAGAAGGGCTTAATGGCTACATGGGAGGACTTAGACTTATCCTCATCAGATGAGGAAGAGGAAGCAGAGGAAGAGGCAAACATTTGCCTCATGGCTGACACATCATCAGAAAATGAGTACATTGATGATGATGAGGTAACAGATTCTGAACCTTCAACTCTCAAAAATGCCTTTGATGAATTACTGCATGACTCATCCATATTGTCTCATGAATACAAAAGTCTTAAAAAGAAGTTTGCAAAACTAACCAAAGAATATGATAGAGTCTGCATGGAAAAACAAAGTTTAGTTCAAGAAAATGATAAGCTGAAATCAGAGAATGTCAGTCTAACTGACAAATCTGAATGTGAGCCTGACAATTCTTGTGAAGTTGCAAAACTGAAACAAGATGTAATATACTTGACAGACTCTCTGTCAAAATTTGTAGGAGGCTCAGATAAGCTTAGTCTTATCCTAAGGTATTCTAGGTCACCTTTTGATAAATCTGGTCTTGGTTTTGACAATAAGAAGCATGAGGCATCTTACATTAATTCAAAACCACCTATGCAGCAAAGAGCTTCAAAAGCTCCAGCTAGGTATGCTGAAACCAAATCAGGCCCGTCCAACACTTTTTGTAAAGTGTGTGGAAAAAGTGGGCACTCTACATCTAGATGCATACATAACAGGCATGCCAAATATTCTCGTCCAAAGAAAACTAACATGAAAGGACCCAAGTCAGTTTGGGTACCTAAGGACAAGATAATACCTGTTGCAGATCTGCTTAACAACAGGAAAGAAACAAACATCCTGGTACTTGGACAGTGGATGCTCACGTCACATGACGGGAGAAAAGTATATGTTCCAAGACCTTAGACATAAGGATGGTGGCTGGGTGACATTTGGAGGAAACCAGAAAGGAAAGATCACTGGTATAGGTAAAATTGGTAAACATCCTTTTCCCTCCATTGATAATGTTCTTTTAGTGAATGGTTTAAAACATAATCTACTGAGCATAAGTCAATTATGTGACAGTGGATATGATGTTTCTTTTAATAAGAACATGTGTTATGTCAAGAAAAATGATGGTTCAATCTTATTCACTGCTAAGAGGCAAAACAACTTATACAAAATTGACTTGGAGGACCTCTCAAATCAAAGTGTCTCATGTTTAGTGTCCATTGAAGATGAACGTTGGATTTGGCATAAAAGGCTAGGTCATGCAAGCTTGAGATTAATCTCAAAGCTAAATAAGCATAACCTCGTGAGAGGATTACCAAACCTTAAGTTCAAATCTGATGCTCTCTGTGATGCATGTCAGAAGGGAAAACAAGTCAAAGGTTCTTTTGAATTTAAGAATATTGTTAGTACCAAGAGACCACTAGAACTGCTACACCTTGATCTTTTTGGTCCAACAAGGACTGCTTCTATCAGTGGTAAGAAATATGGTCTAGTCATTGTAGATGACTATACTAGATGGACATGGGTTATGTTCCTTGCTCACAAGGATGAGTCCTTCAAGGTCTTTTCTGTATTCTGCAAACGTGTACAGAATGAAAATGGCATGTGTATAGCTTCAATTAGAAGTGACCATGGGGGAGAATTTGTCAATGAGCTATTCAATGAGTTTTGTGAAGAAAATGGAATTCAACACAACTTCTCAATACCAAGAACACCACAGCAAAATGGTGTGGTAGAGAGAAACAACAGATCTCTTCAAGAGATGGCTAGGACTATGCTCAACGACAATTCTGTCCCTAAGCATTTCTGGGCTGAAGCTGTGAACACTGCCTGCTACATTCAGAACAGAATATACATTAGACCTATTCTGAGTAAGACTCCCTATGAATTGTGGAAAGGCAGAAAACCCAACATATCTTATTTTCATCCTTTTGGATGTAAATGTTATATTTTGAATACAAAAGATCAACTTGGTAAGTTTGATGCAAAAGTAGACAATGGAATTCTACTAGGATTTTCTGAAACCTCAAAAGGATTTAGAGTGTATAACTCAAGAACTTTAATAGTAGAAGAATCTATACATGTTAGATTTGATGACAAACAGCCTGATAAGAAATTATCAGAGCTAGATGAAATTTTTGCAGATCTTGACTTAAACATCTCTGGAGAATCAACAGAAGTTAAAGCTGATGATCAAGTTGAAGACATTTCTCATCAACCAGAAACATCCACCTCTCAACAAGACAATATTCAGAGAACTTGGCATTTCCATAATTATCATCCACCGGAACAAATCATTGGAAATCCAAGTGATAAGCTAAGAACCAGATCAACCTTCAGAGAGCAAGAAGATTCTGCATTGGTCTCTGAATTGGAACCAAAGACTGTAGACGAGGCTCTGCTGGACAATGGTTGGATTTTAGCAATGCAAGAAGAGCTAAATCAGTTTGAGAGGAGTGAAGTTTGGACTCTGGTAACCCTACCTAAGGATAAATCTGTTATAGGAACAAAATGGGTTTACAGAAACAAGCTTGATGAAAATGGTAAGGTTATAAGAAATAAAGCAAGATTAGTTGCACAAGGTTACTCTCAAGAAGAAGGTATAGATTATACTGAAACCTTTGCACCTGTTGCAAGATTGGAAGCAATCAGAATTTTACTTTCATGTGCTGCACATCATAATATTATGCTTTTTCAAATGGATGTAAAAAGTGCTTTTTTAAATGGTTTTATCAATGAAGAAGTTTATGTTATGCAACCTCCGGGTTTTGAGAGTGAAACCCAACCTGAACATGTATACAAGCTTAAGAAAGCTTTATAAGGCCTAAAACAAGCCCCAAGAGCTTGGTATGATAGGCTAAGTTCTTTTCTAATGGATAATGGCTTTGTCAGAGGAAAGGTTGATACAACCTTGTTTAGAAAATCAATTAATTCCAACTTCATAGTAGTACAGATCTATGTAGATGATATTATATTTGGTGCTACTAATGAATCTTTGTGCAAAGAATTCTCAAAGCTAATGCAGAAAGAGTTTGAAATGAGCATGATGGGAGAACTCAAATTCTTCCTTGGACTTCAAGTCAAACAATCTATGGACGAGGTGTACATCCATCAAACTAAGTATACAAAGGAACTTCTCAAAAAGTTTAAGATGGATGATTGCAAACCTATGAACACACCTATGCATCCCACGTCCATACTGAACAAAGATGATAAAGAGAAAAAGGTAGATCAGAAGGTATACGGAGGTATGATTGGATCTCTCTTATATCTAACTGCTTCTAGGCCTGATATTATGTTCAGTGTTTGCTTATGTGCTCGATTTCAATATGATCCTAGAGAATCTCATTTATCAGCAGTTAAAAGAATTTTTAGATATTTAAAAGATACTACTAATCTTGGTCTGTGCTTTAAGAAAGATGAAGATTACAGATTAGTTGGCTTTTGTGATGCTGACTATGCTGGAGATAGAATTGAAAGAAAAAGCACCAGTGGGGGATGTCACTTCATTGGAGCTAATCTAGTATCATGGTCAAGCAAAAGGCAGAGTACCATTGCTCTATCAACTGCTGAAGCAGAATATATATCAGCTGCAAACTGCTGCTCACAACTCCTCTGGATTAAACACCAATTGGAGGACTACAATGTGTTTGTAAGTAGTATTCCACTACTGTGTGATAATACTGCTGCAATTAATCTGTCTAAGAATCCAATTCTGCATTCTAGGGCTAAGCATATAGAAATCAAACATCATTTTATCAGAGACTATGTGCAAAAAGGTGTTTTTGATGTTCAATTTGTAGATACTGATCATCAATGGGCAGATATCTTTACTAAACCTCTTGCTGAGGACAGATTTATTTTTATCAGAAAACACCTTAACATGTTGTATGTGGTTTAATTTGGTATATGTATTGATTGCATGTTTTATCTGCGCGTCCACTGGTTTTGGCGTCCAGAGCACGTGTAGTCTACGCGTCCACTACTGTTGGTGTGCCGCGTCCACCCTCAATCTTTTGTGGACCCGATCTTACATATAATTTCTTTTTAAAATTGCATCTTTTTATATCTGAACTTATTTATCTTAAAACGTTTGGTTTTAATCATTTCCTTGCTGAGTCAGCTACTTCCATCAATCCCATAGTAACTTTTTACGGTCCCTATATACCAACGCCGTTTTTTTACTAAAGTCTTGTCTAATCAATCATTTCTTTTTGAATTTTTCTTGAAAACTGTTGGTATTTGGAAACTCTTTAAAGGTAAAGCCTTTCCCTCTGAAAAACCTTTCGCTATTCTTCATCCCTGTTATTTACTCTCTCAAATCTTTTCGAACTCTCTTTTCTTCAAATCGTAACTTTCACTCAACAATGGCTTCAACCTCAACTCCAGAGCCTGCCTATGCTACTGACATCATAAATATTGCTGCGGAACATCATTTTAATTTTGAAATTCTAAGTGAATACAACCTGGATGTAAGCAAGTACATCAACGCTGCTGGTTGGGATGGTTTGTTTTTGGAAAAGGTCTCGATTTATCCGGACTTAGTAAGGGATTTCAGGAGGAAACCAAAGATTACTGACACTGAGGTAGTAGGGTTTGTTCAAGGCAAGAAGATAACTGTTTTTGAGAAGACCATTTCTGATGCAATCGTTTGTGCTCAAGAGGGTTTGATTATTACAGAAAACTGGGAAGAAGATCTTGGTGGTATAGAAACTATCTCGGTTACACTGATGCGAGAAGATACAGTGAGGACTCACTCGTGGAAGTCATCTGAAATGAAGGATCATATCAGGATTCTTCATCAGATTCTGAACAAGACGGTGCTTCATAAGGCAGGGTCTAAGGACAACCTTTCTACCCTTCACAAATTCTGTCTCTGCAACATGATCTACGAGACAAAAATAAACCTGCCATGGATCCTGTTTCATCGCTTCAAGGATGCCATTACAAACAGGGAAACCGCCTCCCACATCACCTTCTCTCATCTTCTGTCAAAAATTTTCAAGCAGCAAGGCTTGTATGATTACATAAGTGCAAAGCCTCTAGAAGAACAAGAAAAAATCCTTCGTTCGAAGGGGATGCAAGCTGCCATTTTCGGAAAGAGCAACCTCAGCAGCATGCATCTTGACACGTACAAACAAGTTGAGATGTCAAAACAAGAGGCGAAGATGAAGATAAAAGAAGAATCAGTTGAGGCAAATAATGCTGCTATCCTTGGTCTCAAGAGAGGAACCAAGAGGAAGACTATGGCTGTCAGGAAGCCTATTCCTAAAAGGCCTACCAGAGGCGTTGTTATTAATGAGCCTAGGGCTGAGGCTCCTCAACCTGTTCCTCGACCTGCTCCCAAGAGAGCAAGAAAGCTGGTTCTGCCTCAAGATGAGGATGATGAAGATGACAATGTTCCTCTGGGAACAGCTTTAAAGAGGAAAGCAGCTGCTGCTGATGCTGCTGCTGCTGCTGATGCTGCTGTGCCTACTAAGAGGAGGCAACCTGCAAGGAAAGCTAAAACCTTTGCAGCCTCTGAGGTAAACCCTTCTGCTAAGGTTCCTGTTAATACTGTGAGTGATGGTGCCCCTACTCCGAGAGTAGGATTTTTTGATGATGTGTATAGACCTACATTACCCACACCCCAACCTTCACCACAAAAAGACCAATCTGACCAAACTTCAACTCCATCTTCACCACAAATTAGCCCAAATCAATTAACCATACCCCAACCTTCACCACTCAAAACCATCTTTCCACCTATAATTCCTGACTCTGATCCTTGGTTTCATCAAAAGGATGATGGAATTTGCCGAGGTGCCCCCTTTCCTAAACCCCTAAGAAAACTCTTTCCACCAATTATACCCTCATCCACCATCCTTGCCAATCAGTCTGAGAATTGGGCTCGGGTCAAGAAAAATTGGAAAATTTTGTTTCATACTCACCAACCTGACCCTGAAATTAACCCTGCCATTCCTCTAACAAGGTGGTACTCCCATCCTGATTATGATTATGAACCCTATGAGGAATACCCCTGGACCACCAAATACCCAAACTCTCAGCCTCCTAAAGGTCCCTTTCCATCTGAGATGAACAATCAACATGGCCCTCTCCTCACCCATCTACCCCTCAAACGTTTCCCCCAAAGAAAAATTTACCCCAACCTCACAAAAACCCCACCTTTGACTCCTCACACTGATGGAGTAGCAAGGCACATCATTCCTGTATGGGAAACTGATCTTAAAAGGAACAGACTGCCTACTTTACCTCAGAAGAGAGCAAGATCATCTGAGCACAATCCAATCATATTGGATGGAAACACAAAATGGATGAAATTCGAGCATCCCAGCATCTATGGAAGTGCATCAGACCCCTTCGCAGATCAGTTGATCTATAATATTCTGAAGTGGGAGTTCAGCTACTTCCAAATTGAAAGAGCTGCACGTTGGGTTCCTATCACATGGCTCAGGCATAATAAGGAAACACGTGTAGGCATTGCTCCCTACCCTATCTGTCCAAGGCTTGGCATGATAGACCTCAACAAGGACAAAGATATGAGGCTCAGAAGAAATAAGGGAGTCATGCCTGAAGCTCATTCTACCATGCTGGATTTGTCTAAGGAAACCTTTGATCACTCCCAGCTCGACTACTATCTGTATATGGAGGATGTGAAGAATATTGGAGAAATGATAGCTGCTGACTTCTGGATGTCTCATATCATCCACTGCACCAGGGACGCTTCTTCTTCTGGCTTGTCTCAGGAAGAGAAGCAAGAAATTCCCAAGTTCAGAGGAAAGTGTGGACTGTCCAAGCTAAGGCACATGATCTACAAAGATCTGTGGGCACTTCCTATTACCAGCAGGGATGTGGAGGAAATTACTCCTATCCATTGGGCAAAGGATGTCCCTCAGAAATCTGTTAAAGCTGCCACTGCCTCTCCAGCAACATCATCCTCTGATCATATAGCTGAAGAGTTGATTGTAGAAGGCCCTGAATTTGATGCACAACTGTCTTCTCAACCTACTTCAGTTGAACCTCCATCTGCACAAGCTGAGCAGTCTGCTGAGGTTGGTGTCTCTAAGCAAGGTGCTGAGTCTGCTAAGACTCCTTCTCAACCATTAGCTCTTGCTATGGTTAATCCACCAGCCCAAGCTCAAGACACTGTCTCTAACACTACTGAGAGCTCAAGACAACTTTCCTTGCCACCCAATCTTGAAGACATCATTGGAAAAATTGTTGATGATAAGGTTGGCAAGATAGTTGAAGAAAAGACTGAACAGATGGCTCAACAAATTGAAGAAAGGGTGCAGAAGCAAGTTCAAGATTCTCTGGCCCCTACAAATGCCATGATGAATCAGATGTTGGCTCTGATCTTGGAATTTCAGAGGAATCAAAATCCAAATCCTACCCAACCCCCTCCACCACCTCCTTCTACCTAAAAACTTTTTCCTTCTCTGTTTTATCCTTTTTTCTTTTTTTGTTGTTGTTTGCTGACAGTGATGGTCCACTCCCTTTTACCTTTTTGTCTAATGACAAAAAAGGGGGAGAAAGGAAAGATTAAATTTTATAATACAGAGATTTTTTTTTTAAAGTAAATAGTTGTCTGCATATGCATAAGTGTATATTCATCTTGCTGATACTATGCCTTCTATGCCTTGACTTTATGTTTATGCCTAATTTTGTCTAAAAGTCAATTATGCTCCGATACTGCTTTGAATCTCAAATGTTTAATAAGCTGCTATCTTGGTCTGTTAACCTATATTATATTGCAAATAAGACTTAGCTTATTTTGCCTTAACTTCTTTAATCTGATGACTGCTTTGTCTTAGAGGGAGCCTTGTAAGCTCTCTTAGACTTTGCAAAATAAATTTAATTAGTTTTTGTCATCATCAAAAAGGGGGAGATTGTTGGAACCAAAGTAATTTGGATTAAATAATCTCTAAGTTTTGATGTTAAAAATAAGGATTAAATTTGTGTAGCAAAGTGTTAGCTTTAATCTAACAAGTGCCTTCAGTCTTGAAGGATCTCTGTTTTTATAAGTTAAAAAGTTAAGTCTATTTTCTTTGCAATCCGCGTCCATATATTTTGTATTGAAAGTTTCCCAGAGTGGTCGAGTCCACTCTATCAAGGATCTCCTTTAAACTCAAGTGCCACGTCAGTGGACGAGCGCTTGAGTGTTTCTAGTAGACGGAGAAATTCTTTTCATATAGACGTGAGCTACTCTCCAATAATAACATTAGTTTTCTAATGCCACGTTACTGGACGGAGATTTTAAATGTCTCAAGTACTGGCAAGACCGTTGTTTTAAGTAGACAAAGTTTTGGTTGCCACGACAGTGGACGGAGCCTTAAAACTCTTCTTACTTACCTTGCCTTTACAATTGTTTTGCTGGACGAAGAATTTGAGCATTTATATTTAAATCAATCTGAACCAAAGCGAATTTATTTCATATGATTGATATTCATTTCATATATTTATAATGGTCCTTCTCATTTTCTATTAACGGTTTTTATTGTCTTGTTTCAATGAGAGAGACATAGTACAAATAAGGAATTGCAAAAAGCAGAATAGTACAATGCAAAACGTTGTGTACCCTCTCACCTTTTACGTTGAAATAGCTGGAACTTGTACAAGGAAGGCAAGACTGTTTTTCAAGTTGCATTTGCTCAGAGGTGTACCATTACATGCAAGAATTTTGTTACATAGTACAAAGGCCACGAGCAAGCTGAGTCACAACGGATATTTACTTGGTTGATTCTATCACTAAACGAAAAATTCAAAAACAACCGTTGATGATTCTGAAGAGAAGATCAAGGACCCTATAAATAGAAGACTAAGGCTTTTGAAGAAAGAACTTTTGCGCATACACAGAAATCTCAAGAAATCTCTTGCGAGCAAATATTCTCTTATTCTTTCAAAAAGCAAAAGTCTGTAATATCATAGTTTGAATATTGCTATAATATTCATCTGATCTTAAACTTTCATATTCTCACACATAGTGAGTTAGAATATCAAAGAAATCAAAAACTCTTTATTAGAGGTAGAGCCTGAAGAGGCTTGGTAAGAAAGAAATACTTGTGAGCCTGGAGAGGTGTTGAATACTTGCTGCAATCTATTTGGAAAATAGTGGAGAAATCCTTCAAGTAGAAGGAACTGGACGTAGCTCTTGGTTGGAAGAGAGTAAACCAGGATAAAACAACTTATGTGAATCTTCTAATCCCTTATCTCTTTGGTTTTACGTGTTTATATTAACTGTGGGGATTTGAACTTGAATTTGTTATTCTTTCAAAAGATTGTTTTTCTGTGTGCTTTATTCTGCCTCTTTATCTTTGTGTGAGAAAACTATTCTTGAAAAGGTTGTTTTCGAAAAATATTAACAAACACAATTCAACCCCCCCTTCTTGTGTTTGCCTGTGCCAACTTCAAAAAGTTTATGATATTTTCAAGAATGTAAATATCCATAATAATTATATATTTTCCGAAAGAAATCGATACGTCGTTAATAATAACATTTTCTGTGACACGTAGTAATTAATGTGATGCTCGGGGAAAGGGTGTCACAGATACAATTAATGATCCGTAGGTGAAACCCTCCCTATATTATTCATCCAATGTCTATTTGTTTCCAAGGAAACAAATATTATTTTCCTAATGATCGTTGTTATCATCTAAGAAATCAGCAATAGTACTTAAAATTTTCTTAAGTAATTTTAGGAGTCAAGTAAAAAATTGAGGTGGGACGTTACTTTCCCTAAATGAATATAAAGATGCAACTTAATTTACTCCTTTTGACTATTAAAAGAACACAGATGAATATTATGCAAAACAATCAATGGTTGCATACAATGAAGCAATGCATAATATATTTTACTTAAAAAAAATCTCAAAAAGTTGTAATTGAGAGGAAAACTGATGGATGATTTATCATAATTTGAATAAACTTTATCAGTAGGGGAAATCATTATGAAACTAGTCAGAGCAACGACAGTGGATGCCTTGTAAAAAGGTAACTAACCACTATTCATGACAACAAAATTAATTGTATAGAACTTACTTAGTTTAACACATGATATTAGATTAGTAAAATATGAAACTTAAACGATGATGATGCTTATTTCATAAAACTAAATCAGATTAAGAATCATAAAGATAATGAATTTGGAAATAAAAGAAAATTTGTAACTTAGTTTGACTTCACCAAATGACAATTCGTCACTTGAAATTTACCTTTAATACCTATAGAGATTCTTAACCTAATGCAGTGAAGCCAGCAGTAAAGTGAATCGTTCTCAACTCACTTGATTATAAAAAAGTACGAAAATTTCCAACTTAAGAAACTTGAGGTCACTACTTATATCATGTATATATAAAGAAAAGGCCAATAATACAAAAATCTACTTCGGAGTAAAATAATCAGGCCATGGCTCAAGGATCAGTTCCGAAAACTAGTGCTAACACCCTTAGAAAGAACACAAACACCTGGAAGCAGGGCAACAACTAGAAACAAGATAACACATACCCAAAATAGCAGCTGCTACATCTACATAAATTGCTGAGAATGATAACATGATGACATAATAGTAACAACATGACAATCTAACCAAATGAGCTCCAATAGATTGTAATTGGCAACGTTCCAAGAGGCTATAGCAGAGAATTACAACATAAAGTAGAGCTAATGTAAGAAAATGTCACAACCTGTTGTTACAAGAATACAAACACAATAACTAGTAGCCAAATATCCTTATCATGATCAATAGAAATTGAAAATTGACATATGTGGACTACTTTCCCTTAGCAAGCTCTAGCCATAACTAGATCTCACAATAAAATTGAACACTCAACCCATAAGTTTAACTAACTGACATATCAAGCCTATATGGTGGATAACTAATAACATATATTAAATTTCCACAATCTGAAGATAGAATGCTGCCACAGATTCAGGAAAAGAAATCGGGTATAACAAATTTAGAGATAACCCATGTTCATAAATTCTTAAACTTAAAACTCATGTCTACATATTTAAGATGGATAATAGGTTATAATGTAAGAAAATTGGAGGTACCATAGATCATTAGTGTAGTAGTATGTCCATGTAGGAATATAGTCCTAACTTACATACACTAGCTCATTGAATTCTTGTAACAAAGCCACCAAACTGTTATGAAATAATTTTCCAAATTTTAACAACATATTAAGAATGATTCTCGCAATTTAGAAATCATAACTTTCTGACTAGCATGTCCATCAACTTTTGTTAGATACCAAGTTAAATCATATTTTAACCAAATCAAGATGGTTTATTTTAAATTGTTCTCCTGACGTTCCAATCAAATACCAAAACACTTTTCATGTTCAAAAACTGCTGTCGCAAGATTCAGAAGCAGGAAAATCTGCTGCAACACAAGGTAGTCCCTAAACATTAAACATTTTCATCAAGGATCAAAGTTTTGGTACCAAATTCACAAGTCCAGATCCATTATTATGCTCATAAAAGGGTTTATAAAAACAAATGCAAGCTTTAGAGTCATAGGATTAAGAATTTAGTAAAAAGTTTCTATAATAGCATAGCAAGAACACATGCATCCATTTTTCTTATATCACTTCACATCCAGCAAGCAAAATATTTAAACCACCATTCCTAGAGCATGTTAACATCTATAGGAATACATTGACCAGTTGGTACATATTAATAAAAAGCATTGAGCTAGTAGTACATTAAATTAGAACCATACCATACACATCACTACAAAACTCTATTACCTCTACTAGTTCCTTTAGAATATCTGCCTAAGGAAGTAATACTATATCATTTACCTTTACAAGCATAATTGTTCCTGCAAAAGCAAAATCCGTCCAAAACATTTGGCTTAGAAGAAATCTTGTTTGAAAATCGTTCTTTTGGAAACACTTCTGTGAGTCGTCATCCTTCATCATTCCTCAAACAAATACCTGAGGTGGCTTACCTCTTTAATTCGTATCAGTAATTTAGAAGACTAACAACATCACAAAACACTTAGACTGACACCCTAAGCCGGATCATTCTAGACTCAATTCACAGTCCGATGGGATCGAACTGCTCTGATACCATAACGTAATATCCATGCTTCCCACACGATACTACAAAGTACGAATATACATAACTTCATTAAAGCATAAAAAAAAATAGTTGATCCTAGAAATATTTAAACTAAGAAAAACATTTTTATAAGAGATTTTTGTAGAAATGAACATAGAATTGGAATTATTTTAATACAATTAAGTATTTAGCCCCAAATTTACAATTCAATCTCATATAAATATCGACTCCTAGCAAGACTCCAACTTTGATCCGGCTGAGAACCTGGGACTCTATTGATGACTGTCAAGCAATCTCCAAAGCTTGCTTACTAGTTCCCAATATATACCTGTTATCTGAAACAAAGAGAAACCTAGTGAGAAATAAATCTCAATGAGTTCCTGCTTCAAGCAAAGCACATGAGTAAACAATATATTCTGTTTGATCGTCCTCGTTAAATTACGCATACTTACTTATATGCACACATATCATAATTAACCTCACATAGTGGTAAAGTTTCTCATAGCCTTCTTACCTCACTATTTTGCCAGGTGTGCACTCCGTGGACTAAAGTAGGCTAAAGTAAGACTAACCAAACTTTATACCACTACGGGATTATTCTCTTATAACTCACCCTTTCATCACTAGCTCTTTCTACTGGGTCCTTACTTGGACTGAGTTATTTACTGAAAATGAATCTAATTCCGAAATTCCAAAGCCTATGTTGTCACAAATTCTGTCTATTTTCTAA
Organism: Echinosophora koreensis; assembly: GCA_035048595.1. Lineage (NCBI taxonomy): Eukaryota > Viridiplantae > Streptophyta > Magnoliopsida > Fabales > Fabaceae > Echinosophora > Echinosophora koreensis. The sequence goes on along the minus strand of JAPCYP010000073.1, from coordinate 2,185,274 downwards.
TAGCACAGGAATTAACACAATCCAACATTTGTACAGTTTATTGCAAATTAAACACTGCAACAGTATCAGTACAGAGTTCCAAATACGATCAGCAACTTGCATGTCATTTATCTCCCTCGATTCTTAATGAAATTGAGTCATTCCAGAGTCCATTTCGAAGGAAAATGAGTTTAGTTTCCAATGGTTCAAAAATCATTTCAAAACGACCTCTGTGGAGGAAGTTATAGACAAAATACTGACAGGGTGTCAATACGGGTTTGGAGACTAATTTCTCCCCCTTTATCAATTTCACCCAAATCAGTCCCTAACCTTGCATGCAATCAAAATCAGTGGTTCCACACATCATGCAACACCAAAATAAGCATATAACAGAAGTAATCAAGCACTTAGAAAAAGTTGGGATTTATGGTCACCCAATGTTACAAACAACAAGAACTCACATGATAGGTAGTGGAGACAAGGTAGTAAATGTGGGTCTCTCTTGAGTTTCTTTTTGGGTCACCAACTGCAGCTGCTCCTAGCTCTCAAGGAATGAGGATGACAGTCCTTCTAGCCCTCCTTAAAGCTCACATTTTGAGCTTGTTTGAAGAAGGAATGGAGAAAAGGAGTGGTGGAGTGATGGTGTGTGTGTGTTGACTGAAGCTTTCTTTAAAGAAGAGAGGAAGAGGAAAGGTTGGATCTTTGTGTGAGTGAATGGAATGAAAGAAGTTTCAACACCTCTCCCCTAGTGGTCTGGCTGAACCTCATCTAAAGAAAGGGAAGGAGGATTGGTCAACCAATGGGGCTTCATTTCCTTGAAAGACATTGGTCAATTAAGGGATTTTAGGATAGAGGTGGATAAGATGGTTATAAAATAAGTGGGTGTGTGTATGTGTGAGTGGGTTAAACATGTATATGCATATAAATGAGAGGGAACATGATTATTCATCTAATTGGAATGAATCTAATTGAGGGTGGTGTGTGTGATTAAAAAAAATTCTAGATTAACAATAGTTAACCTAACACAAGTGTATAAAAATTCTATTCCCTCTTTAATCCAAAATTAATTACTTCACAATTCAATCAATCGTGCGATTGCACATTTACGAAATATAAAAGGATCCAATCACACTCATGGTAAATTATAATGAAAGACTAGAATATCCTTGGGGAGGGATATTACAGAATAACAAAAAAAAAAAAAGAAACAATCCTTTCCCTTGGATGGAATAAAGGGCACTTTCCTACACTAGATTTGCTATTAATTTAAAAATTTTCTAACATAAAGATACTAAAATTTATACTATTAAATAAATATGTACATAAGTCCCCTACTAGGTGTTTTTATCCTCAAATTTGCGTGAGAAATAAATCAAAATATTTATACTTATTGGTAGATAATTCCTAATAAAAATTATTAGATTTTTTAAAAATATTTAAAATAGAAATTTTTTAATAACAATATTTAGCAGTGTTGTTAAAACCTCAGCACATCGGAGTGCATGAAATTGCAAAAATTGCAAAAATCCATCAAGTGTGCTGGTAGGAATCGAACACAAGTTGGGTTGAACACTAGGCGCATGGATTGCCGTTATTCCACCAATTAATGTTTGGGTGTGGGTGTGGGTGTGGGTGTGGGTGTGGGTGTATTTTATATTATTAATTTAATATATACCGGTCGGTGTGTGTGTGTGTGTGTTTTTTTTTTTTTTAATATTATCAATTTAATATATACCAGTTTAACTAGTGACTCATTGGTTCGACCAGTGACTTGATCGAGTCGATGATCGGTCCGGTTTTATAACACTAATATTTAGAAGGAATTTATATCCTGTGCATGGCATGGATCAAGTAGTATCTAAATCTAAATCTAAATAATATACAGATCCAAGTAGCATTTGAAGGAGTTTTATACACGTGTCACTCTCTCATTAGTCTACAGAGAAGAGGTTAACACAAAAACATTCCTTATTTAGAAAATTTAGCATCTAAACCTACAACCAAGGTGGGTCGAACCACATCCATCAGAACCCAATGCTTCTCACCAAAACCCATCTCAACTTTCCCACGATTTTCTCCAATAAAAGTTGCTAAATCCTGCCTTTTGCTAACAAAATCTTCAGAAATCTTGCAAAGTGTAGAAACTAACGCAGGAATATGAAAAAGGTTTTGCATATATTTGTTGTGTTTCAATGTTACAAGAGAGTGCTCCTATTTATAGAGCAGAAAAAGATACAAAGAAATAAAGGCTAATCAAACCTAATATCCTAATATGATTACAATATCAATCACAATAATTACATAATCAAATCATATCTCATATCATATCAAATCATATCGTAACATCCCCCCTCAAACTCAAGTGGGTGGAGCTGCAACCAACTTGAGTTTGGATACTAAAGTGCGGAAGCGACCAGGAGAATGAGCTTTCGTGAACAAGTCAGCAGGCTGGTTAAGAGTACCAATGGAGACAAGATGAAGATTACCACGGAGAAGATGCTGGCGAATGAAGTGACAATCAATCTCAACATGCTTGGTGCGCTCATGGAAAACATCATTGTGGGAAATTTGAATGGCACTACGATTGTCACAATAAAGATCTGTGGAGGAAGTCTAAGTATCTCTAGATCAGCAAGAAGCCAACGAAGCCACAATATTTCAGAAGTAGTATCAGCAAGGGCACGATATTCAGCTTCAGTGCTGGAGCGAGCTGTCAGAGTTCGTTTCTTGCTATGCCAAGAAATAAGAGAATCTCCAAGGAAAATACAAAATCCAGTGGTGGAGCGACGATCACTAGGATCACCAGCCCAATCTACATCAGAGTAGGCTCGAAGAATCAAAGGAGAGGCAACTGAGTAGTGAAGACCATAAAACAAGGTACCTTTGATATATCGAATAATCCGGAGGACAGCAGCATAGTACCAAATGAACAGCATAAGAGATGTCCGGCCGAGTAACTGTAAGATAAATCAGACTGCCTACGAGTTGTCGATAAAGAGTGGCATCGTCTAGCAAAGTGCCATCCTGAGGAGTAAACCGAACATTGGGTTCAAGAGGAGTGTGCTCAATTTTGCAATCAGTGAGACCTGCTCGAGAAACAAGATCAGAAGCATACTTAGCCTGTGAGAGAAATAAACCATCACTGGAAGATAGAACTTCAAGCCCCAGAAAGTGACTTAAGGATCCAAGATCCTTCATCTCAAAATGTTGACGCAAGAATTGCTTGAGCTCAGTAATGCCGGTAGAATCACTGCCAGTAATAATCATATCATCGACATAAAGAAGCAAGACAACAGTACCGTTTTCTATTTTTCGAGTAAAAAGAGCAGAATCATGACCACTAGAAGAGAAACCCAACTGACTAATAATGCTGTGGAATTTAGCAAACCAGGCTCGAGGTGCTTGTTTGAGACCATAGAGAGCCTTACGAAGGCGACAAACCTTGTTTGCCGGACAAGTGTATCCCGGAGGAGGACGCATATAAACCTTTTCTTCTAACTCTCCATTCAGGAATGCATTTTTGACATCCATTTGAGTAAGTGGCCATTGGCGAGTGGCTGCGATGGCAAGAAGAGTTCGAACAGAGGTGATGCGTGCAACAGGGGCAAATGTTTCTTCATAATCAATACCATACTCTTGAGGGAACCCTTTTGCCACCAAACGAGCTTTGTACCGCTCAATAGAACCATTAGAATGAGTCTTGATTTTATATACCCACTTGCATCCTACAAGAGGCTTACCAGAAGGAGGATCAACAAGGTCCCAAGTGTGAGTGTTCTCTAATGCCTGTAACTCTTCCTGCATACCTTGCTGCCAATGAAGGTCTGTAGAGGCTTCCTTATATGACTGTGGTTCATTAAGGTGAAGCATAGTAGAAAAACAATGGTAATCACGAAGGTAGGTAGGTGGATTTCTTACCCTAGGAGGACACTCAACGGTGGGAGGTGCTGGATCAACGACCGGAATAACATCATTAGAAATGGATGAAACATCGGAAGAGGCTGGAAGCTCACTAAAAGAACCTGCATCTGTGTCACTAGGAAATAAATCAACATCGGGGTTAGTAAAAAAGGGAGTGGGGGTGGATGAAATTGACGTAAACTTGGACATGGAAGAGAACATTATATGTTCCCAGAAGACAACATAACGGGAGATACGGACACGCTGAGATATCGGATCCCAACAACGGTAACCTTTGTGTTCTGTGCCATAACCAAGGAAACAACAAAGACGGGCATGAGGCTCAAGTTTAGTGTATTCATGAGGTTGGAGAAGAACAAAACAAGCACAACCAAAGACCTTAAGAGAGTTATACTTGGGTGTAGTATGGTAAAGACGCTCAAAAGGAGAAAGATTACCAAGGACAGAGGAAGGAAGACGGTTGATGACATGGACAACAGTAAGAGCAGCTTCTCCCCAGGCACGTTCAGGACAGGAGGCTGAGATAAGCATGACACGAACAGAGTCAAGAATGTGACGATGCTTTCTCTCAGCGCGACCATTCTGTTGAGAGGTATATGGACATGAGAACTCAGACAAGGTACCATGTTCACCAAGAAATGACAAAATTTTAGAATCACGATATTCCATGGCATTATCTCGACGAAAAACTTTAATGGTTTTAGAAAACTGTGTTCGAATCATATTAGCAAAGTTAATGTAAATCTGAGGAAGTTCATGACGATTTTTCATCAAGTAAATCCAAGTAAAACGAGAATAATCATCAATAAACAACACGAAATATCGAGAACCTCCCTTAGTAGGTGTGGGCGCAGAGCCCCAAATATCAGAATGCACAAGATAAAATGGTGAAGGAGAAATAGAAGTACTATTATCAAACGATAAAGCTGGTTGTTTAGCAGTTTGACAAGCAGTACAATTAAGAGACTTAGTAGAAATAGATCCTAACACGCCCCGAGACACAAGAGGCCGGAGTTTACCAAGAGAACTATGGGCAAGACGTTGATGCCAAAGATGAATAGTGGAGGCGGTGGAAGCAGCACAAATGTTGGACACAGGGGGAACATGCAGATTAGTGAGCTCAAATAGCCTTCCGATCTTATGTCCAGTCCCGATGAGTTGTCCCGTCCGTGGATCCTGCACACGACAACCAGAGGAAGAAAAGGTGACTTCATAACCAAGATCATATAATTGGCCAACAGATATAAGGTTAAAATTTAGCTTAGGATGAGATAAGTATTGGGTAAACTGAGATTGGATAAAGAGATAGAACCCTTATGACTTACATGCATAAGAGATCCATCAGCAGTGTGTATAGAACGAACAATGTCATTTTCAGATAAGAATGAAAAGAGATGAGATGCAGAGGTCATATGGTTGCAACAGGCAGAGTCTAAATACCAATTAGTATTACCTGGTGTGGTGGAAAGGACTGCAAGAGTATTACCATTATCAGAGGAATTAAGGAGCTTCTGAAGGAGAGACGCAAGATCGCTGACAGAAAACGCTGGCGAAAGGTGGGAAGAAGAACCCGAAGATTCATTAGCAACAACAGCAGCAGCTGGTACAGGCCTAGAGGAACTAGAACTGGGACGGTGTTGATTCCTATTCTGGTACGGTCGTGGAGGACGAGTGGGACAATTCTGAATCAAGTGTCCTGATTGGTTGCAGTATCGACAACAATTTGAGGCAATATGACCATTTTTCCTGCAATTGTAACATTCAATAGTAGGACAGTCGAAGAAGGAATGTCCCAAATTACGGCAGTAACCACAGAATTTTTCCACTATATCACAAGAAAATCAAAGAATAGCACTATCGAGGCAGAATTGACGAAAACTGATTGCAAAAATCGAAAGATCTCACCGAAATACTTAAGGAAGGGTCAACTGGTGCCAAAAAACAAAGAAAAAGGTGTTCAACCAAGTTGGTCAACACCGTCAACGGATGGTCAACAGTCAAACACGGGTGGAACAGTGAACACGGGCCAGGACGAGGGTCGAACACGGGTCGGAGCGCAGAATCAGATCTGAAATGGAGAAACGGATCAAGCGCGTGAGTCACACGCGCGGAGGTTCAGGCGGCACGTGGTAGCGCGTCGCTTGTCAAACGGCGGCGAAACTTTCCAGTTGTATAGATTGGCGGACGGCGGTTTCGATGGTACCGGAGGTGAGATGAATCGGTGACCGGAGGATGGACAGCTGAAGGCGACCGAACGGTAAGCCTTTGGAACCAAACAAAGGAAAACAAAACAAAGTGGACGAAATTCGACGGGAGAAGAACAAAGAGACCAACCAGAATCGGTTAAGCTCTTGATACCATGTAGAAACTAACGCAGGAATATGAAAAAGGTTTTGCATATATTTGTTGTGTTTCAATGTTACAAGAGAGTGCTCCTATTTATAGAGCAGAAAAAGATACAAAGAAATAAAGGCTAATCAAACCTAATATCCTAATATGATTACAATATCAATCACAATAATTACATAGTCAAATCATATCTCATATCATATCAAATCATATCGTAACACAAAGTATCTTTGACAGAGTGTAAAAGCATGTCAACTCCCTTTCCCTTGATTCCCAATATTGTTTAAAGTTTCTTCCTCTCTCTTCTATTGGCAGCTTAGCACCGCTTAAGCATGGAGCCATTGTCTCTTGTACACGGTGATGGAGCATGGAGCCATGTGCTAGCCGCTTACTCAGACTGATCCGTTTAACGCTATTGAGGCAGTGAAACAATGAGCCGCTCTCACAGATAAACTCATCTTTGTGCTTTAGTCTACCTTTATTTGAAATTTTTCAACTTTTTATTTTGATTTAATATTTATTTATTTTTTGTGTTACGTTTCCATCGTCTATAAATGTCCCTTTCGGTTTCAATGTGCTGCACAACAAACCCATTCAAACTATTTTCTAATCTGAGTTGTTTATTTGCTGAGAAAGATGTGTACCAAGTTTGATTCCATTTATGAGATTTCTCCTGAAAAGGAGACTTGGACCATCATGGATAGGGTGGTTCAGCTATGGCTGGTTACTGATTTCACTAAGCAAAAGCTACCATACTTTATGGAGCTTGTCCTCGTAGACAAGGTTGGGGTTTCATTATTTTCTTCTTCCTCATTTGTACAATACCTCTTCATTCTTATTTTGATGTTTGTTTGCCTTTGGTTGCAGGGAGACAAGATTCATGCATCCATGAGGAGGACTTTGATTTATAAGTTTCAGAAGTATTTGAAAGAGGGTTCTGTTTACACATTTCAATTTTTTGGTATTGCTTCTAATGGGGATAATTATAGAACTTGCCACCACAACTGCAAGCCGAACATTCAGTTTTCAACTAATGTGCTCAAAACAAAATGGACAGTGTTGTTGTCCCTTCAAATGTCTTTGATCTGGTGCCGATATCACAGATTATTATGGCTTCGACATTGATTTTTTTAGTTGGTAATCTAAATATAATAGTCATAGAAATATAAGAATCATCACAATAACAATAATAATTAAGCATAACCATAATAAAAAACCAATAATACTAAAATTGAAGTAAAATATACGGTACATGTTCCTGCCGAGATCCGAGTTACCGGAATCTCGCCATAAACGTCAGACCAAGGTTGAACGTTGGGGTTGTTTTAGACCGTGGCTTGACAGAATGGTTATATTCCGGTCCTACGTATCCCAATGGGAATCAAAGCCAAACGTAGTTCTGTGTTCAACCCTTGATCACGTGGTGCATCAATCTCTTAATCTTGTATCTGATGTACTCCGGTGGGCAAGGACTTATTGGTAGTCTCTTGATCACAACCGGGACCTCTAATACGCTTAAGAGAGAACACCAAACTCAAGTAAAAGTTAAAGTGTCTTTCCTCTTAGACTCTTCCTCTTTTTATAGAGGAATAGAGGGATAAGCTGATCCTATTTTCTAGGATCTAGTTCATCTCTTATCACTTATCACTTATCTATTTTAGCTCAACTCCCATCTCTTTTTATTGATAAGAGTTATCTCTTATCTAAAGTAAGGTTGTTAACCGAGTACTAGATAAGTGTATAGTTTGAAGCAGTTAAGCTTCCGAGCTCGGCGGCCGAGCTTACCACCTCGGCCAGTACACAAGCCCCCCAAGCTTCGAGCTCAAAAGAGCGAAGAAGTTTTCATGACAAGTGCCGAGCTTGCCTTCTGGAGATTTTCTGAACTCATGGCTTAGGTTTTTATTTTCCTTTTGGCCATGCTCTCCATGACCGATATTGTACCTCGGCCCATTTATGAGCTCGGTGGGCTTAGTTGGCCGAGCTTGACATATTGCTACCAGCTCGGAACTATCTCGGTTTGACGAGTTTCTGGCCGAGTTTTACTCCTCGGCCCATGCACCACCTCGGCTATAATATAAGCCCCCCAAGCTTTAAGCTTCATAAAGCGTGAAAGTTTTATTGAAGAAGCCGAGCTGAACCGGGATAGGAACGGTTATGTCAATCTTTTCTTATGACGTCAGTTTCTCACCAACCGAGATGAAAAGAGACGTTATGCTACTTTTAAGACCAGCTTTGCTTGTGACACGTGGCTTTTGGTCCAACTTCCGAGATTCATTCTGCCATTGCACATTTAAAACCTTCTTCAGTGGGATCGTGCATTCCGATGTCCTTGCCACGTGTTACTCCATGATAGGTGTGCCGAACTTACGCCGGTTTGAAGAGACGTTTCCCTTCTCCCATACGGTGTCATTATTAGTCCCAACAGTAACGTTTTAAATTTTAAAACGTTGTCTATAAAATGTGGAGTTTTTCGGAGGCAAATGTTTGTTTTTCCTCATACTCTCACATTTTACCTCTGAAGTTTCTAGTCACTCTGAATCTTTCTGCAATTCTCTTCTTCAGGTACGCCCCTGCTTCCAACACTGCCCCTTTCTTTCAATTTATACATTCTGTGCACCATGGAGCCTTCGTTTGAGGTTTCTCAGAGTGTTTCATCTGATGTTCAAATCGTGGGATCTGGGATTAACCCTATTGGGGGTTCTCCTTCTATTTCTCCCCCTCCTTCGCACGGTGATGAGGGTAACCCAGATGAAGCATCATCTTCCTCATCTGGGGAGAGTAGCTCTACTGCCCCTCAGGCCACCGTGGTGCCACCGCGCCGCCGGCGTGCTTCAATGGTTCCGAAGGAACCCATCCCTGACATCACCATTCCTGGGTATTCTTGGGTTAGGCCTGAGGTTGGAGCCTTCTTTTCTAACTTCAGGAGTTACGGTTCTCTGCGCTCTGTGAAGAGCAAAGTGTCCCCTAATCCCCACCTAGTTCGTTGTCTCCCATGCTCAGATAATGAACATGTTTTTTTGAAACCTTTTTCCTATTGAAACGCACTTCACCTATGTGTACAAAACTCTCTTCGAACAAATTGGTGTCTCTTTTCCCTTCACCCAATTTGAATGTGATGTGCTACGGGTCATGAACGTTGCCCCTACTCAACTTCATCCCAACAGTTGGGCCTTCATGAGCGCTTTCCAGATTTTATGTAGGCTAGTCGGAATGGAAGCCACCGCACCGAAGTTCTTATACTTTTATAAGGTTCGGTTTGGGGATCGAATCGGATGGATCTCCCTCAGCGGGCTTGAGAGAAAAGGCATTATTGGCCTTTACAAAAGTTCTTACAAGTTTTTCAAGTCGGATTTCTTCAAAATCCGACCTACTGAAGGGAACGAATCCGCCTTTTTTGACACTGATGGGAAACCCAGATTTCCCTTTTATTGGCAACCACATCCCTCAAAATTTCGTGGATTTGATATCAGTTGTATGACTGATCAAGAACTAGCCGACGTTGAAGCCCTTAAGCTTTATCCTCGGCCACTGCCTTGTGGGAAACTTTTAAAACTGCCGACGTCTTCCACTCGGCGGGCCGATTTTGATTGTAAGTAGTCTTTCTGTATTTTCCAAGCTTTTAGCACATACTTCTTACAATCTGACTGATTTCTTTCGTGCAGTGATCATGGGAAAGTTTAACTACAAGGCACTAATGAAGAAGTCTGCTCACCCAGCTGGTGGATCGGCCTCTGCTGCCGACGTGAAGGGGAAGAAGAAGAAAGCTGCCGAGGCTTCAGATCCCAGCCCACGCCTTCTAAAACGGGGTCGGCCAGATGCCCCGACCGAGGTTCAAAGAAGTACTTCTCCCTTCCCGGTTGCCGAAGAGGAACCTGTTGTGGAGAGGAGAATCGGCAAAGGTCCAATGGTAGCCGATTCTACCTTGACCACCAAGTGGTTCAATGGCAACTGTAACCCGGGTTACGGCTCTCTATGGAGTGATGATTGTAACTTCGGTCCTCTTATTGATGGCCAAGTACTGAAACCTGCCGATGCTCGGCTTCTGCTGGAGCAAGGGCCTGATGAGAGTATGGAGGCCGCTGCTGCTTACGCATTGCGTATTGCCTCCATTACCCGCTTCTGGAGTCGGCAACTCTCCGAGAATACCAAGAAAATGGAAGCTATGAGGGCCGATGCTGCCCGTGCTCTGCGAGTTCGTGACGAACTATCTCAGGCTATTTCCAAGTGTGAAGAACAAGGCCGAGTTATCGGGCAGCTGAAGGCCCGACAAGCCGAGCTTGAAAGAGTTCAAGGTGTTCTTCAGTCCGAGTTGGACAAGGAGAAGTCTGAAAGAGCCAACCTTCAAAAAACCACGGAAGACTCCCGGGTTGCCTTGACGCAGGCTCAAGAGTCTTTGGAGGCTGAAAAGGAGGCTAACTGCACGCTCCAAGCCGACCTAGACGAGGCTCTAGACAGCATTATGCGGGAGCATGTGAAGGGGTTTTCTCGTGCTGTGAAGCAGCTTGAGCGCTTCAACCCCGATGCTGACATCTCTCAAGCTGATGTGGACAAAGACTTTAACAAAGACGGAGTCTTAGTTCCCTTGTCCGAGCTTGAGGATGAAGAAGAAGAAGAGCAAGAAGGAGCCGAGGAGCCAGTTGCCGAGGAGGGAGGCTTAAACGGAGGTGGTAGCAGGGTTACACCTGATCCCACCTTGGGTGCTGCTTCACCTAATGACAACGCCTCCACATCGGCTGCTACTGAAATAGTTGCTCCTGGGGATGCCCACAAGTAACTTAGAACAAATTTGATGTATTTTGCTTTTTTGGGCCGTCCCCCCCTTTTTGTACTGGGCTTCTGTCCTCTGATTATTAATGAAATATTGCCTTTATGTCTTGCTTCTTTTGCTTACTTATAAAAATTTCCAAGTTTTTCCGTTTGATAACTTGGAATATTTTTTCTAAGTTTTTCTTAGCTCGGATAGTCTTAGCTTTTGCTTTTTTAGGCTCGGCATTTCGACTTTAACTCAGTCAATTTTAGCTCGTTTAACCTTTTTAAGCTTATGCCTGTATGTCTTAGGGTCCGGCATTTCGACCTAACTCGGCCGATTTTAGCTCGGTCAACCCGTTTAGGTTTTTACCTTTGGGTCCGGCATTTCGACCTCAACTCGGTCGATTTCAGCTCGGTCAACCCTTTAAGTTTTTTATTTTACCTTTGGGTCCGGCATTTCGACCTCAACTCGGTCGATGTTAGCTCGGTCAACCGTTTTAGGTTCTTGATTTTACCTTTGGGTCCGGCATTTCGACCTCAACTCGGTCGATTTTAGCTCGGTCAACCCGTTTAGGTTTTTTGATTTTAAAATGTAAAACAAGTGAATTTTTAGCCCTGTAATTGAAACGGACTTGATTCATTTATTTTCTCAGGCATGCCTCATTAAAACCTTCCTGGCCAAAACCACATGGGAAAAAGACCAAGATAGGAAAAAGAGTGCCTTACCTAACTTTACATTAACTAAAATAAAACTTGAGATGAGAAGTGTTCCAAGTTCTTGGAACAGTCTTCCCTGATAACTCTTCTAGCCTATAAGCACCATTCCCAAGATTTTCAACGATTCTGAATGGGCCAGACCAGTTTGTTGCGAGCTTGCCCTCTCGGGAGTCCTTCCTTGCATCATTCTGCAATCTTAGTACTAGGTCTCCTTGAACAAACTCTCTCGGTCGCAATTTTGAGTTGTACTTCCGAGTTGCTCTCTGCTTGCATAGTTCTTCCCTGATCTTTGCTTCATCTCGGACTTCTTCAACCATATCAAGCTCAACTCGGATTTCTTCTGCATTCTTGCTTTGGTCGTGATGCTGCCTTCTGAAAGAAAGTTCGCCGAGCTCAACTGGAATCATTGCATCAGTTCCATAAGTTAGTCTGAACGGCGTTTCTCCTGTTGATGACTGTGGTGAGCAATGATAAGACCAGAGGATGCTTGGTAATTCTTCAGCCCATGCTCCTTTTGATTGGCCCAACCTTTTCTTGAGCTCGTTCAGAATGACTTTGTTAACTGCCTCTGCCTGACCATTTGTTTGTGGGTGCTCAACCGAGGTCACCTTATGTTTGATTCCGAGATTGGAGTAGAATTCTTTAAGGTTTTTGTCCGTGAATTGCTTTCCATTATCAGTGACAATCGCATAAGGTAGACCATGTCGGCATATAATGTTTCTCCATACAAAACTCTGGACCTTTTTAGCTGTTATAATAGCTAATGGCTCGGCTTCAATCCATTTAGTGAAATAATCCACTCCTACCAGCAAGAATTTTACTTGGCCTTTGGCAACAGGGAAAGGGCCCACAATGTCCATCCCCCACATAGTGAAGGGCCAGGGTGACATCATTGAATGGAGCTCTTCTCCTGGAACTCGTGCCACAGTAGCAAACTTCTGACAAGAATCACATTTGTTAGTCCAGGAAGCACAATCTGATCTCATAGTCGGCCAATAGAAGCCTGCTCGCAGAACCCGAGCTGCTAGGGATCGGCCACCAGAATGCATTCCACAGATTCCTCTATGCATCTCGTCCATTACATACTCGGATTTTTCCTTGTTTATGCATTTCAATAAAGGCATTGAAAATCCTCTTCTGTACAGTTCTCCATCTCGGATAGTGTAATGACAAGACTTCAGACGAATTTTCTTTGCTTCTTTGGGATCAGCAGGTAACTTGTCCGAGGTCAGGAATTCCCAGAATGGCATCATCCATCCTCGATCATAGTGCTCGGTTATCATTACCTCGGCACTTTTTATACTCGGTTCAGGGAGATTTTCCTGAATGAAAGTTTTTAACTGGCCAGTTTTTTTGGTGCTAGCCAACTTAGACAACAGGTCGGCTCTAGTATTTTCCTCCCGAGGTATATGCTCAATAGTGAAATTGTCAAATTCTGAAATTAAACTATTGACCTTGCACAAATACCTGGTTAATTGAGGATCTTTTGTTTGATAATCCCCTGAGACTTGCCCTGTTACCAGCTGTGAGTCACTTCGGCACTTCAATCCTTTGACTCCAACCTCTTTAGCTAATACCAGCCCGGCAATAAGAGCTTCATACTCTGCCTGGTTGTTTGACGCATTGAACCCAAACTTCAAGGACTGCTCTAGGATAAGGTTGTCTGGGCCCTCGAGAATTATCCCAGCCCCGCTTCCTTTTAAATTTGATGAGCCATCCACATACAGAAGCCAGTTAATGGGTTCGGGGCTCGGTTTTGAAGAGAGTTCGGCAATGAAGTCGGAGAGGCATTGGGCTTTCATTGGCCCCCTTGGTTCGTACTGTAAACCGAATTCTGATAGTTCAACTGACCAAGCTATCATTCGTCCTGCCAGATCGGGCTTTCGAAGCACTTGCTTAATCGGATGATCTGTTTTGACTATCACTTGGTGCGACTGGAAATAAGGTCTTAGCCTCCGAGCTGCCATTACCAAAGCGAGGGCAAGCTTTTCAATGACTTGGTACCGTGTCTCTGCATCTTTCAAGATTCTACTGATGTAATACACTGGCATCTGTTGCTTCTCTTCCTCTTGGATGATTACTGCACTGATTGCGTAATCATTAACAGATAAGTATAAATATAGCTCCTTACCGAGCTCTGGCCGAGTTAGAATCGGAGGCGAGGTTAGAACAATTTCAATTCTTCAAAAGCCTTTTCGCACTCCTCGGTCCAAACAAACTCCTTGGGTTTCTTCAAGAGTTGAAAAAAGGGCCTAGCTTTCTCGGTCGATTTGGGGAGGAACCGAGATAGGGAAGCTAAATGGCCTGACAGCCTTTGTATTTCTTTCACTGTTTGCGGACTCCGCATTTCAATGACAGCCTTGCATTTATCTGGATTGGCCTCAATCCCTCTGTGTGTTAGCATGTACCCCAAGAACTTTCCTCCTTGTACACCGAAAGAACATTTTTCAGGGTTCAACCTCATGTTGTACTTTCGGAGTTGGGCAAAGATTTCCTTCAAGTCGGCAGGGTGTCGTTCTGGGTCATCAGACTTTACCACCATATCATCAACATAAACCTCGAGATTTTTTCCGATCTGATTGAGAAACACTTTGTCCATGAGCCTCTGATATGTTGCACCAGCATTTTTTAAACCGAAGGGCATTACCCGGTAGCAGTAGTTTGCCCCCTCGGTCATAAACGCCGTTTTCTCCTCATCTGGTGGATGCATTCTTATCTGGTTGTACCCCGAGTATGCATCCAAGAAAGTTAAGACTCTATAACCCGAAGCTCCATCTACCAATCTGTCAATGTTTGGAAGAGGATAAGAATCCTTTGGGCACGCCTTGTTGAGATCGGTGTAATCAGTACACATTCTCCACTTGCCATTGGCTTTTTTAACCAACACGACATTGGCTTGCCAGGTAGTATATTTTACTTCTCTGATAAAGTTGGCCTTTTCAGTTTTGCAGTCTCTTCGGCTACAGCTTTCCTTCTCTCTTCACCGAGTTTCCTTTTCCTCTGAGCTATGGGCTTGGCCTCCGGACATATAGATAGCATGTGGCACAGGAAATTGGGATCTATGCCAGGCATATCGGATGTCTTCCAAGCAAACAGGTCGGCATTCTTTCTCAAGACTGCTTGTATCTGTTGTTTCAGCGAGGGATCGAGCTGGCTGCCGATGCTTGTGCACTGACCGACCTGGGCTCCCAATTGAAATTTTTCCAATGACTCCGTAGGTTCTGCTCTGGATTCATACATTTCTATTCTTGGATCCAATTCAAACATGTCATCTGACCTAGCCGAGCTTACTGAACTGACCGAGCTCACCACTTCTGCCTGATGATCTTCAGAATTTTCGGTGATATCTGGCTCCCGAGTTACCTTCAAACTATCTGCGTAACATTGTCTGGCCATTCTCTGATCAGCTCGGACTGAAACTATCTCACCTGAATCAGCTGGAAATTTCATGGTGAGGTGAGGTGTGGAGACAATTGCTCCGAGCTCATTCAAAGTCGGTCTTCCGATGAGGATGTTGTATGAAGTGTTAGCATCCACAATGACATATCTGACTGATATGGTTTGAGCAAGCTTGCCTTCACCAAATGTTGTCAAGAGGTCTATATATCCTCGAGTTTTAACCTGCTCTCCGGCGAACCCCACTAGCTTGTCTTCCTGTTCTTTTATCAACTTTTCTGGAATTCCAAGCTTTTTAAAGGTTGCCAAGTACAGAATGTCGGCCGAGCTACCCTGATCAACTAGTGTACGCTTGACCGAGTAATTGGCCACTTCTACTGTTATTACCATTGGGTCATCTTGATTGGGATCTATTCCTTGGAAGTCATTTTCCGAGAAAGTAATTGGTGGTCTCGACTTTGCGGCTTTTCTGGAAACCGAGTTGACAGCTCGGATAGCCTTTATGTGGCGTCGCCGAGCTGAACTCGTTGTGCCTCCTCCTGCGAAACCTCTCGAGATGGTATTAATGACTCCTCTCACACCAACCTCTGCCTCAACATTTGGGGGTCGCTGACTGCTATCTCGATCCCTATTCTGATTATTACCTCGATGATCTTCATCTCGGTTACGATTGTCATAACCCCGTCTTCTTCGCCTTCTGCCAGCTCGGCCACCGCCATCACCATCTCGGCGGACAAACCGATCAAGTCGGCCTGCCTGTACCAATTCTTCAATTTTATCCTGGACTGTTTTGCAGTCTTCAGTAGAGTGGCCATAGTTCTGATGCCACTTGCACTCTTTACTTTTATCGGCCTGAGCTGGGGTTTTGGATGGCCTTGGCAAAGTGATCAACTCGGTATTGCACACCTCCTGAAGAATAGCGGCTCGGGATCGGTTCAGTGGAGTGTAAGACTGGTGTCGGGGTTGGGACTGCCTTTCTGAAAACCCTCTGTCACTACTCCTGAAAGCCTTCTGTGAATTGGCCCCTTTATCTCTTTCTTTGTTTGAGATTATGCTTTTTTCCTCAAAACTTCTTTTCTTTGATTCCACCATCTCTTCCGAGTTCATGAACCCTGTGGCTTTTTCTTGGAGTTCTTCAAAATCCCTCGGTGGCTTCCGAGACAGATATTCAAAGAACAGTCCTGGCCTCAAACCATTCATAACGGTATGGAGACAAAGTTCTGAGCTCATATTGGGGATTAAAACCTGTTGAGCATTGAAGCGAGCCATGTAATCCCTGAGTGATTCATTCTTCTCCTGCGTGAAATTCACAAGCGAGACCGAGTGCTTTCTATGCCTTCGGCTTGCTGCGAATTGTGCAGTGAACTTTGTAACCAACATGTCAAAAGAATCCACTGACCGAGGTGGAAGATTCGTAAGCCAAGTCAAGGCAGGTCCCTGCAAAGTGGTTGGAAAGATCTTGCTCATGATGGCTTCCGAATCGGTCACCAGGTAAACGGATGAAATGAAAGATTCCACATGTTCGGTTGGATCAGTAGTGCCATTGTACTTATCCATATTAAGAGACTTGAAATGCCGAGGTATGATTACCTCGTCAATGGCATCAGTGAAAGGTAATCTCGGTCGTCTGTCCCGTGCTTTCTCTCTCTAAGCGGTCTCCTCAGTACGAGATCGGACCCTTGAGGCTTCGGGCCCAGTTCTGGAAGGTCGGCTTCTGTCATCACGAGAAGGTACATAAGTTGGGTCTCTCTGGCTGTCCTCGGGTGAGGAATGCTCTTCCTCGGCACGAGTTGCCGATCTTCCCCTTTTCCGAGTTCCCAACAGCCTTTGGTACTCCGTACGAATTTCCTCGTTCTCCTGACGCAACTGTCTCAATTGTGCCATGATCTCTCCCAGTTGCGGATTACCTTCATCGAAGGGAGGGGGGTTGTTATGATTGGAGTTTGATTCTTCGAAATGATTTGCACTGTGGGCCCCTCCCTTCGGTCCGTTCCGTGTAGTCACCATTAGATCTTATGGAACCGGGGAAAGTTTTTCCTCGGCCCCACGGTGGGCGCCAAATGTTCCTGCCGAGATCCGAGTTACCGGAATCTCGCCGTAAACGTCAGACCAAGGTTGAACGTTGGGGTTGTTTTAGACCGTGGCTTGACAGAATGGTTATATTCCGGTCCTACGTATCCCAATAGGAATCAAAGCCAAACGTAGTTCTGTGTTCAACCCTTGATCACGTGGTGCATCAATCTCTTAATCTTGTATCTGATGTACTCCGGTGGGCAAGGACTTATTGGTAGTCTCTTGATCACAACCGGGACCTCTAATACGCTTAAGAGAGAACACCAAACTCAAGTAAAAGGTAAAGTGCCTTTCCTCTTAGACTCTTCCTCTTTTTATAGAGGAATAGAGGGATAAGCTGATCCTATTTTCTAGGATCTAGTTCATCTCTTATCACTTATCACTTATCTATTTTAGCTCAACTCCCATCTCTTTTTATTGATAAGAGTTATCTCTTATCTAAAGTAAGGTTGTTAACCGAGTACTAGATAAGTGTATAGTTTGAAGCAGTTAAGCTTCCGAGCTCGGCGGCCGAGCTTACCACCTCGGCCAGTACAGTACATATATTATGGGTACATTACTGTAGTATAGTTGATGTATTACAAATTTTTTATTTCATTAATTAAATAGTAAAAAATCTCATAAATTAATTTATTTCAATGTAAATGAACTTAGATTGAAATTTTACAATATATTGATAAATTGATATTTTGATATTTCTGTCATTTAATTTTCAAAACTAAAAAGAAGTATAAATGTTCAAAATTTAGTTGATGGCTTTATAAAATATTTATTTCATTGTACATATTAATTTAATCAATATAAATTAAATAACATTTTCATATAAATTCTTAAAATGTTTTATATTATATAAGTTTATTTTAATGAAAAATTAACCTGTGCGTTGCACAGGTAAAAAAACTAGTTACGTACATATAGTTGAACTTTTACCTTATTATATGTAAATTTTTACGTTTCGTGTATATGTGTTCAAGTACCCTTTGTACTCATATTTTTATACACTTACTTATAAAATAAAATAAAAAGCTACCATGTTTACATACAATCCTCCAATTTCGATATCTTATAACCAAAACAGCCCTAACTAATGATTTGGAATCAAGTAAAATAGAAACAACGACAAATATATATATTTTTTTACCTGACTTGTAGCCCCTGCAACCAGTCAAATAGTTTAGAAACAGCCAATAAACATAAGGGTTATACCGTAATAATACCATAGTTACTTTAACATACCTAATTCCATAAGTATGTTATACTAGGTCAAACATGGCCTAAAACATAAACATGAGATAACATTTCAAGGGCTAGGCCGTAGTTGGACAGACTAGGACAAAATGGCAAATGCACTCAAAAACAGAGCTAATGGAAGAAGTGGCATCCAGATCAGTAAGCCCATAGTGCGTTCAACTCACAGACCCAAAATTATCTTATGATCAAAACTAGCGTGTTTTACGTGAGATGACATGTGGATGAGTGGATCTGATTCCTCGCTACGAATATCCTCAAGGAAAAAACGTATATTTTTAATCTGGAAAAAGGATTTCAGTGGTTCTCGGTTAAAGTTCTTTCATAGGGGTTGTTGTTATAGCTCAAAGTCCTCACATTCCACCATCTAAATTTCTTCTCCTTCAAACAAAATTATGACTTAAAATATATATATATATATATATATATATATATCACAGCATGATTCTAAATTATGGCAACACATCAAGCATCACATAATTTGAAGTGCCTTTGATCATAAAATCTGCAATGTCCCATTTATTTCACAAAGTGACATAAGAAAACGTTGGGTCAAAATTGACAAAAGACTCCCAATTTCTTCTCGGATATACTCGAAAATTTTGGGGACCCAATGAAGTTATTAGAGCTTATTCATTGTACCCAAACAAAGCTCATCCATTTATAGCAGTACGAATGACTATTCAATGTTGTTTTGGATTGAAAGTTGTACACCATAGCTCCAAGCCCTTATTGATTGATTATCTAATCTTATTTTGATTAGAAGGTATAGATTATAAATTTAATCGAGCAGTCAAACTTTGATTGTTTTAGGTTATATCCATTCAGGGAGCTCGCTTAATATGGATCCCGCTTCTCTCCAGTAAGTCCCTCCAGCAGTGATTTAGACCCTTCATTTGATCCAATGGCCAAAATAAAAAACAATGATTTACCCATTCTAATTATTAATTAAATATTTTAAATCATTGTTTAACTTAAAAAAAAAAAAAAAATTAAACTCAGAATCCTCCCCCCCCCGCCCCTCCTCTTCACTTACGATAATCCACTGCCCCCTCGCACCCCTCCCCAACATCACCGCCCCTTGCCCACCATCGACCACCGAACGTCGCCGGCACCGCCTCTATCTTCCCTTGCACCTCCGTTACTGCCGTCCATCTTCCCTTCCGCGTGGCACAAAGCTAGTCCCCTTCTCCTCACCCTTTTCGCGCGTTGTCGCCCCTCGTCGTTTGATGCCAACGACGGTTTTCGTTTGCTTCTCTGCAGTCCATCTTTTCATGTTGTCTTTTTGTTGTTAAAAAAATGGTATAAAGTCATGCTCACATAGAAAACAGAAAAAATAAATAAATCATATTTCGTTTCTCTCATGTTTCATCTCCGTAGACTGAACCTCTGAAAAACTCATCTGACTCACTATATTGCCTGTGATAAGCCGTATCTACTAAAACACTAATTTAGACCCATTACAATAAAAACACTATCATCCAATCATTATAAAAAGGTTTAATCATTATATTATAACAATCTAATAAGTTATTTTGTGTCAAAATAAGAATAAATGATAGTGAATTTTTTTATACAAAGAGTTTATCAAAATTAAACTACATTATTATCAGGAATCTATCATCCCAATGACTCGGTTTAACAGAGAAAGGGAAGTAGACAAACAAACGGATGTGAAAGCAAAGAACTGTGTTGAAAAGCAAGCACTTAGAATCTCTTCCACATGGGCAATGCCCCACACAGGCCAAGAGGATGAGTTATCTGTTGGTACTGTGTGGGAGACACTACGTTTTCTTTGCAAAACAGCTAGCAGAAAAAGGGAACGGATCTGTTCTGTATCCAAATAACGATACATGAAGCAGAGTAATATACACATAGAAGTACAGAACTAATAATCCATTTGGTTGAATTCTGATGGAAATAAAACTAACATGTATCTGGGACTGAGAACCTTTTTACCTTGCAACAACTCAGCAGTGAGCTGGCAGGTGTTCACCATGAGTGGTTCCCATATTAACATTCACAACCACACATGGCAAGAGAAATACAATATAAATATGCCATATGGTAGTGTATCTTCACGCTTCAAGAGGAACGAAGCACACTCTAGTCATCAGAAAAACCAAAATCCCCAAATAAACCCTGAATCATGAAAGAAACGGAGGAGTAAATGATCACCCACCATTCTATTTCTATCCCAAAACTCCCATATCACATTTAAGAAATTCAGGGAACGCAATAAATATAGGACAAACTTACTATTTTATAGGTACTTGTGCCGTTTTCGAATGAGAATAGGAAATATGTAACAGTCGTTACATTATATTTTCATTGATGAGTTGTCACGTTTTCTTCTCATTGAAAACAGCACCATAAGTCCATAAGCACCTATAAAATTGTACCGAGGTTTTGTCCATATTAATATATCCCCACCCTGTCACCATCACATCATATTTTTCTTTCTGTCCAGTCATCTTCACTAACAATTCTATTTCCCCACCTGTTCCCAACTAGTCATCATGTTCTCACCAATAACTGCATTCCATTCCATGCAAAACTAACTCAGTGGTTGATTAAAATAAGTGTGCAAGATGTTATAATTTATCAAGAGTTCAAGACTACCCCATCATAATTTTAATTGGATAAATTTAAACATATGCTATCCTATTCCCTTGTCATTTTGTAAATGATTTTTTTCCCAAGTTGTTTGATATGAGAGAACAAGGATCAACAGTAAAGCTTAGTGCATACCATGGCATCATTGATTGCATAAGCCACACAGTAGTGCTCCTGCAATTTAGTAGGGGATAAAACTAAGATGTTAGTAGTGGAATAACCGAAGAGGAACTCTTCATCATAGTGAGCAAAACCTCCTCAAATTTCTACTTATCCACTTCTAAACCATTGGTTGCTAAATACCGAGAAACCATTGGAACAGCAGCTCGCAGTCCCACTTTAAATGGGGGAGAGAGAGACACTTAACTCTGATCGAGAGCCACCATTCAAAGCCCTAGAAAATTCTATCTAACAGAATCCAGGCACTTTTATCGCAATTAATTAACAGGAATGAAGAAATGTACTCACCTGCATCATGTACCACTCTTCAAATTCATCAAACAATTCCAACCCTTCAATCCTAAACAATAAAATGTCACCAACTAATAATTAATATATTTGGATATAGTTTGCAAAAGAAAGAGGTTACCAACCATAAAGTAGATAAAAAAGGGTGGATAGAGAATCAGGGAAAATAAACTGCCTTTTATATGAAGAAAAAAACTCTAGTACCCAGAAATGAAAAAGTTCCATCGTAGCACAGTTATAAGACATTGGTATAACATATCACTAAATAAGTAATCAAGCAAAAAGGCTTTTTCCTAAAATTGGAAGCATCAGGAAAAGCAAAATTAGATGCTGTAGATCAGAGCCAACGGGGGACCACCACCCTTCCCACCCTTCAGAAATTTGGGTAATTCCCTCAATTCCTTTACGTTTGTAGACCACAATTTATACATAAACAGAACCAATTCTAAATCATATTTCTGTTCATACACCTACATTTAGTGCCTTTAAGTGTAAATTTAGTTCACTTTTCTTATTCTGATAATTTTCTTTTCTTTTATATTTGTATTGATTTTGATTTACTATTAGCCGACCCTGTCTAGTGAGAAAAGGCTTTGGTGTTGTCATTGTAATGATTTACTAGTTTCCAGAGTTGAGAATATGAATAGTGAAGCTAAGAACTGGCAAACTAAAGGAAGATGTGTCAAAGGAGGCAAAGTATCTATCGGAATAGAATGCTTATTTTCACTTCAACTTCATTCTTCCTTTTATTCAAACTAACCATACAATCAAATCACTTTACTTTCACAGATAGTTACATCATTAAAAGTAACTACAATTTGTTAATGAATATAACCTATCATTTTATTTTTATTTTAATGGATTATACAACCTTTCATACTTAGCTAGCAATGATGAAGCATCATCAATTATGATTAATATTAAGAATCCATCACTATACGTTGATGATTTAGAAGGATGGCATATGTCTTGTAAAACTAATTTTGACAATCACTGTCAACTTGATGATATCCTACATAGCATTTAAATAATAACAAAAAAAGACGGCCAAATATACACCAAGATTAAAGTAGAATCATAGCTCTCTCAAATCCAAATGTTTTTTTTTTTCTTTTTCTTTGATATTATTAGGAAAAACCCAAGTCCCACATTGACTAGAGACAATGTCTAATAAGAACTTATAAGTAGTAGACAACCCTCATCTTATGAGCTAGCATTTGGGATTGACTTAGGCCCAAAATCTAATATGATATCAGAGCTATCCTAGATCCATTATTGGGTCATCCACCATGTTATCCACGTACCAAGCCCAATAGTGCTGGGCGTGAGGGGGTGTATTGGGAAAAACCCCAGTCCCACATTGACTAGAGATAGTGTCTAATAAGAGCTTATAAGTATTGGGCAATCCCCATCCTATAAGCTAGTTTTGTAGACAAACATGTCAGTAAATAAAGTAATAAATATATTATCACACTACTGGACCAGACATGACAAAGGGACATGCATATGATTACGAGAGGATACCACAATTAAGAGCCTAAAAACAGCTGAAATAAGCTTTAATCAACCCATTAGAGAGATGTTTTCCTTTTCTGATTTGCTTTAAAGAAGCAACCAACTAATATAATTTCATTTTAAGAGAATAAGCCTATTGTATCAACTATTAGTCAATTAATAACCCTTAGATTGCTTATCATAAAATAATAATAATAATAATAATAATAATAAACCCTTAGAATCTAAAGGTCAACCAACATGGAAAATTTTCAAAATTTGGGATACAACTTTTCCAGGGCTGATTAAGCAGTTAGCAGTCAGCAGAATACCTGCGTCTTTCTTGAGCATCAATAAAATCACTATATACTCTCAGCATATCCCAGGCAAGAGCCCTCTGCTACCCAAAAAAACATGTGCAATGAAAGTATTTGTTAGTAACAGAATAAGTACGCATTGCTCAAGACTACCAGATAATTTCATAAGAATTAAGACTAACCAAAAAAAAAAAAAAAAAAAGCTTTGAAAAAGAGAAAATGTTAAATTTCACAAAACGGTAATGATCATGCAAAAGTGTTTCAAATCTGACTTGTTACTGTCTCAAATTAAGTAATTCAATGCTTTAAGAGGAAAGTATTCTTCAATAGAGAAAGGGGGGGAAATAACTATTACAGATGTCTAAGGCAGAGAAGTCCACTATTTGGACTACAATACTTAACATGATTAATTCACAGGTTAGCAGGACCTCACTGGCACACTCTCCCCTTGCCTGTCTGTATTATGTACTTAACAAACTCTGAAAATAGTAGTAAAGAGAGAATAGAGAAGAACACATAGGAGGAGAGTTTCAGAGAATTGTTATTTTCATTTCTTGAATCTCTAACTATTACAACAGGCATATATATAGCCTCTGACAGTTACAGTTACAGTTGGATAATCATAACTGAATATGCTGACTTGGCATATTCAGTTATGCAGTACTTAATACATACATTTGTACTATACTCTATTAGCCTCCCCTCAAAGTCAAGGTGGTTGTTGCAAGCACACCACATTGAGTTTGGTCCTAAGAGCAGTAAATTTAGAGAGGGGTTTAGTGAGTGAGTCTGCAAGTTGATCTGTACTAGGTACATGAGTGACCTGTAGTGCCTTAGACAGAACCTTCTCTCGAACAAAGTGGATATCAAGTTCCATGTGTTTGGTTCTGGCATGAAGAACTAGGTTGTGAGCCAGAGAAACTGCACTGAGATTGTCACAGAATAGTTGAGGTGCTGTAAAGGGGATTCCAAGTTCAGTGAGGAGAGATTGAAACCAAAGGGTTTCAGCTGTGGTATTTGCCATACTTCTGTACTCAGCTTCAGTGCTAGACCTTGCCACTAGAGGCTGCTTTTTGGAACACCAAGATACCAGATTTGGGCCAAAGAAAATGCAGGAACCTGAGGTAGATCTCCTGTCATCCGGGTCACTAGCCCAATCAGCATCACAATAGGCATGAATGGTGAAAGGACTAGTAGAAGTGGCAGGTCTGAGCAGTAGGCCATAGTGCATAGAACCTTTCAAGTACCTAAGGATCCTCTTGACTGCATTCCAGTGAGTTTCAAGTGGCTGTGCCATGAATTGGCACACTTTGTTGACACTGTAGGCAATGTCAGGCCGTGTGAGAGGTGTGGATCCGAGAGGGTATCAGTTCCAAA
This sequence comes from Echinosophora koreensis, assembly GCA_035048595.1. Lineage (NCBI taxonomy): Eukaryota > Viridiplantae > Streptophyta > Magnoliopsida > Fabales > Fabaceae > Echinosophora > Echinosophora koreensis. The sequence continues at coordinate 2,160,570 of JAPCYP010000073.1, read as the reverse complement.
ACGTGTGAGTTTGCAATTGCTCACCATAGGTGAGGAGATACCTTTTGCTTCGGCCATGTTGGCTTTGCCTAGGAGATCCCTGATGTATTTAGTTTGGGTTAGTAAGAGTTCTCCTGTGGGCATATGTTTCACTTCAACCCCAAGAAAGTAATCAAGGTCCCCTGGCTCTTTAAGTGCAAACTGAATGTTGAGTTTATGAATAAGATCCTGCACCATTGTAGAGGATGATCCAGTGATGATGATATCATCAACATAGACTAGGACATACAGGGAAGAGGAGCCCTTGGAGTAGATAAAGAGAGAGGGGTCACATTTGCTGGTGTGAAACCCGAATTGAATGAGTGCAGTGGCTAATCTTTCATACCATGCCCGAGGGGCCTGTTTGAGGCCATAGAGAGCTTTATGTAGCTTACAAACAAGAGTCTTGTCACTGTGTTCAAACCCTGGAGGACCATATACACTTCTTCACTTAGAATGCCATTTAAGAAGGCATTATTCACATCAATTTGTTTGATAGTCCACTTGAAAGTGAGTGCCAAAGTAAGAATGACCCGAATTGTCACTGGTTTCACCACAGGTGAGAATGTTTCATGGAAATCAAAACCATGCTACTGGTGGAAGCCCTTGGCAACCAGCCGAGCCTTGAATTTGTTAATAGTGCCATCAGGGTTTTCCTTAACTCGGAAGACCCACTTACATCCAATAGCAGCCCTGTTTGAGGGAAGAGGGACCAAGGACCAAGTGTTGTTCTTTAGGAGAGCTGTGTGCTCTTCTTTCATGGCAGTAAGCCATTGAGGATGAGAAAGGGCCTCTTTGACAGAGTGAGGCTCAACATGACTCAAGAACAGCCTTGGTGGTAAAAGTCCAGTTTTGGACCTAGTGAGCATGGAGTGAGTGTTCATAGGAAGGGGGGGAGGTGATGGGGATGAGGGCTGGCTTGACTGAGAGTGGGACAGAGGGCTGAGTTGGTGTGATGCAGAGGAGACAGGTTCGGGTGAGGGTGGAGATGTGTTAATGTTATCATGTTGGCTGGACAGAGGACTCAATTGGTGTGATGAAGAGGAAACAGGTTCAGATGAAGAGAAAATTGAACCAGAGGGAGCATGTTGAGTTAAGGGAGTGGCATTGAGAGGTGGGTAGATAGGAACAGGTATAGAGGCTGGAAAGGTGGTGGATGACTCTGGCACACTAGGAGTGGAGAGGAACAATTTTGGATAAGGGAATATACACTCATTGAATAAGACATCCTTTGAAATAAAAATGCGACCATTAGAATCTAGGCATTTGTGTCCCTTGTGTTGAGGAGACAAGCCAAGGTAAATGCATTCTGAGGACCTGAATTGCATCTTGTGCTGATTGTATGGCCTCAAGAATGGAAAGCAAGCACAACCAAAAATTCTAAGAGTGTAGTCTGGAATAGTACCAAACAAAGCATGAAAGGGAGAGGAATGGGACTTGAGTACTGCTGTGGGCAGTCTATTTATCAAGTGAACAGCTTGAGTGAAGCTGTGGTCCCAAAATTTAAGAGGCATGGAGGCATGAGAAAGTAGGGTAAGTCCCATTTCAACAATTTGCCTATGCTTACGCTCCACTGTCCCATTTTGGTGGGATGTGTGAGGGCAAGTAAGCCTATGAATAATACCTAGATCTGCTAGGTATTTGGAGAAGGGTCTGAATTCCCCTCCCCAATCAGACTGCACACCCTTGATTTGGGCTGAAAATTGAGTGGAAACAAGAGCGGAGAACTGCTTAAAGGCATTCAATGCATCTGATTTTTGTTTTAGAAAATATATCCAGGTAAAACGAGTGTGTGCATCCACAAAAGTAATGTAGTAGATGTAGCCACCATGGGAATGATAAGGGGATGGACCCCAAAGATCACTGTGTATTAATTCAAAGGGAGTGGGATGAATAGAAGTAGAGGGTGGAGCATGTAAACGATGGGACTTTCCCATACAACAAGCATTGCAAAATTCAAAATCAGTTTTATTCAATGAGGGTATATTACAGATTTGTAAGACAGTTTTAACAACAGTAGCATGCGCATGTCCTAACCTATAGTGCCATGTGGCAAAAGTAGTTGTTACAGTAGGTAAAGCAGAAGAAGACTTAGCTAAAGGCTCACAAGGAGCAGGATTACAAAGAATGTGTTGAAAGCAAGAGGAGGAAGAACAGAGAAAAGAGAGACTAGGCCCAGAAATTAGCTCTTGATACCATAAAGAGAGAATAGAGAAGAACTCATAGGAGGAGAGTTTCAGAGAATTGTTATTTTCATTTCTTGAATCTCTAACTATTACAACAGGCATATATATAGCCTCTGACAGTTACAGTTACAGTTGGATAATCATAACTGAATATGCTGACTTGGCATATTCAGTTATGCAGTACTTAATACATACATTTGTACTATACTCTATTAAGTAGCAACTTATACCACCCATTGCAAAATATCTTTGGAATAGGCTTTCTGATGGTTTTTTTTTGTGAAAGTTAGATGCTCAAATGGAAGATAATCCAATTAAAAGGGGTAGAGGACGAGGAACAAACTTTAGGAAAAAGTATTAAATAAACTTCAGGAAAAACATTAAGAAAAACAAGGAAATTTTATTTTGTGATAGAGCCCAATGGTAATGATTGAATCATATAGCTGACCTCACTTAGATAGGGCTCAGTTGTTCTAGCTGTATATTCTACCTTTTAGGCTTACTAGCTTCAAGGTGTTTTAGAGGCAAGGTTATTTGGAACTGTCCAGTGATTTATTGTTTAATAGGCTAAAATATCATTTTGGTCCCTTAACTTATTTTTTAGATTCAGTTTGGTCCCTTAACTTTTAAAATGTTCAATTTGGTCCTGTAACTTATTTTTTAGATTCAGTTTGGTCCCTTCACTTTTAAAAAGTTCAATTTGGTCCCTTAATTTATGTCTGTTAACCTAAGTTAGTCATCTCTGTCAACGAGTCATTAACAGTGTTAATTTTTGAGGATCCGGTTGAAATTCCAACACTTCCCCCCAAGCTGGTGTGTATATGATAGAGACCCAAATCAAGATGAAATAGAAAACTGTAATAATGACTGAAAAAGCAAGAAATACAGAAGGGTCCCCCTGTAATCCCAGAGCAGAAGCTCCTCAGAGAACTATTTCTCTGCCTATAACAAACTCAATGATTTACTTTGATACCCCATTATTCTCTCCTCCCCCTCTTTATAACAGACTCTGTTTTTCCCTCTCTCTTATAACTAACTCTCGCCTTTTCTACTTTCCGCTTAAAGTGACCCTAAGTGGGCCTTGGACAGTTGGGCGAACGGGTATAGATAAGGAACCTATCAATATACGTCATAAGCACCTAGCTTGTTACATAGGTAAGTTACATAACTATGACTTCTTTAAGATAATATGGAGATTAACTCCTTACAGCAGAGGTTCTCTCAACGACTAAATGGGAAAAAAACAAGAACAGAAAGAGAAAAGATAAAAAAGATAGGTAGCACTGCAAAACTTCGAGGGTTTGCTTCCTACCTGCCCAAAGGCCCCAATTCTTCACTCAATGACTGTTATAATATCATATCATATCTTGTATTTATGGCTGATTCTATCAGTTTTAATTAGACAGATTAGTTTTTTATTTTGTTCGTTATTAGGACAGATTTGATTCCTTAATTTTAGGGATTAGATTTAAATTACCTTTGTCTATATATTGTAACTTTCTGTACACATTCATTCAAGGAATATATTCAAACATTCCAACATTCCTTCGTTTCTATATGGTATCAGCAGCCTAGGTCGTTCCTAGGGCTTGCCTTTGTTTTTTTTTTTCGGTTCCGAGCAGCCTGATTGCTGTCTCCTTTGCAGCCTTATTGCTGCCTGAATAGTAAAACAGCCAAACACCACCCGCCGCCGCCTCTTTTGGTCTCACCACCCTCGCCGGACTGCTCTCCGGCCTATTTCCGGCCACCCCACAGAAACCCACCCAGAACCGCTGCTCCACGCGCCCCCACGCGCCTCCAACGCGCCACTGCTCTGCCGGCGCGTGAGTGCCACGCGCCGCCCTCCAGACCTCCGCTCACCGTGCGACGGCCACCGTTCCGATCGCCAGCTCCTCCCCGTCCTTTTCTGACCAGTTTCAAGCCCAAACAGCATGACTTCAGAAGACACCCAAACCTCCACCGTCGTCACGCCGCCTCCGCCTCCGCCTCAGGCCGTTGCTGCACTGAATCCAAATGATCTCCCGGTTTTACACCTTTCTTATCACCTCAACGGTAAGAACTATCTCCAATGGGCCCAGGTCATTCGCACCACTCTCAAGGGTCGTCGGAAGTTGTCTCACATTGTCGGGGATCCTCCGAAGGCAGACGATCCACAGTTCGACATATGGGATGATGAAGATTCTTTGATTATGACTTGGCTTTGGAACTCTATGATCCCAGACATCAGTAAGAATTGTATGTTTTTTGCAACTGCACGTGAAATTTGGGATAGTTGTAGTCAGAGTTTTTCTATGAAACAAGATATTGCTGCCTGTTATGAATTGGAAAACACAATTTTTAACACTAAGCAAGGATCTCTTCCCGTCACTGATTATTATGGTACTCTGAATGGTTTATGGATTGAGTTGGACCAAAACCAGGATTTAAAGATGAAATGCACTGACGATTCTGCCACTTTAACCAGATTTATTGAGCGTGGACGGGTGTTTAAGTTTCTCTCTGGTTTGAACTCTGAGTATGATCCTATCCGAGTCCAGATTTTAGGTAAGGACAAACTTCCTTCTCTCTCCGAGGTATTCTACACAGTTAGGGGGGAAGAGAGTCGTAGGGCTGTCATGTTGAATAATGATAATTCAAGTGATGGTTCTGCTTTGGCCACCGGCAAAGGTCCTATTGGTGGGTTGTCATCTGAAAAGCCTGGATCCTCCTCTTGGAAGTCGTCTACTAAACGTGATGAGCGTTGGTGTGCTTATTGTAAGAAGTCCGGTCACACTAAGGACACTTGTTTCAAACTCCATGGCAGGGACAAGGTTCTTGGACGTTCTGGGGGTTTTAAAGGCGGTCAACAAAGGCAAGTTAATCAAACAGTGTCTGACTTGGTTCTTGAGGATACAGAGGTATCTGCACCTCCATCCGGGGAGGCAATTCCGGCGCTTAGTAAAGCAGAGATGGATCGTTTGCGCACTCTGTTGGATTCTATGAGTAAGCCTTCTGGCACTTGTTCTCTATCCATGACTGGTAAGAATTTAAATTCATTATCCTTTAATGTTTCTAGTACTGTATCTGAGGATCTCTGGATTATTGACTCTGGTGCTACTGATCATATGACCCCTTATCCCTCATATTTTTCCACTTACTCTAAATTATCTGGTAAGCATCACATAACGGTTGCTAGTGGATCCCATGTCCCTGTTTCAGGATGTGGTACAATTTCACTTCAACCTTCCCTTCCTTTGCATAATGTGCTTCATGCCCCTCATTTGTCAAATAACCTTATTTCTATTCATAAGCTTACCAGAGATTTAAATTGTACAGTGACCTTCTTTCCCTCTCATTGTGTGTTTCAGGATCTTACCACGGCGGGGACAATTGGGGTTGCTAAGGAACAGGGAGGGTTATATGTCCTTCATCGGACTCCTGGTAGTACCAGTCAGATGGTGTCCACATCCAGACATCAGACAAGTTCAGATTCCGCTGCATCTCAGATCTGGCTTCACCACAAACGCCTCGGTCATCCTCCTTTCAGTATTCTTAAGTCTTTATTTCCACAATTATTTAAAAAAGAGTCTGTTGAGTCTTTTCTTTGTGATGTTTGTCAGTTTGCGAAACACCATCGCACAACTTTTTCTCCAAGTAATAATAAAAGTAGTGAACCATTTGATCTTATTCATTCTGATGTGTGGGGACCTTCCTCTAATTCTAATATATCTGGTGCAAAATGGTTTGTTTCTTTTATTGACGATTGTACTAGGGTCACGTGGATATTTCTTATGAAAAATAAAACAGAAGTGTTTCCATTGTTCTTGAATTTCTATCGCATGGTTCAAACCCAGTTTGGAAAGTCTATAAAAAGGTTACGATCTGATAATGGCAAGGAATATGTGAATCAACATTTCACAAAATTCCATAAAGAACATGGTGTGTTACATGAGTTCACTTGTGTTGATACCCCTCAACAAAATGGGGTTGCAGAAAGAAAGAACCGTCATCTCCTAGAAATTGCAAGAGCACTTCTATTTCAAATGTCTGTCCCTAAGTCTTATTAGGGGGAAGCTGTCTTAACTGCCGCATACTTGATGAACAGATTGCCCTCCCGTGTCCTAGATGGTCTTAGTCCTGTGCAACTAATGACTTCCTTCTTTCCCTCCGTTCCTACCATGAAGAATCTCCCGTGTCGTGTCTTTGGTTGTGTTGCCTTTGTTCATGTCCATAGTCAACATCGTAGTAAGTTGGATCCCAGGGCTGTCAAATGTATCTTCATAGGTTATGCACCAGACAAAAAGGGGGTATAAATGTTATCATCCTCAAAGTCGTCGTGTCTATGTCTCCATGGATGTCACTTTTCATGAATCCGAGTCTTTTCACATTCGTCCTCAGCTTCAGGGGGAGAGTGATCCAGAAGCTGAGTCTCCTGAGTCATCTTTTACGTGTGTTGAGTCTCCTGAGTCATCTTTTATTCCTCTTCTGACTCCTTTGGTGAAGGATGTGGCATCATCTTCTGGTACTTCAGAGACACCTAAAGAATCGGTTCCTATTGATCGATACAAACAGGTGTATTATCGGAAAAAACTCAACCTGGTCCAACAGCAGCTTCAGTCGCCCGAACCAGAGGTAAGCATTCCTGATTCTGAGCCTTTGAATCCTTTACATGATATTTGTGAACCTAATCTTGATGACTTGCCAATAGCCTTAAGAAAAGCCAGAAGAAATTGTGCAAAGTACCCTATATCTCAGTTTGTGTCCACTAAAAACCTATCAGTACAGCATTAGAGTTTTATTTCAGCAATTGATTCTACCAGAGTCCCCACTTCAGTACAAGAGGCCTTAATGGATAAGAATTGGGTTCAAGCCATGCATGAAGAGATGAGTGCTTTGAACAAGAATGAGACCTGGGAAATTGTTGAGAAGCCCAAGGACAAAAGGATAGTAGGGTGCAGATGGATTTACACAGTGAAATATCGGTCTGATGGTACTCTTGACCGGTACAAAGCAAGGCTGGTTGCAAAAGGGTACACTCAGACATATGGGATTGATTATGAGGAAACGTTTGCCCCGGTAGCAAAGATGAACACAGTCAGGATCATTCTCTCCTTGGCAGCACACTTTGGTTGGGACTTGCACCAATTTGATGTTAAAAATGCCTTTCTACATGGGCACTTGGAAGAGGAAGTATATATGGATATTCCACCAGGGTATGACTCTACTGGTGGAGGGAACAAGGTGTGCAAATTGAAAAGGGCCTTATATGGGCTCAAGCAGTCTCCTCGGGCTTGGTTCGGAAGGTTCACCAATGCTATGGTGTCCTTAGGTTATAGACAAGCCAAGGAGATCATACCCTCTTTGTTAAACATTCTCAGGATGGCAAGCTCACACTTCTGTTGGTTTATGTGGATGACATGATCATTGCCAGTGATGATGAGGTTGAGAAACGGGTTCTAAGAGATAAACTAGCTGCACAGTTCGAAATGAAAGACTTGGGAAAGTTGAAGTACTTCCTTGGGATAGAGGTTGCCTACTCCAAACAAGGCATCTTTATTTCCCAAAGGAAATATGTCCTGGATCTCCTTAAAGAGACAGGTAAGCTGGGTTGCAAAACCACAGGGGCACCTATTGAACAGAATCACAGGATTGGAAACAATGAGGAAAGCCCAAGGGTGGACAAGGCACAATATCAAAGACTAGTAGGGAAATTGATATATTTATCCCACACTAGACCGGATATAGCCTATGCTGTCAGTGTGGTTAGCCAGTTCATGCATGATCCATGTGAGAGACATATGCAAGCAGTGAATAGAGTCCTCCAGTACTTGAAGTCAAGCCCAGGAAGAGGATTATTATTCAAGAAAGGGGAAAGCTTGTCCATAGAGACCTATACAGATGCAGATTATGCAGGGTCAATTGTAGACAGGCGATCCACCTCAGGGTACTGCATGTTTTTGGGAGGAAATTTAGTGACTTGGAGAAGTAAGAAGCAAAATGTCGTTGCAAGATCTAGTGCCGAAGCAGAATTTCGAGCTATGGCCCAAGGGATATGTGAATCATTATGGATGAGAATCATTCTGGATGATCTCAGAATAAAGGATGAAGCTCCTATGAGATTACTTTGTGACAACAAGTCTGCCATTAGTATTGCTCACAACCCAGTCCAGCATGATAAGACTAAACACATAGAGATAGATAGACACTTTATCAAGGAAAAATTGGATGATGGTCTTATAGCTACGGAGTACGTGCCCTCAGAGTTCCAATTAGCAGATGTCTTCACCAAGGGACTTCCCACAGAGCGGTTTCATGGTCTTACTTGCAAGCTGGGAATGATAGATATCCATTCACCAGCTTGAGGGGGAGTGTTATAATATCATATCATATCTTGTATTTATGGCTGATTCTATCAGTTTTAATTAGACAGATTAGTTTTTTATTTTGTTCGTTATTAGGACAGATTTGATTCCTTAATTTTAGGGATTAGATTTAAATTACCTTTGTCTATATATTGTAACTTTCTGTACACATTCATTCAAGGAATATATTCAAACATTCCAACATTCCTTCGTTTCTATAATGACTGAATGCCTTCTCCCATACCTTTTCCTCCCTTACCTTTTCCCCAATCCTTCCCACCCACTCCCCTATTTACACCCACCACTATCTGCCACATAATTGCTGCAGGCCATTGACATACTAAATACCCCATGACCTCTCTTCTTCCACTAGCTGCCATATGGATGCTGCAGCTCCTCACTCAACTCCCAACCCATGGATATCCACCTTCTGGTGGTGATACCAAAATAACTTATTCCTATTTATTTTTTACCGTCAACAATCTTTCCATTTTGTCTTTATTTCTTTTTGTCTTCAATAAGCCTATTTATTTCTTGACTATAATGGATCTATCAGAAAAATAACTAAATTGCTTGAGTGAAGTGTGCACACTCAACACTCTAATATTTATATACACAAAAGAACAAATAAAATTTACATTTACAAGAATGATATAAAGAATTAGCTACTTCATAACTCTAGCACTATTTCTTAAGAACATTAACACTCATAATTTCCAATAATACATTAAACACTATCACCATTTCTAACAATAACCTTTTTGGACGAGTTCAAACTAGTGAAACACAAATGAAAACCTCTTGATAATTATAGGTTCGTAAGAAAAAATCATAGACTTCACAGTAGCGAAAGACAAATGACAAAACTTTTTATGAAAATTGCATTATATATTCTAGAAAATGTTACATGATACCTGCCATCCTTGGTCCAGAAATAACTTTTCCTTTGCATGTAAAGACGGTGTAGCATAAATACCCAAGAGAGCACAGCCACGACTCTGATTCAAAACAGGAAAGACAACATATTATGGTTTCCTATGCATATATGCATCAAAATACCTGACAATACATATGTTTTTAGAGTTTAGATACAATTTTTATGTACATGACAGAGATGTCTTCCTTTTGTGCATTAAAAAAACTTATACAAGTTCCTCTCTCACATTCCAAAATCTGCAATTGCAAGCTAGTTTAATCTACAAACTATTGATGCATGACATTTCATTATAGAACTTGTCTAAACAAAAATGCCACCAACAGACGTTCATATGCACATAAAATAGATAGAAATGGTGCTTTTATTCTTGGCTAGTAAAATTCTTGATGCTGCCATCATAGCTAATGAGGTGGTGGATGATCTGAGAACCCAGAAGAAAGAAGGTCTTGCTTTTAAGTTATATTTGAGAAAGCATATAATCGTGCTAGCTGGGGGTTTTCGGATAGAATCTTGGAGAGGAAAAGTTCCAACTTCCAAGTCAAGGTAAAGAAATTGGATTTCGGGTGTTTGTCCTCTTCCACTTTCACAGTGATAGTGAATGGTGAGCCTAAACCTTGGTTTGAGGGGCACAGAGGTGCGAGGCAAGATGATCATCCTCTGCCTCTTTCCTCTTTACTATTGTGGTTGAATGTTTTGGCAGGTTGGTGTCAAGGGCCGTTAATAATGTAAGGTTTACATAAGCTTTTAGTCCCTGGAAAGTTCACCAATTTTGGTTTTAGTCCTTGTAAAAAAAATTCTTAGGATTTCGTCCCTGTATTTTCGAAAGTTTTGTAAATAGTCCCTATTATTACCCCTGAATACTAAAAATCATACTAGATGAAAAAATTTGTTAATTATAACCCTATGGCCCTAATGTATGATTTTATTTCTACTTTCTAACCAAATTTTGGAGCAAGTCGGACAAGAACGAGAAATTACCTCGATACCCCTTGAGTACTAGATATCATACAAAATGAAGGAATTTAGCAATTTTAACCTTATTCCCTAATGTATGATTTTGTTTCTATTTTATGGCCAAATTTTACAGCAAGTCGGATAGTAAAATAAAATTACCTCGATACCCATGAGTACTAGATAACGGAAAAAGATGACGGTAGGGACTATTTGCAAAATTTTTGAGATTATAGGGACGAAAACCGAAGAAAAAATTTCACAGGGACCAAAACCAAATTTGATGAATTTTGTAGGGACCAAAAACTTATTTAAACCATAATATAATTATATATCTGATTATGTTTTGATGATTGACAAATACTACCACAAGCATGCAAGATAAAAGGAAAAAGAATTCACAAGCATTTAGGTACTCAAAGGTTGGCAAAGCAAGAAACAAATATGATAGGAGATGGAGTATCAAAGTTTCAAGCATCAAGACCTCAAACATATATTAGGTCTTAGATATTAAAGTAAGAGTATAATGACTAAAACTCACTTCGCTCATTTAATCAATTTAACTAAAATACTACACTTTTGGGTAAAAGGCTTTTAATCAAACATTTAAATTGCAAAGTGTTTTTCAAATTTATTTGAAGTTAAAAACTGATTTACATAAAAAAAAATAAGTTCTTCAAAGTATATTAAAAATTTTTAAAATCAGTTTTCAAAAGGTGCACATTCAATGACAATTGAATGAAATTTCAATCTATTGACATCAACTTTCAAACCATGCACATTCAATTTCAAATTGACATATTTTTCATATTTATTAAATTCAAATTTCAATTGATTTAGCTCCCACTGGTCAAGACATGCTTTAATCATCTGATATATTGCAAATTGTTTCAAATCTAAAATTGATATACTTTTTTTTTTTCGATCTACTTCGAGTATCCCACCGCCAACCGACGGGGACTAATCTCCCGCGGGAGTTTGGTCGGCACCTCGATGGGTGGCATCCCTCCCAGCTGAGGTTTTTTCCATACCCAAGGCTCGAACTCGAGACCTTGGTTAAGGGGCGAAAGGCCTTTAACCACTCACGCCAACCTCAGTTGGTTAAATTGATATATATATATATATATATATATATATATAATAGTCAGGATCCGTTCACACCAGGTGTAAGTATTTTGACTTACACCAAATCAGGATCGTTTAGATCAAATAATCTAACGGTTTATGATACGGACCAGAAGAACGCACAGACAAATAGCAATAGCAGCTTAAGGGAAATGTAGAGATATAGGGTATTATTTACTGATAAAAGAAAGATTTACAGAGGAATGAATCCTTCTGCCACAGAGCTAGGCTCCTATAGAGAGCTAGTGCTCTCTACCCATAACAAACACAACGATTTTCCCAAAAAAATACCTCTCTCACTCAGCACCCATCCTATTTGTAATTTTCCTTCTCTTCTCTCTCTATAACTAACCCTTCTCTAAGTGGGCCCTAGATATTTGGGCTTGCATGTACACCATACTGGGTTGCCTAACCCCCATAGTGACCCAGGACCTATCAATACCGACTCCTTTAATTTCTGCCTTGTCCTCAAGGCAGTGAAAAACCAATGGTTCTTCAATTGTTGTTGCCATTTCCCAACCCTCGAGGTACAAAGGAGGGTGCAGCTGCTTGATGAATTCCACTTCCTCCCAAGCAGCTTCTTCCACTGCTTGAGTCTTCCAAGGAATGAGCCACTCAATCACTGTTATGCCAATACACTTACTCTCGATGAAAACACCATTGCTAACCCCAACAATATACCAGCACAATAGAGTCATTAATGACAATGCCACAACTGTCCCAACAAATATGCCTGCTACAAACTTAGCAAACTTGTGAATTGGAGCCTTGGACATCTGGGCTGACTCCTCCAAATTAATTACCTGCATAGAAATGTATTGGAGAAGTGCCTCTTGAGCCTCAAGGTTGATATTCCCTTCCTTAGTTTCCTGCAATTCTTGCTCAGCTACCACAACTTGCTTAGCTAACATAACTGACGACAAGGTACTGAGTGATTGCAATAATATGATAAGTGTTGTTTGGCCTTCCTTACTAGAATCTCGAGGTGCCCTGTATTTGTTCGGCCTGACTTTTTGTTTCAACACCTTATCTAAATATTGATTTTCAATCCATATGGAAATATGTAAATGATCCTTTGCCATGTCAAGCTCAGCTTTAACTCCAGAAACATCCCACTTTTTCTGTTAGTTGCAATCCAGCATTGCCATCCTTGCTAAATGAAGTAGGCTTGCACCATTCTGAATATGATCACCAGGAAGTAAGGCTTTCCATGCATTAAGACATTTTTCCAGAAGCTCTCTTGATTCTTTTACATTGCTAGATGCTTGTAGCATCAGAGCCAAAAGTTCAGATGCAATAACTGTGTCCAAGGAATTCCATCCCGGGCTCAAAATTGCATCAGACTCTACTTTGGTAGCTTGAATATGATAGGCACCTTGCCAATTGATTGTTCTTCCAATAACAGAGACATTGATCTCCTTTAATGTGTTACTGGGTTGAACCAACAGTGAGTCTATTTTCCTTTCTTGAGTAAGTCTGCCAACTTCATCTTTGGCAACCAACAAAACTGTTTCTACTAACCATTTTACGGCATTATATGTCTTTCCCTTGGCCATGCATTCCAAATTCTCGCCCAACAATACAAATGTTGTACGCATGGCAAAGTATGTTGGTGATAGAATTGGCTCACCAAAGTTTTCAAAAACAGACTCATAGTCTCCATTCCCTCCATACCCTCCTATCATTGCTTTCCAGAATGCAGGGTCATCTGGTTTTGCATTAAACTGATAAAAAATCACACATACCCAAGAAAAATGCCCATATTTCATATTCATGTCAACCAAAATAGTTGCCAAAAAATTACCCTAATCAACACAAGTTCTTGCAGCACCAATTTCAATTGTAGTAACTCTTTCTGCAAATTTTGAGGTACTAAGTGTTTCTCCAATAGCATCACACTCTGGACTTATGTGAACAAACATTAGTATCTTGGTCTGTCCTCCAAGTGAATCTTGGAGTAATTGTGTGAATTTACTGTTTCTGTAAGGAATATGTGAGTTTTTCTGAGCAAGGGAAACAATGACATCACCCAAAGCTGAAAGAGAGTTGTTGATATGTTGTGCCTCTTTAAGTCTATCTCCTGTTGCCTCTGATTTGTCTCCCCTTTCACTTCCTGCCCTTCCTCTTTTCTGCCTCCTGTCTTCGTTTCTAATTCCAGCAGCCCCAACTCTCACCCACTGCTGCAGCTTTAAGATTGGAGGCTTAAAGCTTTTGCTTTTGTTTCTCACAGACCAGATCTTCAATGCTTCTTCACCCAAGGAAAAGAAATCTTGATCCACGATTACAGCTGCTGCTAAGGAATGCCCAAGAAGGAAAGCTATTCCTGATACATTTAGCTTTTTCTCATGAATCCAAGAGCCTTCATCAAATTGGGCCAATAAGTCCAAAATATAACATCCTTTGTCCCAGTTCCACTTTTGCTCCCTATTGAACTGGGCTTGGTCCAATGCCTCAGATTTTAGCCTCAAGAGAGACCTTAGTTTGCCTTCATCATAATCCCCACTAAAATAACCAATTCGGGCCTGGCCCAATAGGTCAAAATCTGGACCTAATTTCTATAATTCCCTTCCAGCCCCTGCTTCCTTAGGCATCCCATTAACGATCCTTTTGGTTGCAGCAGCCCCCTCCTCAAGCTCGTGAAATGCAAGTGACCCAAGGACCGCCGCGTGAAGACATGGGTCCGGCGGCTCCGGCGGTAGAAGCTTGACCCGGCCTCTAGGCGAACCACCCGCTGCGGCCACGAGTGACCCACACTCCTGCACGGATGCTTCCATATCCGGTGGCTCCGGCTCCGGCTCTGGCGGTTCTGCCTGCGCCGGCGGCAGCCCCGTAGTCGACCCGAACTCAGCAATCATGGGTGGCAAAAGAAGCTTGAGCATGCCATGTAACGGCCCCGCCTCCGTCGATACTAACGACCCACCCTCCTTCATGTACACTTCCAGATCTGGCGGCTCCGGCGGTGGCACACGCTCACCACCAGCTATGGTCTCAACCAAAATACCTTGGCTACCACCCTCATGGCGTCCTTCCTCCTCACTCCCTTCCACCACTGCATCGACAACCTTTTTGGTCTCATATTCTGATTTCCTGTTGTGAGCCTCTTCTCCACCATCGATAGTCATCTCTACCACCTCTAACACTGGCTCATCTCCCATTTCCTTCACTTTCCTCAATACTGATTCTGTTTTTGGATTTTCCAATATCATCTTCTCCTTCGAACGCTCCATTTGTGCTTCAAACCTTCTAATCAAAGCCATGGAAAATGATTCCCAACTTTGATCTGGGTCCTCTTGGCTCCAAAAATAGAACCAAAGCATGGCTACACCCTCCATGCTCATGAATGCCCACTGGAGCTTATCAGAGGAGTGTACTTCTTTCTCCTGAAATAATTTTTCCGCTTTGGAGATCCACTCAACAGGGTCTGTCCCCGAAAACTCTGGCAGCTGCACCTTTTTGGCCAACACATCCTCCATCTCCGACGACACTGGCTCCCTCTCGAACATCCGGCTGGTACAGACAAATAGCAATGGCAGCTTAAGCGAAATGTAGAGATATAGTGTATTATTTACTGATAAAAGAAAGATTTACAGAGAGGCTCCTATAGAGAGCTAGTGCTCTCTACCCATAACAAACACAACGATTTTCCCAAAAAGATACCTCTCTCACTCAGCACCCATCCTATTTGTAATTTTCCTTCTCTTCTTCTCTCTCTATAACTAACCCTTCTCTAAGTGGGCCCTAGATATTTGGGCTTGCATGTACACCATACTAGGTTGCCTAACCCCTATAGTGACCCAGGACCTATCAGTTTATATCAATCCCGTAAAACAATTTAAAAAGTCACGTGCCCTCTATCTTTTTCCCCTTCCTTTCCGCCAACCCTCCTTTCTCCTGTTACGGTAACAAGTAGGGGTGTTCATCAACCGATCCAATCCAATGGCAACCGCCACAGTGACCAAACCGAATAACCGATAACCGAAATAACCGAAAACCGCAAAAAACCGATTCTGTTAATTGGATTGGATCGGTTTTCGGTTTTTCGGTTCCAATTTGAAAAACCGATCCAATCCAAACCGAACCGAACTTCCATTGTATATACATACTATCCTGCTGTATTTACGTTAGTACCCTTATACTTATATCATACTTCCTATTTTATCTTTCACTCATTTCACCCTATATTGCCTTTCCTGACCTAATTTCCTTCCTTCGTTCCCTAGTTCCTTCACTCCCCTGGTCTGCGACGGCGCATTCTCTCCCACCACAGAGCCCTTCCATTTGCGTTGTTCTCTTCTCTCCCAGCAGCCAAGCACAATACCGCCGTTCTCTTCTCTCCCAGCAGCCTAGCATAGTACCGCCATTCCCTGGTTGGTTGACACCATGCATGGAGCCATCTGGCATCTGCATTCTGGTGCGTACTGCGTAACCCTCCTTCTCCTTCTTCTTCTTCTTTTCATCGTAAGTGATTTTCGTTTCTGAAACTACTCTGAACTAATTGCACAGATTGTGTATTCATTTAGTTTTCACATACAAACAAACTCATGTTTGATTCATTTTCATATAATACTTGAGGAGAGGATGTCCCTCATTTTTGCTTCCCTGGTTTCTCTGGTTTCTACAATTTTTTTGTGGCTTTGTGTAACTTAGTCAGTTAGTTGTAACAATTTGGTTTCACTGAAAGTTTGGTTCTGTTTATTGTTTAATAATGCAGATTAAAATTCTCAACCAGTCAAGTTTGCCATCCTTGTTAGCCTCCTTACCAGTTACCAAAAATGTCTGAGGTAAGCTTTGAGCTTATTTAGTAGAATTTACTTTGAGATCATCACTAATTATTTAACATTCTAATTTGCTTATTTTCTCTTTTCTGTATGTAGGCACAAAATGCTCAAGATGTTGAGAAAATTGTTGAAAATGTGGAATCCATGAAGTCTTCAAATGAAATCACTGAACCCACTCCAAACAACCCAGAACCAGATGTGCCTAAGAATGACAAGAAAAGGAAGGGTGGAGAAACTTCAATTGAAGAACAAGATGAAGGTAAGAGGAAACCCACCAAACCTAGATCTTGGACATGGGATCATTTTACTAAAGAACTTCATCCTAAGACAAATGCCCCTAGAGCTAAATGTAATTGGTGTGGGACAACTTATGCATGTGATACACATAAAAATGGCACAAGTAATTTGAAAAATCACTTGTTGGGTAGTTGCAAAAAGTTTCCCAAAGCCTCTAATGATCCTAGTCAAACAACTCTTAGCCTCCAACAACTAAAAAAGGAAGATGGGAACGGGGTTGGTAATACATTTGCTGCTGTTGCATTTGATGTTGAAGCATGTAGACAAGCACTTGCTAGGATGATTATTGTTGATGAGTTGCCATTCAAGTTTGTTGAGGGGGAGGGATTCCGGTATTTCATGAGTGTTGTGCAACCTAGGTTTTTGATTCCCAAAAGGATCACTATTGCTAGGGATTGTTGGAATCTTTATACCAATGAAAAGAATAAGCTGAAAACTGTTTTTAGTGTTCCAAATTAAAGTGTTTGTCTAACTACTGATTGTTGGAGTTCTGTGCAAAATTTGAATTATTTATGCCTCACTGCACATTTCATTGATAATGAATGGAAGTTGCATAAAAGGATATTGAATTTTTGTTTGATCAAGAATCATAAAGGTGAAACTATTGGTAGGAGAATTGAGAAGTGTCTTTTGAGTTGGGAAATCTCTAAAGTATTCACTCTTACTGTTGATAATGCAAGTTCAAATGATACTGCTATTTCTTACTTGAAAGTTAGAATGGAGGATTGGAATGCTCATCCATTGAAAGGTGAATATTTGTGTTAGAAAATCAGAGAAATATCTGATAATATCTTTTCATATCTTAGCATATCTTAGAGTATCCTAGATGATCTTTTAGGATTTATTTCTTATTTATATTTTATGATTTGATTCTCTATTTGATTAAGATTAGGATTCTACTTTTAGTATAAATAGGACTGTTGGAGTTGTCTTTTGTAATCACATCATTACTACATCAAATCAATATCAATCTTATTATTTCTTAGTTTACTTCTCTCTTTTCCACCTTCCCTACCTAAAACCTTCCAATTCAACATGGTATCAGAGAGGTACCATCCTCCGTGAGCTGTCCCATCACTATTCCACTACGGAGTTCCGTTAAGTATGAAGAAACTCCAATCATCTTATCATCTCCTTTGTTTCAAACGGCTTATGCCAATGTCTTTTCTCCGCAAAACCGTGTTCTCTCTCCGATTTTGCAGCCTCTTCCAAGGTCGTGTCCTCATTCCGACCCTAGTTCCTGTCCCATCAGCCGCTGTCAGCCACCATCCACCGCCGTCCGCTGTATAATCCGGCCGCCGAACCCACCACCAGACTCGCCGTCGTCCGATCTGTCCGACAGTCCAAACAGCGCCGTCGTCCACCTCCCGACGCGCCTCCACACCTGCCTCTTTCAATCTGCGCGCAGCCGCACGCGCGGACCTTTCTCCTACGCGTGACGGCGCGTCCGGGCAGCTTTCTGGATCTGTTCTCACCTCCCTTTATAGACCACTTTTCAGCAACCACCTCGATGTGTTTGACTCTCTTTGATTATGTTTTGCTTCTTCAGTGTTTGTCATGCAATTCTTATCCACTAATGGATCATATCAGTGGCTTCTCTTCCCACCGACGATCATTCCGGTGGTGACTCCTTTCCCAAGGATGAGTCATATTAGTGGTGACTCTTTTCCCACATATGAATTATATTAGTCGTGACTTCTATTTCCGTCTATGATTGACTTATGTTAGCTATGACTCACACCAGCCCAACTCATTGTCCCAGATGCTCTGACCCGGCTCTTTTTCCTAGATGCACTGGCCTGTCTTTCTCCCAGATGCACTAGCCTTGGCCCCTTGTCCCTGATGCATTGGCCTCGTCTCAGTCCTGGAAGTTGTTGTCTAACTTAATTTCAATTTTAAATAATTTGGGTCTCCGATATTGTTGTTGAAGCTTTCAAATACGGTTTTGAGAAGTTCAGACCTTACTGCTAGATTGCTTGCTAAGAAATTTATGTCCGGCTGATGATCATTCCAGCTATCTTTCTAAGTTATCTTTTCAGCAACTCTCTCCGGACTCTCCAACATTCTTGAGTTGCCTTCCAACCATTATTTTCGTGGAGCTCGATTTTTTTTTATTTTAAATTTTAATTTGAGGGGAAATGCATTGTTTTCATGTAACAAGCTTAAAGCTTAGTAAGCTTTAGTCTGAGGGGGAGTGTTAGAAAATCAGAGAAATATCTGATAATATCTTTTCATATCATAGCATATCTTAGAGTATCCTAGATGATCTTTTAGGATTTATTTCTTATTTATATTTTATAATTTGATTCTCTATTTGATTAAGATTAGGATTCTACTTTTAGTATAAATAGGACTATTGGAGTTGTCTTTTGTAATCACATCATTACTACATCAAATCAATATCAATCTTATTATTTCTTAGTTTACTTCTTTCTTTTCCACCTTCCCTACCTAAAACCTTCTAATTCAACAATTTGCATGTTAGGTGCTATGCTCATATCCTAAATCTTGTTGTTAATGATGGATTAAAGGAGTTGCATGTTTCAATTAATAAGATTAGGAATGCTGTTAGATTTGTGCGTGCTTCTCCTGGTCGTATGGATCGGTTCAAAAATATCATAAAGGATTGCAGGATACAAGAGAATTGGACTGTGCAATTAGATGTCCCCACTAGATGGAACTCCACTTACCTTATGCTTGAAAGTGCTCTAAAGTTTCAAAAGGCATTTAAAAGGTTGGGAGAGTGAGACACAGAATTTGCATTGATGTCAGGTGGTATTCCAAAAAATGAGGATTGGGATAATGCACGTGTATTTGTGAGGTTTCTGAAGATTTTTTATGATGTCACTAAGAAAGTATCAGGCTCCTTGTTTGTGACTTCTCAATACTTCCATGAATATTGCATGATATTGAGTACTTTGAAAAATTGGGCAAATAGTTTAGATCCATTGCTTGGGAGCATGGCTGAAAAAATGAAAGCTAACCATGATAAATATTGGGGGAGCATTAAAAATATCAACATGATGATTTTTATTGTTGTGGTACTTGATCCTCGATACAAATTTGCATTTGTGGAGTGGCGTTTTGAGAGGCTTTATGATAAAGAAGATGCTGAATTTTTAAGTGGAAGAGTAAAGGATACTTTCCTCAAAATGTTTAGTTGTTAGACTTTTTGATGGAAACAGTGATTCTCAAACTACACAAACTACTCATGAGATGGATACTTCTGATACAGCTGCTGATGCTACTTCATTTGCAATGCAGTTTGTGAACCACATAAATAAGAGTGACGGTATGAATAAAAATGAGGTGGATTTGTATCTTATGGAGTCATTGGAGAAGAAATCTCATAATTTTGATATCTTGAATTGGTGGAAGGTGAATTCTAGTAAATATCCTACTCTTGGGCTAATTGCCAAGGATGTGTTGGCTATGCCAGTATCCACAGTTGCTTCAGAATCTGCATTTAGCACCGGAGGTAGAATTCTTAATAATTACATGAGTTCCCTTACTCCCAAGACAGTTGAGGCTTTAATCTGTACACAAAATTGGTTCCGGGCCACTCCATTAACAACTGATATGGAAGAACTTTTGGAAGAATTTGAAAAGATGGAGCTAGGTAATCTACTTTATTCTTACTACTGCTATAGTTATTTATATTACTTCAAATTTTACAATTACTAACAAGTTTTTATTTTAAATCTTTAGATCTGGTGCCTCCTACACAACCAGCTGAAGATGATTCTGGAGCTGAGTCTGATTAATTTTGCCTAAAGGTATTGAATTGTCATTCTTTAAATATCATTTTATGTTTATGTCCTTGATAGTTTGGTGATTTAACTAGTTGCATCAAATTTCCATGGAAAACTGCATATGGAATAATGATTTATATGAGTACAGTACTGATTACTGAAGAGCATAAAGTAGAAAGTGTAGGATCAACAACTTTAAATGCCAATTATCTTTCGCAAATAGCATCAAAAATTAAGCTTGGTACTAGCCTTCTTTGAAGGTCCACAGCAAGCACAAAAAACTAATGTTAGATAGTCTCTGTGTCAGGTTCCCCTAACACTTTGCATATGCTTCAGGTGTCTGAAATCTGAATCTGAATTTTTTTCTTTGAATATACTTCAGGTGGATAGTTATTAGAAAACTAACTAGGGTAGAGAGAGATGAAGAAAGAGAAAGATTCTAACTGAATCTGAAAATGATATCTGATTTCATTGATTCTTTAATCTGTTACAGAATTCTATTTATAGAGGTATGAGAATGTTCTAGAAACATTGCTCTAACTGTATAGGTAAAAGGAGCTGACTCAGCAGAGAGCTGATCAGCTGTGCACATGACTATAGAACACTCTAACACACCCCCTTATAAGATGAGGATGGGTTTACAAGAGTTCCTAACACACCCCTCTATACTGCTAAGGTGAGGGACACAGGAGCAACTTGTCTGTCACTCCAAGATGGCTTCTGAGCTCTTCAAACCGAGTCTGGCTGAGAGGTTTAGTGAGGAGATCTGCAACCTGATCAGTTCCTGGGAGGTGGCAGACCTGCAGGGTCTTGTTAATGACCTTTTCTCGAACAAAAAACAAGTCTAGTTCCATGTGTTTTGTCCTTGAGTGAAGGACAGGGTTGTGGGACAAGGAAACTGTGGATAGATTGTCACAGTAAACCACTGGAAGTGCAGTGTTAACCTGCAACTCTTTGAGTAAAGACTGAATCCAAATCACCTCACAAGTTGTTGCAGCTAGACTTCTGTACACAGCTTCGGTACTAGATCTAGCCACTAGTGGTTGTTTCCTAGACCACCATGAAACTAGATTAGGTCCAAAATAGATACAAGACCCTGACATAGACCTTCTGTCATCAAGGTCTGCACCCCAATCTGCATCACTAAAGGCCTGTATAGAAAAGGGTTTTGCTGCCACAGCAGGTTTGAGCAAGAGGCCATAGGAAATAGTTCCCTGAAGGTACCTGAGAATTCCCTTTACTGCCTTCCAATGCTCCTCTAGGGGCTGAGCCAAAAATTGACACACCTTACTAACACTAAAACAGATTTCAGGTCTTGTTATGGTAGCATATTGCAATGCACCAACTATTGACCGATAAAGAGTAGGATTATCCATGTAATTGGCTCCATATTTGGTTAGTTTACAATTGTTAACCATGGGTGTGGGAAGACTCTTGGCCTCAGCCATATTTGCCTTGGAAAGTAGGTCCTTGATGTACTTGGATTGAGAGAGGAGCAATGAGCCTGAGGGAAGTCTTTTAATTTCAATGCCAAGAAAATAGTCTAAGTCTCCAAGTTGTTTTAGTGCAAATTCTGCATTCAGCTTGCTGATGAGTGCTGAGATTCTTTGAGGTGAAGAACCAGTAATTATGACATCATCTACATAGACTAACACATAAGTGTTGTGTCCTTCTCGGGTGTGAATAAAGAGAGAAGGATCACATTTACTGGTTCTAAACCCAAACAGCAACAGAGTCTTAGTTAGGCGCTCAAACCAGGCCCTAGGAGCCTGTTTTAGACCATATAAGGCTTTGTGAAGCCTGCAGACTTGAGTAGGATTGTTGCTAACAAACCCAAAAGGCTGGTCCATATATACTTCTTCCTCAAGAATCCCATTAAGGAAAGCATTGTTAACGTCCAGCTGCTGAATTGGCCAATTGTGAGTGACTGCAAGAGTAAGAATTATGCGTATAGTGACTGGTTTCACCACGGGAGAAAAAGTTTCAGAATAGTCCCTTCCAAATTGTTGGTGAAACCCTTTTGCAACTAGGTGAGCCTTGTATTTGTTCACTGTACCATCCGGGTTTTCTTTTATTCTAAAAACCCATTTGCAGCCAATTGATTGCTTGCCAGGTGGTAGATCAACAAGGGACCATGTGCCTTTTGCCATCAAGGCATCATATTCACATTGCATAGCTTGCTTCCATTGGGGCACAGCTAAGGCTTGCTTGGGAGATGTTGGTTCTGCATGTGTAAGTAAGACACTAGGGTGGGAATTAGCTAGGTGCCTAGACTTAGAACGAGTAACCATAGGGTGCTGATTTTGTGGTTGAACAGGTAAACTAGAGGAAGAAGAGTCAGGACTAGTAACAGGAGACCCAGAAATAGGTGTTAAACCAGAGTGTAAAGAAGGAAAAAGAGGTGACACCGAGGGCAAGAGACTGTAAGCTGGAGAATGTTGAATACTAGAACTGTTATGACCGAGACTGGACTGGTTAGGGAAGGACTCAGAAGGAGCAGAATGTGCAGTTGGAGTAAAAATAGGTTGCTGCACAACAGTGAGAGGCATAGGACTCACATTCTGAACAGAACTAGGAGAACTAAGAGATGGTGAATGAACTGATGTGGATGCAGCAAAAGGAAACTTGAGTTCATTAAACTGAACATCTTTTGATATATATAGCCTTCCATCTTTTGAGAGGCACTTGTATCCCTTATGTGAGGTGGAGTAGCCAAGGAAAGTGCACTCACATGATCTGAACTCAAGCTTATTTTTGTTGTAGGGACGGAGACAAGGGTAGCAAGCACACCCAAACACCCTAAGAAAATTGTAGTCAGGTGTTGTCCCATAGAGAGCAAAGTGAGGAGACTGATTTTTCAGAACTGGGGTGGGTAACCTATTGATTAAGTACACAGCCGTAGAGAAGGCATGATCCCAATACTTTAAGGGAAGAGAGGCATGGGCCAAAAGGGTTAGCCCAGTCTCAACCATATGACGATGTTTTCTCTCCACAACACCATTTTGGTGATGAGTATGTGGGCAAATGACCCTGTGAACAACACCAAGTTCTGCCAAATATTTGGTAAAGGGTCTAAACTCTCCACCCCAATCTGATTGAACAGCAAGAACATCATTTTTAAATTGCACCTTAATGATTGAAATTTTTTTTTGCAAAACCGTGTTGTCTTTCCGGTTTTGCACCATCTTTGGTTGCCGTGTTCTCCTTCCGGCATCCCCAAGAGTCCAGTAAGTTGCTGCCAGTCGTACCCAGCACTGTTCCCTGTCAGTCCGCCGCCGGCCACCGTCAGTCCGCCGCCGTCCGCCACTGTCCGCCGCCGTCCGACGACCTTTCCGGCCGACGACCACACGGTTCGAATCGCCGGCTCCCGATCTACATGGCCGTGCAAATCTCGCCGCCAACAGCCGCCGGACGGGCCTACACGCGCTGATCCAGTCTTTGGCGCACCGTCCCACGCACCTACCTTCCAGCCGCGCGTGAGGGCGTTTCCGGTGGTCTTTCCGGCCGCCGTTTGCAGTGCCGTGCTCGCCCAGCCCTCCTCTACCTGGATCTGGACTTATTTTCTCCATTTCAGCCTTGTGGTTCATCCTTCCATTGCACTATTACTCTAAGGTATTTTGTGGTTTCAGTTTTCTGTTTGGTTTATTGATCAATGGCTGCTTCTGGACCCTCAGATACTCCTAAGGACTCCTCCAAGGCTGACCCACCTATTTTCACCAATTATGTGAGTGCCCCTCTTTGCACTGACAAATTGGATGGAAGCAACTATGACACATGGGCCTCTGATATCAAACTCTAGCTGAATGGACAAGAATATGTTGAACACCTGACCAAGAAGGCTACTGACATTGCTGAAGCTGACCGCCCACGGTGGAATAAGATTGATGCTCAGTTGTGTAGCATTATCAAGTCCACTATTCACTCTTCCTTGAAGCAGATTTTTCGTGCCCATCTCACTTGCCAGTCCATTTGGGAGCAAGCCAAGGTTCTTTACACCAATGATACACAACGCCTCTATGGTGTCTGCCAGAATCTCATGAATGTCATTGCTCCTCGCCAGATTGATGGTCCTATTTCTGCTTATTTGGGAAAGGTTCATGCTTCTTTACATGATTTCAATGACCTTTTGCCACCGGCCGACACTCCAGCCAAGGAACTTGAGCAACGTAGTAGCTTCATGTTGTTGGCCCTATACGGTTTGCCTCCAGAGTACTCCACCACCCGTGATCAGATTTTGGGTTCTCCTAATGTCCCAACTCTGAACACGGCTTGGTCTGCTTTGCTTCGGGTCCCGTCCAAGACATCAACTACCTCTTTGCTCCCTGGTGCTCCTAGCCATGAGTTACCTCCTGCTGCAATTGATGCTTCTGCTCTTGTGCCTTAGGGTAGTGGTCGTGGTCGTGGTCATGGTCGGGGTAAATGCCCGAAATGCGATCACTGTCACTGCTTAGGCCACACCATTGATAAATGTTGGACTTTACATGGTCGTCCACCACGCTCTGCTAATGTTGCCCAGGTTGATTCACCAGCCCCATCTGAGCCATCTCCACAGTCTACTGCATCGCCTGTTACCTACGCCAAGTTTCTCAAATGGTTTGAAGAACGTCAGGGCACTGGGTCCACTGCCTCTGTTGCACACACTGGTAATTCCTTTGCTTGTCTCTCTCAGTCGTCCCTAGGTCCTTGGGTTCTGGATTCTGGTGCACCGATCATATCTCTGGTAATAAATCTCTTTTTTCCACCCTTTCTACGTCTGGTGATTTACCCACAGTTACATTGGCTAATGGTTCTAAAACACAGTCCCAGGGGGTTGGCACTGTCCATCCATTTCCTTCCCTCTCGGTTAATAATGTGCTTTATGTCCCGGGCTCCCCATTTAATTTGCTTTCTATTAGTCGCTTGACCCGTTCCCTTGATTGTACCATTTTGTTCACTAAAGATTCTGTTTTCCTACAGGACCGGAGTTCGGGACGGATGATTGGCGCCGGATGTGAGTTCAATGGCTTGTACTAGCTGTCACCCCCTTCGCGGGTTTGTGCTGTCAAGGATTCCCCTCTTCTCACTCATGCTCAATTGGGACATCCCAACCTTGCTAAGCTCCAACAACTGGTGCCGAGCCTCTCTAAGCTTACTTCTTTGTCTTGTGAGTCGTGTCAACTAGGGAAACATACCCGTAGTCCGTTTCCTAGTCGTATTGTTAATCGCGCTAAGTCTCCGTTTTCTTTAGTGCATTCTGATGTTTGGGGTCCTAGTCGGATTGTGTCCACGTTAGGGTCGAAATATTTTGTTACTTTTATTGATGATTTCTCGCGTTGTACTTGGTTATTTTTAATGGAAAATCGGTCTGAGTTATTTTCTATATTTCAACAATTTTATTATGAAATTAAAAATCAATTTGGCATTCCTATTCGTACTCTACGTAGTGATAATGCTAGAGAATACCTATCTCAACCATTTCAATCATTCATGGCTTCTCAGGGTATTCTTCATCAAACTTCTTGTGCTTACACCCCTCAACAAAATGGGGTTGCTGAACGCAAAAATAGACATCTTATTGAAACAACTCGCACCCTCTTACTACATGGCAATGTTCCATTCCGTTTTTTGGGTGATGCTGTTCTCACTGCGTGCTATCTCATTAATAGGATGCCTTCCTCTGTCCTTGATAACCAAGTACCTCACTCTATTTTGTTCCCTCATCAGTCCATCCATCCATTAACACCTCGTGTCTTCGGGTCTACATGCTTTGTTCATAACCTACAACCAGGTATTGACAAGCTCTCTGCTCGTTCACTAAAGTGTGTCTTCCTAGGTTATCCTCGGTCACAAAAGGGTTACCGGTGTTATTCTCCCACTCTACGTCGTTATCTTGTTTCGGCTGATGTCACTTTCTTCGAGTCTGTTCCTTATTTCGGGCCACCTACATCCCTCGAGTCTGTCACGGATGTCTTTCCTCTTCCTCCTGTCCCTGTCTCATATAATCCACCCACAGTCCCTACCTCCCCTACTATCCCAGTTCCTGCCCCGGTTGCTCATATTCGTCCCTTACAGGTATATCAGCGTCGCCAACCGCCACCTCCACAAGTTGAGCATGTTCCCCCGGATGATACTGGTACTGCCATTGCTGACTCACCTCCGACGCCAGCTCCTCCGCTTGCTCCGGTCTTGCCTCCTGATCCAGAACTTCCCATAGCCCTCCGGAAAGGTATACGCTCCACCCGTAATCCTTCTCCTCATTATGTTACTTTAAGTTTTCACCGCCTTTCTACACCACATTTTGCTTGCCTTTCTTCTTTGTCTTCTGTGTCTATTCCTAAGACTGTAGGTGACGCATTATCTCATTCTGGGTGGAGACAAGCTATGGTCGATGAAATGAGTGCACTTCAGAGCAGTGGTACTTGGGACCTTGTTCCTCTTCCGTCTGGAAAGTCTGTTGTAGGTTACAGGTGGATATTTACTGTTAAAGTGGGTCCGGATGGCCAGATCGATCGTCTTAAAGCCCGCTTGGTGGCGAAAGGCTATACTCAGATTTTTGGCTTGGATTATGGAGACACCTTCTCACCAGTTGCTAAAATGGCATCTGTTCGCTTGTTTCTATCCATGGCTGCTATTCGGCATTGGCCTCTGTATCAGCTGGATATCAAAAATGCTTTTCTCCATGGTGATCTCACTGAAGAGGTATATATGGAGCAACCTCTGGGATTTGTTGCTCAGGAGGAGTCTTCTGGTCTTGTTCGTCGTCTCCGCAAGTCTTTGTATGGCCTCAAGCAATCACCTCGAGCTTGGTTTGGCATATTTAGCACTGTTGTTCAGGAGTTTGGGATGAAACGGAGTGAGGCAGATCACTCAGTTTTCTATCGTCATTCAGCTCGAGGATGTGTCTACTTGATTGTATATGTCGACGACATTGTCATTACAGGGAGTGACCACCATGGCATATCACAGGTAAAACAACATCTCTGTCACCATTTCCAGACAAAAGATCTTGGAAAACTCCGATACTTCTTGGGTATAGAGGTGGCACAGTCAAAGGATGGCATTGTTATTTCTCAGAGAAAGTATGCGATGGACATTCTTGAGGAAACAGGACTGCTTAATGCAAAACCAGTTGATACTCCTATGGATCCAAACACTAAACTCCTACCAAATCAGGGGGAGCCACTTTCAGATACGGGAAAGTATAGAAGACTAGTTGGGAAACTAAACTAGCTCACAGTCACTCGTCCAGATATTTCTTATGCAGTAAGTGTGGTAAGTCAGTTCCTAAATTCACCTTGCGAAGGTCATTGGGATGCTTTGCTTCGTATTCTCAAATATATCAAAGGGGCCCCAGGTAAAGGGCTCATCTATGAGGATAAGGGTCACACTCATATCGTTGGATATTCAGATGCTGATTGGGCAGCTCTCCAACTGATAGAAGATCCACATCTGGATTTTGTGTACTCATTGGGAATAATCTAATATCTTGGAAGAGTAAGAAACAGAATGTTGTTGCAAGGTCAAGTGCTGAAGCTGAGTATCGGGCCATGGCATCAGCTACTTGTGAACTCATCTGGCTCAAACAGTTACTTCAAGAACTATGATTTGGGGATGTTACACAGATGACACTCATTTGTGATAACCAAGCTGCACTACACATTGCCTCAAATCCAGTATTTCATGAGAGGACAAAACATATTGAGATAGATTGCCACTTCATCAGAGAAAAGATCTTATCTGGGGACATCACCACTAACTTTGTCAATTCAAATGATCAACTGACAGATGTCTTCACTAAGTCTTTGAGAGGTCCTCGAATAAATTATATATGTAACAAGCTTGGTGCATATGATTTATATGCTCCAGCTTGAGGGGGAGTGTTGATATTTATGTAAATCAAATATTCTGATTATAGGAATATTTGATAATTAGGATAAATTAGGATAATCAGATATTGTGAATATCTTGTAATTATGACACTGATTGTATTTTGATTTGTTCATTGCCTATATAATAGAATCTCCGTCGTGTAGTTGAAACACACGAGTTATGCCAATATCTCTTGTTTTTCTCTCATCACAACAGCCACTTTTGCTACTTTGGTTGGCTGTGAAGAGAGCATCCCCTTATACTTTCTCTCCCTTTTTGTTACTCTGGCAGCTGTTCTCAAAAAAATTGAGAGAATTATGCAGGATGTCCTTTGGTCAATGATGGAAAAAATCATGTATGGAGCATCTTGTCAGTTGGGAGTTGTGTTGTAGACCTATGAAGCTTAGAGGGATTCGGTCTTGGTAACTTGGTGTCCGAGAATATCACTTTGGAAATACACTTGGCTTGGAAATGTTTGAGGCTTATCAAAAGCTATTTTAGCTTTCTTTTCTTTGTAATGCTCTTATATGTCTCTTTTTTTTTCTCGTTTTCTTCTTCTTCCAACTTGTCTTGCAATTTTCATTTTTTAGGAATTTGTATGATAGAGAAATTGCTGGATTAGAGTGCCTTTTGGTTTTGCTTGAATCTATCTGTTAGGATCCAATAGCAAGGTAAAGGACTTGAGTCCCACATCAGAAGTATGTGACTCTCTGGTGTGGGGATTATATGGCATTGGGCTCTCCAACCACAACGGCTATCTTTTGTGGTCTCCCAAGTTTCATATAGCTATCCAGTCACCATCCAAAAGGCACTGTCACCGTCCAAAAGATTCATGTATAGTCATGCAATTAATTGCTTAGGGAATACCAGAATAGCGATTGTAATTAATTAGATTCATGCTCATGAGCTTAGGAACTATTTATGGACTTAGGGAGTAGGTGTTTTATTTATTTTCCTTGTAATTATCAGTTGCAATTAATACTTCAAGTGTATAAATACAATACCACCGTGCTGTGTGAAAATTAACACAAGCCATTCAGAAAAATCATTGTTCTTCCTTTCAATTTGGTATCAGAGCTCCCGACCCTGGGAGTCTCTATATTTTTGTGTTCCTTTTTGTCTGCTGCCTCAGCCTTCATTGTTGAGTTCACTTAGTGGTCTTGCCTTCATTGCAGGACTTGTTCTATTTGTGCCTTCATTGAACAAATAACACCTTCATTGTGCTTCATTTCCCTGTGTATCTCTGTGTTACAATACCTGAAATGTCACCCCTTAAGCCATAAAAACTTCAAACCCAACATTTAACCCAATCTCACACAAAAAGCTTCTCCACCTACCCTTGCTGCCATAACTATGTCAGAAGCTGAATCAACTCAGACCTCCATCCTGAACCCAAGTGACCTTCCCGTCCTTCGGCCAAGCTTCCGTCTCAACGGAAAAAATTATCTTAAATGGGACAAAGTCATTCGAACCACACTTAAAGGTAGGCGAAAGTTGAACCACTTGAAGGGAAGGCTCCTGATAAAAAGGATCCACGGTTTGATACATGGGACAATGAGGATCCGCTCATTATGACCTGGCTTTGAAATTCCATGTCTCCAAAAATTAGTCGGAAGCTCGGAACTGCATGTTCCTATCATCTTCTCGAGAAATTTGGGATAGTCTCTGCCTGTTAAGAGTTGAAGACAAAAATATTCAACATGAAACAAGGATCTCTCTCGATGACGGATTATTATGGCACTCTGAATGGATTATGGATTGAGTTTGAGTTAGATCAATATCAGAATTTGAAGACGGAATGTGGTAGGGATACAACCATCTTAACTGAATTTTTTGAGGGATAGGATCTTTGAGTTCCTTTCAGGACTGAATCCAGAATTCGACCCTATTCGGGTTCAAATTTTTGGAAAGGAGAAACTACCCTCTGTAACATCCCGAAAATTATATATGTGTTTAGTGGATAACTAGTTTTATTAATCAATTAGATATTTATTTTTATGTGTTTCAACTCATTTGATTTTATTTACTTATCAAACTATTTTTGTTTGGTGCGTTCACACTGCGTTATTGCAGTGTATGCACACTTGTTAGACAATAATATTACCCTATTGTCACTATTATTATCTGTTTAGAAAAATATTTTAAATGATATGATTGAAAGAAATATGTTTAGATTTTACTCTATTAAATTTTAGATTTGAAAATATGTTAGTTTAAAAGTAATCGGAGATTAATTTTGTATCATCGATTTCCTTGGTTGATAAAGTCAACCATCAGTCTTTACTCTAATTCAAATTTTGAAATTATAAATTTGTCACTCTTTATTTTTAGATGCAAGAGTCAAAAATCTATTATTTTTCTAGACTCAATTTTAATCACTTAAATGTTCTCTCACACCAAAAGTAAACAAATATGTTCATTTTCTTCCCTATGGCTCTCGTATACCCACATCCTCCCTCTCTTTTTTCTCTTCTTTCACGATTTTCTCTCCTCTCCATCAGACCACACCCTTCCTTCTTTCTCTCCTTATCTTCTTCTCTTCCCTTCAAACTCCATCTCCTCTCTTCTCTCCTTCATCCAGCCGTGCGCGCCGCCTATGGAGGAGCTCCGACCGCCGTCGTCGACGTGAGGAAGGAGAAGAGCATCCGGTTCGCGTCCTCCATCGCGTCTGGCCGTCGCCACCGCGCGAGACGCCCTCCGCCGCTGTTTGCGTCGAACCGCCACGGTAAGCACCATTTATGGTGGTTTCCACCATGTGAGTTCCTTCTTCTTCTTCCCCTGGACTCACTCTCTTTTTTTTTTTGGTTTATGGTTCAGCCACGAACCGCCACTGTCGCCGCCGTCCGCCGCCTACCGGAGATCACCGCACCTTCAAGCTTTCATGTTCTTCCTTTGGGTGAGTGATTTCTCACTTTCCTTTGTCCATTTTTAAAACCCCCAATTTTTCCTCAAACCCTAACCCTAGGTTTGATTTCAGATTTTAATTCTTGAAATTAATTGATGTTTTATGCAATTGGGAGCATGATTAAGTGTTTCCCTAAACCAATTTTGTCAATATCTTGTTAATTTGATTTTTCCTCAATTTTCTTCATGAACTTAAAAGACCCCCAAATCTGTTTAGCATTAAATCAATGTGATTTTGAGAAATTAAATATGTTAGTGAATTATATTTATAGTGTTGATGCTACGTAATTAATTTGGTGATTTGTCTGGTTGTTTCTATACTTGGATCGTCTCCCTGGGATGTTTTGCATGTTCGTGCTTGCTCTGGGGAAGCAAGAATTGCTTTCTGGGAACTGACAGGAGTTGCATGTGCATGCTGTGAAGCGTAAGGAACCCGAAACGTCATTTCAGGTGGGGGAAGATAATACTCTAGGCGTAGTGTGGGTTTTAATGCCGGTTTTAGTATGTTTGCTGGGAAATTATATGGGGGATGATTATTATCTAATTATCTGTGTTAATTATCTGATTGAATTATATGATTGGTATGATTGAAACATTATCTGATGTTGTGTGAATGATTCTTGTGAGTTCCTTGTTTGATTGTATGAGTGTGAATTATTGTATGATGATTATCTGTTTTCTTTGTTGGTGCTTATCCCGTACATTATAATAATTGTTGGGAAGATTGTAATGGAGAAAATATTGAAGGAATTCTGTTAGGTGTTTGAGTTTGATAGCATAGAAGAATTTCATGATGTGGAGATCTTTGATGCCGTAGGTCTTGATTTTGTATATTCTAGTTTAAGAAATAAAGAATGTTGGAATAAGGGATATTTGGATTGAAACCATAGGAGTCTTTTGGAGGATTGAAAGGTTAGGCGCTTCCTTTAGAGACTGAATGACGTAAGTGGGTATATATTTATCACGATAAGACAATAAGGTGGAGAGTAGTAATCATAGGTGTTTAGTGATGATAACTTTATGCAATAGTTGATGATTGATGGAGATATGACATGGCTTAGATTAGTTATGACGTCAATTCTAATTTTTGAAGGACATTAAGCTTCTTAAGTTAAATTGGATAAATTCTAGAGTGACCTAGAGTAGTTTTAAGGAATTGTCAATATACGAGAAACTGGGGAAATAAGTTGTTTGAGATTTAGTTGTTGATGTACATTACGTTGGGATTGATTGGAGATGAGTTTAGGATCGTATCTTGATGACGTTGAATTCGGATTTAAAATGAAGTATAAAACTTCAAGTTGTTTCTAAGGAATATTTGAGTATTTAAAGGTTAAGGAAGGATGTTCATAAATATGACAAAAAAGTGACGATTGATTTTAGTATAATTGCTTAAGATCTTATATCGAAAGAGTTATTAGTATGATTGCTTGCTCTTAATTGTTTGTCGATGGCATATTTAAATGGACTTCACACCTCCATTTGCTATATTATTTTAGCAAGTAATTATCTTGTTTTATGACGCGGTCTCCCTTGCGAATTTTTGGATAAGGTTCGAATTCGAGAACCTTCCTTACTCTTGATTTTTGGTCGTTGAGCGTCAATTCAAATTCGTTATAATTAGGCTCTAAGTGTAAGCCTATCAGTATAATCGTCGCTTAGGGACTTGTATGAATTGCATTTGTTCCCAAACTTAGATTCGGAAGGTGTTGGAATGTTATTATTAGTTGGTATCAATTTCTTATTTATTGAATTTGTAAATTCAATCTTAAGGTTTATCCTTATTTATATATTGTTGTTTTGGGCTCGAAGTTATTATGATATATGGTATTTTGAGATGAAATGAATAGACCAAATATTAGAAAGTTAAAGAGTTTCGAACTTGTCTTTTGATGATTTTATTCTGGGATTTGTCATTGATCTTAAAGTACGCTCAAATGAATTTGAAGTGTTAAATGTATGTTTAGTCGGAAAGATTGATTTTGGTTAATGGTCTATTCGAGCTCAATTCTTAACAATAACTCTTTTTAAATTGATACCAGCGCTTTGAAACTTTTAGTTCCTGCTTTGTTTGTCTTCGGACAACATTCCAACCTAATCATAGTCGTTGTCGTTCTGGAAGCATAGACACCTATTCATAGGATATTAGGGGACTGTGTGGGGGCCACGGAGACCTTGGGGATAGTCAGGTGTGGATCCTGCCAATGGTTCAGTGTACAGCTGCGCTGCACCGGTGGAGACCTGGACAGCAGGGCTATCTTGACACTCCACCGAACTAAATATTATTCAGATGTTAAGTACTCTCGTGTGAAAGGACCGCGGAGATGGCTGTTAGCGTACTCCATTCGGGACTTGTGCACCGAGTTGTTTACACATATTACCTGAATGCTATCCTGACAGAACACTATGACAACAATAGTCTCCATGGAGCAGAGTTCGGTCTAGTCCTAGGCATGCATTCGAGTCTCGACCGTTTTCTGAAACTATATACGTATTTTATGAACGTATCCCTTGATACACACCTATATATATATATCCACTTGAATGCTTGTTTGTTTTCCTGCATGCCCATATCTACATTCCTAGCCTATTGTAGAATCTTACCTCCTCTATTTGTATCTTTTCTTCTCTTTGTTCCTGGTTGGCAACAATTAGTTCATCCGGTGAGCCTAAAGGAGATAAGGAATGACTGAAAGATGCTGAGAAGGTGAAAGAAGAGAATTATGAAGACTTAGATCTTTGATATCGTGTGTAATGTCATATTTTTGGAGTTGTGTGTGTTTAAAGTATTTGGAAATTGTTATTATGTTTTATTTTGGCAATTATGAGAAAATTTATAAGCCTGCTTGGTCTTCGAAAACTCATTGTATGTAATTATTTCATGTACTTTTAAAAATTCATTTGGGACTGTTGTATTTATCTATTTTAAGTTTCTAGTGTATAAATGGAATTTTATTCCTTTTCTATCCTGGCAATTGATGTAAGACCAGTGATCAAAATTTAATTTGAAGAAGTATTTGGATTTATCAATTATTTATCAGGTAATATTTTGACGTCATGCAAAGTTCCAATTTTTAAAGAGGTTATTTTGAAAAAAATTCTGAAAATCCTCATTTTTATAAAGTTAATCTGTTTTAAATAAACCATAGTGTTACACCCTGTCATAAAGGTATTCTATACTGTTAAGGAGACGGGCAAACTGGGTTGCAAAAATACCGGAGCATCCATTGAACAAAATCACGGGATTGGAAACAATGAGAAGAGCCCAAGAGTGGAGAAGAGCCAATATCAGAGACTTGTGGGAAAAATTATATATAGCCCACATCAGATCAGACATAGCCTATACAGTCAGCGTGGTTAGTCAATTTATGCATGATCCACATAAGAGAAGTCTGCAAACAGTGAATAGAATCCTCTAGTATTTGAAGATAAGCCCGGGAAGAGGACTACTATTCAAAAAAAGGGAGGAAATTGTTCATAGAATCCTATACGGTGCATATTATGCAGGGCCGATGGTAGACAGGCAAACCACCTCAAGGTACTGCATGTTTTTGGAAGGATATTTGATGAATTGGAGAAATAAGAAGCAGAACGTAGTTGCAAGATCGAGTGTTGAGGCAGAAATTTGAGCTATGGCACAAGGGATTTGTGAATTATTATGGACGACGATCCTACTTGATGATATCGGAATAAAGTATGAAACTCCCATGAGGTTTCTTTGTGATAATAAGTCTCTGCCATTAGCATTGCTCACAATACGGTCCAGCCTGATCAGACAAAGCACATAGAGATAGACCAACATTTTATCAAGGAAAAGTAAGATAATGGTCCTATAGTTGCATAGTATGTTCCCTCATAGTTCGAATATGTCTTCACCGATGATTTCCCATAGAGAGATTTCAAGGTCTTACTTACAAGTACGGAATGATAGATATTCATTCGCCAGCTTGAGGCAAAGTGTTGTAATATACTGTATTAGATATCTTTCGCTATTCTCTTTGTAATTGTACAGATTTGTTCTTTATTATTTTTATTATTAGGGAATATTTTCCTCCTATATTTTCAGGACAGCAATCAATAATATTAAGAATTTTCCCTTCTTTCAAGTATTAATTCATCAAGAAAACAGGAATTGTGGAAGATGATAGGTCAAATAAGAGACTTTTTATCGAATTGTGTAAGATATAATGATGGATGGTGGAGAAAATCCATCAAGTAACCAAAAGAAGGCTGGATTAAAACGCATAAAGACCATAACATGTAATTGAATTAATGGCTTTTAACTCTGCTGGCTGAAGAAGTTTACATGGAACAACCCATTGGGTTTGTTAGTTGCAATCCCGGGCAAGTGTGCAAATTGAATAAAGCTATCTATGGCCTAAAACATGCCTCGAGGGCTTGGTTTGAGAGACTAACAAAGGCTCTACTGCAGTTTGGGTTCAAGTCAAGCAAGTGTGACCCATAACTGTTCATCCACAACACCGGAGGCCACTGCACGTATCTACTAGTATATGTTGATGACATAATTGTCATTGGCTCCCTATCCAAAAGAATTACAGACCTAATTGTTAAGCTAAATTCAGAATTTGCTCTCAAACAATTAGGTTAGTTAGACTATTTCTTGGGGGTAGAAGTCAAGAGGCTGTCCAATGGTACTCTCCTACTGTCACAAACTAAATACATCAGGGATTTACTTGCTAAAGCTCCTATGGCTGAAGCAAAATCACTCCCCACACCTATGACAAGCAGCTGCAAGCTTACAAAACATGGAGGCAACTATCTACCCGATCCTTCACAGTACAAGTCTATTGTAGGGGCCTTACAATATGCGACAATTACAAGGCCAGAGATATGTTACAGTGTTGGGAAAGTTTGTCAACTCCTTTCCCAACCCTTGGAAGAACATTGGAAAGCAGTCAAATGCATCCTAAGATATCTAAGGGGAACACTCAGTCATGGCCTATTGCTAAAACCAGTCATGGCCTATTGCTAAAACCAGCTTCACAGGGCCAACCATCAAGTATTCAAGCATTCAGTGATGCTGATTGGGCTACTGATACGATAGAAGATCTGTTTCAGGCTCCTGTGTGTATTTTGGACCCAATTTGGTGTCCTGGTGGTCTAGGAAACAGACCCTTGTGGCTCGGTCCAGCACAGAGGCTGAGTACCGAAGTCTATCTGCCACTACTGCAGAGGTTCTTTGGCTCCAATTTCTGGTCAAGGACCCGCAGGTTCCTACTCTTAGCCCTATCATCTACTGTGACAATTTAAGCACAGTCTCTATCACACAATCCAGCGCTGCATTCCAGAACCAAGCACATGGAATTGGACTTGTTCTTTGTTCGAGAAAGGGTCCTAGACAAGTCACTTGCTGTGTGCCACATTCCTGGACAAGATCAGGTGGCAGATGTGCTCACCAAGCCACTCACATAGTCCAGATTTGAGGAACTCAGAACCAACCTTGGAGTAGTTGATAGGTTCTCTATTGTAATCACTCCCTCTAATTACAAGGGGGTGAGTTAGTGTATGTAAAACATTATACCATGTGTTTATAAGGGGGTATGTTAGAGTGTGTGTAAGCTGTAAAGTGGTTAGGATCTGTTAAGATCAGTTGCTGACTCAGCCGAGTCTGTTAGGCACAGTTACCATTCATCTATTATAAATAGATGACACTCCTGTATCTAGACTCAATCAATGATAGATTCACAATTCAGTTTCTAATCTTCTCTCCTTCTCTTTCTCTCTCTCTACTCGATTCTCTCTCTATTCTCTGTTTCTAATATAACGTAGTAGTTAGATAAGAAACAAAGGAACGACATGGAGCAAAAGAAATAAAATGCAAAACATATAATATGTACACATTTGAATAAGAGAAAGAATTCCTCTTTCAAGATCACACAATTTTGATATCCGTACCTCCAAATTTCTGATCATTTGCTGCCCAAAAGCATCATCTGGGTTAATCTGTTAACATTGACAAAGCACCATATAATGCAAATACAACAAGAACCAAGCCTTTCCCACCAGCTGGGATTGGCTACATAGATCAACGATGTTGAAAGACTTGAAAGTAATTTTAGACTAAGGAATTTGTGAAGTGCTTGAGTTAAAACCATTGTTGTTAAGATCGCGCTCAAGATCGCAAAATCGTGCGATTCTTCGATTTTCAGCCCCTTCAGCGTGCTAAATCGCGTCTGGGATCGTCGCCTAGCAGGATCGTGGCGGAATCGTCGATCTTCATCGAGAAATCGCAGGAACGGTGATTTTTTCAGAGTCTCCCGATCCGGGTCTGTGTCATTCTAGGGTTTGGGCTTTGTGATGACCCGTTTTGAAAAAACTGGTTATGTTTTAAAACGGGTTAAATTTTTACAACCCAGTTAAAATTTCAAACGGGTAAGTAAAAAACCCTAAGTCCCGTCCCACTCCCAAACCCCATCGAAAAGTTCTCTGTTCGAGAAAATCATCTTCTTCCTCTCAGCCAAACAGCTCCCCGCTGTCGTCTTCTTCCTCTCAGAGAGGTGCCGCCGGCGCTGTGCCTTCCCTCTCTTCCTCTCTCAGACACGCCGTCCCTCACTCAACCAAACAGCTCACCTGTGTTTCTTCATCTCTGATTTTGTTCATCCGCCCCTCCCTGCTCTGTTCTTACTTGAAGAGACACAATGTCTTCAAATACTGCTAAGATTACATTGAATTCTCTCTTAGATTAAATGGCTAGAGTTAGCTTGACATGATTTTGATTATGAACTTATTAAGCTTTTGCCTTATTTTATTATGAACTTATGTTTATGAACTTATTTTGCTTGTGTTATGTATTGGATTTGGTTTCTTATGAATTATGATTATGGATTTTCCCTATCTACATTGTTTTTATGCATATGTACATGTATAAGTATACTTTTCTACTAATAAGTATACTTTTCTACTTTAGCTAGGATCTTACGATCCTTGTTACGATCTTCCGAGTTACGATCTTCCATCCCCCTCCCGATCCTCGCTAGGATCTCGATTTTCACAACAATGGTTAAAACCCACTTAGCACACATATTTATACACACTTGATCATAAATACAACTTATGTTTACAATGATAATAATGATAGCTATTTCCTAAGAACATGCATAGATACAAACTAGGTACATGAATTGTTAGCTTCATGAATCTAACTTAATTGCTACTAATTCCAACAACTGTTAATTCCAACACTCCCCCTCAAGCTGGAGCATATAAGTCAAATGCTCCAAGCTTGGAACAAATACTCTGAATTCTTGGTCCCCTTAGAGATTTTGTAAGGATGTCTGCTAGTTGATCATTAGAACTAACAGATTCGGTGATGACTTCTATAGAAAGGACTTTCTCCCGGACAAAATGACAATCAATCTCGATGTGTTTAGTTCTTTCATGAAAAACTGGATTGGAAGCTATATGTAGGGCTGCCTGGTTATCACAACATAGCTTCATTTGTTGAGTATCTCCAAACTTGAATTCCTGAAGAAGTTGTTTAATCCAAATGAGTTCACAAGTGGCTGTAGCCATAGCTCTGTATTCAGCCTCTGCACTGGACCTTGCGACCACATTTTGCTTCTTACTCTTCCAAGAGACAAGATTTCCACCAATAGAAACACAATACCCTGTAGTGGAACGCCTATCAATGGGCGAACCTGCCCAATCTGCATTGCAAAAACCAACTATTTCAGTGTTTCCTTTGTCTTCATACAACAGTCCTTGTCCTGGTGCCTTTTTAATGTACTTCAAAATTCGAATCACTGCATCCCAATGATCATTATGGGGAGACTGCATGAATTGACTTACTACCCCAACCGCAAAGGAGATATCTGGTCTTGTAATAGTGAGGTAGATAAGTTTTCCAACCAATCTCCGATATCTTTCAGGATCAGAATAAGGCTCCCCCTGACTAGGAAGTAATTTTAAATTCGGATCCATGGGACTGTCAACTGGTTTACAGTCCATCATACCAGTTTCTTTAAGTATGTCTAATGCATACTTCCTCTGTGAGATGACAATCCCATTATTTGACTGAGCAACTTCAATTCCAAGAAAATATATTAATTTCCCCAAGTCCTTGGTCTGAAAATGGCTACATAAATGTTCCTTCAGCTGAGAAATTTTCTCCTGATCATTTCCTGTGATCACTATATCATCTACATAGACCACCAAGTAAACACATCTATTTGGAGAGGTATGACAATAGAAGACTGAATGATCTGCTTCACTACGTTTCATTCCAAAAGCTTGAATAACTGAGCTGAACTTCCCAAACCAAGCTCGTGGAGACTGTTTCAGCCCATAGAGAGATCGTCGTAGCCTGCAAACCAAACCAGACTCCCCCTGAGCAACAAATCCAGGAGGTTGCTCCATATAAATCTCCTCTTCTAACTCTCCATGAAGAAATGCATTTTTAATATCCAACTGATATAACGGCCAACAACGAATGGCAGCCATGGCAGGAAATAATCGAACAGAAGTGATTTTGGCCACAGGGGAGAAAGTATCTCCATAATCAAGTCCATAAATCTGAGAGTAACCTTTGGCTACAAGCCAAGCTTTGAGACGATCAATTTGTCCATTGGCCCCAAGTTTAATAGCATATACCCATCGACAGCCAACGGGTTTCTTTCCTGGAGGAAGAGAAGTTAATTCCCAAGTACCATTATGCTCCAAAGCCTGCATTTCATCAATCATGGCTTGTCGCCATCCTGGATGATCAAGTGCCTCACAAACATTTTTAGGAATGGAAACAGAAGATATAGATGACACAAAAGAATAATAAGAAGGAGAGAGACGATGGTAACTTAAGAAGTTATAAATAGGATGAGGATTTCGAGTAGACCGAGTACCTTTCCTAAGAGCAATGGGCAAGTCAAGGTTTCCTTCGGGTAGGACCGTAGTCGGGTCATCTGCTGGAGTAGGACATGATTCAGCTGGTCTTTCAGTGCCTTCCAATTCTATATCAACAACACGTGGACGACGACGATATATGATGGGTGACCTTTGAGATTGCTCGAGTGGGGAATTGTCAGGAATTTCTGTAGTCGAAACTGATTCCGACAGAGGAGAAGGTGATGGACCAAGATACGGAATCGGAAAGACTTCTTGAATAGTATGAGACTCAACTGTGGATGGTGAGAAGTAAAACTTTTCTTCGAAGAACGTTACATCTGCACAAATGTAATAACGATTCTGCAAAGGAGAGTAACACTTGTAACCCTTCTGTAACCTGGAATATCCCAAAAGACACATTTGATGGCTCGGGCAGCAAGCTTATCAAGACTTGGAGACAAGTCATGAATAAAACAAGTGCATACAAATATTCGTGGAGCAACATGAAATAGTGGCTCTTTAGGGAATAAAATGGAATGTGGTATTTTATGATCAAGAGAGGACGAAGGCATCCGATTAATTAAATAACAGGCTGTCAAGACTGCAGCACCCCAATGTCGGACAGGTACATTCGCATGAAGTAACAAGGTCCGAGCAGTTTCAACAAGATGTCTATTCTTCCTTTCAGCTATGCCATTCTGTTGAGGGGTATGAGGACAACTGGATTGGTGGAGAATGCCCTGTGATGACAAAAAAGAAGAAAGAGCAGAAGAAAAGTATTCCTTTGCATTATCACTTCTAAGAATTTTGATTGTCTTACCAAATTGGGTTTTGACCTTATTAACAAAAGTGGTGAGAATAGACAAAAGTTCAGATCAGTGTTACATAATTCGCTCAGGTCCCATGCGAACTGCGAATTGGTACTCACGAACCAATTCGCGGTTCTTTTGCGTAACAATTCGCGCTAATTCCCTCTTCAATTCGAAGAAATGACGAATTCCTGAAGTTTCCCTCTTTTAAGCAGGTTGTTCTGGTGGCTATGGTGATTTTGTGGTGGGGGAGGGAGTTAATGAGGGTTTGGACGCGTGGTTGT
Organism: Echinosophora koreensis; assembly: GCA_035048595.1. Classification (NCBI taxonomy): domain Eukaryota; kingdom Viridiplantae; phylum Streptophyta; class Magnoliopsida; order Fabales; family Fabaceae; genus Echinosophora; species Echinosophora koreensis. Next base: position 2,119,502 of record JAPCYP010000073.1, on the reverse strand, counting down.
TGAAGGAGGTAGGTTATGGTGGTTTTGATGAAGGTTGAGAGTCAGCATGGCGGTTGTAGGCGGAGCAAGGTGGCCGGAGTTGGTCGCAGCACAATGATAGGTTGAAAGACTAAGATGTGGGAGAGATTGGGAAGATGCAGAATAAGAAAGATGAAAGGTCAGAGATGGGAGAGAGAGACAGTGAGGAAGAGTGGGAGACATTGGGAAGGGATAAGATGCTTCAGCCTTCATAACTCCTTTTTCTTGTAAATGACTGACTATTAATTACTTTTCTTGATAAGAGATACATAATTGAAATAAGAAATTTTTATTTTTGAAAATGATGAAATTACTTCTGAAATTAAATTAATTTTGTATTAAAAAAATAAAAAAAGTTAATCAATGTATTAATATTTTAATTATTTTTTTCATGATATTTAAATTTTACATTATGTGATTTATAGATGACAAAATTTTATTGATAGCGTACCGAATAACGTACCGACTATGTATACCCCTTACGTACCCATATTTCATAAAGCAACGTACCGCGTACCGCGTATCCGTACCCGTACCGGAGAGTATTGCGAACCAGGTAACTATGGTTCAGATCGTTCTTTCATTAAGAAAACCCAAGTGCATCGAGAGAATTCATCAATAAAGGTGACAAAATATCGGAAGCCATTAGAAGACACGATTCGGTCCCCATATATCTGAATGGATAACTGAAAAGGGAGAATCAACTCGGCTTTCAACTTTACTTGGAAGGGAAGAGCGAACATGCTTGCCTAGTTGACATGACTCACAGTTCAACGATGACATTTTTGCAAGATTGGGAACCATTTGCTTCAATTTTGACAAACTTGGATGGCCCAATCGTTCATGAAGAAGATTTGGAGACTCGACTGCAGTACAACTTACAGAGGGAGCTGATTGGAGGTAATAAAGACCATGTGATTCATGTCCTACGCCAATCATCCTACCCATACCACGTTCCTGTATAGTAAAAGAACCAGTATCAAAAGTTACCGAGCAGTTTAGAGAGCGAGTAAGTTGACTAAGAGAGATCAAATTAAAAGGGCAACCAGGTATAAACAGAGCAGATTTTAAAGTTATAGAAGGAGTGACTGAAACATGACCAATTCCTTTGGCACTGACCTTAGAACCATCCGCAAGAGTTATGAAGTGAGGAAATTTAGGAGAAGATATGGAGGCGAATAAAGAATGATTACCAGCAATATGATCAGAGGCACCTGAATCAATTATCCAAAGATTTTGATTGTTACCAGATTGAGATATGAAGGCTGCGGAATCATGAACACCAGTGGCAGTAGACCCATGAGATTGATGGGGGCAAGTTTCAATTGAAGATACTCTTGGTACTCGGCTTCGGAAAAAATTTTCTTGAACATTTCACCTTTTAAGGTATTTTCTGACTTTACGGGAAAACCATGAAGAGAGAAACATGTCTTTTGAGTGTGACCCATTCTCTTGCAATATGTGCATTGAAGACAACCCATTCTCACCAAACCAGACAGAGGAGAGGGACCAGCAATGACCAGCAAGCAAGGACCAAAAATGAAGAATACAGAAGCTGGAGTAGACCAAGAATAGAGCACCAAAGGGAGAAGACCCACTTGTCAAAATGTTGGAGAAGCGAGGAACTGATCACCTAGACTGGAAGAGGAGAGGCCGCCGAGTACATCTGGGCGAGCGTGCGGCAGTTCCGGCTACGGGAAGGTGGCGCGTGGCTTTCACGCGCCGTAAAGGAGAAGTGCGCGTGGAGGTGCGTGGGGAGGATTCCGGCGACGCGTTTCCGGTGGATGGCCGATCGGAGTCTGCTGTATGGTTTTCCGGCGGCGGTGGGTAGATGGCTGGTCAGTGACGGGGGACTTTGGGACCTTTAGGTGACTGCTTGGTTTTGGGTAAAGGGAAAATAGACCAATTCGTTAAGGGATTTTGGGTTATGCTGACCAGAGGCAGAAACACTCAAAGGACAAACAAATTGGCTTTGATACCATGTTGAAAGACTTGAAAGTAATTTTAGACTAAGGAATTTGTGAAGTGCTTGAGTTAAAACCCACTCAGCACACATATATTTATACACACTTGATCATAAATACAACTTATGTTTACAATGATAATAATGATAGCTATTTCCTAAGAACATGCATAGATACAAACTAGGTACATGAATTGTTAGCTTCATGAATCTAACTTAATTGCTACTAATTCCAACAACTGTTAATTCCAATAGACATCATAATGTTCAAATAATGCAAATAAGATCCTAGTGTAGGTTCTAACCTGCTCATAAACAAAAAACACTGCTGTTGCAAACGTTTGGCAAGCCCAACCAACAATCGCACGGGTTGAATCAGGGTCCAGGTAAATCAGAACACATTCTGCAATTATGAAAGTCGGCAGACTGATAACAATATCAGAACGATAAATTTAATATCAATATGTAAAATAGTTAAAAATCGAAAGATTAACCAAAAACTAGCATTAAATCCTCTAGCATATGGGTCTCTCGAGCAAATATAAGATAATAGAACCCAATAACTATATTTCTATAGTAAGTTAGCACATGAAGCCATCAAAAAAATGGAAATTTAAGAATTCTTATTATCAGACCTTAATTTCTTTATGTCTTTTTCCATTTCCCCAAGCACATAACACTGTAATATGTATAGAGTAATACAATATTGCTTTCTAATTATAAAATTCGGAAGCATTGTCTTAAAAATCAATTTCTAGTTTAAAACTTCCAGATTCTTATTTTTATCTCTTAATCCAGGAGGTGCTGCTGCCTCCTAACAAATTATATTGTACCCAAAACTGGATTTCACAATGTTTAGAAGCAGTATAATGGTAACCTGCATAAAGAAACATGATATTGCTTCCCAGTTATTAAATTTTAAAGCATTATCTTTATTTTTTTATTTCAAAGGAAAGAAATTCAGCAAAGATGAGAAAGAAAGCACTGGATAAGATATCGGCATTGTCTTTAAATTCATTTCCCAGAAGGGATTTTTTTAATATTAATTTTCATTTCACAACAACACACGAGATAGAGAAGGAGAGAAGGGGGAGGGGGAGAGAGAAAGAGAGCTCCCAATGCATACCTCATATCCATATCAGCTAGAGCTATAATATCACTCAATTTTTGTGTATCACGCAAATCTGCAGGCAGCAGTTTGTAGTGGTCACTGAGTACTTCTCCTTTTTCTGCAAAGAATGAGACATTTACGAGAAGGAGTTCAGATGAATAGAATAGTATTGATGCATGCTACTCTCAATATTAATGTTTTCAATTATCACAGTAAAATATCATATTGATTTTATTCCCAAATTCTTCAGTCAAATAAGTTCTTAAATGCTTGTAATTCTGAACTAGGCTTTGTGGCAGAATCATAGTTCTCCAATCTTGTGAATTCAATCTATTCAGGAAAAAAAATCATATAGTATCGATTTAGATATTTAAAGGGCTATAGGTTATGTTATAGTAACTTAAAGTCTTTTTTTGTAATTGAATCTGAGAGATCACTTGATGTGTCTAAATCCCCGACTCCAGCTTTGCTCATAGATTATTCATTTAAGCATTTTCAATTACAAAGAAGAAGAAGAACCACAACAACCAAGCCTTTTCCAACTAGATAGGGTCAGCTACATGGAAGAAACCAATTTCAATTACAAAGAGTAGTACTTAGGATTTTTTAATGTTTCATTCCACCAGTTAAGAAAGTAGAATACCCTCCAGTACCATATCCATTTTCTTATACCATCTAAAATGCCACAAAATTATACACCAATCACTTGCATTTAAATGGCAAAGCAGACATGACTGAACATAAATGCACGTATGGTGACTATGGTCTACAATGTTTCTCTGTACAAAAGGTGACAAATAGTTATTAACGAAAAAAGACAGACAATGTATCCCCTCAGATGTAAATTTTTTATATAAAAAGAAATTCATAAAGAAGGCCCCTCAAAGGTATTTCAAACAGCTATCAATCAATATTATATATTAGCGCTCAGTGCCTCATAATTCCTAAAGCTAAACAATGGTTCTCGATATGACACACAAGGCATTGAATTAACATGAGAATGAGTGATATGATGCGAAGTTTCATTTCACAGCCATTTTTATGCAGTGTCCTACTTTAATTCTTCTTGTTCTATATTAAATTATGCAATTGTTTCCTCTCCCTCCAAAACCACCCCCACCATGCCATAGTTCTTTTCCCAATAAAAATACGAGGGCAGAGTTGATAGCACTCTGCACCATGTTCTACTGCAAAAGAAAAGGGCAGCACTATAATATGAGAGCAGAGTCAGAAACAATCAAAGAACGACACTTCCTGATACGGCAATATATCCAGAAATGCTTACCTCTTGATACGGATGCTGTTACTCCAACTTTGTTCCTCAATTGACTGCAAGTCTCAATAAGTGCTGCCTTTTTACTAGTTACCTAAAATACATAAGCGATGGTAATTAAACTTTATAAATTGATAATGACAGTTAAAAACTTAAGATTCACAAACTCTATGCAGCTTTTTTTTCTTTTTCTTTTTTCCCAATTATATAGACACATTATGTTAGTCATGAGTTCCATGACAAAGCATCTGAAGACAGTCCAACTCAGGACCCATAAGTGAATAGAAAAATATAGTCTACATTCATAATCAAACCCTGGAAAAAAAAAACACAGATTCAAGCTTCCAGCTTCCACCTCCTTAAAATCCACTTCCACATATAAATACGGTGCTTTCCCCTCATCCTGGAAAGAAAAGATATAAACATTTAGTTACAACAGTAAATTGGCCTATACCATAGATGAGTGAAATTAAGCAAAACCAGTTACAAGAAAAACTATGTACAAAGCTTCGCACATTCAACTCACATCTCAGCAGAAGGAAAGAGGTGAAATATAGCATGGTATAAGGCACAATCAAGCTGCGTGTCAAAAATATTTTAGCATCTTTGATGTGTATGGGTAAAAAGCCGGAAACATTCTTCACTGTCAGGCTATAATAATGGCTAAAATTCACACCACTACATTATCGCAAAATAATGGAAAATTTTGAGTGCAGATGCTTTAGACTACTGCTGTTTAAGCTTAAAAATAATGCATATTTAGCATGTATTTTACTATATCATAATTCACATATACACTGTTATGATTATATAGTATTTAGTTAGTTGATAGTTGTAGCGGTTTATGGTTAAAAGTGAGGTATAGGGAGAGGGGGAGAATTATCGATTGTATTGGAAAGGAGAGGGAAGTAAGGAAGGGTTCCAGGTCTCTCAAATACATGGAGTGGAGAGGAGGAGAGTTCTGTAATTACAGTGTTCTACACTTGTAATCACAATGTTCATATCAATAAAACACCATATTTATCAATTCTTGGCCCAGTTCTATCACCTGGTATCAGAACTCTCAAGATTTTGGGAGCTATTCACAAGTTGATCAAGAATGGAGGCGTGATTGAGAACGTCAAGATTCTTGAAGACATGTGGAGGAATTTTGCATGTTGGAGAAAGGGAGAATACGAAGTTCAAGATCGGAGGAGGAGATTGAAGATCCCAATGTTTGATAGCCCTGTAGTCAATGGCGCCAATAGCAGCAGTATCGTAGCGTCACGAAGGAAAAGCACTGAGGCACAAAGTGATCGTGCATAGCGAGGCCTTTCTGCGTAGAGGGAGTCACAACCACGAATCACGGCCATGATTTGGCCGCTGTGGACGCGACAATGAGGGCTTGGTGAAGACCCCCTTTTGCCCTAAAATAAGTGTCATTCTTGGCAAGTTAAAGTGCATTGTTTTGATAAATTTAATTAAATTTACATGAGCTTTTGTGTTAATAGTAATCTTGGTTATTAATTGCAGCTAAGTGGTGGAAAACGTATGAGACACATGTTGTGGTTTGTCCCCTATCCAACAAGGTCTGATTGATGAAAGCTACGGGTATGCCCTCCTGTAATAGTACTACCCCTAGACCTTTGTTGGAAGCTTCTGTTTCAATAGTGAATGGCTTAGTGAAATCAGGAAAAGTGAAAATAGGTAACTTTGCCACGATATTCTTCAACCATTCAAAAGCTTCCTAGGCCTCTGGGTTCCACTAAAACAGTCCTTCTTCAACAGTTGAGCCAGTGGTCTAGCACTCTAGCCAGCTTACCATAATCCTTAACAAACCTCCTGGAATACCCCGTGAACCCCAAGAAACCTCTCAGGGCCTTTATGTCCTTGGGTACTGGCCAGTTTAGCATTACCTCTCAGGGCCTTGATGTCCTTGGTCCTTGTTGTTGCCCGAAACAAAAGATCAATTGTATGGAAGATGAATGATTGAATGATAGTGTATGGAGAAAACCTAGTGGGAGAGGACAACCCTTAAATGTCATCCAAGTCCCCCGACGGAGAATTGAAAATTAGTTACTGTTTACAATGGTGGATACTTCGTACCAATCACATGGTAACAAAAAAATTTAAAAATCGTACATTTTCAAAATATGAAAATACGTAAAAGACAATTGTAATTTGTAAAAAGTTATGTATTTTGGGTTTTTTTCTATCATGAGATTATATACTGATGCAGACCCAAGACTTCCAAGGCCCACTAAAGGTGCAATACACCTGATTAGATCTAGGAGAGGGAATATGATGTAACAAACTGCCATGCTGGCAGTAGCTGTGAGGTGTGTGAAGTGTGAGTGCTGGGGTATGAGAGAGAATATAAGCATGTGGGAGGGGAGGGAAAGGGTAGGCTGGAATTAGTTGGGACTTGGGAGAGAATTGGGCACTCTCTAATTTGCCCTGTTATCATTTCTTTTCTGCATTTTCTTTGTAATACTCTTATCTAGACCTGATATCAACTTGATACAGGCTAGGAATTCCATAGTAATACACACAGTTCTTTGTTTTCTATTGTATTAATTGTTGGTACCTATCAATTGGTATCAAAGCTCTCGATCTCGGGAGCCGGAATGATGAATACCAGAGTGTCGCGGGACACCACTCGACCTGACCATGCTCCAAGTCGCCCCAGAAGAAGTGGAGGGAGATTGGATCCAGCCACATTGAAGAGAATGCCGGAGATGGAGATCTCGGTGTTTGACGGAGAGAAGGATGCATATGAGTGGTTTATTTGCATTCAGCAGTACCTTGAGGCGATGAGAACACCGGAGGTGGAGAAGATGCCGGTGGCTGTGAAGGCACTGAGAGGCCGTGCTCTCAAATGGTGGCACTGGTGGGGACCACGCCATCCACAGGCAAGTTGGGAAACATTCCCGGTTGCACTATTGTGGCGCTTTAAGCCGGAGTACAGGGACGTCTTACCGATACTAGATGGGGATGATGGATTCGAACCAGAGGAGCCAGAAAGCAAGGATGAAGGCCGAGAGATTGAGAACCAGAACGGTGGTGGAGAATCAGGCCTCTGTGATCCACAACCAGCGATAGAAATCAACACTAATCAGACAAGGGAGGTGCTGGAATTTGCGAGGGTGGAGGTTCCGGACATTAAAGCGGTGGCGGTCGGGGAGGAGGAGTTGTTGGGCGTAGGTCGACCCACACAGATAACAAGTTACGGGCCAAGGTCGAAGAAAGTCTCTGCGATAGTGAAACATTGCCATGCAAGGGAGGAGGAACTTGAGTTGCCAGAAAAGTGGGTCAGAAATGGTGGGTTTCAGGGAATAGGTGGTGGCCGCAGCAGAAGAGACGATGGACGCTCTGAGGGTGGAGACCGAGGTAGGGTGACGGAGACGATGGCCAATGGTGAGCATGCACCGCCGCTGGAACCGCTGGATTGGGATGAGCCCGAGAAGAAGGGTTGGATGCCACCGACCTTTTGCTTACCACCACCGGAACCGCCGGATCTGGGTGGGTACATGGAGGCGGATGGGTCGCTCGCAAATAAGGCAAGCACGGAGAGGACGGTTGCATGGCAACCTCGGACCAGTAGCATCGTGGAGAAGGATCGGATGCCGCCGACCGGTCGGTTACCGCTGTCAGAGCCGCCGTCAGTGCTGCCGGATCCCGGTCCTTGTTTAGCAACCACGAGGACAGCTGCTGTGAAGGCAGAAATGGAGGTGTTGCCGTCGCATCACAGTTTTGCCCTGAGCAAGATGAGAGGGAGTGCAGAATGTGAGTTGGCTTCTTTTTTTTACCTAATGGGTCAGGCCCAAATAACTGAGATTAAGATGGCAAAAGAGAAACTGATGAGAGAGCTAGTGAAATTACATAAAATAAATCAGGTTTATGATTTAATGGGACCAACCCAATTCACTGGACAGAAACCCCACCTCCTTAATATGGGCCTCTGTTTTTCATATTCTGAAGGTCAGGGCCAACTCTATGAAGACAGAAATGGCCTCTATGAACGAGCTCCCTTTCCAATTGATGTATATCATGGGTTGCCCTTGATAGATCTTGCGAGGAAAAAAATTAGCCTTTATGAATTAGTCTCTCATGAACAACCACGTGCATTCAGTGGTGCATTAGGCAATATTGAAGTGGCAAACTTTCTTGGCAGGTATGTGGCTGTAGCATTTTATGAATCTGTGTATGCACAATGTTTTTACTGCAATTATAGGACAATACCTAGTGCGGCTATGGGGTTGAGTTTTAATTGTCTTTGGGACACTTGCCTATCAAGAATGAAGATAAGCAAGACTCTGTTTACTGGGTTGGAGACATTTCATGGCTGGCTTAAGTTTGTGTATGATAGAGGAAAGAGTTGCAGTGGAATTGAGGAAGTGAACCGAGCCCCACTCAATGAAGAAAAGGGAAATTTTATTACTTGCCAACTTGCTGCAGGTGGAAAGTTGAAGGCTTCTATTGGGGCCTTAGGAGATACTATGATTACAAGTGTTCTGGGAGCCTCTACTAAAGTTCTGAGAGCTGTCCTAATAGTGGATGTGGTGGTTCATGATGTTTGTGGCCAAATGGGACATGCTGCCATTGTTCTAGTAGTGCATGACCAAGTGTTTTGCTCCACTGATGAGGGGCTACAGAGGCTATGGGAGAAAGGGAAGATTGATCAATGGGACCCTGGTGGACATCCTTCTCTGTTCCTGACAGCTGCAGCATTTTGTTTCAAACAATGGGACCCCGGAAAGGTGTGGTCAAGGAGCCACTCACTTGTTCACCTTGAGGACAAGGTGAGTTTCAAAGGGGGAAGAATTGATGCAGACCCAAGACTTCCAAGGCCCACTAAAGGTGCAATACACCTGATTAGATCTAGGAGAGGGAATATGATGTAACAAACTGCCATGCTGGCAGTAGCTGTGAGGTGTGTGAAGTGTGAGTGCTGGGGTATGAGAGAGAATATAAGCATGTGGGAGGGGAGGGAAAGGGTAGGCTGGAATTAGTTGGGACTTGGGAGAGAATTGGGCACTCTCTAATTTGCCCTATTATCATTTCTTTTCTGCATTTTCTTTGTAATACTCTTATCTAGACCTGATATCAACTTGATACAGGCTAGGAATTCCATAGTAATACACACAGTTCTTTGTTTTCTATTGTATTAATTGTTGGTACCTATCATATACTTTATAAAAGATTATATAATATTTTTCTTTTATAAAATATTCATACATTATTTTTTTTGCCCCCACTAAGGAAAGTTTCTGGATCCGCCACTGGACACACACATGCCCGAGACTGAATTTCTCATCTTTCTTGCATCTCAGCATCAGTCAACCTTACGAACCCTCGCCCTCTAAAAGATCTTGTTGCTCTTAGTTGTTATAATCACCACTCAAATTACCCCCACCTGTCACTGTTTGGCCTTCTTTTTTATCTCCAACTTCCCAGGCCAGGGTTCTCAAGTTACTATAGCTCCTTGTGTTCCCTCCTCCCTTGTTCAGCCACAAGATTCCCATGTTAAGTAATGCATTCTTCTCAATGATCCTCCACGCATAGTCCATCAATTTCGGAAGGTTCTCTACCTAATGGAGTTTTAGTTCTGTCCTCACCACTTCCTTGAGATCGTTGAGGAAAATTCTTTTCATGTATTCCGGTTCAGCACTTCTGAGTGGGCCAGTGTATAGCTCAAACTGTTCCCGGTATTCCTCCATTGTTCCCTTTTTAGGAGGCTTAACAGTACTTTGCATCATTGATGGCTGAAACCTTCTGAGTACAGCTGATCGGAAATCGTTCTAGGTAGGATTTTGTGCACAAAATTCCCACCACTGATACCAAGTCAGTGCCTTTCCTTCCATAGAAACCATCACCGCCTGGAGTTTCTCTTCATCATTCATTCCTTTCAATTCGAAATACCTTTCCACACGATTTGCCCAAACATAAGCATTGTCTCCTCCAAAGATCAGAATCTCGAGTTTCCTCCACCGCTCGTCGCGGTTTTGGGAACTGTCGTGATCTCCGGTGTCATCACTGTTACTGATGTGGCTTCCTCCAATTGTGTGATTGTGATGATCACTACGACTCGATAGTCCTCTAACCGTCTCAATTAATTCGCCTAATTGCCTTCGTGTTTCAAGTCTCTAGAATTTCTCTTCGTCAAACATTCTCCTTGATTCCTGCAATTCTCCTCAATTATGATTGGATAGTAGCAAGTTGCCAGTTGTGGGGGTTAGTGGTTATAAGTGAGTCATGAGTCATAAGGAGAGAGGGGGATTATCGATTGTATTGGAAAGGAAAGGGAAGTAAGAGAGAGGTCCGAGTCTCTCAAAATAGAGTTGTCAATTCAGCCCCCAATTCATGGGTCAGCCCACTTAGCCCCACATTTTGGTCCTATTTTGTTTAGCCCATTTGATAAGGGACTTTTACAACCCTAACCCACACAGCCCCCTAATTATATGGGTTAAGGGTGGGTTGGGAGTGGGTCAGCCCCCTAACCCTCACAAATTCCCTGATCCCACATCATGATTGTAGGATGCTATCTCCTCTGCGTGAGTCTTTTCATTTGGGCGGCCCCCATCTCTTTCTTTGTTTCCAAATTAAAACGCTCACTCTTCAATTCCACTTTCACTCTTGTTGTACATTCTCTTCTCATATCAAGTGCACCTTTTCAGTTTAATCCTCTTGGACCGTGGCCCACCAATTAATTTTATTCATTGGACCATTCTGCTGCAGTTTCAACACACCACCATAGGCCCAAAATTTGGGTAACTTCTAATCACCAATTCTGTATTTGCACGAGAACCAATAAACTCTACATTTTTTTCGATCTACTTCAAGGAGTATCCCACCGCCAACCTGAGACAGGGACTAATCTTCCGCGTGAGTTTGTTCGGCATCTCGATGGGTGGCATCCCTCCCAGCTGAGGTTTTTTCCATACCCAAGGCTCGAACCTGAGACCTTGGTTAAGGGGCGAGAAGCCTTTAACCACTCACGCCAACATCAGTTGGTAATAAGTTCTACATTTTATTACAAAATTTAATAAACCAGAAATTTAAATAAATTAATTGAGATGACACAAAATTCAGTATAATTCAATATATCAGGTTATAATGATGCCTGTCTTTTATATAAAAATATGTAAAATTAGCTTTATCACAAATGGAGTTATCTTTTAACTCATTCCCCCCAAGAACATGTACTTTCACCATTATCATCATTATAGATGAGCAAGAATATAGACCTTTAATAATGAGTATGTATAGACTATAGAGATAATAACAATAATATGTTTAGGAAATTCAACATGATAAATTAGAAGGAAAAAAACTCGAGATATCCAACTACTCCAAAAAATGCATGTTAACAATGGTTTATCAACAATGAGTAGACAAATTATTTTTGGTGTTTCTTTGGTTTTATTTAATTTTTACATTTTTATGACTAGTTTATATGATTTTTAGTTAAATTGGCTGTTATTTTTTTTCAAAGAAGATTTTTTTTTTTGTTTGGATATTACACGTACTTATTCGGTTTTTGCTTTTATCAAGAACATTTTCTAAGTTTTTGGGTAATTTATAATTCTCAATTTTAGATCTGTACAAATTGTATAATAGATTGGCCCATGGACTAGCCCTAACCCACAAGGTCCTATGTGGCTTTTGGCTAGAGAAGACTCTTGGCTCCTACAAACAAATTCCAACCGAATTGTAAATATTGTATTTTTTGTATTAGGCCCATTAGGTTTAGTGTTGCCTATATAATCTTATTAGTGTTTGTACTCATAACGATATCAATAATACTCAATATATCTTTCCATATGGTATCAAAGCTCTCGATCTTGGGGGTCTCACTTCCGCACAAAAACCCTAGCCGCCTTCATTGCGGATTTTTCCTTCTACCTTCAGTGTAGTGTTTGGCACCTTCTTTGTGCCCTATTTCGTTCATCAGATATCACGGGCTAATGTTCCGCTCCGTTCAGCCTCCATCCACCGCTGTTAGCTATTGCCCAACTCCGTTCACCACCGTCCGCCGCCGATCTCACTCCGTTGACCCCACCATCCGTTTCGACGGCCCAAGAGCGACCAGAACCCAAAATTTCGCAGCCATCGGACGACTCACGCGCCTCCATGCGTCGCCGCAGCTCCGGTCACTCTCAGGCGCGTGTAAGCCATGCGCCGCCTTCCGGCCACCGTTTCGTCGCGCGCTTCTCACAGCAGCATCGTCGGACCTTCCCCATTCCGTTTAAGGGGTTCAAATCGTGATCCGAGGACATTTTTTTCTGTGGGTCTGTTTGAAGCCTCGTTTGTTCTCGTTGCTGTCGTCGTTTGAGTTGTTTCCAGGACATAAAATCATATTTTAGTAAGCCCTCTAGATTTTGTTCTTTGACAATGACTGGTAAGAGCTTTTGTTCCCGCTCCTTTACTGCCTCTGGTACTATCCCTAAGGATCATTGGATTCTTGACTTTGGTGCTACTGATCATATGACCTTCCATTCCAAATTGTTTTCCTCATATACATCACCTTCCAATATTCATTATATTACTGTTGTTGATGGTTCTCGTACCCGTGTTGTTGGTTCTGGGAATGTTGATCTTCAACCCTCAATTAAATTGAAAATGTGCTTTATGTTCCCGAACTCTCCAATAACTTAATTTCTATTCATAAGCTTACTCAGGGCCAGAACTGTGTCGTAACATTTTTCCCTTCTCATTGTGTTTTTCAGGATCTTGCCACGGGGAGGACGATTGGAGTTGCTAATGAACAGGGAGGGTTGTACTATCTGTCTGATGAAAGATATGGTCAGAAGGTGCAGTCTTTCTGCTTACAGTTTCAGCTTGAGTCTCACTCTCCTGCATCGCAGGTCTGGCTTCAGCACAAGCGTCTTGGACATCCTCCCTTTTCTCTAATTAAGTCTATGTTTCCATCTTTGTTTTTTACAACAGTCTGTTGAGTCTTTCAAGTGTGACATTTGTCAGTTTGCCAAACATCATCGTGCTACTTTTCCTTCTAGTTATAAGAAAAGTGCTGAACCATTTGATCTTATACATTCTGATGTTTGGGGACCAGCCCCTATTTCTAATATTTCTGGTGCGAGATGGTTTGTTTCATTTATTGCTGATTGTACTCGAGTAACTTGGCTTTTCTTGATGAAGGATAAATCAGAAGTACCCCATGTGTTGATAGCCTTTCCGGTTTTAATAGTAAACAAGGAATCATCCATGAATTTACATGTGTTGACGCCGCACAACAAAATGGGGTTGCAGAAACGAAAAATCGCCACTTACTTGAAGTTGCTCGAGCCATTCTCTTCCAAATGTCAGTCCCAAACTCATACTGGGGAGAAGCAGTAGTAACTACTGCCTATCTGGTTAATAGGATACCATCTTGTATTCTAGGTAATGTTAGTTCAGTTCAGTTTATGATCTCACACTATCCTTCTGTTCATATCATGCAGAGTCTTGAGTCTCGAGTATTTGGATGTGTTGCCTTTGTTCATGTTCATAAGCAGCATCGAACTAAGTTGGATTCTCGTGCAGTCAGGTGTGTCTTTCTGAGTTATGCACCAAACAAAAGGGGGTACAAATGCTATCATCCTTCCAGTCGTAAGTACTTTGTCTCTATGGATGTTACCTTCCATGAACATGTGTCATTCTTCACTCGCCCTCAGCTTCAGGGGGAGAGCAATAATTTGGAATCTGAGTCTGAGTTTCTCCTCATTGGTCCTCATCTGCCTGAGTCACCTGTTTATGAGCCTCATGTTTCTGCTCCTGTTTTTCCTTTGTCTTCTGTCCAGGATATGGTTATGTATGTCAAAGAAAAGAAAAAAATTTACCACCATTTTTGTATTAAGTAAAGTATCATAAAAGATTATTTTCCGAAAGCAACCAGCAAATAAAATTTTATTTTCCGCAACGAGTTAACCATGTAATGACCCAGGGAGGGTATTACAGATTATGCAGGTTCGGTGAGTGATAGAAGGTCCACTTCAGGCTATTGTGCATTTTTGTGTGGGAACCTTGTCGCTTGGAGAAGTAAGAAGCAAAGTGTAGTGGCTCGATCAAGTGCTGAGACAGAATTTAGAGCTATGGCACAGGGAATCTGTGAGCTATTGTGGATGAAGATTGTGCTTGATGACTTGAAGATAAAGTGTGAAGGCCCTATGAGGTTACTTTGTGACAACAAATCGGCTATTAGTATTGCTCATAATCCTGTTCAGCATGACAGGACAAAACACATTGAGATAGACCGACACTTTATCAAGGAGAAGCTGGATAGCGGGCTGATAACTACGACTTACATTCCTTCTGGGCATCAACTGGCAGATGTGTTAACAAAGGGCTTACCAATAGAACGATTCAGTCAACTTACTTGCAAGCTGGGAATGATAGATATTCATTCACCAGCTTGAGGGAGAGTGTTGTAAATATTGTAAATCTTGTATTTTTTGTATTAGGCCCATTAGTCAAGCCCATTAGGTTTAGCGTTGCCTATATAATCTTATTAGTGTTTGTACTCATAACGATATCAATAATACTCAATATATCTTTCCACACAAACCTACCCTCCCCTCTCTCACGTCTTACCTTTATATAACAAACTCCTCTCTCTTTCTCTCTCTCTGTAACAAACTATTAGTTCCTTATAGTGCCAATTATTATTGCCTATAATGCTGGCTTCTCTTGCTCGTGCCACATGGCTAAGGAGGTTGCTTTGGGATCTTGGGCTTCCTGGTGTAAATCTGAATGGGCTTGGGCTTGGGAATTGTAGAATTCCTATCACCCTGTGAGCTTTTTGGCCCTATGGGTTAAGTCTAAAAGGGATGGGTTAGCCCATTTTGACGGCCCTACTCAAATACATGGAGTGTAGAGGAAGAGAGTTCTGTAATTACAGTGTTCTACACTTGTAAATTTGTAATCACAGTATTCATATCAATAAAATGCCATATTTCTCATTTCTTGGTCCAGTTCTATCATTCACCAAAAAGTTAGTTGAAAGTAATGAAGCATGAGTTCATTCTACAACATGAGCAATATTTATAAAAGGGAATGACAACAACCATATTAGGACCCCGATTAATAGGAATGAGCCAGCCCAACAGAGTAGAAGGTATGTATGAGAAAGAAATACAAATTCAAAGCAAGCCAAGCCTCAACTCTAATCCTTAACAACATCACCATGCCTATCTCAATCGACTCAACAATAACAAATTAACAACAATAACAACCAAGCCTTTTCCCACTAGGTGGAGTCCGCTACATGGATCAAATGACGCCATAATATTCTATCGCTAATCATGTCTATAGACAAATTATTGAAATCTAAATCCTTCTGAATGATTTCGCCTATAGGTTTTCTTGGTCTCCCTCTGCTTCTAGCGACTGGGCTACCCTCCATCTAATCTACTCTCCTAACTCGGCCGAACACTCCCCCTAAAACCTACACGCACTACAGCAGCCTCCCTGTAACAAATTTTCACTCCTCTGACTGTCCTGGGTCCCAAGGAAATTGTATTTCTTTCTCACACATAGTCATATACCTTTCACTCTGCTAGGCTAAGCTCATTCTGAATAATCAGGGTCCTAACAAACCATATCATCTTTGAAGTCACCAGAACAAAGATAGGAAACACAGATTAGCAAGAGGAGGAGTGAAAGCAAAAGTGTCAGTCAAGAAGAATTCCAAAGGCCTGGGTGGAGTCTTAGATACTTATCTATATATCTGTATAAGAATGTTCCAACACTTATTGATTCATATTCAAATCAAAAAGTTGACAAGTCCCAATTGCCTATTGAGATTTATTAGCAGGTAATCAGTAACTTAATATTATTTTGTTCACCCACATTCTCATCCATTATCATTTTTTTATTCTAGCAAACTTATATGACTAACCCTCATGTAGCAAGTGTACAGCTCTCTTAAAGATTTATAATTGTAAAAGCAGCACCATATAGCATACAGCCAACTACTAGAACTAAATTAAATGTGTCCCTATGTCCTGTTAAAACATAAATAAAAAAATATCACCAAGATTATAACACAAAAGCTTTGATTCACTGCAAACCTTCACTCACTCATATGGCTCTAAAACGATATCAAAGCTATAGCTTTATGGAAAGACTGAAAACAGGTCAATTATTATGTATGAACAGCACAGTACTTATGAAAATCACAAGGAAAACCAAGCACCTGCAACTGAAAATATGTAGTGTCAAAGCCCGCTCCAAGTGATAATATCTGCTTCTTTGTCGGGCCACCGTCATCAGTCTTCTTCTCAACATCAAGAAACTGGTAGAGAATCTTCCGCAAAGCGGCCCAACGAGCAAAGTAACCTTCATACCAGAGACAATAAAATTGCTCATTAACAGAGACTATTAAGTTGAAGGATACTCAGGGTATGTTTGGATGGAGGAGTTTGGAAAGTAAAATTTTTCAATTTGAGTAAATATTCTCTTATGATGTTACCTTCAAATTATTCCATATTATTTTTACAAATATTTTACCGGTACAAGTGCACAAAAACAACTACATCAACCAAGTCTTTTTCCACCTGTGGGGTCGGCTACACAAACCAAAAAAATCCCATAATATCCTATCGTAAATGATGTCTATAAGATAAATATTTTATCACTCCCTCAATTTAAAGATGAAGAAAATTGATGTTCCCTCCCCTTTTCATCCACCCTTTAAGTTATCAAATTCCAAACAAGTAAATTCCTTAGAGAAGCTAAATCTTACCACGGTTAATAATTGGAGATCTCCTGACAGGTCTTCCCACAAATAAATGAATGTAATCATCTTTCATGTATCCCTTCTTCACACATGACCTTCACCCAGATTATGGAATTATTCATGTTTAAGAATAACATACACAATTCATATAAAAGCAGGATAAACTAATTGAGAAACAAAGAGAAAAATTATATATTAACATTATCTGAAGAGGACACAAATTGAGAAATACAATCAAATTGCATGATTCGGAAAGCTAAGTGTTAAGGAAATTGGTTAAATAGGGTTAAGGAAGAAAAGAGGATGAGAAAGTGCGAACAATTTACTGGCGGAAGCGTCGTCGTTGGTGGCTTGCACTGCTGCTGTGTTGCTGTGCGAATCGGTAACAGCTCCAGGGTGCGCCATCGTTCTGTTGGTGAGTTTAGCTTCTTTTTTTTTTTTTTCAGCTCCGTTAAGGAGAGGAAAGAAGAGCATTAACAACGGGCCCTACTATTGACACTGTGCAAATTGCTATTGGCACCGTGCAGCTTTAAATTAATTTTCTTATTTTTGAAAATATCCTTTTCACTTACTCATTTTGTGCAAGTTTTTACGCAATGTATTTGTAGAAAAGGGTATTTTCGAAAATAAAAAAATTAATTTAAAGCTGCACGGTACCAATAGCAATTTGCACGGTGCCAATAGTAGGGCCCTACCAACGGCCATCCTGCATTGTCAAAGTGGAAGTGGGCTATGCGCAGTTTGTACGAATAAAACAAAAACAAAAACAAAAAAACAGAGAGAGATTAAAGGCCCAATACCTGGAAAATTTCGGGACTCAATTTTGATCCTGGAAAAATTAAATTACCCACTTAGAGTGTGTTTGGAAAAGTTGGAAAAAAAAAAGATTATGCTGATAATCAATTTTGTATAATAGATTATTGTGATAATCGATTATAATCAGAATCTGTTTTTGGTTGGGTCTATTTGCTGAAAAGCGATTTTAAGATAATCTATTTCTTTTGGGTGGTGTAAAAAAATCACTTTTTTATAGTAAATTACGAAAAAGGGTGTAAAGTTATTTGTTTATATTAATAATATTTTTGCTTTCTTTTTAGGTGATTTCTAGTGTGGGAGCTATTAAGTCCTCCCCCACGAGGAAGCATTTATAACCATTAGATATAATAGTTAAATAATTGAATGATTGTGATAAGTTTAGGGTGATCAGAACTTCAGGTTATTCCAATAGTTGCCCCAATAATTTGTGAAATTATTTAATTTAATGGACATTTTTGCCCTTGAATGTGTAACATCCCTGTATCTACATATATGTTTAATTGCTTTATTAAGAGTGATTAATTTTTCTTAATGTTTATTTTGGTTTATTTTAATGTTGTTTGGCTTGAGTAATTTTATGTACTCATTTAAAAATATTTTACTGAGTGTGTTAACACTGTATTATTACAGGATGTGCACGCTTGCTAGACAATAACATTACGCTATTATTCTTTGTTTAGAAAAATACCATCTAGAATTATTTTGGTTAAAGAAAAATTATTTTCATAGTCCCTAAAAGAAATTTTTAGCATATGAAAAATAAAAGAGATCATCTTATCATGTTTTTTCCCCTAGCTGCAATCCCTCCACGACACCCCTTCTTTTCTATCTTTTCTCTCTCTTTTACGTTTTTTTCCTTCTCTTCTCTGTCAGACCACAACTTCTTCTTCTCTCCAAAACTTCAACTCTTCCTCCTCCTTCTCTCTTCACTCTAAACTACATGCTCCTTCTTCCTTGATGGAACAGTCGCGGCCACCTCCTCAGGAGCTGCCGTCAACCGCCGCTCGCCGGTCCAAGGGAGGAGACGCGCGCCGTTTCGCGTCCCTGCACGCAGCGCTCGGAGCCGCGACCGGCGTCTCCACTGGCCGTCGCAGGGAGCTCCTCCGCCGCTGTTAATGATGGTTCCACCATTCTTTTGTGTTTCAAATTCTCTTCTCTCCTTCTTTGAAGCTTAGCTCTATTTTGTTTGGTCATGGTTGTTGTAGAACGGAGCTCCGCCGCCGTCCTTCGCTATGGTTGCCGCCACAGCTGCTGCTTACTCTCTTCTTCCTTACTCTCTTCTTCCTTATTTGGGTGAGTGGTTTCTCACTTTCTCTTGTCCATTTCAAGAACCCCAATTTTCCTTCAAACCCTAACCCTAGGCTTTGATTTCAGATTTTGATTTTTAAATTAATTGGTGTTTTATGCCATTGGGATCATGATTAAGTGTTTCCCTAAATCAATTTTGTCAATCTCTTGTTAATTTGATTTTTTTTCCCCAAATTGCTTCATGAACCTAAAAACCCCAAAAAATTATGAGGTTTTTGAGAAATTAAGTATGTTAGTGAGTTATATTTATAGTGTTGATGTTGAGTAATTAATTTTGTTATATGTCTGATTGTCGCAATGCTTGGACTCCCTCTCTTGGATGTTGGTCATGTTCGCGCTTGCCTGGGGGAGCAGGAATGGTATTTATAGGAGCTAACAGGAGTTGCCTGAATGTGTTGTGAAGCCCCAGAAGAACCCAGGGCGTCAATGTCAGGTGGGGGAAGATAATACATTAGGTGTAGTTTGGGTGCTAATGCGGGTTTTAGTATATGTGCCTAGGAAATTGCATGGGGTTTATTATATGAATTTACTGAATATAATTGCATTGATTTTTCTGTGAATTATACGGTTTGTGTTTGGCCTTATGTGGATTATTTTCTGGCACAATCTTTGTATATGGATGATGCGCTATATGGATATATTAGTTGATATTTTCTGGATGCAGTTGAGTGTGAATGTAAAATAGGAAATGATTGTCTCTGAGGGTTTGATCTTATAGCATGGCATCTTGATATTTAGGTGGAGTAGGTTATCTAAGGATATATTAAAGTGAAATCCTAGAGCCAAGGGATTTAAGGCACATTTTGAGGTGCTTATTAATTGGTGCAATAGATACCTTTGGGCTTTGGTTAGGTAAATTTGCAAGTAGAGACTTGTTGTTTGGAGTGTATAAAGGATAGAGTGGTGGTACTTCTTTCCTTCTATGGTATCTTCCTCCATCTTAAGTCATAAGGTCAATTATAGTTGCTTTGATTTATGGGATCCATAATCGCTACATGGTTGTTGAGGCGCTAAAGAAAATACTAAGGAGTTAGGAGTTCATTATAGCCCTTGACTATTAATAGAGATAATTAGATATAGGCATATAGCTTATAGGTGATGGGATCAATTTTTATGCAATGTGTTGACTGTCGAGGACAAAATGATTGAAGTCAAGTGGACAACTATTGAAGACATTAGTAATCTTAACTAGTTTGCTTGAGAAGTATTATTTTATTTCAAGTCTAAGATTCGATTTGCATCCATCATCCTTAGATCCATTTTCTATTCTCATCAATACTATTAGCGTTCAATTATCACAAGTGGGATTGTTAATAACATATAGTTTGAATGAAATTCTATTTTGAACAATGGTTGTTAGTTGATTTTATGACATAAAATGCTCATGACATTGGTGTTTGGTTTATGATAAACCATTTAAGTGTATGCCATAGTTAGTGTCATTGCAATATGGCATGGGGTTTTTAGATATTTAATTTGATGGTTATTTTTATTGCCTGTATGTGGTGCGACTTGAACTTAGGAAAGTGCACTTAATGGTTATTGTGATTTATGTAAATTGTGAATTTTTGGTGTAAGGTTCAATCCGAGAATCTTACTAATTTGTTAAATACATTGGCCATGCGTTATATCCTATTTCGGCGTTATTGGGCTCTAAGTGTAAGCCTATCAGTATAATTGTTAAGTCGCTTAGGGACTTGTGTGAATTGCATTTGTTTCCGAACTTAGATTCGGGAGGTGTTGGAATGTTATTATTAGTTGGTATCAATTTCTTATTTATTGAATTTATGAATTCAACTTCAAGGTTCATCCTTTTCATATTTTGTTGTTTTGGGCTCGAAGTTAATATGATATATGGTATTTTGGAATGAAATGAATAGACCAAATATTGGAAAGTTAAAGACTTTCAAAATCTTGTCTTTTGATGGTTTTTATCCTTCGATTTGTATTTGATCTTGAGTATCAAATATTAATTATAAATATGATCATATACTTAATTTTAGCCTAAGTATGCTCAAATGAATTTGAAGTGTCAAACGAATTTTGAATTAGGAATAATATTTTGGTTAATGGTCTATTCGAGCCCAATTCTTAACAATAACTTTTTTTTAAAATTGATACCATTGCTTTGGGACTTTTAATTCCTGCTTTGTTTGTCTTCGGACAACAATCCTGTTGGGTTTTCATGAGATAATCCTCTTTAAAATCATATCTCAAGGCGGAAGAAAACCAACCTATGGATCGCGCATTACAAAACATGAATCACATAAAGGGTTGTTTGTGTTTACCTTTTGAAGCGTGCTTTCACTATGATCACAAGTGCCGCCACAAAGGAGAAGCACCTCTACTCAGTCCACGCGAGCAAACGGGCGTCGGAGCTTTGCGTCTTGTGCTAGCTGACGGCTTTAGGAGGCAAGGTTATCAAGACTAGGTTTAGAGCAAGACTAGTAGTCTATTTATAAACCACATACTCCTCTTGACCTAACTGTCTACTTATTGGGCCTTGTACGCTACAAGTCCAATAACCTTTAAATTAATTAAATCATATTTAATTAATTGACCCGCTCCGCATTTGCTCTATGCGTGTGACCCCGTAGGCTCCTACTAAGTTGGCAATAATATTAAATATTACAATAATATCAAATATTAATTATAATATTAAATATTATAAATAATGAGTGGCATCTAGCAATGCATTATTACTACCCAATTAGCAAGAGTATCGGTGATCCGATTTTAGCCTTACCGCGACCAAAATTTACTGTGCAGTAAATGTCCCTTCGTCCATATGTCTTAATTGAACACAAGGCATAAAAATGTCATCCTTGTTATGTTCAATTATTTATTCCTCGATCCCCGAGTAGACATGTAATCACAAATGGGCCCAATATCACATATTGGCCCACTTCCGCGTGACCACGCATATTTCATGTCTCACTCTATCGAGGGGCCCAAGACATTACCCCTGCTATGTAGGAGGGACGAATCCTGTCTACATCAGTCACACTCCTCAACATGATTTATTGCAGGTCTAATAACTGCCTTTATGATCACCCTGTTACACGTGACGTTTGATAGCATTAAAGCCTACAACTCCTCATGTAGGAATCGTAGTGACTTCAAGTCGAAGGACTACTTCACTATGGTTGCCATGAGAATACTTATGACACTTACATAACTATTATGAAGTATTCTCATAGTGGGTCATCCGGTATAAATATTACTCTTAATATTTATACCTGTGTGCTGACTTGATATCACATATTCATGACCCGTGAGATGCGGTCATCAGTCTACTCACACAATAGTCTCTATGTATTATTGTCGTCCTAATTAACAATAATACTCGACTACGGATATTTAAGAATAGCGTTCTTGTTATTTAATGAGGTCTCACGATTAAGTCTCATACTTAATGTCTCATTAAATGAACTGCATACTCTAAGGACTTTATTATGCTATTAAAACATATAAATAACATAATAAATAAAATGCCTTTATTTATATAAAAGTATATAATCCAAAGTCATGATACAAAATGTAAATCTACTAATATACATTGGCCACTAGGGCTTACACCAAAAACCTCCCACTAGCACTAGAGCCAATCGGGCATAAATCTAATACCCATTGATCTACTATGAGCATCATGCTTCTGCTGAGCAAGAGGCTTGGTTAGCGGGTCCGCAACATTGTCGAGTGTAGGTACTCTGCATATCTTCACATCTCCTCTATCGATAATCTCTCGAATAAGATGGAAGCGCCTAAGTATATGTTTGGACCGCTGGTGAGATCTGGGCTCCTTGGCTTGCGCGATTGCCCCATTATTATCACAATAAAGGTCAATCGGGTCCACAATGCTAGGAACTATACCAAGCTCAATTATGAACTTCCTGATCCAAACGGCCTCCTTGGCTGCATTGGAGGCAACAATATACTCAGCCTCTGTAGTAGAATCAGCGACTGTTTCCTACTTTGAACTCTTCCAGCTCACAGTGCCACCATTTAGGCAAAACACATAACCAGATTGCGATTTGGAATCATCCTTATCAGTTTGGAAGCTAGCATCGGTGTAACCCATTACAACAAACTCTTCTTCGCCTCCATATACCAAGAACGAATCCTTAGTTCGTCTTAAGTACTTGAGGATGTTCTTGACAGCAACCCAGTGACTTTCATCGGGATCAGACTGGTACCTGCTCGTTATGCTCAATGCATACGAGACATCTGGTCGAGTACATAGCATGGCATACATGATAGACCCAATTGCATATGCATATGGAATCTTATTCATGTGATCCCTTTCTTCTTTAGTGGAAGGGGATTGTGCCTTTGATAGACATACACTATGTGACATAGGCAAGAGTCCCTTCTTGGATTCATGTATACTAAAGCGTCTCAACACTTTGTCTATGTATGTACTCTAACTCAGGCCAAGCAATCTCAGTGACCTATCTCTATAGATCCTGATTCCCAATACATAGGTTGCTTCACCCAAATCTTTCATAGAAAAGCAATTCCCTAACCAAGTCTTTACTTGTTGCAAGGTAGGGATGTCATTTCCAATGAGTAGTATGTCATCGACATACAACACCAGAAAGACAACTATGCTCCCACTAACCTTCTTGTACTCACAAGGCTCATCTTCATTTTTGATAAATCCAAACTGTCTTACAGCATCATCAAAACGAAGATTCCAGCTTCTGGAAGCTTGCTTCAATCCATAGATTGAACGCTGCAACTTGCATACCTTCCCAGCGTCCTCTGAAGTGTCAAAGCCCTCAGGTTGTGTCATGTACACATCCTCAAGGAGATTTCCATTAAGGAAAGCAATCTTGACATCCATCTGCCATATTTCATAATCATGGTATGCAGCGATGGCAAGCAAGATCCGGACGGATTTAAGCATTGCAACAGGTGAAAAGGTCTCATCATAGTCTATACCATGAATTTGCTTGAAACCCTTAGCGACCAATCGCGCCTTATAGGTATGCACTTTACCATCCATGTCAGTTTTCTTTTTGAAAACCCACTTGCACCCTATGGGTTTTACCCCTTCAGTGTGTCTCTACCAAGGTCCATACCTGGTTAGTGTACATGAATTTCTCCAAGTTCTATATTCCTCCCACTGGTTCCTTTGGAGATAAACTCCTTTTCTAGGAATACACCAGTTCGCGCGCGACAAACACTTTGCCTTCGAAAGGATTGTAGAAATAGTATCCCTTGGTTTCCTTAGGATACCCCACAAAGAAGCACTTATCGGATTTGGGATCAAGCTTAGTAGAAACCTGACGTTTTACATATGCTTCACAACCCCAAATCTTCATAAAAGACACACTGGGTCTCTTACCAGTCCATATCTCATATGGTGTCTTTTCTACTGTCTTGGATGGAACGGTTAAGTGTGAAAGCTGCTGTTAATAAAGCATGTCCCCAGAAGGAATTTGGAAGATCTGCATGACTCATCATGGACCGAACCCTGTCCAACAATGTTCGATTCCTCCTCTCAGAAACACCATTCCATTGTGGTGTTCCTGGTGGAGTGAGTTGAGATAAAATCCCACACTCTCTCAGATGATCATCAAACTCTAGGCTTAAATATTCACCGCCTCGATCTGATCGAAGAACTTTAATACTCCTACCTAGTTGGTTTTGTACTTCATTTTTGAATTCCTTGAACTTTTCAAAGGATTCCGATTTGTGTTTCATAAGATACACGAATCCATATCTACTAAAATCATCAGTAAATGTAATGAAGTACTGAAAACCACCTCTAGCTGTTGTGTTTAGTGGTCCACATACATCACTATGTATGAGCCCCAAAAGATCACTAGCCCTTTCACCTTTTCCTGTGAATGGGGCTTTGGTCATCTTTCCCAATAAACAAGACTCGCATGTCTCATATGATTCGTAATCAAATGAGTCCAAGAATCCATCTTTATGAAGTTTAGAAATGTGTTTCTCATTTATATGGCCCAAACAACAATGCCAAAGATAAGTCGGGTTCACCTTATTTGGTCTGAACCTCTTGGTATCAATGTTATAGATGGGCATCTCAAGATCAAGGACATAAAGCCCATTACTCAAATGTGCACTAGCATAGAAAATATCATCCAAATAAATAGAACAACATTTGTTCTTTATTATAAAAGTAAAACCAATCTTGTCCAAACAAGAAACAGAAATGATATTCCTACTAATTGCAGGCACAAAACAACAGTTCTCTAACTGAATAATAAGCCCAGTGGGCAAAGTCAATACATAAGTTCCTACAGCTAAAGCAGCAACTTTTGCCCCATTGCTAACTCGTAGATCGACTTCGCCTCTCGTCAACGGTCTACTCCTTTTTAGATCCTGCACATTTGTACAAACGTGAGAACCACATCCAGTATCTAATACCCATGATGCAGAAGTAGATAAATTGACTTCTATAACAAACATACCTAAGTTGGAAGTCCCACTTCCATTCTTCTTGCACTCTTCCAGGTATTTTGGGCAGTTCCTCTTCCAGTGTCCGATCTTACCACAGTGGAAGCACGTACCCTCCTTAGCCACTCCGCCAACAGGCTTCAAGCCATAAGTGCTGGGTTTGAACTTGTTGTTGTCCTTGCCCTTGCCCTTCTGCTTGTTCATAGGCCTTTTGGGCTTCCAGAGCTGCTTCTTGCCTTTTCCAGGTTGGACCATCATAATGGCCTTCCCTTTTCCCTTATTGATGTTGGTTTCAGCAGTTCTCAACATGCCCAACAATTCTGGCAGTGTTTTGTCAAGATCATTCATATTGAAGTTCATGACAAACTGATTGTAACTATCCGGCAACGATTGCAGGATCAAGTCAGTGGCCAACTCTTGGCCCAAAGGGAAACCCAAACCTCTCGAGATTCTCAGTGTACCCAATCATCTGAAGCACATGAGGACCCACGGGGCTTCCTTCTGCCAGCTTGCTTTGGAAAAGAGCTCTGGAAATTTCGTACTGCTCATGCCTTGCTTGCTCTTCGTAGAGCAACTTGAGGTGTTCGATCATATCAAACGCCTCCATGTTCTCATGTTGCTTCTGAAGCTCAGAGTTCATGGTAGCAAGCATAAGACAGGCGACATCCAAGGAATCATCCTGATGCTTCTTATAAGCATCCCTGTCAGCCTTGGGTGCACTTGCAGCTGGTGGCACCTCGAGAATAGGCTCTTCAAGAACATACAGCTTTTTCTCTTGCTTGAGGACAATCCTCAAGTTTCTGTACCAGTCCAGAAAGTTTGTTCCGGATAGTTTATCCTTCTCAAGGACAGATCGCAATGATAAGTTACTTGATATGTTTGATGCCATGGTAATCTACATAAAGAAATATGCAAAAATATAAGTATCATGCTATTAACATATTTAATTAGGTCTTTAATTAAATACGCCTCCCACTATTTTACTCAAATCAATGACCCTCATCATTGACTCGGAAAATCCCGTTGGAAGATTTTCTAGTGAGACCAAGATCCATATTTCACCTTGTTTTGAGTCAACTTTGGCTGATCTCCCAAAACTTAGTTATTTAGGTAGGAAACTCCTTTCCAATTACATCTCATGTAACTCTTAGATCAGTTGGGTGAATAACTCTTATTCTAATTCATCTCATGGACTACAGCCCAACTCAACGCCTCTAAGCCTTTCAATCCTATTGAATTTGGCTTAGTTAAGTTAGACCCCATGGATAGCATTTGGACATTACAATTGTCCCATCGCATCATATTAGTATAGGAAAATGCACTCCGCTTTGGCGGACCTACACACATTCGATATTAGTCTTGATGAGTGCCATGCATTGGAAGACTTTTAAACTTAATATTTCCTCTTGAGGGATTTTTATTAAAATGATCTCACCGGCGTTGTATCTCATACAAGACGTCTCTTAGAATACATGCGTACATGCTATCATACATTTAACAAACATATATAACATTTAAAACATACATGTATACATACATTTCATGCATCTCATACATAAACATATAAGATAAGGTAATATGGTTATGGCCTCCTAAAAAAAAACAAGAAGAATTAAATAAACTAATTCATTACAATTCTTTGACCCCTCGAGCAAGCTTATTAAGCCTCTCCCACGGCGTCATCATTTGGTGTTGCCTCCTCTTCAACTCGAGCAATTACATTTATTTAAAATAAATAAATAAATAAAATTGGCACGACACGCAGGCCATATTTAAATAAATAAAATAAAATAAATAACACCATAATCTAGGGCCATAACCATACACCATACATTTAAAATCATCTAATTATAAATAATAACAACTTTTATTATTAATATCTTTAAACAATTTTTAATTAATTTAAAAATAATATAACCAATTATATTGTATATTGGATTCAAAATTGTTTGAATCATAAAAAGCCCTTTTCACGGATTGCTTTATCCAATAAAATATTGATTTGAAAATAATGAATTCAAATTCTAGTCAAAAACAAACTTCAATTCAAAATCCCAAATTGATATCACATATCATATACTTGAATTCAAATTTCCATACTGATATCACATCATATAAAGCATAATTCACGGATCAGTGAATGCACAATTCTCTTCAAAGAATATGGTTAAATCTCTAACAAATTTTGGATTAATCTGGAAAACGGTCACTGTGCAAGAGATGGTCATCGTACCAAAATTTTGAAGACTCATGTATACACATGAAATGGTGCTGTTCCATTTCAAAGTGAGTTTCACGTTAATTCATAACCCTGGTGCACATAGGACACACACTTTGAATTTTTAATTCTAAATTTCATGACCACTTTGAATACAACATTCAAATGTATTTAGAAAAAGATAGTGCCCAGTACGAGTATAGAGATGGAATCGCATAGTGATGCATGATACAATATATGATTTTTGACTTTTCAAAAGGTTTGAACGCCAGGTTCCGGAAAGAAGCGTACATATATATTAAAAATATGTACTCACAAAAGATAACATGTATTCAATGGAATCATATTCAAAAGCAACAAATCATATTATCAATCAAGGCAAACAAACACATAAGGATTCAAGGTAATTACGACCATAGGCTCTGATACCACTGTTGGGTTTTCATGAGATAATCCTCTTTAAAATCATATCTCAAGGCGGAAGAAAACCAACCTATGGATCGCGCATTACAAAACATGAATCACATAAAGGGTTGTTTGTGTTTACCTTTTGAAGCGTGCTTTCACTATGATCACAAGTGCCGCCACAAAGGAGAAGCACCTCTACTCAGTCCACGCGAGTGAACGGGCGTCGGAGCTTTGCGTCTTGTGCTAGCTGACGGCTTTAGGAGGCAAGGTTATCAAGACTAGGTTTAGAGCAAGACTAGTAGTCTATTTATAAACCACATACTCCTCTTGACCTAACTGTCTACTTATTGGGCCTTGTACGCTACAAGTCCAATAACCTTTAAATTAATTAAATCATATTTAATTAATTGACCTGCTCCGCATTTGCTCTATGCGTGTGACCCTATAGGCTCCTACTAAGTTGGCAATAATATTAAATATTACAATAATATCAAATATTAATTATAATATTAAATATTATAAATAATGAGTAGCATCTAGCAATGCATCATTACTACCCAATTAGCAAGAGTATCGGTGATCCGATTTTAGCCTTATCGCGACCAAAATTTACTGTGCAGTAAATGTCCCTTCGCCCATATGTCTTAATTGAACACAAGGCATAAAAGTGTCATCCTTGTTATGTTCAATTATTTATTCCTCGATCCCCGAGTATACGTGTAATCACAAATGGGCCCAATATCACATATTGGCCCACTTCCGCGTGGCCACGCATATTTCACGTCTCACTCTATTGAGGGACCCAAGACATTACCTCTGCTATGTAAGAGGGACGAATCCTGTCTACATCACTCACACTCCTCAAAATGATTTATTACAGGCCTAATAACTACCTTTATGATCACCCTGTTACACGTGACGTTTGATAGCATTAAAGCCTACAACTCCTCATGTAGGAATCGTAGTGACTTCAAGTCGAAGGACTACTTCACTATGGTCGCCATGAGAATACTTATGACACTTACATAACTATTATGAAGTATTCTCATAGTGGGTCATCCGGTATAAATATAACTCTTAATATTTATACCTGTGTGCTGACTTGATATCACATATCCATGACCCGTGAGATGCGGCCATCAGTCTACTCACACAATAGTCTCTATGTATTATTGTCGTCCTAATTAACAATAATACTCGACTACGGATATTTAAGAATAGCGTTCTTATTATTTAATGAGGTCTCACGATTAAGTCTCGTACTTAATGTCTCATTAAATGAACTGCATATTCTAAGGACTTTATTATGCTATTAAAACATATAAATAACATAATAAATAAAATGCTTTTATTTATATAAAAGTATATAATCCAAAGTCATGATACAAAATGTAAATCTACTAATATAGATTGGCCACTAGGGCTTACACCAACAATTCCAGCCTAATCATAGTCGTTGTCATTCTGGAAGCATAGACACCTATTCATAGGATATTAGGGAAACCTTGGGGATAGTCAGGCGTGGATCTTGCCAATGGTTCAGTGTACAGCTGCACTACGCCGGTGGAGACCTGGACAGCAGGGCTATCTTGACACTCCATTGAACTAAATATTATTCAGATGTTAAGTACTCTCGTGTGAAAGGACCACGGAGATGGCTGTTAGCGTACTCCATTTGGGACTTGTGCACCGAGTTGTTTACGCATATTACCTGAATGCTATCCTGACAGAACACTATGACAACAATAGTCTCCATGGAGCAGAGTTAGGTCTAGTCCTAGGCATGCATTCGAGTCTCGACCTTTTTCTGAAACTATATATGTATTATACATATTTTATAAATGTATCCTTTGATACACATCCACTTGAATGCTTGTTTGTTTACCTGCATGCCCAAATCTACATTGCTAGCCTATTGTAGAATCTTACCTCCTTTGTTTGTATTTCTTTTCTCCTTTGTTCCTTGTTGGCAATAATAGTGTCATCCGAAAAGTACAAAAGAGATGAGGAATGACTGAAAGATGCTTAGAAGACGGCAGAAAAGAATTATGAAGACGTCAGAACTCCGATGACACGCGTAATTTGTTGGTGTATGTTTGAAGTTGTTAACTACTAAAAACACTTTTAAAATGTTTATTTTTGTAATCTTGGGGAAGTTATAAGTTTATTTAGTTTTCGAAAACTTAAAGTATGTAATTATTATGTGTATCTATGGAAAATTTATTCAAGATCTTTGTACTTAATTATTTTAAGTTTGTAGTTATTAATAAAACTTTGTATTTTATTTATTTTTCTCTCCTGACAGTTGATGTAAGATCAGTGAGCAAGTTTTTATTTGAAGAAGTTTTAAGTTGATCAACTATTTATCAGGTGCTGTTTTGACGTCATGCAAAGTTCCATTTTTAAAGGGGTTATTTCGAAAATAATTCTGAAAATTTTCATCTTATAAAGTTAATTAGCTTTAAATAAAACATGGTGTTACAGAATGACTCTAAAAAATAAAACAAGTTTAAACGAATAAAAACATAACCAATAAATAACCCAACCCCGATGTCACGACTCAGAGCTAGTATAACCGTTCCGGAAACAAATCCACGGAATTACAACTGAAAACTAACAACTAACTGAAACATGAAACTAGCCCTAACTATGAGTGACAGCTCCTCAGAGTCACTCCTCTCCGGGCTGCTCGTCATCCTCTGCAAGGTGCCAATCAGGCCAACAACAAACAAACAGACAAACACTAGGAGTAAGGATCATGTAAACATAATAGCAAGGAAGTAAAAAGTAAAGTAAACAACCAGCATAGCAACATCTCATCAACATTGTGAACACCCTATTTTGACCGGGTCTTTTTTAAGATTTTCACTAAAATCTGAAAAAATAAAAATAAAAATTGTAAAAAGAGAAAAATTAAAAAATGTTTTGTCATTTACTTTTGATGTTTGGTTTTTTGTTTTTATTTATCCCAAAATCCAAAAATTATAAAAGACAAAAATCCCAAAAATATTTTAAATTTTATTTTATGTTAAACTATTAAAATTGTTTTTGTTTTATTTCATTATTGGGTTAAACCACCCAAGCCCACTACCCACATGCTTACCCAAGACCCATTTTTATTCCCAAACCCGGATCCACCACTTACCCCTCTTTTCTCCCTACCAACCAAAAACCTAGCAGCTCCCCTCTTTGCTTCTCCTCTAACAAATCCCTAGCCACAACTCATAGTCTCCAAGCTGCGAAAATCTCGTTTCTTATCTGCCTGCACAGATGGAAATCACGATTCATTCCTTTCTTGTTCAAATCACAGAAATTTCGCACCATAATCTTGACCCAAATCGTGATCTTCTCTTCTTGATCGTGTTTGGCATTAGAGTTCCATTTCTCGCGTTCTTGATATGGGGCAAGGAGGATAATACGAGGTAAGCATCGTTTCTTTCTATTTTCGCTTTCAATCAGGGAATTAACTGTGTTTTTATGGTTTGCAGATTGCAAAAGAGGTGGGTCATAGA
Source organism: Echinosophora koreensis (assembly GCA_035048595.1). Taxonomy (NCBI): domain Eukaryota; kingdom Viridiplantae; phylum Streptophyta; class Magnoliopsida; order Fabales; family Fabaceae; genus Echinosophora; species Echinosophora koreensis. The sequence goes on along the minus strand of JAPCYP010000073.1, from coordinate 2,087,731 downwards.
GAAAGCAAGGGTTGGAGTGCTATAAAAGAGAGAACAAGTCACAAGAAGAAGGGGGAATTTTCGAATAACAACAACAGAGAGGAAAAAGGAGAAAACTCAAAAACAGAGAGAGATAGGGAGACGAAAATTGATAGAGTGTGGGAGAGACAAAGAGTTTGTATTTCTTTATTTTGTTCTTTTCTAAAAAAAAAACAGGGACTTGATTTCTTTCCCTATCATTTGTATTGAATAACCTTCAAGAATCAATATATCCAGTTTATGGTTATCATTTTGATGTTGCTTAACCTATTTTAATTCTAATTTGATTCTATTTGTCCATTGGTAGTTTGATTTCTGTTTTAGTCCTCTTGCAAATTTTAACTTATAAAAATTCCAAAGTTTTAGTTGTAGGTGTGCTTAGATATCCTGTGATAAGATGTTGTCTTGAATTGATAAATTGAATACTTTATACTTATGTCTGTGTGCTACTCTTGGTTGGATATTCACAAGCTTCAATGATAAGTTCAGGTGTTCGGGAATGCCTACTAATTGTTTGTTTAAATGCCTGCTAAGAGTTACTTTCATATATTTATTATATCCACTTCTCTTTGATGTTTGTCTATACTTTTGTGATCCTGCATCTGCTGGTTTTTATACTTGAGAATGTGTCATTTTACTGATTCAAAAATCAGCATGTGTCTACATGTCTAAGATTTATGCACGCAGGTCTTAGTCCATTGGGTTTAATAGCTTAAATTTTCAGCAAATATATTGATGTGTGAAGAATGTGATACTATTTGCATGTAGGATGTTGTTCATGAGTGCAAGGTTGAACTTGGAGTTACTTTGCTGCTTGTTTTGTTTGGCATATGGACTTGGAGATAAGCCAAGAGCTGGATTTGTAGAATGAAGGTCCAGCCAAACTTGGCAAGTGTGTGGTTTAAATAAGACCCAAGCTGATGTGTTGAATAATAGGTGGTAAGTATGCCTTATTTTCCTGTTGATGAGCCAATATATTCATAATACATTGGGCTGTCAAAATGGTGTTAAAATAAATATTTTAAAATTGATTAAATATTTGCACAATTAATTTCGGGTGACCGTTTTCTTTAACGGGTGTATTAGGGGTGCTATGGGGTTAAGTTCTCATCCTTCCTTATGCGCAATCGACTTCCGAACTCATATTGGTTTCAAAGACCATTTTTAAAGGTTTTCCAATTTTTATCCACATTAAATAAAATTGGTGGCGACTCTACTCTTTTTCAAAATCTTTTTATTCTTCGCCGTCCCCTTCGCAATTTTCAATTGCGACAAACATCAACATCATCATCATCATTATGCTATGCAGTGCAATGCAGTCCTACTCCGCTAAACCAACCATGCATGTGGATCCACTAAACACGGGATGGACGACTTCGGAGTTAAATATCCACATTGAGAATCTACTCAACGCTGGAGAATCTACTCCTTGGATAGCCAACGCATCAAACCAACGAATGCCTCATCACGGGGGCGCTAGGAGAATCTACTCCAACCGTGGATGGCCAGATCGCCGTACTCTAGGACGACCTCCCCTATGTCGAACATCCCTAAACAACATCTCCGATGCAATGCGTATGCAACACAACAACAACGGCAACACCACCTCCATAAATCCAACGGAATCGACCGAAGGTAACAGCGGAATCAACCGTAACAACTTGCCTCGCGAAATATACCTGAGGACTTAAGCGGAATCAACCGCAGTACCTGGGGCAAACTCTCGGCCACCAAGATATATAACAACAACACCTTAGACCCAAATCGCGGGGTCAAGGCTTCCTTGGCTAAGGAGCACCAAGGCACAGCTCATCAGCTTGCGATACCCAATGGGTATCGACTTAGCAAACCCAACACCTCAGCATCTCATCATTTTAATATCTTTAGTGAACATTGGCTAAGTTGTCTAATCAATTTATCATTATTGGGGAAATGGGGTTTGAAACCCCTTAAATTCCTTTAATTCGGTTCTGTCCAGTAGGGTTGAGCACGGTCGTGCTTGTAACCCAGCATGGTCGTGCTTAAACACGTGAGGGCGTGCTGTCCCTTAAGTGAAGCACGGTCGTGCTCTTTGTCCTGCACGGTCGTGCTAAACAACGCGGCCATCTTCCCAGAATGCAACTAGGAGCACGGTCGTGCTCCCTGTTCAGCATGGTCGTGCTCATTGCGCGACAGTGCTGTTCTGGGCAGGAACAGAGACTAAAACTTAACCAAATTCAAGTGTTTACACAATTAATCCTCCTAAATCAATTATCAGTGTGTTTTAAGGATTAAACTTATCAACAACATCAGCATCAACTCAACATTAGCATCATGTTCATAGCCATCACAACAACATAAACTCAAACCAAACATTATGAACATAGGCATAACATATTAATAATCACTAACATGTTATCAGAATAATCAACGAATCATATATTTATAAAACAAATATTCACACAAACAAATCGGGGTTATGGGAACCCCTTTACTCTACTCTAACCCCGAGCCTATGATTACACTACCCTTCTCCCCATACCTGGATTGAAGGTAGCTCTAACAGCGGTCCTAATGGCAAACCGGTTCCTTCCCTTCGAGCGGCTCAAGATGAATCCAAGCCTTGGAACAATAAAATGTAAACCATCAGTTTCCTAATTCAAATCATGAAAAGGAAACCATAAAGGGAAAGGGACATTACCTCTATGCTAAAACAGATGCACAGGGCTTCCCAATCGGCTTCCAAAACTCCACTATAGCACTGGGAGAAGAGGAAATAGGGAGATAGTGAGTTCTGGCCTCAACAATGGCTGTTGCACTCACAAAATAGGGTTAAACGTTAAACCCTCGATTCTGCTCACGTATATAACATTCGGACCTGAGCACGGTCGTGCTCACCCTTGAGCGCGATCGTGCTCCACTTAGCATCACCGAAACGCGGTCAGCGTATTGAGCACGGGCGTGCTCACTGTTGAGCACGGGCGTGCGCATGTACCAGTAAGGGACTTTTATGCCAAAAATCCCACTAAGCCCTCAACCGATAAATCCAACTTAATAAAACCAGCTTAATTAAAATTAATTCCGAAAAACAGGGTGTTACAATTCAACTACAAAATTCTCAATTACAAGCGGCCCAAGTTCAAGCCGCCTCGGTGTGTGACTTTTGTGGAGGTAATCATGCCAATGGCAATTGTGAAATTAGTGTGGTTGGAGGTGCGGGGCAAGAGAAGTGAACTACATGGGAAACCAAGGGCCCAAGCATGATCCTTTCTCTAACACCTACAATCCGGGGTGGCGTAGTCATCCTAACTTTGGTTGGAGACAAGGGCAAAGCTCAAATTGTCAAGCAAAGCCGCCTCAAGAAAATTCAAACAATTTGGAGAATATTATGGCCCAATTCATACAAGTCACTCAAGCTAATTTTAAGGGTCAAGAAGCAATGACGAAGAATCAAGAGACAATAATAAAGAATCAAGATGTTTCCATTAAGAATTTAGAGCACCAAATAGGCCAATTGGCAAAGCAAATGATGGAGAGAACTCAAGGCTCATTTCTGGTCGACACCGAATCCAATCCTAAAGGAAAAGAGCAATGTATGGCTATAACAACTAGGAACGATAAGGTGATTAGCCCAAAGGTAAATAGTTCAAAAGACCAAGAGGATGAAAAGAAGAGTGAAAATGATGAGAAGAATAATAAACTTATTGAAGGCATTGTTGAAGATTGTTTGGATGAAGAGCTTGAGCCTAGGAAGGTTGGATTATCTTCCCCCACCCCGATCTGACCCGTTTTGGATGAGAAACAAAAATTAGTGGATGAGGAGTGGGCGAGAAAAAAGACAGAAAGAAATCTTAAGAGATGCGGACAAACCACCTCCGTCATGGCTAAAACTTCCCTACCCTCAAAGATTTCAAAAGCAAAATGAAGAAAAGAAGTTCAACCGATTCTTGGATGTTTTCCGAAAGCTCCACATAAACATCCCATTTGCGGAGGCACTTGAGCAAAGGCCTTCGTATGCGAAGTACATTAAACAAATACTCTCCAAGAGGAAGAAATGGGAAGAAGATGGAAAGATAGCACTTACTAAAGAGTGCAGTTCAATTTTGAAGAGAAAACTCCCTCCAAAGCTTAAGGATCCGGGAAGCTTCGCCATTTTGTGCTTAATTGGGTCCAAATATTCCGGAAAGGCCTTATGTGACTTAGGTACAAGTGTCAATCTCATGCCTCTATCCATTTACAAGCAATTGGGGTTGGGAGATCCTAAACCAACCAGCCTTTGCTTGCAATTGGTCGATCGATCATTGGTTCATCCATTGGGTTTGGTTGAAGACATCCTTGTCAAGGTTAACCGTTTGATCTTCCCAATGGATTTTATCATTGTGGACATTAATGAGGACCACAACATTCCCCTTATATTTGGAAGGCCTTTTTTGGCTACTGCTGGAGCTGTTATTGATGTGCCAAGAGGTGAACTAATTTTGAGAGTTGATGGTGATCAAGTCACTATTAAGATGTTTGAAAAATCTCCGGAGACTTCGGATCTCTTTGCTCCCATTAATGTTGTTGGTCTTAAAAGTCAACAAGAGGTAAAGGAAGAAGAATCATCCTCAAGATCAAGCAAGCCTCCGAGACAATTGGACAAGAGCCAAAAGGAGGGAATTAATGAAAAGTCAGTGGTTGCAATTCTAGCTTCTGGAAATTTCTCACACATAGGGGCTTGACACATCCGAGGACTTTAAACCACCTTGAATGCTCAAAGGACGTCAAGCTAGGGACGTTAAACAAGCGCTTGCTGGGAGGCAACCCAAGCTTTCTTCTCTTCTTTTCTTATTTTATTGTGTTTGTTGTTGTTTTTCTAAGTTAGATTGCATAGTGATTGCATGTTTTATGTGATTTTTGCATTAGGTTGTGTTTGATTGCATTTGCATGTTGGTGTGTTGTTTTTGAATAGTTAGATATGTAGTGTCATCCTTGGATCCCTCCCCTATATCATTTGAGTGTGAATTCTGCATGTTAAAAATGATAATTGTGAGCTGAGAGGGCTGTCTGGGCTTAAAATGTGAAACTCTATTTTTTGGGTCTAGCGCTCAGCGCTAGAGACCCTGCGTCCAGCGCTAGAAAAAGCTGCATAATTTTGCTGATATCTGATATCCTGCGTTTAGAGCAGGATCTTGGGCGTCCGACGCTAGAACTCAATGAAAGATGAGCTCTCTGACCTGCAGGCGCTCAGCACCAGAAAGCTAGCATCCAGCACTGGCCAAAAATAAAAAAGATTTCAAAAATAAAAAAAAAAGAAAAAAAGAAAAAAAGAAAAAGAAAAAGAAAAAACAAGCCAAGCACTTTATGATTTTAGATGTTGTTTGAGATGTCACTTTTGGCATTTTCATTATTTTGTGCATTTTGTCGGGCTATTTCCTTTCTTTAGAAGCTCTTCTTGTAGTATAATCTTCATTTTTCAAATTTGTTCATTGCAATTTCCATAACCTCTTTGCATTTTTTTGTTTCTTTTTCATTAAATTCATGGCAATGAGGTTTGGATTGAAATTTTAGAATCTTAGTTTTAACCTTGGTGAGATATTGGGCTTGAATGTTAATTATTTCTGAGTGTGCACCATTAAGTTGATGTGCTGAGATTTGCTTGATTCTTTTATCTAGGATTCATGAATTGCATGTTTTGCATAAAAATGATTTGGGCCGTTTTTCATAAGCCACTTGAGCCAAAAAGCCAACCTTACATGAAAAATTCCCTTGCTAACTCCTTTGAGCTTATTGTTACTTTTTATTCTCACTCTTGCTTCTTGAATGATGGTTACCATGTTTATTCCAACTTGAGAATAGGAGAGCATTGGTGAATTGCTTGTAGACAAGCAAAGATTTTGGTTTGGGGGAGAGGGTAATGGAATAATGTGAGAAATTTTGAAAGGTTTGAAAAAAAAAGTGTAAAAATTCATGGGGGAAAAAAGGGGTTAATTATCCAAAAGGAAAAAAAAGGTAAAAAAAAAATTGTGAATAAAGTTGTGTTAATAAAGTTGAGAGAAACTCCAAAGAAGGGGAAAGAGAAATGAAAAAAATAATCAATTATAGCAGTTGGGAATTTTGTGCTTTGTATTGAAACAATTGGATTGTTGTAATTTCTCTCCTATTCTCTTGGATACCTTTTGTTTGTTTCTCACCTCACTTGTTTTCCCGCTTTAGCCAAGTTACAACCCAAAATAAAGTCTCTTTGATTTGTGCATGCTTGTGGTTTGTGATTTATGGAATTAGATGAAAAGAAAATATGTAGTTCCATGACTCTAATGTGTGCTTTGAGTGAAACACTTCACCACCATACACTTGAGTGAATATTTGATAAGTGTGCATCTTGTGTGGACTAAGGTTCTATTTTTTTCTTCCCTTGCCAAATTGCCATGATTTTTAATTTTTAATAATATGGAGATTGCAAAGTTGTTATGCTTTTTGCTTCCTGACATTTTTGGAATTGAGCTTGCTACTAGTTGTTGCTTCTGTTTTAGGAATTAGTCTTGTTGCAATTTTGCCTTTTGGTGAGTTTGTCTAATTGTGCTCTCATTCAGTTTTCATTAATCATGTTAGAGCATGGTCTGTTGTCTTTTGTTTTGGTGTTTTGTGTGTCAGTTCTAGTTATTTTTGCTTGGGGACAAGCAAAATCCTAGATTTGGGGGAGTGATAATTCGCTAATTTATCAAGTAATTATGCCTTTCTTAAGTGGATTTTACTCCCAATTGCATGGTTTTATCCTTGTTTTGTCCCCATTTTTAGTTAATTAAGTCTTTGTTAGTTGTTGTGAGTGTTTTTAATAATTCTTGTAGTTAAGGTTAGTTTTTAGTTGTTTTGTTCCCTTTTTATTGCAATCTAACAAAGGTATGTTTTCTATCATTTTAGGATTCAATAAACGCGGAAAAGCTTGAAGAGAAGTGGAATTGGTCAAGGAAGTGGAGCTTATATGAGAATGAAAGAGTGTGGATAGAGAATTTTGCAAAGAATAGCATCAGCCAAGCTGGCGCTGTTATCATCAATGGTACCACTAAGTAGTCCCCAATGTGACACCGACATTGTCCGTTACTCACTCTCGAGTAGGGTTTAGGTCGCCCTACGCCATTATCGAACTAAATGTAACTGCGCTGTTTCCGACGTTAAATGGTTTCTTTCCCCCACCTGGGAAGTCGTACGATGACCGAAACGAGACGAAACGAGACGTTCTCCAACTCCTTTGAATCTGCCCAGCACGGTTCTAGTGCCCCGGAACGTCCAAAAATTCACCTAAGCATCACAATACGAAGCACACGTTACTACGAGTTCATATTCGAAGACAGAATCGAATTCCGACAAACGAAACGAAAGATACATGGATAAACGTAACGAAATGAATTTCGATATAAGCAGGGATAATTTACCTTCGATTATTGAAGAAACGGGGAAGAAGAAAATGAAGGTATCATCCCCTATGATCACAACCACGTACTCCGATTCGTGACTGGATGCCCGAATAAGTCGTACTAGGTACCAAGACCTCTTCTCTCTCTAGATTTTCTCTCTTTCTCACTCTAGAACTCTCAAATTCACTCTCCTCCCCTCAGCTCTCGTTTCTGCTTTCTGCCTTCTGCTGGTGGCTTAAGTGACTTATGTCACTTAAACCCTTTTTATTTTTCTGATTCACGCTGCCATGCTCGAGCGTGGAAATTTTCACGCTTGAGCATGGAACAATTCACGCTTGAGCGTGGAAACCACCGCAGCCATGCAACCACTCAGAGGCTGCCACGTCAGCCCCCGTTGACACGTAGCAAGTCAAAGCATGGCCGTTGTCTGGTTGACTTGGGCGCTTGAGCGTGGATACACCCACGCTTGAGCGTATTGTGGACGCTCGAGCGTGATGTTTGCCACGCTTGAGAGTTGACTTTTGACCAGAAAGTCAACTCTCTACGTTCAGAGTCCGTTCGACGTCCGATTGACCTCAATTTTGAGATATAGGCTCATTAGGACCTAATAAACAATCTCTAACCATCAAAAATGCCTAATCTCATCTCTAACTCCAAATTTATTGTTCCACCCTTAAAATCTAAAAAGACACTAACCGGGAAACCCTAATTGGTCTCTACGTTCAAACTCACCAGAAAGACTGCGTACTTAATATGCAAAGGTCTCTATACCTCAAACCACCTCTCAGCTATATAATCCAAGCTTTAAACCTAAACCTCATACGTAAACCACACATAAAATTATGGATGTTACATTTCTACCCCCCTTAAAAGAAATTCCGTCCCCGGAATTACGTACCTGAGAACAAATGGGGGTACTGTTGTTGCATATCTGCCTCATGCTCCCAAGTAGCATCTCCGGTAACACTATCCCAGATGACCTTGACCAGGGGAATCTGTTTACCATGGAGTTCTTTAATCCTTCTATCTGCAATCTTAGACGGTAGAGCCTCATATTCTAGATTCTCTCGGATTTGTATTGACTCTGGTTCAATTACATGAGAAGGATCGGGGAAATATTTTCTCAATTGGGAAACATGAAAGACATCTTGAAGGTTGGAAAGGTAAGGGGGTAAGGCTATCTGGTAGGCTACTGGACCATTTCGTCGAAAAATCTGAAATGGTCCAATAAATCGGGGAGTGAGCTTTCTAGAATTTATAGCTCTGCCAATTCCGATCTTCAGAGTGACTCTCAAGAACACGTGATCACCTTCTTGGAACTCTAAGGTCTCCTCCTTTTATTACTGTAGCTCCTCTGCCTATCATTATCTTCTCCGTTGTTTGCTGTACCACATCGGGACCCAACACTTGGCTCTCGCCAGTCTCATACCAACACAACGGAGTTCTGCATTTTCTCCCATAGAGAGCCTCATACGGTGCCATTCCGATACTACTATGGAAACTGTTATTGTATGTGAACTCAATCAAAGGTAGGAATTCATCCCAGCTGCCAACATGTTCTAACACACATGCTCTTAAAAGATCCTCCAATGATTGAATTGTTCTCTCTGACTGCCCATCCGTCTGAGGATGATAAGCTGAACTCATCCTCAACTTGGTTACCAAAGCATTGTGTAACTGTCTCCAAAATCTAGATGTAAATCTAGGATCCCGGTCGAAGACAATACTCGACGGTACACCGTGCAACCTCACTACTTCCTTGATGTAGATCTGGGTCAACTTCTCAAGACTATAACTCTCACCAATAGGTAAGAAGTGAGCACACTTCGTCAACCTATCAATGATAACCCAAATCGCATCAAACCTCTTAGGAGTTCGTGGTAATCCAACCACAAAGTCCATTGCTATACTATCCCACTTCCATTCTGGGATATCCAAAGACTGTAGCAACCCTGTTGGCTTTTGATGCTCTATCTTAGCTTTCTGGCACACCAAACATGATAGAACATACTCTGCCACCTCCCTTTTCATCTTGGGCCACCAAAACATCTTCTTCAAATCTTGATACATCTTGGTGGCTCCCAGGTGGAAACTCGGCTTACTCTTATGTGCCTCCTCTAAGATCATCTTCCTAATCTCTAGGTCCTCGGGCACGCATATCCGATCTCTAAACCTCAACACACCATCGGATCCTTTCCTAAACTCTGAAACTTTCCTCTCATCTATGCCTCGCCTTACCTCTTGCAGATATTCATCCTGACCTTGCTTAATCTTCAGGTCTCTCAAAAACTCACTACTGATGGTGATCATACCTAAGCATATTCTATCCTTGGCCAAATCCATTCCTAGATTCAAATCTTTAAACTGTTCAAGCAATCCCATCTCTTTCACCATCATCGCGGATACGTGCAAAGATTTCCGACTCAGTGCATCCGCCACAACATTAGCCTTCCCTGGATGGTATTGAAGATCAAACTCATGATCCTTAATAAATTCCATCCATCTACGCTGCCTCATGTTCAGCTCCTTCTGATCAAATAGATACTTTAAACTTTTGTGATCGCTGAACACATTGAACTTAGCTCCATAGAGATAGTGTCGCCATATCTTCAATGCGAACACTATGGCTGCCAACTCCAGATCATGGGTCGGGTAATTTCTTTCATGAACCCTCAACTGTCGGGAAGCATAAGCCACCACTCTTCCCTCTTGCATCAAAACACGACCCAAACCTTGATATGATGCGTCACAGTACACGTCAAACTGTCCTAATGAATCTGGTAATGTCAGCACAGGAGATGTAGTCAACTTCTCCTTTAGCTTTTGAAAGCTCTCCTCACATCTTTCTGTCCAAACAAATGTTGTACCTTTCCTCGTTAACTGCGTCATAGGCAACGCAATCTTGGAGAAACTCTCGATAAACCTCCTGTAATACCCGGCTAATCCTAGAAAACTCCTCACCTCAGTTACTGACTTAGGCCTCTCCCACTTAATCACTGCCTCTACCTTAACTGGATCCACAGCTATCCCTTCTTTATTGATTATATGACCTAGGAACTGTACTTCCTCTAACCAAAATTCACATTTGGATAGCTTAGCGTACAACTGCCTATCTCTCAATACTTGCAACACCACTCTCAGATGTTCCTCGTGCTCTTCCCGGCTACGGGAATAAATAAGAATATCATCTATGAACACCACTACAAACTTATCGAGGAACGGTCTAAAGATCCTGTTCATGTAATCCATGAATACTGCTGGGGCGTTAGTTACACCAAAAGGCATAACTAAATACTCATAGTGCCCATACCTTGTCCTGAAAGCGGTCTTAGGTATATCCTCCTTCTTTACCCTAATCTAATGGTATCCTGATCTTAAATCTATCTTAGAAAACACCGAAGCTCCCTTCAACTGATCCATCAAATCATCTATCCTAGGCAACATATATTTGTTCTTGATTGTAACCTTGTTTAACTGCCTATAATCCGTACACAACCTAGCACTTCCATCCTTTTTCTTTACAAACAAGACTGGTGCTCCCCACGGTGATACACTCGGTCTGATGAATTCCTTTTTCATCATATCATCCAGTTGTTTCTTTAACTCTGCCAACTCCACAGGTGACATCCGATAAGGAGCTACTGATATAGGTCCTGTCCCTGGTATGAGATCTATGGTGAATTCAACCTCCCTCTCTGGTGGCAAACCTGGAACATCAGGAGGGAAAACCTCGGGAAACTCTCTCACGATAGGCATAGAATCTATACTTGGAGTCTCCTTAGCTTCCAAAGAGAAAAGCATCACATACTGCTGAGAATCATCACTCCTCATAGTTGCTCCTTCATTGGCAGATACTATGCTAGAAGGCTCAAGAAAGGATAGAGTCTTTTGCGCACAGTCTAACACTACATGGTTACCCCGATAGCCAATCCATGCCAAGGATAACATCTATCTGTTGCACAGGCAAATAGATGAGATCTACGAGGAATGCCCTATTTTCAACCACGATAGGACACTGTAGGCAAACAGACATGGTGATCAAAGGATCACTGGTAGTGGTAGATACTGTCAAAGTATAGGGTAATAGAGAAACGGGCAAATGTAAATGATCTACACACTCATGTGAAACAAACGAATGCGTAGCGCCTGAGTCAAACAACACACGCGAGAGTCTGCCAAATAGTAAACACATACCTTAAATAAGATCTGCAGACTGAGAGGACTCAGATCCTCTCACCGTAAACACCCTCCCCGTGGCCTGAGGTCTGGCGGTCTGTCGTCCTGCCGCTGGAACTCCTCTCCCATATCCACCTCTAGAATTACTGGCTCCTCTACCGGCAGCTGGCTGATGCTGCCCTGCTCTCTGTCGGCAATCCCTAGTAAGGTGACCGGGTTTGCCACAGACAAAGCAACCCGATCTATCCGTACAATCTCTGATGTAATGCGGACCTCCACATCTGAAACATACTGGGCCTCTCTGCTGCTGGCCCTCTCTACTCGCTAGTACTGGTGGTGCATCTGCACGAGTACTCTGCCCGGGTCTAGCGTATGGTCCTCTCCTCCACTGAGAACCTCTATCCCCTCTCCTCTGATGACCTGCTCTAGTAGGACCCCCACTCCGCTGTTGTCTCTGCTCTGCAGCCTGCCTCTGGTCCATGCTCTCAATGGCACTGCACCTCTCTACCAACTCTAGGAAGCTCAAAATATCCAAGGGCACTATAGCCCTCCTCAGCTCATGCCGTAAACCCTCCTCAAATCTCCGGCACATCCAATCCTCATCTGGAAATCTCTGGTAGAACTCAGAAAACTGAATCAGGGCCTCAAATCTGGCCGCATAGTCACCAACAGACCTGTCTCCCTGCTGGAGACCCATGAACTCTCTTTCCTTCTCGCGTCTGACTAACCGCGGGAAGTACTTCTCGAAGAAGCACTCTCTGAACAGCTCCCAACTGATCATCCTGCCCTTAGTCTCAAGCAACCTCCTCTTGCCTCTCCACCATGACTCGGCTCCTCCAGTCAGCATGAAGGCGGCATAAGTCACCTTCCTGTTATCTCTACATCTCATAGTGTCGAAGATCTTCTCCAGCTCCTGTATCCACCACTCAGCCCGCTCTGGGTCATACTCTCCTCCAAACTGTGGTGGCTCACCTTTCAGAAAGGTAGCCAACCCCGTATCCTCAGTCTCAGCAGCTCTCCTCCTATCCTGTTGGTCCTGTATCTCTGCCTCTCTCTGCATCCTCTGAGCGTTCTGCTGCACCTGCTGCAACAGAACGGATGCTAAATCACGGATAGTCTGGAGAGTCTCGGATGACTCCCCTCCACCACCAACTCCTGCTGCTGGCTGATGCTCATCCTCAACACCCTCGATAGCTCTACCACCACCACGTCTACCACGTCCTCTACCTCTGCCCCGAGCCATGATCCTGTCAAAAGAAATCATTAGCCCACATCAATATGACATATAATACTACATAAAAATGGAATATAAATACTATATGCCATAAAGATGTTGCGTCGGACTCACTACCCAACTTCTAAGCATAGCCAGTATCCGATGTGGATCCAACTAAATGGCCAGTTCACCCTAATCACAGTCCTCACAGTCCGTTTCAGAACCGAACTGCTCTGATACTACCAAATGAGACGCCCCGACGTCCCATTATAGAAAACCCAAAATATTAAAACCTAATTTCGTTATTATCGTTAAGCGTGTATATTCAAAAACAGCAGAAAATTTAAAACTTAAAAGATAACTAGATAACATGCAGATACATCAATATACATCACACACACACACACACACACACATATATATATATATATACACATCATCTCCTAATACATAACCGTCAAGGGATTCCCATCAGTAGGATCCCGATATATATACAAAACGGTGATACATAACATAAAGGAAATACATCAAAAGTCAAAAAGAGCAGACCTCACTAACTCTCCACACCCAGTCCCCTCTCAACATACATGAAATCCTCACTCACACCTAAACTGATGGCACTGGCCTGAGTCATCACCAACTACTACCCTCGCTACCACCTGGAAATCTCGAAGGTCCTGCTACTCCTCCACTACCGCTGGAGGAGGTCCCGTCTGCTGGTCTCTGAAACATCTGCCTATAAAGCCTGCTGTCTCTAGAATGTAGTCGAGGAGATACTCGGGAAGACTGGGAAGCTGTAACTCTGACCTCGAGGGGTACTGGTACCTCAGGAATAGGTACCGGGTTCTGGACTGGAGAAACTAGGTCCTCGTCGAGTGCAGGTGCAGGCACTAACTCTGGTGCCGGTGCGGGTGCAACTCCTGGCACCAGTTCCTCGAAAGGCACCATAAAGGGAACTGGAGCCATATCGGGCATAGGCGGCACTGGTGGTACCTGCCCATTCGGCTGTCTGATGGGGAAGGGGAGTGTCATGCCCGCTCTGAAAGTGCCCACTAAGCCTAGTGGGGCTCCCTGCTCTGATCCGTATGTCACCGATACTGGACCCGTATATACAGCAAAATGAGTGGCCGGGTCCACTAGCCACCCGTTAGGGTCCACTAACTCAAACTCAAATTTCCCCGTGAGGGGAAACCCCGCGTCCTGGGTCATCCAGGAATGATCCCAATGCGCCATCTACTAGGTCTGGATCTGAGATACAAAACATACATATACAAACACCACAAAAGAAAAAGGGGATAAGAATCCATATAACATCAAACGTGGAAAGGGTTTAGCGACATTTAATTCTATAACAACAAGATAAACATCCGTCTCCCAAAATATATATATATATAACACTAACATCCTCAATCCACATCTAGGGTCTTTTCTCTACCCCCATCATGATGCAATGCAAATGCTGTATGAATCTTCTCAGGTAGTCGGCCATATCCGGATATCACAACAATCGACACGTCCCAGAGGCCCCGGCGCACACCCTCGTCCGCGGATGGAGGGTGCCCATGCAAAGCAATGGCACTATAGCTACACAATCCGGTGCACACCTCTGAACCACGGCCAAGGTGCTCATGCAACGCATGAACTATAGCTGCAACTAAATTGAAATCATGTCTGGGACGGTCCGCCGTTAGCCTAGACCCCGGGAATTCTCCCTCCGAGGAATGGACCCCAACGACTATGTTTCAGGTCCACATATCACAGACCATGTTTCAGGTCACCCCCTAGTGCCCTAACCGCTCATCAATCTCCTCATCATATTACATCAATTGTCTCGGTTAGGCACTACTAACACATAAAGTATGATTTCCCCAATACATCATCAATGCTCATCATATCTCATCACTTACTCAAACTCTACTCATAATCATTACACTCATGTCATCAAATCATCATATTAATCATGGCATCATTTCCAGTATAATAATAACAATAATAATAATAATGATAATAATAATTTTAATAATAAATACCAACACTCATTATCAGTCATCAATCATCATGATAACGCAATCCATCCAAGCAGTCACAACAGCCAGTCATAAAATAACAAAATAATATATTTTTATCGTAACGATGATAAACGCCCAATTTCAATATCATCATTGGTACCACTAAGTAGTCCCCAATGTGACATGGACATTGTCCGTTACTCGCTCTCGAGTAGGGTTTAGGTCGCCCTACGCCATTATCGAACTAAATGTAACTGTGCCGTTTCCGACGTTAAATGGTTTCTTTCCCCACCGGGGAAGTCGTACGATGACCGAAACGAGACGAAACGAGACGTTCTCCAACTCCTTCGAATCTGCCCAGTGCGGTTCTAGTGCCCCGGAACGTCCAAAAATTCACCTAAGCATCACAATGCGAAGCACACGTTACTACGAGTTCATATTCGAAGACAGAATCGAATTCCGACAAACGAAACGAAAGATACATGGATAAACGTAACGAAACGAATTTCGATATAAGCAGGGATAATTTACCTTCGATTATTGAAGAAACGGGGAAGAAGAAAATGAAGGTATCGTCCCCTATGATCACAACCACGTACTCCGATTCGTGACTGGATGCCCGAATAAGTCGTACTAGGTACCAAGACCTCTTCTCTCTCTAGATTTTCTCTCTTTCTCACTCTAGAACTCTCAAATTCACTCTCCTCCCCTCAGCTCTCGTTTCTGCTTTCTGCCTTCTGCTGGTGGCTTAAGTGACTTATGTCACTTAAGCCCTTTTTATTTTTCTGATTCACGCTGCCATGCTCGAGCGTGGAAATTTTCATGCTTGAGCGTGGTCACGCTTGAGCGTGGAACAATTCACGCTTGAGCGTGGAAACCACCGCAGCCATGCAACCACTCAGAGGCTGCCACGTCAGCCCCCGTTGACACGTAGTGTAACACCCCGATGTTTTGTAGAATTTTATCTAAGTCTGAATTTATATCTTAAGGATGATTTGGAGGATTGGAATTGATTAGAGATGGTTAAAACAGTTAAAAGTTGGTTTTTAAGTGTAATAATCGATTATGTATTGCGTGTAATCGATTATGGGTCCTCTGGAAAAGCGAAATGATAAACAGACAGCATATAATCGATTACAGAGATCTTCATAATCGATTGGAAGCTCTCTGGTTTGAGAACTGAAGTCTAGAAGGAACATAATCGATTATGTAATCGATTATGAGTGCAGGATGTGTATAATCGATTATGTAATCGATTATGAGCTCGCTGGAACTGAGATGAACCCAGAATAATCGATTATCGAGTTCCTATAATCGATTATCAGTTGTAAAATAATCGATTATGCTGTTAAAATAATCGATTATAGCAGCAGAATATATATACCCCCTGTTACGGAATCAGAAATGAAAGGGAGGGTTTTTAGGGTTCCGAAGTGGTGGAATTCTAGAGAGAGAGAAGAGAGAGAAAGTGAAGGAAATGAATGGAAATGAAGGGAATTCAAGAAAATCATGAAGTAACAAGGGTTGAAGGAAGATTAAGCCACTTGGAGGTTGAAGAACAAGAAGGTTGAGGAAGAGAAGAAGAAGATGAGGAGAAGCAAGAGTTGCAAGGATTTAAGAGCTCCAAATGAGGTGAGGAATCACAATCTTTAAACCCCTCTAAGCTCAAAGCATGGCCCTTGTCTGGTTGACTTGGGCGCTTGAGCGTGGATACACCCACGCTTGAGCATATTGTGGACGCTCGAGCGTGATGTTTGCTACGCTTGAGCGTTGACTTTTGACCAGAAAGTCAACTCTCTACATTCAGGGTCCGTTCGACGTCCGATTGACCTCAATTTTGAGATATAGGCTCATTAGGACCTAATAAACAATCTCTAACCATCAAAAATGCCTAATCTCATCTCTAACTCCAAATTTATTGTTCCACCCTCAAAATCTAAAAAGACACTAACCGGGAAACCCTAATTGGTTTCTACGTTCAAACTCACCAGAAAGACTGCGTACTTAACATGCAAAGGTCTCTATACCTCAAACCACCTCTCAGCTATATAATCCAAGCCTTAAACCTAAACCTCATACGTAAACCACACATAAAATTATGGATGTTACACTGGACGCCCGAAATCATGCGCTCAACGCTAGCAGGTCGCATAAAACTGGTTTCTGTGTAGCTGGCGCTCAGCGCCAGAAATCTTGCACTCAGCGCTGGCGAATTTCCTGATAGGGCATTTAAACCCTTATTTCTCATTTTAGAAGGGCCCATCAGTAGCTACACACGAAATTCACTCACTCTAACCCTAATTTGGCAATCTCTTGGAGCTGAAAAGGAGAAGGAGGAGGAATCCTTCATCATCTACCTTCTACTTCATGGAGTTCTATCCCTTTTCTCCTTTCTTTTCTTGTTTTCTAGGGTTTAGCATGTCTAGCTAAATTCCTCTTAGCTAGAGAGATGATGTAGTTCATTTATGTTGATGTTTTGTTAACTCTCTATTCTTTTAACTATTGGTTGTTGATGTATTAATTACTATTTTTAATGACTTTTGAATGCTTAGCTACCATTCTTGTGTTTTAGGGATTCATTGATATGCTAGGAAAAGTGATTGATGATGTTTGCCTCTTGTAATTAGTATCATTAGTTTAGTAATCTAGGAATAGGTTATTTGATTAGTGTGGTTTTTCAAACAATTTCATGGAGCCTAATCATCGGCTTAATTAATTAGACCTAAGGAACTAGGGTAATTAGTGACGTATGATAGAATTAATCACATAAGGAATTAGGGGTTAGTTAACTTAGGGAATTGGACCTTCAACCGACCAATAGGAATTAGGATAATTAGGGTTTTTGCAATTCAAATGAATCCTTGTCTATGAGGAACCCGAATGCATAATTGGACTAAATCGGATCCCTAATGCCTTTTATCTTGTTTATCTCTCTTTTCCAAATTGTTGTTGGTCATTAATTCAGAAAATACCAAAAACATTTTATTTTTGTTGGTTTTGTTGCATGTTAATTGAGCTCCCTTCCTTCCAAACGATCGTCTAAATAGTGGTTCAATTTGAGAAGTGGTACTTGTCCGCCATCCCTGAGAACGATATCCGGTCTCACCACCGTATTACTTGTTTACAACTAGGTATACTTCCTGAAATCATATCAGAAATCACATCCAAGAAACCACCACAAGAGATATCACCTTGCAAACTTGGTGAACATAGGAAGGGTTTTAGTCACACAACTCTTACCAACAATATGCACTCTTAATTATGCTGATAAAACAAATTGAAGCACAAATACAAGAACACTTATATGGTGTACAAAGCTCTCTCAATATAAAGTATGATCAAAGTGTATAAGTGAGAATGATTTAGAGAGAATAAAAATGACAGAATTTCAGTGCAGGTGTATAAATGAGGAGTCCCTCTTTTTTTTTTTTTTTTGAAGGCTACCTAGGTTCCCTCTATATAGAAAATGCGGTTAGCCCAAAGAAATTAGGTCAAGCCCATTTTAAAACTCAGTTTGTTACACAATAATCGATTGTACCAAAGCCATAGAGCATGTTTGTTTTAAATTGTTCCTGACGCAAACGGAAAAACACGTGTTACGATGCACTTAAACTCACTTTTTTACAAAGCTCCAATTTGGAGCTTCCTCCTAATGAGGTTTGAACGCCAGGCGTTTGAAACAATTTAATACAAACAGGCACATAATCGATTATTTTAATCCATTTGGAAAAGGCGTTGAAGTGCCGGTCGCAGCGTAATCCATTAGTATAATTGATTATGGGTTCTCTGTTTAAAATCCTGCGAGCACTTTAAAATGCATAATCGATTATCTTAATCCTATAATTGATTATGTACCTTCAGACCATCAAATTTGAAAACTTAACGGCTATAAAACTAAATTACTCATTAAAGCTCATTTAAATCCAATTAAGTCTATTTTAAACGTGTTCAGCTATAGATAATCAATTAGTATAATCGATTATTGTATTTCAAAATCAGCTGATTTGAATTCTTCACTAGCTCTAACAATGTGTACTCATGAAAGAATATTAAGAGCTATTAATTCTATAGATAATCGATTAGTATAATCGATTATGACTCCTTTCAAAATTTTAATTTGAAAACTTAATGGCTGTAATTTTAATAACTCATTTAAGATCAATGAAACCATTTAAGTTTTATTTTGAAAGCTCATTTATGTGTGTGTGACCAATTTTAATTAGAGAGCTTTACTTATCATTAATAAGGGAATCTAAAACAGACAATACAATTAATAAATTTCCTTGTCCCCATCTTGAAAGACTTGATCTTCTTGATACTCTTTTTGGCTTTTTGAAACCTAGTCCTTTTAGGATTCCTTTGTCAATCATCAAGCCTTAGATCAATCTTGCCCTTCTCCATTTTGTCAATCATCAAAACAGATTAATCATGTCAAAGCATATATTCATATTCATATTCCTCTAATATATTCATAATTAGTAAGTCACTTGACCTTTCTTCCCCAATTACCTACAGTGCCTGATCATATTTAAATCTAATGCCTCTAATATATTCATAATTAGTAAGTCATGTGACCTTTCTTCCTCGATTACCTACAGTACCTCCTCTCTCTGGACATTTCCTCCCCCCTCCCCCCTCTCTAATATATTCACTTGTGATTAACAGCTTTCAGTGCAATCTCTCTATGGATCAGCATTTTGTTTCACTTGGTCTGCAATTTGCAATTTGAAAGTTATCCACTTTGATGATTACGGGAACCTCTTGCAAAGGGCCAAACTACATAATTTACTGCTACGTCAACCTGCACACCCTCCCCCCACCAACACTTCGTTCTTCATCCAATCTATGGCAGCAACCTCAACCTCACTCTCACTTTCTTCCCAACTCTCCATTGGTCTCCACCACCCGTCTCCCAACCCCCTCTCCGATTCCAATCTTTGTCATTCTTTCTATGCTCCCAAAGTCAAACCCTCCCGTCCTATTGTCGCCATGGTTGGCTCTGGCAAAGTATTGCCCTTCTTTTAAAAAAAAAAAAAAAATTGGAAACGAAACATTCAACTTTATTGTTTTCCAATGTAATTTAGGTGGGGAAAGCAATTCTCCTTAATGGGTTGAGGAACACAGATATCGTCCCTGAAAAATTCTTATGGCATTGCACGTGAGATAGAGAAAGCATATGTGGTGTGAGAGAGTCACATGACTTGCTAATTATGAATAGGGCCATTAGATCTAATATGATGAATGGTTAATAATGAGTGTAAGAGGTGTATACTTAGAGGGGTGTAAATTGATCCCTCCTCTCTCTCATACACACCCTCACCCATCATTGTTTATTACTTGTTATCCCATATGAAGCTCATAGTTATCCCAAAAATAGAGTTAATCACATTTTAACATAACTCATGGAATCATCTCACTTATTTGATATTTCGATTTATTTTGGCATCAAGAGATGAAATGTGTATACTTTCAGGAAGAGAATTTCAGAGATATAACACATTTTAAAAGAAAATTCTCCCCTTTTGACATGTATATAATCTTGTATTTGAAAATGCAAATAATTCTCCCCCTTTCGAAAACAAATTTCATTTCATTTATGGGAGAAAGGATAGAAGTACATTTAATCTCATCAAGCATTTAAACAATCTGTTGAGTCTCTAAATGTCTGATGTGCATTTGCCCTAAGTTTTGATGAAAACTATACATTTGTTAATGATTTAATTGAACTTCATATTGGTTGCTGACCTGTCTATCTAGTGTGTAGAATATTAAATGAAAGGCTATTTTACACCCGTCTGCCCATAGACACTCTTAATCTGCCTCGAGGATCACATGTCTTATGAGTGAAAGTCAACCTGTCTGCTGACTGGATTGTTGACTATCTGCGTTGAAGATTCAACCTGTCTGTTTAGAGCTCTCACTTGTCTACGGTCCTTCAATAAGGATACAAGGACAAAGAAGCCTTTAGGAGCTGTCCCCTCAAGCAGAAGTCATTGAAGCTTTATCTCTCACGCATATCAAGAAAGTCAGAAGGTCAAACTCTCAAGCAACCTAGGAACTCAGAAGCGGAGTGCTTCTATTATTCTTTATTCCCTAGTCCAACTAGAAGTTACACGAAAAGGGAAATGTGCTCTGCCAAGTACAAAAGCAACATGCACAACTCTTGGTCACGGAAAGGTTGTGCTCAATATAGATATATGGACAAAGGGATAAAAATACACGTGAACATTGGTCATGGAAAGGTTGTGTCAAACCATTGACATTCTTATTACTTGGGTAGCAACGATGTGTTGCTAGACACCACTCATTGTTTATAATAGGCTAAAATATCATTTTGGTCCCTTAACTTATTTTTTAGATTCAGTTTGGTCCCTTAACTTTTAAAATGTTCAATTTGGTCCCTTGACTTATTTTTTAGATTCAGTTTGGTCCCTTCACTTTTAAAAAGTTCAATTTGGTTCCTTAATTTATGTCTGTTGACCTAAGTTAGTCATCTCCGTCAACGAGTCATTAACAGTGTTAATTTTTTAGGATCCGGTTGAAATTCGCTAACAATTTAAAAGATCAGTTTGAATCTCGTTAACAATTTAAATGACCAATTTGAAGCAAGTTAATAATTTAAAGGACCAATTTGAAACTCATTTAACACTGTTACTAACATTATTGATGGGAGAGGACTAACTTGAGTCAACATAGACAAATTAAGGAACCAAATTGAACCTTTTAAAAGTAAAGGGACCAAACTGAATCTAAAAAATAAGTTAAGGGACCAAATTGAACATTTTAAAAGTTAAGGGACCAAATTGAATCTAAAAAATAAGTTAAGGGACCAAAATGGTATTTTAGCCTTTATAATATTAAATATGATTTAATATTATTGCCAATTTTATAAGAACCTATAGGGTCACACTAAAAGCGGATTAATTGGAGAAAAAGAAAAATTGAGTTAGACTCAATTTCTGGTGGGCCAAGCTCATGTTAGATGAGCCCATGAGAGTTAGATCAAATCTTTTCAGCTAACGAATGCACGTTGCTTATAAATAGCAACGTAAGGAGTGACCCTAGCCGCATTCTGCATTCAGTCTGTGTGAAAAGAAAACACAATCAACATCTCCTTTTGCATATAGCAATGCTTAGAGACGCGCTCCAAGAACGCACATGTGAGACATGACTATCTATTTGTGTGGACTATGTAGAGGTGCTGCTGTGTTGCTGCAATATTGTGGTGTTTGACAGCCTTTCTCTGCACGTTACATGCTACAAGAGGTAAATTTCAAACAGGAACCATGACCATTCACTTGGATTCTTGGTGGGAAATTTTCAAATGCGTTCTGCTTTTATACGCAAATTCCTGGCAGACGCTTCTTCTTAGGCTTATGAGATTGAGGGGGAAAACGGTCAATTTATTCCTTAAATGATGTTTTTCGTAACATCCCGATAATTATATATATGTTTTATTAAGTAACTAGATTTACTAATCAATTAAATATTTATTTTCAAAGTGTCAATTTAATAATTTGTTATTGTTATTGTTGTTATTATTATTATTATTATTATTATTATTATTATTTATTTAGAAATGTAATAATATGGTTGAAAGAAATTAATTTTTAGATTTTAAATTATTTAATTGAAGATTTAAAAAATAAATTGGTTTAGAATTAAAAGTAAATTAATTCTGAACTATTAATTATCTTTATCTAAGTCAACTATCAATCTCTACCTTTAATTTTGAGAGTAAAGGTCTAAACTGGTCTCTGAAATTTTTTGAGGACACACTTTTAATCATAAAAAAAATATAAATTAACTAAACAGTCTCAGAAATTTACAAACACGGGACAAGTTAGTCCCTCCATCCATCTTCGTCCATTTTGCTCTGTTAAGTAAAATTAGTGACCCAAATTAGTCCCTTAAATTTAGCTCATGACCCAATAAGTCTGTGTGTAATGCATGCACCAGAATTCAGCAGTGTGCACCAAAATTTTTCAAAAGCAACATTCTTTGTGTCTAACACCAATATCTGTGGCAGTTCTAAACTCTTACGACTGGCCATGTGCAGTGGTTATCAGTTCACAGCTGGTTCACGTATTCCATGCTTCTTTTATTTCTTAATACAACCGGATTCTGGGTAAGGCTTAATAAATTTGTCCATATGTTGCAATCAGAATTTTTTGGATTTATTTATGACCAACATATGCTAGCCCATTCTATTCCTCTGTGTGCAAATGACCAAGCTGAATGAAGGACTGTCCTTGTTTAATGCAATTGTTATTGTTCCCATGTTTCAGATAGCTTGGACTTTCTTCTCCATCTGCACAAGAATTACATATTTTCAAGAATATAAGATACTTTCCTTTTAGAGAATGTGCTCGAGTGATTTGTACTGAGTGGTTCAATGAGCTTTATCTGTTGTTATCAAATTATTACATTGAGTAACATCATTGAAATAACTTAAAGCATGAAAGTTTTTTTTTAAAATAAATAAATAAAGTCATATAGATGTGGGTTATCGGTGAACCAGACATGATGGATCTTAATTGTTTCAATCCTTTTTGCATTAGCTCCAGTCTGTTATTTGGTTCGACTATTTCCTTTTTTGCATCACCTTTCTTTCTCTAATAATCAAGTTCAAATTTTATATTTGTAATGTTTCTTTGGCATAATACAGTTGAAGACTGTAACACCTCGTTTTTCATTAAGTGCTTCTTTGTGACTTAATTGTTTGGTTAAGCCTTAGGACTTAGCTTAGAGTCGTTGTTGAGGACTAAGCGGGATTTCTAGGCTTAAAGTCCCTTTCTGGTACATGAGCATGACCATGCTCATGTTCAGCAAGCCCGTGCTCAAGGCTATGTCTTGTGACCGTTTGGATCACAAGCACGGCCGAGCTCAATAGGTAGCACGGCCGTGCAAGGGATTGGCGGCACGCCCGTGCTCAATAGGGAGCACGACCGTGCTCGGCAAGTGACCGCATCTCGCTGACGCTAATGTAAGCACGCCCGTGCTTAGTGGGGTGCTCGACCGTGCTCTGGTCTCAGAGTCTATGAATAGAACAGTAGCACGAAAGTTACCGAGTTAAACCCTATTTTGGCACATTGGACAAATCTAGTGTGGCAGAAACCTCTACTCTCTTCCTTCCCTTGAACCTTTTTAAGTTCTTAGCATTCTTGCTCTAGTTTTGGGAGAGTAATCACGCGTTAGTGTCAGTAGAGGTAAGCCAAGAATCCCTCTCTATTAATCTCTTTTCCTAATTGTTGGATTGTGATTAATTGGTTGTTCTTCTTGTTTGGCAAATGCTTGGGAAACTCGTCGAGCCGCTCGAGGGAACGTGTCTAGCTTGCCAACGTTATCGTTTGGTAATCTTCATACCAGGTATGGGGAGAAGGGCTAGTATAAACATGTAGGCTATTAGATAGAGTAAGATGAGGGTTAACCCATGACCCGTTTTGCATGCTAATTGTCTAACTGTTGTTATATGTTATTGTATGATATTATCTGCTCATGATGATATGCTTTCAATTGATGATTATATGCCTATGTATGTAAGATGTTTATTGATGTGTTGAATAACATGATGATGATGCTGTTTGATGATGAAACTGTTATGATAGTGATGATGATGTTGTGCTCTTATGAGTGTTGATTGTTGTAACACCCTGATTTTTCGGCTTTCTAATACCGGTAATAATTATATAAATGATTATATTCTTATCCGAGATTTAGGAAATGACTTTGGATAAACTAAGGTTATTTCTCTGTCATACTTATTTTTATAAGGTTACGGGGAAGTTTTGGGATGAAAATTCAAACGAAAACCGGTCCGCGTATTCACTGACAGTAAGTTTTTACTGATCAGAAACCCTAATTTCGACTGGTGAACGAAACCATTAGCTTTTATATTTTTCCCCGGACGATTTTCCACATTTCAGAAAAATTCGTTAGGAATGAAATACTATTATTTTATTTGGACGTAATCGTTAAGAAAACGCGTAAAACCTAAGTTGGAGGATAAGTCTGGCAAACGACAGAGTCGATTATGTAGCTGAGATATTAGGAGAGATTGATGTAGCAGAGAGGACAAGGAGTCCGGCCTCAAATTTTATTGATCGGGAATTTTCAAGTGAAATGACCAAAATACCCCTACGCTTAACCTAACCGACGTTGAGTGAAATTTCAACCATGGTTAAGGAACCAAGGTTAGTTTTTGTGGTCTAAAATCAGCCCTCCCCTTTAAAACCCAATGAGGCCGCAGCCCCCTCCCCCTTTTTCTCACTTCATCTATTCTATTTCTTCTTCATTTCCTTCATAAACTTCATTATCATCTTCAAAAGCTTTAAGTGTTTCCATTGAAGAAGTTGCCACGATCATCATCTTCTCTTCATCTTCTTCACACTCTTAAGGTAATAGGATCATCCATGATCATCTTCTCTCTTTGTTAAGCTCTTGTTCTTCATTTTCATGAGTTTTCATTTCTTAGATCTAGAACTTTAAACAATTCTAGAAAATTGTAGGAAAATCCTAAAAATGTGAAACCAATTTCTATGATCTTGTAATCATCTCTATGTTTAGTATCCAAGAGCATGAATCAAAAGAATATTTCCTCCCTATTTTTCTAGTGTTGGCCGAACCTATGCTCTAGGAAGCTAGGATGAACTTTGTTTCAATTTTTGGAAAGTAACACTTGATTTGATCTCTCTAGTATTTCTACTTGTTAAATCCAAGATCTTGATAAATTATAAAATCCCTAGCCTATTTTCTATGTGATGGCCGAATCCATGTTCTTGAGAACTTGGATGATTTTGCTTTCTTTTTCAACTTATGATCATTCTTCTTAACTCTATACTACTCTAAGGTCATGGACTAAGAGTATGTGAAATGTTGAGATCTTTAGCTAATTTTGATAATCATGGCCAAAACCCTAACTATGTTGGTTAGGTGAATTTGATTCAAAATCCTTGTCAAATAATCATGGTTTATGTCTTAATCTTGCTTAAGGATCATTAATCCATGAGTTGAGAAAATGTGAACATGTCTAGCCTAATGCTTTAGTGTGGGCCGAACCCTAACCCTCATGATTTAAGTGAGTTTTTTTTTTTATTGTGTTAATTTTGGTTATAATTCATTATGAAGGATTAATCTGTGATTAAGTGATCGAAGCGGTACAAAGGAAACTGGACTTGGATCGGGGAAAACATTTTAAGAAAGGAACTTAAAATCTTCAAGAGGTAAGGGGAGCTTACCTAAGGGATTTTTCCCAATAACTGTATGTGATTAGTGTGTGGTCTGTATTATTTATCTGTGGTTGTGGTGCTTGTTTAATTTTGCTCAAGTTGTATTATTCTTACCTGTGGGTTTATCTGCATTTAATTATTTGTTTGCAGTTATATATTATAGTGATTGGATGCATGATCTGCCTGGGATAGTTGCTATGATATTGTTGTTGATTATTGTTTGAGAAGCCTGACAGTGGTCAGTGCCCAATCAATTAACCAGATAAAGCTTTAAGAAGCTTTATAGATTATATTCAATGTTTAACTGTAAAATGTTGGAAAATAATATTGATGGAAAATTTTATTTGGGAAAAATAAGTAGTTTTGGAATATATCATTATTTTAATGATTTATCGGTGTAAGAATGAACTATGAGTCATAGTAAGGACGTAACCGTGAAATTATTTTTTTACTGCTAATTTTTACGTAAGAAATTCCGTAATATTATAAAAAGTTATTTTATGAAATTAATCTTCGAAAATAACTTAATTATAATTTTAGAAAATTATTTAAGTGGAAAAAGCTAAGAATTGGCTTAAATGACTTTAAAAAGGCTAAACGACGGCAATTTGAAAAAGTATCGATGACAAGTATTTCTAAAGCGGCAGTACATATTTTAATAAGTTTGAGCCTCAAGTGACTCTCTTTTCTGAAAACTAAATTTTTAGTACCCGATGATTTTATGAAAGAATTTCCCATTTGAAATATTTTTTCCAGAGTCAAGTTTAACTTGACTGTGTTAAAAGTGAAAAGAAACTTAGTAACCGAGACGTCGAGGTACTAAGGTTCTTACTGTGTTATGGACGTGGTGTCCTTTGGACTTTGAGGTCCTGTAGACGTGGTGTCTACTGTGTTAAAACATTTGAGATGTTTTCTATTACCACGAACCTAAGACTCGTGCATCGGTCTAGTGGTTTTGTGATTGAGCACTCGAACTTTGAGGTTCTGTGTTATTAATGAAAGTTTTAAAGATGCTTAAAACTATGATTGGTCGTAAGCTTTTGAGCTTCGGCAAGGAAAGATTGAACACAAAGAAAAGTGTCAAGAACAAAGTGTTTTTGCATGCATTTGGCAGACGTGCCCACGGTTTTATGTGTGATTACCTTGTGGAGTCAGGTATTTCATGCTACGATTTTTCTTCATTGTGCCACGGTTGGACAATGAAACCCCATTTACGGTTTTATCACTGTGTGTTGGGTTTGGACAGTGTGCAATGGGTTTTGGCTGTGTGCCTATGGCTGTATGCCTTTATGCCATGGGATGGCAATTGAGCCTGATCAACTCATCATGTGTTGGGATATCTCATGAGATTAAGTGCGATTTGTAGATGATGTAAATGAAGTTCATGCATAAGTTTTCAAACGATGATGTTTGGGGTGTGAAACCCATTGATTAACTATTGCCTTGTTATGAATGCTTATGTTTTTATGAGAATGTATATGTGTATATTTTATTTTATGTCTCACATGTAGCTATTGTGTTAAATCCATATATTGGCGTCTCACCCTTACAAATATATCAGGTTTATTCTAGGCTACGGTAGTACTTTGGTACACCAGTACAGATGAAGCGAAGGAATTCACTATGTCATTCGAGGACTTAACTTCTAGATGCTTGAAGAAGTATTTGTTAGTGAGAATGTCACGAGGGTATTTCAAATAACTGTCTTGTAGAGTGACCAGCTTAGGAATTTTGGTTGAGTTGTATAATTAAAAATGTATTTAACTGTGAGATTGTAAGTTAGTCTTTGTTATAATTTTCTCTTTTGAAAATGAGACTCTTTGAGAAAATAGTGTATGTCGTGGCAACTTTGTTATGAATGCGTATGTCGTGGCAACTTTGTTATGAATGTGTAAAGATATTCAATATGACTTCACTACTTTAATTTGTGTATCATGTTTCTAGAGCTTTCCGTTAAAGAAAATGTTTACACCCGAGTTTTCTGCCTTATAATAAATTAATTTTCCGAAAGCAACTAGCAAATAGAATTTTTAATTTATTTCCGCATGTATTATGAAGTAATACCCAATGGGGTGTTACAATTGTTGAGGATGTTAATGCCAACAATAATGTTAAGACGTTAAAATACGTTAATAACGATAATGAGAATTAAGGGATGTTTTCCCAGTTGTTCATAAGACATGAATGTAGTATGAGAGGTAAGGTTATGTTCATAAGGCTTAGCTAAAGACCCTATGATTGATTAGCGAGTGTTCTAGGGACATTAATAATGAAGCTGTGATTAAAGGATTAATTCCCCATGATGATAAGACATGAATATTAATAAAAAAACAGTTAAGATTAATGAAGCTGATGTTCAAAGACTTAGTTAAAAGCCAATAGGTTGAATCTGTGATTTATCTCAAGGATTTGGGAAAGGGTTTCTGACCCTTCTGCCCAGATCAGTACGGCCACGCTCCACTGAGCACGGTCGTGATTAACAGGGAGCACGCCCATGCTCCAGTTTGAAATCCAGAAAGGGCGCGCTGCTTAAGCACGCCCGTGCTCAATAGTCAGCACGGTCGTGCTTGACTATTGAGTTCAGCATGCCCGTGCTGAGTAGGAAGCACGCTCGTGCTTCCCTGTGCAGAATAGAATACAGAAAGCTAAACGAGTGTATTTTACCCCAAGTATCCTAATAATAATACAAGAAGACACCAAACAAAGTTAAGACAAGTTAGATAACTTAAAGATTATAATGTACCTTGGTAGCCAAGTGGTCGAGGTGTTGATGGTTTTGATGGAGGTGTTGGATAGACGGTTGTCTGTTTGTTTGCATGCATCATGCATGAAGTTGTAACACCCTTCTAGAGTGCTACATCGTACATGACATTTTAAGGCCGAAGAGTAGGTTAATTAAAATTGGCTATAAAATAATGGGGTAATTTTTTTCCTTTTCTTAAGTCGTAAATATAATTACTTTGAAAATGCTAAGAATTGGCTTAAATGACTTTAAAAAGGCTAAACGACAGCAATTTGGAAAAGTATCGACGGTAAGAATTTCTAAAGCGGCAGTACGTATTTTAATAAGTTTGAGCCTAAAGTGACTCTCTTTTCTTAAAACTAAATTTTTAGTAACCGATGATTTTATGAAACAATTTCCCATTTGAAATGATTTTTTCCAGAATCAAGTTTAACTTGACTGTGTTAAAACTGAAATGGAACTTACTAACCGAGACGTCGGGGTACTAAGGTTCTTACTGTGTTATGGACGTGGTGTCATTTGGACTTTGGTCCTGTAGACGTGGTGTCTACTGTATTAAAACATTTGAGATGTTTTCTATTACCACGAACATAAGACTGGTGAATCGGTCTAGTAGTTTCATGATTTAGCACTCAGACTTTGAGGTCCTGTGTTATTAATGAAAGTTTTAAAGATGTTTAAAACTATGATTGGTCATAAGCTTTTGAGCTTCGGCAAGGAAAGATTGAGCACAAAGAAAAGTGTCAAAAACAAAAGTTTTTTTTGCATGCATTTGGCAGATGTGCCCACGGTTTTATGTGTGATTACTTTGCGGAGTCAGGTACTTCATGCTACGATTTTTCTTCATTGTGCCACGGTTGGACAATGAAACCCCATTTACGGTTTTATCACTGTGCCTTGGGTTTGGACAGTGTGCAATGGGTTTTGGCTGTATGCCTTTATGCCATGGGATGGCAATTGAGCCTGATCAACTCACCATGTGTTGGGATATCTCATGAGATTAAGTGCGATTTGTAGATGATGTATATGAAGTGTTCATGCATAAGTTTTCAAATGATATGTTTTGGGTGTGAAACCCATTGATTAACTATTGTCTTGTTATGAATGCTTATGTTTTTATGAGAATGTATATGTGTATGTTTTCTGTTATGTCTCACATGTAGCTATTGTGTTAAATCCATATATTGGCGTCTCATCCTTACAAATATATCAGGTTTATTCTAGACTACGGTAGTACTTTGGTACCCCAGTACAGATGAAGCGAAGGAATTCACTAAGTCATTCGAGGACTTAACTTCTAGATGCTTGAAGAAGTATTCGTTAATGGGAATGTCACGAGGGTATTTCAAATAACTGTCTTGTAGAGTGACCAGCTTAGGAATTTTGGTTGAGTTGTATAATTAAAAAGGTATTTAACTGTGAGACTGTAAGTTAGTCTTTGTTATAATTTTCTCTTTTGAAAATGAGACTCTTTGAGAAAACAGTGTATGTCGTGGCAACTTTGTTATGAATGTGTAAAGATATTCAATATGACTTCACTACTTTAATTTGTGTATCATGTTTCTAGAGCTTTCAGTTAAAGAAAATGTTTACACCCGAGTTTTCTGCCTTATAATAAATTAATTTTCCGAAAGTAACCAGTAAATAGAATTTTCAATTTATTTCCGCACGTATTATGAAGTAATACCCAAGGGGGTGTTATAATTTTTGAGGATGTTAATGCCAACAATAATGTTAAGACGTTAAAATATGTTAATAACGATAATGAGAATTAAGAGATGCTTTCCCAGTTGTTCATAAGACATGAATGTAGTATATGAGCTAAGGTTATGTTCATTGGGCTTAGTTAAAGTCCCTAGGATTGATTAGTGAGTGTTCTAGGGACATTAATAATGAAGCTGTGATTAAAGGATTAATTCCCCATGATGATAAGACATGAATATTAATGAAGAACAGTTTGTTGGAACCAAAGTAATTTGGATTAAATAATCTCTGAGTTTTGATGTTAACAAAAAGGATTAAATTTGTATGGCAAAGTGTTAGTTAAGATCTAACATGCTCTGTTGAGTCTTGCAGGGTTATTCGAGTTTTAATAAGTTAAGGAAACTTTGCAGAAGTTTATATCCGCGTCCACCTGAGTAGACGAGCTGCTCAAAATATATGGTATATTTTATTCATATAAAAATGGTTGAGTAGACGGAATATAAAATAAGTTTAGTAGACGAGAATTTTAACTACTATGAGTAGACGAGCTTGAGTGCCACGTCAGCAGACGGAGATCTAAGCTATTCACCATTATAGCAAGTCCAAAGACTTGATAGTAGACGAGCAGTTTTTGCCACGTCATTGGACGAGCTAAGAGAGTTTCTCTCTATGAGCGTATAGACGCACTTTTTAAATAGACGAGCTCTTCTTTATTATGAATCCTTCATATGATTAGAAAATCTATCTCGACCACATAGAAGTATTTATTTCAAATGATTGATATTCAATTCAAGTATATGTTGGTCCTTTCTATTTGATTTAACGGTTTTAAATTGCCTTGTTTCTTTAAGAGAGACATAGTACAAATGAGGAAATGCAAAAGCAAAATAGTACAATGGAAAACGTCTTGTACCCTGTCACCTTTAACGCTGGAATAGCTGGAATTTGTACAAGGGAGGCAAGACAGTTTTTCAAGTTGCAATTGCTCAGAGGTGTGCCCGTTTTGTGCAAGGATCACCTTTAGTACATTTGACAATGGCCTCGAGCAAGCTGAGTCACAACGGATATTATGCATTTGATCTCATCCTCAAACGGAAAAATTCAAATACAACCGTTGAAGAATTACAAGAGAAGAGAGGTCACTATAAATAGAAGACCTAAGCATCTGAAGCAACCACTTTTGCACATACAGAAATCTTGCTAGAAAAACTTCTATCATTCTAAGAGCTCAATATTATTTATTCTTTCAAGAGCAAAAGTCTGTAACACCTTAGCTTGAATATTGTCATAATATTCAACGGATCTTAAACTTTCATACCCTCACATATAGTGAGTTAGAAGATCAAAAGAAACCAAATCTCTTTGTTAGAATTAGAGCCTGAAGAGGCTTGGTAAGAAAGGAATACTTGTAGCCTGAAGAGGTGTTGAATACTTGTTGTAATCTATTAGGAAAATAGTGGAGAAAAACCTTCAAGTAGAAGGGACTGGACGTAGCTCTTGGTTGGAAGAGAGTGAACCGGGATAAAACGACTTGCATGAATCTTCTTATCCCTTATCTTATCAGTTTTATTTGGTTATACTAACTGTGGGGATTTGAATTTGATTTTGTTAAGTCCTTAAAGAGGTTTTCTTTGTGTGTGTTCATCTTCCTTTCATTCCTTGTTTGAGAAAACTTTTTGAAAAAGGTTGTTTTCGAAAATTATTAACAAACACAATTCAACCCCCCCCCCCCCCCCCCCCGTGTTTGCCTATGTCAACTTCACAGTTAAGATTAATGAAGCTGATGTTCAAAGACTTAGTTAAAAGCCGATAGGTTGAATCTGTGATTTATCTCATGGATTTGGGAAAGGGTTTCTGACCCTTCTGCCCAAATCAGTACGGCCAAGCTCCACTGAGCACGGTCGTGCTTAACAGGGAGCACGCCCATGCTCCAGTTTGAAATCCAGAAAGGGCGCGCTGCTTAAGCACGCCCGTGCTCAATAGTCAGCATGGTCGTGGTTGACTATTGAGTTCAGCATGCCCGTGCTGAGTAGGAAGCACGCCCGTGCTTCCCTGTGCAGAATAGAATACAAAAAGCTGAACGAGTGTATTTTACCCCAAGTATCCTAATAATAATACAAGAAGACACCAAACAAAGTTAAGAAGAGCTAGATAACTTAAAGATTATAATGTACCTTGGTAGCCAAGTGGTCGAGGTGTTGATAGAGGTGGTGGATAGACGGTTGTCTGTTTGTTTGCATGCATCATGCATGAAGTTATAACACCCTTCTCGAGTGCTACATCGTATGTGACATTTTAAGGCTGAAGAGTATGTTAATTAAAATTAGCTATAAAATAATGGGGTAATTTTTTTCCTTTTCTTAAGTCCTAAATATAATTACTTTGAAAAAGCTAAGAATTGACTTAAATGACTTTAAAAAGGCTAAACGACAGAAATTTGGAAAAGTATCGACGGCAATTATTTCTAAAGCGGCAGTACGTATTTTAATAAGTTTGAGCCTCAAGTGACTCTCTTTTCTGAAAACTAAATTTTTAGTAACCGATGATTTTATGAAACAATTTCCCATTTGAAATGATTTTTTCCAGAATCAAGTTTAACTTGACTGTGTTAAAAGTGAAATGGAACTTAGTAACCGAGACGTCGGGGTACTAAGGTTCTTACTGTGTTATGGACATGGTGTCCTTTTGACTTTGAGGTCCTGTAGACGTGGTGTCTACTGTGTTAAAACATTTGAGATGTTTTTTATTACCACGAACCTAAGACTGGTGCATCGGTCTAGTGGTTTCGTGATTAAGCACTTGGACTTTGAGGTCCTGTGTTATTAATGAAAGTTTTAAAGATGTTTAAAACTATGATTGGTCATAAGCTTTTGAGCTTCGGTAAGGAAAGATTGAACAAAAAGAAAAGTGTCAAGAACAAAGTGTTTTTGCATGCATTTGGCAGACGTGCCCACGGTTTTATGTGTGATTACCTTGCGGAGTCAGGTATTTCATGCTACGATTTTTCTTCATTGTGCCACGGTTGGACAATGAAACCCCATTTACGGTTTTATCGTTGTGCCTTGGGTTTGGACAGTGTGCAATGGGTTTTGGCTGTGTGCCTATGGCTGTATGCCTTTATGCCATGGGATGGCAATTGAGCCTGATCAACTCATCATGTGTTGGGATATCTCATGAGATTAAGTGCGATTTGTAGATGATGTATATGAAGGGTTTATGCATAAGTTTTCAAACGATGATGTTTTGGGTGTGAAACCCATTGATTAACTGTTGCCTTGTTATGAATGCTTATGTTTTTATGAGAATGTATATGTGTATGTTTTCTGTTATGTCTCACATGTAGCTATTGTATTAAATCCATATATTGGTGTCTCACCCTTACAAATATATCAGGTTTATTCTAGACCACGGTAGTACTTTGGTACACCAGTACAGATGAAGCGAAGGAATTCACTAAGTCATTCGAGGACTTAACTTCTAGATGCTTGAAGAAGTATTTGTTCGTGGGAATGTCACGAGGGTATTTCAAATAACTGTCTTGTAGAGTGACCAGCTTAGGAATTTTGGTTGAGTTGTATAATTAAAAATGTATTTAACCGTGAGACTGTAAGTTAGTCTTTGTTATAATTTTCTCTTTTGAAAATGAGACTCTTTGAGAAAACAGTGTATGTCGTGGCAACTTTGTTATGAATGTGTAAAGATATTCAATATGACTTCACTACTTTAATTTGTGTATCATGTTTCTAGAGCTTTCCGTTAAAGAAAATGTTTACACCCGAGTTTTCTGCCTTATAATAAATTAATTTTCCGAAAATAACTAGCAAATAGAATTTTCAATTTATTTCCGCACGTATTATGAAGTAATACCCAAGGGGGGTGTTACAATTGTTGAGGATGTTAATGCCAACAATAATATTAAGACGTTAAAATATGTTAATAACGATAATGAGAATTAAGGGATGCTTTCCAAGTTGTTCATAAGACATGAATGTAGTATATGAGCTAAGGTTATGTTCATTGGGCTTAGTTAAAGACCCTAGGATTGATTAGTGAGTGTTCTAGGGACATTAATAATGAAGCTGTGATTAAAGGATTAATTCCCCATGATGATAAGACATGAATATTAATGAAGAACAGTTAAGATTAATGAAGCTGATGTTCAAAGACTTAGTTAAAAGTCAATAGGTTGAATATGTGATTTATCTCAAGGATTTGGGAAAGGGTTTCTGACCCTTCTGCCCAGATCAGTACGGCCACACTCCACTGAGCATGGTCGTGCTTAACAGGGAGCACGCCCGTGCTCAATAGTCAGCACGCCCCGTGCTTGACTATTGAGTTCGGCACGCCCGTGCTTCCCTGTGCAAAATAGAATACAGAAATCTGAAGAAGTGTATTTTACCCCAAGTATCCTAATAATAATGCAAGAAGACACCAAACAAAGTTAAGACAAGCTAGATAATTTAAAGATTATAATGTACCTTAGTAGCCAAGTGGTCGAGGTGTTGAGGGAGGTGGTGGATAGACGGTTGTCTGTTTGTTTGCTTGCATCATGCATAAAGTTGTAACACCCTTCTCGTGTGCTACATCGTACGTGACATTTTAAGGTTGAAGAGTTGGTTAATTTAAATTGGCTATAAAAGAATGGGATAATTTTTTTCCTTTTCTTAAGTCGTAAATATAATTACTTTGATATAAAGGAGTGGACAATAAAATATTCCATTATCACAATTAAGGTCATGAATTCGAAAATCCTTTACATAATACCCAACCCGACTCATAAACAGAAATCATAGAAATGTATAGACTTAAAATAAAGATAAGGAGACGCAGCTCATAAAATACAAGATACTTGGAGTCGCAGCTCCATAAACGTTAACACTAACTCCCAAACATACCCAGCTGGCCAATACTAAAATAGAAAAGACAATCCTTTCTCGTACATCGTGAGAAGGATAAACCCAAATGACGAGATCTAGTGGAAACTCTATTTGAGTCCACTACCAACGTCGTCACAAAAGACACTACTAGAGTCACTACAAAAGTAACTCTTGGACTAAGCCCTTTCCTCTTCCAAGAGGAAAAACATGGACTACGAACCTATCAACAGTCTGGAAGACGTCCACTAGAAACTCCAACATATCGTCCGCATGCTGGAACCTCAATCTCTACGATGCGTCAGTCAAGGGACATCTTGACGTCTCAATCTTCTCAAAAGAATACAGAGCGCACATAGCCAGCCGACATAGACAACATAAAAATAAAGAGGTGAGATTTCCATTTATCTTACACATAAGGCAGACATGCATTGGTACGACTCACAGGTACATAATACAACAGTAATATAAGCCTTTTATCTCCCATTTTAATTCTGCACTTCAAAACTCCAAGAATATACTATACCAAACTCAACGGTAAGCTCATCAAGCATACCGGACACGGTTTGTCCATCGAGGGATAGGAATAGAGAGAAACTGATTGAAACCGTATAGTCCCATACCTACACAGCCTCAAGGAATATCCGATTCTAACATCGGAGCTAATTTGATATTTTGGAAAGGAATGGTTAGCACAGGTTTCATCTATGCCCACCTTCAGGCGCCATGTGTGGCTATCATGGCACACGAGGCTCAAATCATAATCATAATGTACGTACTATCATAATCACATGTGATCTCAAACTCTATGTGGAACAACGGGTTCTTTACGAAACCTCTACTACTGGGAAGCTTAGCTTCCTAGGCATAACGACCTTTCTGAACATAGTATCAACTATGTAGTTGGGCAAAATTGCCGGAATACGTCCAATTGGTTTATCCATTGGATTACCAAGTGATTCCATCAGAATCCATTTGATGCTAATCTCTGACGACAATATTCTCGAGTACAATTTATCGGCTCTTCACTAATCCGCAATTTTCAAATAGACTTGTCATGTTTGTATAGAGATGTTTTAAGGAACTTGCTTACAAGTCCTAACACATTATGAAATTGGATCGACAGTCCAATCATTTATTTCTTTACGCTTTTCTAATGGAGCCTTTCTCTTGGCTTCCAAGAAATCAAATAACTCTTAGTCCATTAAATCTTATGGAGGTATGGATAATGAATTATCCACACTTTACGACAAATGGTCTAGCTTCACCATAAGTCATAAATCATTAAGTTCATATTTTCACTAAGTCATTTATGACTTAGGTTTTGCTCTTTAATGTAAATACTAGTCTTTGAAGACTAAAATCCTCTTTTATCATAAAACTAAAACCTTTGGTTAAAACCAAACCATTTTTTAAATCAGATTCCATCAAAGTATATAAGTACTAAATTCCTCAAAACAGTTTCTTGAAAAATGTCGAAACTCTTAAAATATCGTTTTACCGCTTTTTACTGTATTTCAACTTAAATTCCATATTTTCACAAATATAATCATTTTTATCAAATCCTTCACTTTCCTAAGTTACCATACTTATGTTAAAGTATTAAAATACTGATTTCAAACTTTGCATCATGGTTTTCTCAAAAATCTTTAAAAACGCTTGACGACGGTTTCGCCGGTTTTTAATGAATTTAGGCCCAAAAGCCATACTGTTGAAATATGGTTCTTCACCTCAAATATATTACTAACCTAGGTTATAATACTCATATTAAGATGTTGAAACACTGATTTTACAGTTTCCTTTCCATGTATACAAAATTCTTAAAAATTTGACCGAACGTCGTTAAGTTTGTAAGTCGCGTAAATCCTTTTTCAACGATTTTAAACTCTAATAGTCCAAAACTCATTTTGGAGTTTTATAATAGTTAAATAGGTATGAAAAACAGTCTCTAACTGTCCAATTACATTTATTTTCGAAAATTGCAGTTTAGTCCCTAAACTTTCATTAATTACAAAAAAGTCTTTATTCACTTAAAACCTTGTAACTTTTTATTTATACCTTCAAATCACACCAAACCAACTTTTCTAGAAATATTTTTCCAATCCTCATAAAAATTCCAGAAATTACATTTCTGCCCCATACTCTACAATATTTGCAAAAAGGTCCTTGTTTACTAAAAAGCTTATATCTTTTTATGTATTAATCCAAATAACATCAAACCAATTTCTATGGTCTTATCTTATCATTCACTTCAACTGTATGACATATTTTCATATTTATAGTTCAGTCCCGAAATTTTCCATAAATTGCATAAAAGTCCCTAAAGACTCATAAATTCATATCTTTTAACATACATATCCAAATCAATCCAAACCAATTTTTATACTTTTATATACTCATTCAATCCTTATTAAAATTATCCAAAAAAATTAAACCCTCATGGAACTCACTGAAACATTTATGACCGAATGGCCTCAAATAATTATATTAGGCATTTTTCTTAACAAATCAAGTAAACAACAATCATGGTTCCAACTTAAGGTCATTGGAACCAAAACAACCATATGACATATCATACCACAACCAAGCATCAAATCAAATCCTCCAAGAGGATCACACAACCATAAACAATAATACATAATCCTAACACTTAGGATTTGAAAAACAACATACAAATATTTTAAACCACATACGTATCTATATTAAAGTAGGATAGAGGTAATCTCCCCCATACCTCTTGTAGATCCCTTAAAACAAGCAAGGATGATGTTGTTCTCCTAAGGATGGCCACGGTTTTGCTTCCAAAATCCTAGAGATCAACACACAAAATTCAAACGGATTATACAACTAAGCTTATACATAACCAAAGATAGGAATCAATGCTTAGATCACTTATCTTAAGCCAAAAGAATGATGATCAAGAGATTGATGTTCTTGACCAAGAAATGCTCATTTTTGTAGAAGGTTCAAAAGGAAAATTTGTGTGAGATAGAATAGGCTTCGAATGTCTAGGAGGGCATGGATATGCTATTGATTTTTCAAGAAAGCACTTGGTTGATAATTATTTTGAAATGGCCGAATTACACATAGAGGGAAAGGAATGGATTTTTGACTCCAAATGGATTTTCTTGTGAGATGAAAGAGTCTTAGAAGGATGAGAGGGTCATGGATCTATGGTTGATTCATAAAACAAGCTCTTGGATGATGAAGAAGTGATGTTGGCTTAATTCTTGAAGAAAGAAAGGAAAGAACGGATTTTACTTCATGAACAAGGATAATGAGAGGATGATGAATATGGTCTTGGTTTTTCAATAGAGTAATTGGAAGGTGAGAACATGGTGTGGTCGAAATAATGGAGAAAGGAAAGGAAAGGATGAAACTTGGTTGTCTTACAAATGGTGTTTAGGAGAGAAAATGAAAGAATGCATAAGTTAAGTGGAGTTAATGAAAAAATGAAGTGAAGATGTATGTGAAGGTGGAGTAGGCCGTGTGGTTCATGGAGAGAGGAGAAGTCATCTTGAAATTGCCTTCTTAGCCTTAAATGCAACCATGGTGGAATTTAATCAAAGTTTGGTTAGGTTATGTTAACAAATACTATATTATAATCTAGCTAAGCTTAGGCATCATTATGCTATGAAAATTATGTGTGGTGGAGGTACTCTTAGGGTGATGTGACTGAGTTATGCACCACATGTGAGGAAGAAGATATTTTGTGGCAAATCATGGTTGGCTAACCTTAGTTGAAGTTAACTAGACATAGGTTAAGTTTAGAAAATAACTTAAAATATTTAAATGTCTTCATAACCATCATGATCATCTAGAATGAAGAGAAATAACGGCTATTCAAGAGGCTTGGTCAAAATTATACATGATAGAAGGATAAAATTGTCAAAACCCTTGTTGGACATCAAATGAATTCATAAAATGATCAAAGGATAATTTGTGTAGAGAATGTGAAGAAATGAAAATGAAGTGTTTGATAGAAGTAGAGAGGATGGCAGCCTTGTAATCTTGCCAAAGAGGAGAAGAAATTACCCTATTAACCTTGAATGAACTATGGTTGGAGTTAACTAAGCATAGGTTAGGTTAATGAGAAAATATCTAGATATTATGAAAAGTTGTCATAACGAGCATTTATGAGCATTGATGAGGGAGGTGAGTCACTACCATGACTCACCATGGTGACTCATCCCCTATGAGTCATCATGGATGACTCGCCGTTCTGTCTTCCGGTGTATCTCTGCGCATCCGTGTCCGATTCCGTTGTTTACCCGATTAGGGTTTTTGAGAGAAAAATGATGAAATGAAAGCAAAATGAAATGAATTTGGTTTAGTGGAGGGGCTGCACGAAATTAGAGAGGAATTTGGGGTCTAAAAATATCTTGGGACACATTGGGAATTAGTTAGGAACTTATGGGTATTATGGACTTTTCCACGTATAGATATTTTGTAAAATATCTAAAGTCATAATGACAAGTGGTGAGTCACTAGATGACTCACTAGGGTGAGTTGTCAAAGTTGAGTCATCACTACTATCCTCTGACACACCTTTGCATATTCGTTTCCAGCTCCATCGATTTACCCGACTAGGGTTTTCGAACTTTTTTGGCTAAAATTTCACCTGATAAAATAGAATATTTTATTTTTGGGTAGAAATTCTTGAAATATTATTGTCCCCAACAAGTGGCAACATTTTTTAAATTCTTCGTTTTCGGGCCGGATTTAGGGTTTTCTGCCGGTATAAAAGTATACTGTCAGTAAAAACGCAAACCGGTTTCCGTCTGAGTTTTAAACCCAAAATTTAATCGTAACTTCCTTCAATATAGAAGGTCTCAACTATGATTTTGTTTTCTTCAAAATCATTTTCTAGATCCCCGATAATAATATAAAATATAATTACCGCTTCGAGTAGTTTAGTTTATGTTTAGTTTAGTTGTTATCCGAGTTGTTTATCAGATTGGTTATACCAGCTCTGTAATGTGACATTAGGGCTGGGTTTCGTTTATGCTTTCAGTTATGTTATGTTTTCTCTTTATAAACATGTTTTGTATTTCTGCATTTTGAAAAGCTATGTTACAATGCGGCAGCCTCTGCCCGATTTTTATTATTATGATATAATACACATGTGTTCTTTCCCTTTTATATTTGTGTTATCGCTTTTGAATACATGCGGGGTAGAGGGTGTCACAAATATTAAATGCCTTTTTCTCTTTTTCTATTATTATTATTGGTTTCTTTTTAAAATTGAAAAGAGACAAAATTTGTGAGAACAAAAACTTGACTACTTTTTTGCAAAGAAGTTCCATGAAATGGTGAGATATACACCTAATAGATGTTATTTGACGGCAGCACAAGATTCGTGATACATGGGAAGTCATTGTTGGCGGTGGGCCAACATCCTACCTTGGCGAGCCCCGGGTGGGGCCGCGGTCAAGTGTGGCGAGGCCGGGTAGGCCGTTGTCAGATCGAAACATGGCGCTGACTGCTACTAGGCTTAAGGAAATAAAGTTGCGCCCTGACTAACAGCTATAGCTTTTAGCCTAGTGGTAAGCGCTTGATCCTACACTTGGTATCAAAGCAGGTCATGGGTTCGATTCTCATGTAATGCACTGCTGGCGCTGGGAGGGGGATTACTGGTAGTAGGCCTATATCCTGCCTTGGCAAGGCCCAAGTGCGGTCGGAGTCAGATCGAGGTCGATTCCCGGTAAGACGCGGCATGTGCTGGGAGGGGGATTGTTGGCGGTGGGCCAGCATCCTGCCTTGGCGAGGCCCGAGTGGGGCCGCAGTTAGGTGTGGCGAGGCCGGGTAGGAGCCGCAGTCAGATCGAAACATGGCGCTGACTGCTACTAGGATTAAGGAAATAAAGTTGCGCCCTGACTAACAGCTATAGCTTTTAGCCTAGTGGTAAGCGCTTGATCCTACACTTGGTATCAGAGCAGGTCATGGGTTCGATTCTCATGTAATGCACTGTTGGCGCTGGGAGGGGGATTATTGGTAGTAGGCCAATATCCTGCCTTGGCATGGCCCAAGTACGGTCAGAGTTAGATCAAGGTCGATTCCCGGTAAGGCGCGGCAAGAGCTGGGAGGGGGATTGTTGGCGGTGGGCCAGCATCTTACCTTGGCGAGGCCCGGTTGGGGCCGCAGTCAGGTGTGGCGAGGCCGGGTAGACCGTAGTCAGATCGAAACATGGCACTGATTGCTACTAGGCTTAAGGAAATAAAGTTGTGCCCTGACTAACAGCTATAGCTTTTAGCCTGGTGGTAAGCGCTTGATCCTACAGTCAAATGTAAGAAGTGTAGTGAGACATGACCTTTTGAGAAGTGTGATAAAATATTGAAGTTGATTTTTGTTTCAGAGTGAACAAGGAAATCAAGATATTGGAGAATCCCAGACACAACCAAAAGACAGGTGATTTTTTTTTTTTTTTACATACTGATTGAAGATTTTGATGCACACTTCATTTTGGTGCATGCATTAAATGTAGAGACTTATTTGGGTCACAAGCTAAATTTTAGGGAGTAATTTGAGTTAATAGAGCTAAGTGGATGGAGGTGCTAACTTGTCCTACATTTGTAAATTTTTTGGACTATTTAGTTAATTTTTTTTTTAGAACAAAAAATGAGTCCTCAAGAAATTTCCGGGACAAGTTTAAGCCTTTTAGTCCATTTTTAATTTTTAATTTTTAATTTTAAAATTCTGGATTTCTTTCCCTCCTTGCTTTTATATTCAAGCGCCAAGTTTCACTTCCTTTTTCTAGACTAAACTCGTGGCCCATCAGTCTCTCCCCTCATTCTGATTTTTCGTTGTCTCTCTGCATCTCTAACTCAAAAGTCTCTCTTCCTTCTCTCTTAGAACCGGCGCCGTCCACCACCACCCACGGTACTTTCCGGTCGCCTCTGACGAAACGGGGTCCAGATCCAGACTCATCTCGACGTCCTCCACGTTTTCCACCGAGTAGATTTTGCAACCGTCGTTGGTGAGTTTTCCGACCACCTTATTGGTCCTTTTCCTTTTTGTTCGGTTCATTCTGTTCCCCTCGGAGCCTAACCCATGGGTTGCCCCTAGCCCACATGGCCCTTTTTATATTGTGGCCTTTTGGCCCTAGCCCATGTGGGTTAGGGTTATATGGGCTAGGGCTGGCCCTGGTTGCGTACGAAGCTCGCTCTCCTTGTGCCTTTTCTGTTTTGTTTTATCTTTTTCTGTTTTGGCTATGGGTGCTGTTGAATGTTGTTCAGATTAGCCTTTCTGCACTAAACCTTCTATTCTTTTATATGGTTCAATATTTGTTTTTCAAAGGCAAAAGCGTAATCATTATTATTTTTTTTTTTTATTGTCACAGGAGAATGGAGAATCCGCGAAATTTATCATTTTCTGACATGTTAGAAAAGTACAAGTATGTGAGGAAGGAAATTGAAAATCAAACTGAAATTAGTAATGCTAATTCTAAAACGGTAAGTCCTAAGGTGAGATATGTATCACCATACTTTCCTCATAAAAGGGACAAATATACTATTGTGTTACCGAGGAAGAAGCAAATTGAGAATCAAACCAAAACCACTGCCATTATAAAGAAAAGGAAATGTCTTTCAAAATATGAATTGTTCATGGATGCCTATAAAAGAAAAACAGTCGATAATACATGGAAGCCTCCGGAGTCACCGTATGGACTTCTTCAAGAGAAACATGCTCATGACCCATGGAGGGTACTTGTTATATGCAAGTTTTTGAACGTGACATCTGGTCGGCAGGTATATTCATGTATCCGCCTACTAATTTAATAGCATTTGGAGGTTCTGATTCTTTACATAATTTAATTTCCAGTTTAACCCCTATATATTCTATACCAATGTTTTCCTATATATGCCTTGACCTTCAATATACTGTGTTATTGTATCTTTTCATTTGAAAGATTACTGTTCGTAAAAACAAGACAAGTATGTTTCTCATTTTCATGATCAACAGTTGTAGCTGTTACAGAGGAGCAGTGCCCTTCATCTGTTGCTGTATAATAAAACTGTTTTTTGGCTTCCTAAACTGTTTATTTTGTGGGTTACAATGTTATTTCTTGTGAAAGCAATACTGTATTGTTGTCTTTCAAACAAGTGCCCAACGGTGAATAATTTATTCTCTTTGGGTCTTAGATAGAGAATTATGATTAATGTTGTGCAAAGATGCAGAGTTTTTGCTTGAATTGCTTCTAATAAAACCTTGTGAGTGACTTAATTTACATGTGATGTTTTTTTCCAAATTATTCCAC
Organism: Echinosophora koreensis; assembly: GCA_035048595.1. NCBI lineage: Eukaryota > Viridiplantae > Streptophyta > Magnoliopsida > Fabales > Fabaceae > Echinosophora > Echinosophora koreensis. The sequence continues at coordinate 2,044,133 of JAPCYP010000073.1, read as the reverse complement.
AGTTGTCAGTAATGGTGATGTCACTAAAATTTATCATTAGTTCTCTCTGTGTGTGTGTGTGTGGGGCGGGCGAGTGTCAGTGATATTTTTGATTTGCATTGGTTTTGGATATTAGACCAATTGCAAGAAAGAACTGTTACAAATGTATGTATGCATGAGGTAGTATTGTAGATAAATGAAATTTATTTCATGCCTGGTTTGTTTCAAAGTTCGCAAATATTTTGTTTTTAATAATCTGAGTTTAGCTCTTAAAGACTCTGCTTAGTCCATGGTTTACTGCAACATGTGCACTTTCTTGTCAACCTCGACCAATAATTCTTGACTTATTAATTGTCCTCATAATCTTGCTTACTATAAGCCCTCCACACTACAACCACAGTTATATGCTTTGCAAGTTGCACATGATAATCAATACTTAATAAACCATTCTTAGCTGATTAACATTTTAGTTGTAGTTCTTCTGTTCTTTCTTACATAAATTAATATTTTTGATGACTTTTGGATCTGACTGATTTAACATTTAATTCCACGTTGTCAGCTATCTTATAATTTGGTACACTTATCATAAGTGAAACAAAAATGTTGGTGTATTGGTAATACGTTCTTCTATGCCATACAGTTTTGCAAACCTTGGCTCCTATTCTCTTTGCTATTTTTTTTTTTCGTGGAATGATGCCATGCTAGCTTGAATACTTAGATGGTCATGGAACTGAATGAAATTATCTTATAAATGCCACCTTGATATGTGCCATTAGAAATTAAAACATTGTAGGGTATTATTTATGGAGTATAGAGGGCTACAAATACCGCTCTTTTCACAACTCGAGGATCTTTTGCTTGATTATTGACAATAAAGAATTTTCAAAATTATTGGGAAGACATTTGGTGGGTGTTTCATTTAAACTTATAGATGATTTGCCTTCACTTTTTAATCTCTCTACTATTGACAATTTGCCCATTGAATTCCAATTTCTTGTGGTTTTACTTGAGTATGCTTCTCTGTTAACCAACTACATAGTTTGACCTTTGTTTCTTCCGTTGTTTTGTTTTGAAAATCTTTATTTCAACTCTTATTCATGCTTTTAACAGTGGGAGCTTCCTCCTTGACAAATTCATTTGAAATTCAAAGCTCACTCTATTGTCAAGTCTTTTATCTGGATATCCTTACTTAACATGATTCATGCAACTGACTTTCTACAAATTCATAGACCTTGTATCACTCTTTCCACCGATTTATGTGTTATGTGCAAGTCTAGCTCAGAGACAGTGGGCCACTTACTATTGCACAAATGCACTGTAAGCTGGCTACTTTACTTTGGAACAACATTGTCAGGATTATTGGAGAGCACTTGGTTTGTCTCATTGCTCTAGAGAATTTATGTCCTTGATTTGATGTAAATTTTTTGTGAAAACGACGACGAATAATCTATGGCAGTTTATAGTTTATGCAGTCTTGGTATGTGTGGTTGGAGAGGAACACTCAAATCTTTAACAATGTTCCTTTGCTGAAAGTTTGATATGTGAGTTATGTTTTTGGCAGTTTATAGACCTTCTCTGTTTTATGCTGAAAAGCTCTGGTGCCCATGCATGTTTGGTTTTCCATAGCGATCGTGAACCCTTGCTGCATAGTGTTGTGAATAAAATGGCCATAGTCCAAGTTGTAAAAGTTGACTTGGTTTGATCAGTTGTAGCCACTGGACACGTGCTAGGTGATCCTAATGGTGAGGTAAACAGAGTAGAATATGGGGAGAAAGGAGGAAGTGTATAGGGTGTGTGATGTGATTAGTTTTCCCTCTTCTCTAGAGTCTTCTTTCCTTCTATGGAATCATGAATATCTACCTCTATCTTGTAATTCGTACTTGTCACTCTTTGGTGAAGGTATGGTGAATATTGACTTGTTTACTCAGTTCATATAAGGGTTTTAGTTTCCTTAAGTAATTTTAATGCATTATCTTATTATTGTTAGCCATCCTTGTAGTTGCCATTACACAAACTATGTTTTACTCTGTTTCTCTTGCCATTTTTGTTGTATTTAGTATTTTTTTGATTTGGGATTTTCTTTCTCGATGAAATTTCTTTTGTCCAAAAACAAAAACCAAAAAGAGAAAAAAAATCCCTTCTGGGTTTTTTATACTTGGTTCTACATCATCTGTATAAATATTTAATTATCATTTGATAAGACGTGTCTTTTTGGCTCTTTAACCAGTTGCCCATGCAATTATGGTCTAGTGGTAATGGTTAGGTATATAGCTCACCCCAAAAAGGCGACTCAATGATTCTAGCTCGTGACATTTAGGTGAAGTTTGTCTGGGGTGTTGGCCCAGTTCTTGTGTTTGTACATTACATAATTTTAAGGCATGGATTCAAAGAATGAAATTTTGAATAATGCTTCTATTCATGATTTGATATTTTCCAAGTTTTCAGCTTTATAATATTAACCAAGTCTATAGGGTCTGATTGTTTTGGTTATTAAATTTGTATATTTAAGTCCGTTACTTTATTAAATTAGTATATATATTTATTAAATTTGTGTATGCCTTCAATAATTTCAATGACCAGGGTGCATGGTTTTAGAATAAGTTAAATTCAGGAATTAGGACACCTAGTTGATCCAAGTCCCACGATCTCCCATGCCACCTTTTTCTTTAAGGTGAATATGGGGTCGTTCGTGATCATTGGCAAATTGAATCTCTGCTTTTGTTAAAACATCCTCTTCTGCATTTGAGGCTTTCATTTAATTAAGACGGTCTAAAAATTGAAGTGAATTTATTTTTTAATGATATGGATGTGGATGTAAATACATTTTTGAGATGTTATTATTTTGTAAAATGCAGGTAAAAAATGTTGTATCATCCTTCTTCAGTTTATGTCCAAATGCAAAATCTTGCACTGAAGTTGCGGCAGAAGAAATAGAAAAAGTAATAAGGAGTCTTGGTTGTCAAAACAAACGATCAATACAGCTGAAGCGCTTATCTGAAGAATACTTGGATCAAAGGTGGACACATGTGACCCAACTGCATGGGGTTGGGAAGTATGTCATATATTTCGCTATTTTGTGTGCGCATTGTGCATTGCTTTCTTTTATTTTCTATCTTTTTTCCCCATTTGTTGATTTCAAATTTCTCTCAATTAGGTATGCAGCAGATGCATATGCTATATTCTGCACAGGAAAGTGGGAACACGTGGAACCCGAGGATAAATTTTTAACTAAATATTGGTTTTGGCTTTGCCAAAGGTACTGAGAAGGAAGATTGCAAAGTGGAAGACTTAGATTAATGTGTGAAGGCGATGCTTTATAACATATCTATTTAGTTCAATGATCAACTCGGGCATTAGTTTATTGTTTGCAATTGTTGAATCGCTGAAAACAGACATACCATAGATGTCTTGTTATAGTTTGTAATTCCGCACGCTATATTTGCAAGAGGTTATTTTGATTTAGTAATGCAGTTTGTGCTAAGGTTTTGCCAAACGTGCAGTAAATTGCTAAGACTAGTTTGGCATTTAGAACGTTTTGATAACGAGGTGTTTAATTAATATGAGAATTGTAATGGAAGAACCAGTAAGGAGACAAATTCGTGTAACATTTGTAATTATATATTTGATTAAGTTTTAACAATTGACAAGCTCTAACTATAAGCATTTAGGATAGAAGAAATATTTAAATAGCATGCAGGTATATTAAGCATTGATTCAAGATCACATAAATTTGAAGTATCGAGATTTCATGCATAGGACCAAGAACAAAGAAAGGGTAATCTTTAGGTCTTAGATACCTATGTAAGAACATGGTTTGGCTCAAGTGATTAATGATGATTAGCAGAAATTTGTATTTTAACACTTATATTAATAGTGTAAGAAGTATTTGATTTCAATTATCTTGTGGTTTAGTTTACTAATGCATTATCAATCACACTTATCATAGGTACAATACGGTGACACAAAACACAAGGTGAGAGATTTAAGATGCAAAATTTCTTAGATTGAAATGAGAAATTTTGTCATTACAGGTAAATTTATTTTTCCTGAACAATGTAACATCGTATCTTTCATGAATAAAAATTAGATATCTTAATTAGGTGGGAATGAGGGTTAGATAAATCAAAACTGTTTAAGAATCCGAACGTATGTGGAAGTTTAGAACAAAATTCAAGCACCTCAAAATTTTCAATAGGCAAGCACCTCAAGCAAGTACGTCAAAAACCCTTATTGAAAGCACCTTAATTTAATTTCTTAATTAAGGTGGTTTATCATTAACAAAATTAAAAGATAATTAGCCATAGATATAGATCTTAGTTATAACTAATTAATTATGATTAATTTACTCAAGTTTTATGGATTATTATTTATTAATCTTTGTTAATTAATTATACTCTAGTTACAACTTTTAACCTAGTTAAATTAACTAAATGATTTTTGTATCATATATATATATATATCTATATTCACGACACTTCTAGATGATTAGAGAACATTTGCCAAGATCATTATAAATTACTTTCATGGACATTAAAGTTCCACGTTTCATTCATGATAATCTTGATATTATTATTATTTTTTTATTAATTTCTTTTCTTTCTTTATCCTTAAGGCGTCAAGGAAGTGCTAATTTTCATAGGGAATTAGTTCAAGGAAATAAAAACATAGATAGAGATAGAGGAGAGGAGGTGATAGAGAGAGAAACTTCCGGAGGAGATTTCGATCAATCCGTTCGTCCTATTGAAAAACCGATTATACCGTTGTGATCCTTGCGACTTCTACTTCATCATCCTACCTTTCTTTTCTTGGTAAGTCTATGTTTTTATGTCGAAATATTGTCCGTGATAGTATTGAAGTTATCTCTCAATCCGTTTATCGGTTTTCAATTCCGTCTTCAGATTTGAGCTACACGTAACGTGTACTTCGTGAATATGTGTTCAGGTGAATTTTTGGAGCCCCAGAGGTAGGAGAACCTCACGAGGCAGATTTGGGGAGATTGGAGTGGGCTCGTTTCGTTGCTCTAAAGCTAGCCTACGACACCTCAGGTGGGGGAAAGTAACCATCTAGCGTCGGAAATGGCTAAGTAACATTTTATTCAATATTGGCGTAGGGCGACCTAAACCCTACTAGTGGGTGAATAATAGACAATATCAATATCACATTGGGGACTATTTAGTGGTACCGATGATGATATAGAGATTGTAGATTTATCGCCGTTAGGTTAATTTTGTGATATCTGAGGTTGTCTGGTTTTATTATGTGTGAATAGTTTGCTGTGTGCTGTTTGGATTAACATGTTAAATTATCGTTATTATATTTATTAGAATATGTTAGTATTATTTTATTATATTTATTAGAATATGTTTGAATATGTTAGTATTATTTTATTATTATTATTATTGTGATTATTATTTATTTTGATTATGGTTGATAACATGTTCTGATTGATAATATGATTTATCTGGAATAATATGCTTAGTGACATCTAGGTGATGATATCTGATATTTTTGAGTGATGCATGTTGGGGAGTGTATGATATATGATGTAGAAGTGCCTAACCTAATTAATTAATATTTTTTATGATGAGATTGATGAGGTGATATATGCTATAAGATAGTGATGAGAGGTCAAGGCACTAGGATATGATTCAATATATGCCGGTAAGATCCATATAGATGCATGTTGTTGATCACAGCCGTGTGTTTGGAACACACGAGGTCAGAAGTCCTCGCGGGACCGTCCCAACTTAGATTTAGGTTGTGCAGCTATAGTCTCATTGCTTTGCATGAGCACCCTCGAGAGAGAACCAGGGTGTGCACCGACGTGTATTGTGCAGCTATAGTCTCATTGCTTTGCATGAGCATTCTCACCGCGGATGAGAATGTGCACCGGTGTTTGGGGACGCGTCGCTTGGACGACTGACTAACATCCCTGAGCGGGTAAGGGATGTGTGACAGGATTGGTGGTGGCCACGTCAGCATAAGTTGCATGAGTGCGACGAGTAGAGGATGATAATATATCTCGAGGATGATTGTATATATTTATTATATATATATTTATCTGTGATGCATGTCTATGTGCCTTTATTGTTTATATGTTACGTATCATTTTCCTTATATGATGATAGATAGTTTCTTATCCCCTATTTCTTTTATATGTATGTTTCTTTTACGTGCTCGTTTTGAGAAGACACTACAGATGAGCCGGCCACAGAGGAGCTTGATGGGGATGCTAGAGGACGAGCAGTGACCTCCAGCCGTTGAGTTTAGGGTCGATGGCCAGTGCGTCTTTTGTGACGTTTTAGTTTCCGCTGCTTATACTATTTTGTATCAGTATGTATCTATTGGGACCCTACTGATGGAGTACCCTCTTTAGTTTATCAGCATAGTATATTTGTATTCATATTTATATGTGTGTGATGTGATGTTTAAATTTTGTTCTTACCTTTAAGTTTTTAATAATTACGATTTTATATATATGTCCAACGCTAATATTACAATTAAGTTTTAGATAAATTAGGTTTTTAATTAATGGGACATCGGGGTGTCTCATTTGGTGGTATTAGAGCAGTTTGATTCTATTCAGACTGTGAGGTTAAGGTGTACTGGCCATTTTAGTTGAATCCATATCGGATAACGACTATGCTTAGAAGGTGGGTAGTGAGTCCGAATGCGACATTTCTATGACATATAGTATTTATATTCCAGTTTTAAATTATATGTCATATTGATGTTGGCTAATGATTTCTTTTAATAGGATCATGGCTCGAGGCAGAGGACGTAGAGGACGAGAGAGTAGTAGGACCCTAGAGAGAGTAGTGGGTGAGACTTCTCAGCCTGAGGTAGGAGCTGGAGGTGGAGGAGAGTCATTTGAGACTCTCCAGACTATTCGGGACTTAGCATCCGTACTGTTGCAGCAGGCGCAACAGAATGCTCAGAGGATGCAGAGAGAGGCAGAGTTATAGGAGCAGCAGGAGAGGAGGAGGGCTGCTGAGGCAGAGGATGCAGGATTGGCTACCTTTCTAAAAGGGAAGCCACCCCAGTTCAGAGGGGATTATGATCCAGAGCGAGCCGAGTGGTGGATACAGGAGTTGGAGAAAATCTTTGACACCATGAGATGCAGAGATGACAGGAAGGTGACTTTTGCTGCCTTCATGCTGACGGGAGGAGCAGAGTCATGGTGGAGAGGCAAGAGAAGGTTGCTTGAGGCAGAGGGCAGGCAGATTAGCTGGGAGCTGTTTAGAGACTGTTTCTTTGAGAAATACTTCCCGCGGTTGGTCAGACGCGAGAAGGAGAGGGAGTTCGTGAGTCTCCAACAGGGGAACATGTCTGTGGGTGACTATGCAGCCAGATTTGAGGCCTTGATACAGTATTCTGAGTTTTATCATAGGTTTCCGGATGAGGATTGGATGTGTCGGAGGTTCGAGGATGGTTTGAGACATGAGCTGCAGAGAGCCATAGTGCCGCTTGATATTCAGAGCTTCCCAGATCTGGTTGAGAGATGTAGTGCCATAGAGGGCATAGATCAGAGGCAGGCTGCTGATCACAGACAGCAGATAAGTGGAGGCCCTATCAGATCAGGTTTCCAGAGGAGAGCAGGCAGTAGCTCACAGGGGAGACGTGGACCCTATACTAGACCCGTGCAGAGTGTTCAGTCATCTGCATCAGCACCAGCTTCTACAGCACCTGTTAGTGGAGCGGGTCAGCAGCAGAGAGGCCCAGTTTGTTTTAGATGTGGAGGTCCGCATTATATTAGAGATTGCACAGAGAGGCCTAGTTGTTTCCACTATGGAAAACCAGGTCACATGGCTCGGGATTGTAGACAGAGAGGGATGCAGCAGCAGTCAACTGCTGGTAGAGGAGCTGCAGGTTACAGAGGTGGAGCTGGGAGAGAAACCCCAGTAGCAGGACAGTCGATGGCCAGACCTCAGGCCACAGGACGAGTGTTTACCGTGAGGGGAGCTGAATCCTCTCAATCTGCAGATCTTATCCAGGGTATGTGCTTGATATCTGGTAGACTCTCGTCTGTGTTGTTTGACTCAGGTGCTACACATTCATTTATTTCGCATGAGTGTGTGGATCATTTATATTTACCAGTTTCTCAGTTACCTTATACCCTTACTGTATCTACTCCAACCAAGGATTCCTTGACTACCATGTATGTTTGCTTACAGTGTCCTATAGTTGTTGAGAATAGGACATTCCTTGTGGACCTTGTCTGTTTACCTATGCAGCAGATAGATGTTATCCTTGGCATGGATTGGCTTTCGGCTAACCATGTAGTGTTAGATTGTTCCAGTAAGACCTTGTCATTTCTAGAGCCTTCTAGCATAGTATCTGCCAATGAAGGAGTATCTATGAGGAGTGATGATTCTCGATTGTACGTGATGCTTTTCTCAGCGGAATCTAAGGAGACTCCGAGTATAGATTCTATGCCTATCGTGAGAGAATTTCCTGAGGTTTTCCCTCCCGATGTTCCAGGTTTGCCCCCAGAGAGGGAAGTGGAGTTCACCATAGATCTCATACCAGGGACAGGACCTATATCTATAGCACCCTATCGGATGTCACCCGTAGAGTTAGTCGAGTTAAAGAAACAATTGGAGGATATGTTGAAAAAAGAATTTATCAGGCCCAGTGTTTCACCGTGGGGAGCTCCAGTGTTGTTTGTTAAGAAGAAGGATGGAAGTGCTAGATTGCGCACAGATTACAGGCAGTTGAATAAAATGACGATCAAGAATAAGTATCGGTTGCCTAGGATAGATGATCTGATAGATCAATTAAAGGGAGCTTCGATATTTTCCAAGATTGATCTGAGGTCCGGGTATCACCAGATTAGAGTAAAGAAGCAGGATATACCCAAGACAGCTTTCAGGACGAGGTACGGACACTATGAATATTTAGTTATGCCTTTTGGTGTGACTAATGCTCCAGCAGTGTTTATGGATTATATGAACAGGATCTTTAGACCGTTCCTCGATAAGTTTGTTGTGGTGTTTATAGATGATATCCTTATTTATTCCCGTACATGGGAAGAGCATGAGGGACATTTAAGAACAGTGTTACATGTGACACCCTCATCTCGGGTCATCACATGATTACCCGTTGCGGAAAATAAAATCATAAATTCGCTGGTTGCTTTCGGAAAATAATGTTTTCTCAATGTTTGTCTTAAACAAAATGTGGTGATAAAATTTTTTCTTGTCAACATCGTCACAACAACGCTCACATGATCACACTTAGATATATCAAAATATATATATAAGTCATACAACTAGATTGCATCATATGTTTCACACTTAAACATTAGTTTAGGGACCAAAGTGCAATTAAGAATAAGTTTAAGGACCAAAAATGCAATTATTAGAAATTGCTAACACAACCCTAAGCCACATCAAACCACTCACATGGAAGACTTAGTCCTAGGAGAATTTAGGATTTATCCACTTATTGAGTCCCGAATATCCCGTTGTTAGCTCCGTCGTTCGCCCGATCGAGTATTACGCCCGTAAAACTTAAATTATTTCACTGTAAATGAAATAATTCGAAAAACACACAATCATAGGAAATAAAATAAAAACCTTAAGTTTTTTGTTCATGAATTAAAATTAGGTGTTCTGATCAGTATAAATATACTGTCAGTGAAATTCGCGGGCTGGGATTCGCCTGACTTTCACACCTAAATTTTAATCGTAGCTTCCTACGTTCAAGTAGGATTGAGTGATGAACTCCGTTTATTTAAAATAATTTTCTAACACTCATATAAATATATAAACATAATCGTCCGTATTTCGATTATTTTGAAACAGTGAAAAATCGGGGTGGTACATTACAGGTGTTGAAGGATAGACAATTGTATGCCAAGCTTTCTAAGTGCGAGTTTTGGTTAGAGGAGGTTCAGTTCCTAGGTCATGTGATTAACAAAGAAGGAATAGCAGTAGATCCTGCTAAAGTTGAAGCAGTGCTTAGGTGGGAACGACCTAAGTCAGTTAGTGAAGTAAGGAGTTTCTTGGGATTGGCTGGATATTATCGGAGGTTTATTGAGGGGTTTTCGAAAATTGCATTGCCTATGACGCAGTTAACGAGAATAGGTACAGCGTTTGTTTGGACGGAGGAATGTGAGGAGAGTTTTCAGAAGTTGAAGGAAAAGTTAACCACATCACCTGTTCTGACTTTGCCAGATCCATTAGGACAGTTTGATGTATATTGTGATGTGTCATGCCAAGGATTGGGTTGTGTCTTGATGCAAGAGGGAAGAGTTGTGGCTTATGCTTCCCGACAGTTGAGTGTTCATGAGAGGAATTATCCGACCCATGATCTAGAGTTGGCAGCTATAGTGTTCGCATTAAAGATATGGCGACACTACCTATATGGAGCTAGGTTTAACGTGTACAGTGACCATAAGAGTTTAAAGTATCTGTTTGATCAGAAGGAGCTAAATATGAGACAACGTAGATGGATGGAGTTTATTAAGGATTATGAGTTTGATCTTCAATACCATCCTGGGAAGGCGAATGTTGTAGCGGATGCTCTGAGTAGGAAATCTTTACATGTGTCGGCGATGATGGTAAAGGAAATGGAATTGATTGAACAGTTTAGAGATATGAATCTAGGGATGAAGTTGTGTGAGGATAGACTATGCTTAGGTATGATCACAATTAATAGTGAGTTTCTGAGGGATCTTAAGGATAAACAGGTTCAGGATCAATACCTGCAAGAGGTGAGTAGAGGCATAGATGAGGGTAAGATTTTAGAGTTTAGTAGAGGGCCAGATGGTGTGTTGAGATTTAGGGATAGGATATGTGTGCCAGAGGACTTAGAGTTTAGGAAAATGATTTTGGACGAGGCGCATAAGAGTAAGTTGAGTTTTCATCCCGGAGCCACCAAGATGTATCAGGATTTAAAGAAAATGTTTTGGTGGCCGAGAATGAAGAAGGAAGTGGCAGAGTATGTTTTATCTTGTTTGGTTTGTCAGAGAGCTAAGATAGAACATCAAAAGCCTGCTGGTTTGCTACAGTCCTTAGATATCCCAGAATGGAAGTGGGATAGTATAGCTATGGATTTTGTGGTTGGATTACCACGAACTCCTAAGAAGCATGATGCGATTTGGGTTATCATCGATAGGTTGACGAAATGTGCTCACTTCTTACCTATTGGTGAGAGTTATAGCTTAGAGAAGTTGACCCAGATCTACATCAAGGAAGTTGTTAGGCTACATGGTGTACCGTCGAGCATTGTTTCCGACCGAGATCCTAGATTCACATATAGATTTTGGAGACAGTTGCACAGTGCTTTGGGGACGAAGTTGAGGATGAGTTCTGCTTATCATTCTCAGACGGATGGACAGTCTGAGAGGACAATTCAGTCATTGGAGGATCTTTTGAGAGCGTGTGTTTTAGAGCACATTGGCAGTTGGGATGAGTTTTTGCCGTTGATTGAGTTTACATATAACAACAGTTTCCATAGCAGTATCGGGATGGCACCGTATGAGGCTTTGTATGGAAGGAAATGTAGGACTCCATTGTGTTGGTATGAGACCGGTGAAAGCCAGATATTGGGCCCTGATGTGGTACAGCAAACGACGGAACAGGTTAGAAAGATCAGGGAAAAGATGAAGGAAGCGCAGGATAGGCAAAGGAGCTACAGTAACAAGAGGAGGAGACCCTTGGAATTCCAGGAAGGTGATCACGTGTTTTTGAGAGTCACTCCGAAGACTGGAATTGGCTGAGCTATCAAGTCTAGAAAGCTTACTCCTAGATTCATTGGACCTTTCCAGATTCTTCGGCGGATTGGTCCAGTAGCCTACCATATTGCCTTACCGCCTAACCTTTCTAATCTTCATGATGTCTTTCACGTATCCCAGTTGAGAAAATATTATCCTGATCCTTCTCATGTACTTGAGCCTGAGTCAGTCCAACTTCGAGAGAATCTAGAATATGAGGCTTTACCGGTTAGGATCGCAGATAGAATGATTAAGGAACTTCGCGGTAGACAGATTCCTTTGGTCAAGGTCATTTGGGATGAGACTACAGGAGATGCTACTTGGGAGCGTGAGGCAGATATGCAGCAACAGTATCCACATCTTTTCTGAGGTACGTAAATTCCGAGGACGGAATTTCTTTAAGGGGGGTAGTAATGTAACATCGTATCTTTCATGAATAAAAATTAGATATCTTAATTAGGTGGGAATGAGGGTTAGATAAATCAAAACTGTTTAAGAATTCGAACGTATGTGGAAGTTTATAACAAAATTCAAGCACCTCAAAATTTTCAATAGGCAAGCACCTCAAGCAAGCACGTCAAAAACCCTTATTGAAAACACCTTAATTTAATTTATTAATTAAGGTGGTTTATCATTAACAAAATTAAAAGATAATTAGCCATAGATATAGATCTTAGTTATAACTAATTAATTATGATTAATTTACTCAAGTTTTATGGATTATTATTTATTAATCTTTGTTAATTAATTATACTCTAGTTACAACTTTTAACCTAGTTAAATTAACTAAATGATTTTTGTATCATATATATATATATATATCTATATTCACGACACTTCTAGATGATTAGAGAACATTTGCCAAGATCATTATAAATTACTTTCATGGACATTAAAGTTCCACGTTTCATTCATGATAATCTTGATATTATTTTTTTTTTTTATTAATTTCTTTTCTTTCTTTATCCTTAAGGCGTCAGGGAAGTGCTAATTTTCATAGGGAATTAGTTCAAGGAAATAAAAACATAGATAGAGATAGAGGAGAGGAGGTGATAGAGAGAGAAACTTCCGGAGGAGATTTCGATCAATCCGTTCGTCCTATTGAAAAACCGATTATACCGTTGTGATCCTTGCGACTTCTACTTCATCATCCTACCTTTATTTTCTTGGTAAGTCTATGTTTTTATGTCGAAATATTGTCCGTGATAGTATTGAAGTTATCTCTCAATCCGTTTATCGGTTTTCAATTCCGTCTTCAGATTTGAGCTACACGTAACATGTACTTCGTGAATATGTGTTCAGGTGAATTTTTGGAGCCCCAGAGGTAGGAGAACCTCACGAGGCAGATTTGGGGAGATTGGAGTGGGCTCGTTTCGTTGCTCTAAAGCTAGCCTACGACACCTCAGGTGGGGGAAAGTAACCATCTAGCGTCGGAAATGGCTAAGTAACATTTTATTCAATATTGGCGTAGGGCGACCTAAACCCTACTAGTGGGTGAATAATAGACAATATCAATATCACATTGGGGACTATTTAGTGGTACCGATGATGATATAGAGATTGTAGATTTATCGCCGTTAGGTTAATTTTGTGATATCTGAGGTTGTCTGGTTTTATTATGTGTGAATAGTTTGCTGTGTGCTGTTTGGATTAACATGTTAAATTATCGTTATTATATTTATTAGAATATGTTAGTATTATTTTATTATATTTATTAGAATATGTTTGAATATGTTAGTATTATTTTATTATTATTATTGTGATTATTATTTATTTTGATTATGGTTGATAACATGTTGTTCTGATTGATAATATGATTTATCTGGAATAATATGCTTAGTGACATCTAGGTGATGAAATCTGATATTTTTGAGTGATGCATGTTGGGGAGTGTATGATATATGATGTAGAAGTGCCTAACCTAATTAATTAATATTTTATTATGACGAGAATGATGAGGTGATATATGCTATAAGATAGTGATGAGAGGTTAAGGCACTAGGATATGATTCGATATATGCCGGTAAGATCCATATAGATGCATGTTGTTGATCACAGCCATGTGTTTGGAACACACGAGGTCAGAAGTCCTCGCGGGACCGTCCCAACTTAGATTTAGGTTGTGCAGCTATAGTGTCATTGCTTTGCATGAGCACCCTCGAGAGAGAACCAGGGTGTGCACCGACGTGTATTGTGCAGCTATAGTGTCATTGCTTTGCATGAGCATTCTCACCGCGGATGAGAATGTGCACCGGTGTTTGGGGACGCGTCACTTGGACGACTGACTAACATCCCTGAGCGGGTAAGGGATGTGTGACAGGATTGGTGGTGGCCACGTCAGCATAAGTTGCATGAGTGCGACGGGTAGAGGATGATAATATATCTCGAGGATGATTGTATATATTTATTAATATATATTTATCTGTGATGCATGTCTATGTGCCTTTATTGTTTATATGTTACGTATCCTTTTCCTTATATGATGATAGATAGTTTCTTATCCCCTATTTCTTTTATATGTATGTTTCTTTTACGTGCTCGTTTTGAGAAGACACTACAGATGAGCCGGCCACAGAGGAGCTTGATGGGGATGCTGGAGGACGAGCAGTGACCTCCAGCCGTTGAGTTTAGGGTCAATGGCCAGTGTGTCTTTTGTGACGTTTTAGTTTCCGCTGCTTATACCATTTTGTATCAGTATGTATCTTTTGGGACCCTACTGATGGAGTACCCTCTTTAGTTTATCAGCATAGTATATTTGTATTCATATTTATATGTGTGTGATGTGATGTTTAAATTTTGTTCTTACCTTTAAGTTTTTAATAATTACGATTTTATATATATGTCCAACGCTAATATTACGATTAAGTTTTAGATAAATTATGTTTTTAATTAATGGGACATCAGGGTGTCTCAAACAATAGGAGTTCTTTTTGGGGGATTTACTAAGATATGAGTGATTGAGTGGATGAAAGGATTTGGAACATGGTATAAGAAAGAAACTTGAGGTATATTTTTCTCCCTCATACATTTTAAAGAAATATGATCTTTCTACAAAATTTCTTCTAAGTGAGCAGGTCTTCTCTTTATGGCTCAATGGGGATCCCAATGCGAAAAAAGGTAATGAAAAATACAAATAGTGTTGGTGTTGATCCTAAACATTTTAAAGGAAACCATACTTATGTTCTAGTTACTAAAATAGGTTATTGGGCATATCATGACTGGATGGTGCGCAAATTTTTTTTCTCTCATTCTCCAACTGCATTATCTTCCTTCCAAACTTCTTTCAGTATAAAAACATCTTATACTCCAAAAAAGATTCAATTCAATCAGTGCAAGCAATTGTTATACCATTAATCTCAATATATGCATGAGAATAAAAAAAATTGAAAAGCACTCCTTAAGCGTTCAATTATAACTCTCGTCAGTGGCGGATCCAGGACCCTGAGTCAGTGGGGGCAAACAATTTATTTAAAAATAATAATAATTATTATTATTATTATTATTATCTAACACCCACTAATATTTTGATGTGTTCTTTTATTTTAATAACTAAGAGAGAAATAACAATAATGTTTATTTTTTAAGATATTATTGAATGTTTCTGTAAAAATCCTTTACACTACAATGCATATAAATTAAACTCTAAAATTTAATAAATCTAAGGATTAAAGTAGTATACTTATCAATATAAAAAGTAATTTATATTGTGATTCACTAACATTTTGACATGTGTGCTTTTATTTTAATAATTAGGAGAGAGAAATAATAATAATGTTGATTTGTCAAGATATTATTGGATGTCAGTGTACAGTGCATAAAAATTAAACTTTATGATGTGAGCATGGACACAAAGCCAAGGACCTATAGCATTGAAGACTTGCATGGACCCATGACAAGGGCAAGGCTTAGAAGAGTCCAAGACACACTCAAAAAGGTGGTCAATCACTTGACTCATAGGCAACCTTATGAAGAGGGCTTCATCTTGAACCTCTTATGCATTGAGCCATTGACCACCTAGTTAGGGATAGGGCCTAGGACCTTTGTATAGAGTGGAGTTCATGTAATAAAGGTAGGGATTAGGATCCTTGTATAGAGTAGACTTTTTGTAATAAAAGTGCTTATTCAAAAAGCACTTGGGTAGTGTAGGCTTTTGGGCTTTTACTTTGGGCTTAGGCTAAATGGGCCTCGTGTACCAACTAGGCCCAACATAAGAATCCTACACTGGGCCAAGAGAGGCCCACACTTGGGAATTGGACATAGGAGGCACTACCTTGCACCATGTAGGAGGATGAGCACTTTGCTCATCTATAAATAGGCTCCATGTAACTCATTTTGCAAGTTTGAATACAATTGAAAGGTTTTCTCACACTTAAGATTTCTAGAGAGAGTTGAGAGTTCTTCTCTTCTTGGTTCATGAGTTGAACCAATGATTCTTATCTTGAATTTCCATATTCAAGTGGTGAATCCTCATTTGGCTTATCAATTTCAATCTTCTTCTCAAAGATGATAGTAATTGTGGCACCATTCTTGTTCATTTCTTCCTATTCCATTTTCTACTTTTGTTCTTTAATTCTTGCAATCTACTTCTTGCAATTTACTTTCTAGTCATATATCAATTGTTCTTCTCTTCTACTCCTTTTTGTTTCTCTTGATTCTTTACTTGAAGAACAAGTTTCATATCAATTGTGCTTGAATTGTGTTTGATCTCAAATTTTGAAACAATTAGATCAAAGAAGATACTAAAATGCTTAGTGATCAATTTTTGGTCACATCATGTGGTATCTAGAGGTAGATCTTTGATCTTCAATTGTTTTGAATTTTTTATCAATTTTTTTTTCAAATTCTATGATGACCTTTGAGTTGGAGCCAAATTCATGTTGAAAATTTCACATGCTAGTGGCGCCATTTACCACAAGAATTGGATGATGAAAAGTAATTTGAATCCAATTGTGGTCATGGATCTAGAATTTGAAATGTGTTTGAATTGATCTTGCTTGAATTTTGATGAATTTTTTTCCCCTCCACATTTTCATCCTTGTTTTAGGTGCCACTTTTAAATGTATTCATAGATTACATTTGAATTTTGGTTGCTTCTTGAAAATTCAAGCATAGATCTATTTTCCTTACTTTGTGAATTTGAACAATTGCAAAATTCAAATTCAAATTCAAATTTCAATTCACAATAGTAAGATTGATTCAAATTTTAATCAAAAGTGCTTCAATGATTTCAAATTTTTAGAACCTAATAGATCTTCATGAAATTTGAGTTGTGAAAATGATGCGTTTATCATCCACTTGAATGAAAGATCTAGGTATCTAATTACTTGATTTGTGCTTCACTACTTGGAAATTATTCTAAACTACTTGAATTGTTCATATTTCCAACTATTACACCAAATATTGTTCAAATTTGTTCATGATTGAAGGATCTTTTTGTAATTTCGAAAATTAAGTGTAATTGCTGTGAAATTATAATTAGTAAAAGTCAAGTGGCTGCAATTTTAAAAAAAAACTAGGAAAGAGAAATAATAATAATGCTGATTTGTCGAGATATTATTGGATGTCAGTGTACAGTGCATAAAAATATAACTTTATATATAATCAAATAAATTACATATCTTATAATTGTACTTTACATGATTTCACGTTTTGAAACTGTTGAATGATCAGTTCAATGTCAATGTTATTAAAGGCATTTATCTCAATATAATTAACTAGACAATGTGTGCAAATATATACAATTAGGGGTGCAAAATATATCTAACTCAGCATATTAATGATAATTTTATAAAACCCAGTGGATGCATCTGTACACCCTAGATTCAATGTTATTGAACATATTTCTTTCAATATAAGTAACTAGACTGTAACACCCCCCCTTTGGGGTGTCACATGGTTAACTCGTTGCACAAAATGTAAAACTAAAATATGACTTGCTGGCTGTAACACCCCCCCTTGGGCATTACCTTGTGAACACATGCGGAAATAAAATTAAAAGGAATTTGCTGGTTGCTTTCGGAAATTGAATTATTTTGATGTCGGAAAATTTGGGTATAAAATTTTTTTCTTCTGAATACTACAAACATAATGTACACATCGCAATAGTAAAACCATATTACTCATACAAAAACTTTGAACCATATAAAGGTTTTCAAAACACCTACACAAACTTTCTCAAAACAAACTACTCAAAGAAAATCCTAAGCTGGTCACTCTACAAAACTCCAAAGGGAAGAACTCTTTAGTTCTTGCCACTATGACTGACCTCTTCAAGGATCAAGAGTAGTAGCCCCGATTGAAGTTAAAACTTCCTCCGCACCATCTACTGCCAGTACCAAGGTACAACGGCGAGAACGAATAAAACCTGATATGTTGTAAGGGTGAGTTACCAATATATGAGTTTTACAAAGACAACCGCATGCACGACACACAAAACAGCACATACCATATAATTGCAATATACTGAATTATCTAAACGATAGAATAATTCAAAGGATTTCATATCCGACAGTCATCGTCATTTTATAAAAATGCATGACACTTCAATATCTTGGCTCTATTTTGATACCTAATCTCATGAGATCCCACAACTTTCTGTTTCGTTTTGAGCAGATCAAGCTCGCACATGGCACATTGTAAAAACGAAATAAACCAATGGCCAAGAAAAGAACACATAACACAATGGCAACTCTCCAACATACCACGTACCAAGGTTATTGTTCAAAAATGTAACTCATTGGCTCACACAGAATCCCAATAGTCACTGCGAATAACCTATTGCATCACTCAGAACATCAATAGTTATCGCATAAAATTGGACACTCAGTCCAGTAAAATACATTGGTTCACACAGAAACCCAATGTGTCATATGGAACCATAGTCCATACCAGATACATTGATTCACTCAGGACTCAATGATCACATCACATGGCACGTCTGCCAAAAATGCATGAGAAAACTTTTATTCTCGTTTGTATTCTTTGTCGTAATAATCTTTCCTTGTCGAAGCACAAAGCTAACGACCATGCTTAATTTCTTATTAAGACTTTTACTGCAAACAAATACAGGACACACAGTCCAAATGTTTTAAACTCAACACAGGACACACAGTCCGAGTGCTCAATCGCAAAGCCCTAAACTGATGCACCAGTCCTAGGCTCGCGGATATGGAAACATTTTCCACATCAAATTAGGACACACAGTCCACAAAAATCCTTGCAGGACCCTCAGTCCAATGACACAGATCCCAGATCTACGTGTCCACAGAACACTAGAACCCCGACGTCTCGGTTTCTAGGTTCGTTTATCCTTTGGAAAATAGTTCGCTCAGTGAAAAACAAATACAAAACCAAATCTCCGAAAACTTATCCAAGTTTAACGGAATACTTTCACTGAATAAAAATCCTCTTACAGAAATTCTTTTCTGTTAAAACGTTGATAAAACGTAAAAATCATTGATAAATACTTTTCTTTCCAATCACTTTATTTCTGAAAATGGTTCTCAATAAAAGTCAACTTTCAAAATGTCCTTACTAAATAAAATTTCATAATAACAAAATAAAATCTCTTTGTCAAAATTTCTCATAAAGATCTTTTTATAACTTAAATAACTTTTCTGTCAGAAGTAATTGTTCTGACTGCTATATTACGTCATTTTCGGAACTTAATCACTTTAAATAACATTTTATAATAAAATTAAATTTATTTTAGAAAAACTAGAGCCTGTGAAAATTTTCACAGTTTCGCCCATACTGTCACTGTATTGACGTATTTTCCCCAAAAATATTATTAAAATAATATTTTTCCACTTTTTCTCAAAATTACAAAATTAATCACTCTGATTAATTATTCAAGCTTATTAGGCTTTTATCCTCAAAATTAATTGTACACTGACCAATGTCAGGTTTCACAGTCCAATAATCAACAGCAGATAATTTTCATCACAGAACAGCATGACAGATATCAACTCATGACATGCACCACAATTATAATATCACAAGATAATTATAATCAGATATATTCACCTTACTCAAGTAAACAGATAATCAGCAGACAATCAATTAAAACATTAACAGTAGAGAATTTAAAACACAGTAAATTACTACGATCATACATACGACTCTAACAAATAAGCATGTGGTTATCTTATACTCCTCAAGCTTACCCCCCTTACCTCTTGGAGAATCAAACTGACGTTTTCACGAAAACTCCTGATTCGATCCGGTTTTCTCCGTCATCGTTAGTTTAACTCAATCCGATTGATTCCTTCAAACGAATTGCAACCAAAATAAATCAAAATCAAACCATCATCATACTCATTCATGAGGTCTAGGGTTCGGCCTCATCTAATGATCTAGGTTAGGAATCATTAAAATTTCTAACTAATGGATTTATGATCCTTAAGTAACTTAAACAAAATTAAGCACTTAATTCATGATCATAGACTTAAGAACTTTGAATGAAACTCATCTAGTTTCAAGAACTAGATTTCGGCCTTAATACAAAAAGTGAGATTAAAATTTCACTTGATTTCCATCTCTTGGATTTTACACAAACATATGGTATATGATTAGATTTAAGTGTTACTTAACAACTTTGAATAAAAAATCTTCCCAAAAGTTCAAGCTAGGGGTTTGGTTTTCACAAGGATCAAAGGCTACGATTTTGAAATTTTGCTCAACTCTTGGATTTAATCAACATACAAAACCTAGAGTTGGATTCAAGTGGTTTAAGACAACTTTGGAATCAAAATCCCTTCAACATCAAAATATAGGGTTTCGGCCCTTTATGAAACAAATAGCTTGGAGTAGATTCTTGGTTTTCAAACCACTCTCATACAATAGCTATCAAGGTACTAAAAGATTAAATCATGATTCAAGACTTGAAATTGAAACAAAACCCATGAATCCATTTGTTTTTCATGGATTCGGCCAAGCTTAGAAAAATAGGAAGGAAATTTCTCATGATCATATGCTTCTAGATGATGAATATAGAGATGATTATGAGATCATAGCAATTGGTTTCATGTCAAAAGGATTTTTCTAGAATTAATTATGGATTTTTGAAGAATGGATCTAGAAACTTGAAAATGATGTTCTTGGCTTGATTTTCATGAAAAGAATAAAGAAGAACACATGATTAATCATGGAGAGAAGGATTATACCTCTTTATAATAAACAAGTGATGAAGATGATCAAGTTTCTTCACAAAAATATCTTGGTGTTCATAAGTGTTCTTGAGAGGTTAAGAGAGAAAGATGAAGATGATGAAGATTTAGAGAAGTTCGGTAATTTGGACATATCTCTCAATCTACTTATCCGTTTTTGATTATCTTTAGCTCGTTGGAAATAAGAGAGAAAGAGGAACAACTTTCATGTTGAAAGTTTTTCGAGATTCAGAACAGAATAGGGTCAGACTTTCGATGAACTTTCGGGTGAGTAAGGAGAGTTTGGTTTAGTGTTCTTGATGTTCTTGATGGATGATGAAGAGAAAATGGTTTTGGGAGGAGGAAGGGGGCTGCGCACAAACAAAGGAAGAAGAGGAGAATGATCAACATGATTCTTATGTTAAAGGGAATTAAAAGATGATGGGTGGTAAAGAATGAAGCCATGTAGTCTTATTTGAATTTGTGTGGAAATGGAAGATGAAGACTTGGCTTCAAATGGAGAAGGGTGGCAGCCTTAGGGCCATAAGAATGATGTGGATGAGGGCAGTTAGGTGGTGTGGTCGCCTCCTATACCACATATTAGGGAGAAGATATTTTGTGTGACAAATCATGGTTAGTTAACCTCGGTTAGTTAACCTGACGTAGGTTAGGTTAACATTTAAAATGTCTTGATATTTTCTTTTGTCTGACTAGAGTAAATTATCATCATGATAATTCATTCCTCTTGAGTCATCATAGATGGCTTGTCGGCCTGTTTCCCGATATATCTCTGCACAAACGTACCCGATTCCCGATTAGGGTTTTTGAGAGAAATGAGTCTTGATTCATGAAGATGATATAAGTGAGTTGAAAAATTGCCTAAGTGTGCTAATGAAGGGGGCAGCCGTGATTGGAGGGGCAAAATTGTCCAAAATTGCAATGGCAAACTTGCAATTATCATGACAACCTAGGGGTAAAATCGTCCATTCTACGCAAAAATATCCATTTGTCATAAATGCGCCATTATGGCCATTATGATACGGATAGGATTGTCATTAATGCTAGTCACATCAGTCATCTGAGCTCCATTTCTGACCCTTTTAGTTCATCTGACGCGGATTTCCTAGAGATATCTCGACGTATACGCCCACAGCAAATATAATATTTTAATTTTTCTGCAAAAATTTTCAAAACTTCCAATATCGAAGAAAATATGATAAAAATATTGTTCATCTCGTTCACGACTTAAAATTAGGCTTTCTGAGCAGTAAACTTTTACTGTCAGTGAAAAAAACGGACCGGGCTCCGTCTGAATTTTCAACCCAAAATTTCATCGCAACCTTATAATATCACATATATCGTGGAAATGACTTTGGTTTATCCAAAATCATTTTCTAAGTCTCGGATAAAAATATAATCATATATATTTATTACCGATATTAGAAAGCAATGAAAATCGGGGTGTTACACTGGCTGCTTTCAGGAAAAAAAAATATATGTAAGTACTTAAGCGTCATAAAAATGGGTATGAATATTTTTTTTCCTGCGGTTACGGTTGCAAATAGTAACCCCACATTTCCACCTATCACTGTATAGATTCTGGTCATGTATATAAAATTTATCACGACCCAAAACTTAAGCCGTGACCTGATATGAACATGGATTGACAAAGCAAAGGACCAAACATTGAAGACTCACATAGACCCATGACAAGGTCAAAGCTAAGTAAAGTCCAAAATACTCTAAAAGAGAGTCCAAGATACCTAGTTATGGATAGGGCCTAGGACCTTTGTATAGAGTGAACTTCATGTAATAAATATAGGAACTAGGACTTTGTATAGACTAGACTTCATGTAATAGTATTAGCGACCGAAATAGCAACCAAAATATCGGTCACTAGGTGTAAACCACATTTCATAATAAATAATTTTTTAAATTAAATATTGTTTAGCGATCGAATTTGCGACCAAATATCAGTCACCAATTTTGGTTAACCAGAGCAAGCGACCAACCCAATTTGCGACTGAAAATTCGGTCTCTATTTCGCGACTGAAATATAAATTCGGTCGCTATATATTTCGATCACTGATTTGGTCGCTAAACTGAATAGCGACCGAATTTTGATGTTTAGCGACCGAATTGTTCGGTCGTTAAACAACTTTTTTATTTGTAGTGAAACACTTTTGCTGATTATTTGTACTTTCTCTTTTAAGCATTTGCCGAGGGCTTGAGGCAAATGGAACTAGTTTAGACCCTTGTCCTTGGGTTCATTGTGAACAAAATTAAGGGATTGAATTTACCCTATTCCGATCACTTTCCGGTTATACGGATTTTGGCAGGAACAAAGTCTTTTCATATCTTATAAATTCTTATGATATAAATCCATTAAAATCAAAACTACAAAATCTTAATTATAAAAACCTTTAAAACGAATTTTATAAGTCATTACATTCCTACATAGTCTTTTAAAATCCACTAAACTTTTTAATCAAAACAATCTTTTAAAATCCTAATTGAAAACACAAGCTTATTAGATTTTTTTAAACAAGCTTATTATTTATTTATCATTTACAATTTGAAAAAATATAAAAAAAAAATTAAAAGAGAGAGAAGCTCTTAAAAGCTCTTTCATATAGTGTATCCACACGGACTCTAATTACATAATTCAAAATGTAAATTTAATGATAAACTTTCATCAAAGTTTTAAATTTTAAATAATAAATAATTTAAATAAATAATATATATTAAAATAATTTAAAAATTATTTAAACTAGTATGGAAATTCGAGAATATTTTTTTATCTAAAAAAATCACGTGTTATTGATATAACTTGCATATTATATATATATATATATATATATATATATATATATATATATATATATATATATATATATATATATATATATGGGAAGGGACCAAGTTACTCCAAGAGTAACTTAAAAGTTTTACTCCCCATCTCAGCCCTTTATATTATGTTAATCCAACGATTTAGATTAATCCACTAAGAATCTCACGTGACCTTTTCTTCTTAGAATTTTATTGCCTCAGTGTCAAGTACTGGGTTGTCTTCTCCCTATCAACCCTCACGCTTAAAACAATAAAACTTCGCCCAGTCCACACCGCCGTGCCCACTCAACGCCGCCGTCGCCCATAGGCACTCTTGTTCTTGCTTTGTTCTTCCCAACATTTTTTGCCTATTATGTACCTTATCCTTTCTCAATTCCTGAGCAGTTTTCTAATTGCCACGAAGAATTCCACATAATAAATTCAAGGGCACTATTTTAGAAACTCATCTACTTTGCTTCGTATATATCTTGCACAGTGTTAGCAAGGTGGAGCAAAATGGAATAAAGCCTATCCTATATATGGAATTGATGCTCAGATGGAAAATGGATATGTAAATTATATCAAAAAGTCTAAAAAACTGAATCCGAGATGGTCGCCTATGGGTCTGGTAGAAAGCGCAACGGACTGGGCGGAGTGGACACTAGTCTTTGCACCTTCGTTTGCTCCGTTTTTGCTCTTCCATGAATGTGTTTGTCTCTTTGACAGAGAACACCTGGGAAAGGATTGGAAGGCTCTGTGTGTGTCCGGGAAAGGATTGGCAGTGGGGTCACGTGCGGAAGTTTAATCACTTAATCTAAGTCGTTGGTTTGAAACAAAATTAAGGGTTAAGATGGGGAGTAAAACTTTTAAGTTACTCTTGGAGTAACTTGATCCCTTCCCTATATATATATATATATATATATATATATATATATATATATATATATATATATATATATATATATATATATATATATAGGGACATATCAAGTGAGAGGGCCTTATTTATATGAGTGAGAGGATTATATCATAGCCATTTGATCAAACTTTAAACAATCAAGATTAAACCACAAATATTGCAAGTTCAACCTTCCTTAAAGAATAAATATTGTCAGTGTTTCATAGATAATAATAGTGTTAGTTTTTCACCTTTTTTCATCATTCCAGTTCTTAAAAAAATATCACAATGAGTCTTGCATAAGAACTGTAATCTGGTAATAAAAGAATATAATATAAAAATGAATTGATATGTATTATTTATGTAAAGATTTTTTATACTGTCAATCAATCATAAATTGGCACATCATTAAAAATGTTTGATTCTTACTAACTACTGTAAAAGTCATACATAGGATAATTTGTGATTGGCTGACAGTGTAAAAAACTTTAACTGACAACATTCAAAATTAAACTCTAAAAAAAGTTGTTTAAAATATAAGTGGTTTACAATAAATGTTACCCGGGGTGACTATTTTGCTTAGCTTCTTTTTATGGACAATTCTACAATACTCCAACCTGGGAGTTGAGAACCCAGGAGTTTTGATCCTCATGAGGGTATAATAGGTATTTCGTTATAACAAAAAGATGAAAAAAATAAATGAAAAAAAAAATAAAAAACAATCTTTCTCATCTTATTCGATAGATCCACCCAACGGTCATCGTCCCTCTTCCTTCTCTGCCGTTGCCAGCCCTCTCCCTCCTTCGCCGCCGTTGCCCCTCTCCCTTCCCTCTTTGACACATCAATCTTCAATCGCAGATCTGAGTCCTCGATAGGCTGGAGGACCATAAACCCTTGTGACATTGCAAAAAACAGAGGTGAAAAAGGGAAACGGAGCAGAGGAAAGTGAGATAGTACCTTAGATCTATCCCTGAACCTTTGTTTTGCCTTTGGAGGCGATTCGCCATTTGCTGCATACTCTGCATGCTCTTCGTTGTCTGACATTTTTACTAAATACTCTTCAACTCGCGTGACAGAAGAGAGAAAAGGATACAAAAGAGATGATTGGAGATTATCATAACGCAGAATTGTTCTTATTCTTCCACATATGTAAAGTACTTGGAACTTTCTGGTGAATCATTAATCATTGAAAGTGTCAAGAAGGTAGACACACGAACGATTGGAAGAGAATGCTCCGTCGTCGCAGATCCAAGCCACCATGGCGGTTGCGAATGCTCCAATCTTTGCCAATCTGCATTCCTCTCACTCTCACTCTAACTCTCGCCCTTCCCCTTCCACCTCTTCCTTTCTCCATCGTCGCATCACTCTCTTTCCACCATCATCACCACCATCGTCGCTTGGCGATGAGTTCGCCGCTGTAGAGTCTATCTTGGTTATCTGCGACGGTTCAAGTGGTAGCACTACTATAGGGTCGTGGCGGCTGCAGAGATGATGGCTTTGCACGGGTCCGAGGCGGAGGTACGGTGGAGTTGGTGGCGGCTGGTATGTACGCACGGAAAAGGTGAAAAAACGAGATATCAGAGAGATTGACACAGCAGAAAATGAGAGAGATAAAAAAACGAGATTCCCCATCTTACCCTTCTCCAGTCTTAACCATTCAATTTTTTTAATAATTAATCAATGGTTAGAACTAATGGAGTATGCATCCTCAACTTACATGTTGGAGTACTGTAGCTAACGCCTCTTTTTATGAGTCTATCCTCCATCCTAAAAGATGAGGATGGATCCTCCAGCAATCATATCCATTGATTTACGATTAGAAAAACCAACGGATGAGATGAGATATGGATCACTGATATAACAAGTTTTGATTATTCATGTCTTCTATCCCTCAACATGGTCTAGACTCCAAAACCTCACCTCTTTCTCTTAAGGCCATCGGACCACTGCACTTCGACTACTAGGCTACCGACCTCCAAACACCAGATCGTCGACCGCCTCCCATCCCAACACCCGCTGGAACATTGTTCGCCGAGATCCCGAACCGCCCAACCGACAATCACCATCACATATGCCCATGAGAAACACCTTCCGCGTCAAGGACGTCGAGTCGGCAGTTGGGCCACCGACGAGACCACCACGTCCCATTTGTTGTGTGAACCTTGTGAGGTCTCTGTATATTTTTTTTTTGTTGAGAAATTTCATAAAAAGAATGTTTGAGACTGAGTGGTAAGTGTTGTGTTGATATATGTTGTATAATTGATATTCTGATTTGTATGAAATCTAAAGTGGTATTCTGATATATAAACTCTTCTCTTGAATTTAGCTTACATATTGTTTTGCCCATTTTCAGTTTGATGAAACTCCAAAACTAACATTATCAAGATCTTGTAATACTTGTTGGTGATTGAACTCTTATTTGGTTCTCTCTTCCCATGTTTGTTTAAGAACAGTATCTGTTCTCCATGGATGTTTCTCGTCGACGCTGTTCTCCATGACCGTCGTTGGCTTCCCGTTAAGTCTCACCGAGAAGGGAATAGAGGAAGAGGAACAGTGACTTCTGATTTTTCGTTTTAACTTTTTTTTATAAAAAAATACTATCTTTTAAGTTTAAATCGGATGCACTTAAAAAAAAACAATTGTAACCGATAAAAAAGGTGGATTGATACTGAACATAAAGATTGGAGAATTGTAGCCTTGGCCTCTAGTGCAGATATTTGAAATAGGCATGCTTTTGAAAATTGTTTGTTTCTTAATATTAAATTCAAGAATCTACCTCTTATTCTGTTGTTTTCCCTTTGGATTAATCTGCTATTTGTCAAAACAATTCCCTTAACTATCCCATTTCACATGGGCACCACTAAGCAAATCTACATGAATAAAAATAAGGCTTAATCAAATTTTTATTTCCCTACAAATATAGCCATTTTTTGTTTTGGTCCTTATATTTTTTTTTCGTTAGCTTTTAGTCCTTGTAACTTTTAAAATTTTGGAATTAGTCCTACCGTCAAAAGGCACGGTTAAGTGCTGACATGACTAATAGATTGCCATTAAATATAAATTTTAATGTCACATGGCATTAAAAAATATAAAAAATTGATTTTGGTCCCTAAACTTTTTCCCCTTAGGTTTTGGTCCAAGTTAGTTCAAAAACGTTGAAATTGGTCATTCCCGTTAGTTCTCATCTGTTAAGTGCTAATGTGGTTATCAACACTGTCACATGTAATAAGTTAATGATTTTTTGTCACGTCGGATTAAAAAAAAAATTATACATGAATACATTTAGAATATATATCGGCTCAAAATTGAAAAGAAAAAATTAATTACCATTGAGATCATTCGGCTTATTATATTACTTTTGAGGATGGAAATGAAAAATAGTCACTAAGGATCGATTATTTATATTTTTTATAATTTATGATTATTAATAATATTATTTATTATATATAATTATTAAAATATTTTAATTTTATTATATTATAATAATATTATTTGTTTTCTATACCTGATGGTCCGATGCTTCATGGAGTGGCTCCATATGGCACAGGATCGAGTTCTAACCCTCCGATGCTGCTATCACAAAAGCTCATGGATAGTTGTGATAAGATTTTTAAAATCTTGCTAGTTTTGTAGTCATACATATAAGGGAAAAATGCATACACCACCTAAACTTTAGTCCATTTGCAAATAGGCACCTTCAACTATATTTTCTTGCTAATTAGTCCTTAAACTCCTTCTATTAGTAAAATTAATACTTGAACTATTTTTTTAAACCCCAATAAATCCTTAAACTCCTAATTATAATAAAAACAATCATTCTATAAGATCACAAGCGACAAATATATCTAACCTTTCATTTTGTTTGAATCTAAACCATTGATTATTTTTTTTTTTATAAAAAAGAACAAAGCTTTAGTTATCTTTTTTTTTTTTTGGTATGATATTACGCTAAGATATTCTTTATTTAAATGTATATAGATTAATTTAAAATTTAAAATATTTTATATAGTGACAAAAATATTTTATACTCATTAATTTTTATATACATGTGTAAAAGATTAATTACTCGTAGGTAGAGTGTAAAATTTAGATCATGAAATAATAATATAACAAATATAATATAATCTTCAACAGTAAAAAGTAATCACTTCATAACAACTTCATTTCAAATACTATACATGTTCACTAATATAATATTCAATATTTTCTACTTAATGTTAAATTATTATTTCATGAATTTTTTTAAAAAAAATCTACTATTTAAAAAAAATGCAAACAAAGATTTAGAATTAAGCAAAATGACCATCTGAATTTATTCATCATTAGTGATCTAACTAGAAATTAAAAAAGGTTGATTTTACTAATAATAAAAGTTTAAGAATTAATTGGGACGAAAAAATAGTAAAAGAATTGATTTTATAAATAGTATAAGTTTAAGCAATAATCAAGAAAATAAAATAATTTAAGGTGCCAATTTGTAAATGAGCTAAAATTTAAGGAGTGTATATACACTTTTTCATACATATAATATCACACCATACTGCTATCAAAAAAATTATGTGTAATGTTAATATGCTTGATATTTAATTAACAAACAGATAGAGAATGCCAATATACAAATCTAGCAGGAGACTAGTGAATAAGAGCTATGATATTCTAACAACCAAGTATAGACAACTATACGGGGACAACTTTGTATAAACCCATTATTATGATGTTTTATATTATTATATTATTGTTTTTGTCTTTTCTCTATCCTTAGTGATATTTATACGGTTGTCAATTGTTGGTTTAAGTTGTCAACTTATCATTTCTCAGTGAATAACCATGCCGACTAAGGAAGGTGAGGCAAGAGAATTCCCACAAACTTCTTGTATTTCAACTTGTGAGAATTAAAGTAGCTCCATTGAGTTCTTAAATCTATATTAGTAAACTAGGCAAGGTGAGGCACCGGATATTAACATAGTCACTCGTTAGCAAATACTGTAAATCTAGTAGCAAAAAGGCTAGAGCAATCCAAAATCATAGCAGAAAACTAATAGTAAACAAGCCCGTGTCTACCTAAACCTGACATCAGAAAACAAGAAAGTGAATCAAAGGATATTGTAGGAAACCCAGATTAATGTATTAAGTTTTCAAGTTACTAGTATTTGTTTCACTTTGCTCCACAATCATCCTAAAATAGCTCTATGCATTCCAGCCACCACTTGAAACAGGATATGCAACAAAAACAAGGAAGAAAAAAAAATGCAAAGCCACATCCCTTGATATTTGTAACGTCAAAATGGTATCTTCATAGGAAGTGAGGTTCAACTGTTGCCAGACTCCAACTTCTTGAAGGCTTCTTCTATGGCAGGCACATTTTTCTTAAAGACTGACCACTGCTCCTTTGTCAAACTTATTCCTGAAACAAAATCAAAATTAGAATTCAGAAACAACCTTCAATTCTTTGTATAAGGAACGAAGAACATATGCCCATGCAGGCACCCAGTTATAAACAATAGAAGCTTTTCTTTATTTCTTATTAAAAAGACCTTTCTATTGATTCTCAGATGTGCATGACAGTCATCCGACTTTAAGATTTTAATTTTAATTTTTGGGAAATCTTCCCAACTCATTTACAAAAATTTAATGCACCTAGAACAAAAAAAAAAATACATTCCAAGAAGTAATTTCATGTACTCAACAACAAAAAAATAATTACAGCGAGAAAGTTACAATGATGTAAACTCAAAATTCTACTATTTCAAGTCATTTTAAATGGTATAACTTGGCAACTATGCAGTATGATAGGATGCATTGTAAGGATTGGTTCTGCAGTTAAAATCAAGTTGTCTCGTCTAGAAAACTATTCCATATGCAACTTTTCCTAAGGTTTCTAAGAAGCATGTCTCTGCCTAAAGTTACGCTATGAACACTACATAGACTATTCAGTATTGTAAAAAAGGCAGCACAATATTTCCTTAATAATGCTAGTTCTTGCCCCACAAAATATAGCTTATGTATCATGTGAACCTGGAAAGTAAATGTGATGACTGGAATAGTAAACAGCAACCTTCGGCATTTGATTAACTGTGATGCCAACCAAGCATAAAATTGAACCACAAGTTACTTTTGCTGCCCAAACACTGAAATCAAATCACTATATCTAAAAATTGCAACAAATCCCAAGTTCTTAACTCACAAAAACTTGCCCACCTAAATAGAATAGAGATGTTTGTTAAATCAAGCAAACTCCAAAACGATAATGTAACCTAATCATATAAGTAGAGCCAGTAACACTAACTATCATACAGAAAAGCAATACCATGAGAAGTATAGCAAGCATAATAAGGTTAAAGGAGTAGGGTACCTGTGCGAGTGGGATATTCCTTCCTAGCTCTTCTTTTATACTCCCGAATAGAGATCAAAGTTTTACCTTTGAATTTGTGAACGGTCACCATTCTCTTCTGTGAAAGCTGTAATACAAAACAAACAATAGACAAAAACAAAAAAATCAGTACCCAAAACAACCTTTTTATACATTAAATCTAACAGTAAATAGGCAAAGAATGAAAAGTGGATGCAGGGAAAGACGAAAGTGACCTTGCAAATGATGAGGTTGCCGTGACAATCATATTTTTCTTCTTCTTCTTGTTGCATTTGTTGTCGTTTCTCTTGGAGAAAAGTTTCGACGACCTGGTTGACGAAACTTTTGAAGTGGGGTTGGGATAGGTCGAGACCCAATTGTTCGGAAGCTTCCATCCGAGTCTTGTACCGGGTAAGCTTATCCAAGTCTGATTCTTCTAAAATCTTCCAAACTGTTTCTTCGATTCTTCCTTTGGTTTCAGCATCATCCTCCATTTTTGCCCTGACACTCAACCAAACAAACACTGTCAATCTATATATTTAACTAATTGGAAATATGAGTAGTAGGGAGTGATAGGCAGAGAAAAGCTTTTGGATTCCTTTGTTTTATTATCCCATTCAATTTTTTTAAAGAAGAAAATTAAATTTAAAAAATCCTACAAACTTCTCACTGAGTCTTATGTCTTTGGGGAAAAACTGCATCCTAGAAAATCAATTATTCTCAAGTTAGGTATTCTTCAAATGCTCTCCAAAATGCAAAAGCCTCCCCATTATAAATAGATGAGAGGACTGACCTTGGCACTCTGCTGCTCAAATTCATACATAAACATTGAAATCCACAAACACAATTTGAGTAGGGGAACCTGTGGATATGGCTTGAACTTCCTAACTGATTATCTCATATCTGGTTTTCTGTTAGTTACACAGCAGTAACTAACTTCATCAGCTAACAACTCTCTGTTATAGGAACTCTATATATTAGTTGTAGCTGTTGTAATTCAGATAGAGTGAATTCTGTAATTCTAGTGAGCATAGAGAGTGCATCAGATTCACAACTTTGTAATTCTCAAGTTCATAGTGAAGCTCCTTTACTCCTTCTGCCCGTGGGTGGATGTAGCCAAGTTTGGTGAACCACCCACGTTATATTATTGTGTTCTTGTGTGAGTAGTGTGTGTGTTTCTTCTTCAATTAGTCTATGATTTCTCAGGTTGCATAACAAACTGGTATCTAGAGCTAGATTAGATCAATCTTTCCGCATCTGAAATCAGGAATCAGATATCGGGTGATCAAGATTCAAGCAAGAAGATGGCTAGCACTATCAAGATTGAGAAATTCAATGGAAGAAACAGCTTCAATCTCTGGCGCATTAAGATGCGTGCTTTACTCAAGGATCAGGGAGCTTGGGCTCCTCTGTCAGGACAAAGTGGCAAAGCTGCAAGAGATGCCACACAGCAGCAGGAAGAAAAGGCACACTCCTTGATCCTTCTCTCCCTATCCGATTAAGTCCTGTATGAGGTCTCTGAAGAAACTACCGCTGCTGGCCTATGGCTCAAACTAGAGAAGTTGTACATGACAAAGTCTCTGTGCAACAAGCTGCTGCTCAAAAGGAGATTATTTGGTCTTCGAATGAAAGAAGATACAAGTCTTAAGGATCATCTTGATGAGTTAAACTCTATTTTGCTAGAACTTAGAGATATTGATGTTAAGATGGATGATGAAGACATTGCTATGATTCTACTAGCTTCTTTACTACCTTTTGAAAACTTTGTTAGCTCCTTTAGTGTTGGTAAAGAAAGCATCAATGTAGAAGAAGTAAAGTCTAATCTGTTTTCAAGAGAGCTAAGACTTAGAGCTTCTTCTAACAATGATGATAGCAATGCTGCTGGTCTGGTAACTGCTAACCCTCCAAAATCTCATAACAAGAAAAAGGGTAAATGGAAGAAGAACACCAAAATCAATCCCAAGGATACATGTAATTACTGTAAAGAACCAGGCCATGGGAAGAAAGATTGTCCTAAGAAGAAGAAGAAAGAGTCAGTTGCAGCCATAGTAGAAGATGATTCTACATCATATTCAGAATTAGTTCTCTCTATTGTTGATGCACAACAACAGCAGTCAGATCAATGGATCCTAGACTCAGGCTGTTCTTATCACGAGTCCAAACAGAAGTTGGTTTGTGACCTATGATGAGAAATCTATAGGTAATGTCCTAATGGGAAACAATGCACCTTGCAAGACTGTTGGCACTGGATCCATACAACTCAGAATGCATGATGGTGTTGTAAGGACTTTGACCAATGTCAGGCATGTCCCAGACCTCGAGGAATTTGATCTCAATAGGAGCTTTGGACACAAAAGGCTTCACATGCTGTTTTGAAGGTGGAGTGATGGAGATAATGAAGAATGGCAAATCAGTGGTTATGCAAGGAACCAAGCAAGGAAACCTGTACATTCTTCAAGGCAACACAGTGACAGGTTCTGTCTCATCTGTCTCAGTAGCTGAGAACAAGTTTCCTGATAATAATACCTTGTGCCATATGAGGTTAGGCCACATGAGTGAGAACGGACTTGAGGTTCTCAGCAAGCAAGGACTTCTTGGAAGCCACAAGATGGAACCCCTAAAATTCTGTGAACATTGTGTCTTTGGGAAAGAGCACAGAATCAAATTCCCTAAAGTTGTTCACACCACAAAAGCTACCTTGGATTACATTCATTCAGATTGCTGGGGACCTTCCAAAGTTCCTTCTCTAGAAGGAGCTAGATACTTTCTTTCAATCATTGATGATTATTCAAGAATGACCTGGATCTTCACAATGAAACAAAAGTCAGAAGCGTTTCAAGCACTTTAGACATTGGAAAGTTCTTGCTGAAAATCAAGTAGGAAGAAAGGTAAAGAGACTCAGAACTGATAATGGTTTGGAGTTTTGCTCAGAAAAATTCAAAGAGTTCTGCAAAGAAGAAGGCATAGCCAGGCAATACACTTTGAGGAACACTCCTCAGCAGAATGGTGTAGCTGAAAGAATGAATAGAACCCTGCTGGAAAGAGCCAGATGCATGATGTCAAACTCAGGCCTAGGCAGAAATTTCTGGGCAGAAGCTGTCTCTACTGCATGCTACCTAGTGAATAGATCTCCATCCACAGCCATTGACCTGAAAACTCCAATTGAGGTATGGACTAATAAACCAACTGGTTATTCAATGTTAAAGGTCTTTGGATGTCCTGCATGTTATCATGTAAATGAGGGCAAATTAGAACCTAGATCCAAAAGAGAAACTTTTGTAGGATATGGGGATGGAATCAAGGGTTACAAAATATGGTCACCATCAGAAAGAAAGGTGATCATGAGTAGAGATGTCATCTTTGATGAAATCTCACTAGTTCATGGCAAAACTAATTCAAAATATCCAAACAGGATCAGTACTATTCCTAAGCAGGTGGAGCTAGATGGATCTCAAACCAGAAATCAAAATCAACATGAGGAATTATCTAGCAATACAGAACCTGATCAAATAGTTCAAGTTATTCCTAGACAGATTGAATCAGCAGCAACTAGAAAATCTCTCAGGAACATAAAACCTCCTGAAAGATATGGTTTTGAAGATATGGTGTCCTATGCCCTGCGTATAGCTGAAGATATTGATTCTGAGGAACCATCCAACTATCAGGAAGCCATCACTTGTACTGAATCACAGCAATTGATCACTGCTATGCATGAAGAAATGGAATCCTTGCAGAAAAACCAAACTTGGCAACTAGTCAAATTACCAGAAGGCAGAAGAACAGTGGGATGCAAATGGATATTCAAAAAGAAACTAGGCCTCACAAGCAATGATCCCATTAGGTACAAGGCTAGACTTGTAGCAAAAGGGTTCAGCCAGAAAGAAGGTGTGGACTACAATGAGATTTTCTCACCTGTAGTTAGACACACTTCAATCAGAGTTCTTTTAGCCCTTGTAGCAAATTTGGACATGGAATTGGAACAACTTGATGTAAAAACAGCTTTCCTACATGGAGAATTGAAAGAGGATATATTGATGAAACAACCTGAAGACTTTGAGATATATGAAGAAAAGGAACTTGTGTGTAAACTGAAAAGATCCCTCTATGGATTAAAGAAATCCCCAAGGCACTGTATAAGAGGTTTGATCAATTCATGGTTTCTCATGGATACAATGGAAGTCCCTATGATTCTTGTGTATATCACAGCAAGGTGGAGGAAGGTTCATACATATATTTGCTTCTCTATGTAGATGATATGCTTATTGCATCATCTGATAAAGTTGCAATTCAGAAGCTTAAATCACTTCTCAGTTCAGAATTTGAGACGAAGGACATGGGAGCAGCTAAAAGGATCTTAGGCATGGAGATCTATAGAGATAGAACTCAGAAAACATTGTTCTTGTGTCAAAGGTTGTTCTTATGTCAAAGGAACTACATTCAGAAGATCCTAAACAGGTTTGGTATGGCAAAAGCTAAACATCTGCACATCTTTAGCATCCAGCATTCATCTGTCTGAAGTTCATGTAACTCAATCAAAAGTAGAAAGTGATTACATGGCTAGAGTAGCATATGCAAGTGTTGTTGGGAGTCTTATGTATGCTATGGTATGCACAAGACCAGACTTAGCACAAGCTGTGAGTGTTGTAAGCAGATATATGGCAAGATCTGGACAAGAGCATTGGCAAGCTGTCAAAAGAATCTTCAGGTATCTTAAGGGTACAACAGATATTGGTCTTATATATGGTACTAATAATTCATGCACTGTTGCAGGATTTTCATATTCTGACTATGCAACTGACATAAATACAAGGAGATCCATCACAGGCTATGCCTTTACTGTTGGAAACTCTTTAGTTAGCTGGAAAGCCACTTTACAACATACAGTAGCCCTTAGTACCACAGAAGCAGAATACATGGCCTTAACAGAAGTTGCAAAAGAAGGAATTTGGCTAAAAGGTCTCATCAGTGACCTTGGATTCCCTCAAGACAAAGCCATAATTTTGTGACAGTCTGAGTGCTATTTGTTTGGCAAAGGATCAAGTTCATCATGAAAAAACCAAACATATTGATGTAAGGTATCATTTCATCAGAACAGAGAAGAGGATCAAAATTCTGAAAGTAGACACAAAAGAAAATCCTGCAGACATGTTTACTAAACCTGTTCCTAGAAGCAAATTCATGCATTGTTTGGATTTGCTTAATGTTGATAGTTGAAAATAACAACAATGAAATGGCAGTAAAAGGGGAGTAAGCTTGAGCAGCACATCTGATATAGGAAGGCTTCAATCCAAGGTGGAAAATTGTGGATATGGCTTGAACTTCCTAACTGATTATCTCATATCTAGTTTTCTATTAGTTAGTTACACAGCAGTAGCTAACTTCATCAGCTAACAACTCTCTATTATAGGAACTCTATATATTAGTTGTAGCTAGAGCGAATTCTGTAATTCTAGTGAGCATAGAGAGTGCATCAGATTCACAACTTTGTAATTCTCAAGTTCATAGTGAAGCTCCTCTACTCCTTCTGCCCGTGGGTGGATGTAGCCAAGTTTGGTAAACCACCCACGTTATATTGTTGTGTTCTTGTGTGAGTAGTGTGTGTGTGTTTCTTCTTCAATTAGTCTATGATTTCTCAGTTTGCATAACAGAACCGGTTGGAATGCTCATAACAACACTGCTACTTGGAGAACCGGTTCTGTTTTCTTGTTCCTGGGGGTCTGCTAATTCATTGGGGCTGTTTTCTACTAGTGGCAGAGGTTTTTTTGTTGCTGCAGTTTTGGTTTTATACTGATATGGTTACTATAATTTCCCTTTTAGAATAGTGGTCTGCTGTTCTTTTTGGGTGGGGGTAGTAACTACAGGGAGTGGTTGTACATCAGGCTCCTTTTGGTGTGGTCTATTTGCGGGTAGAATCAATACTGAGGGAGTATATTTACTTGTATATAATATATAATTATACTCAGTGACGGACCTTGACTATATTTTTGAGGGGAGCCACAAGCTATTTTTTTATAGGCAAATATAATATTATTGAAACAAGACACAACTATGAATTAGCACAAGAAGTGCCAAAAAACAGAACCGGTCAAAGAATACAAAATAGTTTCTTTAAACTGATATAGTAGCAACCAAAAAAGGTCACAAACATGCAGAACAACTTGAAAATCAAAAGCCAATAACATAATAACAAAGTAGCACCTATCCAAAAGACCCAACAAAAAGCTAATGCTAGTAAAATACCAAAACCTGAAAACTAATAGTTCAACCAAAGTCAAAGCAACATCCAGGCCCATTTCCTTCAAACCTGCATTAGAGAGGTACCAGCAACTAGAAATATGTGCCATACTGCAAAAAAAAAAAACACCTTGCCAAATACCCCATTTCTTGATCCTAATTAGAGACTTCTTCAACCCGAGCTGACTTCCTCACTCAAAGAACCATAGTATACATTTCAGTCATGCCAAGTTTAAAACAATATAATTAAAAATTGGCTTAAATAAGTTTTTGGTCCCAGTAAATATGGCGAGATTTGGTTTTAGTCCCTCCAAAAGATTTTCTTATAAAATGGTCCCAAAACGTTTTAAAATTTTAAAAAACGTCCCTACCGTCAACTCACCTCTGTTAAGTGATGACGTGGCAAACGGAGTGCCACATCAACAATGCCACATATACCAGAATAATATTATTTAATGCCACGTTGGAAAATATTTAAAAAATATTATTATCAGCTTTGTAATCAGTGTCCTCACTATCATCAGTGTCCACAGAATTATGGGGAAGAGCACCAAGCTCCTCAACCAGTTCAGGTTGAGAAACCTGATAATGCTCAACAAACAATCAATCTCTACCCCATGATCAACAGCAAACTGGACCATGTCTAATGCATGGGTATCCTGTGTAATTTGTTTCAGATCATTATCTAAGGAATAGGTTTCCACCATAACTTACCAGGTTCACCATAGCCTAATTCCTTAATCTATACTAATCTATAATGGCAAAGTTCAAAAAAATTCAAAATTTTCGACTCCTAATTTCAATATTCCCAAAACTACCCCTCAAACCTTGATCTATACATTGTTTATTTAATTTAATAAAATGAGTCACAAAACTAATTCATTTTTTTTTTCAAATATTAAAAAAATAAAAACGGAAAAACTGCAGCCACGCAGGCCAGATGAGAACCACCACATATTTAAAAGTAGTTTTTTTTTCATTCAATTTGAAAACAAAACCGAAGAGATACAGAAGGAAACAGTTTACGGAAGTCTAATTGAACCAATAAACCGAAGTGATGCAAGAGTGAAGGATGGATAGTGGGAAGTGCATAGAGGAAGCCGGAAGGCGGCAGCGAATAGGGCGGCAAAGTGAAGCGATCCGATTCACGTCTGGTGTGCGATGGCGGCGGGGCGCCTGGGCTTGCATCTGGACGGTAGAGAACGGACACAGTAGAGAGCGGCAAAAGGGAGGCGGCGGTGGAAGGTTTGAAGAGACCGGAGAACATTCTACCATTTCCTTTTCACAATATATATGTATTTTGTTCCTAATTTTACAAGGAAGCTTTGAAACTTTTTCAGTTTCTACTTTTGTTTTCTGTTTT
Source organism: Echinosophora koreensis (assembly GCA_035048595.1). NCBI lineage: Eukaryota > Viridiplantae > Streptophyta > Magnoliopsida > Fabales > Fabaceae > Echinosophora > Echinosophora koreensis. The sequence goes on along the minus strand of JAPCYP010000073.1, from coordinate 2,005,616 downwards.
AGGAGGAACCACAATGGTGGTGGTGACGGGTCAATCGGTGTCGATATACGTGGGAGATCTGAATAGCCAGATATGAAAACTCTATTTGAATGGAATTGGTGGAGAACGGCGGATGAGAAGATGATAGAGACAAAGAAGGTGAGAGCGAAAAAGAGATGAAAAGAGGCGCAAGAAAGAGAGAAAGGGAATAGGCAACATGGTTCAGCTTTTCCTGTTTTCTTTCTGAAACACTGACCAAGTATCCTTAGGATCCTTTTTTTCCCAGCTTTCGGTTACAATTTTTGGCAAATTATTATTAGTATAGATAACTAGATTGCCAAGTTATTAACCAAGTTAAACAATCATGATTTGAACAGCAAGGTCAAGGTCCCTTTGTATATGTGAACAACAAACATCAATCTTCCCACCCAAATTCTGATTGAAAATACCAGTGCTTGCTGCCTTTAGAATTTCTGGTGTAAACCTCCTACTTATTTGAAATTTTCTTGGTAGAAAATCAGGCCTTTGAAAACAATGCCATCCCAAGAAAATTACCATCAAAATGACAAGGATGGGAAAACCAACCAAGTGAATGACAACTTTAAAGTAAACCTTCTGTGATCCAAGAGGGCACCAAAATGAAGAAAACTTGAAAATCAAACCTTCTGAAAAATCTCCAATCAGAAAGTTCACTCTGTTTTAGTAGTTTAGTATAGATTTTTTTTCCTACACATGAAATCCTTTTTATGTCATGAATGAACCCTATGTTTTCATGTGCTGTAATAGTAAACATGTATCATAACATACAAAAACCAATTTCAAACCAAACATGACATTCATGTATTATTTCAACCAATATTTGTCTCTGTCACCTGCATCCTATTATCACCTTTTATAATTTGTAACAAATGCAAAATTCATTTCATCAAACAAACCCACATTGCCAGTTGTTCTAATGTAACATGAGGGAGCTGCCCAGTGCCCCCTACAAAGTAGTCTACCACAAGATCAAGTTGCATTAATTTTGAATCTAATGCAAAATTTCTAACTAGCTTCTATAGTTTAAGAGGAAATAGTTTATTTCTGGACAGGAATTCAGGAACTCATTGGGGCCTATTGACATTGCAGCCTTTACATCAGTTTTCCATATCTTGCACTTGCAGGTTTAAAAGGTAGGAGAGTATTTTTATTTATTCCAGAAGAAAGAAAAGGGTATAATTACAAAACTTTTTTGGGATCATGTACCTTAGTCTTTTTCTCCTCTCCTCTGAATAAAGGTCGTACATGTGGCTTAGTGTGGTACTTTCCTTCAACATCTTGAGCATCATGGACTATAAATACAAGCAGACGTCCACCAACAGGAGTGCCTTCAGGAGCGTTTATTAATGACGGTGTCTCTTCGAAACCCTTGGTCAAGTCTTCCTCCTTGAAGGGTTTATATGTCAATTCTAAAACAATCTGCCCACGATGTTGAGGTACCTCATTTTAATTTTGAATCTTAATCAAATGTCTTTTATTTTTTGTTATTGCACGAACACGATTCATAGTTTGTCAATAATATCCTGTTTGTGATTGTTTTGTAGGAATAGGGTTTAAGAGAGAATCTCAATGCTTTTAAGGGTACCAAAGAGGCAACGACAATTCAAAAATCATTGGATTATCAGTCTCTTCAATTGCTATGGATATTTTAATTTTTTAATAATTATTAAAATTATTAAATTAATTAAGTGTGGGAGTTAATTTGTTGTTAATCATATGTTTAGGTGTCAGATGACGATGACAATGACGATGAAGAAACTTAACCAATGCTAGAAGTTAGAATCATAAGTCCATTCCTAATAATCCTGCTCTTTCCAAATCTCTGAAGAATGGTAACTTCATTAACACATATACTTTAACAATTTAAGATATCATGCCTGTGTAATTTTTTGATCAATAATATGCCTTATCGAAAATCCCGATTAACAAGCTACCTAGCAAATAGATTTCTCACTCGAAGCAATTATTGGATAATGCAGCAAGTGAGAAGTATGCATGTTCCACCAAAATTAAGCTATTCTCACTAATGATAATGCCTCAAAATAAGACCACCTGTCCATGTCTAAGTTCCTAACAACATGAACCTCTCCTCCCTCATACATAACAGGAGATTTCCCCCCATGATACATGACAACATTAAAACTCATCCTACAGTATTCAAACAATTAACAAAATTATTAAATACAGACCATGAATAATATTAACCATTAGCATATAATAGCATACATATATCAGCAAGCATAAATGACATATATCAGCAAAGGTTCATAAATGGCATATATTACTTAACCTAAACACTTAATTATCCCCAAATTAATTAACCCAAAACGCCCAATTTTGAAACACTAGGTGAGGAACACTAATTAACAAACCCTACGTCAGAACCATATATTATTAAACAAAACAAAAAATAAACAAACCCTAACCCCAAAATAGAAACCGTAACTCAAACACGTGGAGTAGAGGACAGCCCATGGTCCCCCACCATTAAACAAAGGACAAAAATAGACTAAGTGGGGTATAGGCTACAGAAACAAACGAGAGAAGAAGAATAAAAAAACACATAGCAAAAAAGGACAAGAAAGGGACCACATACATACCTTTCAGCAGCAGGAAGACCCACTACGACGACCCCCTTAACGCACGACCCACGAAGATGACGAACGAAGACCCACCACGCAAAGGTGACGAACGGCGCTGAAGAAGGAAGTCGAAGGCGACGAGCGAAGATGCAGAAAGAAGAAAAGAAAGTGACGAGGTGAGGGTGGGAGAAATGGTGGTGGCGCAGAGAGCAGAGCAGGGAGTAGAAAACAATCAAGGGAGATGAAAACTGAACCCTAAAGTCACTATCGGGCCTTTTTTGAAACCGGATTTGAAATCAAATTCTTTTGTTTTTCATTAGAATTTTTTTTTTTTAAATCTTGAAATAATATAATTATTAGTTAAGGGACCGTGGTAAGCACGGGTTGCAAGAGAAAATCATTTTAATCATAATCATATTTATTCATGTTTGATTTTATAATAAAAAAGTATTCGAATAGATTTTGTATTAGGTCAAAAAATTTATACTAAATTTTATATGAGACTTATTTTTAAAATAAAAAATTCAAACATAAATCATTTTACTTTATTTTACAAAATTAGAGCCCGTTTGTTGTTGCTTATTTTGTTAAAAAAAATCATTTTTTTAACCATAAAATGATTTTTTATGTTTTTAGTGTGTTTGTTTTTGCTTTTGAAAATAATCAGAAGCAAAAAAAAATCATTTTTGGGATTAAAATGAAAAGCAGCTTTGAGTTGCTTTTGGAAAAAAACCAGTTTTCATAACTAACTACTTTAAAAAAAATTCATTTTTATGATTGTAAACAAACACAAATCTGCTTCTGTTTTTTTTTAAGTTCTCTAAAAATAATCACTAAATTATTTTGTAATAAAATCAATGATTTTTTAATCTTAAACAAACGGGCTCTTAATTCCATTGACAAGAAAATCAGAGATTTGAAATGTATTTTTGTTAGTTTGTTATTTTGTTTTCTATAATTATTTTGCTACCTTTTTTTTTTTCGATTTCTTCACTGAATGATCAGATTTGTTAATAGAAAGAACAAACATTAAAAAAAAAATCCATAAAAGAAAACAATAAAATAAATCACCTAGACAAAGGGGTCATCAGGTATGGCCATTGTTCAACTACCTTTATAGTCAGTGGCGGATTTTGACTAAAAATTTTGGGCGAGCAACTAATACTAGTTAAAATAATTTATTCAAAATTTATATATATCATATATAATTTTATCAAAATTTCAAAATAATATACATAATTAATGCTGTTGAACTGAATATATTGTAAGTATAATATTTTCATCTTTATGAAAGTTTTCTTCTTGAAAAATGCATTAAATTATTTTTTGTGCTTAAACATTGTGTCTTTTTGAAATAAATATACACTTCTATAAAACACGTGAAATTAAATTAAATTTTGATACACTGTCAGTATACAAAAAATTACATTGTCAAAAAAAATTACAAATCATTTTATGTATAACTTGTAAGGTAATTATGATAAAAATCATAATACTTGTTTTGATGTGACAATTAATGACTGATTAGTAGTATAAGTTTTGTACACCAATAATGCATACAAATTTAAATCCTTAAATTATGTATGTGATGATATTTTTTTAGGGTGCTATAATAATATTTTTACATTAAAAAAATTGATTAAATTTATTTCGAGGGGAGCTGTGTCTACCTTCGGACACCATGAAGGTTCGCCACTATCTAATATCTATAGCAAAATAAAAAATAAGATGCAAATTTAGTACTCCATCCGGACTCAATTATAAGCAAAATCTAACCAAATCAACTCTATTCAATGTCTGTATTCCAAAAATCAATAAAATTAATCAATCCAACCAATTTTCTTTTTACTTTTTTGAGAGCATTGTACACTCCCGAGACAATTAAATGGTAGTTTAGTAATTATAACTCTCTCTTTTTTTTACATAAATCAAGACAATTAAACTAAATTAATTAACTTCCTTAATAAATATGAAATTAGTTAATATTACTTATAATTGAGTCCGGATTGAGTATTACTCATAGTCAGTACACAAAGAATAAAGTAAAGAGGATTGATGAAAAGGATGTAAATATAGTGCAATAATAGCAAAAGGAAATCACCGGAAAAAATGAAAATGTTGCACTTTTAAGATGATAAATGATAAATGATGCTGTCAAAAAATAATTATAAATGATGATGGTGTAACGAAAAAGAATAGAGAGAGGAGTGAATGATAGAGTAAATATAACAAAGTATCCCGAGCCTTCTTTTAGTTTTTCTTGAAAGGGGAAACTAATAACTGGACACACTTTTAAAATAGTTAAATATCATATAATGATGACACGTGTGTCTTGCACAGTAGACATTATTGAGGTTTATATATATACTAATACTAATAGATAATAAATAAAAAATTTTAAAATAAAAAAATCAACTATTAAATTATTTCAAAAAATTCAAAAAAAATTAATTATTAAATATTTTTTAAATATTTTCCAACGTGGCATTAAATAATATTATTCTGGTACATGTAGCATTGATGATGTGGCATCCATTTGCCACGTCATCACTTAACAGAGGTGAGTTGATGGCAGGGACGTTTTTCAAAATTTTAAAACGTTTAGGGACCATTTCCTAAGAAAATTTTTTTGAGGAACTAAAACCAAATCTCACCGTATTTACAAGGACCAAAAATTTAATTAAACCTTAAAAATTCATATATATCACATATAATTTGGAGCATAAAACTCATTATGTGGAGCAAAGCAGAGAATGACTCAATTAATGAAGATTCATGAAGGAGACAATGGAACATTGAAGAAACTTGGCTGTAAAAAAAAAAAGGCTTACCTTTCTTCTTCGCCTATGGCTGGGTGCTGGTTCTGTAATGTTGAAGGAGAAAGGTGACAACTGTTGAAACTGAAGAGTTGTTGGAAGATAAAGAGTGGAATCTTTATCTTTATATATAAAAGTAGAAGAGAAACTTCTATATTTTTTTACCACAAAACTGTGCGCAATCTTTATTTATAAATGTAGAAGAGAAACTTCTATAGTTTTTTCCCCCAAAACTGTGGGCAATTTAGTAAAATAACATTTATTATATCTTTAATATCTTTAGAGAAAATACTAATTAAATGTTGGATTTTGGAATATGTTTAGTCTTCATTAACTCTAATTATTTCTTAAATTAACAAAGGGTAGTTATTGTATCAATAAACTTAGTATTTTTGTTTCCCTCATCTTTATATATAAAAGTAGAAGAGAAACTTCTATAGTTTTTTCCCCCCAAAACTGTGGGCAATTTAGTAAAATAACATTTATTATATCTTTAATATCTTTAGAGAAAATATTAATTAAATGTTGGATTTTGGAATATGTTTAGTCTTCATTAACTCTAATTATATCTTTAGAGAAAATACTAATTAAATGTTAGATTTTGGAATATGTTTAGTCTTCATTAACTCTAATTATTTCTTAAATTAACATAGGGTAGTTATCCTTATATATAAAAGTAGAAGGGAAACTTCTATAGTTTTTCCCACCAAAATTGTGGGCAATCTTTATATATAAAAGTATAAGAGAAACTTCTATAGTTTTTTCCCCCAAACTATGGGCAATTTAGTAAAATAACATTTATTATATCTGTAATAACTTTAGAGAAAATACTAATTAAATGTTGGATTTTGGAATATGTTTATTCTTCATTAACTCTAATCTTTATATATAAAAGTAGAAGAGAAACTTCTATAGTTTTTCTGTAACATCCTGAAAGTGCAATATAATTTATTTAATAAAAATATTAATCAAATTTGTTTCACAAAAAAAAAAAAAAAAAGATTAATCAGATGAGATAAAATGTAGAAAATTGTTAGTATAAGAATTTATCATAATTAATTAGAAATTATAAGAGAATGTAAAGTAGAAATAAAATAATAATAATAATAAAATCACTATATCCCACGAATATGAGAAAATTGGCTTTCAGCCAAACTATAAGGATAGCAATTCATTGTGAATTGCTGGTGCTTCATTGAATTCATAATATTATATGAAGAATAGAAATGATAGTTGCACACCTGGTTTTGACACCAGGTGCGACACCCGCTACTATAATGCTACAGTAGTGTTACTGTAGCATTACTATAACGCTTTTTTTTTTTAATATAAATTTTGATGTTTTTAAAAAATAAAATAAAAATTTAGCTTTTTTGAATACTAATATTTTTTGTTAATTATATGCAAATATCTGGTTAATTCAGTGTATTCTGTGGTTAATAGGTAACTCTGATGGTTGAAATAAGATTTTTACATGCCATAAACACGTGGTTAATCCTTTGAAAATGGTTGGTTAATATAGTGTATTCTGTGGTTAATGGATAACTCTGATGCTTGAAATAAGATTTTTACATTCCATAAACACGTGGTTAATCCTTTGAAAATGGTTGGTTAATTCAGTGTATTCTGTGGTTAATGGGCAACTCTGATGCTTCAACCATTCTATATGGTTAATCACGTGCAAATATTTGGTTAATTCAGTTCATTATATGGTTAATGGGTCATCCTTAAGCTTACAATCATTTTTCACAACCATGTAAATATTTGGTTAATCACGTGCAAATATCTGGTTAATTCAGTTCATTATATGGTTAATTTGTGTGAAAATTTATTGTAAGTTTCAGGATGACCCATTAACCATATAATAAACTGAATTAACCAGATATTTACAGTGGATTAACAAAAAATGTTAGTATTCAAAAAAGCTAAATTTTTATTTTTTTAAAAGAAGTCAAAATTTGTATTAAAAAAAAAAAAGAAACTACTGTAGCGCTACAGTACCCAGGTGTCGCACCCGGGTGTGCAAATAGCACGACCCTTCAAAGAAAGAGTGGCAGGGCCCATGTTTTTGATTGATTTGTTAGATACTAGTGTAATGTACCCGTGCAATGCACGAGTAAATTTTCTGTTAAACACAATGTAGTTGATGACTTTTTTATCAAACAATGTAATTAATGGTTAATAAAAATAAAACCATTATTTGTGATAGTAAGACAATACCGGAAAAAAAAAAATGTTAATTTGTACTTGAGACAAAAATAGCGCTCATTTGATACAAATTTTTTGTAAAAGTAGAAATTATTTTATTTTTGATACAATCATAAAAAATACTTTTTAAAAAGTTATTGAATTTGATTTTTTTTTTTTTAAAGGTAGCAGGAGTAGTTTTTCATTTTAAATTTAAATGTGTTTTTTTGTAAAAAAAATTTTTTTATGTAAAACATAAATAAAAATATGACTAAAACAATAAGTATTATACATTTCCTGTGTTCACAAATGCCAGGACAAATCAAGCTTTACACCCTCTGACCTTTTATCTTATATATATGACTATAACAATAAAAAGTGATTGATGACTTCATGCAGCTACAACACCTTGACATAGATGTATATCGTGGAATCAAAGCAACAAAGAATTAAGGTTAAAGCAACAAAGAATTAAGGTTACATGCTGAAAATCACTGGTTCTTAAAATTATTCCTTAAATGGAAAAAACTGATATTTGAAGCGATCACGTATTCTAGACACCATCACCAATAAGGATAATGCTAATACTTATGACAAAATATAAAGGTAAACTTAGAACTTCAATTCATAAAACAACGCACTTCAATCTTTTTTATCTTACATCTACAATCAAATCCTTTACATTAGAGAAAATCAAAAAACCAATTCCTTGCAATTATTAGAAAACCAAAACTGCATCGTGTAATTAATTTATGTATTGGTTTTTCTATCCTCATGAAACATGTTCAATGTAGATTGAAAAGTGAAGCATTAGACTTTCATCCTTCTTCAAAAGTATATCATAATTATTCCTCAAAGACTATTCTAGAAAAAAATAAATCCATCAGTAAGGAAAGTTGTGTGACACCCTTTCTGGGTTCATCACATAGTTACCCAAATGCAGAAAATTAAACTTATTTAATCGCTGGTTACTTTCGGAAAATAGAATTTTTAGTAAACGTTTTATCATGAAAATGGTGATGAATTTTTTTTTTTTAAAACATCCATACTTAAACAAACATATCTCTACGTATATGCGTCAACAGTTACATACATACAACATCACTAGTAGGAGAGTACAAAAGAGCCCTCATCAGTATAGGCTATTCTCCATCAAACTAAGTAAAGAAAGTAAAGACATATACACAACAAGTAACGAGCAGTCCAGAACCATACCAAAAACTCATGGCTCTCAGTAGCCAGATCAAAAACTGACAAGACTCGCTACCTCAAAACTATACCTATAGCTGGTCAAGCTAATGAAAACCATTGGGGAGATCATGATGATCACCCCCACCTCCAGCAGGTGTATCTGGTGAAGATACCTCTACTCCCTCTCCATCGTCGGAAGAGTCATCATCATCAACTACAGGAGGGTGAAACTCAAGATCATCCTCAAAGTACTCATAAGGGTCCTCCTCAATCTCAAGCTCCTCTGCCACCTCAACAGGAGGTACTGCCGGTGCTACAATCTGAAGAGGCTGAGGCTGAATAGACTGAGGTGGAACAATGAGTAACCCGTGCTCGGCCAGGAACTGTAGGTAAAGCCATATCGGAGGTAGAGATACCTCAACAGTCTCCACCATATGCGTCCTCCGCTGCGGTCCCGCCTCTACGGTGCCGTCGATCTCTCTAGTAGGGCCATAATAGGTGGCGTTGAGTGCCCCAGGGTTTATCTCCTAGGCACCACCGTAATGTGCTCGATCAAACATGATCGAACGTAGTCTCGAATGTGCCAGTGGCATATCCGAATCCATCTAATCTCAGACGACATAGAATATGCACAAGTAGAGAAACCAAAAATAAAACATGCAAGAGTGAGAAACCAATCATCTGGATTTAACTCGACAACTCCATGCACGACACCACAGATAACACATGCACATGTACATGTTATATAAACATAAGCATTCATATCAAGCTAATAGTTTATCACTGGGTTTCATACCCCACACATCATCAGTTGAAAAACTATGCATGAACACTTCAATACATCGTCTAACTTTGCACTTAATCTCATGAGATATCCCAACCGTAGTGAGTTGATCAAGCTCAATTGCCACACTAGGCAAACAGGCACGCAGCCAAAACCCATTGCACACTGTCCAAACCCAAGGCACAGTGATAACAACGTAAATGGGGTTTCATTGTCCAACCCTGGCACAATGAAGAAAATCATAGCATGAGACACTTGACGCCACAAGGTACTCACACATAAACCGGGGCACGTCTGCCAAATGCATGCAACAAAACACTTTGTTCTTGACACTTTTCTTTGTGTTCAATCTCCTTTTGCCGAAGCTCAAAATGGCTTACGACTAACCATAGTTTTAAACATCTTTAAAACTTTATTAATAACACAGGACCTCAAAGTCCGAGTGCTCAATCACGACACCTCTAGACCGATGCACCAGCCATAGGTTCGTGGTAATTGAAAACATCTTAAATGTTTTTAACTCAGTAGACACCAAGTCTACAGTAGACACCAAGTCTACAGGACCTCAAAGTCCAAAGGACCCCAAGTCCATAACACAACACGAACCTTAGTACCCCGACGTCTCGGTTACTAAGTTCAGAACCACTTTAACACGGTTGAGTTCAACTTGTTTTTTCGGAAAATCATTTCAAATGGGAAATAAAACTGTAAGTTAAAAATTTAACTTTTAATAAAAGATGGTCACTTGAGGCTCAAAGTTGTTTAAACTACGTACTGCCGCTTTAGGATTTCTTGCCATCGGTATTTTTTCAAGTTGCCGTCAAATTAGCCATTTAAGCCAAATTTTAGCTTATTTCACTTAAATATATTTTTAAAATCATTATTAAGTTATTTTTGAAAATTAATTTCATAAAATAACTTTTTATAATATTCCGGAATTTATTACGTAAAAATCAGCAGCACAAAAATATTTTCACGGTTTCGTCCTCACTGTGACTCATTAATCACTCTTACAGCGATAAATTATTAAAATAATGATATTTTCCAAAACTCTTTATTTTTTCCAAATAAATATTTTCCATTAACATTATATTCCAATATTTTATCGTTAAAACATTGAATATAATTTACGAAGCTTTTCAAAGCTTTTATCTGATTAGTTAATTGGGCACTGACCACTGTCAGGCCTCTCAAACAACATCCACCACAATATCACAGTAATATTTTCAGGCAGATCATGCATCACAGCATTAAAATAAATAATTGCAGATAAATAATTATAAACAATTATAAACAGATAACCAACACAGATAAAAATAAACGACTTAAACACTTAAACAACCACCAACAAATAATTACAGACAACACAAATAGGCATGTAGCCATCGAATAAACCCCTTAGGTAATCCCCTCTTACCTCTCAAGATTTCTCTGCGGTGTAATACGTAACTTGTCGGAAGTCGGGTTCACGTACACAACGAACTCGCTAAACCTTCATCAACCACAATCAACTAATCACTAATCAAGCAATTAAAATCTCCTAATTCCTTATAATAGGTCACGGCCTCTCTTAGGTTTAGTGGCTAAAAATTTCTAGAATTGCCTAAGTCATTGGATTAATGATCCTAATTACTTAAGACAATGGATTAATGACTAATCAACAAAAATTAAGAATCAAATCTTCCTAATCACTCCTAGTTGGTCACGGCCTAGACTAGGTTTAGTGACAAAAAAATCTAACTTTGCTTAAGTCTTGGATTAATGATCCAAAATCCTTAAGTCTTTGTAACACTTGTTTAACAACAAAGATTAAAACATTAACTTTTAATTTTACCAAAACCCTAATTTCGGCCAAGACCTTAGATTAGGGCTAGGAATCTTAGTTTGACATAAGAACCTAGATTCATCATTAATACATGTTCAATAGATGATTAACATATATTCTATGTCGTCTGAGATTAGATGGACCCGGATATGCCACTGGCACATTCGAGACTACGTTCGATCATGTTTGATCGAGCACATTACGGTGGTGCCTAGGAGATAAACCCTGGGGCACTCAACGCCACCTATTATGGCCCTACTAGAGAGATCGACGGCACCGTAGAGGCGGGACCGCAGCGGAGGACGCATATGGTGGAGACTGTTGAGGTATCTCTACCTCCGATATGGCTTTACCTACAGTTCCTGGCCGAGCACGGGTTACTCATCGTTCCACCTCAGTCTATTCAGCCTCAGCCTCTTCAGATTGTAGCACCGGCAGTACCTCCTGTTGAGGTGGCAGAGGAGCTTGAGATTGAGGAGGACCCTTATGAGTACTTTGAGGATGATCTTGAGTTTCACCCTCCTGTAGTTGATGATGATGACTCTTCCGACGATGGAGAGGGAGCAGAGGTATCTTCACCAGATACACCTGCTGGAGGTGGGGGTGATCATCATGATCTCTCCAATGGTTTTCATTAGCTTGACCAGCTATAGGTATAGTTTTGAGGTAGCGAGTCTTGTCAGTTTTTGATCTGGCTACTGAGAGCCATGAGTTTTTGGTATGGTTCTGGACTGCTCGTTACTTGTTGTGTATATGTCTTTACGTTCTTTACTTAGTTTGATGGAGAATAGCCTATACTGATGAGGGCTCTTTTGTACTCTCCTACTAGTGATGTTGTATGTATGTAACTGTTGACGCATATACGTAGAGATATGTTTGTTTATGTATGGATTTTTTTTAAAAAAATTCATCACCATTTTCACGATAAAACGTTTACTAAAAATTCTATTTTCCGAAAGTAACCAGCGATTAAAAAAGTTTAATTTTCCGCATTTGGGTAACTATGTGATGAACCTAGAAAGGGTGTCACATTTGTGGTATCAGAGTTGGTCGAGTCTTTCGGGAATGTTGGGAAATAGGTCTGTTATGTTTTTGTTGTGTGATCTCTGGTTGGAGGTTGTTTGAATTGTTTCCTTATCGAAACAATGTGTTGACACACAATGAATTGAAGTCTTGAGGAAACCTATGCATTGTAGATGATAAGTTGATTGAATTACTTCTTAGAAGTAATGTGTTTTATACACGTAAGTGCGCGTTTCATTTTCTGGTTGCGGTCTAACTGATTTTGTTTTATAGGTCAGTTATGGAACCAGCACCAGAAGGTGGACGTGGACGTGGACGAGGACATGGACGCGGTCGTGGAAGGGGTCGTCGAGGTGGTCCCATTGGCGGCCGTGGCAACATGAATGACAATTATGATGATGGATTAGATTATACGGCTCAAGCGATGGATCATGTGGCAGCTGCGATTGCAAATCAAACTGCATCTATGAATGCCCAGAATCTGCAAGCTGTGGAGGGCAAGGCTTTGATTGCGTTTCGAAGCCAGAATCCTTCCCAGTTTGGTGTGGATGCTGATCATGAGAAAGCTGATCTATGGATTCAAGAACTAGAGAAAATCTTTGAGTTGGTGGCCACTCTAGCAGAAGTTAGGGTTACCTATGCTGTTTTCCTACTGATAGGAGATGCGGAGTATTGGTGGAGAGGTGCTCGACAGCTGCTGGAAGCTGATCATCAAGGAATTACTTGGGATGTGTTTAAAACCGCATTCTTGAACAATTATTTTCCGGAGAGTGTTCGGATTGAGAAAGAACAAGAATTTCTACGACTGTACCAGAGAGATTTGACTGTGGGGGAGTATGCGGCGAAGTTTGAATCGCTTGCCAAATACTTCCGTTTCTTTCAAGCCCAACCAAATGAAAGCTGGAAGTGTGAAAGATTTGAGGCAGGACTGCGATTTGAGATTAAGGAGTCTGTTTTACCTCTGCAACTCCGTAATTTTCAAGCTCTAGTCGAGATGAGTAGGAAGATAGAGCAGATGAGGAAAGGAAGAGATGATAAGGGGAATGTTGGAGGACCATCTAGATCCAAGGATCAATTTCAGAATCAGGGAGAAAAGCAAGTGCAGAGAATACCTTATTCCTGTCCACCGGGAAATAATCAGAATCAACAACAATATTGTCCTAATTTTGCTGCATCGGGAAGTGGAGGCCAACAGAATCAAAGTCAAGGCCCAGTTAGAAGATGTTTTCACTGTGGAGATACAAGACATATGAGGGATACTTGCCCTGTGAGGAGGGCTAAGTGTTTCAACTGTGATCAAGTGGGATATTTAGCGAAGGATTGCAATGCGCCTAATCATGGACCAATTGTCAATAACACCTCAGGGACTGGTAGACCTGCGACCAAGGGAAGAGTCTACACCGTGTGCGGCGCTGTAGCTTCACCATCTGATAATCAGAAGTAGTGTGGAAAACTTCACAGCTTGAAAGTCTTATAGAAGACGTTGTTAAGTATAAGAATCCTATATATGAAGTATGTACGTTAATCTATAATTATAAGTTTGTAATGGAATTCTAAGTATAATCGTATTTTGAAAACCCTTGAGTATTTGACTCTCTAAGGTCTCCTGTGTTATCAGTCTTTTCAATGTGTGTATGTCATTTACGACTTTTTGAGAACAAAGGTTTGTTGAAGAAATTAATTTCAGTTTCTTCTTCTTTTTGATTAATGGCGATCAGTTTGAGTTTGGGTCAGATCTTTAACTTTTGTAAAGTTATGAATTGCCCTGTTGTTGTTCCGGATAGGCATTTTGTGGACAAAGGAAGTTTCTCGATGAGACTTACTCTAGTCACTTTTACCTTTGGTAGAAAGTGATTCAGTCTGAATTCTTGTCAGACTGTTGTTCTTTTGAATTGTTGGCAGGAAAATTCTTGTGAAAGAAGGAACTTTAATTAGAGTCATGGTTGTAAATATGTATTCGCGATGCATTTTTACACTCACGAACCTATTAAAGAATCTTTTTACATACTAGATATTCTTGTATTCTTTTCAAATTGATGAAATTCTTTCCTATACTTTCTTGTGAGAGTCAGATCAGATCCTATCGAGTTTCGAGTCACGAAATTTCGAGGACGAAATTTTTTTAAGAGGGGTAGTATGTAACATCCCGATTTTTTGGCTTTCTAATATCGGTAATAATTATATAAATGATTATATTCTTATCTGAGATTTAGAAAATGACTTTGGATAAACTAAGGTCATTTCCTTGTCATACTTATTTTTATAAGGTTACGGGGAAGTTTTGGAATGAAAATTCAGACGGAAACCGGTCTGCGTTTTCTGCATTTTCACTAACAGTAAGTTTTTACTGATCAGAAACCCTAATTTTAATTCGTGAACGAAACACTTAAGGTTTTTATTTTATTTCCTACGATTGTGCATTTTTAGAATTATTTCACAAAACGTGAAATAATATAAGTTTTACGGACGTTATGTTCAATCAGGTAAACGATGGAGCCGATTACGGGAGTTTTGAGACTCGATAAGTGGACAAAACCTATATGCTCTTAGGAATAGGTCATCCATTTGAGAGGTTTAATGTGGCTTAGGGTTATGTTAGCAATTTTTAATAATTGCATTTTTATCCCTAAACTTTCTATTATTTGTATTTTGGTCCCTAAACTAATTTCTTTGATACACTAAGTGAAGTGGGCCAAATTCTTGTCATTCAAACCCATTAAGGGCTGCACCCAAAAGTCTCAATTTCATGTCCAAGAATTCATTTCCATGAAGGAATTCTAGTCTTGAATTTCCTATGTCTTCATTTTGCCATAAGTTGATTTAAGTGAAAAATAATTGGGCTTGGGCTTTTTGGGCCCAAAAGTGGCGCAAGGCCCATGACTTGGGAGGCTTGCTCTACAAATTCTAGAGGCAACATGATAGTTCTAGCTCATTCTACCATCTTCCAAACTATTCATCCATCTTCTCCATTTCTCCTTTCTCTCTCAAACTCCATAGACTTGATTTGTGAAGGAGCTTGGTGATTCTTTGCCTATTTTCACATTCCAAGAGGGTGATTCATGTT
This sequence comes from Echinosophora koreensis, assembly GCA_035048595.1. Lineage (NCBI taxonomy): Eukaryota > Viridiplantae > Streptophyta > Magnoliopsida > Fabales > Fabaceae > Echinosophora > Echinosophora koreensis. Next base: position 1,990,126 of record JAPCYP010000073.1, on the reverse strand, counting down.
CCTCATCATCTCTAAACTCTTATTCATTCATTTCATTTCTTGTTTTAGAGACTTTTCCATATGATTCCTCTTAGTTGTTCTTAACTTTGAAAAGTCATAGTAAATCATAGAAAAATCCTAAAAATGTGAAACCACTTTCTATGTTCTTATTATTATCTCTACTATCATGATCTAAGAGATTGTTTCAAACAAAATTTTCCTTCCCTAGTTTCTAGCCTAGGCCGAACCATGAACAAAATTAGGTGTAGGAACTTAATTTCTTTTGATGAAAGTAATCATGTTAATCATCTATTGAACATGTATTAATGATGAATCTAGGTTCTTATGTCAAACTAAGATTCCTAGCCCTAATCTAAGGTCTTGGCCGAAATTAGGGTTTTGGTAAAATTAAAAGTTAATGTTTTAATCTTTGTTGTTAAACAAGTGTTACAAAGACTTAAGGATTTTGGATCATTAATCCAAGACTTAAGCAAAGTTAGATTTTTTTGTCACTAAACCTAGTCTAGGCCGTGACCAACTAGGAGTGATTAGGAAGATTTGATTCTTAATTTTTGTTGATTAGTCATTAATCCATTGTCTTAAGTAATTAGCTCGAATGAGAAACCAATCATCTGGATTTAACTCGACACCTCCATGCACGACACCACAGATAACACATACACATGTACATGTTATATAAACATAAGCATTCATATCAAGCTAATAGTTTATCACTGGGTTTCATACCCCACGCATCATCAGTTGAAAAACTATGCATGAACACTTCAATACATCGTCTAACTTTGCACTTAATCTCATGAGATATCCCAATCGTAGTGAGTTGATCAAGCTCAATTGCTACACTAGGCAAACAGGCACGCAGCCAAAACCCATTGCACACTGTCCAAACCCAAGGCACAATGATAACAACGTAAATGGGGTTTCATTGTCCAACCCTGGCACAATGAGAAAATCGTAGCATGAGACACCTGACGCCGCAAGGTACTCACACATAAACCGGGGCACGTCTGCCAAATGCATGCAACAAAACACTTTGTTCTTGACACTTTTCTTTGTGTTCAATCTCCTTTTGCCGAAGCTCAAAATGGCTTACGACTAATCATAATTTTAAACATCTTTAAAACTTTATTAATAACACAGGACCTCAAAGTCCGAGTGCTCAATCACGACACCCCTAGACCGATGCACCAGCCATAGGTTCGTGGTAATATAAAACATCTTAAATGTTTTTAACTTAGTAGACACCAAGTCTACAGTAGACACCAAGTCTACAGGACCTCAAAGTCCAATGGACCCCAAGTCCATAACACAACACGAACCTTAGTACCCCGACGTCTCGGTTACTAAGTTCAGAACCACTTTAACACGGTTGAGTTCAACTTGTTTTTCGGAAAATCATTTCAAATGGGAAATAAAACTGTAAGTTAAAAATCTAACTTTTAATAAAAGATGGTCACTTGAGGCACAAAGTTGTTTAAACTACGTACTGCCGCTTTAGGATTTCTTGCCGTCGGTATTTTTTCAAGTTGCCGTCAAATTAGCCATTTAAGCCAAATTTTAGCTTATTTCACTTAAATATTTTTCTAAAATCATTATTAAGTTATTTTTGAAAATTAATTTCATAAAATAACTTTTTATAATATTCCGGAATTTATTACGTAAAAATCAGCAGTACAAAAATATTTTCATGGTTTCGTCCTCACTGTGACTCATTAATCACTCTTACAGCGATAAATTATTAAAATAATGATATTTTCCAAAACTCTTTATTTTTTCCAAATAAATATTTTCCATTAACATTATATTCCAATATTTTATCGTTAAAACATTGAATATAATTTACGAAGCTTTTCAAAGCTTTTATCTGATTAGTTAATAGGGCACTGACCACTGTCAGGCTTCTCAAACAACATCCACCACAATATCACAGTAATATTTTCAGGCAGATCATGCATCACAGCATTAAAATAAATAATTGCAGATAAACAATTATAAACAATTATAAACAGATAACCAACACAGATAAAAATAAACGACTTAAACACTTAAACAACCACCAACAAATAATTACAGACAACACAAATAGGCATGTAGCCATCGAATAAACCCCTTAGGTAATCCCCTCTTACCTCTCAAGATTTCTCTGCGGTGTAATACGTAACTTGTCGGACGTCGGGTTTTGTTAAGTCTCTAAAATGTCTGTGTGCATTTCCCTAAGTTTTGATGAAAACTAAACATTGGGTAATGATTTAATTAACCTATTTTGTGGTTGCTAACCTGTCTACTTAGTGTACAGATCAGAAGATTACAAAACTCACTTGTCTGTCTACCTAAGTCTCACCTGTCCGTATAAGCCAAGAAGTCAACCTGTCTGCTGACTAGGATTGTTGACTACGTGCAAACTGATTTTACAACCTGTCTCTACTCTTCAACTTGTCTAAGGTTCTTCGTTAAAGAACTCGAAGTACAGGAAGCTTTTGCAAGCTGTCCCCTCATGAAGAATACTCTGAGAACTCTCTCACGCTTATCAAGAAACTCAGAAGTGCTCTCTCTCAAGCAACCTAGGAAGTCAGAGATAAACTCCCAGTTAAAGAATGTTTCCAACATGCTTTATTCCCTAGTACTTTTAGTTATTACACAGAAAGGGAAATGTACTCTGCAAAAGTACAAAAGCACTCTGCACAACTCTGAGTTAATTTCTACACGATGCATAAAGCTATTATCCCTCATGTTAGAGTACAACCAACGTCTCCATTGCATTAATGGCTGCCCAGAACGACTATATTGCATTTAATGAAGCTCTGCTTGAAGCCATAGTTGCAAGGAATGTCTCTAACGGATATTAAATGTTTGAAGGCTATAAATACAGAAGTCATTGAAGATGAACACATCAGAGTTTTACAAAGCATTAAAGAGCCATTACTCTGTTCATTTATTCATTCTGTATTCTTCAATCATTTGAAGTTATTACGCAGACTTTCCTAAAGCTTTATATTTAAACCACTCTCTGAGTGTTAGTGAAAGGTCTGTAAGTGTATTTATTACAAACCAAACTCTCAAACAAATCTGAGTGAGCCTGAAGAGGCTAGGTGTGCAAAGAATACTTGTGTTGGAGCCTGAAGAGGCTAGGTGTGCAAACAATACTTGGAGTCTGTAACCTGATAAGTTATAGTGGATAAATCTTGGTGCTGCCAAGGACTGGACGTAGCTCTTTGTGTTAAAGAGTGAACCAGGATAAATCTCTGTGTTAATCTCTCTTCCCTTAATCTCTTTAGTTGTTTTGATTAAATATATCATCTGCTTTCTAACAAAGGAGTTAAAACTGTTTCTGTCAAATCTGTTTTCTTATCTCTACGTGTGTTGTTTTTCTGAGAAAACTACAACAGACAGGTGACCTGTCTGTGTATCTTTTTACACCCGTCTGTGCTTAGCTTCTGCATGCAAAAAGTTTTTAACTTTATTTTAAATTCTAATAAACACAATTCAACCCCCCTTCTCGTGTTTATAGTTGTCTATTTCAGTTGGTATCAGAGCTCAGCCTCTGGGTTGAGCATCTAACAGTGTTGAGGTAAAAGATCCTGAAGAATAGACATGACCGCTGGAGCTAGTGGAAGTAACCAGACTGAAGGAGCCTTCTTAACCAGACCTCCATTCTTCAATGGAGAAAACTACAACTATTGGAAAGATAGATTTCAATGGTTCATTCTATCTACAAACTCTGATCTCTGGGATGTCATCACAGATGGTCCTTTCATCCCTAAAAATGATGACAACACTGACAAGCCAAAAGCTCAGTGGACCCCTGCAGAAAAGGCAAAATGGGAGCTGAATCACAAAGCCAGATACAACATTATTTGTGCGCTCAGTCCTGATGAGTTTGAGAAGGTCTGTGCCTGTGATTCTGCCAAAGAAATATGGGACACCTTAGCTGTCACACATGAAGGAACCGCCAAGGTCAAAGAATCAAAAATTGCCATACTTGTCAGAAAGTATGAATTATTTCTCATGGAAGAAGGAGAATCTGTTGCTCAAATGATTGAGAGATTTCAAACTATCATCAATGGTCTAAAGTCTCTTGGCAAAGTTTACTCCAATGCTGAGAAGGTTGGAAAGATACTTAGGAGCCTACCTAAGCAGTGGAGACCTCTGGTAACTGCTATCTCTCAAGCCAAAGATCTTACCACCTTGACTATGGTTGAACTCCTTGGAACACTTACTGTTCATGAGCAAGAACTTGGAGATGAAGTCTCAACAAAGAAGGGCAAGTCAATTGCTCTGAAGGCTGATCAAAAGTCTTCCAAAGCCTCTAAAGCTTTAAAGGCAGACGAGTCATCCAGTGATGCTGAACTGTCTGAATCTGAGGATTCTGAAAGTGATGAAGAACTATCTCTCCTAACCAGAAAGATAAAGCATCTCCTACAGAAAAAGAAGTTCAGAAAGGATAAGCCATTCAGAAGATTCAACAAGGACAATAATTTCAAGGATTCCACTTCAACAGACAAAAACTCAATTGTCTGCTATGAGTGCAAGAAACCAGGACACATCAAAGCAGAATGTCCTCAACTCAAGAAAGCCCCATTTAAGAAGTTCTTCAAAAAGAAGAAGAAAGGAATGATGGCCACTTGGGAAGATCTAGAGTCAACATCTACTGATGAGGAGACAGAGGAAGAAGCAAATCTCTGTCTAATGGCTAACACTGACTCTGATTCAGATAATGAGGTAAATTCTGATTATGAGGAATTACTTGATGCCTATGAAGAATTGTTGGAGGAATCCAACTGTTTGTCTAAGGCTTTCAAATCTCTCAAGAGAGATCATGTTAAGCTCCTCAGTGAGCATAAACAGAAATCTCTAGAGTGTGAGAAATTTGCCAAGGAGAACAGTGAGCTGAAGACTGAAAAGTCTAATGAAGCTAAGATCTCTAGTGATACATCACAGTCTGAAGAAGTTGAAAAACTTCAACAGAAAGTGGAAGAGCTCACTTCTGATCTTGCAAATTTGTTAATGGTAGAGATAATCTGACAAAGCTGCTTGGCTGTCAGAGGCACTCCCTTAACAAAGAAGGTATAGGATATGTCCATCAGATACATCATAAAGTATCAACTAAGCACTCTAAAGTGTCTGCTACATCTACTTCTATTAAATCCATACCTGTCTGTAATTTCTGTGGAAAGACTGGACATGTTATGTCTAAGTGTCTCCATAAGAAAAGAAGGAAGTCTTCACAGACTCCTAGAACTAACAGAAAAGGACCCAGAAAATTATGGGTACCTAAAGATCAAATAATCTCTGTTGCAGATGTCCTCAACAGCACAAAGAAAACACCACTGCTGGTACCTGGACAGTGGCTGCTCGCGACACATGACAGGAGAAAGGTCTATGTTCCTAGACCTCCAACTTAAGAAAGGAGGACATGTGGCATTTGGTGGAAATCAGAAAGGGAAGGTTATAGGAATTGGTACTATTGGTGGTAAATATCAAATGTTCTTATGGTTAAAGGATTAAAACACAATTTGCTTAGCATAAGTCAATTATGTGACAGTGGATTTGATGTCTCCTTTACCAAAGATTTCTGTATAGTTAAAGATCTTAGTGGCAAAACCCTCTTTTCAGCTAAAAGGCAACAAAATCTGTATAAGATTGAACTGACTGATCTCTCAGATCAAAGTGTAACATGTCTGATGTCTAAAGAGGATGAAAGATGGTTGTGGCATAAGAAACTAGGACATGCTAGTATGAAATTAATTTCAAAACTAAAAAGGGATAACCTTGTGAGAGGATTGCCTGATATTAGTTTTAAGAAAGATATTTTGTGTGATGCATGTCAGAGAGGTAAACAGATAAAATCAAGTTTCAAATCTAAAAACCAAATATCAACCTCTAGACCTCTTCAGTTGTTACACATGGATCTGTTTGGACCAGTTAGTGTTGCTAGCTTGGCTGGAAGGAAATATGGATTTGTCATAGTTGATGACTATTCTAGATATACATGGATACTCTTCTTAACCCACAAGGATGAGTCTTTTAAGGCTTTCTCAGTATTCTGTAAAAGAGTACAAAATGAGCAGGGTTTCTGCATTTCTACTCTTAGAAGTGACCATGGGGGAGAATTTGAAAATGAGCAGTTTAGTCAGTTCTGTGAGGAGAATGGGATCTCTCACAATTTCTCTGCACCTAGAACTCCTCAACAAAATGGAGTGGTTGAGAGAAAGAACAGATCTCTGCAAGAGATGGCTAGATCTATGCTCAATGAGAATAATCTCCCTAAGTACTTCTGGGCAGAAGCAGTAAACACAGCTTGTTATGTACAAAACAGAATACTCATTAGGCCTTTTCTAAAGAAAACTCCCTATGAACTGTGGAAAGGAAAAAGCCCCAACATTTCTTACTTTCATGCATTTGGTTGTGAATGCTACATATTAAATACCAAGGATCAACTTGGAAAATTTGACTCTAAGACAGACAAAGGTATCTTTTTGGGATACTCTGAAATGTCTAAAGCTTTTAGAATTTACAATTCTAGAACATCTGTTATTGAAGAACCTGTTCATGTCAAATTTAATGCTAACTTAAAGACTGATAAGGAATTGTCAGATCTAGAAGATGATCTTGCAGGTCTTGATATAAACAAGTCAGAAGATCAACAACCTGACTTAACCAAACCAGAACCTGAAGCAGAACCAGACAGACTAGTGGAACAGACAAGTCAACAGACACAGACAAGTCAAGGTCCTCTTGAAAGAGACTGGAAATTCAAAACTCATCATCCTAAGGATCTCATCATTGGTCATCCCTCAGAAGGAGTAAGAACCAGATCTACCTTAAGAGAATCAAGCAATGTGGCCTTTTTGTCAGAAATAGAGCCAAAGCACATTGAAGAAGCTCTTGATGATGAAAGCTGGATTCTTGCTATGCAAGAAGAACTCAACCAGTTCACCAGAAATGATGTCTGGACACTTGTCTCCAAGCCCAAAAACAAGTCTGTCATTGGAACAAGATGGGTCTTCAGAAACAAGTTAGATGAAGATGGCAAAGTTGTCAGAAACAAGGCAAGGTTAGTAGCTCAAGGCTATAACCAACAAGAAGGTATTGACTATACTGAAACATTTGCACCTGTAGCTAGAATAGAAGCTATTCGCATACTAATGTCATATGCTGCACAACACCAAATCACTCTTTTTCAAATGGATGTGAAAAGTGCTTTTCTCAATGGAATAATTGAAGAAGAAGTTTATGTTAAACAACCCCCTGGTTTTGAAGATACTGATAAACCAGATCATGTTTTTAAACTTAAAAGGGCATTATATGGTTTAAAGCAAGCACCTAGGGCATGGTATGATAGACTAAGCTCTTTTCTCATGCATAACGGCTTTACAAGAGGTCAAGTAAATACTACTCTGTTTAAGAAAAGCTATAAAGAAAATTTCATTGTAGTCCAAATATATGTTGATGATATTATTTTTGGAGCAACTAATGAAAAGCTGTGCAAGGTTTTTTCAAAAATGATGCAAGCAGAATTTGAGATGAGCATGATGGGAGAATTGAAGTTCTTCCTTGGTCTACAAATCAAACAGACAAGTGATGGAATCTACATCCATCAACAAAAGTATATCAAGGAAATGCTCAAGAAATACAAAATGGAAAATGCTAAACTTATGAAAACTCCCATGGAAACCAATGCAAAACTTAGTAAAGATGATGAAGGTAAAAAGGTAGACCAAACTGTCTACAGAGGTATGATTGGATCTTTGCTGTACTTAACTTCAAGCAGACCTGATATTCAGTTTAGTGTCTGTATGTGTGCTAGATTTCAATCTGACCCAAGAGAATCTCATCTTAAAGCTGTTAAGAGAATATTTAGATATTTGCTTGGTACTACTAATCTTGGTTTGCTATATTTAAGAACTAATGAATACAGATTAGTGGGATTCTGTGATGCTGACTTTGCTGGAGACAGAATAGAAAGAAAAAGCACCAGTGGAGGATGCCACTTCATTGGAGCAAACTTGGTCTCTTGGTCAAGCAAAAGACAGACAACTATAGCTCTATCTACAGCTGAAGCAGAATATATCTCAGCTGCTAGTTGTTGCTCTCAGCTTTTATGGGTAAAACATCAACTTGAGGATTACTCTATTTTTGAGCATAATATATCTGTATGGTGTGATAATTCTAGTGCTATCTGCTTAACTAAAAATCCAATTCAGCATTCTAAGGCTAAGCATATAGAAATCAAACATCACTTCATTAGAGATTATGTTCAGAAAGGTATCTTTGATATTAAGTTTGTTAAAACTGAAAATCAATGGGCTGATATCTTCACTAAGCCTTTAGCAGAAGAAAGATTTTTATTTATTAGAGATAATTTAAACATGCATTGTATTGTTGAATGACATGTCTGAGTTTTTAAAAAAACTGTCTGTGATCACCTGTCTGACTCTGCTGAGTCACTATGCTGAAACCCAACAGTTTTATTGAAATGGTTATTATTTATTTATTTATTTAATACCATTTGTTAATCTGAAGCTAATCATGAACACGGCAGTTTTTACCTCGAAACCATGTTTTCATTATGTCTAAGTGGGCGCTACAGTTCCCCACATAAATCGTGCCATTCTTAATTAAAAATGTCTTTTTTCTCTCTCCTGCTTTTACTTCTTTAAAAGGCAAATCTTCAGAAAGTTTCAAACTTTATCCTTCTCAAAAAGCCCTAAGTCTTTTCGTCTTCGTCTTCCTCTCGTTCAAACCCTTCTCTCTTCCAAAACCTTCACTTTCTCTCTTTTCTGAAAAATGGCATCTTCAAAGCGCCTGTCTCCAAAAGAGATTGCTGAGAAATACGAGATGAGATTAACTGATGTAGAGAAGATTCTACCTGGAAAGACTGTTGATCTTCAACAGATGAAGAAATGGGGAATGGATGTCACTGAGGAGTTGGAATACTCTAAGTGGACAGCCTTCTTTGATATCAAGGAGCTGGTCCATCCCAAGCTTGTCAGAGATTTCTGGAGGAATGCTGTGGTCATCACCAATGTGGTTGATGGAACCAAGAGCTTCAAGGCTCAAATGTCAGCTGATGTGACTCTTCAGTTTCCTATAAGCTCTCTGGAACTGGCAACCAGATGTCCAAGGATTGGAACTGCCTTCAGACCTGACTGGGAAGATCAGGTGGGAACTGAAAGTATCAATATTGCTGTTTATGGAGTTCCCAACCCTGAGAACAAGAAGCCTGTCTACATGGTGCCCAAGTGCAGGTTCTTGCACAAGCTGCTTCTGGAGTGTGTGATGCCCAGAAGAGGGTCAAGAGACAATGTGACCAAGTTGGACAGATTTGCTCTGTACCACTTGATTCACAAAATCAAGATAGACATCAATGATCTCATCTACATGTATCTTGAGTCTCTGATCAGAAGGACAAATATGCCTACCTACCCTTGTGGAATGTTGCTGACAAGGGTTTTTAGGAACAAGATATTTGTTCCAACTGATGTCCACTTTGTGGACATGGCTCTGCCCATAGACAAGAAGGTCTTGTCTATGATGGGGATTGAAGGAATCCCTCTGGAGGATGAGGAAGAAAAGAAGAAGAAGAAGAAGAAGCCTGCTGTTGAGCAGAAACTGAAGGAAATAGCAGAGGAGCCTGCTGATTCCACTGGTGAATCAGAGTATCCTATCTCTGAAAGGATTTGGAAAGCTGCTGGAAAGGTTGCCAGACAGGATCAAAGGCCTGAGGAACCCTCAGCTTCTGAAGGATCTGCTGAGACAGTAGAGCCTCTCAGATTCAAGCTGAAGAAGCCCTCTCCCAAGAGGAAGACCAGTGAGGCTGGAAAATCAGGTGTAGTTTCTACACAACCCACCAAGAGAAGAAGACTGGTGAAGACCTTTACCAAGGACAGACAAGTGAAGTCTGTGCCTAGTAAAGAGGAAGCACCTGCTCAGGGGGAGCAGACTTCTCCACCTGCAGAAGAGCCTAGGGAGATCAAATCTCTTGATCTGGGTTTCATTCCCAGAAAAAGAAGGTCAGGCTACCCTATGCCTGTAGTGGCTGTTGCTGAAAGGGAAGCTGTCCCTGCAGAAGAGCCTGCTGCTGCTACTGCTTCTGCACCCTCTACTGACCTGTCTGCTGGAACACAGACAGTTGGTCATCATGAAGAAGCTTCTCTGTCTCCTTCAAGGAAGAAAGCAAGGCTTTTTGAAGAACCACTCTTCACCTTCCCTTCTCCACCATCCTCTCCCCTTCATCTAGGTATTCCAGATTCTGCTGTTTCTTCCCCCTCTGCTCTCTGTGTCAACCCTTTATCTGTTGCCTCCCCTTTTCACTCACCTGTCTCCTCTCACCCCTCTCAACCATCTTTTGATGTCGTGTCTGATGTATGTCAATACACAGTTGTTCACAGGGACTCAACTCCCAGAGAACAATCTGGCATATCATCTAGACTGTTTGTGAGTGATTTGCAATCTCTGATGACTGCAAGTATATCTCACTTATCTGTCATCCCTTCTCCACCACCTCACATTCTGAACCCATGTAGGGAGATCTTCTTTTATCCCCCTATTGTGTTGTTCATTAGAACATTGGAAGGATCTAACTATCCTGCCTCTGTTGTAATGTTACCCTCTAGGTCTAGATATTTCTTTCTTTTAGTCACAGGGTCTAATTCATTCTTTTCCCACATAGACTCTCTCCTACCCCTACCTCCATCTGTCTTAGCCAATCAACCTCTTCCCCCTCCTATTCCAATAAGAGTCACTCGACTGTCTCTTTGTGAAAGACTCTCTTATGTCTTTCCCTCTCCTGATTGTGACATAGTCAGAATCACCCCTCTGTTTAAAATAGTTTTTCTTCCTTTATTTTATTTCAGAACCATTCATCAACTTTTCTTTCCCTGTGTCTCCTCACCTTTCTCTGTACCTAAGGCACCCCCAGTTTTAGCCTTACCCTGGTATCCATCCCTGTCTGATGCTTCAACCAGCCTGTCTACAGAAGTCTCCTCCTCTCAGATGGTGGATTCAGTGAGCTTCAATCTCCTTAAGACTGAGCTAGAAGAAGTCAGAAGACAATTGGATGCAGAGAGGCATGCTAGGCTGCTGTTAGAACAGAAAGTTGATTCCCTGTATCTTATGTTTAATCAGCCTAAATAAGTAGTTGTAGGAACTGCCTTGTAATTGAATTGCTTATGATGAATACAAATCAAATTTTACTTTATTATTTTTCGTTCTTTTTTTCTCTCCACTGTTATCTATTTAACTCTTTTTGTTGCTGACAAAAGGGGGAGAAAAATGTTAAGATGTTTAATATAAACAATATATGCTAAGTGTTCATTCTCTGATATACTCTGATACTATGAACTTAAACCTGCTGCATATTACTCTGATGCTCTTTATTGAACACTAATGCATCTGTCTGCACATATAGAAAATATCAACTTGTCTACTGTCTGTACTCTGATATTTTCAAAGGTTCATTAAATCATCTGAATGTTTGTCATCATCAAAAAGGGGGAGATTGTTAAGTCTCTAAAATGTCTGTGTGCATTTCCCTAAGTTTTGATGAAAACTAAACATTGGATAATGATTTAATTAACCTATTTTGTGGTTGCTAACCTGTCTACTTAGTGTACAGATCAGAAGATTACAAAACTCACCTGTCTGTTTACCTAAGTCTCACCTGTCCGTATAAGCCAAGAAGTCAACCTGTCTGCTGACTAGGATTGTTGACTACGTGCAAACTGATTTTACAACCTGTCTCTACTCTTCAACTTGTCTAAGGTTCTTCGTTAAAGAACTCGAAGTACAGGAAGCTTTTGCAAGTTGTCCCCTCATGAAGAATACTCTGAGAACTCTCTCACGCTTATCAAGAAACTCAGAAGTGCTCTCTCTCAAGCAACCTAGGAAGTCAGAGATAAACTCCCAGTTAAAGAATGTTTCCAACATGCTTTATTCCCTAGTACTTTTAGTTATTACACAGAAAGGGAAATGTACTCTGCAAAAGTACAAAAGCCCTCTGCACAACTCTGAGTTAATTTCTACACGATGCATAAAGCTATTATCCCTCATGTTAGAGTACAACCAACGTCTCCATTGCATTAATGGCTGCCCAGAACGACTATATTGCATTTAATGAAGCTCTGCTTGAAGCCATAGTTGCAAGGAATGTCTCTAACGGATATTAAATGTTTGAAGGCTATAAATACAGAAGTCATTGAAGATGAACACATCAGAGTTTTACAAAGCATTAAAGAGCCATTACTCTGTTCATTTATTCATTCTGTATTCTTCAATCATTTGAAATTATTACGCAGACTTTCCTAAAGCTTTATATTTAAACCACTCTCTGAGTGTTAGTGAAAGGTCTGTAAGTGTATTTATTACAAACCAAACTCTCAAACAAATCTGAGTGAGCTTGAAGAGGCTAGGTGTGCAAAGAATACTTGTGTTGGAGCCTGAAGAGGCTAGGTGTGCAAACAATACTTGGAGTCTGTAACCTGATCAGTTATAGTGGATAAATCTTGGTGCTGCCAAGGACTGGACGTAGCTCTTTGTGTTAAAGAGTGAACCAGGATAAATCTCTATGTTAATCTCTCTTCCCTTAATCTCTTTAGTTGTTTTGATTAAATATATCATCTGCTTTCTAACAAAGGGGTTAAAACTGTTTCTGTCAAGTCTGTTTTCTTATCTCTACGTGTGTTGTTTTTCTGAGAAAACTACAACAGACAGGTGACCTGTCTGTGTATCTTTTTACACCCGTCTGTGCTTAGCTTCTGCATGCAAAAAGTTTTTAACTTTATTTTAAATTCTAATAAACACAATTCAACCCCCATTCTCGTGTTTATAGTTGTCTATATCAGGGTTCACGTACACAACGAACTCGCTAAACCTTCATCAACCACAATCAACTAATCACTAATCAAGCAATTAAAATCTCCTAATTCCTTATAATAGGTCACGGCCTCTCTTAGGTTTAGTGGCTAAAAATTTCTAGAATTGCCTAAGTCATTGGATTAATGATCCTAATTACTTAAGACAATGGATTAATGACTAATCAACAAAAATTAAGAATCAAATCTTCCTAATCACTCCTAGTTGGTCACGGCCTAGACTAGGTTTAGTGACAAAAAAATCTAACTTTGCTTAAGTCTTGGATTAATGATCCAAAATCCTTAAGTCTTTGTAACACTTGTTTAACAACAAAGATTAAAACATTAACTTTTAATTTTACCAAAACCCTAATTTCGGCCAAGACCTTAGATTAGGGCTAGGAATCTTAGTTTGACATAAGAACCTAGATTCATCATTAATACATGTTCAATAGATGATTAACATGATTACTTTCATCAAAAGAAATTAAGTTCCTACACCTAATTTTGTTCATGGTTCGGCCTAGGCTAGAAACTAGGGAAGGAAAATTTTGTTTGAAACAATCTCTTAGATCATGATAGTAGAGATAATAATAAGAACATAGAAAGTGGTTTCACATTTTTAGGATTTTTCTATGATTTACTATGACTTTTCAAAGTTAAGAACAACTAAGAGGAATCATATGGAAAAGTCTCTAAAACAAGAAATGAAATGAATGAATAAGAGTTTAGAGATGATGAGGAACATGAATCACCTCTTGGAATGTGAAAATGGGCAAAGAATCACCAAGCTCCTTCACAAATCAAGTCTATGGAGTTTGAGAGAGAGAGGAGAAATGGAGAAGATGGATGAATAGTTTGGAAGATGGTAGAATGAGCTAGAACTCTCATGTTGCCTCTAGAATTTGTAGAGCAAGCCTCCCAAGTCATGGGCCTTGCGCCACTTTTGGGCCCAAAAAGCCCAAGCCCAATTATTTTTCACTTAAATCAACTTATGGCAAAATGAAGACATAGGAAATTCAAGATTAGAATTCCTTCATGGAAATGAATTCTTGGACATGAAATTGAGACTTTTGGGTGCAGCCCTTAATGGGTTTGAATGGCAAGAATTTGGCCCACTTCACTTAGTGTATTAAAGAAATTAGTTTAGGGACCAAAATACAAATAATAGAAAGTTTAGGGATAAAAATGCAATTATTAAAAATTGCTAACATAACCCTAAGCCACATTAAACCTCTCACATGGATGACCTATTCCTAAGAGCATATAGGTTTTGTCCACTTATCGAGTCTCAAAACTCCCGTAATCGGCTCCGTCGTTTACCCGATTGAACATAACGTCCGTAAAACTTATATTATTTCACGTTTTGTAAAATAATTCTAAAAATGCACAATCGTAGGAAATAAAATAAAAACCTTAAGTGTTTCGTTCACGAATTAAAATTAGGGTTTCTGATCAGTAAAAACTTACTGTCAGTGAAAATGCAGAAAACGCAGACCGGTTTCCATCTGAATTTTCATTCCAAAACTTCCCCGTAACCTTATAAAAATAAGTATGACAAGGAAATGACCTTAGTTTATCCAAAGTCATTTTCTAAATCTCGGATAAGAATATAATTATTTATATAATTATTACCGATATTAGAAAGCCAAAAAATGGGGATGTTACAAGTTGTGACACACAAACTTACACCATATGAGTATAGGTAATTTTAATGTCCTTTGCTCTCGATAGTAGGTCTCCTTACAAAGTATCTAGTTAATAATCCAATAGTGATTAGTGGGGCCAAATCAGGTGTTTCTTGTCTTTAGCTTAATGAAGTAACCATATCAAATGGAATATCAGCTAGGAATGGGACAAATCCTACCACAACATAATGATCCTCATATACGGATGGTTTAACTTGGTACTCAAGTATGCAATGTAGTCCGAGATTGAGGCACTATTAGACTTCAAGCATGTCATATGACATATCAGTCACAAACAATGATGAGTACACATGTACCTGACGAAAAAAAAAAATATAGATTAAGCAAATCTAAAAGATGAGTCCAAAGCATAGAATAAATTATAAGGGTCAGCTGCCGAGAAAGAATGATGCCGGAACTCTTCAACATTAACTTCAAGTTCCTCTTTCACTTAGATATATGCCATGAGCAAAGCAAATGGTACATTAGCTTCAAGCAAAAAAGGTATAGAATTTTTTCAATGACAAATCCAACACCTAGATAATTGATTTCCAGAATTGGTAATCCACACTTAATCCACAATTCCCTAATGTACCATTTTCTTTGCTAAAGGCGTCATATACTTTATAAAAGTAAGGTATAATCGTTGGTATAATTTCTACATATGAAGGCAGTTACTGCAAGACAGCAATACCAACTTTAACTTGCAATAAAGATTCATCTGCCAAAGGTCTCTTCAATAGCTACAATATCTGCTTGCTGATATGCTAACCCCATTTGATAGACCTACTTCAATTTACTATGTGTTCTATTTACATATCTCAATGAAAGTTTTATTTTCAGTGTGTGCATTTTTTAATTTTCCTACAAAGTAAGCACAAATCATCTTCTATTTTTAATTTGAATTGTTTGATGGATCCGTTCAACCTCAAGCACTGCATGATGCAGTATAGCAAGGCTTGATGAGTGTAGATTAGTATAGCAGTACATGTAGTTCTATGATTGACAAAAATTTTAAGGCCCGAGTGGATCGGCATATTGCATTACATTTAGAAATGAAGCTAAGAAAACATGGTCTAAGACGTTTCCGGTCATAAAATGCCCAAGAGATACCAATTGATGCCCAACCTCAATCACCATAAAGCTCTTATCCTTAAAATGTAGTACTTATTTCTTTTACCTTAGCAAAAAAACCTGAAAGAAATTCCACAGATCGAGGAGACCTCACCAAAAGATGATTTTTTGTTAAGTTCAAGCATTGTATAAGGGGAAAAGATCTCAAAATAAACATTTAAAATTGTTTGTCTGTTCTAAAAGCAATACCAAGAACATACTTGAGTCAAATAGGAAATCCCATGAATAGCGAACAGAGCATCTAACCCTTTAAGAGTTGACTAAGCATTATTCTCTTTTTTATATAAACCAATAATTAACCTTTGTCTATTATGTAGAATTATAAGGCAAATTATCAAACCACACAATGGTCTAAAGAGTAAAGTGAAGAGACTCATTCACGTCAAAAAAAAAAAAAAGTGTAGAGACTCATAACTATCCTTATTACATATACTATGTTCAGCACATCTATATATGATGCACTAAAGGTGAAAAGACTCATAACTGCCCATTATATACTTGATGCGATTCCAGTATAGTTATTTAGTGCAAATTTAGGAACAACTATATATATAGTGCTTCCATTATTATTGCATACCCAACAAATTTGTAATAAGGTGTGAGATTCTCTGGGACAAAGTCTACCCATATTCTTTGATGTATAAAAGAAAAATATTAGCTGCAGCGGTGAAGTCTACCCTACTTGCAAGCTCAAATGCAAATTATGGCTCAAATGTAGTTAAGGTGTCCAATTTTCTGAAGTACTTCAATTAGCAACAATTTCTCAGAATTAGACAGCAGATATGCATGCAGCTGGTGCTCTGAAATTAGACAACTTACAACATATAAATCAAACAACTTACATAGCCACCGAATTGCCGAGCAGTTGCTTCAACTTCCTCAGCCAAAGACATGGTCACAAAACTAAATCCTCTGCTTCTCCCAGTTATTTTATCATAAATCACCTGTCAAAAAAAGTGGAGAATGCAACAACACCATCAACGGGCCAGTTAGAGAGAAGGAAAAGCTGCAAGAAGATAACAGTTGGTCTAAGAAGGAAGAGGCCAAACCTGCAATGAAAAATTCTTTGTAGGAAAAAAAAAGTAGATTAAAATGAGAGAGGATGAATGATTAAACACCTCAAGTGCTGCTTAGAGAGAGGGCAAACCAGAATCTCGAAAAGGGAAAGAAATATCATCACATGTATTAATTAAAAAAAAGGAGGAATTGTCTTATTTAACCCGTTCCTTCCTTTCTCTAAGTCAAATAAATTAAAACAATACACAATTGAACCTCACTTATATAAAAATATTGAAAGGGAAGTATGCTTGAATCATATCATAAAAATACGAACCCATAACTATGCATTAAAATCCTTTTTTGTTATAAAAACTGTACATTAAGATGTATTTTTCAATTCAATTATTGGTGACTTAAACTTGAGGTATTCTTACCTCAATGCAGAAACATCTTGGTTTTTATGCATGTTATTAAACGATTTGTATATATACTAATAAGGTAGTATATACTAAATCTACTAGATAATAATCACCACAAATCCAGAATATATATAATTAGAGATGACAGTATCGAAAATTGTGATAGAATATACAAAATTGAGGGTTATAACAACTCGCGTTTTGCCCCCTCCAAAATTAGCAATTTTTTTTTTTAATAAACATGAGGTGCTAAATTGCTAGTGGATTAAATTGAAACAAACTGCACAGAACTTTTGGGTGCAATATATAAAGCAAGATGCTCTAGCTTGTTTCAAAATGTTAAGAGCTAGTATGGCAAAATGGCATTAGAAATATAAACTATAGTGAACCAATAGTGAACCGACTGATGCCCTTTATCCAAGATGCAAAATGAATGAATGATATGTATATAGCTATTTAAATGATAAAGTTAAATGGGTAAAATCATGTGCACATAACATGATATTCGGAAACAAACTTCCAATACTTTTAGAAACAGAGCCCACAATGTTAATAAGAAAAAACGATGAAGCAGAGCAATCACAATTTCATTTATATTTGAGTTCTAAAATGGTAGATGTGAAGCAGAGATTAGTTGATCGATGTACTAATTACTTTGCCAACATTGAACAAATATATAGAGAAGAGCACAATCCCACACCCAAACACAAATCACGTTTTCCCAACCCCATCAAAAAACTACTTGGTTTTGCTAATCCTTTGGCCCACCAAGTTTCATCTCTCTTGTTCAATCTCCAATGTATCATTTGCAACTAAAAACTTCTCAAGTAAAAAATAATTTAGAAATAGACCAAGAGAAACCTGAGGAATGACATTATTCTAACAGCTACTGCTGAAGTTTTTAGTTAACAATACCATTATTCTATGCCAACCTAAAGCCGGTTGCTTTACCTAAAGTTGGTTGCTTTAAAGTGGAAAATTCAATCACAGAAACATTTTTTACCTTTTTAAAATTTTGAAAAAGAAAACATCAAATGATAAAATCTAAGATAAAAAATTGAAAATCATAAACAAAAGAAAAAAGGAAAGGCATTCTTCTTATAGTAGAACATTTCTTTTTTGTTTTTTTAGCCCTCATTAAGGTCCTGTTAACAAACACACAAACTCAATTTTTTGAATTATGAAGGGTGGTGTTAGAATTAACCATACCTTTCCACAACCAATGCCTGATTCATGTGGCTATGGTGACCTAGAAAGAGGGAAAAAGACGCTTCTACAACAGGGAAAACAGAAGTTCGTGAAAAGGAAAAATAAAAATCCAAGAAAGAGAGTAAAATCAACTTATCTATTATGCTACTTATTTCATGGATCATTTGGTCAAAATCCTTTTCATTCAATCTCAAATTAAAATGACCCTTCTCCCCTAACGTTTCTCCTCTGGTCCATGGTCAAATCCAATGAAAATAATTCATATAACTCAGGCTAAAAAAAACCCTCCAATGCATGACCAACCCTTATTGGTTGTATGATTACATCTTAGTATAAGCTATCCTACATTCTGCCTTGACCTAAAAAAGCATTCAATTTCAAAGTTTGGGTATAACACCCTCTTGAGAACATGATGGAGGGGAGTTGCTTCTTTCTCGGAACAAATAGATGGGTTTCCCGAGTAAAAATTTATGCAAAGTATTGACTTTCCTTAGCATACAGCAGGGATAATTTTGGTCTATTGTTATAAATAAGTACAAAGTCAATAAGCAATCTATGAGCTAATAGTAACTTAAATAACACTATTAAGTCCCACCACTTCACATGATTTAATGAAACCCCAAATAGCAATTGGAGGACCTGATATGTTATAACTTTTGGTCCCCCAGGTAGCAAAGGATCAAATTCAAGCCCCATCATGTCATTCAAGAAAAGGAAATCACATTAGAGACAAAAATTCTAGAAGACACTTAATTTAGTTATAGTGTATGCATGAGCCAACAATTGAGCAAAAAGGGTCTTATCAGCAAAAAAAAAAAAAGGAGTAAAAAGACAGAAAGTGATTTAAGATGGCCCAAAATGGGCTAGTTGTCCTGTGTAGAACTCTGCAGTTGCTTTTCTATTTGCCATCCTATCTTAGTGCTTAGATAGAGTTTATGTGTGTGCATAATTACTTTCATATATAGCATGAATATATGGCAATGTGAGTTACACTCGAACAAAGTTTAAATAAAGAAGGTACTAACCATTTGAATGATTACATATCACTCCTACACTTTTTTAATCAAGTGACCTAAGCATTTAACCCCTTCACTGTCTGCTTTACAGTGAGTAATTTGTTTTTGTTGTTTATCTATTTGAGACCTAATGCGTGGATATTTTCTGCATCCACACAAAAAATGCTTTCAAGTTCGAAAAGGAAGTGTTATTAAAGGTGTTAAGCCCCTGTAGATGGGTGCATGTACCTTTGAAAAGCTTTTCCTCTAAATTGCCTCTCTCCATGTATTCATAGTCAAGAAGCATGTGCTCATCTTCACAGCAGTAGTCAATTAAGTTAACCAGATGGGGATGCTTCAACTGCCCCAGAATGATTACTTCAATCTATGACATATAAAAGTTCAAAAAATTAGACAATTTCATCACTTGAGAAAAACCATTTTTATTGACACAAGAATATATATGTATATTAATATTGAAAGGTTAAGCAAATTCTTACCAACCACTCTCAGTGGCCTTGTTTTCCATCCAAGTTTAAGGACTTCACTGCTACAACCTGAGCTTCCAACCTTGGCTTAAGCTTGTCATGCGAGCCAAACATTTAAGATTCAAATTAGGAGATAATCAAATTTAAACCAATAAAAGGAACACAAAAGCTTAGCAATATAACATGTCTTGAGCTTAGCAATATTATGTCTTGAGCACTAATATTGACTGTAACAATTTTTGAAGGGAACATAACAATGTTTAGGGTGTAAATGAATTAATATCTCATTTTTCATAATGAAAATTAATTACCAAGTCAAATTAACATGTTCAGGATGTAAATACTATGCAAAATGCTCTTTTTCTTCTATTTTCTTTTTAACTATCTTTGGTCCAGGTACTTCAAATAAGGTTATAGATTCCAAATAACACTTAGTTACAGGCATATATATATATATATATATATAACAATTAACACTCACTTGCAGAAATTCTTTATTTAACAATTCAAGCCAATCCACCAAAAGTGACATGCCAAAAAGAAACTCAATCAATGGATTGAAACTTATGCCAGAACTTAAATTCTCAAGTGGTGGAATCATCGCACTGTTTGATTTTAAGAGCCTTGTTGTCACCACCAAGAGGTCATTGCTACATCATACATTTTGGAAGAACAAAAGTGCAGTAGAGATTAAGCAGGAGCTATGAGAAGACTGTGTCCCTTAACAAAGTACATTTTCACAACATTTTTTGGTTCAAAATGGGAACCTACCACACATTGCCACCCACTCTTATATACATTATCAAATTCCTGAACAGCCAAACACATACCCCGTATAATCAATAGCATATATATTATTTTGATAGCAGGTGAAATATCACTTGAGTTATGAAAAGAAATTTTATCACTAAAAAGTTGACAAAAAGTGATAGCCCAAACAGTGAAGCAACTAAAATTATAGACAGTAACTTAAAATGTCAATAACCAATGTCCCTGTAATGAGGACAAATCAGGAAACACACATTGAGAATGATGAGTCAGCAAGGAATGATAAAATTGGACAGCTAGGCTCAGAGTTGGTTGCTGATCCGGGAATTGCGGAACCAAGGAGGAGCAATAGGCCAAAAATAACCAACTCCAAATGGAATGACTATGTGTGTGAGTGAGGTGTATAAGTGAGGGGAGGGAGAATATCCGTGTGTGCATTGTGTGATCTGAGAATTCCCTTTCTCTCTCTGAGTCTCTCTCTCTTCCTTCTCTGAATTTCTCTTTACTGCTTTTCTCTCTTTTACGATATTTTCTGTACTTCCTTCCATGTGTATGCACTGGAAGTTGACTTACTTATAGTGACATTGCAATAAAACAGTACTACTCTCTATACTCAGATTTCTACACATAACAAACTGGTGCTTTCATTGTCACCATGGCAGAGGGTACAAGACTGAAAGAACTGCAAACCCAGATCAATCGCATTGTAGAAACTATGGAAAAACGAGATGCTGAATGGAATGCCCGTTCTAACCTTGCAGAAGCTGCTAGCAACGCTCGAATGGAAAGGATTGAAGCAGCTTTAGAAGCCTTAACCATCCAGGCAAAAGTCCCTCCCCATGGTGCCTCGAGCTCATTCAAAGACAACCCCAAAACCCCTTTTCAGATTCGCAATGTCAAACTAGAGTTTCCGAGATTTGATGGCAAGCACGCCTTGGAGTGGATTTTTAAAGCTGAGCAATTCTTTGAGTATTATGAAACACCTGACCCAGATCGTTTAACCATCGCTGCTGTGCACTTGGACCAGGAAGTCATACCCTGGTTTCAGATGATGCAGAGATCGAACACATTCCCATCTTGGAAAGCTTTCACTCGTGCCCTAGAGCTGGATTTCGGCCCCTCCATGCACGATTGCCCAAGAGCAACCCTGTTTAAATTGGTCCAAACCAGTTCTGTCAATGAATACTACATGGAATTCACCTCCCTAGCCAACCGAGTTTATGGGTTGAGCTCCGATGCTCTGCTGGATTGTTTCTTAAGTGGTCTTAAAGCTGATTTGCGCAGAGAAGTCATTGCCCAGAGTCCCATTTCTTTACTCAAAGCTGTTTCCCTAGCCAAATTGTTTGAAGAAAAATATAACCTACCTACCAAACCTTACACCAATTCGCCCACCTTGAAATACCACACACCCAACAATACATACCAATACACACAATACCTCCTTCAATAACCACACTAAAAGCTCATTACCGCCACTCCTCCCTACCCCACCAACTAGACCTGTTTACCCGTCCCACACCAATTCCAATGTCAAGAGAGTAAGCCCAGCTGAAATGCAAATTCGTAGAGAAAAAGGCTTATGTTACACCTGTGATGACAAATGGTCATTTAGCCACAAATGCCCAAACAAGCATTTAATGATCCTACAAGTTGAAGATGAGGATTATATTACCCCTGAACCTGACCCCCCAGATAGGACAGAGACCAATACACCGGCTGACCAAACTGAGCACCATTTATCCTTAAATGCCTTAAAGGGTGCTAATGGAGTGGGCACCATGCGCTTCACTGGTCAGATTGGGAACTTGCCTGTACAGATTTTGGTTGATGGTGGTAGTTCAGATAACTTTGTCCAGCCTCGAGTGGCTCAATTTCTCAAACTACCCGTTGAAGGTCTTAGTGGGTAATGGACAATCTATGATAGCTGAGGGTTTAATACAACAATTATCTGTGTCGATTCAGGGCCATGAGCTCAGTGTACCTGTCTATCTATTACCTATATCCGGTGCAGATTTGATACTCGGCTCTGCTTGGCTTGCCACTTTGGGACCACATGTGGCTGATTATGCAGCCTTGAGCCTCAAATTTTATGTTGATGGTAAATTCATTACACTACAAGGGGAACACTCAAACATGCCTACCCAAGCTCAAATACATCATATTCGAAGGCTGCATCACACAAAAGCTATTGCTGAATTATTTGCTGTACAATTAGTACAGCAGGACCAACCAAATGACTCTCTACTGGATTTACCTCCAGATTTGGATCCAAAGCTAGTGGCACTACTCCACAAATACAGCTCTGTATTCCAACAGCCCACTAGCTTACCCCCTCCAAGAGCTCAAAGTCATACTATTCCTTTGGTGGAAGGGTCACAACCAGTTAAGGTTCGGCCTTATAGATATCCTCATAGCCAAAAGGAACATATTGAGAAAATGGTGCAGGAAATGCTTGAGCAAGGTATCATTCGACCTAGTACTAGTCCTTTTTCTTCTCCTATTTTACTAGTTAAGAAAAAAGATGGTACTTGGCGTTTTTGTACTGATTATAGAGCCCTCAATGCACTTACCATCAAAGATAGCTTCCCTATGCCTACTGTAGATGAATTATTGGATGAATTATATGGTGCTAAATACTTTTCCAAACTAGACTTGAGGTCTGGCTTTCATCAGATTTTAATGCACCCAGATGATAGACACAAAACTGCTTTTAGAACACACCATGGCCATTATGAATGGTTGGTTATGCCATTTGGTCTCACTAACGCACCTGCCACTTTCCAATGCTTGATGAACCAAGTTTTTCAAGAGGTGCTAAGAAAATTTGTTTTGGTATTCTTTGACGATATATTAATATATAGTCCTACATGGCTCACTCATTTGCAACATTTGGAGACTGTCCTTTCCACTTTACAGCAGCAGGTTTTATATGCCAAGCTCTCAAAATGCTCATTTGGTCTGTTGGAGGTAGACTACTTGGGTCACACAGTGTCTGGTCATGGTGTGGCTATGGATAAAAATAAGGTGCAGGTTGTTCTTGATTGGCCTAAACCACAAAATGTGAAACAGCTTAGGGGTTTCCTAGGCTTGACTGGATACTATCGAAGGTTTATCAAAGCCTATGCTCATATGGCCTTGCCTCTCACCAATCTCCTCAAAAAGGACAGTTTTTGCTGGACCCCTGCTACTGAGACAGCATTCCAACAACTAAAGCAAGCTATCACTTCAGCGCCAGTACTAGCCTTACCTAACTTCCAACAGCCTTTTATACTGGAAACCGATGCATCAGGGACAGGTATTGGAGCTGTGCTAAGTCAAGTTGGCCACCCAATTGCTTATTTTTCCAAAAAACTTGCACCACGGGCACAAAGGCAGTCTGCTTATGTTAGAGAATTTTTAGCCATCACTGAAGCTTTGGCTAAGTTCCGGCACTACCTACTAGGCCATCAATTTATTATTAGAACTGACCAACAAAGTCTGAAATGTCTATTAGATCAGTCTCTTCAAACTCCCGAACAGCAAGCTTGGCTCCACAAATTCATCGGTTATGATTTCAAAATCGAATACAAGCCTGGTAAAGAGAACTTGGCAGCAGATGCACTTTCCAGAATGTTATTTGCAGCTTGGTCAGAACCTCAACACCAATTCCTGACCGAATTACAGAATGAAGTTTCCAAGGATCCATCTTTATCAGCTACTGTCCAACAATGTTTGGCTAACTCTCAACCGAATCAGCATTACACTGTTCGAGAGGGCTTACTCTACTGGAAAGGCAGGTTGGTTTTACCTACAGGGAGTCCTCTAATTCAGAAAGTGTTGATCGAATATCATGCCTCCCCAATAGGAGGCCACTCGGGTGTGGCTAGAACAATGGCTCGGATTGTACCTCAATTTTATTGGCCTCGGATGAAGGATGCTATAGAAAGGTTTGTGCAGCAATGTGCTATTTGCCAACAAGCTAAAACCAGTAATGCTTTGCCTCAAGGCCTCCTTCAGCCTCTACCAATCCCAATTCGGGTTTGGGAAGACATAGCAATGGACTTTATCACAGGCTTACCCACCTCTTTTGGCTTCACTGTTATCATGGTTGTGGTGGATCGTTTGTCTAAATATGGCCACTTTATTGCACTAAAAGCTGATTATTCCAGTAAGTCAGTAGCGGAAGCTTTTATGTCTCACATTGTTAAGTTACATGGCATGCCAAAGTCTATTGTCTCCGATAGAGACAAAGTATTCACTAGCAAATTTTGGCAACATTTGTTCCAATTGCAAGGCACGACCTTGGCTATGAGCTCTGCATATCACCCCCAATCGGATGGCCAATCTGAGGCATTAAACAAGTGCTTGGAAATGTATCTGAGATGTTTCACTTTTACAAATCCAAAGACATGGTACAAGGTTCTAGCATGGGCAGAATATTGGTATAATACCTCCTATCACACCAGCTCAGGTATGACACCTTTTAAGGCCTTATATGGACGGGATCCTCCTCATTTGACTAGATACAGTCCTAGTACAGACGAACCACCAGACTTACATGAACAATTACTCCAGCGAGACAAGCTCCTCACTCAACTTCGGGGTAATTTGGCTAGAGCACAACAGGTTATGAAGACACAGGCTGATCAGAAAAGGAAACATGTTGAATTTTCTGTGGGTGACTCGGTCTTAGTGAAGCTACAGCCATATAGACAGTCCTCTACTGCTCTGCGAAAACATCAGAAACTAGGAATGCGATATTTTGGCCCCTTCCCAATTGCTGCCAAGATTGGTTCAGTCGCTTACAAACTGCAATTGCCCCCAACCGCTAAGATTCATCCGGTCTTTCACATTTCACAGTTAAAGTTGTTTAAAGGAGTTGCTATTGATCCTTATATGCCACTGCCTTTGACAACTTCTGAACATGGGCCTATTTTACAGCCGGAATCTATCCTCAAGCACAGGACCA
This sequence comes from Echinosophora koreensis, assembly GCA_035048595.1. NCBI lineage: Eukaryota > Viridiplantae > Streptophyta > Magnoliopsida > Fabales > Fabaceae > Echinosophora > Echinosophora koreensis. Next base: position 1,964,627 of record JAPCYP010000073.1, on the reverse strand, counting down.
TTCTACAGGGCAACACTCCAGTACCTCAAGTTTTGGTCAAATGGGCTGACTTGGAAGCCTCCTCTGCGACTTGGGAAGACATACAGGATATGGCAATTAGTTATCCTAACTTCAACCTTGAGGACAAGGTTGATTTTAAAGGGGAGGGTGATGTAATGAGGACAAATCAGGAAACACACATTGAGAAGGATGAGTCAGCAAGGAATGATAAAATTGGACAGCTAGGCTCAGAGTTGGTTGCTGATCCGGGAATTGCGGAACCAAGGAGGAGCAACAGGCCAAAAATAACCAACTCCAAATGGAATGACTATGTGTGTGAGTGAGGTGTATAAGTGAGGGGAGGGAGAATATCCGTGTGTGCATTGTGTGATCTGAGAATTCCCTTTCTCTCTCTGAGTCTCTCTCTCTTCCTTCTCTGAATTTCTCTTTACTGCTTTTCTCTCTTTTACGATATTTTCTGTACTTCCTTCCATGTGTATGCACTGGAAGTTGACTTACTTATAGTGACATTGCAATAAAACAGTACTACTCTCTATACTCAGATTTCTACACATAACAGTCCCGTATTGTTTCCTACTGCTGGCTTGGGTCATGTTTTAAAATGATTTTCCTCATCCAACTAACTTAAATTAGGACCAAGAAAAATTATAACTGATCTAGGACTCATAAAATCTCTAACCACCATGGATCCATGAACTACAGCACCAAGAAAAGTAACCATCCATATATAAGTAATGTGCATCTTTCACTTTCTTTCAACATGGTAGGAAATAATACCAGGCACCAAGCGTAATATCAAAAAAGATATCAGGTGTAATGTAACATTTACAACATTTTGGGGCCTATCATATGGGATGTCAATATTTATAAGGCTGCCAAGTGTTAGTATGTCAATTTATCATCTAATATGAAATATTAAGAAAGATATATTTTGTGGGAACCTATCCAATTTTATGCTGCCTATTTAGCAACAATATCTTTATGCCTAACAGCAAAGCACCCAAAGCAGAATTAGGTGAGCAAAGCTAAATTATGATAATCCATTGCATCAACAGCTACTAATATTAAGGTTTTACTTGGTCTCCATTGCTACTACAAAAGCCTACAACCATATGCAACCAGAGAGTGCAACCATTGAAACCTCCTCCATTTCACTTTCATCATAGGCATAGGCATGTATGCTTATTACAAATACAACTATTGCCTGCAAATTACAAACAATTCCAATAAGAAATGAACGGGCATAAAAAAATTCTGAAATTAAAAAAACTGATTTTTGTTAGAGAAAAAGGAACTTGAGATGCCTTTTTTTCCTGGAACAACATCAGTCATGACTCATGAAGAGGGTAATTTTTAAATATGTAGTTGTTGTCAATATAAATATAAAAACTATGCTCACAAACAACACTTACGTGAAAGAGAGATCTCCCAAACCATCTAGCGAAGAGAGTAGATCGCCGGAGTGACCTCTATAGCAGGCTTCGTTTTGCTTTATGGTTCCACATTTTTATTTAAATTAGGGAAAATAAAAATAGATCAAAATTCATGTAAAAAACAAATATGATGCAAGTTCTTATAATAAATCACCATATATTTATTGGAATAATCCTTGAACGCTGAATTTGTACTCCTTGAAGGACCACAACATGTACAATTAACAATCAAACTATCTATTATCCACCAGCTTATGAAATTACCCATATAAGAATCGAGTCCAGTAACACCATCCTTTAATTCCAAAAGTGAGCTAAAACAACCAAAACAATAGTAAAGTTGGGATTTTTATTTGGAATGATACCTCATATTTTGTGACAATGGTGACAAAATTCAAGCATCAAATCCATATGTAGTGAGGTGTGGATGGATAATCCACAACTTCAAAGGTTTTTGTAAGAAATGGAGGTGGACCCATCTCGTGTAGCAATTCCATGGGCCAAGGGTAGAGGCTTGAAGAGCAAGAAGATGATGAATCAGCTGCACATGCTACCCGTCTCTTCCTCTTTCACTCTAATTCCCTTGTTCCAGAAATTTCTATTATCAGTGTTTCAGATTATCTTTATGTAGTGAGGTTATGATGTAAAAAAACAAATAAATAAAGTTAATACCTCCCATTTAGTCCGACCCTTATCATCACTAACAGAAGGCTTCCTTGCCAGCTTATGCTTCCATCAATATCTGCAAAATCACAGAATCTTGGCTTCAGGGAAACACATATATTCCCAAGTAGTGACTTAGCTAATGAGAGAAGGAGAAATGAAATATGAGGAGAAGAAAGAAGTGTGCTTGACGAAGAGGTGAAACAAAACAAAAATTCGAGTCAATTTTTTTATGAAGTGACCATGTTCTTTGGGAAGAACCCGGCTGCAAGACCATAATGTGTGTCGTTTGCTCTCTAAATTACCTCATCAAGGTCCATATAATCAAAAATCTATAAACATTAGACCAAAAATGGGGAAGACAAATCTCTTTCATCAGTACCAACTAACAACATTAGACCAGCCACTTATCCAGGAAATAATTAAATAAAACTACTATAAAAAAACAGATGTAAAATAGAAGACACTGAGTTTACTTTGGCAGTCCCATTGGCAAACAGAATCGCGATGTAGTCGCCATTAGAAGCTAATGCAGTGAGTGCATCAGGTTTCTTCAAATTATCCTTCACCATCTCAGCCAACCTTTAACCTTCTTCCAAGGCAAACAATGAGCTAGCAACAACGTGAAGACCCCTGTTCTTCGTGAAGTGACTACGTTCATAAGAAAGACCCATGTTCTTCATGAAGTGACCATGTTCTTTGGGAAGAACCCTGCTGCAAGACCATAATTTGTGTTGTTTGCTCTCTAAATTACCTCATCAAGGTCCCTATGATCAATAGAAAAATTAGTGCACAAACAAAAATTAGAGAAATGGCCAACAATTGAACATCATTTGCTATCATATTTTCCTGACCTACTTTATAGCACAAAGTTAGAGAATATTCAGTATATGTGACATAATCATTGCCAAAACAAACATGTAAATAATCCAAAGCAACCATACTTAAAATATAAAAGAAGACCAAAAAAACAAAGAAGCGTGTAAATGGCCATAGAAATTTAGGCAATAGTCTTAAAGTATAACTTGGAGCTAAAATTTCAGCCTCCACAAAGTTACTTTAATGCACATAGAATAACATCCCCTCCTAGACCCGACCAGTAACAATAAAACATATTAAAAATGGGAAGCTTGTATAACTTGGCATCCTAAGTCGCTCCAAGTCTTGTGAATGTAATGATGAGAGTGCTCCCCCAAACCCAAATATTAGCTTATAGGGTTTATGAATGAAATCTGATTGATAAATCATCAATCAAACAAAAGAATCTCACCTATTTGGTTCCTCCACTGGCCTTCTATACCATCAACCAAAAAATAGAAAACACTGTTGCCAAAGATGAAAACAAACAATAGAGCAAGGGAATAAACCGAGAAAGTCACCATCTTCTTCCGAACCGAAGCATTTGAAGATGAGGGCCAAGCCGGAGCCATGGCCATCAGCGTCGCCTCCACCGCCACCGCCATGGCCATAATCGCCGCCGCAACCGCCACCACCATCTTCTTCCTAGGTCTTGCGTGTTCTCAGAGATGAATGTTTTAATAAAAAAATAAAAAGTAACTCTGACCCAAATAAAACAAAGAAAGCCATGGCCATCACCGCCGCCTAAACCGCCACCGCCACAGCCATCTTCTTCCTAGGTCTTGCGTGTTATCAGAGATGAATGTTTCGAGGAAAAAAAAATAAAAAGTAACTCTGAAATAAAACAAAGAAAGCCACCGCCACCGCCACCGCCATGGCCATCAGCACCGTCGCCACCGCCACCGCCATGGCCATCAGCGCTCCTTTGTCTATCAATCTTCTTATCTCTCCTTTTGTCCTCTCGTACCACCTCCCCCCTTTTTTCCTTTTGTTGTACGCTGGATGTGTGTTGAGAAAAAATTGGGACCCACAGTTTGATAAGTGAGAAGTGTGTTGGAGAAGCTGAAAAGTTGAGGTGGGACCCCGAAAAATGCCACGTGTCGGCCAATCAGTTGTCTACAGTGATTTTTGGATAATCCACAACTTCAAAGGTTTTTGTAAGAAATGGAGGTGGACCCATCTCGTGTAGCAATTCCATGGGCCAAGGGTAGAGGCTTGAAGAGCAAGAAGATGATGAATCAGCTGCACATGCTACCCGTCTCTTCCTCTTTCACTCTAATTCCCTTGTTCCAGAAATTTCTATTATCAGTGTTTCAGATTATCTTTATGTAGTGAGGTTATGATGTAAAAAAACAAATAAATAAAGTTAATACCTCCCATTTAGTCCGACCCTTATCATAACTAACAGAAGGCTTCCTTGCCAGCTTATGCTTCCATCAATATCTGCAAAATCACAGAATCCTGGCTTCAGGGAAACACATATATTCCCAAGTAGTGACTTAGCTAATGAGAGAAGGAGAAATGAAATATGAGGAGAAGAAAGAAGTGTGCTTAACGAAGAGGTGAGACAAAACAAAAATTCGAGTCAATTTTTTTATGAAGTGACCATGTTCTTTGGGAAGAACCCGGCTGCAAGACCATAATGTGTGTCGTTTGCTCTCTAAATTACCTCATCAAGGTCCATATAATCAAAAATCTATAAACATTAGACCAAAATGGGGAAGACAAATCTCTTTCATCAGTACCAACTAACAACATTAGACCAGCCACTTATCCAGGAAATAATTAAATAAAACTACTATAAAAAAACAGATGTAAAATAGAAGACACTGAGTTTACTTTGGCAGTCCCATTGGCAAACAGAATCGCGATGTAGTCGCCATTAGAAGCTAATGCAGTGAGTGCAGCAGGTTTCTTCAAATTATCCTTCACCATCTCAGCCAACCTTTAACCTTCTTCCAAGGCAAATAATGAGCTAGCAACAATGTGAAGACCCCTGTTCTTCGTGAAGTGACTATGTTCATAAGCAAGACCCATGTTCTTCATGAAGTGACCATGTTCTTTGGGAAGAACCCTGCTGCAAGACCATAATGTGTGTTGTTTGCTCTCTAAATTACCTCATCAAGGTCCCTATGATCAATAGAAAAATTAGTGCACAAACAAAAATTAGAGAAATGGCCAACAATTGAACATCATTTGCTATCATATTTTCCTGACCTACTTTATAGCACAAAGTTAGAGAATATTCAGTATATGCGACATATGCGACACCCTTTCTGGGGTCATCACATAGTTACCCAAATACGGAAAATTAAATTATTTAATCGCTGGTTACTTTCGGAAAATAAACTTTAAAGTGAACGTTTTATCGTGAAAATGGTGATGAATTTTTTTTTAAAAACATCCATACATAAACAAACATATCTATATGTATATGCGTCAAGAGTTACATATATACAACATCACTAGTAGGAGATTACAAAAGAGCCCTCATCAGTATAGGCTATTCTCCATCAAACTAGGTAAAGAAAGTAAAGACATATACACAACAGTAACGAGCAGTCCAGAACCATACCAAAAACTCATGGCTCTCAGTAGCCAGATCCAAAAACTGACAAGACTCGCTACCCCAAAACTATACCTATAGCTGGTCAAGCTAATGAAAACCCTTGGGGAGATCATGATGATCACCCCCACCCCCAGCAGGTGTATCTGGTGAAGATACCTCTGCTCCCTCTCCATCGTCAGAAGAGTCATCATCATCAACTGCAGGAGGGTGAAACGCAAGATCGTCCTCAAAGTACTCATAAGGGTCCTCCTCAATCTCAAGCTCCTCTGCCACCTCAACAGGAGGTACTGCCGGTGCTACAATCTGAAGAGGCTGAGGCTGAATAGGCTGAGGTGGAACGATGAGTAACCCATGCTCGGCCAGGAACTGTAGGTAAAGCCATATCGGAGGTAGAGATACCTCAACAGTCTCCACAACATGCGTCCTCTGCTGCGGTCCTGCCTCTACGGTGCCAACAATCTCTCTAGTAGGGCCATAATAGGTGGCGCTGAGTGCCCCAGGGTTTATCTCCCAGGCACCACCGTAATGTGCTCGATCAAACTTGATCGAACGGAGTCTCGAATGTGCCAGTGGCATATCCGGGTCCATCTAATCTCAGACGAAATCGTATATGCACAAATAGGGGAACCAAAAATAAAACATGCAAGAGTGAGAAAACCAATCATCTGGATTTAACTCGACAACTCCATGCATGACACCACAGATAACACATACACATATACATGTTATAAGCATTCATATCAAGCTAATAGTTTATCACTGGGTTTCATACCCCACACATCATCAGTTGAAAAACTATGCATGAACACTTCAATACATCGTCTAACTTTGTACTTAATCTCATGAGATATCCCAACCGTAGTGAGTTGATCAAGCTCAATTGCCACACTAGGCAAACAGGCACGCAGCCATTGGCACGCAGCCAAAACCCATTGCACACTGTCCAAACCCGAGGCACAGTGATAACAACGTAAATGGGGTTTCATTGTCCAACCCTGGCATAATGAAGAAAATCGTAGCATGAGACACCTGACGCTGCAAGGTACTCACACATAAACCGGGGCACGTCTGCCAAATGCATGCAACAAAACACTTTGTTCTTGACACTTTTCTTTGTGTTCAATCTCCTTTTGCCGAAGCTCACAATGGCTTACGACTAACCATAGTTTTAAACATCTTTAAAACTTTATTAATAACACAGGACCTCAAAGTCCGAGTGCTCAATCACGACACCCCTAGACCGATGCACCGGTCATGGGTTCGTGGTAATAGAAAACATCTTAAATGTTTTTAACTCAGTAGACACCAAGTCTACAGTACCTCAAAGTCCAAAGGACCCCAAGTCCATAACACAACACGAACCTTAGTACCCCGACGTCTCGGTTACTAAGTTCAAAACCACTTTAACACAGTTGAGTTCAACTTGTTTTTCGGAAAATCATTTTAAATGGGAAATAAAACCGTAAGTTAAAAATTTAACTTTTCATAAAAGATGGTCACTTGAGGCTCAGAGTTGTTTAAACTACGTACTGCCGCTTTAGGATTTCTTGCCGTCGGTATTTTTCCAAGTTGCCGTCAAATTAGCCATTTAAGCCAAATTTTAGCTTTTTCCACTTAAATATTTTTCTAAAATCATTATTAAGTTATTTTCGACAATTAATTTCATAAAATAACTTTTTATAATATTCCGGAATTTATTACGTAAAACTCAGCAGTACAAAAATATTTTCACGGTTTCGTCCTCACTGTGACTCATAAATCACTCTTACAGCGATAAATCATTAAAATAATGATATTTTCCAAAACTCTTTATTTTTCCCAAATAAATATTTTCCATTAATATTATATTCCAATATTTTACCGTTAAAACATTGAATATAATTTGCGAAGCTTTTCAAAGCTTTTATCTGATTAGTTAATTGGGCACTGACCACTGTCAGGCTTCTCAAACAACATCCACCACAATATCACAATAATATTTTCAGGTAGATCATGCATCACAGCATTAAATAAATAATTGCAAATAAACAATTATAAACAGACAACCAAAACAGATAACCAACACAGATAAAAATAAACAACTGAAACACGTAAACAATCACCAACAATTAATTACAGACAACACAAATAGGCATGTAGCCATCGAATAAACCCCTTAGGTAATCCCCTCTTACCTCTCAAAGATTTCTCGGTTAGTCGAATCACGTTGTCGGAAGTCAAAAACTCATGTACACCTCGGCTTAAGCTTAACCTTCTACAATGTAATCAAACAATTACTACTCAAACAATTAAAATCCTCCTAATCCCTTATAATAGGTCACGGCCTCTCTTAGGTTTAGTGGCTAAAAATTTCTAGAATTGCCTAAGTCATTGGATTAATGATCCTAATTACTTAAGACAATGGATTAATGACTAATCATCAAAGTTTAAGAATCAAATCTTCCTAATCACTCCTAATTAGTCACGGCCTAGACTAGGTTTAGTGACAAAAAAATCTAACTTTGCTTAAGTCTTGGATTAATGATCCAAAATCCTTAAGTCTTTGTAATACTTGTTTAACAACAAAGATTAGAACATAAACTTTTAATTTCACAAAACCCTAATTTCGGCCAAGACATTAGATTAGGGCTAGGAATGTTAGTTTGACATAAGAACCTAGATTCATCATTAATACATGTTCAATAGATGATTAACATGATTACTTTCATCAAAAGAAATTAAGTTCCTACACCTATTTTCTTGCATGGTTCGGCCTAGGCTAGAAACTAGGGAAGGAAAATTTTGTTTGAAACAATCTCTTAGATCATGATAGTAGAGACAATAATAAGAACAAAGAAAGTGGTTTCACATTTTTAGGATTTTTCTATGATTTACTATGATTTTTCAAAGTTATGAACAACAAAGAGGAATCATAGGCAAAAGTCTCTAAAACAAGAAATGAAATGAATGAATAAGAGTTTAGAGAGGATGAGGAACATGAATCACCTCTTGGAATGTGAAAATGGGCAAAGAATCACCAAGCTTCTTCACAAATCAAGGCTATGGAGTTTGAGAGAGAAAAGAGAAATGTAGAAGATGGATGAATAGTTTGGAAGAGTGTGGAATGAGCTAGAGCTCTCAAGTTGCCTCTAGAATTTTGTAGAGCAAGCCTCCCACTCAATGGGCCTTGCGCCACTTTTGGGCCCAAAAAGCCCAAGCCCAATTATTTTTCACTTAAATCAACTTATGGCAAAATGAAGACATAGGAAATTCAAGACTAGAATTCCTTCATGGAAATGAATTCTTGGAAATTAAATTGAGACTTTTGGGGGCAGCCCTTAATGGGTTTGAATGGAAAGAATTTGGCCCACTTCACTTAGTGTACCAAAGAAATTGGTTTAGGGACCAAAATGCAATTAATAGAAAGTTTAGGGATAAAAATGCAATTGTTAAAAATTGCTAACATAACCCTAAGCCACATTAAACCTCTCACATGGATGACCTATTCCTAAGAGCATATAGGTTTTGTCCACTTATCGAGTCTCAAAACGCCCGTAATCGGCTCCGTCGTTTACCCGATGAACATAACGTCCTTAAAACGTATATTATTTCACGTTTTGTGAAATAATTCTAAACTTGCACAATCATAGGAAATAAAATAAAAACCCTAATTGTTTTGTTCACGAATTAAAATTAGGTCTTCTGATCAGTATAAATATATTGTCAGTGAAATTCGCAGGCCGGGATTCGCCTGACTTTTCAACCTAAATTTTAATCACAACTTTCTACGATCAAGTAGAATAGAGTGGTAAATTCCGTTTATTTAAAATAATTTTCTAAAACGTAAAGAACTATTTAAACATATTTATATGTATTTCTGTTATTTAAAACAGTAGAAAGCAGGGTGTTACAACATAATCATTGCCAAAACAAACATGTAAATAACCATACAACATATCAGAGATGAATGTTTTGAGGAAAAAAAAAATAAAAAGTAACTCTGAAATAAAACAAAGAAAGCCTCGCCACCGCCACCGCCATCGCCATCAGCACCGCCGCCACCGCCACCGCCATCGCCATGGCCATCAGCGCTCCTTTGTCTATCAATCTTCTTATCTCTCCTTTTGTCCTCTCGTACCACCTCCCCCCTTTTCTCCTTTTGTTGTATGCTGGATGTGTGTTGAGAAAAAATTGGGACCCACAGTTTGATAAGTGAGAAGTGTGTTGGAGAAGCTGAAAAGTTGAGGTGGGACCCCGAAAAATGCCACGTGTCGGCCAATCAGTTGTCTACAGTGATTTTTGGTTCCACTAATTAGTATAGTATAGATATAAATAAATTAAATAAATAAAATTAATAAAAGAGAAAGATTAGATGTTCAGATTGAAATTGGCTAAGGTAGTTGCACATGAATCTCAAATTGAGATTTTGGCTTAAAGCCATAAGCCACGCACGGCCAACCAAGCAGCAAAGAATTCAAGTTGAATTCTTTAAAAAAAAAAGAAGAAGAAAGAGTTAGCGGGCCCCACTCATATGAAATAATAAAAAGGGTAAAGGCCCATTTTGGTCCCTAAGAAAAAGTACGTGGGTCATTTTAGTCCCTGACAAAAAAAAAAATACTTCGTTAGTCCCTGACAATTACTAACTGGGACAAGTTAGTCCCTGACAATTACTATGGGACATTATAGTCCCTAACAATATTTAAAGTGGGACTAATTAGTCCCTGACAATTAGTATCGTGGGACAATTTAGTAACGGATGCTAACTAACGGAGTCAACGTAGGGACTAACTTGTCCCAGTTAGTAATTGTCAGGGACTAACGAAGTACTTTTTTTTCGTTAGGGACTAAAATGGCCCACGCATTTTTTGTCAGGGACCAAAATAGGCCTTTACCCTAATAAAAAACCCATATATATATATAAAAAAAAAGGGTTTTAGTTATTAGTGATTATAAAAAGAACCAGCGCCGCACATACTTTTATACAATATATATATATATATATATATATATATATATATATAGACACACACACACTAGTGTAGGGTACTCGTGCAATGCACGGGTAAAATCTCCATTAAAATCAAATCTAGTGAATGGTTAGTAAACCGAAGATCATTGTTTGATATAATAAGATAATGGAGGCAGAAAAAATTATTTTGTAGCTGAGACATAATTAAGGCCCGTTTGTTACAGATTTAAAAAAAAAAAATTAATCTTGACATTTAATAATTAAGAGTTTTTTTTAGAGATTTAAAAAAAAAAAATTTTGTGTTTGTTTATAATCAGGAAAATAACTTTTCAAAAAATAGTTAGTGATTTTAAATTATTTTTTTGAAAAGCTGATGAAAGTAGGTTTTTATTTTAACCTTAAAGTTGATTCTTTTTTTTTTTTAAATATGTTTTGAAAAGGTTAAACAAACACAATCAAACTCATTAAAAATAATTTGTTTTACAAAAAAAAATGTTTTTCCGTAAGATAATTAGTAACAAACGCAGTCTAAGTTCTTAGGAGTAATTGATGATTAATATTTTTTTCCCGTAGCTGATTATTAATATTATTAGTAATCTTATTATTATTTTTTATCAGAAGTATTATTATTATTACTATTATAATTATTATCATCATTATTATTGTTATTATTTTTATTATTATTATTATGAATATGAATTCCTATTTTCTACTACTAAAACTATGAAACCCTGTTTTACTCTCTCAAACATACTGTTTTTGCATGGGTAAAATTTCTATTTAAAAACAAATTATTTAAAAACTCTATTAAGAACTCTGTTTAAAATCAAATTTTTATATAAAATTTCCAAATTTTTCATGTTAAGAACTCCGTAACATACATGATTCTTATAGCAAAATTCAAAAATTTAAAGACAAAACGATGAAATATTTGCTCATTGTACCAGAAGATTAAAGCAAATGCAATATAAATATACAATGAAAAGTGACAAGTTATATAATTCACTCAATACGCATGTTGGAAACAGACCTGTATTGAAGTCGGCTTACTCCCCGTGAGCACCATAATCTTTATATCTTTATATCTTTATATATATTTAAAAGAAGCAGTCACTGGGGACATTTTTTCCCTCCAAAACTGTGGTCACTTTTGTCATTTCCATTTTTTATTTATTTTTCATTTCTTTAATTATTATTTGGACTACTAACTATCATTAATACTATTTGTATTTCATTTATGTAGATCAACACTTAAGCCTCCAATTTGCATTTATCGAGCAACTCTTCATTTTCCAAAAAAAATCGAAAACCAATGGCCATTAAGTTTAAAATGATAGTGGCAAGAGGCCATGGTGCTTTTCCTTCCATATGCAGCTGATCGGTAATATTTACTTTTATTTACTTTGTATTTTTTCAATTACTTATTTACTGCCGCAAGTTGTTCCCAATGTTATGGAGAAATGAAAAGTCTCCCCTTTTTCTCATACCACTTTAATAAATAATGTAAAAGGAGTTAGTAAATTAAATTACTAATTACTAATGTTAAAAATTTCAGCATTTCAAACTTCCTCCCTACAAGTCTGACTTCTTCTCCCAGTAACAATGCTCTCCCTATGGCATTGCTGTGACGATAGGTGGGACTGATGGCTTCGGCTTGGCCTTTCTCCTCCTTGTAAAGATCACAAAAAATGGGATTTTCTTTTGTGACTGAACCTTCACCCTTAATTTTAGATGGGTTTGTTGCTTTGGGATTTTATTTTTAGGGGTTTTCTTTTTTGTTGACCGTTCAAAATTGTGGTCTCTCATCTTTTTATTTTGTTTATCAGACATTTGTTGTTCTCAGTAGTGTTACCAGTTCAGTCAATCCTCTTCATGGAATGGTGAGGTTATGTTTTTTTTTTTTTTTTTTTTTTTTTTTGAATTTTCTGTGTGTTGGACTATCAGTTGAACAATAAGCAACTAACAACTCTTCTTCCATTCTCTTCCTTAAGTCAAGATAACAACTCTTCTTCCATTTTCTTCCTTAAGTCAAGAGAATATTGCAAGAAAGTAACGAAGGGAATATTGCAAGAAAGTGATGAAGGGAGCAATGAAGACAACACTGCAGTCCAGGAATTCCATTGCATAAATAAGCTATTTTATTCTCAGCTTTTGGTGTTTTCAAATGACGCAAACAATGAAAGGCTCTGGATATTGTATCTTCACCAAATGCCAATGGCACATGATGTAAGTCTGAGGAACTTATTCTTGGATAGATATTATACTTTCCTATATTTATTTATTTTTTTGAGAGAACTTTCCTATATTTATAGTACTTGACAATTTGGACATTTTGAGTGTTATAGGATTTTCTTAGTAAAGCATTACCATCACGAATTCGCAAAAGCATTGAACCTAACCTAGATACACAATGGGTGCAAGGTGTCAAGCGCTGATAGATTTTTCGGTGGGTGAGATGAGTGATTGTGAAGAATCTATGCTATACTATTTCTCAATAATGCTACTTCTATGAAGAAAGAACAAATGGCAGGAGAATCAAGCAAAATACTACTTTTATCTTTTTTCCGCTTTTATTTGTTACTATTTTTGTTTTTGTTTTTTTTTTGTCTCAGAAACAAACATCAGGAATTTTCCAGTCAGGGCAATCATTTGGTGGTGGCTTTCTCCATCCAATTCTTCCGCAAAAATTGTATTTGTGAGACCATAGTTTAAGGGAAATATTGTTGCCAACGAAGTGGTAAGATTGAACATCTTTAGCAAAAAGGTCTTGGGTTGTAGTGCTATTGGTGGACATCTGGCTGTGAATGATATGTTTGCAATGTTAATCTATAAAACATGTAATAAATCTTTTGAATTTTGAATAGCTTCTGCTTCAATTCTCTATGCTTTCTTATAAAGACTAACACCATGTACTCATTTCCTGCTTCTTGGAGCACCATGTCGAGGATCAGCTGCTCTATTCACTTCATTATCTGCATTGGGTTGACCCAAAAGTATGGTATGGAGTACTTGAAAGGATTTCTAAAGCTTTGGAAGATTAAATAGAAATTTATTTGATTTTTAAATAATGCCATTTTAGTTTTCATTTTTTTACCATATATATTTGTATATATTAAATAGTGGGAATAATCTATATGAATTAATGGGATTGCAATTCTTCTAACAAGTTAGATATACATTTCCTGCAATCAATATATAATTGAATACATATCATGATATTTTCAAAATATCTTGGGACTACTTTTCTTTTTATAGTTGTGTTTTATGATTTATTTTGGTTGTGAAAATGTATTTTATGATTTATTTTTGGCGTAAAATTTTGTGCATGTGGGATCAATTTGATTCTGCATTTGGGTTTTGAGTAGTTGCTTCCTAAGTTTGTTTCGACAGAAAGATAGCACAACTGCAACCAATTTAATCTAATACATGTCATAATATTTTTAAAAATTTGATGACCTATTTCTTTAAAAGTTGTGTTTTGTGATTTATTTTTTTGTGTAAAATTTTGTGTGGATGAGGCCGATTTGAATATTTGGGTTATGAGGAATTGCTTTCCTATGTTTGGTTCGACGGGGAGATAACATAGCCGCAATCAGTTTAATCTAATATTCACTAATACTCTAAAAATTTCTTAGGACCCATTTCTTTAAAAGTTGTGTTTTGGGATTTTTTTTTTTTTTTGTGTGAAATCTTATGTTGGTAAGGCCAGTTAGATTTTACATTTGCATTCTGATAGTTTCTTCCTATGTAAGTTGAAGCAAGGAGATAGCATAGCTGTAATCAGTTTAAAGTAAAATGCACTGTCAGTGTAAAATTTTAACACGAACATTCACTAACATTTTGACACGTGTTTTTAAACTGATAACTAAGAGGGAGAAACAACAATAAAAACTATTTGTCAAAATCTTATTGGATGTTAGTGTAAAACTCATATACACTATCAGTAAATAGAAATTAAACTCTTTATTTTAATAAGCAAAATATAATTTCATAATTAAGGTTTTGTTTTTGTTTTTTTTTTTACAATTTTATAAGCAAAATGTGTATAACCATGTATTATCTAAAAATAATATGTAATTATACCGTTGACACATATTTCACCCGTGCATCACATGGGTCCATCGTCTAGTTAATATAATAACAATAGTCATTGTTATATTTATCTTTATACATATAAAAGTAAGGTAATCTAAGATTGTCATCCGGGTAATTTGGTAATAGTTTGGGTTGTCCGAAAGATAATTTGGAAACAAAAAATTTAATATAGAATCAATTCTATAACATTCTATTAAATCATTAATTAACATGAAATAATTTATGTTTTGAGACTAATTTAAATATGTTACGTTTCCTCACATGATGCAAAAAAAAATATAAATGATTCTGCAATAATTAATTAAATCATTTAATTGGAACGAATTACTAATTTAAATAGGTGTTTGTAATTTAGAAAAGTTTATCTTAAATCATTTAATTTAAATAGTCATTCAACGGCTAGAGAGAAAAACCATGATTTTTTCAAGCACTTAAATATGCACGTTCTTAAAACAGGTTATTAATTTTAGGAATTTTAGGTGATTAAATATTCGAGATATTTACAATAATTAAACATATATAAGCTATAATCCATTTATACTTTATTTTTTGTGAGCTGTGTGTACTTTTTTACTTGCATATACTAACATTGATTTTTGAGTTACGCGGAGAGAAGAAAAAAAATTGATAATAAAACTATTAAGGTGAGTGGCACAATATTTCTCAAGATGCATTACCCACTTTTCCTTTGTCTTCCTTTGTTCAAAATTAGAGATCTAAATATTCAATATTCAATAAGCCTAATTTAAAACTTTGATATTCTAATCATGGTTCTTAAAGTGTCAATTTTTAAATTCTTACAAATTTACAGTTTTATGTCACAAAATTGAACTAACTTGCATGTAAATTATTATATATACAAATATTAATGACAGTTGTACCCATATTCATTGCATATTCGAAAGTCAAACCATTTAAATGGAATAAATTGATTTTCCAAACCATATACTGCAAGTAAAGCATTACTAATATTTAAGTTCACAACTATCTCTCTACACATTTTTTTGGAACTGTGATGGTACAACTAAGAACTCTTAAAGCTAAAAATATCAAAGTATTCAAAGAGGTAATGCGAAGAGTATAAATGTGAGAATCATCTAGAGATACTATGTTGAAGATCAAACAGGAAAAGAATGAGATCACATTTGGCAGCAAACCAAGATACAACATTAGTCAAATCATCACTTCATTAAGTCCATTGTTTCTCTCTGGATAAGACACCAGGAGTGTCCACCAATCTTACTTCATCGTGCTGCTTGAAAAAATTGCTTCAAGTACTAACAATGACAAAGTCATTTGATTTGGAAAATATAAATGAATCTTGTGACACCCTTCTACCCCGCATGTTAATATAAAACATTTACTTAAAAGAGGTAATATAAAAACATGCCTTTATTTGATTAAAATAATTACTTGGATAAAAAGGTTTCACATCTCAAGGAAAACAACGCGGAAATAACATAGTTTTAAAACAATAAAACATAAACAAGACAGATAAGGAAAAACCCAACCCCGATGTCACATACAGAGCTGGTATAACTAAAATCCGGATACATCACGGAAACAAACTGAAATAACTAAACAAAAACTAACAGCTATAACTAAGCATCCTAACTAGAGTCGCGGCTCCTCAGAGTCACTCCTCCACTGGCTGCTCACCGTCCTCTGCATAAAGAGACACATGCAACAATAGAAACAGGAAAACAGGGAGTAAGAAATCATATAAACACAACGGCATGAGAATAGGGAATAAGATGAACATACATCATATCAGGCATAGCATCAACGTCATATAACATCATACATCATAATACAAGTCAACAGTCAAAAGATGCTATGCGATGCAACACTACTCCGCTACTCCGTCAATGCATGTGGATCCAGCTAACTCAGGATGCTACTTCGGAGACACATATCCGTATTGGCCATAAAAGCACCAACACCGGCAGTCCACTAACTAGTGGACCCCATGGATAGCCTACGTATCATAACGGATACGACACCTCGGACGCGTACGGTTTCACCATAGCAGGGTGAACACCCGAGACTTGGGCCAGATCACATAACGGTGACCTCCCCTATGTAGACATCCCCCCCTCAACAACAACTCCAACGTATGAATGCGTGAGCACAACAACACACAAGTCAACCACCTCCTTTGCTTGGGCCAAAAAGCACCCAAGACTTATCACCAACATCAACGTCAACACCTTAGACCCAAACCATGGGGTCAAGGCCCCCTTGGCCAAAAAGCACCAAGGTCCAACTTAACAACACCTCGACCAAAAAGCATCGAGGTTACTTTGGCCTAAAAGCACCAAAGCGTAACAACGTGCGGTAACCCATAAGGTACCGACTTAACCATCTTATCGTCTTTAAACATCTTAATTAATATAATTAAGTTATCTAATATTCATCATTTCATTGGTGCATTATCATAACGGTAACATCATCATCAACAACATATCCAATCAATGTGATCAACATAATCCATGTCATAACAACAACATTCATAATCATGGGTATTCATACCAATTCAACCAAAACTCATGGCATAAGACAATTCAATAGGCATACCACATCATGAGCAACTCAAAAATTATAACAAATAAACATACAAATTAATCCAATTAAATATATAAACAATTCAGTCATACAACCAGGCAGATCATGGCATTAATAACATTATAACAACAATAAACGGGGCTATGGGAACCCCTCATCTTACGCTACTCCCTAGCCTAGTGTATACAATATTCTTCTCCCATACCTGATATGCGGTTTGCGATTCAAAAGAAGAAAGAAGATCCACTAGGGTCTCGTCTCACTAGCACTTGTCTACGACTTCAAGAACACCAAAGAGACACTTTGGTTCAACTCTAAGATCAAAAAATCAAAAGGAAGAGATCAAGAACTTGAAAGAAAGAACACAAGGGACAAGGTGCATGAACTTTACCTTTTCTAAAGTCCCAAACAGCAAGCACAACGAACCCCTATCTGTAGCGATGTTCTCCTATCAAGAAGCAGTGAAGAACGGTGCAAGAACGGGTTCCCTAGAGAGAGTTTTAGGGAGAAAAACCATAAGGATTCACAGAGGAAGGAGGGAGGCAGTTTTCTGAGTGTTGGGGTCGTGTAAACTAGGTTTAGGTCGAGTCTAATGGTATATATATGAGTTTGGGTCATAACGGGTTCCTATTTCAGCCCAAACTGTATACTGTTCGGTATTTTGACCATAACTTGAGCTACAAGTTTCCGATTGAGGTGTTCTAGGCGTCTTTAGAAAGCTCAGAGAAATATCTACAAATTAATGTCTAATGATCGAATCCTAAATCGGACTCTAAGATGGTCAAAAGTTCGATGGAAGTTTAGCGACAGATTTGGTAGTTATTCCTAGATAGGATCCTTAAGATATTATGATAAGATCTTAATAGATAATTAAAAAGATGATTATCTTATATTAATAAGGACCCAAATCTGATTAATTGAAGGACTAAAATCTAAGAATAACATTATCCCTATTTAAATATTAAATCACACGATATCTTATCATATCATTCTTAATCGTTTATTATTAATAAAACACATATTATACAAAATCAAACATTAAGAGACACAATCTATATTAATGCAAATAATCATATATTAAAACACTTATTATCATATGTAATATATGTAATAAAAATACTATAACACTAAAAACAACAACAACAACAACAACAACAATAATAATAATAATAATAACAACAACTAGGCATCCATAGTAACATAATCCCTTATACGAAAATCGGGGTGTTACAAATCTCACCGGATGTGGTACTTGAGAACATTGGGACCATGATGAAAATGAACCTAAAAAAGTTATTAGGCCACTAAAAGGTAAATCAGTATCAACAACTATAGTATTTCCAAGAAAATAACAATGCTAATATACATAAACACAACAGATCTGCAAAAAAGAAATCATAGCATGAGTATGGTGCTACATATTCCAAAATTCATTTCCTTTTCTCTAGAATTAGATGCTTATCCTAGTCATAACATACTGAAAGTCATAAACTTTTACACAGACAATTGATATATTTTCATAGTTTTGGAAAAGGAAGACTTGTATTTATGAAATCAAATTCAATTGGCTTTTCATGCATGACAATCTCGAGCTAGTGCTATGCATTTATTATTTAATATCCTTCCTAGACCAAGGTCATGGACTAAAAGAATTCCAAACTTTGACATAATCCTAGTTATACAGTTAGAGAAATGCCTATTTCCTGAAAGAGATGATTAAAAGGATATAAGCTAAAAGAAACCTTCATCATTGTCAATATGCTGAACATGGTTATTGTTAAAAGACGATTCATTGCATACGTCCATCACACTCAATTAAATATTTTGCGGAAAAACACATAATGCTGTTAAAGCAATCATTGGTTAATGAATATGTTACTGGGAAGAGATAATTAAAAAGAAAAATAGAGTGTACCATCTTTTGTTTACATTAAGCTCATGTACATTTATCTAAATAAAAAATAAAAAATCCTAGGTCTAGAAAGTTAATGCTATCATGGAAGGTAAATAACTTGCCAATTCAATTGAGTTGATAGGAGAAACCTTGACAAACACAGAAGAAGAACTTGGAAGTCTACTGTAACACCCCGAATTTTGCTGTTCTTTAATATCGGTAAATATATAATATATTTGTTTATATTTTATCCGAGACCTAGAAAATGATTTTGAATAAAACAAAATCATATTTATACTCTACTTTATCATAGAAAGTTACGGTGAAATTTTAGGTTTAAAATTCAGACGAAACCCGGTCTGCGTTTTAACTAACAGTAAGATTTTACTGATTAGAAAACCTAGTTTTGACCCGAGAACGAAACCGTTTAGATTTTTATTTTATTTCCAACCATAGTGGTTATTTTGAAAATTTTCAAAATAAATAGGTTATTATACGATAATCGGGCAAGTACTCGACGATCAGGATCGACGGAATCGAGAACGGAGGTGTAGAGACAAAACCCGACGTCGGGGTGGATGAGCACAATGAGTCATCCATGGTGGTGAGTCATAGGGGTGACTCACCTAGCATTTATGAGGCATAATGATGACACCAAAATATCATGATGTTTATTCTAGTAAAAAGACCAAAATGCACTTGGTTTTTAAGTGAAATTCCAAGAGTGTCCCTAAGTGAATTTTGACCAAAATACCCTCTAAAACTACTTAATTTCGTGCAGCCCCTCCACTTAACCAAACTTATTTCATTTTGATTTCATTTCATCATTTTCCTCTCAAAAACCGAAATCGGGTGAATGATGGAGCTGAGTACGAGATTTCCGGGAACCGCTAATGGATGGGATCAATGAGTCATGGATGACTATCATGAGATGTGGCCTAAAATCAACCACTCCTCCCTTCATTCTCCACCACATCTTTTAATTTAATCACGATTACAAATTAACTCTAGTTAAGTTATTATAACCATAGTTAAGTTATTATATTATTTTCTAAATTTAACCTATGTCAAATTAACTTAGTCTTGGTTCATTTTAACATTAAACAAAGGCATTTTCACTCCCTCACACTCTCATTTTCGTGGCTGCCCTCTCCCACACTTAACCAAAGTTTCATTTTCTTCATTCAAGCTTGTTCTTGCTTGTTCTTCACTAAAACACCAAGAACACCCTTTGTGTTCTTGATAAGTTCTTCATTTCTTCTCAAGTTCCTCAACAAAATTCTTCATTCTAAGGTGAGGAATCTCTTCCTAGTCATTTTAGCTTCATTAATCATCCATCAAACTCCATTTTCATCAACTATTTCACAAACTCCTATTTCTAGATCTAGAACTTCAAATAATTCTAGAAAATGGTAGAAAAATCCTAAAAATGTGAAACCAATTTCTATGATCTCCATATGACTTCTATTTTCATCATCCAAGAGCTTGAAAAATTTAGAGATCCCTATCTATTTCTTCTTGACTTGACCGAACCTATGATCAATGGGTTAAGTAGGATTTTCTTCAATCTTTAACTTGTTTTCTTGTTGATTGATCATGGCTAGGTTTTGGTGGACAAAACCGTGGCCTACCTTGCTTGGTTTAGCTTGTGTTTGTTTGATCTTCAAATGATCTACAAGAGGTATGGGGGAGATTACCACTATCCTACCTTAATGTAGATATGTTGATGGTTTAATTAGTGTATATGTGGTCTTATAATTCCTTAAGTATGAAATTTGTATATTTATTTGGATATGTGTGTGATCCTCTTGGAGGATTTGGTTGATGCTTGGTTTTGATATATGTTGGTATGATCCTAATGATTTCTAATTAGAAACTTGGTTGTTGATGGATTGAATTGTTAAAAAAATGATTAACATGATTATTTAAGGCCATTCAGCCATAACTGTTTTAATGTGTTCCATGTTGATTTAAATTGTTTGAATAATTTGGATGAGGATTGAATGAATATATACTAATATAGAAATTGGTTTGGATTGATTTGGATGTGTATATTAAAAGATATGACTTTATAAGTCCTTAGGGACTAAAATGCAATTTCTGAGAATTTCAGTGGCTGCACTGAAATTCATGTTCTTGTGTGTTAAGATTGTAGTCCTTGATGAGACAAAACCATAGAAATTGGATTGGTGTTAATTGGATTAATACATAAAAAGTTATAAGCTTTTTTGTGAAAAAGGACCTTTTTGCAATTATAGAAAAATATTTGGGCAGAAACGAAAATTCTGGAAATTTGAGGGAAACTGAAAAATATTTCTAAAGAAGTTGGTTTGGTGTGATTTGAAGTTATACATAAAAAGTTATAAGGTTTTAAGTGAATAAGGATCTTTTTGCAAATTAATAAAAGTTTAGGGGTTAAATTGCAATTTTCGAAAATATATTTAACTGGACAGTGAGAGACTGTTTCTAATATCTATTAAACTGTTCTAAAACTCCAAAATGAGTTTTGGACTATTAGAGTGTAAAATCGTTGAAAAAGGATTTACGCGTTTTATAAACTTAACGACGTTTGGTCAAATTTTTAGGAATTTTGTATACATGAAAAGGAAAACTGTAAAAGCAGTGTTTCAACATCTTAGTATGAGTATTATAACCTAGGTGAGTAATAGATTTGAGGTGAAGAACCATATTTTCAAAAGTATGGCCTTTGGGCCTAAAACCCATAAAAAGCGGCGAAACCGTCGTCAAAAGTTTTTAAAGATTTTTGAGAAAAAAATGATGTAGAGTTCGAAATTAGTATTCTAATACTTTAACATAAGTATGGTAACTTAGGAAAGTGAAGGATTTGAGAAAAATAATTATATTTGTGAAAATATGGAATTGAAGTTGAAATACAGTAAAAAGCGGTAAAACGGTATTTTAAGAATTTCGATGTTTTTCAATAATCTGTTTTGAGGAATTTATTACTTATGTACTTTGATGGAATCTGATTTTAAAATGGTTTGGTTTTAACCAAAGGTATTAGTTTTAAGACAAAAAGAATTTTAGTCTTCAAAGGCTAGTATTTACATTAAAGAGCAAAACCTAAGTCATGAATGACTTAGTGAAAATATGAACTTAATGATTTATGACTTATGGTGAAGCAAGACCTTATGTCATAAAGGATGGATAATTCATTATCCATATTCCATAAAATTTAATGGACTTAGAATGATTTGTTTTCTTGGAAGCCAAAGAAAAAGGCTCAATTAGAAAAGTACAGAGAAATAAATAATTGGACTTGTGTTTTAATCTCATAATGCGTTAGGACTTTTAATCAAGTGTTTTAAGATATCTTTACAAAAAGATGAAAGGTTACTTGAGAACTTCCGCTCGATGTTAAGAACATCTAGCATCTGAGAAAGCAAGTTGAAAGAATTCCGATGGAATCAAGATGTCATCCGATGGAAAGACAAGAAGAACGCATTTTCCGGCAATTTTGCCTAAATACATAGTGAAACTATGTTCTGTAAGGCCGTTGTGCCTAGGAGAAGAGCTAACACTTTAATGCGGGTGCGAATTCTGTAGTGGCGAATCCTGCTTATTCATAGGGGTGTCGGGGTATGAAATACTCACATAGGCCCAGTTGGTAGCTCCTCTGTGGCGTGGTGATCTTGTAATGCACCGACATACTCGACTAGACACTACATGTTTTCTGGTAGTGTAGGATGTTCCCGAAAAAGCCTATAACGTGCACGCCCTCTTCTATTGACGCATTCTTTATTACCCAAGGCTGGTAGACTCTGGAACAATCCTCCGAACCACTCTCTCCGACTGTTCGTAAAACCATGGTATAGGAATTCAGAGGTCATTCCTCAAGTCTTAGATGTCTTCTATCTAGGAAAATGCGGCGCTGTGGTCATGTTTCTGTGAAACATTATTGTTTTGTTATGAGTGTAGATATGATTGATAATTGTTGATTGTACTTACCTGAGAGTCGTACCACTGCATGTCTGCCTTATGTGTAAGATAAATGGAAATCTCACCTCCTTATTTTTATATTGCCTATGTCGGCTGGCTATGTGCCTTCTGTATTCTTTTGAGAAGATTGAGACGTCAAGATGTCGCTTGGCTGACGCATCGTAGATATTGAGGTTCGAGCTTGCGGATGCTATGGTGGAATTGCTAGTGGACATATTCCAGCTTTCAGATAGTCCAAGACGATAGCGTTTGTTTTCTGTCATGCCTTACTTTTGTTTTCTTGAGATGGGCATGACCGTTGATAGTTCATAGACTATGTTTTCCTCTTGGAAGGAAAAAAAAAAGGGCTTAGTTCGAGCGCTACTTTTGTAGTGACTCCAGTAGTGTCTTTTTCGACGACGTCGGTAGTGGACTCAAATAGAGTTTCCACTAGACCTCGTCAGTTGAGTTGTCCTTCTCACGGTGTACGAGAAAGGACTGTCTTTTCTATTTTAGATTGGTCAGCTGGGTATGTTTGGGAGTTAATGTAACTATCTATGGAGCTGCGACTCCAAGTATTTTATATTTTAGGAGCTGCGTCTCCACATCTTTATAGGGATACGTATATGGTTATGATTTTTGGTTTATGTGTCGGGTTGGGCATTATGTAATTATTGCGAACTTATGACCCTAAATGTGATAATGGAATGTTTTATTATCCATTCATTTAAAACAAAGTAGTTATATTTACGACTTGCGAAAAAGGAAAAAAAAAATTACCCCATTCTTTTATAGTAAATTTTAATTAACCTACTTTTCGGCCTTAAAATGTCACCTACGATGTAGCGCCCGAGAAGGGTGTTACATCTACCCTCGGATAGTAGCCGTAAAGTTTTTCTATAGCAATTATTTCAAGTTAGAGATAACCCAAGCAGATAAGTAATGCAACAATGAAAGTAATGCACACTATTTGCATCATGGCCTGTAAGTAATGCAACAATATCAACAAACTTTAACTTTTAATTCAGGCATATTCTTAACATGGAGAGGCTTAAGTCTTGAACTACGACAATGTTTCTAGAGTACCAACTCAAAAGCACAAAGACATTGAATCCAACCAAGATACACCATCAAACAGAAAAGAAATGCAGATTTATTCCTCTTTAAAAATCCAAGACTCTTGTTAGGTAGTTTTATCAAGCAGTTAAAGCACAAAATGTCAATTATTAATCATTAGGGAGGGAGGGAGAGTATAAGTATGCTTGATAATCTCTAAACACATTTTGTTTGGAAAAGAATCTCTAAACACTTCGAAGCTTGATAAATGGTGAAGAAAAGAATACACCAGAAACTTGATAAATGGTGAACAAAAGAATACACCAGCAACCAAAACTGAAAAGAATATATAAATATTTACCTTGAAACATTTTCCTAATATGCAGATGCTCATGATTTTGTGACATATAGGTGAGCTGAACCATCGCATAAATACATTACTTTCAACATATTACCGACAGGAAAGTATATGTTGATTAAATTGAGTATATTGTTTAGTTATAGGTTCAGTGATATCTCTCTCTTTCGGATAATTTAGAATGACTCATGTAACTCTCTAACCATATCATTTCTTTCAATTGCAAACCAAGTATAAAATTTGTGTGGTAGCAGCAATGTCTAATCAGGTGACCAAAATATGTATATTCACAATCGGTGCCACATTAAGATATAAATGCAACAAAGTTATCCGCAGAATATTGGCAACTTGACACAAGTTGCACCTAATATCAAAAGTAGGATGGAGAAGAAATCAAAATTGTTTGTTTGCAAGGCCTTTGTTTTAGAATTGAATTCATGATGAGCATATAAGACAAAGCAAACTAAAACTACTACCATCCATAAGTGATTGTCAATAAATCAAATGATTAAGATCAGAACTTAAAAAAAGAGAATCTTAAAAAACAAATAGTTACATGCTTCATAGATTCAACTAATCCATCTCAAACCTATCAATTAATCCAAATAATTAACAATAGAAAATGCATCAGTTTCATCAAAATCAAAATTATAAAAACAAATGGACATTTGATTAAGTGATAAAAACAAACGGACTTCGTCTAAACCATCACCAAGTACGAAGTTCAGTCAACTAACTTATTTAAACATGAGAAATGAAGCTATTATGAGTACTTACAAACACAGGGCCAAGGAATTCCCTTAAACTGAAACTTCCCAGGGTCATCCTTCTCCCAGTGAACACGTGGCAAATCAAGGCCCTTTCCTTTGCTTTCCTGCCAATGTTAACAATCAATACCATGCTTTATTACTCAAAATATAAAATAATCCAGGCAGATGCTTTTGCAAATATACCTTACATGTGAACCACTGAAGGTTTTAGATAGTTCAAAAATAAATACTAAAACATGTAAAAGGAATCTTGTAGATGCAAAATGAATCAAATAATTAAAATTGTGAAACTAAACATTCCCTCATGCCAAATGTAGCTTTATTCATATAAAAGAAACATACAAAGCAATGTACATTTAAGATGTTATGGTGCAAATTTATATAAATTTGTTTACGCCTAAGGATTGATAAGCAAAAATAGAGTAGAAAATTGACTTTTAGTGAAAAATCTAATTCTAAGATATTGACGCAGTTGAAGAATGAAGACCAATCACACCTATTACTCTACTTTTACTTCCACCAGCTAACATTAACTCCTATACATAAAAGTACTGGACTTCTTCCCCCGACTAAAATTCATTATCTCCTCCACTAATTGTCATTTTGATTGGAATTCAAAACTATCACTATCGGTTTGATTATTGATCAGCCTCTGGCTCATCTAGTTTTATAGCTAGTGAGGTCACGGTTTTTGTGCTAATTGTTCGAGTTTAATATCGTTTTCGCCCAAATTTAGCTTTAATTGTCCCTAAGCAACATTTTGAGTCTATTAAGTAGTATTTAGGATATTTTGGGTAATTTTGAGTTAAATAAAACATTTAATGTTATTCTTTATTTTCAGGTTAAAAGTGAAGCTCAAGGGAACTTGGAAAATAGAGGAAACAAGCTAAAAGGAGAATTTCAAAGTCTCGCCCCGCGAGATAGTGCTTGCTCCGCGAGCCAGAGCTGATACTGAGTAAGGAATTGAGATCTTTCAGTTTCGCCCCGCGAGACAGTGTTCACCCCGCGAGCCAGACGCAAGAAATCAGAGAACGTTCTTCTGTCTCGCTCCACAAGACAATTTTGGCGTCGCGGATATTCAAATCAGCTTCAGCAAATATCGCTTGAAGCAATTGCCAAGGGTCCCCCGTGAATCAATTAAAAATAAAAGAAGATTTGCAAATTGATAATTTGATATGATGAAAGTTGTACAACAACTTGATTTGCTAGTGGGTCCACGTCCAATAAAAAAAAAAGGAGGAAGCAATGAATAGGACTTGGGCAAGATTTCTCTGTCACGTGCAGGAACCTACAGTGCATAACTAAATGGCAATTGATTTCAATTATGATTTCAACTAAAAGATAGCTATTAGAATGGAATTGGCAATTACAACGTGAAACAGAAATAAAAGAAAAGATATGATAAGATTGAAAAAGATAAAGTCACATGAAGAATCCAAATTAAATTAGGAGATTGGAGGCTTGAAATTTATATATAGAGTGGTAGCGCAGTAAGTCAGTGAGGAGAGACCGAGGGGGAGAATGCCCAGTACCAAAAACAAAGTAGTTTAGTTCTCTCTTTTTCTTTTCCTCGTTTCTCTTGGAGCTGCGTCTCTATTAGTTTTAAGATTATTTTCTGTTCTCTTTTTAATTATTTTGTTATGAACGTGATGAGGAGCTAATCCTCTTTCTCTGAGGGAACGATGAAGCCACCTTTGATGGCATAGTGAATTCAAGTAATATTTCTTATACCCTTGTATCTTTTCTTGTTTCTTAATTCTGATTTGTTTGCGTTAATCATAAAGGCCTGTTGTTAACTAGTCTAGTGCGTTGAAGCTGGCAGGCGATTCGTACTTAGGACTTGAATTAAGAACACCGTTTGAATATTGCTAGGCATAGAATAGGAAAGCGGTGCAATTGCTATAGGGAACCAAGAACTTAATAAATCTAATTGTGGGTTGAATAGATTGGCAGATTGACAACTTGCAATTGTAGAAATTTCCTTTTGAAAATCGGCAGTGACATTAGGATAGTTGCGGGTTCCTGGTTGACAAAGAAATTAAATTGAACATAGGGATAAAGAGATAAACACTTGGGTAACTTGCTTGATAGGCTAGGTGGATTCGTGACCTTAGATCTCACTATCATAATCTAAATAATTGATTAGATAACTCTTTTTATCTTGCTTTAATTTGTTATTTGTTTTAGATAATTGAATTTTCCCAACAACTTTCTCTCTCATCTTTGACTTAGTCAAATATTAGTTATCTTTTTCAAATTTAGATAAATTGGTCACCCAATCCTTGTGTTCGATACTCGGTAATTACTTACCGTTTTAATTATTGCTTGCTTCGATCCGGTACACTTGCCGGAGCCCATCAATTATCATTATACAAGTCCATTTTCTGTTAAGTTTTACTTGCAGTGGTGCAGAGAAATGGTTCAAATGCATTTCCATTTATGCCTGGGATTTCAATAGGCATGAACTCTAGTAGTGGCAAAATTAACAAAATCCTCCATGGAGTTAAATAACATTGGTAAGGAAACTGGTCAGGGATAGACTTGGAAACTATACAAAAGCATACCTTGAATAACCGATTTAACCAACAAAGCCCTACCCATTATTGAAAGAGTGGAACCCTTCCAGTTGGCCAATTTAGCTTTAACCTTATCAGCTATGCCCTGTAAATGACCAACTTTGGCTTTTCTTGAAAAAGAGGCACACCGAGATAAGAAAAAGGCAAACTGCCTGCACTAAAACCTAACACCCTGCTGATCTCAGTTTTCCTATTATTTGACATAGATCCAACATAAAATTTACACTTCTCTAGACTTAACTTCTGACCAGAGACAACAACATACTTACTGAAAGGATTCATTAAGACCCTCAAATTTCTCATAGTGGCTCTGCCAAACACATATATATCATCAGCATAAAGGCAATGACTTGGAAAAGACAAACCTCTTGAAGCTGTCATAGGCTGAAACTGCCCAGAACCAGTCAGCATAGCTAAACCCCTACTAAAGACCTCCTCAGCTAAACAGAAAAGAAGAGGGGAGCGAGGATCACCTTGCCTTACTCCCCTTTTGCAAGACAAGAAGCCAACAGCATGGCCATTTACAGAAAATGAAAGCTTAGCTGAGAGCAGAATTATATTAATCCAGTTACAAAAAGTCTCATCGAAACCAAAAGATTTTAGAACTTTTAGCAAAAATTTCCAGTCAATAGTGTCAAAAGCTTTCTTAATGTCAAACTTTAATGCAATATTACCACCGAAAGCTCTATTATTCAGTCTGTTAATTGCTTCTGAAGCAGAACAGATACAATCTAATATGCTCCTACCTTTGATAAATCCTTTCTGCTGGACAGAGACAATTTTAGGGGCAACAATAGCTAGCCTATCAGCTAGCACTTTAGAAATAATTTAAAATTTAAAATTAGCTAAAGCAATTGGCCTATAATCAGAGATCATGTCAGCTCCTTTAAACTTAAGAATTAAAGCAACCAAGTTAGCATTCCAGTTAGGAGGAAGCCAATACTGGGTAAAAAATTGGCTAACAGCCTCAAAAACATCATTCTGCACTATGTTCCAATGTGCCTGGAAGAAACTAGCTCCAAAGCCATCAGGTCCAGGAGCACCTGAGGGTTTCATGTTGAAGACAACAGTCTTAACCTCTTCCAAAGAAGGTAAATTCGTTAGCATAGCATAGCATTATCTATATTTGTCACTAAGGAAGGGATGACACTCTCAATAAGGCCATTATCCTCACAAGAGTTCTCTTCAGCATATAAAGAACTATAGAAATTCAGCACATGTTGCTCAATTAACTCAGTATCATCAACTATGCAGCCATTAATTCTCAACATTGTCATCTGCTGAGAAACTTGCTTAATCTTAGTCATTCTGTGAAAGAAAGTTGTGCTCCTATCACCTTCCACAAACCAACTTACCCTAGCCTTATCCTCCAAAAATGCTCCTGATATAAAAGAGCTTCTTGCAGAGACTGTTGAGCTTTAACTTCCTTATCATGCAAGGAATCAGAAAACCCAAGGCTAGACAGTTGAGCTTGAACCAAATCAACCTCCTCCTAAGCTCTTTTAACTTGCAAACGAACATCTCCAAAAACATTCTTATTCCAACTCTTAAACTCAGCTTTTAACAACTTGAGCTTCAAAGACAATCTAGTCATAGGACAAACATAGACAGGCTTATCCCAGACTTATTTCACTAATCTGCTGCAATCCTTATGATGATTCCATATAGACTGGAACTTAAAAGAAGAAGGATGAGATTTACATGCATTAGACAAATTGATCAACAAAGGAAAGTGATCAGAACAGCACCTAGTAAGAGTACAACAAGTCATAGAAGACCAAAAGTTAAGCCACTCATCATTGCAAATTGCTCTATCAAGCCTCAACTCAGTATGAGACCTTGCAGACCTATTATTAGACCATGTAAATTCTGCACCTCGAGTTTGAACATGAGTAAGATTACAAGTATCTGACCATGCTCTAAACTCTTCACAAGATAACCTAGATGGCAAGCAGCCACCTCTCTTCTCATGAGCCCCCAAAACAGCATTAAAATCACCCAAAAATAACCAAGGATCAGGAAAAGACTGTTGCAAAGTAGCAAGTTCTAACCACAAATCCCTTCTAAGCACATGAGTTGTACAAGCATAAACAGTAGAAATATTCAAATTACAGTTCTCATGGACAATTGAAAAAGAGATATGCTGCCTAGAAGAAGCTAAAATGACAGGATCATAAGATGGATTGCAAAAAGCCCAAATATTAGGAAGCATATTATCTCTATTGTTAATAGCAAAAGGCTTAAGATTAAGTTAGTTCCAGAAGGACATAGAAACACTATCAGCTGCAATAAAAGGTTCAGCAATCAGCAAAAGGTCAGGTTTATTAGAAAAACAAAAGTTTTTTAAGGCTAACTTGGAATCCTGATTTCCCAAGCCCCTAATGTTCCAAAAAAGAATTTTCATAAAGAAGAGGAAGAGGAATCAGCCCTGGATCGGGTATTGTAATGACCTTCCTTCAGAGTTAGCTTCTTTTTGTTTTTCAGATTCGGTTTTTGAGTCTTAGAAAGAACAGGTTCAAAATCCTGATCATTTTTATCTTGCAAGTCTACCTCTTGCTGATTAGAGATAGACTCCCAAAATTTACCTGTGATATGCAAGTCTTTTTGGACAATATTACCTGAAAAACTTTGCCCTTGAGGACTGAGACTATCAGCTAGCTTACCTGATCTGGAATTGCCTATGCCTTGAAGGTTAGGTCTCCCAGGAAACTGGCCAAGACTGGAATCCTCAACAAAATTACCTGATCTTGAATTACCACTTCCTTGGAGATTATGACTCCCAACAAGCTGACGAGGACTGGAACCCTCTTGACTAATCTCAGTAATGTGATCCTGCAGCATTTCAACACCTTTCCCAACAGGAATGCCATCATGAGAACCCCCAGTGTTTTGCTGAACATCTTGACTCTGTTCATCTTCAGGACATGAATCTGATACATGACTAGGAAGAACTTGAACTGATTCATCAAAGATTGTTTCAATATATGCTGAATCATCAATATCATTATTGACAGTTCCTTGCTTATCCATCACTTGTTGGACAGAATGAATCTCCTCGATAACATGAGGAACTGTGACAGATAAGCACTTTGGTACAGGAATTGGATACTTGATGCCATGACCACTAGAACCAGCCACCTCTTTTGGGGACTCCTCAATCAAAATTTCCTTCCCTTTAATTGGTTGAACCACAACAGGATCTTTAATTTTTTCTTTTGGAACATAAACAGGAACCGATTTCTTGACAGCCAAGTTACCTGAGTTCCTTCTCACCTGGTCTTTATTCTGCTGTGACTTAAAGCATGCCTCAGCTGAATGACCAATAGTAGAACATGATGTGCAGAAAGAAGGATGATATTCATAATCCACATAAACATTAAAAGCAAAATCCTCCCTTTCCACTAAAATATGATCACGGATAGGCTTCTTCAAGTCCACCTCTACAAGAATTCTTGCATAATGTCCAAGAGTCTTGTTGGTGGTAGCATCATCAAGAGTAAGAGGCACACCAATTGCCCTGGCTATAGCAAATAAAATCCTCGGCCTCCAATACTCTTGAGGCAAACCCGGAATTCTAACCCAGCTTTGCACACTGGACTGCTTCACTAGGTTAGGCCGAAAGTCTGGAGACCAAGAGAAAAGACGCAAGGAACCAGGATTAATCATCCAAGAACCAACTGAAATAACCTTCCTCAGATCCTCAATTGAGGAAAAAGAGAACTCACAGTAGCCTCTTCCTATGGGAACCAATTTCCAATTGGCTGCCATAGCTTCAACAGTTTAGCCCGAAGATAAGTTACTTTGGTTGGAGCCTCCCCTTTGACAAGAATCAATCTTCCATGAAGGTTGTTCTTGCA
Source organism: Echinosophora koreensis (assembly GCA_035048595.1). Classification (NCBI taxonomy): domain Eukaryota; kingdom Viridiplantae; phylum Streptophyta; class Magnoliopsida; order Fabales; family Fabaceae; genus Echinosophora; species Echinosophora koreensis. Next base: position 1,933,046 of record JAPCYP010000073.1, on the reverse strand, counting down.
GCCTTCAAGGCTGCCTTATATTCATCTTCAGGAATTTTTACTGAAATAGCATCTCCTTTCATACAAGGAACATGTAGCTGACTAAGGGGAATATCACAAGCATTTTTTAATGCTTGTGCAAAAGATTTAATCGGTTGTGGAGGAGGCAAAGAAGATGAAGGAACAGAAGGAAGCAGTGGAGGAAGAACAGGAGATGGAATAGAAGGAGAAGGGGGGAACGAGATCTCAGGGAAGAGAACTTCCCATGCAGCGATGATGAAAAGCATGAATCAATCATGCGAAAAGAGAGAGAAGCTCCAAGAAAACATTTCTTGTTCTTTATTAAATAATAAGGTGGAAAAAAGAAGAAGAGAAGGGGATAAGCGAAAGGGGAGAACGTGAGACAAAGGGAGGGAGGGAAGGAGCGAGAGACCGAGAGAGGGAGGAGGGGAGGTAGGTATTAAAATAGTTTCTAATTGTCCCAACACAGTTTTGGCTGAAGTTCACTCTCTAATTCAGTTTATTTGCCCGATTCTTGAAACATTATGTTTTTGGGTCCGCTAAAACATTAATTTTAATCGCTAAATTTTGGGTTCTTCTTCATCAGTCCAACTTCTATATTTAGGATGTGTTTGGAATAACTTATAAATAGCTTATTTTGGCTTATCATAATAGCTTATGAAAGTAAACTTATTTAACTAATTTGTAAAAATAGTTTAGCATCTTCATGTAAGCTTTTTTCTATAGCTTGTGACTTACTTGAAAAATGTTTATTGAATACACGTTTAATTAAGTTTATCTAGAAGCATACTTAATGCTACTGCATGCGATTGTGTTTTCTATTTTTTGAGTTTTATAGCTTTCATTTTCAAGTTATATTGATACTTGTTATTTTTTTTTTTAGGTATGTGGCTCAGGGGAAAGAGATTTTTACAAACTAGTTTAATGAGTAGCATCTGTAAATCAACTTCATAGAAATTTATATATTTTACTCAATGACATGAAGACATCTAAATGTTTTGGTATATGAACAAATGTATAGTTCAAAACATCATTCCATAACACATTACTGACTAATTAGTGTTCTGTATTCATTTCTCTACTTTCGTTTTCCAGACTAACCGATTCCAAAACAAAGATAACCAATCAGTGTATGAAGATGACACTTAAATCTGAAGATGAAACAAATAAATAAGATAAATATTCAGAGGCACAACTTACTAATACAAACACTAATAAATACTAACACAACCATGCATATTCAAAAACAATTTCATTCCAGAACATGTTTTTAAAAGTAACATGTCCCCAACCAATAATACACAATAGAAATGTCACTTTGAGCTTCGCATAATAATTTCTTCACATAACAGTAACACACACCCTTGATATCATCATCTATTTTTTACTCCCCCTCTTTTCCTCTCTTTTTCTTACACAGTAGCATTTGCCAATGTGACTTATGTGCAAACTAGCAATTAGCCGCCAACATCAAATCACAAAAAACCATCATTTTCAGTGAACTGAGTGAGAGAGAGAGAGAGAGAGAGAGCTACCCTGGTGTGGTGGTCCTCTGCCCTAGTGTGGTGATCAGTGAAGGGTGAGATAGAGAAAGCAAATGTGGCGTGAGAGAGTCACATGACTTGCTAATTATGAATAGAGCCATTAGATCTAATATGATGATTGGTTAATAATGAGTGTAAGAGGTGTAAACTTAGAGGGGTGTAAATTAATCCCTCCTCTCCCTCATACACACACACACCCACCATTTATTACGATAAATCAATTGTTTATAATGGTGAGCTGAACTTTTATAACCACTTGATATAATGATCATTGTTTATTACTTGTTATAGCTCATAGTTATCCCAAAAATAGAGTTAATCACAATTTAACTTAACTCATGGAATCATCTCACTTATTTGATATTTCAATTTATTTTGGCATTAAGAGTTGAAATGTGTATACTTTTAGGAAGAGAATTTCAGAGATATAGCATAGTTTAAAAGAAAATTCTCCCCTTTTGACAAGTATATAATCTTGTATTTGAAAATGCAAATAATTCTCCCCCTTTCGAAAACAAATTTCATTTCATTTATGGGAGAAAGGATAGAAGCACATTTAATCTCAACAAGCATTTAAACAATCTGTTGAGTCTCTAAATGTCTGATGTGCATTTGCCCTAAGTTTTGATGAAAACTATACATTTGTTAATGATTTAATTGAACTTCATATTAGTTACTGATCTGTCTATCTAGTATGCTGAATATTAAATGAAAGGTTATTTTACACCTGTCTGCCCATAGACACTCTTAGTCTGCCTCGAGGATCACTTTGTTGGAACCAAAGTATTTTTGGATTAAATAATCTCTAAGTTTTGATGTTAACAAAAAGGATTAAATTTGTATGGCAAAGTGTTAGTTAAGATCTAACATGTTTTATCTAGTCTTACAGGGTATTCGAAATTTCATAAGTTAAGGAAATCTCTAAAGAGTTTCTATCCGCGTCCAACCGGGTAGACGAGCTGCTCAAAATAAATGGTATATTTAATTATGCGAATATGTTTAAATAGACGGAATATACAACAGTACTAGTAGACGAGATTTTGTCTACTGTGAATAGACGAGCTTGAGTGCCACGTCAGCAGACGCAGATCTAAGTTACTCACCGATATATAGCAAGTCCAAAGACTTGATAATAGACGAGCAAAATTTGCCACTTCACTGGATGAGCTAAAAAGAGTTTTTAACTATGAGTGTATAGACGCTCTATATTAAGTAGACTAGCTCCTCTGTTGTGTGAATCCTTGATATAATCAGAATAACTATCTCGACCACATAGAAGTATTTATTTCAAATGATTGATATTTATTTCTGGTATATGTTGGTCCTTCATATTTGTTTTAACGGTTTTAATGTCTTGTTTCTTTGAGAAAAACATAGTACAAATGAGGAATTGCAAAAGCAAAATAGTACAATGCAAAACGACTTGTACCCTGTCACCATTAACGCTGGAATAGCTGGAATTTGTACAAGGAAGGCAAGACAGTTTTTCATGTTGCATTTGCTCAGAGGTGTGACCGTTTTTTGCAAGGATCACCTATAGTACAATGACCACGAGCAAGCTGAGTCACAACGGATATTACACATTTGATTTTATCCCTAAACGGACAAAATTCAAAAACAACCGTTGAAGAATTTCAAGAGAAGAGCAATGTCACTATAAATAGAAGACCTAAACATCTGAAGGAATAACTTTTGCGCATACAGAATTCTTGATAGAAAAACTCTTACAAGCTCAATTCTTTTATTCTTTCATAAAGCAAAAGTCTGTAATACCTTAGCTTGAATATTGTTATATTCAACTGATCTTAAACTTTCATATCCTCACACATAGTGAGCTAGAAGATCAAAAGAAACCAAATCTCTTTGTTAGAGTGAGAGCCTGAAGAGGCTCGGTAAGAAAGGAATACTTGTAGCCTGGAGAGGTGTTGAATACTTGTTGTAATCTATTTGATAAATAGTGGAGAAAAACCTTCAAGTAGAAGGGACTGGACGTAGCTCTTGGTTGGAAGAGAGTGAACCAGGATAAAACGACTTGCATGAATCTTCTTATCCCTTATCTCTTCAGTTTTATTTGGTTATACTAACTGTGGGGATCTGAACTTGATTTTGTTAAGTTCTTAAAAAGGTTTTCTTTGTGTGTGTGCTTCTTCCTTTCATTCCTTGTTTGAGAAAACTGTTTTGAAAAAGGTTGTTTTCAAAAATTATTAACAAACACAATTCAACCCCCCCCCCTTCCCTCTCGTGTTTGCCCGTGTCAACTTCACACCTGTCTTATGAGTGAAAGTCAACCTGTCTGCTGACTGGATTGTTGACTATATGCGTTGAAGATTCAACCTGTCTGTTTAGAGCTATCACTTGTCTACGGTCCTTCGATAAGGAATACAAGGACAAAGAAGCCTTTACGAGCTCTCCCCTCGAGCAGAAGTCACTGAAGCTTTATCTCTCACGCATATCAAGAAAGTCAGAAGGTCAAACTCTCAATCAACCTAGGAACTCAGAAGCGGAGTGCTTCTATTATGCTTTATTCCCTAGTACAACTGGAAGTTACACGAAAAGGGAAATGTGCTATGCCAAGTAAAAAAGCAACATGCACAACTCTTGGTCACGGAAAGGTTGTGTTCAATATAGATATATGGACAAAGGGATAAAAATACACATGAACATTGGTCATGGAAAGGTTGTGTCAAACCATTGACATTCTTATTACTTGGGTAGCAATGATGTGTTGCTAGACACCACTCATTGTTTATAATATTAAATATGATTTAATATTATTGCCAACGTTATAAGAACCTATAGGGTCACACTTAGAGCGGATTAATTGGAGCAAAAGAAAAATTGAGTTAGACTCAATTTCTGGTGGGCCAAGCTCATGTTAGATGAGCCATGAGAGTTAGGTCAAATCTTTTCAACTAACTAATGCACATTGCTTATAAATAGCAATGTAAGGAGTGACCCTAGTCGCATTCTATATTCAGTCTGTGTGAAAAGAAAACACAATCAGCATCTCCTTTTGCATATAGCAATGCTTAGAGACGCGCTCCAAGAACGCACACGTGGGACATGACTATCTATTTGTGTGGACTATGTAGAGGTGCTGCTGTGTTGCTGCAGTGTTGTGGTGTTTGACAGCCTTTCTCTGTACGTTACATGCTACAAGAGGTAAATTTCAAACAGGAACCATGACCATTGGATTCTTGGTGGGAAATTTTCAAATGCGTTCTGCTTTTATACGGAAATTTCTGACACATGCTTCTTCTTAGGCTTATGAGATTGAGGGGGAATAGGGTCAATTAAATATTTATTTTTATGTGATTTGCCTTATTTGATTTATTTGCTTATTTAATTATTTTATTGGACGTGTTCACATTGCATTATGACAATGTATGCACGCGAACAAGACAATAATAATTTGTTATTGTTATTATTATTATTATTATTATTATTATTATTTATTTATTTAGAAAAGTAATAATATGGTTGAAAGAAATTAATTTTTAGATTTTAAATTATTCAATTGAAGATTTAAAAAATAAATTGGTTTAGAATTAAACGTAAATTAATTCTGAACTATTAATTCTCTTTAGCTAAGTCAACTATCAATCTCTACCTTTAATTTTGAGAGTAAAGGCCTAAACTGGTCCCTGAAATTTTTTGAGGACACACTTTTAATCATAAAAAAATATAAATTAACTAAATAGTCTCAGAAATTTACAAACACGGGACAAGTTAGTCCCTCCATCCATCTCCGTCTACTTTGCTCTGTTAAGTAAAATTAGTGACCCAAATTAGTCCCTTAAATTTAGCTCATGACCCAATAAGTCTCTGTGTGTAATGCATACACCAGAATTCAGCAGTGTGCACCAAAATTTTTCATAAGCAACATTCTTTGTGTCTGACACCAATATTTGTCGCAGTTCTAAACTCTTACTACTTGCCATGTGCAGTGGTTATCAGTTCACAGCTGGTTCACGTATTTCATGCTTCTTTTATTTCTTAATACAACCGGATTATGGGTAAGGCTTAATAAATTTGTCCATATGTTGCAATCAGAATTTTTTTGGATTTATTTATGACCAACATAAGCTAGCCCATTCTATTCCTCTGTGTGCAAATGACCAAGCTGAATGAAGGACTGTCCTTGTTTAATGCAATTGTTATTGTTCCCATGTTTCAGATAACTTGGACTTTCTTCTCCATCTGCACAAGAATTACATATTTTCAAGAATATAAGATTTTCCTTTTAACGAATGTGCTCGAGTGATTTGTACTGAGTGGTTCAATGAGCTTTATATGTTGTTATCAAATTATTACATTGAGTAACATCATTGAAATAACTTAAAGCAAGGAAGTTTTTTTTTAAAATAAATAAATAAAGTCATATAGCTGTGGGTTATTGGTGAACCAGACATGATGGATCTTAATTGTTTCAATCCTTTTTGCATAAGCTCCAGTATGTTATTTGGTTCGAATATTTTCTTTTTTGCATCACCTTTCTTTCTCTAATAATCAAGTTCAAATTCTATATTTGTAATGTTTCTTTGGCATAATACAGTTAAAGATTGTAACACCCCATTTTTTTGTTAAGTGCTTCTATGTGACTTAATTGTTTGGTTATGCCTTAGGGCTTAGCTTAGAGTCGTTGTTGAGGGCTAAGTGAGATTTCTAGGCTTAAAATCCCTTTCTGGTACATGAGCACGACCATGCTCATGTTCAGCACGCCCGTGCTCAAGGCTGTGTCTTGTGACCGTTTGGATCACAAGCACGGCCGTGCTCAATTAGAAGCACGGCCGTGCAAGGGATTGACGAGCACGCTCATGCTCAATAGGGAGCACGACCGTTCTCTGCAGGTGACCGCGTCTCGCTGACGCTAATGTAAGCACGCCCGTGCTTAGTGGGGTGCTCGGCCGTGCTCAAGTCTCAGAGTCTATAAATAGAATAGTAGCGCGAGGGTTACCGGGTTAAACCCTATTTTGGCACATTGGGCAATCCTAGTGTGGTAGAAACCTCTCCTCTTCCTTCCCTTGAATCCTTTGAAGTTCTTGGCGTTCTTGCTCTAGTTTTGGGAGAGTAATCACGCGTTAGTGTCGGTAGAGGTAAGCCAATCATCCCTCTCTATTAATCTCTTTTCCTAATTGTTGGATTGGGATTAATTGGTTGTTCTTCTTGTTTAACAAAGGCTTGGGAAACTCGTCGAGCCGCTCGAGGGAACATGTCTAGTTTGCCAACGTTATCGTTTGGGAATCTTCATACCAGGTATGGGGAGAAGGGCTAGTATAAACATGTAGGCTATGAGGTTGCGTAACATGAGGGTTAACCCACGACCCATTTTGCATGCTAATTATCTAACTATTGTTATATGTTATTGTATGATGTTATCTGCTCATGATGATATGCTTTCAATTAATGATTAGAATGCCTATGTATGTAAGATGTTTATTGATGTGTTGAATAACATGATGATGATGTTGTTTGATGATGAAACTGTTATGATAGTGATGATGATGTTGTGCTCTTATGAGTGTTGATTGTTGAGGATGTTAATGCTAACAATAATGTTAAGATGTTAAAATACGTTAATAACGATAATGAGAATTAAGGGATGCTTTCCTAGTTGTTCGTAAGACATGAATGTAGTATGAGAGATAAGGTTATGTTCATAGGGCTCAGTTAAAGACCCTAGGATTGATTACTGGGTGTTCTAAGGACATTAATAATGAAGCTGTGATTAAAGGATTAATTCCGCATGATGATAAGACATGAATATTAATGAAGAACAGTTAAGATTAATGAAGCTGATGTTCAAAGACTTAGTTAAAAGCCAATAGGTTGAATCTATGATTTATCTCAAGGATTTGGGAAAGGGTTTCTGACCCTTCTGCCCAGATCAATACGACCACGCTCCACTGAGCACGGCCGTGCTTAACAGGGAGCACGCTTGTGCTCCAGTTTGAAAACCAGAAAGGGCGCGCTGCTTAAGCATGCCCATGCTCAATAGTCAGCACGGCCATGCTTGACTATTGAGTTCATCACGCCCATGCTGAGTGGGAAGCAGGGGCAGATATAATACAGAAAGCTGAACGGGGGTATTTTACCCCAAGTATCCTAATAATAATACAAGAAGACACCAAACAAAGTTAAGACAAGCTAGATAACTTTAGCCGAGTGGTCAAGGTGTTGATGGTGTTGATGGAGGTGGTGGATAGACGGTTGTTTGTTTGTTTGCATGCATCATGCATGAAGTTATTAGGTGGAGGTATGACATAGGGGAGGTCGCCCGAGAATAAGGCGATCTGGCCATCTGCGGTGATCTAAGTGATCTGGCCCTCCGTGGTGGAGCACTCGAGAATACGGTGCGTTGGCTATCCTAGGTGTCCACCCATGGTTTGGTGCATTGCCCCGGCGTTGGTGCTTGTTGGCCAATGCGGAGATGTAACTCTGAAGTCGTACGCCTGGTGTAGATGGATCCATATGCATTTGGAGTGAGACACATTGCATTATATAATTGATGTTATAATGTGATATGCTTATTGTGTTGGCATGATGACTATGTTATAAATGCTATGTTGCTATGATATTATGTGTTGTATGATCATCTTGTCAACTATCCTGTTGCCGTTATGTTTACATATGTGGTTCTTACTCCCCGTCTTTTGTTGTTGCTTTGCATGTACCCTTTTTGTGTTGTGCAGAGGACAGTGGGCAGCAACTCTGAGGATCTGCTTCTAGTAGTTTAGTTTATGTTTAGTTTAGTTGTTATCCGAGTTGTTTATCGGATTGGTAATACCAGCTCTGTAATGTGACATCAGGATTGAGTTTCGTTTATGCTTTGAGTTATGTTATTTTTTCTCTTTATAAACATGTTTTGTATTTTCGCGTTTTGAAAAGTTATGTTACAATGCGGCAGCCTCTGCCCGATTTTTATTATTATGATATAATACGCATGTGTTCTTTCCCTTTTATATCTGTGTTATCGCTTTTGAATACATGCGGGGTAGAGGGTGTCACAAAGATTAAATGCCATTTTCTCCTTTTCTATTATTATTATTGGTTTCTTTTTAAAATTGAAAAGAGACAAAATTTGTGAGGACAAAAACTTAACTACTTTTTTGCAAAGAAGTTCCATGAAATGGTGAGATATACACCTAATAGATGTTATTTGCCGGCAGCACAAGATTCGTGATACATGGGAAGTCACTGTTGGCGGTGGGCCAGCTAGGCCTGGCAAAAGAATCCATGGACTATTTGTCCATCCAACCCATCCATAACAAAATCCATCCAACCCATCCAACAATAATAATAAAACTAAATGGATTGGATTGGATTAGATCCATTTTATTAGTGGATGGATAATGATTCATTCATTTGTCTTATAAATCCATTGGACAAAACAAAATTAAGGAGCGGGATCATTTTTTTTAAAATCAGTTTCTAGGAGAAACTGCAGAGAGAGATGAAGTTTGAAAATGGCGAAGGCTCTTCTACATGCATTCTATGATTATTGCCTCCATGGTTATGGCTCCTTCGCTGGTTTGAATTAGAGGGAGGGACAAAGAGAGAGAGAGAGAGAGAGAGCTGAAGAAGAGTAGAGAGAGAGAGAAACAGCTGAAGAGCTGAATAAGAGTGGAGATTTTTATTTTATTTTTTAATTTTGGGTACTTCTATATTTATAATAATAATTAATTTTATTGTGTTCTAACTCCTAGATTTCAAACTTGGTCAGTGGACTCATGTTTCGTGATCATGGACGAACATGAATTAATGATCTGAACATCGTTTTACACTTCTAATTAACATTTTTGGTTAATAAAAATTATTTTACATTTCTAATTATTATTATACGTAAAAATTTCATGTATTTAATTAAGATCCTTAAAATTTTATAGAGAGAAAATATTTAGTATGTAAAAATTGTTAGCATAAAATTTTAGTCTAAAATGTATTTTTAAATGGATGGATCGGATATCCATCCATATAAAAATGATTAATGGATGGGTTGGATGGTTTTTTATTAGATGGATTATGGATGGATTGGATTTTTTTAATACATTTTTAATGGATCGAAATGGATTGATGGATTGTTTTTATCCAATCCATTATAATCCGAATCAAAATCCATCCGATCCATCCATTTGTCACCCTTAGGGCCAGCATCCTGCCTTGGCGAGGCCCGAGTGGGGCCGCAGTTAGGTGTGGCGAGGCCGGGTAGGAGCCGCAGTCAGATCGAAACATGGCGCTGACTGCTACTAGGATTAAGGAAATAAAGTTGCGCCCTGACTAACAGCTATAGCTTTTAGCCTAGTGGTAAGCGCTTGATCCTACACTTGGTATCAGAGCAGGTCATGGGTTCGATTCTCATGTAATGCACTGCTAGCGCTGGGAGGGGGATTATTGGTAGTAGGCCAATATCCTGCCTCGGCAAGGCCCAAGTGCGGTCGGAGTCAGATCGAGGTCGACTCCCGGTAAGGCGCGACAGGTGCTGGGAGGGGGATTGTTGGCGGTGGGCCAGCATCCTACCTTGGAGAGGCCCGGGTGGGGCCGCAGTCAGGTGTGGCGAGGCCTGGTAGGTCGTAGTCAGATCGAAACATGGTGCTGACTGCTACTAGGCTTAAGGAAATAAAGTTGCGCCCTGACTAACAGCTATAGCTTTTAGCCTAGTGGTAAGCGCTTGATCCTACACTTGGTATCAGAGCAGGTCATGGGTTCGATTCTCATGTAATGCACTGCTGGCGCTGGGAGGGGGATTATTGGTAGTAGGCCAATATCTTGCCTTGGCAAGGCCCAACTGCGATTGGAGTCAGATCAAGGTCGATTCCCGGTAAGGCGCGGCAGGTGCTGGGAGGGGGATTGTTGGTGGTGGACCAGCATCCTGCCTTGGCGAGGCCCGGTTGGGGTCGCAGTTAGGTGTGGCGAGGGCGAGTAGGCCATAGTCAGATCGAAACATGGCGCTAACTGCTACTAGGTTTAAAGAAATAAAGTTGTACCCTGACTAACAGCTATAGCTTTTAGCCTAGTGGTAAGCGCTTGATCCTACAGTCAAATGTAAGAAGTGTAATGAGACATGACATTTTGAGAAGTGTGATAAAATATTGAAGTTGATTTTTGTTTCAGAGTGAACAAGGAAATCAAGATATTGGAGAATCCCAGACACAACCAAAAGACAGGTGATTTTTTTTTTACATACTGATTGAAGATTTTGATGCACACTTCATTTTGGTGCATGCATTAAATGCAGAGACTTATTTGGGTCACAAGCTAAATTTTAGGGAGTAATTTGAGTTAATAGAGCTAAGTGGATGGAGGTGCTAACTTGTCCTACATTTGTAAATATTTTGGACTATTTAGTTAATTTTTTTTTTAGAACAAAAAATGAGTCCTCAAGAAATTTCCGGGACAAGTTTAAGCCTTTTAGTCCAATTTTAATTTTTAATTTTTAATTTTAAAATTCTGGATTTCTTTCCCTCCTTGCTTTTATATTCAAGCGCCAAGTTTCACTTCCTTTTTCTAGACTAAACTCGTGGCCCATCAGTCTCTCCCCTCATTCTGATTTTTCGTTGTCTCTCTGCATCTCTAACTCAAAAGTCTCTCTTCCTTCTCTCTTAGAACCGGCGCCGTCCACCACCACCCACGGTACTTTCCGGTCGCCTCTGACGAAACGGGGTCCAGATCCAGACTCATCTCGACGTCCTCCACGTTTTCCACCGAGTAGATTTTGCAACCGCCGTTGGTGAGTTTTCCGACCACCGTATTGGTCCTTTTCCTTTTTGTTCGGTTCATTCTGTTCCCCTCGGAGCCTAACCCATGGGTTGCCCCTAGCCCACATGGCCCTTTTTATATTGTGGCCTTTTGGCCCTAGCCCATGTGGGTTAGGGTTATATGGGCTAGGGCTGGCCCTGGTTGCGTACGAAGCTCGCTCTCCTTGTGCCTTTTCTGTTTTGTTTTATCTTTTTCTGTTTTGGCTATGGGTGCTGTTGAATGTTGTTCAGATTAGCCTTTCTGCACTAAACCTTCTATTCTTTTATATGGTTCAATATTTGTTTTTCAAAGGCAAAAGCGTAATCATTATTTTTTATTATTATTGTCACAGGAGAATGGAGAATCCGCGAAATTTATCATTTTCTGACATGTTAGAAAAATACAAGTATGTGAGGAAGGAAATTGAAAATCAAACTGAAATTAGTAATGCTAATTCTAAAACGGTAAGTCCTAAGGTGAGATATGTATCACCATACTTTCCTCATAAAAGGGACAAATATACTATTGTGTTACCGAGGAAGAAGCAAATTGAGAATCAAACCAAAACCACTGCCATTATAAAGAAAAGGAAATGTCTTTCAAAATATGAATTGTTCATGGAGGCCTATAAAAGAAAAACAGTCGATAATACATGGAAGCCTCCGGAGTCACCGTATGGACTTCTTCAAGAGAAACATGCTCATGACCCATGGAGGGTACTTGTTATATGCAAGTTTTTGAACGTGACATCTGGTCCGCAGGTATATTCATGTATCCGCCTACTAATTTAATAGCATTTGGAGGTTCTGATTCTTTACATAATTTAATTTCCAGTTTAACCCCTATATATTCTCTACCAATGTTTTCCTATATATGCCTTGGCGTTCCATATACTGTGTTATTGTATCTTTTCATTTGAAAGATTACTGTTTGTAAAAACAAGACAAGTATGTTTCTCACTTTCATGATCAACAGTTGTAGCTGTTACAGAGGAGCAGTGCCCTTCATCTGTTGCTGTATAATAAAACTGTTTTTTTGGCTTGCTAAACTGTTTATTTTGTGGGTTACAATGTTATTTCTTGTGAAAGCAATACTGTATTGTTGTCTTTCAAACAAGTGCCCAACGGTGAATAATTTATTCTCTTTGGGTCTTAGATAGAGAATTATGATTAATGTTGTGCAAAGACGCAGAGTTTTTGCTTGAATTGCTTCTAATAAAACCTTGTGAGTGACTTAATTTACATGTGATGTTTTTTTCCAAATTATTCCACAGTTGTCAGTAATGGTGATGTCACTAAAATTTATCATTAGTTCTCTCTCTCTTTGTGTGTGTGTGTGGGGCGGGCGAGTGTCAGTGATATTTTTGATTTGCATTGGTTTTGGATATTAGACCAATTGCAAGAAAGAACTGTTACAAATGTATGTATGCATGAGGTAGTATTGTAGACAAATGAAATTTATTTCATGCCTGGTTTGTTTCAAAGTTCGCAAATATTTTGTTTTTTATAATCTGAGTTTAGCTCTTAAAGACTCTGCTTGGTCCATGGTTTACTGCAACATGTGCACTTTCTTGTCAACCTCGACCAATAATTCTTGACTTATTAATTGTCCTCATAATCTTGCTTACTATAGCCCTCCACACTACAACCACAGTTATATGCTTTGCAAGTTGCACATGATAATCAATACTTAATAAACCATTCTTAGCTGATTAACATTTTAGTTGTAGTTCTTCTGTTCTTTCTTACATAAATTAATATTTTTGATGACTTTTGGATCTGACTGATTTAACATTTAATTCCACATTGTCAGCTATCTTATAATTTGGTACACTTATCATAAGTGAAACAAAAATGTTGGTGTATTGGTAATACGTTCTTCTATGCCATACAGTTTTGCAAACCTTGGCTCCTATTCTCTTTGCTATTTTTTTTTTGTGGAATGATGCCATGCTAGCTTGAATACTTAGATGGTCATGGAACTGAATGAAATTATCTTATAAATGCCACCTTGATATGTGCCATTAGAAATTAAAACATTGTAGGGTATTATTTATGGAGTATAGAGGGCTACAAATACCGCTCTTTTCACAACTCGAGGATCTTTTGCTTGATTATTGACAATAAAGAATTTTCAAAATTATTGGGAAGACATTTGGTGGGTGTTTCATTTAAACTTATAGATGATTTGCCTTCACTTTTTAATCTCTCTACTATTGACAATTTGCCCATTGAATTCCAATTTCTTGTGGTTTTACTTGAGTATGCTTCTCTGTTAACCAACTACATAGTTTGACCTTTGTTTCTTCCGTTGTTTTGTTTTGAAAATCTTTATTTCAACTCTTATTCATGCTTTTAACAGTGGGAGCTTCCTCCTTGACAAATTCATTTGAAATTCAAAGCTCACTCTATTGTCAAGTCTTTTATCTGGATATCCTTACTTAACATGATTCATGCAACTGACTTTCTACAAATTCATAGACCTTGTATCACTCTTTCCACCGATTTATGTGTTATGTGCAAGTCTAGCTCAGAGACAGTGGGCCACTTACTATTGCACAAATGCACTGTAAGCTGGCTACTTTACTTTGGAACAACATTGTCAGGATTATTGGAGAGCACTTGGTTTGTCTCATTGCTCTAGAGAATTTATGTCCTTGATTTGATGTAAATTTTTTGTGAAAACGACGACGAATAATCTATGGCAGTTTATAGTTTATGCAGTCTTGGTATGTGTGGTTGGAGAGGAACACTCAAATCTTTAACAATGTTCCTTTGCTGAAAGTTTGATATGTGAGTTATGTTTTTGGCAGTTTATAGACCTTCTCTGTTTTATGCTGAAAAGCTCTGGTGCCCATGCATGTTTGGTTTTCCATAGCGATCGTGAACCCTTGCTGCATAGTGTTGTGAATAAAATGGCCATAGTCCAAGTTGTAAAAGTTGACTTGGTTTGATCAGTTGTAGCCACTGGACACGTGCTAGGTGATCCTAATGGTGAGGTAAACAGAGTAGAATATGGGGAGAAAGGAGGAAGTGTATAGGGTGTGTGATGTGATTAGTTTTCCCTCTTCTCTAGAGTCTTCTTTCCTTCTATGGAATCATGAATATCTACCTCTATCTTGTAATTCGCATTTGTCACTCTTTGGTGAAGGTATGGTGAATATTGACTTGTTTACTCAGTTCATATAAGGGTTTTAGTTTCCTTAAGTAATTTTAATGCATTATCTTATTATTGTTAGCCATCCTTGTAGTTGCCATTACACAAACTATGTTTTATTCTGTTTCTCTTGCCATTTTTGTTGTATTTAGTATTTTTTTGATTTGGGATTTTCTTTCTCGATGAAATTTCTTTTGTCCAAAAACAAAAACCAAAAAGAGAAAAAAATCCCTTCTGGGTTTTTTATACTTGGTTCTACATCATCTGTATAAATATTTAATTATCATTTGATAAGACGTGTCTTTTTGGCTCTTTAACCAGTTGCCCATGCAATTATGGTCTAGTGGTAATGGTTAGGTATATAGCTCACCCCAAAAAGGCGACTCAATGATTCTAGCTCGTGACATTTAGGTGAAGTTTGTCTGGGGTGTTGGCCCAGTTCTTGTGTTTGTACATTACATAATTTTAAGGCATGGATTCAAAGAATGAAATTTTGAATAATGCTTCTATTCATGATTTGATATTTTCCAAGTTTTCAGCTTTATAATATTAACCAAGTCTATAGGGTCTGATTGTTTTGGTTATTAAATTTGTATATTTAAGTCCGTTACTTTATTAAATTAGTATATATATTTATTAAATTTGTGTATGCCTTCAATAATGTCAATGACCAGGGTGCATGGTTTTAGAATAAGTTAAATTCAGGAATTAGGACACCTAGTTGATCCAAGTCCCACGATCTCCCATGCCACCTTTTTCTTTAAGGTGAATATGGGGTCGTTCGTGATCATTGGCAAATTGAATCTCTGCTTTTGTTAAAACATCCTCTTCTGCATTTGAGGCTTACATTTAATTAAGACGGTCTAAAAATTGAAGTGAATTTATTTTTTAATGATATGGATGTGGATGTAAATACATTTTTGAGATGTTATTATTTTGTAAAATGCAGGTAAAAAATGTTGTATCGTCCTTCTTCAGTTTATGTCCAAATGCAAAATCTTGCACTGAAGTTGCGGCAGAAGAAATAGAAAAAGTAATAAGGAGTCTTGGTTGTCAAAACAAACGATCAATACAGCTGAAGCGCTTATCTGAAGAATACTTGGATCAAAGGTGGACACATGTGACCCAACTGCATGGGGTTGGGAAGTATGTCATATATTTCGCTATTTTGTGTGCGCATTGTGCATTGCTTTCTTTTATTTTCTATCTTTTTTCCCCATTTGTTGATTTCAAATTTCTCTCAATTAGGTATGCAGCAGATGCATATGCTATATTCTGCACAGGAAAGTGGGAACACGTGGAACCCGAGGATAAATTTTTAACTAAATATTGGTTTTGGCTTTGCCAAAGGTACTGAGAAGGAAGATTGCAAAGTGGAAGACTTAGATTAATGTGTGAAGGCGATGCTTTATAACATATCTATTTAGTTCAATGATCAACTCGGGCATTAGTTTATCGTTTGCAATTGTTGAATCGCTGAAAACAGACATACCATAGATGTCTTGTTATAGTTTGTAATTCCGCACGCTATATTTGCAAGAGGTTATTTTGATTTAGTAATGCAGTTTGTGCTAAGGTTTTGCCAAACGTGCAGTAAATTGCCAAGACTAGTTTGGCATTTAGAACGTTTTGATAACGAGGTGTTTAATTAATATGAGAATTGTAATGGAAGAACGTAAGGAGACAAATTCGTGTAACATTTGTAATTATATATTTGATTAAGTTTTAACAATTGACAAGCTCTAACTATAAGCATTTAGGATAGAAGAAATATTTAAATAGCATGCAGGTATATTAAGCATTGAATCAAGATCACATAAATTTGAAGTATCGAGATTTCATGCATAGGACCAAGAACAAAGAAAGGGTAATCTTTAGGTCTTAGATACCTATGTAAGAACATGGTTTGGCTCAAGTGGTTAATGATGATTAGCAGAAATTTGAATCTTAACACTTAAATTAATAGTGTAAGAAGTATTTGATTTCAATTATCTTGTCGTTTAGTTTACTAATGCATTATCAATCACACTTATCATAGGTATAATATGGTGACACAAAACGCAAGGTGAGAGATTTAAGATGCAAAATTTCTTAGATTGAAATGAGAAATTGTCATTACAGGTAAATTTATTTTTCCTGAACAATGTAACATCGTATCTTTCATGAATAAAAATTAGATATCTTAATTAGGTGGGAATGAGGGTTAGATAAATCAAAACTGTTTAAGAATCCGAACGTATGTGGAAGTTTAGAACAAAATTCAAGCACCTCAAAATTTTCAATAGGCAATCACCTCAAGCAAGCACGTCAAAAACCCTTATTGAAAGCACCTTAATTTAATTTCTTAATTAAGGTGGTTTATCATTAACAAAATTAAAAGATAATTAGCCATAGATATAGATCTTAGTTATAACTAATTAATTATGATTAATTTACTCAAGTTTTATGGATTATTATTTATTAATCTTTGTTAATTAATTATACTCTAGTTACAACTTTTAACCTAGTTAAATTAACTAAATGATTTTTGTATCATATATATATATATATATATATATATTCACGACACTTCTTGATGATTAGAGAACATTTGCCAAGATCATTATAAATTACTTTCATGGACATTAAAGTTCCACGTTTCATTCATGATAATCTTGATATTATTATTATTTTTTATTAATTTCTTTTCTTTCTTTATCCTTAAGGCGTCAGGGAAGTGCTAATTTTCATAGGGAATTAGTTCAAGGAAATAAAAACATAGATAGAGATAGAGGAGAGGAGGTGATAGAGAGAGAAACTTCCGGAGGAGATTTCGATCAATCCGTTCGTCCTATTGAAAAACCGATTATACCGTTGTGATCCTTGCGACTTCTACTTCATCATCCTACCTTTCTTTTCTTGGTAAGTCTATGTTTTTATGTCGAAATATTGTCCGTGATAGTATTGAAGTTATCTCTCAATCCGTTTATCGGTTTTCAATTCCGTCTTCAGATTTGAGCTACACGTAATGTGTACTTCGTGAATATGTGTTCAGGTGAATTTTTGGAGCCCCAGAGGTAGGAGAACCTCACGAGGCAGATTTGGGGAGATTGGAGTGGGCTCGTTTCGTTGCTCTAAAGCTAGCCTACGACACCTCAGGTGGGGGAAAGTAACCATCTAGCGTCGGAAATGGCTAAGTAACATTTTATTCAATATTGGCGTAGGGCGACCTAAACCCTACTAGTGGGCGAATAATAGACAATATCAATATCACATTGGGGACTATTTAGTGGTACCGATGATGATATGGAGATTGTAGATTTATTGCCATTAGGTTAATTTTGTGATATCTGAGGTTGTCTGGTTTTATTATGTGTGAATAGTTTGCTGTGTGCTGTTTGGATTACCATGTTAAATTATCGTTATTATATTTATTAGAATATGTTAGTATTATTTTATTATATTTATTAGAATATGTTTGAATATGTTAGTATTATTTTATTATTATTATTGTGATTATTATTTATTTTGATTATGGTTGATAACATGCTGTTCTGATTGATAATATGATTTATCTGGAATAATATGCTTAGTGACATCTAGGTGATGATATCTGATATTTTTGAGTGATGCATGTTGGGGAGTGTATGATATATGATGTAGAAGTGCCTAACCTAATTAATTAACATTTTATTATGACGAGATTGATGAGGTGATATATGCTATAAGATAGTGATGAGAGGTTAAGGCACTAGGATATGATTCGATATATGCCGGTAAGATCCGTATAGATGCATGTTGTTGATCACAGCCATGTGTTTGGAACACGCGAGGTCAGAAGTCCTCGCGGGACCGTCCCAACTTAGATTTAGGTTGTGCAGCTATAGTGTCATTGCTTTGCATGAGCACCCTCGAGAGAGAACCAGGGTATGCACCGACGTGTATTGTGCAGCTATAGTGTCATTGCTTTGCATGAGCATTCTCACCGCGGATGAGAATATGCACCAGTGTTTGGGGACGCGTCGCTTGGACGACTGACCAACATCCCTGAGCTGGTAAGGGATGTGTGACAGGATTGGTGGTGGCCACGTCAGCATAAGTTGCATGAGTGCGACGGGTAGAGGATGATAATATATCTCGAGGATGATTGTATATATTTATTATATATATATTTATATGTGATGCATGTCTATGTGCCTTTATTGTTTATATGTTACGTATCCTTTTCCTTATATGATGATAGATAGTTTCTTATCCCCTATTTCTTTTATATGTATGTTTCTTTTACGTGCTCGTTTTGAGAAGACACTACAGATGAGCCGGCCACAGAGGAGCTTGATGGGGATGCTGGAGGACGAGCAGTGACCTCCAGTCGTTGAGTTTAGGGTCGATGGCCAGTGCGTCTTTTGTGACGTTTTAGTTTCCGCTGCTTATACCATTTTGTATCAGTATGTATCTTTTGGGACCCTACTGATGGAGTACCCTCTTTAGTTTATCAGCATAGTATATTTGTATTCATATTTATATGTGTGTGATGTGATGTTTAAATTTTGTTCTTACCTTTAAGTTTTTAATAATTACGATTTTATATATATGTCCAACGCTAATATTATGATTAAGTTTTAGATAAATTAGGTTTTTAATTAATGGGACATCGGGGTGTCTCATTTGGTGGTGTCAGAGCAGTTTGATTCTATTCAGACTGTGAGGTTAAGGTGTACTGGCCATTTTAATGGGACATCAGGGTGTCTCAAACAATAGGAGTTCTTTTTGGGGGATTTACTAAGATATGAGTGATTGAGTGGATGAAAGGATTTGGAACATGGTATAAGAAAGAAACTTGAGGTATATTTTTCTCCCTCATACATTTTAAAGAAATATGATCTTTCTACAAAATTTCTTCTAAGTGAGCAGGTCTTCTCTTTATGGCTCAATGGGGATCCCAATGCGAAAAAAGGTAATGAAAAATACAAATAGTGTTGGTGTTGATCCTAAACATTTTAAAGGAAATCATACTTATGTTCTAGTTACTAAAATAGGTTATTGGGCATATCATGACTGGATGGTGCGCAAATTTTTTTTCTCTCATTCTCCAACTGCATTATCTTCCTTCCAAACTTCTTTCAGTATAAAAACATCTTATACTCCAAAAAAGATTCAATTCAATCAGTGCAAGCAATTGTTATACCATTAATCTCAATATATGCATGAGAATAAAAAAAATTGAAAAGCACTCCTTAAGCGTTCAATTATAACTCTCGTCAGTGGCGGATCCAGGACCCTGAGTCAGTGGGGGCAAACAATTTATTTAAAAATAATAATTATTATTATCTAACACCCACTAATATTTTGATGTGTTCTTTTATTTTAATAACTAAGAGAGAAATAACAATAATGTTTATTTTTTAAGATATTATTGAATGTTTCTGTAAAAATCCTTTACACTACAATGCATATAAATTAAACTCTAAAATTTAATAAATCTAAGGATTAAAGTAGTATACTTATCAATATAAAAGTAATTTATATTGTGATTCACTAACATTTTGACATGTGTGCTTTTATTTTAATAATTAGGAGAGAGAAATAATAATAATGTTGATTTGTCAAGATATTATTGGATGTCAGTGTACAGTGCATAAAAATTAAACTTTATGATGTGAGCATGGACACAAAGCCAAGGACCTATAGCATTGAAGACTTGCATGGACCCATGACAAGGGCAAGGCTTAGAAGAGTCCAAGACACACTCAAAAAGGTGGTCAATCACTTGACTCATAGGCAACCTTATGAAGAGGGCTTCATCTTGAACCTCTTATGCATTGAGCCATTGACCACCTAGTTAGGGATAGGGCCTAGGACCTTTGTATAGAGTGGAGTTCATGTAATAAAGGTAGGGATTAGGATCCTTGTATAGAGTAGACTTTTTGTAATAAAAGTGCTTATTCAAAAAGCACTTGGGTAGTGTAGGCTTTTGGGCTTTTACTTTGGGCTTAGGCTAAATGGGCCTCGTGTACCAACTAGGCCCAACATAAGAATCCTACACTGGGCCAAGAGAGGCCCACACTTGGGAATTGGACATAGGAGGCACTACCTTGCACCATGTAGGAGGATGAGCACTTTGCTCATCTATAAATAGGCTCCATGTAACTCATTTTGCAAGTTTGAATACAATTGAAAGGTTTTCTCACACTTAAGATTTCTAGAGAGAGTTGAGAGTTCTTCTCTTCTTGGTTCATGAGTTGAACCAATGATTCTTATCTTGAATTTCCATATTCAAGTGGTGAATCCTCATTTGGCTTATCAATTTCAATCTTCTTCTCAAAGATGATAGTAATTGTGGCACCATTCTTGTTCATTTCTTCCTATTCCATTTTCTACTTTTGTTCTTTAATTCTTGCAATCTACTTCTTGCAATTTACTTTCTAGTCATATATCAATTGTTCTTCTCTTCTACTCCTTTTTGTTTCTCTTGATTCTTTACTTGAAGAACAAGTTTCATATCAATTGTGCTTGAATTGTGTTTGATCTCAAATTTTGAAACAATTAGATCAAAGAAGATACTAAAATGCTTAGTGATCAATTTTTGGTCACATCATGTGGTATCTAGAGGTAGATCTTTGATCTTCAATTGTTTTGAATTTTTTATCAATTTTTTTTTTCAAATTCTATGATGATCTTTGAGTTGGAGCCAAATTCATGTTGAAAATTTCACATGCTAGTGGCGCCATTTACCACAAGAATTGGATGATGAAAAGTAATTTGAATCCAATTGTGGTCATGGATCTAGAATTTGAAATGTGTTTGAATTGATCTTGCTTGAATTTTGATGAATTTTTTTCCCCTCCACATTTTCATCCTTGTTTTAGGTGCCACTTTTAAATGAATTCATAGATTACATTTGAATTTTGGTTGCTTCTTGAAAATTCAAGCATAGATCTATTTTCCTTACTTTGTGAATTTGAACAATTGCAAAATTCAAATTCAAATTCAAATTTCAATTCACAATAGTAAGATTGATTCAAATTTTAATCAAAAGTGCTTCAATGATTTCAAATTTTTAGAACCTAATAGATCTTCATGAAATTTGAGTTGTGAAAATGATGCGTTTATCATCCACTTGAATGAAAGATCTAGGTATCTAATTACTTGATTTGTGCTTCACTACTTGGAAATTATTCTAAACTACTTGAATTGTTCATATTTCCAACTATTACACCAAATATTGTTCAAATTTGTTCATGATTGAAGGATCTTTTTGTAATTTCGAAAATTAAGTGTAATTGCTGTGAAATTATAATTAGTAAAAGTCAAGTGGCTGCAATTTAAAAAAAAAAAACTAGGAAAGAGAAATAATAATAATGCTAATTTGTCGAGATATTATTGGATGTCAGTGTACAGTGCATAAAAATATAACTTTATATATAATCAAATAAATTACATATCTTATAATTGTACTTTACATGATTTCACGTTTTGAAACTGTTGAATGATCAGTTCAATGTCAATGTTATTAAAGGCATTTATCTCAATATAATTAACTAGACAATGTGTGCAAATATATACAATTAGGGGTGCAAAATATATCTAACTCAGCATATTAATGATAATTTTATAAAACCCAGTGGATGCATCTGCACACCCTAGATTCAATGTTATTGAACATATTTCTTTCAATATAAGTAACTAGACTGTAACACCACCCCTTTGGGGTGTCACATGGTTAACTCGTTGCACAAAATGTAAAACTAAAATATGACTTGCTGGCTGTAACACCCCCCCTTGGGCATTACCTTGTGAACACATGCGGAAATAAAATTAAAAGGAATTTGCTGGTTGCTTTCGGAAATTGAATTATTTTGATGTCGGAAAATTTGGGTATAAAATTTTTTTCTTCTGAATACTACAAACATAATGTACACATCGCAATAGTAAAACCATATTACTCATACAAAAACTTTGAACCATATAAAGGTTTTCAAAACACCTACACAAACTTTCTCAAAACAAACTACTCAAAGAAAATCCTAAGCTGGTCACTCTACAAAACTCCAAAGGGAAGAACTCTTTAGTTCTTGCCACTATGACTGACCTCTTCAAGGATCAAGAGTAGTAGCCCCGATTGAAGTTAAAACTTCCTCCGCACCATCTACTGCCAGTACCAAGGTACAACGGCGAGAACGAATAAAACCTGATATGTTGTAAGGGTGAGTTACCAATATATGAGTTTTACAAAGACAACCGCATGCACGACACACAAAACAGCACATACCATATAATTGCAATATACTGAATTATCTAAACGGTAGAATAATTCAAAGGATTTCATATCCGACAGTCATCGTCATTTTATAAAAATGCATGACACTTCAATATCTTGGCTCTATTTTGATACCTAATCTCATGAGATCCCACAACTTTCTGTTTCGTTTTGAGCAGATCAAGCTCGCACATGGCACATTGTAAAAACGAAATAAACCAATGGCCAAGAAAAGAACACATAACACAATGGCAACTCTCCAACATACCACGTACCAAGGTTATTGTTCAAAAATGTAACTCATTGGCTCACACAGAATCCCAATAGTCACTGCGAATAACCTATTGCATCACTCAGAACATCAATAGTTATCGCATAAAATTGGACACTCAGTCCAGTAAAATACATTGGTTCACACAGAAACCCAATGTGTCATATGGAACCATAGTCCATACCAGATACATTGATTCACTCAGGACTCAATGATCACATCACATGGCACGTCTGCCAAAAATGCATGAGAAAACTTTTATTCTCGTTTGTATTCTTTGTCGTAATAATCTTTCCTTGTCGAAGCACAAAGCTAACGACCATGCTTAATTTCTTATTAAGACTTTTACTGCAAACAAACACAGGACACACAGTCCAAATGTTTTAAACTCAACATAGGACACACAGTCCGAGTGCTCAATCGCAAAGCCCTAAACTGATGCACCAGTCCTAGGCTCGCGGATATGGAACTCACATTTTCCACATCAAATTAGGACACACAGTCCACAAAAATCCTTGCAGGACCCTCAGTCCAATGACACAGATCCCAGATCTACGTGTCCACAGAACACTAGAACCCCGACGTCTCGGTTTCTAGGTTCGTTTATCCTTTGGAAAATAGTTCGCTCAGTGAAAAACAAATACAAAACCAAATCTCCGAAAACTTATCCAAGTTTAACGGAATACTTTCACTGAATAAAAATCCTCTTACAGAAATTCTTTTCTGTTAAAACGTTGATAAAACGTAAAAATCATTGATAAATACTTTTCTTTCCAATCACTTTATTTCTGAAAATGGTTCTCAATAAAAGTCAACTTTCAAAATGTCCTTGCTAAATAAAATTTCATAATAACAAAATAAAATCTCTTTGTCAAAATTTCTCATAAAGATCTTTTTATAACTTAAATAACTTTTCTGTCAGAAGTAATTGTTCTGACTGCTATATTACGTCATTTTCGGAACTTAATCACTTTAAATAACATTTTATAATAAAATTAAATTTATTTTAGAAAAACTAGAGCCTGTGAAAATTTTTACAGTTTCGCCCTTACTGTCACTGTATTGACGTATTTTCCCCAAAAATATTATTAAAATAATATTTTTCCACTTTTTCTCAAAATTACAAAAATTAATCACTCTGATTAATTATTCAAGCTTATTAGGCTTTTATCCTCAAAATTAATTGTACACTGACCAATGTCAGGTTTCACAGTCCAACAATCAACAGCAGATAATTTTCATCACAGAACAGCATGACAGATATCAACTCATGACATGCACCATAATTATAATATCACAAGATAATTATAATCAGATATATTCACCTTACTCAAGTAAACAGATAATCAGCAGACAATCAATTAAAACATTAACAGTAGATAATTTAAAACACAGTAAATTAGTACGATCATACAGACGACTCTAACAAATAAGCATGTGGTTATCTTATACTCCTCAGGCTTACCCCCCTTACCTCTTGGAGAATCAAACTGACGTTTTCACGAAAACTCCTGATTCGATCCGGTTTTCTCCGTCATCGTTAGTTTAACTCAATCCGATTGATTCCTTCAAACGAATTGCAACCAAAATAAATCAAAATCAAACCATCATCATACTCATTCATGAGGTCTAGGGTTCGGCCTCATCTAATGATCTAGGTTAGGAATCATTAAAATTTCTAACTAATGGATTTATGATCCTTAAGTAACTTAAACAAAATTAAGCACTTAATTCATGATCATAGACTTAAGAACTTTGAATGAAACTCATCTAGTTTCAAGAACTAGATTTCGGCCTTAATACAAAAAGTGAGATTAAAATTTCACTTGATTTCCATCTCTTGGATTTTACACAAACATATGGTATATGATTAGATTTAAGTGTTACTTAACAACTTTGAATAAAAAATCTTCCCAAAAGTTCAAGCTAGGGGTTTGGTTTTCACAAGGATCAAAGGCTAAGATTTTGAGATTTTGCTCAACTCTTGGATTTAATCAACATACAAAACCTAGAGTTGGATTCAAGTGGTTTAAGACAACTTTGGAATCAAAATCCCTTCAACATCAAAATATAGGGTTTCGGCCCTTTATGAAACAAATAGCTTGGAGTAGATTCTTGGTTTTCAAACCACTCTCATACAATAGCTATCAAGGTACTAAAAGATTAAATCATGATTCAAGACTTGAAATTGAAACAAAACCCATGAACTCCATTTGTTTTTCATGGATTCGGCCAAGCTTATAAAAATAGGAAGGAAATTTCTCATGATCATATGCTTCTAGATGATGAATATAGAGATGATTATGAGATCATAGCAATTGGTTTCATGTCAAAAGGATTTTTCTAGAATTAATTATGGATTTTTGAAGAATGGATCTAGAAACTTGAAAATGATGTTCTTGGCTTGATTTTCATGAAAAGAATAAAGAAGAACACATGATTAATCATGGAGAGAAGGATTATACCTCTTTATAATAAACAAGTGATGAATATGATCAAGTTTCTTCACAAAAATATCTTGGTGTTCATAAGTGTTCTTGAGAGGTTAAGAGAGAAAGATGAAGATGATGAAGATTTAGAGAAGTTCGGTAATTTGGACATATCTCTCAATATACTTATCCGTTTTCGATTATCTTTAGCTCGTTGGAAAGAAGAGAGAAAGAGGAACAACTTTCATGTTGAAAGTTTTTCGAGATTCAGAACAGAATAGGGTCAGAATTTCGATGAACTTTCGGGTGAGTAAGGAGAGTTTGGTTTAGTGTTCTTGATGTTCTTGATGGATGATGAAGAGAAAATGGTTTTGGGAGGAGGAAGGGGGCTGCGCACAAACAAAGGAAGAAGAGGAGAATGATCAACATGATTCTTATGTTAAAGGGAATTAAAAGATGATGGGTGGTAAAGAATGAAGCCATGTAGTCTTATTTGAATTTGTGGTGGAAATGGAAGATGAAGACTTGGCTTCAAATGGAGAAGGGTGGCAGCCTTAGGGCCATAAGAATGATGTGGATGAGGGCATTTAGGTGGTGTGGTCGCCTCCTATACCACATATTAGGGAGAAGATATTTTGTGTGACAAATCATGGTTAGTTAACCTCGGTTAGTTAACCTGACGTAGGTTAGGTTAACATTTAAAATGTCTTGATATTTTCTTTTGTCTAACTAGAGTAAATTATCATCATGATAATTCACTCCTCTTGAGTCATCATAGATGGCTTGTCGGCCTGTTTCCCGATATATCTCTGCACAAACGTACCCGATTCCCGATTAGGGTTTTTGAGAGAAATGAGTCTTGATTCATGAAGATGATATAAGTGAGTTGAAAAATTGCCTAAGTGTGCTAATGAAGGGGGCAGCCGTGATTGGAGGGGCAAAATTGTCCAAAATTGCAATGGCAAACTTGCAATTATCATGACAACCTAGGGGTAAAATCGTCCATTCTACGCAAAAATATCCATTTGTCATAAATGCGCCATTATGACCATTATGATACGGATAGGATTGTCATTAATGCTAGTCACATCAGTCATCTGAGCTCCATTTCTGACCCTTTTAGTTCATCTGACGCGGATTTCCTAGAGATATCTCGACCTATACGCCCACAGCAAATATAATATTTTAATTTTTCTGCAAAAATTTTCAAAACTTCCAATATCGAAGAAAATATGATAAAAATATTGTTCATCTCGTTCACGACTTAAAATTAGGCCTTCTGAGCAGTAAACTTTTACTGTCAGTGAAAAACACGGACCGGGCTCCGTCTGAATTTTCAACCCAAAATTTCATCGCAACCTTATAATATCACATATATCGTGGAAATGACTTTGGTTTATCCAAAATCATTTTCTAAGTCTCGGATAAAAATATAATCATATATATTTATTACCGATATTAGAAAGCAGTGAAAATCGGGGTGTTACACTGGCTGCTTTCAGGAAAAAAAAAATTATATAAGTACTTAAGCGTCAGAAAAATGGGTATGAATATTTTTTTTCCTGCGGTTACGGTTGCAAATAGTAACCCCACATTTCCACCTATCACTGTATAGATTCTGGTCATGTATATAAAATTTATCACGACCCAAAACTTAAGCCGTGACCTGATATGAACATGGATTGACAAAGCAAAGGACCAAACATTGAAGACTCACATAGACCCATGACAAGGTCAAAGCTAAGTAAAGTCCAAAATACTCTAAAAGAGAGTCCAAGATACCTAGTTATGGATAGGGCCTAGGACCTTTGTATAGAGTGAACTTCATGTAATAAATATAGGAACTAGGACTTTGTATATACTAGACTTCATGTAATAGTATTAGCGACCGAAATAGCAACCAAAATATCGGTCACTAGGTGTAAACCACATTTCATAATAAATAATTTTTTAAATTAAATATTGTTTAGCGATCGAATTTGCGACCAAATATCAATCACCAATTTTGGTTAACCAGAGCAAGCGACCAACCCAATTTGCGACTGAAAATTCGGTCTCTATTTCGCGACTGAAATATAAATTTGGTCGCTATATATTTCGGTCACTGATTTGGTCGCTAAACTGAATAGCGACCGAATTTTGATGTTTAGCGACCGAATTGTTCGGTCGTTAAACAACTTTTTTATTTGTAGTGAAACACTTTTGCTGATTATTTGTACTTTCTCTTTTAAGCATTTGCCGAGGGCTTGAGGCAAAGGGAACTAGTTTAGACCCTTGTCCTTGGGTTCATTGTGAACAAAATTAAGGGATTGAATTTACCCTATTCCGATCACTTTCCGGTTATACGGATTTTGGCAGGAACAAAGTCTTTTCATATCTTATAAATTCTTATGATATAAATCCATTAAAATCAAAACTACAAAATCTTAATTATAAAAACCTTTAAAACGAATTTTATAAGTCATTACATTCCTACATAGTCTTTTAAAATCCACAAAACTTTTTAATCAAAACAATCTTTTAAAATCCTAATTGAAAACACAAGCTTATTAGATTTTTTTAAACAAGCTTATTATTTATTTATCATTTACAATTTGAAAAAATATAAAAAAAAAATTAAAAGAGAGAGAAGCTCTTAAAAGCTCTTTCATATAGTGTATCCACACGGACTCTAATTACATAATTCAAAATGTAAATTTAATGATAAACTTTCATCATAGTTTTAAATTTTAAATAATAAATAATTTAAATAAATAATATATATTAAAATTATTTAAAAATTATTTAAACTAGTATGGAAATTCGAGAATATTTTTTTATCTAAAAAAATCACGTGTTATTGATATAACTTGCATATTATATATATATATATATATATATATATATATATATATATATATATATATATATATATATATATATATATATATATATATATATATATATATATATGGGAAGGGATCAAGTTACTCCAAGAGTAACTTAAAAGTTTTACTCCCCATCTCAGCCCTTTATATTATGTTAATCCAACGATTTAGATTAATCCCCTAAGAATCTCACGTGACCTTTTCTTCTTAGAATTTTATTGCCTCAGTGTCAAGTACTGGGTTGTCTTCTCCCTATCAACCCTCACGCTTAAAACAATAAAACTTCGCCCAGTCCACACCGCCGTGCCCACTCAACGCCGCCGTCGCCCATAGGCACTCTTGTTCTTGCTTTGTTCTTCCCAACATTTTTTGCCTATTATGTACCTTATCCTTTCTCAATTCCTGAGCAGTTTTCTAATTGCCACGAAGAATTCCACATAATAAATTCAAGGGCACTATTTTAGAATCTCATCTACTTTGCTTCGTATATATCTTGCACAGTGTTAGCAAGGTGGAGCAAAATGGAATAAAGCCTATCCTATATATGGAATTGATGCTCAGATGGAAAATGGATATGTAAATTATATCAAAAAGTCTAAAAAACTGAATCCGAGATGGTCGCCTATGGGTCTGGTAGAAAGCGCAACGGACTGGGCGGAGTGGACACTAGTCTTTGCACCTTCGTTTGCTCCGTTTTTGCTCTTCCATGAATGTGTTTGTCTCTTTGACAGAGAACACTTGGGAAAGGATTGGAAGGCTCTGTGTGTGTCCGGGAAAGGATTGGCAGTGGGGTCACGTGCGGAAGTTTAATCACTTAATCTAAGTCGTTGGTTTGAAACAAAATTAAGGGTTAAGATGGGGAGTAAAACTTTTAAGTTACTCTTGGAGTAACTTGATCCCTTCCCTATATATATATATATATATATAGGGACATATCAAGTGAGAGGGCCTTATTTATATGAGAGTGAGAGGATTATATCATAGCCATTTGATCAAACTTTAAACAATCAAGATTAAACCACAAATATTGCAAGTTCAACCTTCCTTAAAGAATAAATATTGTCAGTGTTTCATAGATAATAATAGTGTTAGTTTTTCACCTTTTTTCATCATTCCAGTTCTTAAAAAAATATCACAATGAGTCTTGCATAAGAACTGTAATCTGGTAATAAAAGAATATAATATAAAAATGAATTGATATGTATTATTTATGTAAAGATTTTTTATACTGTCAATCAATCATAAATTGGCACATCATTAAAAATGTTTGATTCTTACTAACTACTGTAAAAGTCATGCATAGGATAATTTGTGATTGGCTGACAGTGTAAAAAACTTTAACTGACAACATTCAAAATTAAACTCTAAAAAAAGTTGTTTAAAATATAAGTGGTTTACAATAAATGTTACCCGGGGTGACTATTTTGCTTAGCTTCTTTTTATGGACAATTCTACAATACTCCAACCTGGGAGTTGAGAACCCAGGAGTTTTGATCCTCATGAGGGTATAATAGGTATTTCGTTATAACAAAAAGATGAAAAAAATAAATGAAAAAAAAAGAAAAACAATCTTTCTCATCTTATTCGATAGATCCACCCAACGGTCATCGTCCCTCTTCCTTCTCTGCCGTTGCCAGCCCTCTCCCTCCTTCGCCGCCGTTGCCCCTCTCCCTTCCCTCTTTGACACATCAATCTTCAATCGCAGATCTGAGTCCTCGATAGGCTGGAGGACCATAAACCCTTGTGACATTGCAAAAAACAGAGGTGAAAAAGGGAAACGGAGCAGAGGAAAGTGAGATAGTACCTTAGATCTATCCCTGAACCTTTGTTTTGCCTTTGGAGGCGATTCGCCATTTGCTGCATACTCTGCATGCTCTTCGTTGTCTGACATTTTTACTAAATACTCTTCAACTCGCGTGACAGAAGAGAGAAAAGGATACAAAAGAGATGATTGGAGATTATCATAATGCAGAATTGTTCTTATTCTTCCACATATGTAAAGTACTTGGAACTTTCTGGTGAATCATTAATCATTGAAAGTGTCAAGAAGGTAGACACACGAACGATTGGAAGAGAACGCTCCGTCGTCGCAGATCCAAGCCACCATGGCGGTTGCGAATGCTCCAATCTTTGCCAATCTGCATTCCTCTCACTCTCACTCTCACTCTCGCCCTTCCCCTTCCACCTCTTCCTTTCTCCATCGCCGCATCACTCTCTTTCCACCATCATCACCACCATCGTCGCTTGGCGATGAGTTCGCCGCTGTAGAGTCTATCTTGGTTATCTGCGACGGTTCAAGTGGTAGCACTACTATAGGGTCGTGGCGGCTGCAGAGATGATGGCTTTGCACGGGTCCGAGGCGGAGGTACGGTGGAGTTGGTGGCGGCTGGTATGTACGCACGGAAAAGGTGAAAAAACGAGATATCAGAGAGATTGACACAGCAGAAAATGAGAGAGATAAAAAAACGAGATTCCCCATCTTACCCTTCTCCAGTCTTAACCATTCAATTTTTTTAATAATTAATCAATGGTTAGAACTAATGGAGTATGCATCCTCAACTTACATGTTGGAGTACTGTAGCTAACGCCTCTTTTTATGAGTCTGTCCTCCATCCTAAAAGATGAGGATGGATCCTCCAGCAATCATATCCATTGATTTACGATTAGAAAAAACCAACGGATGAGATGAGATATGGATCACTGATATAACAAGTTTTGATTATTCATGTCTTCTATCCCTCAACATGGTCTAGACTCCAAAACCTCACCTCTTTCTCTTAAGGCCACCGGACCACTGCACTTCGACTACTAGGCTACCGACCTCCAAACACCAGATCGCCGACCACCTCCCATCCCAACACCCGCTGGAACATTGTTCGCCGAGATCCCGAACCGCCCAACCGACAATCACCATCACATATGCCCATGAGAAACACCTTCCGCGTCAAGGACGTCGAGTCGGCAGTTGGGCCACCGACGAGACCACCACGTCCCATTTGTTGTGTGAACCTTGTGAGGTCTCTGTATATTTTTTTTTTGTTGAGAAATTTCATAAAAAGAATGTTTGAGACTGAGTGGTAAGTGTTGTGTTGATATATGTTGTATAATTGATATTCTGATTTGTATGAAATCTAAAGTGGTATTCTGATATATAAACTCTTCTCTTGAATTTAGCTTACATATTGTTTTGCCCATTTTCAGTTTGATGAAACTCCAAAACTAACATTATCAAGATCTTGTAATACTTGTTGGTGATTGAACTCTTATTTGGTTCTCTCTTCCCATGTTTGTTTAAGAACAGTATCTGTTCTCCATGGATGTTTCTCGTCGACGCTGTTCTCCATGACCGTCGTTGGCTTCCCGTTAAGTCTCACCGAGAAGGGAATAGAGGAAGAGGAACAGTGACTTCTGATATTTCGTTTTAAACTTTTTTTTTTAAAAAAAACTATCTTTTAAGTTTAAATCGGATGCACTTAAAAAAAAAACAATTGTAACCGATAAAAAAGGCGGATTGATACTGAACATAAAGATTGGAGGATTGTAGCCTTGGCCTCTAGTGCAGATATTTGAAATAGGCATGCTTTTGAAAATTGTTTGTTTCTTAATATTAAATTCAAGAATCTACCTCTTATTCTGTTGTTTTCCCTTTGGATTAATCTGCTATTTGTCAAAACAATTCCCTCAACTATCCCATTTCACATGGGCACCACTAAGCAAATCTACATGAATAAAAATAAGGCTTAATCAAATTTTTATTTCCCTACAAATATAGCCATTTTTTGTTTTGGTCCTTATATTTTTTTTTCGTTAGCTTGTAGTCCTTGTAACTTTTAAAATTTTGGAATTAGTCCTACCGTCAAAAGGCACGGTTAAGTGTTGACATGACTAATAGATTGCCATTAAATATAAATTTTAATGTCACATGGCATTAAAAAATATAAAAAATTGATTTTGGTCCCTAAACTTTTTCCCCTTAGGTTTTGGTCCAAGTTAGTTCAAAAACGTTGAAATTGGTCATTCCCGTTAGTTCTCATCTGTTAAGTGCTAATGTGGTTATCAACACTGTCACATGTAATAAGTTAATGATTTTTTGTCACGTCGGATTAAAAAAAAAATTATACATGAATACATTTAGAATATATATCGGCTCAAAATTGAAAAGAAAAAATTAATTACCATTGAGATCATTCTGCTTATTATATTACTTTTGAGGATGGAAATGAAAAATAGTCACTAAGGATCGATTATTTATATTTTTTATAATTTATGATTATTAATAATATTATTTATTATATATAATTATTAAAATATTTTAATTTTATTATATTATAATAATATTATTTGTTTTCTATACCTGATGGTCCGATGCTTCATGGAGTGGCTCCATATGGCACAGGATCGAGTTCTAACCCTCCGATGCTGCTATCACAAAAGCTCATGGATAGTTGTGATAAGATTTTTAAAATCTTGCTAGTTTTGTAGTCATACATATAAGGGAAAAATGCATACACCACCTAAACTTTAGTCCATTTGCAAATAGGCACCTTCAACTATATTTTCTTGCTAATTAGTCCTTAAACTCCTTCTATTAGTAAAATTAATACTTGAACTATTTTTTTAAACCCCAATAAATCCTTAAACTCCTAATTATAATAAAAACAATCATTCTATAAGATCACAAGCGACAAATATATCTAACCTTTCATTTTGTTTGAATCTAAACCATTGATTTTTTTTTTATAAAAAAGAACAAAGCTTTAGTTATCTTTTTTTTTTTTGGTATGATATTACGCTAAGATATTCTTTATTTAAATGTATATAGATTAATTTAAAATTTAAAATATTTTATATAGTGACAAAAATATTTTATACTCATTAATTTTTATATACATGTGTAAAAGATTAATTACTCGTAGGTAGAGTGTAAAATTTAGATCATGAAATAATAATATAACAAATATAATATAATCTTCAACAGTAAAAAGTAATCACTTCATAACAACTTCATTTCAAATACTATACATGTTCACTAATATAATATTCAATATTTTTTACTTAATGTTAAATTATTATTTCATGAATTTTTTAAAAAAATCTACTATTTAAAAAAAATGCAAACAAAGATTTAGAATTAAGCAAAATGACCATCTAAATTTATTCATCATTAATGATCTAACTAGAAATTAAAAAAGGTTGATTTTACTAATAATAAAAGTTTAAGAATTAATTGGGACGAAAAAATAGTAAAAGAATTGATTTTATAAATAGTATAAGTTTAAGCAATAATCAAGAAAATAAAATAATTTAAGGTGCCAATTTGTAAATGAGCTAAAATTTAAGGAGTGTATATACACTTTTTCATACATATAATATCACACCATACTGCTATCAGAAAAATTATGTGT
Organism: Echinosophora koreensis; assembly: GCA_035048595.1. Lineage (NCBI taxonomy): Eukaryota > Viridiplantae > Streptophyta > Magnoliopsida > Fabales > Fabaceae > Echinosophora > Echinosophora koreensis. Next base: position 1,899,400 of record JAPCYP010000073.1, on the reverse strand, counting down.
AATGTTAATATGCTTGATATTTAATTAACAAACAGATAGAGAATGCCAATATACAAATCTAGCAGGAGACTAGTGAATAAGAGCTATGATATTCTAACAACCAAGTATAGACAACTATACGGGGACAACTTTGTATAAACCCATTATTATGATGTTTTATATTATTATATTATTGTTTTTGTCTTTTCTCTATCCTTAGTGATATTTATACGGTTGTCAATTGTTGGTTTGAGTTGTCAACTTATCATTTCTCAGTGAATAACCATGCCAACTAAGGAAGGTGAGGCAAGAGAATTCCCACAAACTTCTTGTATTTCAACTTGTGAGAATTAAAGTAGCTCCATTGAGTTCTTAAATCTATATTAGTAAACTAGGCAAGGTGAGGCACCGGATATTAACATAGTCACTCGTTAGCAAATACTGTAAATCTAGTAGCAAAAAGGCTAGAGCAATCCAAAATCATAGCAGAAAACTAATAGTAAACAAGCCCGTGTCTACCTAAACCTGACATCAGAAAACAAGAAAGTGAATCAAAGGATATTGTAGGAAACCCAGATTAATGTATTAAGTTTTCAAGTTACTAGTATTTGTTTCACTTTGCTCCACAATCATCCTAAAATAGCTCTATGCATTCCAGCCACCACTTGAAACAGGATATGCAACAAAAACAAGGAAGAAAAAAAAAATGCAAAGCCACATCCCTTGATATTTGTAACGTCAAAATGGTATCTTCATAGGAAGTGAGGTTCAACTGTTGCCAGACTCCAACTTCTTGAAGGCTTCTTCTATGGCAGGCACATTTTTCTTAAAGACTGACCACTGCTCCTTTGTCAAACTTATTCCTGAAACAAAATCAAAATTAGAATTCAGAAACAACCTTCAATTCTTTGTATAAGGAACGAAGAACATATGCCCATGCAGGCACCCAGTTATAAACAATAGAAGCTTTTCTTTATTTCTTATTAAAAAGACCTTTCTATTGATTCTCAGATGTGCATGACAGTCATCCGACTTTAAGATTTTAATTTTAATTTTTGGGAAATCTTCCCAACTCATTTACAAAAATTTAATGCACCTAGAACAAAAAAAAAAAATACATTCCAAGAAGTAATTTCATGTACTCAACAACAAAAAAATAATTACAGCGAGAAAGTTACAATGATGTAAACTCAAAATTCTACTATTTCAAGTCATTTTAAATGGTATAACTTGGCAACTATGCAGTATGATAGGATGCATTGTAAGGATTGGTTCTGCAGTTAAAATCAAGTTGTCTCATCTAGAAAACTATTCCATATGCAACTTTTCCTAAGGTTTCTAAGAAGCATGTCTCTGCCTAAAGTTACGCTATGAACACTACATAGACTATTCAGTATTGTAAAAAAGGCAGCACAATATTTCCTTAATAATGCTAGTTCTTGCCCCACAAAATATAGCTTATGTATCATGTGAACCTGGAAAGTAAATGTGATGACTGGAATAGTAAACAGCGACCTTCGGCATTTGATTAACTGTGATGCCAACCAAGCATAAAATTGAACCACAAGTTACTTTTGCTGCCCAAACACTGAAATCAAATCACTATATCTAAAAATTGCAACAAATCCCAAGTTCTTAACTCACAAAAACTTGCCCACCTAAATTGAATAGAGATGTTTGTTAAATCAAGCAAACTCCAAAACGATAATGTAACCTAATCATATAAGTAGAGCCAGTAACACTAACTATCATACAGAAAAGCAATACCATGAGAAGTATAGCAAGCATAATAAGGTTAAAGGAGTAGGGTACCTGTGCGAGTGGGATATTCCTTCCTAGCTCTTCTTTTATACTCCCGAATAGAGATCAAAGTTTTACCTTTGAATTTGTGAACGGTCACCATTCTCTTCTGTGAAAGCTGTAATACAAAACAAACAATAGACAAAAACAAAAAAATCAGTACCCAAAGCAACCTTTTTATACATTAAATCTAACAGTAAATAGGAAAAGAATGAAAAGTGGATGCAGGGAAAGACGAAAGTGACATTGCAAATGATGAGGTTGCCGTGACAATCATATTTTTCTTCTTCTTCTTGTTGCATTTGTTGTCGTTTCTCTTGGAGAAAAGTTTCGACGACCTGGTTGACGAAACTTTTGAAGTGGGGTTGGGATAGGTCGAGACCCAATTGTTCGGAAGCTTCCATCCGAGTCTTGTACCGGGTAAGCTTATCCAAGTCGGATTCTTCTAAAATCTTCCAAACTGTTTCTTCGATTCTTCCTTTGGTTTCAGCATCATCCTCCATTTTTGCCCTGACACTCAACCAAACAAACACTGTCAATCTATATATTTAACTAATTGGAAATATGAGTAGTAGGGAGTGATAGGCAGAGAAAAGCTTTTGGATTCCTTTGTTTTATTATCCCATTCAATTTTTTTAAAGAAGAAAATTAAATTTAAAAAATCCTACAAACTTCTCACTGAGTCTTATGTCTATGGGGAAAAACTGCATCCTAGAAAATCAATTATTCTCAAGTTAGGTATTCTTCAAATGCTCTCCAAAATGCAAAAGCCTCCCCATTATAAATAGATGAGAGGACTGACCTTGGCACTCTGCTGCTCAAATTCATACATAAACATTGAAATCCACAAACACAATTTGAGTAGGGGAACCTGTGGATATGGCTTGAACTTCCTAACTGATTATCTCATATCTGGTTTTCTGTTAGTTACACAGCAGTAACTAACTTCATCAGCTAACAACTCTCTGTTATAGGAACTCTATATATTAGTTGTAGCTGTTGTAATTCAGATAGAGTGAATTCTGTAATTCTAGTGAGCATAGAGAGTGCATCAGATTCACAACTTTGTAATTCTCAAGTTCATAGTGAAGCTCCTTTACTCCTTCTGCCCGTGGGTGGATGTAGCCAAGTTTGGTGAACCACCCACGTTATATTGTTGTGTTCTTGTGTGAGTAGTGTGTGTTTTCTTCTTCAATTTGTCTATGATTTCTCCGGTTGCATAACAAACTGGTATCTAGAGCTAGATTAGATCAATCTTTCCGCATCTGAAATCAGGAATCAGATATCGGGTGATCAAGATTCAAGCAAGAAGATGGCTAGCACTATCAAGATTGAGAAATTCAATGGAAGAAACAGCTTCAATCTCTGGCGCATTAAGATGCGTGCTTTACTCAAGGATCAGGGAGCTTGGGCTCCTCTGTCAGGACAAAGTGGCAAAGCTGCAAGAGATGCCACACAGCAGCAGGAAGAAAAGGCACACTCCTTGATCCTTCTCTCCCTATCCGATTAAGTCCTGTATGAGGTCTCTGAAGAAACTACCGCTGCTGGCCTATGGCTCAAACTAGAGAAGTTGTACATGACAAAGTCTCTGTGCAACAAGCTGCTGCTCAAAAGGAGATTATTTGGTCTTCGAATGAAAGAAGATACAAGTCTTAAGGATCATCTTGGTGAGTTAAACTCTATTTTGCTAGAACTTAGAGATATTGATGTTAAGATGGATGATGAAGACATTGCTATGATTCTACTAGCTTCTTTACTACCTTTTGAAAACTTTGTTAGCTCCTTTAGTGTTGGTAAAGAAAGCATCAATGTAGAAGAAGTAAAGTCTAATCTGTTTTCAAGAGAGCTAAGACTTAGAGCTTCTTCTAACAATGATGATAGCAATGCTGCTGGTCTGGTAACTGCTAACCCTCCAAAATCTCATAACAAGAAAAAGGGTAAATGGAAGAAGAACACCAAAATCAATCCCAAGGATACATGTAATTACTGTAAAGAACCAGGCCATTGGAAGAAAGATTGTCCTAAGAAGAAGAAGAAAGAGTCAGTTGCAGCCATAGTAGAAGATGATTCTACATCAGATTCAGAATTAGTTCTCTCTATTGTTGATGCACAACAACAGCAGTCAGATCAATGGATCCTAGACTCAGGCTGTTCTTATCACGAGTCCAAACAGAAGTTGGTTTGTGACCTATGATGAGAAATCTATAGGTAATGTCCTAATGGGAAACAATGCACCTTGCAAGACTGTTGGCACTGGATCCATACAACTCAGAATGCATGATGGTGTTGTAAGGACTTTGACCAATGTCAGGCATGTCCCAGACCTCAAGAGGAATTTGATCTCAATAGGAGCTTTGGACACAAAAGGCTTCACATGCTGTTTTGAAGGTGGAGTGATGGAGATAATGAAGAATGGCAAATCAGTGGTTATGCAAGGAACCAAGCAAGGAAACCTGTACATTCTTCAAGGCAACACAGTGACAGGTTCTGTCTCATCTGTCTCAGTAGCTGAGAACAAGTTTCCTGATAATAATACCTTGTGCCATATGAGGTTAGGCCACATGAGTGAGAAGGGACTTGAGGTTCTCAGCAAGCAAGGACTTCTTGGAAGCCACAAGATGGAACCCCTAAAATTCTGTGAACATTGTGTCTTTGGGAAAGAGCACAGAATCAAATTCCCTAAAGTTGTTCACACCACAAAAGCTACCTTGGATTACATTCATTCATATTGCTGGGGACCTTCCAAAGTTCCTTCTCTAGGAGGAGCTAGATACTTTCTTTCAATCATTGATGATTATTCAAGAATGACCTGGATCTTCACAATGAAACAAAAGTCAGAAGCTTTCAAGCACTTTAGACATTGGAAAGTTCTTGCTGAAAATCAAGTAGGAAGAAAGGTAAAGAGACTCAGAACTGATAATGGTTTGGAGTTTTGCTCAGAAAAATTCAAAGAGTTCTGCAAAGAAGAAGGCATAGCCAGGCAATACACTTAGAGGAACACTCCTCAGCAGAATGGTGTAGCTGAAAGAATGAATAGAACCCTGCTGGAAAGAGCCAGATGCATGATGTCAAACTCAGGCCTAGGCAGAAATTTCTGGGCAGAAGCTGTCTCTACTGCATGCTACCTAGTGAATAGATCTCCATCCACAGCAACTCCAATTGAGGTATGGACTAATAAACCAACTGGTTATTCAATGTTAAAGGTCTTTGGATGTCCTGCATGTTATCATGTAAATGAGGGCAAATTAGAACCTAGATCCAAAAGAGGAACTTTTGTAGGATATGGGGATGGAATCAAGGGTTACAAAATATGGTCACCATCAGAAAGAAAGGTGATCATGAGTAGAGATGTCATCTTTGATGAAATCTCACTAGTTCATGGCAAAACTAATTCAAAATATCCAAACAGGATCAGTACTATTCCTAAGCAGGTGGAGCTAGATGGATCTCAAACCAGAAATCAAAATCAACATGAGGAATTATCTAGCAATACAGAACCTGATCAAACAGTTCAAGTTATTCCTAGACAGATTGAATCAGCAGCAACTAGAAAATCTCTCAGGAACATAAAACCTCCTGAAAGATATGGTTTTGAAGATATGGTGTCCTATGCCCTGCGTATAGCTGAAGATATTGATTCTGAGGAACCATCCAACTATCAGGAAGCCATCACTTGTACTGAATCACAGCAATTGATCACTGCTATGCATGAAGAAATGGAATCCTTGCAGAAAAACCAAACTTGGCAACTAGTCAAATTACCAGAAGGCAGAAGAACAGTGGGATGCAAATGGATATTCAAAAAGAAACTAGGCCTCACAAGCAATGATCCCATTAGGTACAAGGCTAGACTTGTAGCAAAAGGGTTCAGCCAGAAAGAAGGTGTGGACTACAATGAGATTTTCTCACCTGTAGTTAGACACACTTCAATCAGAGTTCTTTTAGCCGTTGTAGCAAATTTGGACATGGAATTGGAACAACTTGATGTAAAAACAGCTTTCCTACATGGAGAATTGAAAGAGGATATATTGATGAAACAACCTGAAGACTTTGAGATATATGAAGAAAAGGAACTTGTGTGTAAACTGAAAAGATCCCTCTATGGATTAAAGAAATCCCCAAGGCACTGTATAAGAGGTTTGATCAATTCATGGTTTCTCATGGATACAATAGAAGTCCCTATGATTCTTGTGTATATCACAGCAAGGTGGAGGAAGGTTCATACATATATTTGCTTCTCTATGTAGATGATATGCTTATTGCATCATCTGATAAAGTTGCAATTCAGAAGCTTAAATCACTTCTCAGTTCAGAATTTGAGATGAAGGACATGGGAGCAGCTAAAAGGATCTTAGGCATGGAGATCTATAGAGATAGAACTCAGAAAACATTGTTCTTGTGTCAAAGGTTGTTCTTATGTCAAAGGAACTACATTCAGAAGATCCTAAACAGGTTTGGTATGGCAAAAGCTAAACATCTGCACATCTTTAGCATCCAGCATTCATCTGTCTGAAGTTCATGTAACTCAATCAAAAGTAGAAAGTGATTACATGGCTAGAGTAGCATATGCAAGTGTTGTTGGGAGTCTTATGTATGCTATGGTATGCACAAGACCAGACTTAGCACAAGCTGTGAGTGTTGTAAGCAGATATATGGCAAGATCTGGACAAGAGCATTGGCAAGCTGTCAAAAGAATCTTTAGGTATCTTAAGGGTACAACAGATATTGGCCTTATATATGGTACTAATAATTCATGCACTGTTGCAGGATTTTCATATTCTGACTATGCAACTGACATAAATACAAGGAGATCCATCACAGGCTATGCCTTTACTGTTGGAAACTCTTTAGTTAGCTGGAAAGCCACTTTACAGCATACAGTAGCCCTTAGTACCACAGAAGCAGAATACATGGCCTTAACAGAAGTTGCAAAAGAAGGAATTTGGCTAAAAGGTCTCATCAGTGACCTTGGATTCCCTCAAGACAAAGCCATAATTTTGTGACAGTCTGAGTGCTATTTGTTTGGCAAAGGATCAAGTTCATCATGAAAAAACCAAACATATTGATGTAAGGTATCATTTCATCAGAACAGAGAAGAGGATCAAAATTCTGAAAGTAGACACAAAAGAAAATCCTGCAGACATGTTTACTAAACCTGTTCCTAGAAGCAAATTCATGCATTGTTTGGATTTGCTTAATGTTGATAGTTGGAAATAACAACAATGAAATGGCAGTAAAAGGGGAGTAAGCTTGAGCAGCACATCTGATATAGGAAGGCTTCAATCCAAGGTGGAAAATTGTGGATATGGCTTGAACTTCCTAACTGATTATCTCATATCTGGTTTCCTATTAGTTAGTTACACAGCAGTAGCTAACTTCATCAGCTAACAACTCTCTATTATAGGAACTCTATATATTAGTTGTAGCTAGAGCGAATTCTGTAATTCTAGTGAGCATAGAGAGTGCATCAGATTCACAACTTTGTAATTCTCAAGTTCATAGTGAAGCTCCTCTACTCCTTCTGCCCGTGGGTGGATGTAGCCAAGTTTGGTAAACCACCCACGTTATATTGTTGTGTTCTTGTGTGAGTAGTGTGTGTGTGTTTCTTCTTCAATTAGTCTATGATTTCTCAGTTTGCATAACAGAACCGGTTGGAATGCTCATAACAACACTGCTACTTGGAGAGCCGGTTCTGTTTTCTTGTTCCTGGGGGTCTGCTAATTCATTGGGGCTGTTTTCTACTAGTGGCAGAGGTTTTTTTGTTGCTGCAGTTTTGGTTTTATACTGATATGGTTACTATAATTTCCCTTTTAGAATAGTGGTCTGCTGTTCTTTTTGGGTGGGGGTAGTAACTACAGGGAGTGGTTGTACATCATGCTCCTTTTGGTGTGGTCTATTTGCGGGTAGAATCAATACTGAGGGAGTATATTTACTTGTATATAATATATAATTATAATTATACTCAGTGACGGACCTTGACTATATTTTTGAGGGGAGCCACAAGCTATTTTTTTATAGGCAAATATAATATTATTGAAACAAGACACAACTATGAATTAGCACAAGAAGTGCCAAAAAACAGAACCGGTCAAAGAATACAAAATAATTTCTTTAAACTGATATAGTAGCAACCAAAAAAGGTCACAAACATGCAGAACAACTTGAAAATCAAAAGCCAATAACATAATAACAAAGTAGCACCTATCCAAAAGACCCAACAAAAAGCTAATGCTAGTAAAATACCAAAACCTGAAAACTAATAGTTCAACCAAAGTCAAAGCAACATCCAGGCCCATTTCCTTCAAACCTGCATTAGAGAGGTACCAGCAACTAGAAATATGTGCCATACTGCAAAAAAAAAAAAAAAACACCTTGCCAAATACCCCATTTCTTGATCCTAATTAGAGACTTCTTCAACCCGAGCTGACTTCCTCACTCAAAGAACCATAGTATACATTTCAGTCATGCCAAGTTTAAAACAATATAATTAAAAATTGGCTTAAATAAGTTTTTGGTCCCAGTAAATATGGCGAGATTTGGTTTTAGCCCCTCCAAAAAATTTTCTTATAAAATGGTCCCTAAACGTTTTAAAATTTTAAAAAACGTCCCTACCGTCAACTCACCTCTGTTAAGTGATGACGTGGCAAACGGAGTGCCACATCATCAATGCCACATATACCAGAATAATATTATTTAATGCCACGTTGGAAAATATTTAAAAAATATTATTATCAGCTTTGTAATCAGTGTCCTCACTATCATCAGTGCCCACAGAATTATGGGGAAGAGCACCAAGCTCCTCAACCAGTTCAGGTTGAGAAACCTGATAATGCTCAACAAACAACCAATCTCTACCCCATGATCAACAGCAAACTGGACCATGTCTAATGCATGGGTATCCTGTGTAATTTGTTTCAGATCATTATCTAAGGAATAGGTTTCCACCATAACTTACCAGGTTCACCATAGCCTAATTCCTTAATCTATACTAATCTATAATGGCAAAGTTCAAAAAAATTCAAAATTTTCAACTCCTATTTTCAATATTCCCAAAACTACCCCTCAAACCTTGATCTATACATTGTTTATTTAATTTAATAAAATGAGTCACAAAACTAATTCAATTTTTTTTTTCAAATATTAAAAAAATAAAAACGGAAAAACTACAGCCACGCAGGCCAGATGAGAACCACCACATATTTAAAAGTAGTTTTTTTTTCATTCAATTTGAAAACAAAACCGAAGAGATACAGAAGGAAACAGTTTACGGAAGTCTAATTGAACCAATAAACCGAAGTGATGCAAGAGTGAAGGATGGATAGTGGGAAGTGCATAGAGGAAGCCGGAAGGCGACAGCAAATAGGGCGGCAAGGCGGCAAAGTGAAGCGATCCGATTCACGTCTGGTGTGCGATGGCGGCGGGGCGCCTGGGCTTGCATCTGGACGGTAGAGAACGGACACAGTAGAGAGCGGCAGAAGGGAGGCGGCGGTGGAAGGTTTGAAGAGACCGGAGAACATTCTACCATTTCCTTTTCACAATATATATGTATTTTGTTCCTAATTTTACAAGGAAGCTTTGAAACTTTTTCAGTTTCTACTTTTGTTTTCTGTTTTAGGAGGAACCACAATGGTGGTGGTGACGGGTCAATCGGTGTCGATATACGTGGGAGATCTGAATAGCCAGATATGAAAACTCTATTTGAATGGAATTGGTGGAGAACGGCGGATGAGAAGATGATAGAGACAAAGAAGGTGAGAGCGAAAAAGAGATGAAAAGAGGCGCAAGAAAGAGAGAAAGGGAATAGGCAACATGGTTCAGCTTTTCCTGTTTTCTTTCTGAAACACTGACCAAGTATCCTTAGGATCCTTTTTTTCCCAGCTTTCGGTTACAATTTTTGGCAAATTATTATTAGTATAGATAACTAGATTGCCAAGTTATTAACCAAGTTAAACAATCATGATTTGAACAGCAAGGTCAAGGTCCCTTTGTATATGTGAACAACAAACATCAATCTTCCCACCCAAATTCTGATTGAAAATACCAGTGCTTGCTGCCTTTAGAATTTCTGGTGTAAACCTCCTACTTATTTGAAATTTTCTTGGTAGAAAATCAGGCCTTTGAAAACAATGCCATCCCAAGAAAATTACCATCAAAATGACAAGGATGGGAAAACCAACCAAGTGAATGACAACTTTAAAGTAAACCTTCTGTGATCCAAGAGGGCACCAAAATGAAGAAAACTTGAAAATCAAACCTTCTGAAAAATCTCCAATCAGAAAGTTCACTCTGTTTTAGTAGTTTAGTATAGATTTTTTTTCCTACACATGAAATCCTTTTTATGTCATGAATGAACCCTATGTTTTCATGTGCTGTAATAGTAAACATGTATCATAACATACAAAAACCAATTTCAAACCAAACATGACATTCATGTATTATTTCAACCAATATTTGTCTCTGTCACCTGCATCCTATTATCACCTTTTATAATTTGTAACAAATGCAAAATTCATTTCATCAAACAAACCCACATTGCCAGTTGTTCTAATGTAACATGAGGGAGCTGCCCAGTGCCCCCTACAAAGTAGTCTACCACAAGATCAAGTTGCATTAATTTTGAATCTAATGCAAAATTTCTAACTAGCTTCTATAGTTTAAGAGGAAATAGTTTATTTCTGGACAGGAATTCAGGAACTCATTGGGGCCTATTGACATTGCAGCCTTTACATCAGTTTTCCATATCTTGCACTTGCAGGTTTAAAAGGTAGGAGAGTATTTTTATTTATTCCAGAAGAAAGAAAAGGGTATAATTACAAAACTTTTTTGGGATCATGTACCTTAGTCTTTTTCTCCTCTCCTCTGAATAAAGGTCGTACATGTGGCTTAGTGTGGTACTTTCCTTCAACATCTTGAGCATCATGGACTATAAATACAAGCAGACGTCCACCAACAGGAGTGCCTTCAGGAGCGTTTATTAATGACAGTGTCTCTTCGAAACCCTTGGTCAAGTCTTCCTCCTTGAAGGGTTTATATGTCAATTCTAAAACAATCTGCCCACGATGTTGAGGTACCTCATTTTAATTTTGAATCTTAATCAAATGTCTTTTATTTTTTGTTATTGCACGAACACGATTCATAGTTTGTCAATAATATCCTGTTTGTGATTGTTTTGTAGGAATAGGGTTTAAGAGAGAATCTCAATGCTTTTAAGGGTACCAAAGAGGCAATGACAATTCAAAAATCATTGGATTATCAGTCTCTTCAATTGCTATGGATATTTTAATTTTTTAATAATTATTAAAATTATTAAATTAATTAAGTGTGGGAGTTAATTTGTTGTTAATCATATGTTTAGGTGTCAGATGACGATGACAATGACGATGAAGAAACTTAACCAATGCTAGAAGTTAGAATCATAAGTCCATTCCTAATAATCCTGCTCTTTCCAAATCTCTGAAGAATGGTAACTTCATTAACACATATACTTTAACAATTTAAGATATCATGCCTGTGTAATTTTTTGATCAATAATATGCCTTATCGAAAATCCCGATTAACAAGCTACCTAGCAAATAGATTTCTCACTCGAAGCAATTATTGGATAATGCAGCAAGTGAGAAGTATGCATGTTCCACCAAAATTAAGCTATTCTCACTAATGATAATGCCTCAAAATAAGACCACCTGTCCATGTCTAAGTTCCTAACAACATGAACCTCTCCTCCCTCATACATAACAGGAGATTTCCCCCCATGATACATGACAACATTAAAACTCATCCTACAGTATTCAAACAATTAACAAAATTATTAAATACAGACCATGAATAATATTAACCATTAGCATATAATAGCATACATATATCAGCAAGCATAAATGACATATATCAGCAAAGGTTCATAAATGGCATATATTACTTAACCTAAACACTTAATTATCCCCAAATTAATTAACCCAAAACGCCCAATTTTGAAACACTAGGTGAGGAACACTAATTAACAAACCCTACGTCAGAACCATATATTATTAAACAAAACAAAAAATAAACAAACCCTAACCCCAAAATAGAAACCGTAACTCAAACACGTGGAGTAGAGGACAGCCCATGGTCCCCCACCATTAAACAAAGGACAAAAATAGACTAAGTGGGGTATAGGCTACAGAAACAAACGAGAGAAGAAGAATAAAAAAACACATAGCAAAAAAGGACAAGAAAGGGACCACATACATACCTTTCAGCAGCAGGAAGACCCACTACGACGACCCCCTTAACGCACGACCCACGAAGATGACGAACGAAGACCCACCACGCAAAGGTGACGAACGGCGCTGAAGAAGGAAGTCGAAGGCGACGAGCGAAGATGCAGAAAGAAGAAAAGAAAGTGACGAGGTGAGGGTGGGAGAAATGGTGGTGGCGCAGAGAGCAGAGCAGGGAGTAGAAAACAATCAAGGGAGATGAAAACTGAACCCTAAAGTCACTATCGGGCCTTTTTTGAAACCGGATTTGAAATCAAATTCTTTTGTTTTTCATTAGAATTTTTTTTTTTTAAATCTTGAAATAATATAATTATTAGTTAAGGGACCGTGGTAAGCACGGGTTGCAAGAGAAAATCATTTTAATCATAATCATATTTATTCATGTTTGATTTTATAATAAAAAAGTATTCGAATAGATTTTGTATTAGGTCAAAAAATTTATACTAAATTTTATATGAGACTTATTTTTAAAATAAAAAATTCAAACATAAATCATTTTATTTTATTTTACAAAATTAGAGCCTGTTTATTGTTGCTTATTTTGTTAAAAAAATCATTTTTTTAACCATAAAATGATTTTTTATGTTTTTAGTGTGTTTGTTTTTGCTTTTGAAAATAATCAGAAGCAAAAAAAAAAATCATTTTTGGGATTAAAATGAAAAGCAGCTTTGAGTTGCTTTTGGAAAAAAAACCAGTTTTCATAACTAACTACTTTAAAAAAAATTCATTTTTATGATTGTAAACAAACACAAATCTGCTTCTGTTTTTTTAAAGTTCTCTAAAAATAATCACTAAATTATTTTGTAATAAAATCAATTATTTTTTAATCTTAAACAAACGGGCTCTTAATTCCATTGACAAGAAAATCAGAGATTTGAAATGTATTTTTGTTAGTTTGTTATTTTGTTTTCTATAATTATTTTGCTACCTATTTTTTTTTCGATTTCTTCACTGAATGATCAGATTTGTTAATATAAAGAACAAACATTAAAAAAAAAATCCATAAAAGAAAACAATAAAATAAATCACCTAGACAAAGGGGTCATCAGGTATGGCCATTGTTCAACTACCTTTATAGTCAGTGGCGGATTTTGACTAAAAATTTTGGGCGAGCAACTAATACTAGTTAAAATAATTTATTCAAAATTTATATATATCATATATAATTTTATCAAAATTTCAAAATAATATACATAATTAATGCTGTTGAACTGAATATATTGTAAGTATAATATTTTCATCTTTATGAAAGTTTTCTTCTTGAAAAATGCATTAAATTATTTTTTGTGCTTAAACATTGTGTCTTTTTGAAATAAATATACACTTCTATAAAACACGTGAAATTAAATTAAATTTTGATACACTGTCAGTATACAAAAAATTACAAATCATTTTATGTATAACTTGTAAGGTAATTATGACAAAAATCATAATACTTGTTTTGATGTGACAATTAATGACTGATTAGTAGTATAAGTTTTGTACACCAATAATGCATACAAATTTAAATCCTTAAATTATGTATGTGATGATATTTTTTTAGGGTGCTATAATAATATTTTTACATTAAAAAAATTGATTAAATTTATTTCGAGGGGAGCTGTGTCTACCTTCGGACACCATGAAGGTTCGCCACTATCTAATATCTATAGCAAAATAAAAAATAAGATGCAAATTTAGTACTCCATCCGGACTCAATTATAAGCAAAATCTAACCAAATCAACTATATTCAATGTCTGTATTCCAAAAATCAATAAAATTAATCAATCCAACCAATTTTCTTTTTACTTTTTTGAGAGCATTGTACACTCCCGAGACAATTAAATGGTAGTTTAGTAATTATAACTCTCTCTTTTTTTTATATAAATCAAGACAATTAAACTAAATTAATTAACTTCCTTAATAAATATGAAATTAGTTAATATTACTTATAATTGAGTCCGGATTGAGTATTACTCATAGTCAGTACACAAAGAATAAAGTAAAGAGGATTGATGAAAAGGATGTAAATATAGTGCAATAATAGCAAAAGGAAATCACCGGAAAAAATGAAAATGTTGCACTTTTAAGATGATAAATGATAAATGATGCTGTCAAAAAATAATTATAAATGATGATGGTGTAACGAAAAAGAATAGAGAGAGGAGTGAATGATAGAGTAAATATAACAAAGTATCCCGAGCCTTCTTTTAGTTTTTCTTGAAAGGGGAAACTAATAACTGGACACACTTTTAAAATAGTTAAATATCATATAATGATGACACGTGTGTCTTGCACAGTAGACATTATTGAGGTTTATATATATTGTAACACCCTGTTTTTCAGTTTAATTTTATTTAAGCTGGTTTGGTTTAAGTTGGACTTATCGTTTAAGGGCTTAGTGGGATTTTTGGCTAAAAGTCCCTTTCTGGTACATGAGCACACCCGTGCTCATTAGCCAGCAAGCCCGTGCTTAAAGTCAGAAGCGTGTTTCTGATTTTAAGTTGAGCACGACCGTGCTCAACAGGTAGCACGCCCGTGCTCAAGCTGTTGACCGCGTCTCGTAACGTTAAGTTGAGCACGACCTTGCTCAAGGATGAGCACGACCGTGCTCAAGTCCGGACCTATATACGTTGAGCAGACCCCGGGTTGCGCCGTACACTTCCTTTTTGCTACTAAAAACCCTAGTACGGCTGCAACCTCCCTTCTTCCCTCTTTCCTTCATACTCAGTGTGGTTTTGAGTATTGGAGACACTAGGGAAACGTGGTCTCGTCCGCACTCCGTGTATAGGTAATGTTCCGTTCCTTTTCTCTAGTTTCCTTTCGTTTTTGATTGGGAAACTAACATCGTTTTAATCTGTTTGTTTAAGGCTCGTTCGTGCGTGAGCCGCCTAAAGGAGAGGAACCGGTTGCTGTTAGGGAGTCTTAGAGAGCTACCTTCAATCCAGGTATGGGGAGAAGGGTAGTATTTACGTAGGTTTGGGTTTAGTGTAAAGTAAAGGGGTTCCCTAACCCCGATGTGTTTATACTTGTATGTATGAATGACATGCTAAATTAGTTGTTTAATGATGGTATGCTATTGGCTGTTTCGGTATGTTATCAGCATGTTATTTGGTTTACTGTTCATGTTCATAATATGTTGTTAATGTTAGTGTTGGTTGCTTTTCTATGAACATAATGTGGTTGGGTTGGTGCCGTGATTGAATGGATTGCTGTTATGATGATGGGTTCAAACCCGAAAACACGTTGATAATTGATGTTAGGAATAATTGAGTAAAAATATGATGAAATGGTTTAAGTTTCAGCCTCTGTTCCTGCCCAGAACAGCACTGTCGCGCGTTGAGCACGACCGTGCTGAACAGGGAGCACGACCGTGCTCCCAGTTGAATTTTGGGAAGATGGCCGCGCTGTTGAGCACGGCCATACAGGACAAAGAGCACGATCGTGCTGCTGAGCACGACCGTGCTCATTAAGAAGCACGACCGTGCTTCACTTACAGGGGAGCACGCCCCTCACGTGCTTAAGCACGACCGTGCTGGGTTACGAGCACGACCGTGCTCAACCCACTGTGACAGAATACAATTAAAGGACTTAAGGGGTTTTTAAACCCCACTTCCCCATGATGATAACTGATTAGACAACTTGGTAAATGTTATTAAAGATAATTAAAGATGATGAGAGGGTGAGATGTTAAGTCGATACCCTTTTGGGTGCCGCAAGCTGATGAGTTGTGCCTTGGTGCTTTTTGGCCAAGGAGGCCTTTACCCCATGGTTTGGGTCTAAGGTGTTGTTGTTATGTACCTTGGTGGCCGAGAGTTTGCCCCAGGTACTGCGGTTGATTCCGCTTAAGTCCTCAGGTAGATTCGGCGAGGCAAGTTGGTGCGGTTGATCCCGCTGTTACCTTCGGTCGATCCCGTTGGAGTTATGGAGGTGGTGTTGCTGTTGTTGTTGTGTTGCATACGCATTGCATCGGAGTTGTTGTTTAGGGATGTTCGACATAGGGGAGATCGTCCTAGAGTACGGCGATCCGGCCATCCACGGTTGGAGTAGATTCTCCTAGCGCCCCCGTGACGAGGCATTCGTTGGTTTGATGCGTTGGCTATCCAAGGAGTAGATACTCCGGCGTTGAGTAGATTCTCAATGTGGATATGTAACTCCGAAGTCGTTCATCCCGAGTTTAGTGGATCCACATGCATTGATGGTTTAGCGGAGTAGGACTGCATTGCACTGCATAGTATGATGATGATGTTGATGTTTGATGTGATGCTGCTATGCTTGCTGTTTACTTTACTGCCTATTCCCATGCTATTATGTTTATACGATTCTTACTCCCTATATATGTTTGTTGTTTGTGTTTGGCCTGATTGGCACCTTGCAGAGGATGACGAGCAGCCCGGAGAGGAGTGACTCTGAGGAGCCGCCACTCATTGTAGGGCTAGTTTATGTTTTCGTAGTTGTTAGTTCAGTTGTAATTCCGAGGATTTTATTCCGGAACGGTTATACCAGCTCTGTACGTGACATCGGGGTTGGGTTATTTTATTGGTTTGTTATGTTTTCGTTATTTTAAACTTATTTGATTTCCGCGTTGTAAACGGTTCATGTGGGACTTTTCTACCCATGGACAATTGTTTATTTTATTCAATAATTGCATGTTTTCCTTTACATGTTTTTTTTATTAAATGGCTTTTAACATGCGGGGTAGAAGGGTGTCACATTTAGTGGTATCAGAGCTGTTCGACCTTGTTCGGACGTGGTATGAGTCTGTTGTGAGTCTGTTGTGTGACTCTTGTTTGAATTGTCTATACTTGGTATAGATAATGATGTTTTAAGTTAGTTGCCTGTAGCTTTTACTCGCTAAGTTTCTGTATTAAAGGCTGTTTTGGGCATGTACAGGAACTAATGGCCGGTAGAGGACGCAACGATCAGGCGATCGCTGACGCATTGGCACTTCTGGCCAATGCTATCGGACAGGTCAACCCTAACAACGGTGGGCCAGCTGAGTCCCAGGGACTGGATAAGTTCCAGAGGAACAACCCTCCGTCGTTCAAGGGAGCGTACGACCCAGAGGGAGCATTGTTGTGGCTGAGGGAGACAGAGAAGATCTTCCGTACGATGGACTGCAATGATCAGCAGAAGCTCATCTTCGCCACCTTCATGTTGACTGAAGAGGCGGAGCACTGGTGGGATAACTGCAGGCAGAGGATGCAGGCAGAGGGCACAGCGGTGACTTGGGCTGTGTTCAGGCAGAGGTTTCTGGATAGGGGTGGGAATAGGCCAGGCCAGGCCAAGCTTTGCTTAAATAGGCCTGGCCTGTTTAAAAATTTAAAAGCCTAAGCCTGGCCTATTACCTGTCAAAGGCTTTATTTTGAGCCTGGCCTGACCTTTTTAAAAGCCTGGCCTGGCCTGTTAGCCTTTTTAAAAGCCTGCTTCGTATTAAAGGCTTCAAATAGGCCTCTGGCCTATCTCTAAATAGGCTAATAGGCCATTAAATAGACTAATAGGCCTCTAGTTTTAAATAGGCTTTTACTTTCAAATTACAAAAATAAAAAATAAAAATAACAAGCTCAATAAAGTAACAAAACTTCTATAATTCCATGTACTAAATAAAACTTCTATAATTCCAAATCAAACAAACGTACCAGACAAATATTGTTTCTACCATAAAACTCAATTCATAACAAAGTTCCCAAAATAAAATGGACAATTTGCTAGTATAGAAGGATAATAAAGGAGTCCTAATACAATGGACATATAACAAAACTATCCATATAGGCTTTCTTTGTTTCATCTAACCTGCATAAAAAGAAATGAACTTTGGTAAAACTATAAAGCAAAATAATATTGAAATATTCCAAATTCAATATAGACCCATTATACCTGTGATTCAATAGTAGTGTAGTTTGCTTTAGTTACAAGCCTCAAAAAAATAACAAAACTTCTATATCATATCATAGCAACTAGAAATCTTCACATCAAATCTTCAATATGATCTCTTGTTGTTCAAGCACCTTAAAAATAACATAATTTATGTTATTATGCCACACAATATCTAACAATAATCATATAATCATATTAAGTAATATAACAAATAAAGTTAATATAGGAAAATATTAATTGTACCTTTGACTTTCTCTGCAAACCATACTTGTGACGAAGCCAATCCCCTCCACAAATGAGTGACTCAATGGATTCTCCATTCAATTTAGAACGGTATTCATCAATAACTCTTCCTCCAGCACTAAATGTGGACTCTGATGCCACAGTTGATATTGGAATAGCTAGTATATCAGCAGCCATCTTTGACATAATCTTATATTTTAAACTATTGTTTCGCCACCACTCCAGTGCACAAAAAGAGTTGTTGCTACCATCAGGAATGTAAACACCTTCATCAAGATAAGCATCTATTTCAGATTTCATTGGGGGGACTGCCTCCTTTTCTCTCACAAGAGTCATGATATGATCAAATCCAGTAGTCATTGAAGGTTTAGGTGTACCGGAAGATGAGGAGTTATTGCCACCATTATTCACTTCACTAGAGGATGACTCTTCAAGACTTAGAGACACATACTCCTCATACAATTGCTTCAATGAAGTACGCACCTTTTCTATATTCTCTTTTGCAACTTCATCAGGTTTATATATAAAAGGAAAGCATATATCAATCACATGGAATTTGCACCTGGGATCCAAAACACTAGCAATGGCCATTAGTAGATTACATTGCCCCCAATATTTGTCAAACTTTAGTTTCATTGGGGCTGCCATTTCTCTCATGAAAAGATCTCTATCCTCAGTGGCATTATCAATCACCTGTTTAACCCTCCAAATTTCTGGAAGGTACAAATTTGCAGTAGGATACTCGCTGCCTGAGATTACATGAGTAGCTAAATTGAAGACCTCTAGAAGTTTGCAAACCTTCTCAACTTTCTCCCAATCTTCATGTGATGGTGCAAAACCATAATGTGGCTCTCTTTCCTTATAAGCCGGAAATACAATCTTGAACTTCAAAGCAGAGGATAGCATCTGAAAAGTAGAATTCCACCTTGTTGGACAATCGATAATAAGTTTCCTTTCTTTCAAGTGCTTCTGTTCAACAATGTCACAAAAAGCCTTCAACCTCGAATCATTGTAATTAATATACTTGACACTTTCGCGAACATTGTAAATAATATATTTAATCATGCCAAGACCATCTTGCACTAACAAGTTTAGAATGTGAGCACAGCATCTAACATGAAATAAAGCACCATCCAAGAAGAACTTACTATTCAATGATAAGTTCTCCTTGAGATTCCTTAAGCATGAATCATTATAGGAAGCATTATCAACAGACACTGAAAACACTTTATTTTCGATCCCCCAAGATTTTAAACACTTGTAAATTGCATCAGCCACATCAACTCCACGCCTTGGAGCAGGCACTCTCACAAAGCTCAAAACCCTCTTTTGTAGTTTCCAACCCGCGTCTATGAAATGTCCAGTGATCACCATATACTCAGCAACTTGATGACTTGATTTCCACATATCGGTAGTTAAACTAATCTTGCTAACACATTTCAACAATGCTTTTAAAATTTTCTTCTCTGCCTCATATATTGCCAAACAATCACCTCTTATGGTTTTACGAGAAACTTTTTGAAAATCTGAATTTGCATACTGAAAAGCCCACATCCAAACCTGATCTTCAACAATGCTAAAAGGAAACTCATGTACCATAATAGCAGTGGCAATAATTTCCCTCATCTTTTCATTAGAGTATCTAACACCAGAATTGGTAAAAGGATTACCTCCATTAGATGGCTGAAACGGAATGACAGTTTGCTTCTTTTCTGTAGCCATATGCACCTTCTTTTGCAAGCAATTTTGAGCATGTCTTTTCAAATGGCTAGTACTTGCCCCTTTCCCCCCTGTAGCAAATTTTTCCTTGCAGTATTTACAAACAGCTTTCTTTATACCTCCAGTAAAATCAACTTCATCAAAATCATTCCAGACAGCTGACGTTTTCTGCCTCTTCCTCTTAATGACTGGGTCATCATTAACTTGATCTTTGTCTTTTTCAGTGTCTTGTGTGTTGGCATCTGCTTGAGTTAAATCTATTGGCACATGTTCATTCAGCTCATTCATAGATGCAGGAGTGGCTGAAACTGTTTCATTGTTGTTAGGTGCAGAAGACATTTTGTGAGCTCCTGTTGCAATTTACAACAGATGAGACAGCATTACAGCAACCATATAAAGCAGTAACAATAGATAAAAGTGTGATGCACTCAATGGATGAGATAGAGCAGTAGAAATAGACTAAACACAGTGAACTGAAAAATCCAGTAACGAAACGCTGAACAATCAGTAATGGTGTCAGATTGTCAACAACAAAAATGTAGAAATCAGTTTGTCAAATAATCTATTTTATCAAGAAAAAAAGAATGAAGAAACCATTTTTTTTAAATAAAAAAATATAGAAATCAGTTTGTCAAATAAAAAGGGAAAAGGAAGTCAATGGTGTCACAATAAAAAAATACAGATAAGTGGTCCACACCATGTTATAACAAGAGACAATAAGGGACCACAACACAAATATAGAGGAACAGATCATATTTTTTGGTAAAGACAAAATAGAAACTTTACCTGATGTTTGTATGCTTGTGCGTGATCACTGATGAACCACACAGACAGTGCCGTTGCTGCGCTTTCTTTCTTCAATGACGAAGCTCCACGGCGTGCAACGGCAAGCGGGTGACGGCGAGCTAACCGCGACGTGCAGCAGTGAACCACCACGGCGAGACACGAGCGGCGAGCGACGAGCAGCAGCGAACCACCACGGCGAACCACCACGGCTAACCACGAGCGGCGAGCGACGAGCAGCAGCGAACCACCACTGCGAGACACGAGCGGCGAGCGGCTGAATCCAGGGAGGAGGAGCGGCGGCTGGGACTATGGTTGCCTTGAGTGGAGACTTGAGACTCTGAGAGTTGAGATTTGAGAATGACAAACGTTTTAGGGTAATTTCAGATTTGAGAATGAGAAACGTTTAAGCATAGATTCTAATTTCTAAAACAAGCTGACTTTTAAAATTTAATTTATTTTAATATTAATATTAATATATATATATATATATATTTTGACATAATTAATATATATATTACATATAGTATATATATATATATATATATATAAACAGGCCGGCCTGATAGGCCAGGAAGGCTTTTATATAGGCCTGGGCCTGGCCTTTTTAACTAAAAAGGCTTTTTAAAAAGCCTAAACCTGGCCTTTTTGCTAAACAGGCCAGGCCAGGCCAGGCCTTAGGTAGGCCAGGCCTTAGGTAGGCCAGGCCATAGGCCCCTGTCGGGCGGCCCGGCCTATTCCCACCCCTATTTCTGGAGAAGTATTTTCCAGCGGATATCAGGGACAAGAAGGAGATGGAATTCTTGTCTTTGAGGCAAGGGTCGCTGTCAGTCGGTGACTATGCGGCTAAGTTTGAAGAGCTGGCGAGGTACTACACTCCTTACCAGCATGAGACGGACGATCGCTCCAAATGTGTGAAGTTTGAAGCGGGACTCCGGCCTGAGATCAAACAGGCCATTAGCTATCAGGAGATCAGAGTCTTCCCTATTAAGGTCAACAAGTGCAGGATCTATGAGGATGCCAGCCAGTTCAGAGCTGCTAGTTCCAGAGGATCGGACAATCAGAGTGGCAAGAGGGTTGATCAGAGGGATAAGGGCAAGCAGCGGTATGCCCCTTCGGGCAAGGACTTCAAGCAGAGTGGCAGGAAGCCCCAGTTTCAGCAGAGTAGCTTCAGGGGTGGGTTCTCTGATGCCCCTAGAGCTATGAGGTGTGGGAAGTGTGGAGCACAGGACCACTATTCGTCCCAGTGCAAGGAAACACAGGTCATCTGTTTCAAGTGTGGCAAGCCAGGCCACATCAGTCGCGAGTGTGATGGAGCTAAGGCCGAGCCTCCCAGCGCTAGCAAGAATCAGAAGCCCCAGGCCAACAGACTGAAGACCACTGGAAGAGTCTTTACTCTTAGTGGAGCCGAAGCCTCCGAGTCTGATGACTTGATCCAAGGTACGTGTTTAGTTGATGGAACTCGATTAACTGTATTGTATGATTCGGGTGCTACTCACTCGTTTATATCGCATGATAGGGTCAAGAGTCTAAGATTTCCTGTTACCTTCCTTGAGTTTGATTTGTTGGTTTCTACACCTACAAATAAACCTGTTTCTACTTCATATGCATGCAAGAACTGTCATATTGTTATAAATGATAAAACCTTCCTTGCTGATCTTGAATGCTTACCTTTGAAAGACCTGGACATTATTCTGGGTATGGACTGGTTATCTTCCAACCATGTCCTTCTGAACTGTTTTGATAAAACCCTGGTTTTTGGAACTCCAAAGGAGTCTAAGAATCCAGACCTTCTCTCTGCCAGCCAAGTACGAGCTTCGATGAGAGACGAAGCCCAAGTATACATGATGTTAGCTTCCCTGGATGTAGAGAGCAGCCCTCCTGATGTCGCCAGCATGCCTGTTGTGCGGGAATTTCCTGAAGTGTTTCCAGGGGATGTTTATAACTTACCCCCAGAAAGAGATGTTGAGTTTACCATAGACTTAGTGCCTGGCACCGGGCCAATTTCCATAGCACCCTATAGAATGTCTCCTCTAGAGCTAGCTAAGTTGAAAGAACAGTTGGAGGACCTGATGAAGAAGCAGTTCATTAGGCCAAGTGTGTCTCCGTGGGGAGCACCTGTGTTGTTGGTGAAGAAGAAGGATGGTAGTATGAGGTTGTGTGTCGACTTTCGACAGCTCAACAAGGTGACCATAAAGAATCGGTATCCCCTCCCTAGGATTGATGATCTTATGGACCAGTTGATGGGCGCTTGCGTCTTTTCAAAGATAGATTTGAGATCAGGGTACCATCAGATTCGGGTTAAGTCTGAGGACATCCCGAAGACAGCGTTTAGAACGCGATATGGTCACTATGAGTATTTGGTTATGCCTTTCGGTGTGACCAACGCTCCTGCGGTCTTCATGGACTACATGAACAAGACCTTTCACCCTTACTTGGATAAGTTTGTGGTAGTGTTCATAGATGACATCTTAGTGTACTCCAAGAGTAAGGAGGAACATGAGGAACACCTGAGGGTTGTCTTGCAGACCCTTAAGGAGAAGCAGTTGTATGCTAAGTTGTCTAAGTGTGAGTTCTGGTTAGAGGAAGTGAGCTTCTTAGGACATGTCATCTCTAAGGGTGGCATAGCAGTGGACCCAGCTAAGGTAGAGACGGTGCTCCAGTGGGAAGCGCCAAAGTCTGTAACCGAGATTAGGAGTTTCTTGGGGTTAGCCGGGTATTATAGGCGGTTTATAGAAGGTTTCTCTAAGATAGCTTTACCCTTAACCCGTCTCACCAAGAAGGGACAGTTGTTCGTGTGGGACTCTAAGTGTGAAGAGAGTTTCCAAACCCTTAAGAATAGGTTGACATCAGCACCAGTGTTAGTTTTGCCAGATCCTAGTGAACCCTTCGTAGTTTACTGCGATGCGTCTAAGCAAGGGTTAGGTGGTGTGCTGATGCAGAATGGTAAGGTAGTCGCTTACGCTTCTAGGCAGTTGAAAACCCATGAGAAGAACTACCCTACCCATGACCTAGAGTTAGGAGCTGTGGTATTTGCCTTGAAGCTCTGGAGGCATTACCTTTATGGAGCGAGGTTTGAGGTTTTTAGTGATCATAAGAGTTTGAAGTATCTCTTTGATCAAAAGGAGTTGAATATGAGGCAGCGTAGGTGGATGGAATTCTTAAAGGATTATGACTTCGAGCTGACCTATCACCCAGGAAAGGCCAATGTGGTGGCCGATGCCCTGAGTAGGAAAACCCTGCATATCTCCGCTTTGATGGTTAGGGAGATGGACCTGATTGAGGAGTTTAGAGACCTTAGTCTAGCTTGTAAGTTTACCCCTAAGAGTATTAGGCTTGGTACCTTGAAGGTTACCAACAGTTTGATGGATCAGATTAGAGAGGGTCAGAAGTTAGATAAGTATCTCTTAGACCAGCGAGAGTTACTCGCTCAGGGTAGAGACCTAAGTTTTAAGGATGGCAGTGATGGTATTTTGAGGTTTAAAGATAGAGTTTGTGTGCCGGATGTTTCTGAGCTTAGGAAGTTGATCTTAGAAGAAGGTCATAGGAGTGGATTGAGTGTGCACCCTGGTGCCACTAAGATGTATCAGGACCTCAAGAGAATGTTTTGGTGGCCTAGGATGAAAAAGGACGTAGCTGAGTTTGTTTATGCGTGCCTAGTTTGTCAGAAGGCTAAGATCGAACATCAGAGGCCTTCGGGTAAGTTGCAACCCCTGAGTATCCCAGAATGGAAATGGGATAGTATCTCCATGGATTTTGTGTCTGGACTCCCTAGGACTCCAGCTGGTTTTGAGGCAATGTGGGTTGTTGTGGATAGACTGACTAAGTCTGCCCACTTCATTCCGATGAACATGGAGTATCCTTTAGAGAAGTTGGCAAGGTTGTACATCAAGGAGATAGTTAGGCTTCATGGTGTACCCTCTAGCATAGTTTCGGATAGAGACCCGAGGTTTACCTCTAGGTTTTGGAATAGTTTGCAAGAGGCTTTAGGAACAAAGCTTAGGCTTAGTTCAGCTTACCACCCACAGACTGATGGGCAGTCTGAGCGGACCATCCATTCCTTAGAGGACTTGTTGAGGGCTTGTGTGTTAGAACAGTCTGGAAGTTGGGACAAGTTTTTGCCCCTAATAGAGTTCACCTACAATAACAGTTTCCATTCCAGCATTGGGATGGCACCTTATGAAGCTCTGTATGGGAGGAGATGTAGGACACCCTTGTGTTGGAGTGAACCTAGTGATAGTCTGGTGCTAGGGCCAGAAGTAGTCCAGGAAACAACAGAAAAGATTAAGTTAGTTCAGGAAAAGATGAGAGTTGCACAGAGTAGGCAGAAGAGCTACCATGATAAAAGGAGGAAGGCGCTCGAATTCCAGGAAGGCGATCATGTATTCTTGAGAGTTACCCCGACGACTGGGGTTGGTAGAGTGATGAAGGCGAGGAAACTTACTCCGAGGTTCATTGGTCCTTACCAAATCCTCAAAAGAGTCGGCGAAGTCGCCTACCAAATAGCCTTACCCACGTTCTTGTCAAATCTCCACAATTTTTTTCATGTGTCACAACTCAGGAAGTATGTTCATGACCCTAGTCACGTGATAGTACCCGACGCTATACAGTTGAAAGAGAACCTGACGTTTGAGGTGTAACCTCTTCGAGTCGAAGATAGGAGGGTGAAGTAGCTAAGGGGCAAGGAAATTCCTTTGGTTAAAGTGGTTTGGAGTGGGGCGACTGAGGAAAGTGCCACCTGGGAGCTGGAGAGCAAGATGATGGAAGCGTACCCGCACCTTTTCCCTTGAGGTACGTGTAAATTTCGAGGACGAAATTTTTATAAGGGGGGTGGAATTGTAACACCCTGTTTTTCAGTTTAATTTTATTTAAGCTGGTTTGGTTTAAGTTGGACTTATCGTTTAAGGGCTTAGTGGGATTTTTGGCTAAAAGTCCCTTTCTGGTACATGAGCACACCCGTGCTCATTAGCCAGCAAGCCCGTGCTTAAAGTCAGAAGCGTGTTTCTGATTTTAAGTTGAGCACGACCGTGCTCAACAGGTAGCACGCCCGTGCTCAAGCTGTTGACCGCGTCTCGTAACGTTAAGTTGAGCACGACCTTGCTCAAGGATGAGCACGACCGTGCTCAAGTCCGGACCTATATACGTTGAGCAGACCCCGGGTTGCGCCGTACACTTCCTTTTTGCTACTAAAAACCCTAGTACGGCTGCAACCTCCCTTCTTCCCTCTTTCCTTCATACTCAGTGTGGTTTTGAGTATTGGAGACACTAGGGAAACGTGGTCTCGTCCGCACTCCGTGTATAGGTAATGTTCCGTTCCTTTTCTCTAGTTTCCTTTCGTTTTTGATTGGGAAACTAACATCGTTTTAATCTGTTTGTTTAAGGCTCGTTCGTGCGTGAGCCGCCTAAAGGAGAGGAACCGGTTGCTGTTAGGGAGTCTTAGAGAGCTACCTTCAATCCAGGTATGGGGAGAAGGGTAGTATTTACGTAGGTTTGGGTTTAGTGTAAAGTAAAGGGGTTCCCTAACCCCGATGTGTTTATACTTGTATGTATGAATGACATGCTAAATTAGTTGTTTAATGATGGTATGCTATTGGCTGTTTCGGTATGTTATCAGCATGTTATTTGGTTTACTGTTCATGTTCATAATATGTTGTTAATGTTAGTGTTGGTTGCTTTTCTATGAACATAATGTGGTTGGGTTGGTGCCGTGATTGAATGGATTGCTGTTATGATGATGGGTTCAAACCCGAAAACACGTTGATAATTGATGTTAGGAATAATTGAGTAAAAATATGATGAAATGGTTTAAGTTTCAGCCTCTGTTCCTGCCCAGAACAGCACTGTCGCGCGTTGAGCACGACCGTGCTGAACAGGGAGCACGACCGTGCTCCCAGTTGAATTCTGGGAAGATGGCCGCGCTGTTGAGCACGGCCATACAGGACAAAGAGCACGATCGTGCTGCTGAGCACGACCGTGCTGGGTTACGAGCACGACCGTGCTCAACCCACTGTGACAGAATACAATTAAAGGACTTAAGGGGTTTTTAAACCCCACTTCCCCATGATGATAACTGATTAGACAACTTGGTAAATGTTATTAAAGATAATTAAAGATGATGAGAGGGTGAGATGTTAAGTCGATACCCTTTTGGGTGCCGCAAGCTGATGAGTTGTGCCTTGGTGCTTTTTGGCCAAGGAGGCCTTGACCCCATGGTTTGGGTCTAAGGTGTTGTTGTTATGTACCTTGGTGGCCGAGAGTTTGCCCCAGGTACTGCGGTTGATTCCGCTTAAGTCCTCAGGTAGATTCCGCGAGGCAAGTTGGTGCGGTTGATCCCGCTGTTACCTTCGGTCGATCCCGTTGGAGTTATGGAGGTGGTGTTGCTGTTGTTGTTGTGTTGCATACGCATTGCATCGGAGTTGTTGTTTAGGGATGTTCGACATAGGGGAGATCGTCCTAGAGTATGGCGATCCGGCCATCCACGGTTGGAGTAGATTCTCCTAGCGCCCCCGTGACGAGGCATTCGTTGGTTTGATGCGTTGGCTATCCAAGGAGTAGATTCTCCGGCGTTGAGTAGATTCTCAATGTGGATATGTAACTCCGAAGTCGTTCATCCCGAGTTTAGTGGATCCACATGCATTGATGGTTTAGCGGAGTAGGACTGCATTGCACTGCATAGTATGATGATGATGTTGATGTTTGATGTGATGCTGCTATGCTTGCTGTTTACTTTACTGCCTATTCCCATGCTATTATGTTTATACGATTCTTACTCCCTATATATGTTTGTTGTTTGTGTTTGGCCTGATTGGCACCTTGCAGAGGATGACGAGCAGCCCGGAGAGGAGTGACTCTGAGGAGCCGCCACTCATTGTAGGGCTAGTTTATGTTTTCGTAGTTGTTAGTTCAGTTGTAATTCCGAGGATTTTATTCCGGAACGGTTATACCAGCTCTGTACGTGACATCGGGGTTGGGTTATTTTATTGGTTTGTTATGTTTTCGTTATTTTAAACTTATTTGATTTCCGCGTTGTAAACGGTTCATGTGGGACTTTTCCACCCATGGACAATTGTTTATTTTATTCAATAATTGCATGTTTTCCTTTACATGTTTTTTTTATTAAATGGCTTTTAACATGCGGGGTAGAAGGGTGTCACATATATACTAATACTAATAGATAATAAATAAAAAATTTTAAAATAAAAAAATCAACTATTAAATTATTTCAAAAAATTCAAAAAAAATTAATTATTAAATATTTTTTAAATATTTTCCAAGGTGGCATTAAATAATATTATTCTGGTACATGTAGCATTGATGATGTGGCATCCATTTGCCACGTCATCACTTAACAGAGGTGAGTTGATGGCAGGGACGTTTTTCAAAATTTTAAAACGTTTAGGACCATTTCCTAAGAAATTTTTTTTGAGGAACTAAAACCAAATCTCGCCGTATTTACAGGGACCAAAAATTTAATTAAACCTTAAAAATTCATATATATCACATATAATTTGGAGCATAAAACTCATTATGTGGAGCAAAGCAGAGAATGACTCAATTAATGATGATTCATGAAGGAGACAATGGAACATTGAAGAAACTTGGCTGTAAAAAAAAAGGCTTACCTTTCTTCTTCGCCTATGGCTGGGTGCTGGTTCTGTAATGTTGAAGGAGAAAGGTGACAACTGTTGAAACTGAAGAGTTGTTGGAAGATAAAGAGTGGAATCTTTATCTTTATATATAAAAGTAGAAGAGAAACTTCTATAGTTTTTTACCACAAAACTGTGCGCAATCTTTATTTATAAATGTAGAAGAGAAACTTCTATAGTTTTTTCCCCCAAAACTGTGGGCAATTTAGTAAAATAACATTTATTATATCTTTAATATCTTTAGAGAAAATACTAATTAAATGTTGGATTTTGGAATATGTTTAGTCTTCATTAACTCTAATTATTTCTTAAATTAACAAAGGGTAGTTATTGTATCAATAAACTTAGTATTTTTGTTTCCCTCATCTTTATATATAAAAGTAGAAGAGAAACTTCTATAGTTTTTCCCCCCAAAACTGTGGGCAATTTAGTAAAATAACATTTATTATATCTTTAATATCTTTAGAGAAAATATTAATTAAATGTTGGATTTTGGAATATGTTTAGTCTTCATTAACTCTAATTATATCTTTAGAGAAAATACTAATTAAATGTTAGATTTTGGAATATGTTTAGTCTTCATTAACTCTAATTATTTCTTAAATTAACATAGGGTAGTTATCCTTATATATAAAAGTAGAAGGGAAACTTCTATAGTTTTTCCCACCAAAATTGTGGGCAATCTTTATATATAAAAGTATAAGAGAAACTTCTATAGTTTTTTCCCCCAAACTATGGGAAATTTAGTAAAATAACATTTATTATATCTTTAATAACTTTAGAGAAAATACTAATTAAATGTTGGATTTTGGAATATGTTTATTCTTCGTTAACTCTAATCTTTATATATAAAAGTAGAAGAGAAACTTCTATAGTTTTTCTGTAACATCCTGAAAGTGCAATATAATTTATTTAATAAAAATATTAATCAAATTTGTTTCACAAAAAAAAAAAAGATTAATCAGATGAGATAAAATGTAGAAAATTGTTAGTATAAGAATTTATCATAATTAATTAGAAATTATAAGAGAATGTAAAGTAGAAATAAAATAATAATAATAATAAAATCACTATATCCCACGAATATGAGAAAATTGGCTTTCAGCCAAACTATAAGGATAGCAATTCATTGTGAATTGCTGGTGCTTCATTGAATTCATAATATTATATGAAGAATAGAAATGATAGTTGCACACCTGGTTTTGACACCAGGTGCGACACCCGCTACTATAGTGCTACAGTAGTGTTACTGTAGCATTACTATAACGCTTTTTTTTTTAATATAAATTTTGACGTTTTTAAAAAATAAAATAAAAATTTAGCTTTTTTGAATACTAATATTTTTTGTTAATTATGTGCAAATATCTGGTTAATTCAGTGTATTCTGTGGTTAATAGGTAACTCTGATGGTTGAAATAAGATTTTTACATGCCATAAACACGTGGTTAATCCTTTGAAAATGGTTGGTTAATATAGTGTATTCTGTGGTTAATGGATAACTCTGATGCTTGAAATAAGATTTTTACATTCCATAAACACGTGGTTAATCCTTTGAAAATGGTTGGTTAATTCAGTGTATTCTGTGGTTAATGGGCAACTCTGATGCTTCAACCATTCTATATGGTTAATCACGTGCAAATATTTGGTTAATTCAGTTCATTATATGGTTAATGGGTCATCCTTTAGCTTACAATCATTTTTCACAACCATGTAAATATTTGGTTAATCACGTGCAAATATCTGGTTAATTCAGTTCATTATATGGTTAATTTGTATGAAAAATTATTGTAAGTTTCAGGATGACCCATTAACCATATAATAAACTGAATTAACCAGATATTTACAGTGGATTAACAAAAAATGTTAGTATTCAAAAAAGCTAAATTTTTATTTTTTTAAAAGAAGTCAAAATTTGTATTAAAAAAAAAAAAAGAAACTACTGTAGCGCTACAGTACCCAGGTGTCGCACCCGGGTATGCAAATAGCGCGACCCTTCAAAGAAAGAGTGGCAGGGCCCATGTTTTTTATTGATTTGTTAGATACTAGTGTAATGTACCCGTGCAATGCACGAGTAAATTTTCTGTTAAACACAATGTAGTTGATGACTTTTTTATCAAACAATGTAATTAATGGTTAATAAAAATAAAACCATTATTTGTGATAGTAAGACAATACCGGAAAAAAAAAATGTTAATTTGTACTTGAGACAAAAATAGCGCTCATTTGATACAAATTTTTTGTAAAAGTAGAAATTATTTTATTTTTGATACAATCATAAAAAATACTTTTTAAAAAGTTATTGAATTTGATTTTTTTTTTTTATAAAGGTAGCAGGAGTAGTTTTTCATTTTAAATTTCAATGTGTTTTTTTGTAAAAAATTTTTTTTTATGTAAAACATAAATAAAAATATGACTAAAACAATAAGTATTATACATTTCCTATGTTCACAAATGCCAGGACAAATCAAGCTTTACACCCTCTGACCTTTTATCTTATATATATGACTATAACAATAAAAAGTGATTGATGACTTCATGCAGCTACAACACCTTGACATAGATGTATATTGTGGAATCAAAGCAACAAAGACTACAAAAAATAAGCCATTTACCGACGGCAAAATACCGTCGGAAAGGCAAATAAGCCGTCGGAAAACTACGTTTCCGACGGAATTTCCGACGGACGGTCATCCGTCGGAATCCAGCGGGTTGGAAAGCATTTCCGACGGAAAATAGGTCCGTCGGAAGATTTACCGACGGATTGTACCATCGGAAAACAACTACGAAATTTCCGACGGACTTATCCGTCGGAAAGTCCGTTGGAAATGTGCTCCTTAGTTTCCGACGGATAATTCCGTCGGAAATGTTCTGAATTTTTTTATTTTTAATATTTTTTTTTTTTTAAATATTGATTAATTTGTTAATGTTATTTTATTTATAATTATTAAATAATTTTTTTATTTTAATTATTAATTATTATTTAATTTTTATTTTAAATAGTGATTATTATTTTATTTTTATTTTAAACGTTAAGTTTAATTTAATTTTATTATAATTAGTTAAATATAATAATTTAAATTCAAAACTGAAATTACAAATTAAATTTAAAAATGCAGTTACATTAAAATAAAAACAAATACATAAATATCCGTCAATGTATTAAACTCAGCTACATCTATATAACTATTCTAATAGTCATCATAATAATGGGTAACGTCGTCATCCTGTCGGGGGGATGTCGCCGGTGTCAGGTGACCATCATCCTGCGGCACAGTAGGCGCATCGTCATCATGCGGCTGCGGCGGTGGATCGGTATGAGTAGTGGAGGGCTCGCCAGTATCGAGTACCCCCTGCATAGCGCTGTGCCTCTCAGGTGGAAGCAAATCGATCAGAGTGGTCATCACCTGCGACCATGACTCCATCCGCTGCTGCATGCGCTGTGAATTCCGCCTATGCTCCTCCAGCTCCTGCCTCATCCGCTGCATCTCCTCCGTGTCCTGTGGGCCGGAGGGTGGAGTCTCCCGGATGGTCAAGTTCGCCGATGACCCCCGACGGATGGTACGAGCCAGAGACGCGGTACCGTAGATCCGCCCTTTCTTCTTCCCGCCCGTGACATTCATCCAGACCTGGGTCTGTATCCGCTCAACCTCAGCAGGGTCTAGCTGAGAAGGATCCGAGGCACCAGAGCAGGAGGCAACCTCAGATGCAACCCGACTGAACCTGGCATTGTACTCCTCCTGTGATGAATACATTACAAAAATTATGTTATTAAACTATAACACTAACATATACTTTAAATGTGATAGCACTTTATATATATATATATAGCTCACCATGGTCTGCCTCGACCTCTCATCAACATACTGGCCGGTGTCTGAGCGAATATGCGTCTGCTGAAAGACGGAAGGGACATCGACGGGAGGGACATCGACGGTAGGGACATCGACGGTCCGGGCAAGCTCTCATGCCTGCAATCAACACAGGAATAAAATCAATTAAATATTTTTTAAATTGTTAACAAAAATGTACAGTTTATATATTAAATTGTTTATATATACATACCATATTAATGGCATGCTGCATGTGGCTAATCGAGCCACCAGTGTGCATGCTCCCACCCCTCTCTGAAGCCCGATTCCTCTTCGCCTGCAGACACTTCAGCTTGTAAGCTGGAGTGTCCCAGTGGGCACATAGCTGGGCCCAAATGTTGGGCCCTATGTAATCCCGACGTATCCGGTCCTCCCTACACTCCCGGAGCATGTCCCTCAGTCGGTGCGGTGCACGCTCGTTAAAGATAGCGCGTATCTCTGAGTCATGCTCCGGTAACCAACGCACAAGCTCCTGTGGACAAAGAAAAAAACATTAATAACATTATACAAAAAATATATATAAAATACGTGAAATAATTAAGGGACATTACAGGAAATAATAAACAACAACTTACCCCGAATCGTCGGAAGATACGATCCCTGTCGGCATCGGGGATCGTCCCCCATGATGGCCAGAAGCGACGATAATGCTTCTTGATGGCCCAGGTAACGTGCTTGGATCCCACTTTCGATGGGATCCACCTGAAAAATTTATAAATTTTTTAATACAATAATATGACAACCAACAAATATACACTTAATGAATAGTAACTAAAATAGTCAAAGTTAAAAAATATACACTAAATTAAATGAAACTTACGTGTGAGAAACTGGCCGGATCCATGGTCGATCCTCAGGTGCCGGAGTCCTGGCCCACTCAGGAGTCTCCTCTGCCGCGACTGACTGCTGTGCAGTCGATGAGGATGGCATGGTGACATCGTGATCGTGAGCGGCCGTGGATGATGCAGATGGAATGCTAGTATCTGGCTGTGGCCACCTCCCAGGAGTCGGCATAAATGACAAACCTGGTGACTGTGTTGCCGGTGCAGTCGATGATGGTGGTGGGACTGGGTGTGGGTGTGGTCTGGGTCCAGTAGGGGGCGGCGAGTAGCCGGCTGGTGCGTGTCCTGGCGCAAAGCGACTGGACGAAGGGACATATATGGAGGGTGGTACAGTATGGGTAGGGGATGGTGTCGTATGGGTCGGTGAGGGTGTAGAATGGGTGGGGAATGGTGTAGAATGGGTGGGGGAGCCTGCTGTAGATGCCGCTGGTGTGGATGAGGCGGGGAAGGGGGTAGGTACGGTGGGTGCGGAGGTGCCTGCAACAAAACGAGCAAGCACCTGGGGCCTGATGGTGTATCGTCCCCGTGCCTTAGCCTTCCCCTTCCCCTTATCACCGCTGGGCGGTGGGGGACGGGGCGGCTCTCCTCCTGGTGCTGACATATCTATTTTTATAGCACAATTAGAAATCTATATATATAAATTTAGTAAATTGATCGACATTTAAGTCACTAATAAGGCACATATTTAAAATACAACAAAATCTGTGAACTCTTACATTGAAGTGCATAAGAAAATATTTAAAATACACTAAATTTAACTTAACAGAGACATTCCTATTCAGTGTCAGTATCATCATCTGATTGTAAGTCTGACTCTTCTTCTTCTTCTTCTGTCATTGAGTCATCACTTTGGACCTCTTCCTCTGGTGACTGATTGCCAATGACCACTTCTTCCCCTTCATTTGCAGATCCCAACATGCCAGTAATACGCTCGATCTCAATGACTTCATTGACATGTGACGGTTCATCCGCCTGGAAGGGCGTCTCATCCTCTCCATCATCGATTTCTATGCGACCCCTAGGCTTAGTAGTGACAGCAACGCACCAACCACGTTTGTCTGTTCTCATTGCTGGATAAGGGACATAGTATACTTGTTTTGCATTCTGAGCAATTATAAACGGATCAAACAGTTGATATCTTCTTTCCATGCGAATGTCCACAGTTCCATACTTGGGATCCACCTTTGTTCCTGCCCTTGATGGATCAAACCAGTTACAATAAAATAAGACTACTTTTTTAGGATAAGTAGTAGTATTGTATTGTAACTCGTATATGTGTTTTATGACCCCATAAAATGCACCAGTACCTTCACCCTGTACGACAACCCCGCTATTAACTGTCTTTTTGCCCACGTTCCATTCATCTGTGTGGAATTTGTACCCATTAACAAAGTATGTATGCCATGATCTAACACAGCTATAGGGCTCGTACGCTAAATCTCTCAAGTGTTGAATAGTCACGCTTAATGGTTGCTGATAAACCTACGAATATGTAAGTCATAGTAAATAATTACCTTATCAATTAGAACTTAAGCTTAATATATATTGACACTTACTTGTTGCTTGAACCATTCAGGAAATTCTGCATGTGTACGAGCAGAACCATCTTGTTCACTTAGTTGATTAATTTGCAGGAACACACTGACAAATAAAATGAGTACAATGTGTTTACAGAGAAATTGATATAATATGTGTATATTATGTCAAAATTAAGTCGTTGAAACTTACTCGTGGTATGGTTTCACCTCGGTGCAATTTATCAGCACATGAACATGGGCCGATGTAAACTCCTCATCACTTAACCAGTAAGTAAGCTCCTTGCCAGCATGACGACCAGGAAGGTTAAATACGGACAGCATATAAGGATACCCTGCACTATCAGCACTTACCTCGTTCCTAATATTTCTTGGGGCCAACATGAAGTTATTGAAATAGTGGGAACAAAAATGGGTTGTCTCACGGTGTAAGTAAGCAGCAGAGATTGATCCTTCCACCCTAGCCTTGTTTTTAACTGATCGTTTAGAGTCGCCCATGAATCTAAGTAATAAAAAATGAATGACAAGTCATTATCCAATGCATGGACGATCTAAGAGTTTAATGTGAAAATATAATAAAATTACCTTTCAAACGGATACATCCACCTATATTGTACTGGTCCACTAAGCTTCGCCTCATATGCAAGATGGACAGGGAGATGTTCCATTGAATCAAAAAATCCGGGGGGAAATACCCTCTCCATCTTACATAGAATTATTGGAATGTTTTCTTCCATCTTATTCAGACCATCCGCGCTTAAAGTTGCAGAGCATAGATCTTTGAAGAAATGACTGATTTCAGTAAGCGTGTTCGAAACAACCGAGGGCAATGAGCCGAAAGCAATAGGAAGCAAACACTCCATGAACACATGACAATCATGACTTTTCATCCCATGAAGCCTTCCCGTTCTTACATCAGCACATCGTGCCAAATTAGACGAATAGCCATCAGGCATCCTAAGGTCTTTTAACCACCGACAAATTGACTTTGCTTCATCGGCAGTTAGACTGTAACAAGCTTTTGGTTTGACCATTTTTCCATTAGGCTGCGGCTTCAGCTCCAAATCCTTTCGTCTACAGTACAGAGCTAAGTCCATCCTTGCCTTCTCATTGTCCTTCGTCTTGCCGGACACATTCATAACCATGTTAAAAATGTTATCAAAGAAATTCTTCTCGATATGCATCACATCAAGATTATGCCTTAACAGATTATCCTTCCAATACGGTAGTTCCCAAAAAATACTTTGTTTTGTCCAGTTATGCCATTCTCCATACCCTGGTAATTTTGAGACACCTGCTTCAGTGACCTTAGGAAGATCCCTAACCCGACCCAAAATTTGTGCAGGAGTCAACAAAGGCGGTGGACCTTCCTCTTCTGTCTGATTCTTTTTGAATGCTCGGGTATTCCTCCGGAAGGGATGATCACGATCTAAGAACCGACGATGAGAATCAAACCAGGAACTTTTGCCACCATATCTCAGGGTAAAAGCCTTTCCATGTTCCATGCAATACGGGCATGCCAATTTACCATGGGTCCCCCAACCAGATAACATGCCATATGCAGGAAAATCATTGATAGTCCACATCAGTGATGCCCTCATCATAAAGTTTCGCTTCTTTGAAACGTCATAAGTCACCACACCATCCCAACACTTTTTCAGATCATCGATAAGAGGCTGCAAATATACATCTATCCCAGCCTTCGGGTTAGATGGTCCCGGTATGAGACAAGTCAGAAACATATATGGTTTTGACATGCACATCTCGGGAGGAAGATTGTACGGCGTAACAATCACTGGCCAACATGAATATGGCGAGGCTGACGCTTGAATGTACGGTGTGAAACCATCCGAGCACAGCCCAAGTCGTACATTGCGAGGATCTGCTGCAAAATCAGGATGTACCCGATCGAAGTGCTTCCAGGCTTCACCGTCAGAAGGGTGGCGTATAACGCCTGTACTTCTTCTATTTTCATAATGCCACCTCATCTGTCCCGCAGTCTGTGATGATGCAAACAGTCTCTGCAACCTTGGAATTATAGGCAGATAGAACATTGCCTTCTTAGGAACTCGTTTGTTTTTACTACGGTCACTACTTTGAACGCGGTACCTGGATGTCTGACAAAATTTACATTGATCGAGCGTGCTGTCATTTGTTCCCGAAGCACTATCATAATACAACATGCACCCGTTCGGACAACAATCAATCCTCTTAGCCCCCAACCCAAGTTTCGACACCAACCGCTTCGCATCATAATAACTTTTTGGCAACAACTCTTTGAAGGGGGTCACATCTTGAAGCATTTTACAAAAAAACTCCAAACACTGCTCGGGGACATTCCAATTGGACTTGCAAGCTAGAAGCCTAACACAAATTGATAATTTTGAATCTGACGCCCCTTCAAACAATGGCTTATTTGTCTCTAACAATAAGTTGTAGAATCTCTGTGCCGATTCATTAGGAGGTTCTTCCATGTCATCAGACTCATCCGCCTCGAAATTCCCATGTTGCCCAAGACAATCATCCACCATCATATGCATTGACTGGAGTTGTTCGACATAGTCATCGTGTAAGCCACTGCCTGATGCACCCATGTCAAGATCGTCACCACCGACTTCATTCATATCAATATCCGCCAACTCCTCGCCATGATCAGTCCATATCCAATAATTAGGCTTGAACCCACGTCGGTATAGGTGTAACCTCACGTTGTCATCACTCAAAACCGTCATACAATTACACTTTATGCACGGACATCTAATCCCCCCCTCTTCGGCATAATCACTATGTTGCTTGGCTTTCGATATAAACTCCTTGACTCCATCTACAAATGATTGTTTCAGAAGTCGCCTCCCAGACTCGTTCCTATCATACACCCAACTACGGCTCAAGGGATAATATTCCATCCTTCTGCATTTCCAGATAAATTAACGTATTTTTAAACTTGATACTGTAACCCCGAACCGCTCCCTTTCCTTAAAAGGTGTGGCCCTATCCCATTCGAGGAAAAACTTTTTCAACACTGTATTATACTAGTTACTCATCGCTTCTCATGCCTTATAGCTAACGAAATTTCGGCAGCATTTCCCATTGGTCTCCAAGTACACGACTTGACCGCGGTAAGATACCACAATCAAATATGGACCCGGAGAACAAAAGGAAATGCTTCGACCCGAAATTTCATCAACTATTTAACATATGAGAATCAGTGAGTAATTAGTATATCAGTGGAGAAAAAGTTTCTTCCCAAACTGTCCTAATTGGACAATTCAAGATTCAATAAAATGAGCGATACCATGACCACGAGTACACATGCTCAATAATATTGAATCTTGAACGGGTGACTAAGGTTTTTCTCAATGTCGTATTAAATTATACTAAAAAATAAACTAAAACATTTGTAAGTAACAGAGATAATTTGCATAAAGTTTAACCATAATATTAAATAATTCAACACATAATTAAACAAAGCCTTGTCCAAAAAAATGCTTATTTGTCTAATGTTTTATTAAATCATTTATGTTTTAAATTAATTTTAATTAACATAACATTTTATTGAATTTGTTAATTACTTATGTTTGTTTACTTGACTTTTAATTATTTATCAACTTTTAAAATCTATTATTAGTATATCAGTTAATTGTCTGAAATAATTGTTACTAACAAATTTCTTTTTACATATTTATTTATATTAGACTAAATTCATTAATTAATCTACATTAATTAATGAATTTATGCAATTAGCAAAAACAATAGCTTACTAAATTTAAAACTACTGATAAAGACAATTTTGTTAATTACAACTACACAAATATATATATAAAAAAATACACTCAAACAAATTAAATAGGTATATACAAATTACAACAATTTAAACAAATAAAATTTATATCATTTCTTTAGCATGCATTGAACAATTATAATTAATATCCCAAAATATAAAACCGTCAGTACCTCTAGGAGCCTAAGAAACTGTTGTACGCAAAAGAGGTGACGGTGGCTAGTCTCAACCTCTGGTAGCCTTCAAAACAAAGAACATAAAAACATCAACATAAATCAGATTCATAAAATTTCAGACATCACAACAACAGCCAACAAAACACAAAAAATAACCTTAATCAACATTCATTACAATTAATCAATAAAATCCAAATTTTTTTTTACAAATCAAAAATAACAAAATTAGGAGGATACATACACTAGTACTGTGGTGGTGGTGACTCTGGTGGTGGTTAATGGTGGTGGTGGTGGTGGTTTTGCAAGGGAACAGGGTCTGGTGGGAATGCAGAGGACAGGGAGAGGGGAGGAGAAGGAGAGGGGTGGTGGTGGTGGTTTGGTTCGGTGGAGAGGGGAGGAGAAAGGGGTGGTGGTGGTGGTTCGGTTCGGTTCGGTGGAGAGGGGAGGGGGGTTCGGTTCGGTGGAGAGGGGAGGGGAAGGAGGAAATGAGAGGTGATTGGTGGCGAACGGTGGTGTTTGGTGGCGGCACGGTGGTGGGCAGAGGTGGGCGAGGGCGCAGAGAGAGCAGAGAGCTTGAGAGGGAAAGAGCAGAGGGAGAAGTGAGGGAGGGGGGAGAAGGGTCGTAACGGTGATGATAAACAGAAGTTACCGACGGCTTCCGACGGAAAAAGCCGTCGGAAATTCAAAAATAAATGATTACCGACGGAATATCCGTCGGAAACTCAAAATAAGTGTTTACCGACGGAACATTCCGTCGGTACTGACATTAATTTTCCGGCGGTTTAATCCGTCGGTAATTAGAATTCAAAATTACCGACGGATTGTTCCGTCGGTAAATTTTCCCGCCAAGAATCAGAGTAATTTCCGACGGAATTTCCGACTGAAAATGCCCTCGGTAACGTTACCGACGGAACTCCAACTATTGATATTCATACTTACCGACGGCTATGTCCGTCGGAAATTAAGTATCTACCGACGGAATCTCTGTCCGTCGGTAATCTTCCGTCGGTAATTTAAGGTTTTCTGGTAGTAAGCAACAAAGAATTAAGGTTACATGCTGAAAATCACTGGTTCTTAAAATTATTCCTTAAATGGAAAAAACTGATATTTGAAGCGATCACGTATTCTAGACACCATCACCAATAAGGATAATGCTAATACTTATGACAAAATATAAAGGTAAACTTAGAACTTCAATTCATAAAACAACGCACTTCAATCTTTTTTATCTTACATCTACAATCAAATCCTTTACATTAGAGAAAATCAAAAAACCAATTCCTTGCAATTATTAGAAAACCAAAACTGCATCGTGTAATTAATTTATGTATTGGTTTTTCTATCCTCATGAAACATGTTCAATGTAGATTGAAAAGTGAAGCATTAGACTTTCATCCTTCTTCAAAAGTATATCATAATTATTCCTCAAAGACTATTCTAGAAAAAAAAATAATCCATCAGTAAGGAAAGTTGTGTGACACCCTTTCTGGGTTCATCACATAGTTACCCAAATGCGGAAAATTAAACTTATTTAATCGCTGGTTACTTTCGGAAAATAGAATTTTTAGTAAACGTTTTATCGTGAAAATGGTGATGAATTTTTTTTTTTTTTAAAACATCCATACTTAAACAAACATATCTCTACGTATATGCGTCAACAGTTACATACATACAACATCACTAGTAGGAGAGTACAAAAGAGCCCTCATCAGTATAGGCTATTCTCCATCAAACTAAGTAAAGAAAGTAAAGACATATACACAACAAGTAACGAGCAGTCCAGAACCATACCAAAAACTCATGGCTCTCAGTAGCCAGATCAAAAACTGACAAGACTCGCTACCTCAAAACTATACCTATAGCTGGTCAAGCTAATGAAAACCATTGGGGAGATCATGATGATCACCCCCACCTCCAGCAGGTGTATCTGGTGAAGATACCTCTGCTCCCTCTCCATCGTCGGAAGAGTCATCATCATCAACTACAGGAGGGTGAAACTCAAGATCATCCTCAAAGTACTCATAAGGGTCCTCCTCAATCTCAAGCTCCTCTGCCACCTCAACAGGAGGTACTGCCGGTGCTACAATCTGAAGAGGCTGAGGCTGAATAGACTGAGGTGGAACAATGAGTAACCCGTGCTCGGCCAGGAACTGTAGGTAAAGCCATATCGGAGGTAGAGATACCTCAACAGTCTCCACCATAAGCGTCCTCTGCTGCGGTCCCGCCTCTACGGTGCCGTCGATCTCTCTAGTAGGGCCATAATAGGTGGCGCTGAGTGCCCCGGGGTTTATCTCCCAGGCACCACCGTAATGTGCTCGATCAAACATGATCGAACGTAGTCTCGAATGTGCCAGTGGCATATCCGAATCCATCTAATCTCAGACGACATAGAATATGCACAAGTAGAGAAACCAAAAATAAAACATGCAAGAGTGAGAAACCAATCATCTGGATTTAACTCGACAACTCCATGCACGACACCACAGATAACACATACACATGTACATGTTATATAAACATAAGCATTCATATCAAGCTAATAGTTTATCACTGGGTTTCATACCCCACACATCATCAATTGAAAAACTATGCATGAACACTTCAATACATCGTCTAACTTTGCACTTAATCTCATGAGATATCCCAACCGTAGTGAGTTGATCAAGCTCAATTGCCACACTAGGCAAACAGGAACGCAGCCAAAACCCATTGCACACTGTCCAAACCCAAGGCACAGTGATAACAACGTAAATGGGGTTTCATTGTCCAACCCTGGCACAATGAAGAAAATCGTAGCATGAGACACTTGACGCCACAAGGTACTCACACATAAACCGGGGCACGTCTGCCAAATGCATGCAACAAAACACTTTGTTCTTGACACTTTTCTTTGTGTTCAATCTCCTTTTGCCGAAGCTCAAAATGGCTTACGACTAACCATAGTTTTAAACATCTTTAAAACTTTATTAATAACACAGGACCTCAAAGTCCGAGTGCTCAATCACGACACCTCTAGACCGATGCACCAGCCATAGGTTCGTGGTAATTGAAAACATCTTAAATGTTTTTAACTCAGTAGACACCAAGTCTACAGTAGACACCAAGTCTACAGGACCTCAAAGTCCAAAGGACCCCAAGTCCATAACACAACACGAACCTTAGTACCCCGACGTCTCGGTTACTAAATTCAGAACCACTTTAACACGGTTGAGTTCAACTTGTTTTTTCGGAAAATCATTTCAAATGGGAAATAAAACTGTAAGTTAAAAATTTAACTTTTAATAAAAGATGGTCACTTGAGGCTCAAAGTTGTTTAAACTACGTACTGCCGCTTTAGGATTTCTTGCCATCGGTATTTTTTCAAGTTGCCGTCAAATTAGCCATTTAAGCCAAATTTTAGCTTATTTCATTTAAATATTTTTTTAAAATCATTATTAAGTTATTTTTGAAAATTAATTTCATAAAATAACTTTTTATAATATTCCGGAATTTATTACGTAAAAAACAGCAGCACAAAAATATTTTCACGGTTTCGTCGTCACTGTGACTCATTAATCACTCTTACAGCGATAAATTATTAAAATAATGATATTTTCCAAAACTCTTTATTTTTTCCAAATAAATATTTTCCATTAACATTATATTCCAATATTTTATCGTTAAAACATTGAATATAATTTACGAAGCTTTTCAAAGCTTTTATCTGATTAGTTAATTGGGCACTGACCACTGTCAGGCCTCTCAAACAACATCCACCACAATATCACAGTAATATTTTCAGGCAGATCATGCATCACAGCATTAAAATAAATAATTGCAGATAAATAATTATAAACAATTATAAACAGATAACCAACACAAATAAAAATAAACGACTTAAACACTTAAACAACCACCAACAAATAATTACAGACAACACAAATAGGCATGTAGCCATCGAATAAACTCCTTAGGTAATCCCCTCTTACCTCTCAAGATTTCTCTGCGGTGTAATACGTAACTTGTCGGAAGTCGGGTTCACGTACACAACGAACTCGCTAAACCTTCATCAACCACAATCAACTAATCACTAATCAAGCAATTAAAATCTCCTAATTCCTTATAATAGGTCACGGCCTCTCTTAGGTTTAGTGGCTAAAAATTTCTAGAATTGCCTAAGTCATTGGACTAATGATCCTAATTACTTAAGACAATGGATTAATGACTAATCAACAAAAATTAAGAATCAAATCTTCCTAATCACTCCTAGTTGGTCACGGCCTAGACTAGGTTTAGTGACAAAAAAATCTAACTTTGCTTAAGTCTTGGATTAATGATCCAAAATCCTTAAGTCTTTGTAACACTTGTTTAACAACAAAGATTAAAACATTAACTTTTAAGTTTACCAAAACCCTAATTTCGGCCAAGACCTTAGATTAGGGCTAGGAATCTTAGTTTGACATAAGAACCTAGATTCATCATTAATACATGTTCAATAGATGATTAACATATATTCTATGTCGTCTGAGATTAGATGGACCCGGATATGCCACTGGCACATTCGAGACTACGTTCGATCATGTTTGATCGAGCACATTACGGTGGTGCCTCGGAGATAAACCCTGGGGCACTCAGCGCCACCTATTATGGCCCTACTAGAGAGATCGACGGCACCGTAGAGGCGGGACCGCAGCGGAGGACGCATATGGTGGAGACTGTTGAGGTATCTCTACCTCCGATATGGCTTTACCTACAGTTCCTGGCCGAGCACGGGTTACTCATCGTTCCACCTCAGTCTATTCAGCCTCAGCCTCTTCAGATTGTAGCACCGGCAGTACCTCCTGTTGAGGTGGCAGAGGAGCTTGAGATTGAGGAGGACCCTTATGAGTACTTTGAGGATGATCTTGAGTTTCACCCTCCTGTAGTTGATGATGATGACTCTTCCGACAATGGAGAGGGAGCAGAGGTATCTTCACCAGATACACCTGCTGGAGGTGGGGGTGATCATCATGATCTCCCCAATGGTTTTCATTAGCTTGACCAGCTATAGGTATAGTTTTGAGGTAGCGAGTCTTGTCAGTTTTTGATCTGGCTACTGAGAGCCATGAGTTTTTGGTATGGTTCTGGACTGCTCGTTACTTGTTGTGTATATGTCTTTACGTTCTTTACTTAGTTTGATGGAGAATAGCCTATACTGATGAGGGCTCTTTTGTACTCTCCTACTAGTGATGTTGTATGTATGTAACTGTTGACGCATATACGTAGAGATATGTTTGTTTATGTATGGATTTTTTTTAAAAAAATTCATCACCATTTTCACGATAAAACGTTTACTAAAAATTCTATTTTTCGAAATTAACCAGCGATTAAATAAGTTTAATTTTCCGCATTTGGGTAACTATGTGATGAACCTAGAAAGGGTGTCACATTTGTGGTATCAGAGTTGGTCGAGTCTTTCGGGAATGTTGGGAAATAGGTCTGTTATGTTTTTGTTGTGTGATCTCTGGTTGGAGGTTGTTTGAATTGTTTCCTTATCGAAACAATGTGTTGACACACAATGAATTGAGGTCTTGAGGAAACCTATGCATTGTAGATGATAAGTTGATTGAATTACTTCTTAGAAGTAATGTGTTTTTATACACGTAAGTGCGCGTTTCATTTTCTGGTTGCGGTCTAACTGATTTTGTTTTATAGGTCAGTTATGGAACCAGCACCAGAAGGTGGACGTGGACGTGGACGAGGACATGGACGCGGTCGTGGAAGGGGTCGTCGAGGTGGTCCTATGCTGTTTTCCTACTGATAGGAGATGCGGAGTATTGGTGGAGAGGTGCTCGACAGCTGCTGGAAGCTGATCATCAAGGAATTACTTGGGATGTGTTTAAAACCGCATTCTTGAACAATTATTTTCCGGAGAGTGTTCGGATTGAGAAAGAACAAGAATTTCTACGACTGTACCAGAGAGATTTGACTGTGGGGGAGTATGCGGCGAAGTTTGAATCGCTTGCCAAATACTTCCGTTTCTTTCAAGCCCAACCAAATGAAAGCTGGAAGTGTGAAAGATTTGAGGCAGGACTGCGATTTGAGATTAAGGAGTCTGTTTTACCTCTGCAACTCCGTAATTTTCAAGCTCTAGTCGAGATGAGTAGGAAGATAGAGCAGATGAGGAAAGGAAGAGATGATAAGGGGAATGTTGGAGGACCATCTAGATCCAAGGATCAATTTCAGAATTAGGGAGAAAAGCAAGTGCAGAGAATACCTTATTCCTGTCCACCGGGAAATAATCAGAATCAACAACAATATTGTCCTAATTTTGCTGCATCGGGAAGTGGAGGCCAACAGAATCAAAGTCAAGGCCCAGTTAGAAGATGTTTTCACTGTGGAGATACAAGACATATGAGGGATACTTGCCCTGTGAGGAGGGCTAAGTGTTTCAACTGTGATCAAGTGGGATATTTAGCGAAGGATTGCAATGCGCCTAATCATGGA
This sequence comes from Echinosophora koreensis, assembly GCA_035048595.1. Taxonomy (NCBI): domain Eukaryota; kingdom Viridiplantae; phylum Streptophyta; class Magnoliopsida; order Fabales; family Fabaceae; genus Echinosophora; species Echinosophora koreensis. The sequence goes on along the minus strand of JAPCYP010000073.1, from coordinate 1,854,449 downwards.
CCAATTGTCAATAACACCTCAGGGACTGGTAGACCTGTGACCAAGGGAAGAGTCTACACCGTGTGCGGCGCTGTAGCTTCACCATCTGATAATCAGAAGTAGTGTGGAAAACTTCACAGCTTGAAAGTCTTATAGAAGACGTTGTTAAGTATAAGAATCCTATATATGAAGTATGTACGTTAGTAATCTATAATTATAAGTTTGTAATGGAATTCTAAGTATAATCGTATTTTGAAAACCCTTGAGTATTTGACTCTCTAAGGTCTCCTGTGTTATCAGTCTTTTCAATGTGTGTATGTCATTTACGACTTTTTGAGAACAAAGGTTTGTTGAAGAAATTAATTTCAGTTTCTTCTTCTTTTTGATTAATGGCGATCAGTTTGAGTTTGGGTCAGATCTTTAACTTTTGTAAAGTTATGAATTGCCCTGTTGTTGTTCCGGATAGGCATTTTGTGGACAAAGGAAGTTTCTCGATGAGACTTACTCTAGTCACTTTTACCTTTGGTAGAAAGTGATTCAGTCTGAATTCTTGTCAGACTGTTGTTCTTTTGAATTGTTGGCAGGAAAATTCTTGTGAAAGAAGGAACTTTAATTAGAGTCATGGTTGTAAATATGTATTCGCGATGCATTTTTACACTCACGAACCTATTAAAGAATCTTTTTACATACTAGATATTCTTGTATTCTTTTCAAATTGATGAAATTCTTTCCTATACTTTCTTGTGAGAGTCAGATCAGATCCTATCGAGTTTCGAGTCACGAAATTTCGAGGACGAAATTTTTTTAAGAGGGGTAGTATGTAACATCCCGATTTTTTGGCTTTCTAATATCGGTAATAATTATATAAATGATTATATTCTTATCTGAGATTTAGAAAATGACTTTGGATAAACTAAGGTCATTTCCTTGTCATACTTATTTTTATAAGGTTACGGGGAAGTTTTGGAATGAAAATTCAGACGGAAACCGGTCTGCGTTTTCTGCATTTTCACTAACAGTAAGTTTTTACTGATCAGAAACCCTAATTTTAATTCGTGAACGAAACACTTAAGGTTTTTATTTTATTTCCTACGATTGTGCATTTTTAGAATTATTTCACAAAACGTGAAATAATATAAGTTTTACGGACGTTATGTTCAATCAGGTAAACGACGGAGCCGATTACGGGAGTTTTGAGACTCGATAAGTGGACAAAACCTATATGCTCTTAGGAATAGGTCATCCATTTGAGAGGTTTAATGTGGCTTAGGGTTATGTTAGCAATTTTTAATAATTGCATTTTTATCCCTAAACTTTCTATTATTTGTATTTTGGTCCCTAAACTAATTTCTTTGATACACTAAGTGAAGTGGGCCAAATTCTTGTCATTCAAACCCATTAAGGGCTGCACCCAAAAGTCTCAATTTCATGTCCAAGAATTCATTTCCACGAAGGAATTCTAGTCTTGAATTTCCTATGTCTTCATTTAGCCATAAGTTGATTTAAGTGAAAAATAATTGGGCTTGGGCTTTTTGGGCCCAAAAGTGGCGCAAGGCCCATGACTTGGGAGGCTTGCTCTACAAATTCTAGAGGCAACATGAGAGTTCTAGCTCATTCTACCATCTTCCAAACTATTCATCCATCTTCTCCATTTCTCCTTTCTCTCTCAAACTCCATAGACTTGATTTGTGAAGGAGCTTGGTGATTCTTTGCCTATTTTCACATTCCAAGAGGTGATTCATGTTCCTCATCATCTCTAAACTCTTATTCATTCATTTCATTTCTTGTTTTAGAGACTTTTCCATATGATTCCTCTTAGTTGTTCTTAACTTTGAAAAGTCATAGTAAATCATAGAAAAATCCTAAAAATGTGAAACCACTTTCTATGTTCTTATTATTATCTCTACTATCATGATCTAAGAGATTGTTTCAAACAAAATTTTCCTTCCCTAGTTTCTAGCCTAGGCCGAACCATGAACCAAATTAGGTGTAGGAACTTAATTTCTTTTGATGAAAGTAATCATGTTAATCATCTATTGAACATGTATTAATGATGAATCTAAGTTCTTATGTCAAGCTAAGATTCCTAGCCCTAATCTAAGGTCTTGGCCGAAATTAGGGTTTTGGTAAAATTAAAAGTTAATGTTTTAATCTTTGTTGTTAAACAAGTGTTACAAAGACTTAAGGATTTTGGATCATTAATCCAAGACTTAAGCAAAGTTAGATTTTTTTGTCACTAAACCTAGTCTAGGCCGTGACCAACTAGGAGTGATTAGGAAGATTTGATTCTTAATTTTTGTTGATTAGTCATTAATCCATTGTCTTAAGTAATTAGCTCGAATGAGAAACCAATCATCTGGATTTAACTCGACACCTCCATGCACGACACCACAGATAACACATACACATGTACATGTTATATAAACATAAGCATTCATATCAAGCTAATAGTTTATCACTGGGTTTCATACCCCACGCATCATCAGTTGAAAAACTATGCATGAACACTTCAATACATCGTCTAACTTTGCACTTAATCTCATGAGATATCCCAACCGTAGTGAGTTGATCAAGCTCAATTGCCACACTAGGCAAACAGGCACGCAGCCAAAACCCATTGCACACTGTCCAAACCCAAGGCACAATGATAACAACGTAAATGGGGTTTCATTGTCCAACCCTGGCACAATGAGAAAATCGTAGCATGAGACACCTGACGCCGCAAGGTACTCACACATAAACCGGGGCACGTCTGCCAAATGCATGCAACAAAACACTTTGTTCTTGACACTTTTCTTTGTGTTCAATCTCCTTTTGCCGAAGCTCAAAATGGCTTACGACTAATCATAATTTTAAACATCTTTAAAACTTTATTAATAACACAGGACCTCAAAGTCCGAGTGCTCAATCACGACACCCCTAGACCGATGCACCAGCCATAGGTTCGTGGTAATAGAAAACATCTTAAATGTTTTTAACTCAGTAGACACCAAGTCTACAGTAGACACCAAGTCTACAGGACCTCAAAGTCCAATGGACCCCAAGTCCATAACACAACACGAACCTTAGTACCCCGACGTCTCGGTTACTAAGTTCAGAACCACTTTAACACGGTTGAGTTCAACTTGTTTTTCGGAAAATCATTTCAAATGGGAAATAAAACTGTAAGTTAAAAATTTAACTTTTAATAAAAGATGGTCACTTGAGGCACAAAGTTGTTTAAACTACGTACTGCCGCTTTATGATTTCTTGCCGTCGGTATTTTTTCAAGTTGCCGTCAAATTAGCCATTTAAGCCAAATTTTAGCTTATTTCACTTAAATATTTTTCTAAAATCATTATTAAGTTATTTTTGAAAATTAATTTCATAAAATAACTTTTTATAATATTCCGGAATTTATTACGTAAAAATCAGCAGTACAAAAATATTTTCACGGTTTCGTCCTCACTGTGACTCATTAATCACTCTTACAGCGATAAATTATTAAAATAATGATATTTTCCAAAACTCTTTAATTTTTCCAAATAAATATTTTCCATTAACATTATATTCCAATATTTTACCGTTAAAACATTGAATATAATTTACGAAGCTTTTCAAAGCTTTTATCTGATTAGTTAATAGGGCACTGACCACTGTCAGGCTTCTCAAACAACATCCACCACAATATCACAGTAATATTTTCAGGCAGATCATGCATCACAGCATTAAAATAAATAATTGCAGATAAACAATTATAAACAATTATAAACAGATAACCAACACAGATAAAAATAAACGACTTAAACATTTAAACAACCACCAACAAATAATTACAGACAACACAAATAGGCATGTAGCCATCGAATAAACCCCTTAGGTAATCCCCTCTTACCTCTCAAGATTTCTCTGCGGTGTAATACGTAACTTGTCGGAAGTCGGGTTTTGTTAAGTCTCTAAAATGTCTGTGTGCATTTCCCTAAGTTTTGATGAAAACTAAACATTGGGTAATGATTTAATTAACCTATTTTGTGGTTGCTAACCTGTCTACTTAGTGTACAGATCAGAAGATTACAAAACTCACCTGTCTGTCTACCTAAGTCTCACCTGTCCGTATAAGCCAAGAAGTCAACCTGTCTGCTGACTAGGATTGTTGACTACGTGCAAACTGATTTTACAACCTGTCTCTACTCTTCAACTTGTCTAAGGTTCTTTGTTAAAGAACTCGAAGTACAGGAAGCTTTTGCAAGCTGTCCCCTCATGAAGAATACTCTGAGAACTCTCTCACGCTTATCAAGAAACTCAGAAGTGCTCTCTCTCAAGCAACCTAGGAAGTCAGAGATAAACTCCCAGTTAAAGAATGTTTCCAACATGCTTTATTCCCTAGTACTTTTAGTTATTACACAGAAAGGGAAATGTACTCTGCAAAAGTACAAAAGCACTCTGCACAACTCTGAGTTAATTTCTACACGATGCATAAAGCTATTATCCCTCATGTTAGAGTACAACCAACGTCTCCATTGCATTAATGGCTGCCCAGAACGACTATATTGCATTTAATGAAGCTCTGCTTGAAGCCATAGTTGCAAGGAATGTCTCTAACGGATATTAAATGTTTGAAGGCTATAAATACAGAAGTCATTGAAGATGAACACATCAGAGTTTTACAAAGCATTAAAGAGCCATTACTCTGTTCATTTATTCATTCTGTATTCTTCAATCATTTGAAGTTATTACGCAGACTGTCCTAAAGCTTTATATTTAAACCACTCTCTGAGTGTTAGTGAAAGGTCTGTAAGTGTATTTATTACAAACCAAACTCTCAAACAAATCTGAGTGAGCCTGAAGAGGCTAGGTGTTCAAAGAATACTTGTGTTGGAGCCTGAAGAGGCTAGGTGTGCAAACAATACTTGGAGTCTGTAACCTGATAAGTTATAGTGGATAAATCTTGGTGCTGCCAAGGACTGGACGTAGCTCTTTGTGTTAAAGAGTGAACCAGGATAAATCTCTGTGTTAATCTCTCTTCCCTTAATCTCTTTAGTTGTTTTGATTAAATATATCATCTGCTTTCTAACAAAGGGGTTAAAACTGTTTCTGTCAAGTCTGTTTTCTTATCTCTACGTGTGTTGTTTTTCTGAGAAAACTACAACAGACAGGTGACCTGTCTGTGTATCTTTTTACACCCGTCTGTGCTTAGCTTCTGCATGCAAAAAGTTTTTAACTTTATTTTAAATTCTAATAAACACAATTCAACCCCCCTTCTCGTGTTTATAGTTGTCTATTTCAGTTGGTATCAGAGCTCAGCCTCTGGGTTGAGCATCTAACAGTGTTGAGGTAAAAAATCCTGAAGAATAGACATGACTGTTGGAGCTAGTGGAAGTAACCAGACTGAAGGAGCCTTCTTAACCAGACCTCCATTCTTCAATGGAGAAAACTACAACTATTGGAAAGATAGATTTCAATGGTTCATTCTATCTACAAACTCTGATCTCTGGGATGTCATCACAGATGGTCCTTTCATCCCTAAAAATGATGACAACACTGACAAGCCAAAAGCTCAGTGGACCCCTGCAGAAAAGGCAAAATGGGAGCTGAATCACAAAGCCAGATACAACATTATTTGTGTGCTCAGTCCTGATGAGTTTGAGAAGGTCTGTGCCTGTGATTCTGCCAAAGAAATATGGGACACCTTAGCTGTCACACATGAAGGAACCGCCAAGGTCAAAGAATCAAAAATTGCCATACTTGTCAGAAAGTATGAATTATTTCTCATGGAAGAAGGAGAATCTGTTGCTCAAATGATTGGGAGATTTCAAACTATCATTAATGGTCTAAAGTCTCTTGGCAAAGTTTACTCCAATGCTGAGAAGGTTGGAAAGATACTTAGGAGCCTACCTAAGCAGTGGAGACCTCTGGTAACTGCTATCTCTCAAGCCAAAGATCTTACCACCTTGACTATGGTTGAACTCCTTGGAACACTTACTGTTCATGAGCAAGAACTTGGAGATGAAGTCTCAACAAAGAAGGGCAAGTCAATTGCTCTGAAGGCTGATCAAAAGTCTTCCAAAGCCTCTAAAGCTTTAAAGGCAGACGAGTCATCCAGTGATGCTGACCTGTCTGAATCTGAGGATTCTGAAAGTGATGAAGAACTATCTCTCCTAACCAGAAAGATAAAGCTTCTCCTACAGAAAAAGAAGTTCAGAAAGGATAAGCCATTCAGAAGATTCAACAAGGACAAGAATTTCAAGGATTCCACTTCAACAGACAAAAACTCAATTGTCTGCTATGAGTGCAAGAAACCAGGACACATCAAAGCAGAATGTCCTCAACTCAAGAAAGCCCCATTTTAGAAGTTCTTCAAAAAGAAGAAGAAAGGAATGATGGCCACTTGGGAAGATCTAGAGTCAACATTGAAGTTGACACAGGCAAACACAAGAAGGGGGGGGAGTTGAATTGTGTTTGTTAATATTTTTCGAAAACAGCCTTTTCAAAACGATTTTCTCACACAAAGATAAGGAGGCAGAATAAAGCACACAGAAAAGTAGTCTTTTGAAAGATTAGCAAATTCAAGTTCAAATCCCCACAGTTAGTATAAACATGTAAAACCAAAGAGATAAGGGATTAGAAGATTTACACAAGATGTTTTATCCTGGTTCACTCTCTTCCAACCAAGAGCTACGTCCAGTCCCTTCTACTTGAAGGATTTTTCCACTATTTTCAAATAGATTACACCAAGTATTCAACACCTCTCCAGGCTCACAAGTATTTCTTTCTTACCAAGCCTCTTCAGGCTCTACCTCTAATAAAGAGTTTTGATTTCTTTGATATTCTAACTCACTATATGTGAGAGTGTGAAAGTTTAAGATCAGATGAATATTATAGCAATATTCAAACTATGATATTACAGACTTTTGCTTTTTGAATGAATAAGAGAGTATATGCTCGCAAGAGATTTCTTGAGATTACTTTGTATGTGCAAAAGTTGTTTCTTCAAAAGCTTTAGTCTTCTATTTATAGAGCCTTGATCTTCTCTTCAGAATCATCAACGGTTGTATTTGAATTTTCCGTTTAGTAATAGAGTCAACCCAGTAAATATCCGTTGAGACTCAGCTGGCTCGAGGCCTTTGTACTGTGAGACAAATTCTTGCATGTAAAAGCACACCTCTGAGCAAAAGCAGCTTGAAAAACAGTTTTGCCTCCTTTGTACAAGTTCCAACTATATCAGCGTAAAAGGTGACAGGGTACACAACGTTTTGCATTGTACTATTCTGCTTTTTGCAAGTCCTTATTTGTACTATGTCTCTCTCAATGAAACAAGGCAATAAGAATCGTTAATAGAACAAGAGAAGAACCATTATAAATAAAATGAATATCAATCATAAGAAATAAATTCGCTTTGGTTCAGATTGGTATAAATGCTTAAAATTCTTCGTCCAACAAACGAAAGCAAAGGCAAGGAAAGTAAGGAGAGTTTTAAGGCTCCGTCCACTGACGTGGCAACCAAAACTTCGTCTACTTAAAACATCGGTCTTGCCAGTACTTGAGACATTTGAAATCTTCGTCCAGTGACGTGGCAATAGAAAACTAAGGATATTATTTGAGAGAAGCTCACGTCTACATGAAAAGAAATTCTCCGTCCACTAAAAACATTCAAGCGCTCGTCCACTGACGTGACACTTGAGTTTAAAGGAGATCCTTGATAGAGTGGACTCGACCACTCTTTCAATATAAAATATTCAATATAAAGTATATGGACGCGGATTTGCAAAGAGAATAGATTTAACATTTTAACTTATAAGAACAGAGATTCTTTAAGACTGAAGGCACTTGTTAGATTCAAAGCATTAACACTTTGCTACACAAATTTAATTCTCATTGTTAACATCAAAACCTAGAGATTATTTAATCCAAATTATTTTGGTTCCAACAAACATCTACTGATGAGGAGACAGAGGAAGAAGCAAATCTCTGTCTAATGGCTAACACTGACTCTGATTCAGATAATGAGGTAAATTCTGATTATGAGGAATTACTTGATGCCTATGAAGAATTGTTGGAGGAATCCAACTGTTTGTCTAAGGCTTTCAAATCTCTCAAGAGAGATCATGTTAAGCTCCTCAGTGAGCATAAACAGAAATCTCTAGAGTGTGAGAAATTTGCCAAGGAGAACAGTGAGCTGAAGACTGAAAAGTCTAATGAAGCTAAGATCTCTAGTGATACATCACAGTCTGAAGAAGTTGAAAAACTTCAACAGAAAGTGGAAGAGCTCACTTCTGATCTTGCCAAATTTGTTAATGGTAGAGATAATCTGACAAAGCTGCTTGGCTGTCAGAGGCACTCCCTTAACAAAGAAGGTATATGATATGTCCATCAGATACATCATAAAGTATCAACTAAGCACTCTAAAGTGTCTGCTACATCTACTTCTATTAAATCCATACCTATCTGTAATTTCTGTGGAAAGACTGGACATGTTATGTCTAAGTGTCTCCATAAGAAAAGAAGGAAGTCTTCACAGACTCCTAGAACTAACAGAAAAGGACCCAGAAAACTATGGGTACCTAAAGATCAAATAATCTCTGTTGCAGATGTCCTCAACAGCACAAAGAAAACACCACTGCTGGTACCTGGACAGTGGCTGCTCACGACACATGACAGGAGAAAGGTCTATGTTCCTAGACCTCCAACTTAAGAAAGGAGGACATGTGGCATTTGGTGGAAATCAGAAAGGGAAGGTTATAGGAATTGGTACTATTGGTGGTAAATATCAAATGTTCTTATGGATAAAGGATTAAAACACAATTTGCTTAGCATAAGTCAATTATGTGACAGTGGATTTGATGTCTCCTTTACCAAAGATTTCTGTATAGTTAAAGATCTTAGTGGCAAAACCCTCTTTTCAGCTAAAAGGCAACAAAATCTGTATAAGATTGAACTGACTGATCTCTCAGATCAAAGTGTAGCATGTCTGATGTCTAAAGAGGATGAAAGATGGTTGTGGCATAAGAAACTAGGACATGCTAGTATGAAATTAATTTCAAAACTAAAAAGGGATAACCTTGTGAGAGGATTGCCTGATATTAGTTTTAAGAAAGATATTTTGTGTGATGCATGTCAGAGAGGTAAACAGATAAAATCAAGTTTCAAATCTAAAAACCAAATATCAACCTCTAGACCTCTTCAGTTGTTACACATGGATCTGTTTGGACCAGTTAGTGTTGCTAGCTTGGCTGGAAGGAAATATGGATTTGTCATAGTTGATGACTATTCTAGATATACATGGATACTCTTCTTAACCCACAAGGATGAGTCTTTTAAGGTTTTCTCAGTATTCTGTAAAAGAGTACAAAATGAGCAGGGTTTCTGCATTTCTACTCTTAGAAGTGACCATGGGGGAGAATTTGAAAATGAGCAGTTTAGTCAGTTCTGTGAGGAGAATGGGATCTCTCACAATTTCTCTGCACCTAGAACTCCTCAACAAAATGGAGTGGTTGAGAGAAAGAACAGATCTCTGCAAGAGATGGCTAGATCTATGCTCAATGAGAATAATCTCCCTAAGTACTTCTGGGCAGAAGCAGTAAACACAGCTTGTTATGTACAAAACAGAATACTCATTAGGCCTTTTCTAAAGAAAACTCCCTATGAACTGTGGAAAGGAAAAAGCCCCAACATTTCTTACTTTCATGCATTTGGTTGTGAATGCTACATATTAAATACCAAGGATCAACTTGGAAAATTTGACTCTAAGACAGACAAAGGTATCTTTTTGGGATACTCTGAAATGTCTAAAGCTTTTAGAATTTACAATTCTAGAACATCTGTTATTGAAGAATCTGTTCATGTCAAATTTAATGATAACTTAAAGACTGATAAGGAATTGTCAGATCTAGAAGATGATCTTGCAGGTCTTGATATAAACAAGTCAGAAGATCAACAACCTGACTTAACCAAACCAGAACCTGAAGCAGAACCAGACAGACCAGTGGAACAGACAAGTCAACAGACACAGACAAGTCAAGGTCCTCTTGAAAGAGACTGGAAATTCAAAATTCATCATCCTAAGGATCTCATCATTGGTCATCCCTCAGAAGGAGTAAGAACCAGATCTACTTAAGAGAATCAAGCAATGTGGCCTTTTTGTCAGAAATAGAGCCAAAGCACATTGAAGAAGCTCTTGATGATGAAAGCTGGATTCTTGCTATGCAAGAAGAACTCAACCAGTTCACCAGAAATGATGTCTGGACACTTGTCTCCAAGCCCAAAAACAAGTCTGTCATTGGAACAAGATGGGTCTTCAGAAACAAGTTAGATGAAGATGGCAAAGTTGTCAGAAACAAGGCAAGGTTAGTAGCTCAAGGCTATAACCAACAAGAAGGTATTGACTATACTGAAACATTTGCACCTGTAGCTAGAATAGAAGCTATTCGCATACTAATGTCATATGCTGCACAACACCAAATCACTCTTTTTCAAATGGATGTGAAAAGTGCTTTTCTCAATGGAATAATTGAAGAAGAAGTTTATGTTAAACAACCCCCTGGTTTTGAAGATACTGATAAACCAGATCATGTTTTTAAACTTAAAAGGGCATTATATGGTTTAAAGCAAGCACCTAGGGCATGGTATGATAGACTAAGCTCTTTTCTCATGCATAACGGCTTTACAAGAGGTCAAGTAGATACTACTCTGTTTAAGAAAAGCTATAAAGAAAATTTCATTGTAGTCCAAATATATGTTGATGATATTATTTTTGGAGCAACTAATGAAAAGCTGTGCAAGGTTTTTTCAAAAATGATGCAAGCAGAATTTGAGATGAGCATGATGGGAGAATTGAAGTTCTTCCTTGGTCTACAAATCAAATAGACAAGTGATGGAATCTACATCCATCAACAAAAGTATATCAAGGAAATGCTCAAGAAATACAAAATGGAAAATGCTAAACTTATGAAAACTCCCATGGAAACCAATGCAAAACTTAGTAAAGATGATGAAGGTAAAAAGGTAGACCAAACTGTCTACAGAGGTATGATTGGATCTTTGCTGTACTTAACTTCAAGCAGACCTGATATTCAGTTTAGTGTCTGTATGTGTGCTAGATTTCAATCTGACCCAAGAGAATCTCATCTTAAAGCTGTTAAGAGAATATTTAGATATTTGCTTGGTACTACTAATCTTGGTTTGCTATATTTAAGAACTAATGAATACAGATTAGTGGGATTCTGTGATGCTGACTTTGCTGGAGACAGAATAGAAAGAAAAAGCACCAGTGGAGGATGCCACTTCATTGGAGCAAACTTGGTCTCTTGGTCAAGCAAAAGACAGACAACTATAGCTCTATCTACAGCTGAAGCAGAATATATCTCAGCTGCTAGTTGTTGCTCTCAGCTTTTATGGGTAAAACATCAACTTGAGGATTACTCTATTTTTGAGCATAATATATCTGTATGGTGTGATAATTCTAGTGCTATCTGCTTAACTAAAAATCCAATTCAGCATTCTAAGGCTAAGCATATAGAAATCAAACATCACTTCATTAGAGATTATGTTCAGAAAGGTATCTTTGATATTAAGTTTGTTAAAACTGAAAATCAATGGGCTGATATCTTCACTAAGCCTTTAGCAGAAGAAAGATTTTTATTTATTAGAGATAATTTAAACATGCATTGTATTGTTGAATGACATGTCTGAGTTTTTAAAAAAACTGTCTGTGATCACCTGTCTGACTCTGCTGAGTCACTATGCTGAAACCCAACAGTTTTATTGAAATGGTTATTATTTATTTATTTATTTATTTAATACCATTTGTTAATCTGAAGCTAATCATGAACACGGCAGTTTTTACCTCGAAACCATGTTTTCATTATGTCTAAGTGGGCGTTACAGTTCCCCACATAAATCGTGCCATTCTTAATTAAAAATGTCTTTTTTCTCTCTCCTGCTTTTACTTCTTTAAAAGGCAAATCTTCAGAAAGTTTCAAACTTTATCCTTCTCAAAAAGCCGTAAGTCTTTTCGTCTTCGTCTTCCTCTCGTTCAAACCCTTCTCTCTTCCAAAACCTTCACTTTCTCTCTTTTCTGAAAAATGGCATCTTCAAAGCGCCTGTCTCCAAAAGAGATTGCTGAGAAATACGAGATGAGATTAACTGATGTAGAGAAGATTCTACCTGGAAAGACTGTTGATCTTCAACAGATGAAGAAATGGGGAATGGATGTCACTGAGGAGTTGGAATACTCTAAGTGGACAGCCTTCTTTGATATCAAGGAGCTGGTCCATCCCAAGCTTGTCAGAGATTTCTGGAGGAATGCTGTGGTCATCACCAATGTGGTTGATGGAACCAAGAGCTTCAAGGCTCAAATGTCAGCTGATGTGACTCTTCAGTTTCCTATAAGCTCTCTGGAACTGGCAACCAGATGTCCAAGGATTGGAACTGCCTTCAGACCTGACTGGGAAGATCAGGTGGGAACTGAAAGTATCAATATTGCTGTTTATGGAGTTCCCAACCCTGAGAACAAGAAGCCTGTCTGCATGGTGCCCAAGTGCAGGTTCTTGCACAAGCTGCTTCTGGAGTGTGTGATGCCCAGAAGAGGGTCAAGAGACAATGTGACCAAGTTGGACAGATTTGCTCTGTACCACTTGATTCACAAAATCAAGATAGACATCAATGATCTCATCTACATGTATCTTGAGTCTCTGATCAGAAGGACAAATATGCCTACCTACCCTTATGGAATGTTGCTGACAAGGGTTTTTAGGAACAAGATATTTGTTCCAACTGATGTCCACTTTGTGGACATGGCTCTGCCCATAGACAAGAAGGTCTTGTCTATGATGGGGATTGAAGGAATCCCTCTGGAGGATGAGGAAGAAAAGAAGAAGAAGAAGAAGAAGCCTGCTGTTGAGCAGAAACTGAAGGAAATAGCAGAGGAGCCTGCTGATTCCACTGGTGAATCAGAGTATCCTATCTCTGAAAGGATTTGGAAAGCTGCTGGAAAGGTTGCCAGACAGGATCAAAGGCCTGAGGAACCCTCAGCTTCTGAAGGATCTGCTGAGACAGTAGAGCCTCTCAGATTCAAGCTGAAGAAGCCCTCTCCCAAGAGGAAGACCAGTGAGGCTGGAAAATCAGGTGTGGTTTCTACACAACCCACCAAGAGAAGAAGACTGGTGAAGACCTTTACCAAGGACAGACAAGTGAAGTCTGTGCCTAGTAAAGAGGAAGCACCTGCTCAGGGGGAGCAGACTTCTCCACCTGCAGAAGAGCCTAGGGAGATCAAATCTCTTGATCTGGGTTTCATTCCCAGAAAAAGAAGGTCAGGCTACCCTATGCCTGTAGTGGCTGTTGCTGAAAGGGAAGCTGTCCCTGCAGAAGAGCCTGCTGCTGCTACTGCTTCTGCACCCTCTACTGACCTGTCTGCTGGAACACAGACAGTTGGTCATCATGAAGAAGCTTCTCTGTCTCCTTCAAGGAAGAAAGCAAGGCTTTTTGAAGAACCACTCTTCACCTTCCCTTCTCCACCATCCTCTCCCCTTCATCTAGGTATTCCAGATTCTGCTGTTTCTTCCCCCTCTCTCTGTGTCAACCCTTTATCTGTTGCCTCCCCTTTTCACTCACATGTCTCCTCTCACCCCTCTGTCAATACACAGTTGTTCACAGGGACTCAACTCCCAGAGAACAATCTGGCATATCATCTAGACTGTTTGTGAGTGATTTGCAATCTCTGATGACTGCAAGTATATCTCACTTATCTGTCATCCCTTCTCCACCACCTCACATTCTGAACCCATGTAGGGAGATCTTTTATCCCCCTATTGTGTTGTTCATTAGAACATTGGAAGGATCGAACTATCCTGCCTCTGTTGTAATGTTACCATCTAGGTCTAGATATTTCTTTCTTTTAGTCACAGGGTCTAATTCATTCTTTTCCCACATAGACTCTCTCCTACCCCTACCTCCATCTGTCTTAGCCAATCAACCTCTTCCCCCTCCTATTCCAATAAGAGTCACTCGACTGTCTCTTTGTGAAAGACTCTCTTATGTCTTTCCCTCTCCTGATTTTGACATAGTCAGAATCACCCCTCTGTTTAAAATAGTTTTTTCTTCCTTTTATTTATTTCAGAACCATTCAACTTTTCTTTCCCCGTGTCTCCTCACCCTTCTTTGTACCTAAGGCACCCCCAGTTTTAGCCTTACCCTGGTATCCATCCCTGTCTGATGCTTCAACCAGCCTGTCTACAGAAGTCTCCTCCTCTCAGATGGTGGATTCAGTGAGCTTCAATCTCCTTAAGACTGAGCTAGAAGAAGTCAGAAGACAATTGGATGCAGAGAGGCATGCTAGGCTGCTGTTAGAACAGAAAGTTGATTCCCTGTATCTTATGTTTAATCAGCCTAAATAAGTAGTTGTAGGAACTGCCTTGTAATTGAATTGCTTATGATGAATACAAATCAAATTTTACTTTATTATTTTTCGTTCTTTTTTTCTCTCCACTGTTATCTATTTAACTCTTTTTGTTGCTGACAAAAGGGGGAGAAAAATGTTAAGATGTTTAATATAAACAATATATGCTAAGTGTTCATTCTCTGATATACTCTGATACTATGAACTTAAACCTGCTGCATATTACTCTGATGCTCTTTATTGAACACTAATGCATCTGTCTGCACATATAGAAAATATCAACTTGTCTACTGTCTGTACTCTGATATTTTCAAAGGTTCATTAAATCATCTGAATGTTTGTCATCATCAAAAAGGGGAGATTGTTAAGTCTCTAAAATGTCTGTGTGCATTTCCCTAAGTTTTGATGAAAACTAAACATTGGATAATGATTTAATTAACCTATTTTGTGGTTGCTAACCTGTCTGTCTACCTAAGTCTCACCTGTCCGTATAAGCCAAGAAGTCAACCTGTCTGCTGACTAGGATTGTTGACTACGTGCAAACTGATTTTACAACCTGTCTCTACTCTTCAACTTGTCTAAGGTTCTTCGTTAAAGAACTCGAAGTACAGGAAGCTTTTGCAAGCTGTCCCCTCATGAAGAATACTCTGAGAACTCTCTCACGCTTATCAAGAAACTCAGAAGTGCTCTCTCTCAAGCAACCTAGGAAGTCAGAGATAAACTCCCAGTTAAAGAATGTTTCCAACATGCTTTATTCCCTAGTACTTTTAGTTATTACACAGAAAGGGAAATGTACTCTGCAAAAGTACAAAAGCACTCTGCACAACTCTGAGTTAATTTCTACACGATGCATAAAGCTATTATCCCTCATGTTAGAGTACAACCAACGTCTCCATTGCATTAATGGCTGCCCAGAACGACTATATTGCATTTAATGAAGCTCTGCTTGAAGCCATAGTTGCAAGGAATGTCTCTAACGGATATTAAATGTTTGAAGGCTATAAATACAGAAGTCATTGAAGATGAACACATCAGAGTTTTACAAAGCATTAAAGAGCCATTACTCTGTTCATTTATTCATTCTGTATTCTTCAATCATTTGAAGTTATTACGCAGACTTTCCTAAAGCTTTATATTTAAACCACTCTGAGTGTTAGTGAAAGGTCTGTAAGTGTATTTATTACAAACCAAACTCTCAAACAAATCTGAGTGAGCCTGAAGAGGCTAGGTGTGCAAAGAATACTTGTGTTGGAGCCTGAAGAGGCTAGGTGTGCAAACAATACTTGGAGTCTGTAACCTGATAAGTTATAGTGGATAAATCTTGGTGCTGCCAAGGACTGGACGTAGCTCTTTGTGTTAAAGAGTGAACCAGGATAAATCTCTGTGTTAATCTCTCTTCCCTTAATCTCTTTAGTTGTTTTGATTAAATATATCATCTGCTTTCTAACAAAGGGGTTAAAAATGTTTCTGTCAAGTCTGTTTTCTTATCTTTACGTGTGTTGTTTTTCTGAGAAAACTACAACAGACAGGTGACCTGTCTGTGTATCTTTTTACACCCGTCTGTGCTTAGCTTCTGCATGCAAAAAGTTTTTAACTTTATTTTAAATTCTAATAAACACAATTCAACCCCCATTCTCGTGTTTATAGTTGTCTATTTCAGGGTTCACGTACACAACGAACTCGCTAAACCTTCATCAACCACAATCAACTAATCACTAATCAAGCAATTAAAATCTCCTAATTCCTTATAATAGGTCACGGCCTCTCTTAGGTTTAGTGGCTAAAAATTTCTAGAATTACCTAAGTCATTGGATTAATGATCCTAATTACTTAAGACAATGGATTAATGACTAATCAACAAAAATTAAGAATCAAATCTTCCTAATCACTCCTAGTTGGTCACGGCCTAGACTAGGTTTAGTGACAAAAAAATCTAACTTTGCTTAAGTCTTGGATTAATGATCCAAAATCCTTAAGTCTTTGTAACACTTGTTTAACAACAAAGATTAAAACATTAACTTTTAATTTTACCAAAACCCTAATTTCGGCCAAGACCTTAGATTAGGGCTAGGAATCTTAGTTTGACATAAGAACCTAGATTCATCATTAATACATGTTCAATAGATGATTAACATGATTACTTTCATCAAAAGAAATTAAGTTCCTACACCTAATTTTGTTCATGGTTCGGCCTAGGCTAGAAACTAGGGAAGGAAAATTTTGTTTGAAACAATATCTTAGATCATGATAGTAGAGATAATAATAAGAACATAGAAAGTGGTTTCATATTTTTAGGATTTTTCTATGATTTACTATGACTTTTCAAAGTTAAGAACAACTAAGAGGAATCATATGGAAAAGTCACTAAAACAAGAAATGAAATGAATGAATAAGAGTTTAGAGATGATGAGGAACATGAATCACCTCTTGGAATGTGAAAATGGTCAAAGAATCACCAAGCTCCTTCACAAATCAAGTCTATGGAGTTTGAGAGAGAAAGGAGAAATGGAGAAGATGGATGAATAGTTTGGAAGATGGTAGAATGAGCTAGAACTCTCATGTTGCCTCTAGAATTTGTAGAGCAAGCCTCCCAAGTTATGGGCCTTGCGCCACTTTTGGGCCCAAAAAGCCCAAGCCCAATTATTTTTCACTTAAATCAACTTATGGCAAAATGAAGACATAGGAAATTCAAGACTAGAATTCCTTCATGGAAATGAATTCTTGGACATGAAATTGAGACTTTTGGGTGCAGCCCTTAATGGGTTTGAATGGCAAGAATTTGGCCCACTTCACTTAGTGTATTAAAGAAATTAGTTTAGGGACCAAAATACAAATAATAGAAAGTTTAGGGATAAAAATGTAATTATTAAAAATTGCTAACATAACCCTAAGCCACATTAAACCTCTCACATGGATGACCTATTCCTAAGAGCATATAGGTTTTGTCCACTTATCGAGTCTCAAAACTCCCGTAATCGGCTCCGTCGTTTACCCGATTGAACATAACGTCCGTTAAACTTATATTATTTCACGTTTTGTAAAATAATTCTAAAAATGCACAATCGTAGGAAATAAAATAAAAACCTTAAGTGTTTCGTTCACGAAATAAAATTAGGGTTTCTGATCAGTAAAAACTTACTGTCAGTGAAAATGCAGAAAACGCAGACCGGTTTCCATCTGAATTTTCATTCCAAAACTTCCCCGTAACCTTATAAAAATAAGTATGACAAGGAAATGACCTTAGTTTATCCAAAGTCATTTTCTAAATCTCGGATAAGAATATAATTATTTATATAATTATTACCGATATTAGAAAGCCAAAAAATGGGGATGTTACAAGTTGTGACACACAAACTTACACCATATGAGTATAGGTAATTTTAATGTCCTTTGCTCTCGATAGTAGGTCTCCTTACAAAGTATCTAGTTAATAATCCAATAGTGATTAGTGGGGCCAAATCAGGTGTTTCTTGTCTTTAGCTTAATGAAGTAACCATATCAAATGGAATATCAGCTAGGAATGGGACAAATCCTACCACAACATAATGATCCTCATATACGGATGGTTTAACTTGGTACTCAAGTATGCAATGTAGTCCGAGATTGAGGCACTATTAGACTTCAAGCATGTCATGTGACATATCAGTCACAAACAATGATGAGTACACATGTACCTGACGAAAAAAAAAAATATAGATTAAGCAAATCTAAAAGATGAGTCCAAAGCATAGAATAAATTATAAGGGTCAGCTGCCGAGAAAGAATGATGCCGGAACTCTTCAACAGTAACTTCAAGTTCCTCTTTCACTTAGATAAATGCCATGAGCAAAGCAAATGGTACATTAGCTTCAAGCAAAAAAGGTATAGAATTTTTTCAATGACAAATCCAACACCTAGATAATTGATTTCCAGAATTGGTAATCCACACTTAATCCACAATTCCCTAATGTACCATTTTCTTTGCTAAAGGCGTCATATACTTTATAAAAGTAAGGTATAATCGTTGGTATAATTTCTACATATGAAGGCAGTTACTGCAAGACAGCAATACCAACTTTAACTTGCAATAAAGATTCATCTGCCAAAGGTCTCTTCAATAGCTACAATATCTGCTTGCTGATATGCTAACCCCATTTGATAGACCTACTTCAATTTACTATGTGTTCTATTTACATATCTCAATGAAAGTTTTATTTTCAGTGTGTGCATTTTTTAATTTTCCTACAAAGTAAGCACAAATCATCTTCTATTTTTAATTTGAATTGTTTGATGGATCCGTTCAACCTCAAGCACTGCATGATGCAGTATAGCAAGGCTTGATGAGTGTAGATTAGTATAGCAGTACATGTAGTTCTATGATTGACAAAAATTTTAAGGCCCGAGTGGATCGGCATATTGCATTACATTTAGAAATGAAGCTAAGAAAACATGGTCTAAGACGTTTCCGGTCATAAAATGCCCAAGAGATACCAATTGATGCCCAACCTCAATCACCATAAAGCTCTTATCCTTAAAATGTAGTACTTATTTCTTTTACCTTAGCAAAAAAACCTGAAAGAAATTCCACAGAGGAGACCTCACCAAAAGATGATTTTTTGTTAAGTTCAAGCATTGTATAAGGGGAAAAGATCTCAAAATAAACATTTAAAATTGTTTGTCTGTTCTAAAAGCAATACCAAGAACATACTTGAGTCAAATAGGAAATCCCATGAATAGCGAACAGAGCATCTAACCCTTTAAGAGTTGACTAAGCATTATTCTCTTTTTTATATAAACCAATAATTAACCTTTGTCTATTATGTAGAATTATAAGGCAAATTATCAAACCACACAATGGTCTAAAGAGTAAAGTGAAGAGACTCATTCACGTCAAAAAAAAAAAAAGTGTAGAGACTCATAACTATCCTTATTACATATACTATGTTCAGCACATCTATATATGATGCACTAAAGGTGAAAAGACTCATAACTGCCCATTATATACTTGATGCGATTCCAGTATAGTTATTTAGTGCAAATTTAGGAACAACTATATATATAGTGCTTCCATTATTATTGCATACCCAACAAATTTGTAATAAGGTGTGAGATTCTCTGGGACAAAGTCTACCCATATTCTTTGATGTATAAAAGAAAAATATTAGCTGCAGCGGTGAAGTCTACCCTACTTGCAAGCTCAAACGCAAATTATGGCTCAAATGTAGTTAAGGTGTCCAATTTTCTGAAGTACTTCAATTAGCAACAATTTCTCAGAATTAGACAGCAGATATGCATGCAGCTGGTGCTCTGAAATTAGACAACTTACAACATATAAATCAAACAACTTACATAGCCACCGAATTGCCGAGCAGTTGCTTCAACTTCCTCAGCCAAAGACATGGTCACAAAACTAAATCCTCTGCTTCTCCCAGTTATTTTATCATAAATCACCTGTCAAAAAAAGTGGAGAATGCAACAACACCATCAACGGGCCAGTTAGAGAGAAGGAAAAGCTGCAAGAAGATAACAGTTGGTCTAAGAAGGAAGAGGCCAAACCTGCAATGAAAAATTCTTTGTAGGAAAAAAAAGTAGATTAAAATGAGAGAGGATGAATGATTAAGCACCTCAAGTGCTGCTTAGAGAGAGGGCAAACCAGAATCTCGAAAAGGGAAAGAAATATCATCACATGTATTAATTAAAAAAAGGAGGAATTGTCTTATTTAACCCGTTCCTTCCTTTCTCTAAGTCAAATAAATTAAAACAATACACAATTGAACCTCACTTATATAAAAATATTGAAAGGGAAGTATGCTTGAATCATATCATAAAAATACGAACCCATAACTATGCATTAAAATCCTTTTTTGTTATAAAAACTGTACATTAAGATGTATTTTTCAATTCAATTATTGGTGACTTAAACTTGAGGTATTCTTACCTCAATGCAGAAACATCTTGGCTTTTATGCATGTTATTAAACGATTTGTATATATACTAATAAGGTAGTATATACTAAATCTACCAGATAATAATCACCACAAATCCAAAATATATATAATTAGAGATGACAGTATCGAAAATTGTGATAGAATATACAAAATTGAGGGTTATAACAACTCGCGTTTTGCCCCCTCCAAAATTAGCAAATTTTTTTTTTTAATAAACATGAGGTGCTAAATTGCTAGTGGATTAAATTGAAACAAACTGCACAGAACTTTTGGGTGCAATATATAAAGTAAGATGCTCTAGCTTGTTTCGAAATGTTAAGAGCTAGTATGGCAAAATGGCATTAGAAATATAAACTATAGTGAACCAATAGTGAACCGACTGATGCCCTTTATCCAAGATGCAATATGAATGAATGATATGTATATAGCTATTTAAATGATAAAGTTAAATGGGTAAAATCATGTGCACATAACATGAGTATTTTCCTAAAACTATTAGACATGAAAAGGAGAAAGAGTTCCTTAGCTTTAAGGAAGGAAGTATATCAGCAGGTGAGTATGCTATTAGATTTGAATCTCTGATTTAATTCTCCAAGTTCTAACAAGTGCATCCGGATGAGAACTAGATATGTAGAAGGTTTGAGGATTGGTCTGAGAGGTGTGTCGCAAAGAGCAATTACACCTTCGGAATTTCAAGAATTCCGAAGATGTTAGAGAGATAGAGTTTGCCATAGATCTTATATAGGGACAGGATCGATTTGATTGCACCCTATCAACTATCTCCAATGGAGTTGGCTGAGCTGAAGAAGCAGTTTGATGATATGCTAAAGAAGGAGTTCATCAGGCCAAGTGTTTAGCCATTAGGAGCGGTGTTGTTTGTTAAGAAGAATAATGGGAGTGCTAGGGTGTGTACGGATTATAGGCCGTTGAATAAAGTGACGATCAAGAATAAGTATCTGTTGCCTAGGATAGATGATTTGATGGATCAATTAAAGGGAGCTTCGGTATTTTCCAAGATTGATCTGAGGTCCGGGTATCATCAGATTAGAGTGAAGAGGGAGGGTATACCCAAGACAGCTTTCAGGATGAGGTATAGACACTATGAGTATTTAGTTATGCCTTTTGGTGTGACTAATGCTCCAGCAGTGTTTATGGATTATATAAACATGATCTTTAGACCGTTCCTCGATAAGTTTGTGGTGGTGTTTATAGGTGATATCCTTATTTATTCCCGTACACGGGAAGAGCATGAGGAGCATCTGAGAATAGTGTTACAGGTGTTGAAGGATAGACAGTTATATGCCAAGCTTTCTAAGTGCGAGTTTTGGTTGGAGGAGGTTCAGTTCTTAGGTCATGTGATTAAAAAGGAAGGAATAGCAGTAGATCTTGCTAAAGTTGAAGTAGTGTTTAAGTGGGAGCTACCTAAGTCAGTGAATGAGGTGAGGAGTTTCTTGGGATTAGTTGGATATTATCAGAGGTTCTTCGAGGATTTCTCGAAGATTGCATTGCCTATGACGCAGTTAACGAGAAAAGGTACAACGTTTGTTTGGACGGAGAAATGTGAGGAGAGTTTTCAGAAGTACGTTGAAGGAAAAGTTGACCACATCACCAGTACTGACTTTACCAGATCCTTTAGGACAGTTTGATGTATATTGTGATGCGTCATATCAAGGGTTGGGCTGTGTGTTGATTCAAGAGGGAAAAGTTATAGCTTACGCTTCCCGACAGTTGAGAATTCATGAGAGGAACTATCCGACACATGATCTGGAGTTGGCAGCTATAGTGTAGCAGATGCTTTAAGTAGGAAATCTTTATGTGTGTATGCGAGGATGGTGAAAGAGATGGAATTGATTGAACAGTTTAGAGATTTGAATCTAGGTGTGGAGTTGGCTGAAGGTAGAATATGCTTAGGTATGATCACTGTAACATCCCGGGTTTTAGGGTTTTGTTTATGGAAGAGGAACATGTTTAAGACTTGGATTACATAGTTGAGATGTTGTTTGATGCATAGAGACATTTGCATTGCAAGTACGCAGCCTTTTCGAATGAGTTTGAACGTAGGAACAAAGTTAGGGTTTCCCGGTTAGCGTCTTTGAGACATCTGAGTGTGAAATAAGAATATTGGAGTTAGAGATGAGATTAGGCATTTTTGATGGTTGGAGGTTGTTTATTAGGTCCTAATGAGCCTATATCTCAAATTTGAGGTCAATCGAACATCGAACGGACCCTGAACGTAGAGAGTTGACTTTCTGGTCAAAAGTCAACGCTCGAGCGTGGCAAACATCACGCTCGAGCGTCCACAATACGCTCAAGCGTGGGTGTATCCACGCTCAAGCGCCCAAGTCAACCAGACAAGGGCCATGCTTTGACTTGCTACGTGTCAACGGGGGCTGACGTGGCAGCCTCTAAGTGGTTGCATGGCTGCGGTGGTTTTCACGCTCAAGCGTGAATTGTTCCACTCTCAAGCGTGAGCACGCTCAAGCGTGAAAAATTCCACGCTCGAGTGTGGCAGCGTGAATCAGAAAAATAAAAAGGGCTTAAGTGACATAAGTCACTTAAGCCATATGAAGGAAAGAGTTTTAGTGAGATAAAAGAGTTCTTGAGTGAGTGTGGCTTGCCCGATCGTCCTTTCGTAAAACGGGGTACGTGGTTGGGATCGTAGTGACGATATCTTCATTCTCCTCTTCCCTGTTTCTTCAATAATCGAAGGTAAATTATTCCCGTTTATATCGAAAGTCGTTTCGTTACGTTTATATTTGTATCTTTCTTTTCGGTTATCGGAATTCGATTCTGTCTTCGAGGATGAACTCGTGGTAACGTGTGCTTCGTAATGTGATGCTTAGGTGAAATTTTGGGAGCTCCAAGGCACTAGAATCGCACGGGGCAGATTCGAAAGAGTTGGAGAACGTCGCGTTTTGTCTCGTTTCGATCATCGTACGACTTCCCAGGTGGGGGAAAGAAACCATTTAACGTCGGAAACGGCGGAGTTACATTTAGTTCGATAATGGCGTAGGGCGACCTAAACCCTACTCGAGAGCGAGTAACGGACAATGTCCATGTCACATTGGGAACTACTTAGTGGTACCAATGATGATATTGAAATTGTGCGTTTATCGTCGTTACGATAAAAATATATTGTTTTGTTATTTTATGACTGGCTGTTGTGACTGCTTGGATTGATTGCGTTATTATGATGATTGATGACTGATAATGAGTGTTGGTATCTCTTATTAAAATTATTATTATCATTATTATTATTATTAAAATTATTATTGTTATTATTATTATTATATTGGAATTGATGCCATGATTGATATGATGACATGATACCATGATTAATATGATGATTTGATGGAATAATGTTATGATGCCATGAGTGTAATGATTATGAGTAGAGTTTGAGTAAGTGATGAGATATGATGAGCATTGATGATGTATTGGGGAAATCATACTTTATGTGTTAGTAGTGCCTAACCGAGATGATTGATGTTATATGATGATGAGATTTTATTGAGGTTATTTATGAGGTGATGATGAGCGGTTAGGGCACTAGGGGATGACCTGAAACATGGTCTGTGATATGTGGACCTGAAACATGGTCGTTTTGTGGACCTGAAACATGGTCGTTGGGGTCTATGCCTCGGAGGGAGAATTCCCGGGGTCTAGGCTAACGGCGGACCGTCCCAGACATGATTTCATTTTAGTTGCAGCTATAGTTCATGCGTTGCATGAGCACCCTGGCCGGGGTCCAGAGGTGTGCACCGGTTGTGTAGCTATAGTGCCATTGCTTTGCATGGGCACCCTCCAGCCGCGGACGAGGGTGTGCGTCGAGGCCTCTGGGATGTGTCGATTGTTGTGATATCCGGATATGGCCGACTACCTGAGAAGATTCATACAGCATTTGCATTGCATCATGATGGGGGTAGAGGAAAGACCATAGATGTGGATTGAGGATGTTGTGTTATATATATAATATAAACTATATTTTGGGAGATGGATGTTTATCGTGCTGTTATAGAATTAAATGTCGCTAAACCCTTTCCACGTTTGATGTTATATGGCTTCTTATCCCCTTTTCTTTTGTTGTATGCTTGTACATATATGTTTTGTATAACAGATCCAGATCGTGTTGATGGCGCACTGGGATCACCCGTGGATGACTCAGGACCCGGGGTTCCCCCTCTCGGGGACCTTTGAGGTTGAGTGCTTAGATCCGAACGGGTGGCTCGTGGACCCAGTCACTCGCTTCGTTGTGTATACGGGTCCTACGTCCATCACCTCCGGGTTCGGACAGGGAGCGCCGATAGGATTCGTCGGCACATTTCGCGTTGGTACTACCCTTCCTTTCCAGGTAGGACAGCCAGATGGACACATACCGCCGATGCCGCCGATGCCAGGCATGGCCCCAGATCCCTTCATGGTACCCTTTGAGGTACTAGTTCCAAGACTTGCACCGGCACCAGCACTAGGACCCGAGTTGGCACCTATCCAGGAGGAGGAACCGGTTGCCCCCGCCCAGGACCTGGCGCCCCTTCCAGAGGTACCAGCGCCTCCAGAGGTCCGGGCTACGGTTTCAGAGTCTTCTCGAGTATCTACCAGACAGTTTCATCCCCGTGATAGTAGACTTTACCGATAGAGTTCAGAGGTAGTCGGACAGGAGCTCGTCCAGTGAGAGCGGAGGAGTGTCCGGACCTGCCGGACCACGGGATGCTGACGAGGGTGGTAGTATTTGATGGCTCGGGCCAGTGCCATCTGTATAGGTGTGAGTGAGGTTCTGTTGTATTTTGAGAGGGGACAGGGTGTGGAGAGAATCGGCGAGGCATCTTCCCTTTTATCTTTTGATGTACTTCCTTCATGTTATGTACCACCGTTTTGTATATATTTTGGGATCCTACTGATGGGGATCCCTTGACAGTTATGTATTAGGAGATGATGTATATATTTATCTATATATATATATATATGTGTGTGATGTATGTTGATGTATCTGCATGTTATCTAGTTACCTTTTAAGTTTTAAATTTTCTGCTATTTTTGAATATGCACGCTTAACGATAATAATGAAATTAGGCTTTAATATTTTGGGTTTTTCTTTAATGGGACGTTGGGGCGTCTCAATCACTATTATAGTGAGTTTATGAGAGATCTTAAGGATAAAAAGGTTCAGGATCAATATCTGCAAGAGGTGAGTAGAGGCATAGATGAGGGTAAGATTTCGGAGTTTAGTAGAGGGTTAGATGGCGTGTTGAGGTTTAGAGATAGGATATGTGTGCTAGAGGACTTAGAGCTTAGGAAGATGATATTGGAAGAGGTACATAAGATTAAGTTGAGTTTTCACCCCAGAGCCACAAAAATGTCTTAGAATTTGAGGAAGATGTTTTGGTGGCCGAGGATGAAGAAGGAAGTGGCAGAGTATGTTCTATCTTGCCTAGTGTGTTAGAAAACTAAGATAGAGCATCAGAAGTCTACTGGTTTGTTGCGGTTGTTAGATATCCCAGAGTGGAAGTGAGATAGCATAGAAATAGAATTTGTGGTTGGATTACCATGAACTCCTAAAAGGCATGATGCTATTTGAGTTATCATTGATAGGTTGAAGAAGTGTGTGTTGGGTTTTCATGAGATAATCCTCTTTAAAATCATATCTCAAGGCGGAAGAAAACCAACCCATGGATCGCGCATTACAAAACATGAATCATATAAAAGGCTATTCGTGTTTACCTCTTGAAGCGTGCTTTCACTGTGATCACAAGTGCCACAAAGGAGAGGCACCTCTACTCAGTCCACGCGAGCAAACGGGCGTCGGAGCTTTGCGTCTTGTGCTAGCTGACGACTCTAGGAGGCAAGGTTATCAAGACCAGGTTTAGAGCAAGAGTAGTAGTCTATTTATAAACCACATACTCCTCTTGACCTAACTGTCTTCTTATTGGGCCTTGTACGCTACAAGTCCAATAACCTTTAAATTAATTAAATCATATTTAATTAATTGACCCGCTCCGCATTTGCTCTATGCGTGTGACCCTGTAGGCTCCTACTAAGTTGGCAATAATATTAAATATTACAATAATATCAAATATTAATTATAATATTAAATATTATAAATAATGAGTGGCATCTAGCAATGCATCATTACTACCCAATTAGCAAGAGTATCGGTGATCCGATTTTAGCCTTACCGCGACCAAAATTTACTGTGCAGTAAATGTCCCTTCGTCCATATGTCTTAATTGAACACAAGGCATAAGAGTGTCATCCTTGTTATGTTCAATTATTTATTCCTCGATCCCCGAGTAGACGTGTAATCACAAATGGGCCCAATATCACATATTGGCCCACTTCCGCGTGGCCACGCATATTTCACGTCTCACTCTATCGAGGGGCCCAAGACATTGCTCCTGCTATGTAGGAGGGATGAATCCTGTCTACATCACTCACACTCCTCAACATGATTTATTGCCGGCCCAATAACTACCTTTATGGTCACCCTGTTACGCGTGACGTTTGATAGCATTAAAGCCTACAACTCCTCATGTAGGAATCGTAGTGACTTCAAGTCGAAGGACTACTTCACTATGGTCGCCATGAGAATACTTATGACACTTACATAACTATTATGAAGTATTCTCATAGTGGGTCATCCGGTATAAATATTACTCCTAATATTTATACATGTGTGCTGACTTGATATCACATATCCATGACCCGTGAGATGTGGCCATCAGTCTACTCACACAATAGTCTCTATGTATTATTGTCGTCCTAATTAACAATAATACTCGACTACGGATATTTAAGAATAGCGTTCTTATTATTTAATGAGGTCTCACGATTAAGTCTCGTACTTAATGTCTCATTAAATGAACTGTCTATTCTAAGGACTTTATTACGCTATTAAAACATATAAATAACATAATAAACAAAATGCCTTTATTTATATAGAAATATATAATCCAAAGTCATGATACAAAATGTAAATCTACTAATATAGATTGGCCACTAGGGCTTACACCAACAATCTCCCACTAGCACTAGAGCCAATCGGGCATAAATCTAATACCCATTGATCTACTATGAGCGTCATGCTTCTGCTGAGCAAGAGGCTTGGTCAGTGGGTCCGCGACATTGTCGAGTGTAGGTACTCTGCATATCTTCACATCTCCTCTATCGATAATCTCTCGAATAAGATGGAAGCTCCTAAGTATATGTTCGGACCGCTGGTGAGATCTGGGCTCCTTGGCTTGTGCGATTGCCCCATTATTATCACAATAAAGGTCAATCGGATCCACAATGCTAGGAACTATACCAAGTTCAGTTATGAACTTCCTGATCCAAACGGCCTCCTTGGCTGCATTGGAGGCAGCAATATACTCGGCCTCTGTAGTAGAATCAGCGACTGTTTCCTGCTTTGAACTCTTCCAGCTCACAGCGCCACCATTTAAGCAAAACACATAACCAGATTGCGATCTGGAATCATCCTTATCAGTCTGGAAGCTAGCATCAGTGTAACCCATTACAACAAGCTCTTCCTTGCCTCCATACACCAAGAACGAATCCTTAGTTCTTCTCAAGTACTTGAGGATGTTCTTGACAGCAACCCAGTGACTTTCACTGGGATCAGACTGGTACCTGCTCGTTATGCTTAATGCATACGAGACATCTGGTCGAGTACATAGCATGGCATACATGATAGACCCAATTGCGGATGCATATGGAATCTTATTCATGCGATCCCTTTCTTCTTGAGTGGAAGGGGATTGTGCCTTTGACAGGCATATACCATGTGACATAGGCAAGAGTCCCTTCTTGGATTCATGCATACTAAAGCGTCTCAACACTTTGTCTATG
Source organism: Echinosophora koreensis (assembly GCA_035048595.1). Taxonomy (NCBI): domain Eukaryota; kingdom Viridiplantae; phylum Streptophyta; class Magnoliopsida; order Fabales; family Fabaceae; genus Echinosophora; species Echinosophora koreensis. The sequence goes on along the minus strand of JAPCYP010000073.1, from coordinate 1,826,330 downwards.
TATGTACTCTGACTCAGGCCAAGCAATCTCAGTGACCTATCTCTATAGATCCTGATTCCCAATACATAGGTAGCTTCACCCAAATCTTTCATAGAAAAGCAATTCCCTAACCAAGTCTTTACTTGTTGTAAGGTAGGGATGTCGTTTCCAATGAGCAGTATGTCATCGACATACAACACCAGAAAGACAACTATGCTCCCACTAACCTTCTTGTAGACACAAGGCTCATCTTCATTTTTTATAAATCCAAACTGTCTTACAGCATCATCAAAACGAAGATTCCAACTTCTGGAAGCTTGCTTCAATCCATAGATTGAACGCTGCAACTTGCATACCTTCCCGGCATCCTCTGAAGTGTCAAAGCCCTCAGGTTGTGTCATGTACACATCCTCAAGGAGATTTCCATTAAGGAAAGCAGTCTTGACATCCATCTGCCATATTTCATAATCATGGTATGCAGCGATGGCAAGCAAGATCCGAATGGATTTAAGCATTGCAACAGGCGAAAAGGTCTCATCATAGTCTATACCATGAATTTGCTTGAAACCCTTAGCGACCAATCGCGCCTTATAGGTATGCACTTTACCATCCATGTCAGTTTTCATTTTGAAAACCCACTTGCACCCTATGGGTTTTACCCCTTCAGGTGGCTCTACCAAGGTCCATACCTGGTTAGTGTACATAGACTCCATCTCAGATCTCATGGCCTCAAGCCATTTCTTAGATTCTGGGCCAGTAATGGCCTCCTGGTAAGTCACAGGCTCATCTTGATCCATGAATAATACATCACCTTGTTGAGTCATGAGAAATCCATATCTCTCAGGCTGGTGACGTATCCTGTTAGACCTACGCTGGTCTTGTGCTACTAGAGCAGGCTGTTCTTCCACAACATCTTGTGAACGCTGCTCTTGTTCCTCCAAAGGTATGTCGCTACTTTGTGATACTTGAATTTCTCCAAGTTCTATATTCCTCCCACTGGTTCCTTTTGAGATAAACTCCTTTTCTAGGAATACACCAGTTCGCGCGACAAACACTTTGCCTTCGGAAGGATTGTAGAAATAGTATCCCTTGGTTTCCTTAGGATACCCTACAAAGAAGCACTTATCGGATTTGGGATCAAGCTTAGTAGAAACCTGACGTTTTACATATGCTTCACAACCCCAAATCTTCATAAAAGACACACTGGGTCTCTTACCAGTCCATATCTCATATGGTGTCTTTTCTACCGTCTTGGATGGAACACGGTTAAGTGTGAAAGCTGCTGTTAATAGAGCATGTCCCCAGAAGGAATTTGGAAGATCTGCATGACTCATCATAGACCGAACCATGTCCAACAATGTTCGATTCCTCCTCTCAGAAACACCATTCCATTGTGGTGTTCCCGGTGGAGTGAGTTGAGATAAAATCCCACACTCTCTCAAATGATCATCAAACTCTAGGCTTAAATATTCACCACCTCGATCTGATCGAAGGACTTTAATACTCCTACCTAGTTGGTTTTGTACTTCATTTTTGAATTCCTTGAACTTTTCAAAGGATTCCGATTTGTGTTTCATAAGATACACGAATCCGTATCTACTAAAATCATCAGTAAATGTAATGAAGTACTGAAAACCACCTCTAGCTGTTGTGTTTAGTGGTCCACATACATCACTATGTATAAGGCCCAAAAGATCACTAGCCCTTTCACCTTTTCCTGTGAATGGGGCTTTGGTCATCTTTCCCAATAAACAAGACTCGCATATCTCATATGATTCATAATCAAATGAGTCCAAGATTCCATCTTTATGAAGTTTAGAAATGCGTTTCTCATTTATATGGCCCAAACGACAATGCCAAAGATAAGTCGGGTTCATCTCATTTGATTTGAACCTCTTGGTATCAATGTTATAGATGGGCATCTCAAGATCAAGGACATAAAGCCCATTACTCAAATGTGCACTAGCATAGAAAATATCATCCAAATAAATAGAACAACATTTGTTCTTTATTATAAAAGTAAAACCAATCTTGTCCAAACAAGAAACAGAAATGATATTCCTACTAATTGCAGGCACAAAATAACAGTTCTCTAACTGAATAATAAGCCCAGTGGGCAAAGTCAATACATAAGTTCCTACAGCTAAAGCAGCAACTTTTGCTCCATTGCCAACTCGTAGATCGACTTCGCCTCTCGTCAACGGTCTACTCCTTTTTAGATCCTGCACATTTGTACAAATGTGAGAACCACATCCAGTATCTAATACCCATGATACAGAAGTAGATAAATTGACTTCTATAACAAACATACCTGAGTTGGAAGTCCCACTTCCATTCTTCTTGCACTCTTCCAGGTATTTTAGGCAGTTCCTCTTCCAGTGTCCGGTCTTGCCACAGTGGAAGCATGTACCCTCCTTTGCCACTCCGCCAACAGGCTTCAAGCCAGAAGTGCTGGGTTTGAACTTGTTGTTGTCCTTGCCCTTGCCCTTGCCCTTCTGCTTGTTCATAGGCCTCTTGGGCTTCCAAGGCTGCTTCTTGCCTTTTCCAGGTTGGACCATCATGATGGCCTTCCCTTTTCCCTTATTGATGTTGGTTTCAGCAGTTCTTAACATGCCCAACAACTCTGGCAGTGTTTTGTCAAGATCATTCATATTGAAGTTCATGACAAACTGATTATAACTCTCCGGCAACGATTGCAGGATCAAGTCAGTGGCCAACTCTTGGCCCAAAGGGAAACCCAACCTCTCGAGATTCTTAGTGTACCCAATCATCTGAAGCACATGAGGACCCACGGGGCTTCCTTCTGCCAGCTTGCTTTGGAAAAGAGCTCTGGAAATTTCGTACCGCTCATGCCTTGCTTGCTCTTGGTAGAGCAACTTGAGGTGTTCGATCATATCAAACGCCTCCATGTTCTCATGTTGCTTCTGAAGCTCAGAGTTCATGGTAGCGAGCATAAGACAGGCGACATCCAAGGAATCATCCTGATGCTTCTTATAAGCATCCCTGTCAGCCTTGGGTGCACTTACAGCTGGTGGCACCTCGAGAATAGGCTCTTCAAGAACATACAACTTTTTCTCTTGCTTGAGGACAATCCTCAAGTTTCTGTACCAGTCCAGAAAGTTTGTTCCGGATAGTTTGTCCTTCTCAAGGACAGATCGCAATGATAAGTTACTTGATGTGTTTGATGCCATGGTAATCTACACAAAGAAATATGCAAAATATAAGTATCATGCTATTAACATATTTAATTAGGTCTTTAATTAAATACGCCTCCCACTATTTTACTCAAATCAATGACCCTCATCATTGACTCGGAAAATCCCGTTGGAAGATTTTCTAGTGAGACCAAGATCCATATTTCACCTTGTTTTGAGTCAACTTTGGCTGATCTCCCAAAACTTAGTTATTTAGGTAGGAAACTCCTTTCCAATTACATCTCATGTAACTCTTGGATCAGTTGGGTGAATAACTCTTATTCTAATCCATCTCATGGACTAAAGCCCAACTCAACGCCTCTAAGCCCTTCAATCCTATTGAATTTGGCTTAGTTAAGTTAGACCCAATGGATAGCAATTGGACATTACAATTGTCCCATCGCATCTTACTAGTATAGAAAAATGCACTCCGCTTTGGCGGACCTACACACATTCGATATTAGTCTTGATGAGTGCCATGCATTGGAAGGCTTTTAAACTTAATATTTCCTTTTGAGGGATTTTTTATTAAAATGATCTCACCGGCGTTGTATCTCATACAAGACGTCTCTCAGAATACATGCATACATGCTATCATACATTTAACAAACATATATAACATTTAAAATATACATGTATACATACATTTCATGCATCACATACAAAAATATATCTCATACATTTCATGCATCTTATACACAAACATACATGATAGGTATAATGGTTATGGCCCCCTAGCGTGCAAGAATAAAATAACTAATTTATTACAATTCTTTGACCCTCGAGCAAGCTTCTCAAGCCTCTCCCACGACGTCATCATTTGGTGTTGCCTCCTCTTCAACTCGAAGAATTACATTACATTTATTTAAAATAAATAAATAAATATTAAAGGCACGACACGCAGGCCGTATTTAAAATAAATAAATAACACCAAAATCTAGGGCCATAACCATATACCTTAAAATAAAATAAAACATTTAATAATAAACAATAACAATAAATAATAATAACTTTTATTATTAATTAATTTATTATTATTACTAAATAAATTAAGGTAACCAGTGCGTGACCCATCAATCAAGTTTTAAATTCAAACTCATGGCCTTTTATCATTATTTTGAATTTTAAAACTTGTGTCTTTCTGCGGAACAGTAAACCTCCACTAACAAAGTCAGTGCACAAATCATGTCCTCATATTGATATGAAGATCACTTCACGAAATACACGTACATGATAAAACAAGTTTCAAAAATTAATTATTCAAATGCTAATTCTCGTACTGCGTGCAACAATTTGACTTTAATTCAAAACCAATTCTCATACGTGCTGCTTCAAAACACCTTTTGAATCACAAAACAATTGAGTTTTAAAGGCAATTCATGTAAAGCAATTCAATAGCTTTATATTTAAAGTTTTTGAATTAAAACGCATATGCCACTGATAAACAAGGATTCGAGAAACCCAGTTCACGCACGAAAAAAAAAATGGACGCCGACTTCGAAATCTGGAAGTTCTTACTCATGCCGGAAACAAATTTGCTCATATATATATCAACATATATATATCAAACTAGAACAAATAAGTGCTCACAAAGAGGATAACATGCATTTCAATTGAATCATATTCAAAACAATAAATCATGTTATCAAAGGCAAGCAAACACCTAGGGATTCAAGGTAATAACGACCATAGGCTTTGATACCACTGTTGGGTTTTCATGAGATAATCCTCTTTAAAATCATATCTCAAGGCGGAAGAAAACTAACCCATGGATCGCGCATTACAAAACATGAATCATATAAAAGGCTATTCGTGTTTACCTCTTGAAGCGTGCTTTCACTTTGATCACAAGTGCCACAAAGGAGAGAGGCACCTCTACTCAGTCCACGCGAGCAAACGGGCGTCGGAGCTTTGCGTCTTGTGCTAGCTGACGACTCTAGGAGGCAAGGTTATCAAGACCAGGTTTAGAAGTAGTCTATTTATAAACCACATACTCCTCTTGACCTAACTGTCTTCTTATTGGGCCTTGTACGCTACAAGTCCAATAACCTTTAAATTAATTAAATCATATTTAATTAATTGACCCGCTCCGCATTTGCTCTATGCGTGTGACCCTGTAGGCTCCTACTAAGTTGGCAATAATATTAAATATTAAAATAATATCAAATATTAATTATAATATTAAATATTATAAATAATGAGTGGCATCTAGCAATGCATCATTACTACCCAATTAGCAAGAGTATCGGTGATCCGATTTTAGCCTTACCGCGACCAAAATTTACTGTGCAGTAAATGTCCCTTCGTCCATATGTCTTAATTGAACATAAGGCATAAGAGTGTCATCCTTGTTATGTTCAATTATTTATTCCTCGATCCCCGAGTAGACGTGTAATCACAAATGGGCCCAATATCACATATTGGCCCACTTCCGCGTGGCCACGCATATTTCACGTCTCACTCTATCGAGGGGCCCAAGACATTGCTCCTGCTATGTAGGAGGGATGAATCCTGTCTACATCACTCACACTCCTCAACATGATTTATTGCCGGCCCAATAACTACCTTTATGGTCACCCTGTTACGCGTGACGTTTGATAGCATTAAAGCCTACAACTCCTCATGTAGGAATCGTAGTGACTTCAAGTCGAAGGACTACTTCACTATGGTCGCCATGAGAATACTTATGACACTTACATAACTATTATGAAGTATTCTCATAGTGGGTCATCCGGTATAAATATTACTCCTAATATTTATACATGTGTGCTGACTTGATATCACATATCCATGACCCGTGAGATGTGGCCATCAGTCTACTCACACAATAGTCTCTATGTATTATTGTCGTCCTAATTAACAATAATACTCGACTACGGATATTTAATAATAGCGTTCTTATTATTTAATGAGGTCTCACGATTAAGTCTCGTACTTAATGTCTCATTAAATGAACTGTCTATTCTAAGGACATTATTACGCTATTAAAACATATAAATAACATAATAAACAAAATGCCTTTATTTATATAAAAATATATAATCCAAAGTCATGATACAAAATGTAAATCTACTAATATAGATTGGCCACTAGGGCTTACACCAACAGTGTGCTCACTTCTTACCTGTTGGTGAGCGTTATAGTTTAGAGAAGTTGACCCAGATCTACATTAAGGAAGTTGTTAGGGTACACGGTGTACCATCGAGCATTATCTTTGATCGAGGTCCTAGATTCACATCTAGATTTTGGAAACAATTGCATTGTGCTGCTTTATCGGTTAGGATTGCAGATAGAAGGATTAAGGAGCTTCGTGGTAGACAGATTCCTCTGGTAAATGACATTTAGGATGAGACTACAGGAGATACTACTTGGGAGCTTGAGGCAGATATGCAGCAATATCCACATCTTTTCTTAGGTACGTAAATTCCGGGGATGAAATTTATTTTAAGGGGGGTAGTAATGTAACATCCGTGTTTTTTTAAAGCATTGTTTATATGTATGATTACTAGGTTTAAGACCTTGATTTAAGGTCTAATGTGCATGTTTAGGTATTGGGAACCTTGCATGGAAAGTACGAGATTAATCGGCGTTGAATTGAATGAGAACGTGTTCTAGGGTTTTCTTTATACGGTTTAGAATGCTTAAAAGTGCACAATAGGAAAATTATGTTTGAGGAAGAGATTAGGTATGTATGAGGACTTGATCTTATTCCTTAGGTATAGGGAAGTCTATGTTTCAAATTTCAGGTCAATCGAACTTCAAACGACTTTAGAAAGCGATAAACGTATGAATTAGTAGTGCTGGTCAATATAGGGCGCTGAGCGCAGCATTGTTGGCGCTGAGCGCTAGCCCTGGTGACACGTGTCACACTGCGATGGTGGAGAGAGGCGGTGCAGCCTCACCAGCGCTGAGCGCCCAGCGTAATATATATATATATATATATATATATATATATATATATATATATATATATATATATATATATATATAGTGAGAGAGAGAGAGAGAAAGAGAAAATTCCAGAGGATATTCCGATCAATCCATTCATCCTATTGAGAAACTGATTATACCGTTGTGATACTCATAACGTCTACTTCATCATCCTATCTTTCTTTTCTTGATTAGGCTAAGGTAAACCTATGTCCTTATTATGCCGAAATACCGTCGGCGATGGTATTGAGGTTATCTTTCATTCCGGTTATCGGTTTTCAGTTCCGTCTTCAAATTTGGGTTACCCGTAACGTGTTCTTCACAATGATGTGTTCAGGTGAATTTTTGGAGCCCCGGAGGGTGTAGAACCATGCTTGTCAGATTTGAGTGAGTACCGGGAGTGTTTGTTTCGTTGCACCAGAGCTAGCCTAAGACGCTTCAGGTGGGAGAAAGAAGTGTCCTATCGTCGGAAATGGCTAAGTAGCATATTTTACATTAATGGCGTAGGGCGACCTAAATCCTACTAGTGGGCGAATAATTGACAATGTCAATATCACATTGGTGACTACTTAGTGTTACCAATGATGATATGTAGATTGTAGGTTTATCGCTGTTAGGTTAATTTTATGATATTTGAGGTTATATGATTTTTATTGTATTTTAGCTGCTTGTTGTGTGCTGCTTGGATTAACATGTTAATTATAGTTTATCATATTTGTTTGAATATGTTATTATTATTATTATTTTTTTGTTATTTTATTGTGATTAGGGTTGATAACATGTATTGAGTGATAATATGTTTTATCTGCTATGGCGTGCTTAGTTGGTTTCTATGTGATGATATAAGTTATCTTTCAGAGATGCATGTTGGGGAGAGTGTGATATGTGACTTAGTAGTGCCTAGCATAGTTAAATTAATATATTATGATGAGATTGATGATGTGATATTATTGGAGATATTTTTATGAGATAGTGATGAGAGGTTAAGGCACTAGGGTATGACTCGATATACGTCGACGAGACCCATATAGATGCTTGTTGTTGATCACAGCCGTGTGTTTGGAACACAGGAGGTCAGAGTATCCGGTTACGGATAAGGGATGTCACGGGTTAGTTCCCTAACGAGAATGGGGGAAACTACCATGATACCCTTATAGTTCTAGCTGAGTTGTCCCGTATCTTAACGGAAATGAGGATACTTTGTATTATGCAGCTATTCCCTAACGGAAATGGGGGAAATAGTGTGATTCTTTGAATAAGTGCCTTAACGAGAATGGGGGTGTGCACCGATACAAATATATACAAACACTCCGCTTGGACGACTGACTAATATCCCTAATCAGACGAGGGATGTGTGACAGGATTAGGTGGTGGCCACGTTAGTATGCATGATCAGTTGCATGAGCGCGAAGGGTAGAGGAATATAATGTACCTCGAGGATGATTGTTATTTTTATGTGTTTATGTGGTGATGCATTTCTGTGTGCTATTACTGTATATATGTTATGTAACCTTTTCCGCTTATGATAATAGCATGTTTCTTATCTCCCTACTTCTTTTCTATGTATGTTTCATTTATGTGATTGTTATGAGAAGACTTTGCGGAGGAGCCAGTGATTGAGGAGTGTGGAGGGACTTCTTATGAGCCCGATGCTGGAGGACAAGCAATGGATCGTAGCAGTTGAGTTTAGAGTTTATGGCCAGTGCGTCTCTTAAAACGTAACTTCCGTTGCTTTTGTCAGTTTGTGTTTTACTGATGGGAACCCTTTTCATTTATCGGCATAGTATGTGTTGTATTTATATGCATGTGTTGTGTGATGTTTATATTTTTTTTATTTATATTTAAAGTTTATTTATTTATGATTTTCTGTTTTATATGCATAACGCTAATATTGCGCTTAAGTTTTAGTTAATTAGGTTTTTCTTTAATGGGGCATTGGGGTGTCTCACTGACCAAGTCTTATAATGAAGCATATGCCCTGATCAAAAGCATTGCTACAAATAGTCATTAATGGCCCACTGCTAGGCTATGCCCCAGCCAATCAAGTATTGCAACAAAAGTTCACAAAGGAACTGCAATTTCTGCTTAGTTAGCCTCATTGACAAACATGGTGAAAAATTTAACCATGGCTAACCAAGGCCTTTCTCTGAATCAAGCTACATTGAATGAGCCTATGAGAAATGAGCAATAATATTTCCAAACTGATGTTGTATCATGTGTCTACTGTGAGGGAGGACATTTGTTTAAAGATTGACCGAGCAACCCAGTTTCTGTGAACTATGTGGGGAATAACAACAAGGGCAACAATCCTTATTCTACTACATACTATCCAGGATTTCCACCTCAAGGTCATCAACCTCAATATTATGGCCAAGGAACTTAGCAAAGTCAGCCAGCAAATCAAGAACCATCACTTGAAGCTATATTTAAAGCCTTCATGACAGAAACGAAAGCTCAGCTTCAGAGTCTGGATGCAGCAATGAGGAATCTAGAAAATCAGAGTGGACAGTTGGCTACAGCACAGAGCTCAAGGCAGACTTGCACAATGCCTAGCACCACAGAGTCCCCTAAGTCTAATGAAATGGAGCATTGCAAGGCAATAATCCTCATAAATGGGAAAGAATTCCTTACTTCAGTAAGGCAGAATGGAGACAGAAAATATGTTAAGACTAAGAGCAATGTCCAGAATGCAGAATCTGATTTTAAAAAGACTAATCCAGTTATTGCAGAATTTTCTGAATATGCTGAAGCAAAGAAAACCAAACTGAAAAAATATGCAGAAACTTCTAAAAAATCTGTACAAAATTATTTGCCCAATTTAGTATCGGAAAAGCCTTCGCTATCTTTCTCCCAAAGATTGAAGAGCCAACTCAAACATATGAGGAGTAAGATGAGGTGGCTATTCCCAAAGAGGTCAAAGGCCCGGGAAAGAAAACACTCAGGAAAATAGCTCAATTTGCTCAAAGGAGGAGCAACTTTGTCTGGCCCAGCTTTGACGAATTTCTGCACCTAGATGCTGTAGCATGCAGCAACATCAGAACAAGAGATGTTTTCTCTTTTACCCTTTTGTTGTTTTGGAAGTTTCTCTTCTGTTTTATGTTGCACCCTTCTAGTAGTATTGTAGTTTATGTTCTATTTAGTAGTGGTTGTCTGTTTGCTGTTTTAGTATGTTTGTCTCTGATTGGACTACAAATGATTAATGAACAACCCCCTTTAGGGGCATCTTTTGAACACTAACTGAAGTTGTTTGGACCAAAACCTTAATTTCAAAACCTTTGACATGAATGTTGAACTTTTTAGCTGTTTGGATTGACTGAAATTGTTTGAGGCTTAAACATATTCTGTAGCATTTTGATATAACCTGTGAGATTTTGAGCCTCAACAGTTTTATTTGATTGTGAGTTCCATTCATGTGCTTTCTCTGTAAAGTTTGACTTGATTCTTGCTTGCTTGTACATATCACTGTTGCACACACTTTTGCTTGAGGCATGTTTGATTTTTCTTAATCCTAGTCTTAGCCTAAATAGCCTACCCTTTGATTTTAACTTTGTGTGTGAGCCTTTTGAGCTTGAGCCCCTTATTCTGTTACTAGCCACATTACAAGCCCTTTGTCCAGAAAAACCACTTGTCCTTACTAGATGGAGTTTAGGAGTTGCTTTTCTTGACCATATGGTTGTAACATAAGTTTGGGGGTGGCTTGAGGACAAGCACCATTTTAAAGTTTGGGGGTGCTATACAACAAAGTCGTGTATTGTAAAATGACTAAGTTTTGCTGAGTTTTGTTTATTGAAATTGTGAAAGAAAAAAAGAAAGAAAAAGAAAACAGGAATAGGATAAAGGCGTTAAAATGTGAAACTTGTTCTCTGTTTTGCAAATAAATAAATAAATAAAAAGAACAAAGAACAAAGACAAGAAAAAGAAAGAAAAGAAAAGAAAGGGAATAAGGAAAGGAATGAAGGAATAAGGAAACGAGAAAAAAAGAGTACCCCCTCATTGGTACTGAGATTTCTTTGATGGTTTGTGGAAAGAATTTGGTGTTGAACACATTGTAGGGAAAGAATTTCTGAACTCCACCTAGTGTTAGCCACTTCCCAAAAATGTATCATTCCTTGACCTTAGCCCCATTACAACACAATAAAAGTCCTCTAGCAGTGTAAAGCTTTGATTTTGTGCTAGTGAGTTTAGAAGCTTGTCAAGCTTATGATAGGGTTGCATGTGAATGATGATTGAATGAACCTACTTACTTGTGTGTGTGAGGAAGAACACACTGTTCTGAGTGCATATTGCTGTAGCATGTTGTTCTGGGCTGAAAATTATTGATCTCATAAAAATCTGCTGATTTGTGATGCATGGATGTTGAGAAAGTAAGAGGTTTTGGTTTGTGGTTCATGACGTTGCTTTGAGGAAAAGAAAAAAATATTTGTGGTCTATAAGTCTTGTGTGCATGTTAGGACCTTGTTGATTTGTGTCTTTTTCTTTTGTGTCTTTCTTTCCATTACTTGAGGACAAGCAATGATTCAAGTTTGGGGGGTGTGATAACTCTTAGAAATGAGAGTTATCTACTCTTTCTTAGCTTGAGTTTTTGTACAGGTTGAGTATTTTATGTGGATGTTTTAGGTGTTTTAAGTTAGTTTAGTGTAATATGTGTCATTTAATGAATTTCATTTAATTTTCTATATTTGAGTGTCTAGGAATATGCTTAATGTGTTTCTTGAGTTTTGTTAGGTTTTTGTTTAGACAAGCTGCTGGAAAATGCTTTGGACATGCTGCAGCAGTTGGGGGCGATCTGCTGCAACAGCTGGGCGCGAACTGCTACAACATCTAGGCGCGAACTCCTCATAAGAAAAGGACAAAACAGGACCACTTTCTCTCTCATGCGGGTCCACCCAAAAAGCTTTTTGTGCTGGTACAATTGATGAAATGGGTCCAAGTCTTTATTTTAATATTATTTTGATGGCCCAAAAGGAAGCAAGAGAAGAATGGCCCCTTCCAAAACCCTAAAAAAGGGAATATTCTCTTATTTTAAAGAGGGGGCTGCCTCATATCAGTTAAAAGGAACATATAGCAGCAACCAGAATGTCTTCTTCCTCTCCATGGTTCCATTTTCGTGCTCATATGGCTTCTTCTCCCATTTTACATTTTATTTCCAGAACTTGTAAGCTTAGTATGAGCTAATTTGCTGCAGCGTACTGGTATTCTGAACTTGTAACGAATGTTAGTTGATGTTATGTGATGCTTTGCTTTTGCATTTTCTCGTAATCTGTGTTTAAATGCTGTTTTATTTAAGCTTGGCCATCTTAAGTAGAACTTTAACTTGCTGAACTTGGAAAAGTAAAGTTAAGTGGATTTGGTTAAGAGATAAGGGTTAAGTCTCTAATTGGAAAATTAGGAGATGTTGAATGGATTAGGAATAATCATCAAGTCCTTAAGCTAGCTGGAACATGCTTATTAATAAGAGGGTGTAATTAATATGAATCTTGGAATAGAAGGCATTTAATGAACCTTATCTTTCAAGTGTGTTGGAAAACATAACTTTAATTTCCTTGAGTTAAATGTTGCTGCATCGCGAAGCATAACTGAAGCTAATTTGAAATTACAAGGGATTCATACTAGTAGCTGTTTTACCATTTCTGTTCACAAACCCTTTTTATTATCTTGTTCACTTATTACTATCTTTTAATATTGTTCTTTTTAAATATTGAAAATCAACAGTTTCACACACTATTTGGTTACCCCTTAATCTTAACTTTCAAGAACAATTAATCTGAATTTTGATAATTGCTACAGCATCCTAATCCTTGTGGGAACGATCTCTTACTTACTCTTTATTACTTGTTACGATTGTGTATACTTGCACATTGCACTTTTTGAGCAACAATTATTCATGATGAGTTTATGTGGCATCATTTGAGATATGACCTGGGATGATGATGGAAGGTTGAGGCACTAGGTTATTACCTGATACGAGTCGGTGAGACAGATGCATGGTGTCTTTCATAGCCGCGTGGGTGGAACACACGAGGTCAGAGTATTCGATTACGGATACCGGATGTCACGGGTGAGTGCCCTGCTGGTGATGAGGTTTGAGGAAGACTACTGTGATACTCTCCTAGTCCTTGCTGAACAGTGCGAATATTCTCCACCGGGGATGGAGACATAGTTTCATTCGAGGAATGGAGACCCTAGAGGGGACTAGGGCGTGCATCGATGTTCATGGGCTTGGACGACTGACTAATATCCCTAATTAGACGAGGGATGTGTGATAGGATTGTGTGGTGGCCACGTCAGCATACAGGACTAGTTGCATGAACACGAAGGGTAAGGATGTTAATATGACTTGAGGATGATTGTTATTTTTACGTGCTTATTTTGTGATTCTTTTCTTTGTGCTATTTTTGTATGTATGCTATGTATCCTTTTCCGCTCATGATGATAGCTAGTTTCTTATCTCCCTATCCCTTTTTGTGTATGCTTTATTCATATGATCGTTACGAGAAGACCCTGCGGAGTTGCTAGCTATGGAAGAGCTTGACGGGATCCCTTATGAGCCAGATGCTGGAAGACGAGTTGTGGATCCTAGCGGTAGAGTTTAGACTCTATGGCCAGAGCGTCTTCTTAGGATGTTGTACCTTTCGTTGCTTATGTTAGTTTGTATCGGTATGTTCCTGCATGGGACCCTACTGATGGGGTACCATAGACAGTGTTTTGTACCTTATGTATATATGTCAGGTGTGATGTTTATGTTTATATCTGTATGTTTAAAGATTTAATATATCATGTTGTTCTATTATGTATGTTAAGCATTTATATCGCGATTAAGTTTTAGTTAATTAGGTTTTCTTTAATGGGACATCAGGGTTATCTCATTTGGTGGTATCAGAGCAGCTTTATTTTGTTCAGACTGAGGTTAGGGTGTACTGTCCATGTTAGTTGGATCCCTATTTGATGCTGACTATGTTTAAAAGTTGGGTAGACTGTACAATACTCGAGTTATCCTTATTGTTCATGCGAGGACAACTATTTCTATCATTCCTAAGGCAAGACCTACCATCGTCCAGTACAACAGGTTGTGAATGTTGAAGGGAATCAAGGAAAGCGGCAGCATGGAGCTTTGAGATCTTTCTAATGCGGAGGACCACATTTAATTAGGAGTTGTCTTCAAATTCAGAATGTTGTTTGTTTCCAATGTGGCATGGTGGGCCACATAGCTCGATACTGTCAGTAGAGCAACGTTACCAGAAATCCATGTCCACAACAAGGCAGAAGAGCTCAAGAAGCAGGAACAAAATCTCAAGCGGGAAATCAGCATGGTAGACCACAGTTCCATCGAGAGTATGATCTGGTGGGAATGAAGTTATGGATACAAGAGATAGAGAAAATCTTCATAGTCATGCGCTGTAGATAGGATCAAAATGTCACCTATGCATCTTTCATGCTAGTGCAAGGTGCAAAGTCTTTGTAGAAGAATCATCAGAGAAGGTTGGAAGCGGATGAAAGAGTAATCACATGTTGACTGCTACGGGAATGTTTCCTGGAAAAAAAAATATTTTCTTGAAACAATTCGACATGAGAAAGAGAAGGACTTCCTTAGACTGAGCAAGGAAGTATGTCAGTGGGTGAGTATACTATGAGGTTTGAGTCTCTGCTCAAATTCTCCAAGTTCTATTAAGTGCAACCGGACGACAACGGGAGATGTAGAAGATTTGAAGATGGTCAGAGACATGAGCTGTAAAATATAATGATACCTTTGGGGATTTAAAGGTTTTTGGAAATGCATGAGAGGATTATTGCTTTAGAAAGTGGATTAGATGATATAAGGAGGAGTTCGTAAGACCGAGTGTTTCATCGTGGGGAGCACCAGTGTTGTTTGTTAAGAAGAAGGATGTGAGTGATAGGCTGTGCATAGATTACAGGCAGCTGAACAAGGTAACGATCAAGAACAAGTATCTGTTACCTGGGATAGATGATCTAATGGATCAGCTGAAGGGAGCTTTGGTATTTTCCAAGATTGATCTGAGGTATGGGTACCATCAGATTAAAGTAAAGAAGGAGGACATACCTAACAGCTTTCAGGACGAGGTATGGGCACTATGAGTACTTAGTTATGCCTTTCAGTGTGACTAATGCTTCAAAAGTGTTTATGGATTACATGAACATAATCTTTAGACCGTTCCTCGATAAGTTTGTTATTGTGTTCATCAACAACATACTTATCTATTCCTGTACTTGGGAAGTGTATGAGGAGCATCTGAGGATAGTTTTGCAGGTGTTAAAGGACCGACAGTTGTATGCAAAGCTTTCCAAGTGCGAGTTCTGGATGGAAAAGGTGTAGTTCTTAGGCCATGTGATCAAGAAAGAAGGAATATCATTAGATCCAGCTAAAGTTGAGGCAGTGCTTAATTTAAGTGGGAGAGACCAAAATCAGCAAGTGAGGAGAGGAATTTTCTTGGATCAGCTGGATATTACCGAAGGTTCATAGAAGGTTTCTCGAAGATTACGTTGTCTATGAAGCAGTTGACGAGAAAAGGGTACAGCTTTTGTTTGTATAGATGAGTGTGAAATGAGTTTCAAGGAGCTAAAGGATAGGTTGACCACATCACCAGTGCTGACTTTACCAAATCCTTTAGGACAGTTTGACATATATTGTGATGGGTCATACCAAGGTTTGGGTTGTGTGCTAATGCAAGATGGAAGTGTTGTGGCATATGCTTCCCGACAGTTGAGAGTTCATGAGAGGAACTATCCGACCCACGATTTGCAGTTGGCAGCTATAGTGTTCGCATTGAAGATATGGTAACACTATTTGTATGGAGCTAAATATAATGTGTATAGTGACCATAAAAGCTTGAAGTATCTGTTTGATTATAAGGAGTTGATTATGAGACGATGGATATGGATGTAGTTTATCAAGGATTATGAGTTTGATCTACAGTACCATCGTGGGAAAGCGAATATGGTAGCAGATGCATTAAGTAGGAAGTCTTTGCATGTGTCCGAGATGATGATTAAAGAGATAGAGTTGATTGAGCAGTCTCGGGATATGAACGTAGGCATGGAGTTGGTTAAGGATACGATATGTTTAGGCATGGTTACCATCAGTAGTGAGTTCTTGAGAGAGCTTAAGGATAAACAGGTTCAGAATTAGTATCTAAAGGAGGTGAGTCGAGGTATAGATGAGGGTAAGGTTTCTAAGTTTGCTAGAGGATCAGATGGTGTGTTGAGGTTTAGAGACCGAATATGTGTGCCAGAGGACTTAGAACTTAGGAAGATGATCTTAGAGGAGGCACATAAGAATAAACTGAGTTTTCACCCTAGAGCCACGAAGATGTTTCGGGATTTAAAGAGGATGTTTTGGTGGCCGAGGATGAAGAAGGAAGTGGCAGAGTATGTTCTATCTTGTTTAGTTTGTCAGAAGGCTAAGATTGAGCATCAGAAGCTTGCTGGCATCACTATGGATTTTGTGGTTGGATTACCACGAGCTCCGAAGAGGCAATATGCGATTTGGGCTATCATCGATAGGTTGACGAAGTGTGCTCACTTCTTACCTACATCAAAGAAGTTGTTAGGTTGCATAGTGTGCCGTCGAGCATCATCTCCGATCGAGATCCTAGATTCACATCTAGATTTTGGAGGCAGTTGCACAGTGTGTTAGGAACGAAGTTAAGGATGAGTTCTGCTTATCATCCTTAGACGGATGGACAGTCTGAGAGGATGATTCAGGCAATTGAGGATCTCTTGAGAGCTTGTGTATTGGTGCACACTGGCAGTTGGGATGAGTTCTTGTCTTTGATTGAGTTTACCTATAACAATAGTTTCCATAGCAGTATCTGGATGGCACAGTATGAGGCTTTGTATGGCTGGAAGTGTAGGACCCCGTTATGTTGGTATGAGACTGGTGAGAGCTAAGTGTTGGGTCCTGATATGGTGCAACAGACAATGGAACAGGTTAGGAAGATAAGGGAAAAGATGAAGGAAGCGCAGGATAGGCAGAGGAGCTACAGTAACAAAAGGAGGAGACCCTTAGAGTTCCAGAAGGGTGATCACGCTTGAGAGTCACTTTGAAGACTGGAATTGGCAGAGCTATCAAGTCTAGAAAGCTTACTCCTAGATTCATTTGGTTAAGGTCATATGGGATGATATTACTGGAGACGCTACGTGGGAGCGTGAGGCAGATATACAGCAGCAATATCCACATCTTTTATGATGTACACAAATTCCAAGGACGAAATTTCTTAAGGGGGGTGGTAATGTAACATCCTATCTTTCGTGAATGGAAATTAGATATCTTAATAAGTTTTTGGATGAGGGTTAGATAAATCAAAACCATTTAAGAATCCAAACACATATGCAAGTTTAGAATAAAATTCAAGAACCTCAAAATTTTCAATAGGCAAGCACCTTAAGCAGGCACATCAAAACCCCTTTATCAGAAGCATGTCAATTTAAATCCTTAATTAAGGTGGTTTATCATTAACCAAATTACAAGATAATTAGTCACAAATATAGACCTTAACCATATCTAACTAAATGTGATCAATCTACTCAAGTTTTACTAATCATGATTAATTAATACTAATCTCAATTTATTAGCTAGTTCATGATACTTAAGCTTAATTAATCAATAACTAGGGGTGTTTTTCTATTATTCATGATTATATAGACTTAATGAACTAGATTGCATTAGTTAACTAGAAGTTGGAAGATTACTTAAGCTAAATAAATCTAATTAAGCCTAAAGCATTTTAACTAAGCACTTACCTTAGTAAATCACTTATCCACAGCTAGATTACCATTATTATACTTAGAGCATGTTTGGGAAAGATTATTTTCCCTGGTTTCAGCTGTTTTTTAGCTTAAAAGCTGTTTCATAGATAATCTATTATGTTTGGCATTTTGCTTAAATTTATAAAAAAGCTTTTTTTAGGGAAAAAAAGCTGTTTTATGCCATCTAGTTTTTTCTAGCTTAAGATTATTGTGATTTGATTATTTTTCATTCTCAAAACTCTCTTCCCTGTTTACCCCTATAAAACTACCTTCTAAACAAATATTATTAAATTATACAAATAACTCCATACCCTTTTTCGTAATTTATTATATAAAAGTGATTTTTTTGCACCATCCAAACGAAATAGATTATCTTAAAATCGCTTTTCAGCAAACAGTCCCAAACAAAAACAGATTCTGATTATAATCGATTATCACAATAATCGATTATACAAAAATTGATTATCAGCATAATCTTTTTTTTCCAGCTTTCCCAAACACACTCTTAGTTACGCTAGAAAAAGTAAGTTTACATCTTTTAGGACAACTTGTTATACTGTTATAGTTTGATTAATAAGTAACTTGGAAACTTTAGCATGACACCTCATGCTTAGTAAAAACATGACAAGCCTTGAATAAATGACACCTCCTACTTGATGAAAATGAATAAAGCTCCCACATAATACAACAACTTCAACGTATGTAGCTGCACCTAAAGACCTAAATAAACAAATTAAATGGAGTAGAAATAAAAGAAAACTTGTTATACGGCCAAAGGAAACAAGTAGATAAATGTCATCATTGAACCATGTGAAGATAAATTTAGATAAGCCTAGCAAGATAAAAGACTTGCGGCTGCACATGTACTTGCTTACTCCCTCACATAGGTTTGCCTAGTCAACAAAATAGCTTTGATGAATCATAATGTATAAGGAAGCAAGTTATACAAAAACCGTGGACTAAGCTTTCTTAAAGCTTAAGAGTTAGACGTTTCCTAAAGCCCAAGTAATCTAAGCTAGTCAAGCCATAAGAAATTCTTATTAGTATTTTTGCTTCCCATGGCATAAGATTTTCTAAAGCCTTTTCTTTCAGTTGGTTCTTAACATAGTAAGAAAGGCAGAGAGTGAGAAGTAGAGGGGTTAGAGAAGAAAGAAAAACTTCTGGAGCTCGGTGCGACCTAACCGATCATCTTATAGTGAAACCGTCTACATCGTTGAGATTGTAGCAACGTCATCTTCTTAACTCTATCCTTATTTTCTTGCTTAGGCTAAGGTAAACCTATGCTCTATTTTGTTGAAATGTCATCGGTGATGGTATTGAGGTATTCTCATAACTCGTTTATCGTTTTCAAGTTTCGTCTTCATAGTAGGGTTACCCGTAACGTATGGTACGTGTACATGTATTCAGGTGAATTTTTGGAGTACCGGAGGTGCTAGTTCTTGGCGAGGCAGTAACCATACAATGAGGAGATGCTTCATTTCATTGCGTTAAAGCTAGCCTACGACATCTCAAGTGGGAGAAAGGAACCCCCTATCGTCGGAAATGGCTAAGTAGTATATTTTACAATAATGGCATAGGGCGACCTACACCCTACTAGTAGGTGAATAACCGACAATGTCAATATCACATTGGGGACTACTTCGTGATACCATTGATGATATGAAGATTTTAGATTTATCGCCGTTAGGTTAAATTTTTTATATTCAAGGTTACCAATTGAGCTGCTTATTGTGTGTTGTTTGTGATAATATGCTTAATATGTGCTATCTGATTAATTATGATTATTTAAATGTTTTATTATTATTTTATTATTGATAGCATGCTTTATGATAATATACGATACTTGCCGGTATATGCTTAGTTGACTTCTAGGCATTGATATACGATGTTTGGGAAAGATACATGTTGGGGAGTGTGCTACATAATA
Source organism: Echinosophora koreensis (assembly GCA_035048595.1). NCBI lineage: Eukaryota > Viridiplantae > Streptophyta > Magnoliopsida > Fabales > Fabaceae > Echinosophora > Echinosophora koreensis. The sequence continues at coordinate 1,806,536 of JAPCYP010000073.1, read as the reverse complement.
CTTAGTTGTGCCTAACCTAATTAAATGATATGTTATTCATGATGAGTTTATGTGGCGTGATTTGAGATATGACATGAGATGATGATGGAAGGTTGAGGCACTAGGCTATTACCTGATACGAGGTGGTGAGACTCATATAGATGCATAGTGTCTTTCATAGCCGTGTGGGTGGAACACACGAGGTCAAAGTATTCGATTACGGATACCAGATATCACGGGTGAGTGCCTTGCGGGCGATGAGGTTTGAGGAAGACTACTGTGATACTCTCGTAGTCCTTGCTAAACAATGCGACTATTCTCCACCGGGGATGGAGACATAGTTTCATTCGAGGAATGGACACCCTAGAGGGGACTTGGGCATGCACCGATGTTTGTGGGCTTGGACGACTGACTAATATCCCTAATCAGACGTGGGATGTGTCACCAGTTGCTTGAGCGCGAAGGGCAGAGGATGTTAATCTGACTCGAGGATGATTGTCATTTATACGTGATTATTAAGCTTGTCTTTGTGCTATTTTTGTATGTATGCCATGTAACCTTTTCCGCTCATTATGATAGCTAGTTTCTTATCTCCGTATCCCTTTTTGTGTATATTTTATTCATGTGATCGTTACGAGAAGACCCTGCAGAGGAGCCAGCTATGAAAGAGCTTGACGAGATCCCTTATGAGCCAGATGCTGGAGGACGAGCTATGGATCCTAGCGGTAGAGTTTAGAGTGTATGGCCAGAGCGTCTTCTTAGTACGTTGTACCTTCCGTTGCTTATGTTATTTGTATCGGTAGAAAAAGAAACTAAAAGGTCATTACAGCAGGGAGCCCATTTCCTCTCCTACCATCGCTAACAAACAGCTCTAGGAGGGGAGAGGGGTGATCAATAACAGTCAAAGAGAAGTTTGCACTATGGCCCAAATTTACAAGCAGGTCTGTACATTTGTTTGCGTCTCTTGGCACCACCTGAATAGAAGGACTCCAATATGGCATTCTAAGGAGCTGCAAAGCTTCAACGAAAGTAGATCTGAGAAGGGAAATAAGGATATGCCCCTTAATGAAAAATTTAGCAACCATTTTGAGTCACCTTCAAAGATGGCCTTCTTCAACCCAATGTCCTTTGCCAAGCAGAGAGCTCGAGTGAGAGCAGAGAACTCAGCGACCAGAGCATTGCAAGAGCCCAGCTTCGAGAAGAAGCCTTTAACGAAGTTTCCATCTTCATCCCTAATGATGCCTCCAAGAGCCGAGCTACCAGAAGGATGAAGACACAAGCCATCCACATGATCTTTACATACCCAGGAGGGGGTCACTTCCAGATACCCTTGGTCGTGCACCGACCTTCACTGCCAATCCAACTGGGACTCGAGATCTCCTTCTTTATCGCGTGAGCTTGAAAAATAATGGAGTCCTAGAGATTTCAAACCATATCAGAGAGGTTTGAGAAAACAAGTTTGTTTCTATCCCGCCACAATGCCCAAACAGCAACTGCAAAGAAGATGGACCAATTCCAAGGGAGCTGACCAACTTGTGAATCTAGGTTTCATTCTAGCCAGGGCAAAAACCAAGGCAGAAGAATTTTGCCCAATGCTCAAGTTTGATACTTCTTTCCCAAAGCTCTTTTGTATCTGCACAATCCCTCAAGAGATGAATAATAGATTCAGGAGCTGTATTGCATTTAGGACACATAGGATCTGGGGTCATACCTCTTCTTTGCCTTTCCTCATTAGTTAGAAAATAGCCATGAGCAAGCTTCCACGGGTGGCTTCAGATTCTGGTTGGCCTTTTCCAACTGTCCACTTGAGAGAAAATAGGGTCCTTAGGAGGAGGGGTTTGAGGGGCATGGGAAAGAACATCATAAGAAGATCTTAGGGAGAACTGGCCATTGCTTTCTAAGTTCCAATTTGGAAAATCCTGGAGGCCCTGAGAAGGAGGCCTGACACTTGCTATTTTTTATATAATTTCTGCTGGAACAAAGTTATTGAAGAGGGACCAGATCCATTGGTTATCCAGAGCATAGAAAGCTACTGGAAAATTAATATGAGAAATAAGGATATTAGTCGAAACCTGTTCAAGATTAGGGCATCCAGGGATCCAAGAGTCTTTGCAAAATCTAGTCACTCTTCCATCTCTAATGATCTAGGAAGAGTTTTGGTCCACCTCTCCCCAAATCTTGATTTGAGCCTTCCACAAGCTTGAAGCATTTTGCCTTGGAGTCATAACAGGAACATTTAGATTGCCACAATTATATTTGGCCCGCATAATCCTGACCCACAACTTGTCCCTATTTGCTATTAATTGCCAAGCAAGCTTGAGGCTATAACCTTGATTCAGAATCTTCAGGTTTTTGAAACCTAGGCCACCATCTTCTTTAGGGCAAAAATTTTTCTCCCAAGACACAAGGTGGTATTTCCTCTGGTATATTTGGCTTCCCCAGATAAAGTTTCTGCACAACTTTTCAGCTTCCTCACAAATAGATGAAGGAATCGCAGTAGATTGCATCACATATCCAGGGATACTAGATAGGGATGCTTCAGCCAATTTGACATCTTTTTTGTCATATTATTAAGGATAAAGTTAAAATATTATCTTTTAGATCTTTGATGCAATATAGGGACCCCTAGGTAATGACCAATATACTTAGTAATTCCAATGTTCAGGGCCTGACTAATTGAGTTAGAAGTCTCCTCATAAACATTGTTTGAAAAGAAGACTCTAGACTTACTCAAATTAATTTTTTGGCCCAAGCAACTACAAAAGGAATCAAGCACATCTTTTATAATGTTAGCTTCCGCTATTAGGACAAGGTCATCTGCAAAAAAATGTGGGATAGCTTAGGACTATTACCCCTAGCAAACTTAAGAGGCAACCAAGTGCCATCATCATCAAGATCCTAGATTTTTTGACAAAGTCTTTCTAAGGCAAGGACAAAGATGTAAGGAGAGATAGGATCTCCTTGCCTTAGACCTCTAGAAGAAGAGAAGTTATCTGTTGGCTCCCCATTCCAATTTATCTTTAAAGATGCAGTAGATATACAATAATGAATAAGGGTCCACATCTATAGAGGTAAATTGAGAAGACCAAAAGTTTCATCAATAAAATTCCATTCAAGCCTATCATAGGTTTTCTCAAGGTCCAATTTTAGCAGCATATACCCTGATTTCCCTTTCATTTGACTCAAGGAATGGATAGCTTCCTGGAGGACCAAAACATTATCAATAGGGGATCTACCAGGGATAAAGCTGCTTTGAGTGTTTGAAACAACATAAGGCATAATAACCCTTAACATTTGAGCTATAATTTTGGTGATGATTTTATAGTTAACATTACAAAGATAAATAGGGCGTAATTGATTAACAAGGGATGGATCATTATGAGACACCCCATTGTGCCCCGTTGTGCCATTGATTATTTATTAAATTTAATCGCGTACTTAACATTAATCATAACCCAAAAATATGAAGGAATTAAAAACTTAATTAATAACCATATAACTTCTGCAAACTTAAATACACCATCATGATAATATATAAATACACACAAGTTTATCCATTACATTACCAAAACACTGTTTAGGGTATCCTATCATTAGGATCCCTCACAGGTACTTAATTATACAAACTGCTTATAACTAGCGGAAAAGATAAAATATCTCAAAAGACACACTGGCCATACTTCCTAAACTCTAACACTTTAATTCACAGCTCGACCTCCGGCTTCTGGTTCATATGGAGTTACATCCAACTCCTCATCAATAGGCTCCTCCAAAAGGTCTTCTCGTACGATCACATAACAAATAAAATACAGCATACAGGAAATATAAAGGGGATAAGAAACATTGATACCATCAAAAGCGGAAAAGAATCATAGTATATAATATAACAAAACTCACAGACAATCATCACTCCAAAACCACCTAAATCCTCAATTAACAATATCATTCTCTATCCTCAACTCATGCAATCTAAACCTTTATGCTGACGTGGCCACTAATCCCCATTTACCGTTAGGGATGTTAGTTAGTCATCCAAGTGACGCGTCCCCAAAACCGGTGCACATTCTCATCTATGGTGAGAATGCTCATGCAAGGCAATGACACTATAGCTGCACAACACAATCGGTACACACCCTGGTTCTCTCTCTCGAGTGTGCTTAAGCAAAGCATTGACACTATAGCTGCACAAATTAAATCTAACTTGGGACGGTCCCACGAGGACTTCGGACCTCGTATGTTTCCAACATACGGTTATAAACACAATGCAACATATGAACCTCACCGAATTACATCAATAATCACCTAGTGCCTTAAGCTTCCATCATAGCCTCAACTCACATTCTATGACACATCTCATCTTTAAAATAATCAATTTAAGCTAGGCATTTCTAAGTCACTGATACTTTCTCACCCAAACCAAAATCTTCCGAACAACATATATCCTTTCTTAAAGTCAACTAAGCACAATATTAAAAACCAGGCAGATCATGCATAACACATTAATCAACAAAATATCCCAACATCAAAATATCACATAAAGCAATTCAATAATAAAAACAATGAAGTCAATCAACCTTATATAAGATAAACTTATCCTAACATCGATAAATCTACAATCCCCAAATCATCATTGATATTTCAGAAAAGCACTCAATGTGATTTTGGTCTTGTCAATTACTCGACTATTGGTAGGGTTTAGGTCACCCTACACAATTATTATATCATACACTACTTATCCATTCCGACTAGAGATTGGTTCTTTCCCCCACCTTAAAGGTGTTCAGAAATTTCCAGACACTTGTCAGTTACACAGTCAGTTCCCGTCAGAGTTCCCAGAGAGTAATTTATGCTTCCTCAAAGCAAGCACGAACATGAATGACAACCCAGAGAGTCAATCCAAACATAGAAATAACCAGACAAATCACCAAATTAATTTCTCAACATCAACACTATGAATATAACTCACAAAGATACTTAATTTCTCAAAAACCTCATTGATTTAAATCAAAATGGATTTGGGGGTTTTTAGGTTCATGAATAAAATTAGGGAAAAATCAATTTAACAAGGGATTGATAAAATTGATTTAGGGGAACGCTTAATCAAGATCCCAATTTCCTAAAACACCAATTAATTTCAAAATCCAAATTTGAAATCAAAAAGTAGGGTTTGAGATTGGGGAAGAAATTGGGGTTTCTTAAAAATGACAAGGGGAAGTGAGAACCACTCACCCAAAGAAGGAAGAAGAGCTTGTGGTGGTGCTGTGGCGGCGGTGGACGGCGGTTCGTGGCGGTCGTGGAGGTGGTTTGTTCTCTATGACAACAAAGAGAGAGAGAGAGAGAGAGAGAGAGGGATACATCAACCCAAGGGAAAAAGAAGGAGCTTGAAAGGAAATCACATGGTGGATAACCACCATGAAAGCGGTGGCTCGTGGTGCTTACTGCGGTGGAGGCCGCGCGGCGGAGCTCGAGTCAGACGTCGCAGGGACGCGGGTCGAAGATGGGCAGACCGGAAGCGTGGGTTGTACGGCTCCGGCGACGGTTTAGTCGGTGTGGTTGAGGCTAGACAAGGGCGGCGCGCGATTCGTTTTTGTGCAGGAGTGGAGGAGGAGGAAGATAAAGTTAGGGAGGAAAAGATGAAAGTGAGATGTGTAGGGGTGGCAGAAGAAGGAAAAGGAAGTAAATGAAAAAGAAAGGAGTGGGTGACAGATAAAACGTGGAGACAGTTCAGCCAAGTAAAAGAAAAGTTGGAAAAAAAAATGCCCCTTTTAATTTTCTGATGCTAAAAATTTCTTTTAGGGACTATGAAAATAACTTTTCTTTAACCAAAATAATTATAGATTGTATTTTTCTAAACAAAGAGTAATAGCTTAATGCTATTGTCTAGCAAGCTTGCATACACTGTAGGATCACAGTGTTAACGCACTCAGTAAAATCTTTTAAATGAGTAAATAAAATTACTCAAGCCAAACAACATTAAAATAAACATAAAAATAAACTTTAGAAAATTAATTACTCTTAATAAAGCAATTAAACATATAAGCAAATCAAATCAAATAAGTCAAAACGCATAAAAATAAATATTTAACCGATTAATAAAACTAGTTTTTAAATAAACACATATACTAATTATCGAGATGTTACAATACTACCCCTCTTACAAAAATTTCGTCCCCAAAATTTGATATATCTCATAAGAGATACAGATACTACTCTTACGTCTACACTGGTCATCCCTTGTAGTAACTCTAGCGGTGATGATCCAAGATACCTTAATTTAAGTAATCTGTTTCACTCGAAGTGGTTTCGCCATTTTGTCTATTACCTTAACAAAGAAGCACTCATTATTTTATTTTATTTTTTTATCAAAGTAGTAAGCTAATGCATCACTATAGGAGATGATCATCCCAACTATGTTGGCACCATCACCCCTATCAATCACTTGCAGCAAACTACAAATCAATTAATCAAAAAACAGAGAACAAAAGAAAAAAGAACAATAAAAGCATGGGGGGACATTGTACCTTAACCCATGCAAAAGAGAAAACACTCTATGAAAACCTATAATTGGGAAGGCCTAACCTATTTCGGCCAAACTCTTCACCAATAAAAGGTGGAAAAGAGTCCCACCAAGTAAAACCTTGGTGAAGGAGACCATACGAGGCAAGCCTATCTGGACAAACATTGGCTTCCCTATAAATGTGAGTTACATTAAAATTCATATTCTTAACTAATCCAATACAATTACTCCATCTATTCTGAAGTTTCCATGGGATATCCAATCCATTTCTAAACGCCATAACCACCAATTGTGAATCTGTTTCAAGCCAAAGATTTGTCCATCCCTTCCTTGAGGCTATCTCTACTGAGTACATGGCACCAACCAGCTCTGCAAATAGTGAAGTTGAGTTACCAAGATTTGCTGAAAAACATCCATAGGCATCAGCATTCCATCCACGAAAGATGCCTCCACAGGCTGACCTTCCAGGATTCCCAAGAGCTGCTCCATTCAAGTTAGCTTTTATCCAGTTGACAATTGGATGCATCCAAATGACTTCCTTGATCCTAGGAGCTTTACTGAAATGCAATTCAATAGAAAAAGCATTAAGAATCCTCAAATCATCATTTGAATTGAAACAAGTGTTTGTGGATAACTTCCCTGTCATTGATACTGCTGCTGAAATCATATTACAAGCAAGCCGAGGATGTGTTTTGGAGCCATCAAATCTACATTTGTTTCTTGCAAACCATACTGCCCACACAGAATGAACTATGGCAGAAATGATAACATCCTGCAACTGAGTACTACTCTTTTTCTCACATATTAAAAGCAAATTAGAAAAAGAAGTCAGATCCATTCTAACATTAAGCATACTAGATATCCAATTCCAAATCTCCAAAGCAAAAGGGCATTGAAGAAATAAATGCATTGAAGTTTCCTCAGCCATACCACATAGATTACACATGGAGGCCAAGTGACAACCTCTCTCTTTAAACTCATCATCAACAGACATTTTACAGTTAATAGCTCGCCAAAGCATGAAAGATCTAGAAGGAGGGATATGATTCTTCCAAATCCGATTCCCCCAAGAACAAGAGTTCTCAACAGGCTTAAACCATAAGTAAGCCTCCTTGAATGTCAGATTACCAGATTCAGAAAGCCTCCAACAAGGCATATCATCAGTCAACCTGTGTGGCAAAACCAGCTTTCTGGCAGAAGACACTATGTTAGGCATTTTATTTATGAAAAAATCCGGAAAAGACCATGATCCATCTTGGATAAAATCAGAAACTATTGCACTCAAGTTTAAAGAAAGTGGAAGATTTAGAAGAGAAATAACAGTATCCTTATCATTTAGCCAATAGTCATTCCAAAAGTTAATGCCTAGGCCATTCCCAATTACCCATCCAGTATTTTCCTTAGCAATAGGAATATAGACTTTTATTCCAGGCCATATAGAAGATTGGATATAATAAGATATAGGGCTAGATCTTCTTAAAAACCTGCTTCTTAAGAAAGCAGCCCACTGATTTTGGGAGTAAAGAACTCCCCAAGCAAGCTTCAGCATTGAAGCTTCATTTATGGCCTTAACAGACCTTAATTCCAAACCACCATCCACATATGCAGAACATGTTTTAAACCAAGAAACAGTTACAACCCTTTTACAATCTACTTGACCAGACCGAACAAAATTCCTTATATATGAGTCTACTTGTTTTAACAGAGACTTAGGCCATGAATAAACATGAAAACTATAGGAAATCATGCCCTAAATAATAGCTCTTGCAAGTTGAACCCTTCCCATATAGGACAACATACTACCTTTCCAACTAGTAAGCCTGTTTTTAATCTTATCTACAATAGGTTGTAAATGAGTCTTCCTAGGTTTACCCTTAAACAAAGGAACTCCCAAGTAGTTTACAGGGAGGCTGCCTGCCCCAAATCCCAAGAACCTAGATATTTCAGAGACTCTGATATTAGACATGCTACCATGAAAAAACTTACACTTCTCAATGCTTAAAAGTTGACCAGAGCATTCACCATACCACCTAAAAAGATTCATTAGGTTTCCTAGATTCCTTTTAGTTCCCTTGCAGAAGACAAGTATGTCATCTGCATATATAACATGGGAAGGGGTTTCAAACCCTCTAGAGCTAGACATGCATGCCATATTACCCGAGTTCACTAAGACAGTGATTCCCCTGCTCAAAGCCTCCTCTGCCAAGCAGAACAGCAAGGGGGAGAAGGGATCCCCCTGCCTCACACCCCTCTTGCAATTAAAATAACCAACCATATGCCATTTATTGAAATTGAAAGACTGGAAGAAGCTAGAACAACTTCCACCCAATGGCAAAATTTAGAATCAAAACCAAAATTCTTTAAAACATGAATAAAAAACTTCCAATCTAAAGTGTCAAAAGCTTTCTTCACATCAAACTTTAAGGCTACATTTCCCCCAAAACATTTTCTATTTAACATGTTGAAACTCTCAGAAGCTACACAAATACATTCTAAGATTTCCCTACCCTTAAGGAAGCCTCTCTGTTGATCTGAAACAACTTTAGAAGATATAATCCCCAATCTATCAGCTAGAATCTTGGTTATTATTTTAAACTGGAAGTTAGCTAAAGCTATGGGCCTAAAGCTTTCTACCCTATCAACTCCTTTAAATTTAGGAATCAAAACAATCACATTAGAATTAAGGTTTTGGTGTATGTAGCCTTGAATAAAGAATTGTAAGCAAGAGTTGAAAACATCATTACCAATTATATCCCAAAAGGGATGGTAGAAACCTCCCCCAAACCCGTCAGGACCAGGAGCACTATTTACATCTAAAGAAAAAACAGCCATCTTAACTTCTTCAAAGGAGGGCAGTTTTGTTAGCATATTATTATGAATAGGATCAACTATAGATGGGATAACACTATCGGCCAAACCATTATCAAAACAACTGTTATTTGAAGCATACAAATCAGTAAAAAATCTCAAGACATGATCTTCAATATCCTTGCTATCAGTTAAAACAGAATCAGCAGTCTTAAGCATACTAATTTGTTTTGTTACATTTTTTATTCTTGCAGTTTTATAGAAAAAAGCAGAGCTCCTATCACTATGCTGAAACCACTTTATCCTAGACTTATCTTTCCAATATGATTCTTCAAAACCTAAAGCCTTTTGATAATTGATTTGAGCATTCAATTCCATATCAGCAAGAGTATCAGACAAACCATTTAAACATATATCGGATTGAATGTTATCCAAGGTATTCCTAGCAGCAGAAACATTGTTATGCACATTACGAAAAACTGTTTTATTCCAATCCCTAAAAGCATGCTTTAAACTTTTCAGTTTATGGCTCAAAGCAGACATGGGGCACCCCTGAGATGGATTCAGCCAAACATCTTTAACCACTCTTCTGCAATCAGCATGCTCAGACCACATGTGCATAAATTTAAAAGGAGCAGGGTATACATGGCCACCTTTTTTCAGTAATAACAATAAGGGATAATGATCAGAGCAACTCCTTGTGAGTGTGCTACATGAAACACTATCCCAAAAATCCAAAAAATCATCATTGCAAAGAGACCTATCCAGTCTCATTTCAGTATAATTCCTCAAACTTCTATTATTAGACCAAGTAAACCTAGAGCCTAATGTGGGAAGATGAGTTAAGCCACAACAATCAGACCATGCTTTGAACTCATCACAGGATATCCTTAAAGGTAGCCTACCCCCCCTTTTCTCATGAGATCCTAGAATAGCATTAAAGTCCCCAAGGAAACACCAAGACCCAGGGAATTGTTGCTGCAGACTAGCTAAATCAATCCACAAATCCCTTCTTAAAACATAAGATGTGCAAGCATAAACAACAGAGAAGCACACCAAATGACCATTATGCAAAACTGAAATAGAAATATGCTGAACAGAAACAGCCAGAATAGCAGGATCAAGATTATTATCACAAATACCCCAAATGTTAGGATTCTTATCCCCTCTATCATTAACAACAAAAGGTTTCATACTTAGACTGCTCCAAAACCTAGTAGGAAAGTTATCTATGACAATCCAAGGCTCAGACAGAAACAACAAATCAGGTTTATGTTGTTAACATAGATTATGCAAAACTAGTCTAGTTTCATTATTCCCTAGACCCCTAGCATTCCAATATAAAACTTTCATATTAAAAAGCTAAAGATTGATCAGAACCTGCCCTATAACGAGTGTTATAGGCTTCCCCCTTTTGAGCTTGCTTTTTTGCCTTCTTTTGCTTCTTCTTTTGGGATTTTGAGCACACTGGAGAGAAGCTTTCTTCCTGTATCCGTTATAGGCTTCCCCCTTTTAAGCTTGCTTTTTTGCCTTCTTTTGGGATTTTGAGCACACTGGAGAGAAGCCTTCTTCCTGTTTTTCCTCTTCTAAAGTATCCTTCCACTAACTGCCTTGCAAAATGCTAATATCCTTAGCTACCCTCTCATTCACCTGAACTAAACCAGAAGCAGCCTCCCCTGCACCCGTTATAGGCTTCCCCCTTTTGAGCTTGCTTTTTTGCCTTCTTTTGCTTCTTCTTTTGGGATTTTGAGCACACTGGAGAGAAGCCTTCTTCCTGTTTTTCCTCTTCTAAAGTATCCTTCCACAAACTGCCTTGCAAAATGCTAATATCCTTAGCTACCCTCTCATTCACCTGAACTAAGCCAGAAGCAGCCTCCCCTGCATCCTTGCATTGTAACTGAACTCCTTGAGAGATATCATCTGCATCAGCAACTGCTGAGGGATCATTATTGATTTCAGTGTTAGAAACTGAGGCCTCCGAGTTACCAGAGTTGCCATTTATAGAATCAGGAACCACAATGTTATCAGAGTCATCAATTAGAGAAGGCATATCATCATCAGTGTTTTCAATCAATTGAGCCTGTGACTCATCATACAGGGTTTCCATAGACTCATTATCATCCTCCAAAACCTTCTGCCTTTGGCTTATTTGATTCATCTCAGGAATTTCCTCGATAGGAATGACAAAATATCTGTCTCCCCTGTCTGGCACAAAATCAATATGAGGTCATCCAATTATCTCATCCAGATCTTTCTCAGAATTAACCAAAACCAAATCCTTCTCAATGTTTGTCATTGGCTGATCCTTATCAGTAACCACTGGCTGATCCTTTTCAAAAACCACAGGCTGATTCTTATCAGGAACCTCAGCCTGAATATGATCCTTTATGATGGCATTAGAGTTAGCAACCTTTGATGAATCCTGTTGCTGCACAATTTGTTTAGGGACATATACCAAATTTCCTTTTTCTGTTTTTTGAGATTGCTTGACTTGGTCATCATTGGATGTTTTGATCAAATCTTTCTTCTGCCTAGAACAATTTGATAGCTCATGACCTATTATATGACAAAAGTCACAAAAAGCTGGCAGATTCTCATAATCCAGAGACATAACCAAAGAAAAATCCTCGCGTTCCACCATGATTTCATTTGGAATTCTTTTCCTCATATCTATCTCCACAAGAATTCTTGCAAAATGCCCCATTGACCTGGTTCTTGTAGCCTCATCCAGGGCGATTGGAGTACCAACCGCATTAGCAGTCTCAAAAAGAGTCTTCGGGCGCCAATACTCTTGAGGCAGGTCGTATAGACGAATCCAACATTGAACATGTCACTGTCTTAGCTTGTTTGGGTTAAACTCTAAAGTCCACCTTGATAACCTCAAAAAACCCGGACTCAAACTCCAAGATCCTGCTGACCAAATTCTTCTTAGATCTTCCAAAGAGACAAAGAAGAACTCAAAATATCCCTTTCCCAGAGGATTTAATCTCCATTTATCAACAGGTTTCCACAAAGCAGCAAGCTTAGAACGAAGATCTGCGGCCTTTATCGGGTTGACTACCTTTCACCATTATCACTCTACCATGGAGGCAATTCTTAGAGCTGTCTAATCCCAACTTATATTCATCTTCAGAAATCTTTATTGCAACTAGGTCGCATTTGAGGTACGGTTTTGGAAGTTGGGACAGAGAGATATCTACAGCACTGCTCACCACCTGAGCAAATGATTTTGGATTTGGTGTTGGAATCCCAGAAGGGTGATCAGGATGCGATTTAGCAAGGTCACCATGATGCAAACCATTCGAAGGAGAAGAAGGGGACACAACCCGAGGGAGGGTAAGAGAGACTGGAGGATTAGGAGGAGGTACCAAATCTGGGAACAAGAATTCCCAAGGGCAGCTTGCAGATGCCATAAACCAGAATCAAAAACTCAAATCTTGAAGTGCCAAAAAATCAAATCTTTCACCGTCGAGCCGCCGCCTGAAACCCATCGGTACTCTTCAACTCTTTTGCAGCCACAGCACACACTGGTGGCCGGAGCAGGGTAGAGAGAACGGAGCTGTCGGTCACGGAGCAAGACAGGGCGGCGACGTTCTTCAATGTCGCAGACGACGGCTTTCTTCTCACAGGGACAGGGCGGCGCGGCGTTCGTTCCTCGGATTCGAAGCGGCGTTCCGATCTGCTTCGCAGTGGCTTTCGTTATCACTGTGCTGTATTGTCGGAAGAAGAAGACGAGAGTCCAAAAGCACTCATTAGACAAGTCTCCTGAATTTAACATAACTGACATCCAATCCTATGATCGTTCCAATTAATTCCAACTTAAGCAACATCAACCACTAAAACCAAATCACTCATTTCCCTAATTTCTCATATATCTCCATATCCCTTAAAAGAGAAATACTATAATTCGTCCTACAATTTATCCAAATTAATTTCAAACTTAAGGTCCTTCTAAATCTCGGATTTGACATCATAAAATCGGAGTTATATCCCATCTCCATTAATCATCAATCATTGCTTAGGGTCATACCTAAACTTATCCGAGTGGTGTATTTAACATTAAATCAACATTCAACATTTATTATACGTCACAAGTCACCATAATTTGGAGCATTATATGAACCCTACAATATATTCAAACTTAACTCCTCATTTAATAACTATACTTTGATTCCTATGGATAAAATTCATCCACTATGACTCAACTCCTATATCCATAAAATCCATACTTCCATGATGACATGAGTTAAACCATCATTAAACAACTATCATAATTAATCCATCCAGGTACTTCTCTAAGATTGACATTGCCTGCTACTCTTCCAGTACAGGCTAAGGCACAGTCAACTCCACAAGTAGAAAAGGATATTACCAATCAAAGGTATAAATTAAATCAGACATGTCTTTTGGGCCAGCATAGAGTAAACATGAAAAAGGCAAACATAGGCATGGCAACCATTTAGCACAACATCAATAAATAGAGTTTAATTACATAAACCACATAATTCACCAAAATTCTAACTACACAATTTATACGATTCACATAGGCAAAAAAAAAAAAAAATCTGAGCAATTTATAATAATAACAAACTTCATACAACTTATCTCATGCATTTTCCTAAGCATATACCCCAAGGCTCGAATTAATCCCAGTTCTCAGATTGTTTCAACAGAGACACTCAACAGGTCTTCCAATGATTGAATGGTCTGCTCAGACTAGACATTAATTTAAGGAAGATAAGCTTAACTCATTCTCAACTTCGTTCCTAAGGCTTCATGCAAAATTTGCCAAAATTGAGATGTTGACCTTGGATCTCAATTCAAAATGATACTGGAAGGCACTCCAATTTTTTTATAAAAGGTTCGATAAAACATTTCTCATACTATGAGAAAGAACAAAAGTAGATGACATTTTAAAAGAAGAAGTTTGAGACTGGTCAAGAAGTAACAAATCCCAACAAGTAATTGATGAGACAATGTTTTTAAAAATTTGAAGATAAACTTTTCAAAAAGGATTTCTATTCTTTACTTTCACAGGAAAGTGCAAAGGAGAATTCACTAAGTAGGAGGATAAATGAATATTCAATATGCAAAAATAATCTTCAATAGGTTCCTGGGGGTAAATATGCGTTGTATAGACACATATTTACAATCATGAGTCTACTAAAGTTCCTCTCTCCACGAGAACTTCCATTGAATCGAAAAATCAGTAAAGAGTTGTTTGCATTTTCAAGAAATTGAAGCTATGAAATAGGACATCAATCAACCATATTTTGGGGAAGGTAAGTCTGACTTCAAGATTAGACTGAATCACTTCTATCTAGAAATAGAGGTGTTTAGAGTAATTTGACTAATAAATCCTTGTTCCCAGAAATCCATGCACCTTACGACTCGATGAGAAAATCATAATGGAATTCTAAATAAAAGTGGAACAATCAGGTCAATAGGTGATCATGAATACGATTAACTCAATTGTCTAATACAACCATGAGTAATAGAAGCAATAAGAAAGAGAATCCAGAGTATAAGAGACATTTGAAATTTAGCTTGAACAAAACTAGCATGACTAATCGATGAGTTGTTAATGTAGAAAGTACCAGTTTTCAGCAAAGAGCCTTACTGAAGTGGAGTTTGACAACCTTTCCGAGCAATGTAATTGGAGAGGAATTTAACTTCCATCACTTCCTCGATAAGTCTGCAATACCTCAAAGGTGGTACGAGAAGCGAGGACGATATAAAGGAACACAGAAATGATGTTGTAACGCGATACAGAGTAACGCGTTTCGCATAGCACGCAAAGTGCAAAACTATAATCAGGGTAGAAAGGTAAACAACAACAACAACAACAACAACAACAACAACAACGACAACAACCGCAACAAAAACAAATGTAAAAAGCATAAAATATTTTATTATTCCTCGATCAAACTAATAATTAGTAATTAAATACTAACAAACAAATATTTCAAAATAATAATTTATCATCACCAAACGGTCCAAACTTATAGTAATCTCTATAATTAAACACTAGTATGATCCTTCAAATCTCTTGCTCATCCATCGTATAATTAAACTCACTTAGATTCCTTACCAAATCCAAAGTTTAAACAAAATCATAGCCTAATCATCAAATCCCCTAAATTTACCTTCTAACATTGTGTCTCAAACCAAATCCGACTTAATACTATTTTCATAGATCAAATCCCACTTTAGATAAAAAATCTCATCACAAGCTAAGGTTTATACTTCATCTTAGTAAATTCCAATAACCTCAAAGTGATTAGAAACTAGTTCTATTCTCAGCATAAAGACTTAAGTGCTAGTCATGGACAAGCCACACTCAACTCAACTTCTCTTATAAACACCATATACTTAAACCTCCTTTTCTTTAAACAAACTTACCATCATTCGAAAATAAGTCCATCTTCACATCAAAGTATTAATTTCATAAACTTGACCCTACTTCATTTCTCATCTTTTAAACACTAGATTAGGGACCAAGCATCAAAATTAAATTTCTACAACTATGTTAAACACTTAGGTTCCCTTATTTTATCATAAACTCTCTAAGCTCTATCAATCCTACCTTCAAAATTCCTAATTCATCATAAATCCGAAATTCAAAATGTATATAATACCCAATGCAAGTCTTATCTTCAAGATTCCGAACCCGATCATACTTAATCAGATTGACACAAGCTAAATTCTAATATGCATTTGAACCCAATCTATATTCATCAAAGCTTAAACTGAAGTCCTAAACTCACCCTTTAAACAAGAACATGCCTAATTATAGTCATTATCCTCCCTATTGCCACCTCCAAAAACTCTCTCGGGGGTCCTATCACTATTGTGAGTATTACGTCCTCTTTCTCGAGTCATGATCTTGTTTAAAGAAATCATCAGCTCGCATTCGTATGACATATAATACTACATAAATAAGTATATAAATACTATATGCCCTACTAATGTCAGTCATCGCATCAAATTCGGACACACTACCCAACTTCTGAGCATAGTCAATATCCGATGTGGATTCAACTAGACACGGCCAGTAATAACATCCTAAACCTCACAGTCTGATCAGAATCAAACTGCTCTGATACCAAATGAGACAACCCGTTGTGCCCCGTTGTGCCATTGATTATTTATTAAAGTTAATCACGTACTTAACATTAATCATAACCCAAAAATACGAAGGAATTAAAAACTTAATTAATAACCATATACCTTTTGCAAACATAAATACACCATCGTGATAATATATAAATACACACATGTTTATCCATTACATTACCAAAACACTATTTAGGGTATCCTATCATTAGGATCCCTCACAGGTACTTAATTATACAAACTGCTTATAACTAGCGGAAAAGATAAAATATCTCAAAAGACACACTGGCCATACTTCCTAAACTCTAACACTTTAATTCACAGCTCGACCTCTGGCTTCTGGTTCACAGGGAGTTGCATCCAACTCCTCATCAACAGGCTCATCCAAAAGGTCTTCTCGTACGATCACATAAGAAAAAAAATACAGCATACAGGAAATATAAAGGGGATAAGAAACATTTATACCATCAAAAGCGGAAACGAATCATAGTATATAATATAACAAAAGTCATAGACAATCATCACTCAAAACCCAGCTAAATCCTCAATTAACAATATCATTCTCTACCCTCAACTCATGCAATCTAAACCTTTATGCTAACGTGGCCACTAATTCCCCACTACCGTTAGGGATGTTAGTCAGTCGTCCAAGTGACGCGTCCCCAAAACCGGTGCACATTCTCATCCATGGTGAGAATGCTCATGCAGGGCAATGATAATATAGCTGCACAGCACAGTCGGTGCACACCCTGGTTCTCTCTCTCGAGTGTGCTCAAGCAAAGCATTGACACTATAGCTGCACAAATTAAATCTAACTTGGGACGGTCCCACGAGGACTTCGGACCTCGTATGTTTCCAACATACGGTTATAAACAAAATGCAACATATGAACCTCACCGAATTACATCAATAACCACCTAGTGCCTTAAGCTTCCATCATAGCCTCAACTCACATTCTATGACACATCTCATCTTTAAAATAATCAATTTAAGCTAGGCACTTCTAAGTCACAGATACTTTCTCACCCAAACCAAAATCTTCTGAACAACATATATCCTTTCTTAAAGTCAACTAAGCACAATATTAAAAACCAGGCAGATCATGCATAACACATTAATCAACAAAATATCCCAACATCAAAATATCACATAAAGCAATTCAATAATAAAAACAATGAAGTCAATCAACCTTATATAAGATAAACTTATCCTAACATTGATAAATCTACAATCCCCAAATAATCATTGATATTTCAGAAAAGTACTCAATGTGATTTTGGTCTTGTCAATTACTCGACTATTGGTAAGGTTTAGGTCACCCTACACAATTATTATATCATACACTACTTATCCATTCCGACCGTAGATTGGTTCTTTCCCCCACCTTAAAGGTGTTAAGAAATTTCCAGACACTTGTCAGTTACACAGTCAGTTCCCGTCAAAGTTCCCAGAGAGTAATTTATGCTTCCTCAAAGCAAGCACGAACATGAATGACAACCCAGAGAGTCGATCCAAACATAGAAACAACCAGACAAATCACCAAATTAATTTCTCAACATCAACACTATGAATATAACTCACTAACATACTTAATTTCTCAAAAACCTCATTGATTTAAATCAAAATGGATTTGGGGGTTTTTCGGTTCATGAATAAAATTGGGGAAAAATCAATTTAACAAGGGATTGATAAATTTGATTTAGGGGAACGCTTAATCATGATCCCAATTTCATAAAACACCGATTAATTTCAAAATCCAAATCTGAAATCAAAAACTAGGGTTTGAGATTGGGGAAGAAATTGGGGTTTCTTAAAAATGACAAGGGGAAGTGAGAACCACTCACCCAAAGAAGGAAGAAGAGCTTGTGGTGGTGCTGTGGCGGCGGCGGATGGCGGTTTGTGGCGGTCGTGGCGGTGGTTCATTCTCTGTGACAACAAAAAGAGAGAGAGGGAGAGAGAGAGAGATATCAACCCAAAGGAAAAAAGAAGGAGCTTGAAAGGAACTCACATGGTGGATAACCAACATGAAAGAGGCGGCTCGCGGTGCTTACTGCGGTGGAGGCGCGAAATCGTGCAGTGGAGCTCGAGCCAGACGCAACAGTGACGCGGGTCGAAGCTGGGCGGACCGGATGCGTGGGTCACGCGGCTCCTGCGAAGGTTCAGGCGGTGCTGTTTTGGCTAGACAGGGGTGGTGGGCGGTTCGTTTCTGTGCAGGAGTGGAGGAGGAAGAAGATGAAGTTAGGGAGGAAAAGATGAAAGTGAGATGTGTAGGGGTTGTGGCAGAAGAAGGAAAAGGAAGTAAATGAAAAAGAAAGGAGTGGGTGAGAGAGAAAACGTGGAGAGTGTTCAGCCAAGTAAAAGAAAAGTTGGAAAAAAAAATGTCCCTTTTAATTTTCTGATGCTAAATATTTCTTTTAGGGACTATGAAAATAACTTTTCTTTGACCAAAATAATTTTAGATTGTATTTTTCTAAACAAAGAATAATAGCTTAATGTTATTGTCTAGCAAGCGTGCATATACTGTAGGATCATAGTGTTAACGCACTCAGTAAAATCTTTTAAATGAGTAAATAAAATTACTCAAGCCAAACAACATTAAAATAAACATAAAAATAAACTTTAGAAAATTAATTACTCTTAATAACGCAATTAAACATAAAAGCAAATCAAATCAAATAAGTCAAAACGCATAAAAATAAATATTTAACTGATTAATAAAACTAGTTTTTAAATAAACACATACTAATTATCGGGATGTTACACATTACATTTAGGAAAAAGAGTGAGCAAGGTATGATTTATGTCTCTAATGCTGCTAGGATAAGAAAAACAGTTTTTAACAAGGTCTAAAATAGAGTTACCCACAACATGCCATTGATTTTTGAAAAATATGGGGTGGAAGCCATCCGGGCCCGGGGATTTAAGAGCCCTTTTGGTTTCTTCCATAGAAACATCCGCATCAAGCATTCTACTATCACTTTCCTTTATAGGAGGAAAGGTTGATAAAGACTACCAAGTCTGGGTACTAGAACATGAACTAGCACACAAATTATCATAGAAAGATGTGACATGGTCCACAAGAGCCAATTCCTCATAAATCTAGTTTCCATTTTGATCAATTAGGGCAGTAATTTTGTTTCTTCTATGCCTCATAAGGGTAGATTGGTGGAAGAAGTGGGTATTCCTATCCCCTAGACAAATCCATTTGCTCCGGGCCTGTTGGAACCAATATTTTTCCTCCTTCTTGTCCCATTATTACTATCCGGAACCAGCCTAGCCTAAAGACCATAGTGGTCAGAAAACTGGATAGGAATGTGGGTCATAGAGCAATTGGGAAAAAGATTAAGCCAAGCTTGATTACACAGCATCCTATCTAGTCTTTCTCTAAGATTACCATGCATCCAGGTAAAGGAGGGCCCAGAAAATCCGAGATCAATAAGGCTACAATCATTAATGCAATTTTGAAAAGCTGAACTAGCTCTTAAATTAACAAGGCCACCACCCTGTTTTTCATTCTCAGAGAGGATAGAGTTGAAATCCCCTGCAAGGAGCCAGGGACTGGTCAAGGAGGAATTGAACTCCCTCAATTCTTGGCATACCTCCTCTCTAAGGTTCACATTGTGGATATGACAAACAATAGATAAAAACCAAGGGGAGGGGGAGTTAGCACTTATATGTAAATGAATACAGTACCTCGAGATTGAGACAATAGTGATTTGAGGGCATCTAGCATTCCAGAAACACCAAATACCTCCATAGAAACCATGTGTAACACCCTTCTTGGCGCTACATTGTCTGTGACATTTCTATTTTTATAAGGCCGAGTAAAGCGGAAAATAATTATTTTGCCAAAAATACGGGTTTATATTTTTTTCTTTTCTCTTTCGCAAATAATACCATACAACCCTTTAACATGTAACATCAACTTATACATCAATATTATACAAACCAAGTTCCAAGTACCATCAGTCATACATATTTAGAAAGAAGACGGAAATACCAACGCCAGTAAATAACAACAGACTGGAATATGTTTATAATAATAATATCTTTAGAAACATAGCTCCACAAAGTATAACATAGACACGAGACTGGCCAGACACAAAATACTGACAAAAGTCCATTATACTAAAGCCCTCGAGACTGTGTCCATGTCTCCAAGTACGCTCAAACTCCAGCAGGATGTGATGGAGAAACAGTGTTGTCGTCATCTTCGTTCAACGCAAGATAGAAAACAACAAACCAGAAAATACATAAATGAGGTGAGATTTCCGTTCATCTTACACATAACGCAGACATACAGTGGTACGACACACAGGTACATACAAATATCAATAAACAGTTATATCATCCATCACAACAGAAATAATAATGTTTCACAACAACATAATCACAAGGCACCATTTTCCATGGATAGAAGACATCTAAGACTCGAGGAATGACCTCTGATTCCCTATACCATGGTTTTAACAAACAGTCGGAGAGAGTGGTTCGGAGGATTGTTCCGGATTATGCCAGCCTTGGGCAATAGAATGCATCCAGAGTCATCAACGTGCACATTTGCTTTTTCGGGAACATCCTACACTACCAGAAAATACATAGTGTCTAGTATAGTATGTCGGTGTATTGTAAGATCATCATGCCACAGAAGAACAATCAACTGGGCCTATATGAGTATTTCATACCCCGACACCCCCGAGCATCAATAGATTGTCACTATGAAATTCGCACCCGCATTAACGTGTTAGCTCGATCTCCTAGGCACAACGGCCTTACAGAACATAGTTTCACTATGTGTTTAGGCAAACTTTGCCGGAAATGCGTTCTTCTCGTCCATCCAACGGATGACATCGTGATTCCTTCGGAATTCTTTCAACGTACTGTAACAGATGCTAGATATCCTTAAGTCCGAATCACTGGTACTTAATTGTCAAGCTAAAGTTCTCAAGTAACCTTTCATCTTTGTGTAAAGTTTTCTTAAAATACTTGATTACAAATCCTATTACATTATGAGATTGGAACATAGGTTCAATTATTTATTTTTCTGTACTTTTCTAATTGAGCCTTTTTCCTTGGCTTTTCATAAAACAAATCATTCTGAGTCCATTAAATTTTATAGAATATGGATAATGGATTATCCATACTTTATGACATAAGGTCGTGTTCCACCCCACATCATAATTTATTACGTTCGTATTTTCAATAAGTCATTCTTGACTTAGGTTTTTATATTTTACTGTAAAATCTAGTCTTTGAAGACTAAAATCCTTTTGGCTTAAAACCAGAATCTTTAAATAAAAATCAAATCAATTTTCAAGAATAATTCCCCTCAAAGGTACTTAGGTATCAATTTCTCCAAAGCATTTTCTCGAAAATCCTTAAAACGTTTAACGACGGCTTCGCCGCTTTTTACTAGATTTAGGCCCAAAAGTCCTACTTTTGAAGATATGGTTCTTCACCTCAAATGTATTATTCTCCTAGGTTATATTACTCATGTGAAAAAGTTGAAACACTGATTTTACATCATTTATACGAAATTCCTAAAAATTTGACCGAACGTCGTTAATTTTGTAAATCGCATAAATCCTTTTTCAACGATTTTACACTCTAATAGTCCAAAACTAATTTTGGAGTTTTAGAACAGTTTTACAAGCATGAAGAATAGTTTCTAACTATCCAATTACATTTATTTTCGAAAATTGCAGTTTAGTCCCTAAACTTTACAAAAAGGTCCTTATTCACTTAAAACCTTATAACTTTTTATTTATAACTCCAAATCACACCAAACCAACTTCTTTAGAAATAATTTTCAGTTGTCCTCAAATTTTCCAGAAATCACTTTTCTGCCCCAAATATTTTTCAATAATTGCAAAAAGGTCCTTTTTCACTAAAAAGCTTATAACTTTTTATGTATTAATCCATTTAACTCCAAACCAATCTCTATGGTTTTGTCTTATCAAGGACTACAATATTAACACACAAGAACATGAATTTCAGTGCAGCCACTGAAATTCTCAGAAATTGAAATTTAGTCCATAAGGACTCATAAATCCATAACTGTCAACATATACATCCAAATCAATTTCTATATTCTTATATATTCATTTACTTATCATAAAAATTATTCAAACAATTTAAGTCAATATGGAACCCATTTAACCAGCCAAGGCCGAATGACCCAAAGATTATCATGTTAGGCAATTTTTCATGTTAAATCAAATAAACAACCATCAAGTATCCAATTAGAAATCATTGAACCAAAGTCAATATATGTCAAAATCAAGCATCAACCAAATCCTCCAAGAGGTTCACACACACACAAATCAATAATTTCCACAACTTAAATATTTATAATTTACAAGACTTTATACACTAATAAACCACCAACATATCTACCCTAAGGTAGGATGATGGTAATCTCCCCCATACCTTTGTTGACCACTTGATACTCAAGCAAGAAGAGGATGATGTTCACCTAGAGCTCAAGGTTTGAACCAACAAAACCTAGCTATGAATCATCAACAAGGAAACAAGTTAAAAATGAAAGAAAACCATCCAACTCACTTAAGAGCTAGGTTCGGCCTTGTCAAGGAAAATAGGCTAGAGATCTCTAAATTTTTCAAGCTCTTAGATGATGAAAATAGAAGTCATGTGAAGATCATAGAAATTGGAATCACATTAAAAGGATTTTTCTATGATTTTTCTAGAGATTTTTGAAGTTCTAGATCTAGGAATTTGAAATTTGTAAAAACTTGAGATATGAAGAAAAGTTGTGAAAGGAAAGGAAGGTATGATCATGGATCACAAGAATCTACCTTTGGAATTTGAAGAAACCAACCACAACTTAGGTTTCCTTTGTAAATCAAGTGTAAGTAACTTAGGAGTTTTTGTGTGAAAGTGTTTAGAACATAAGCCAAATGGAGAAAACGAAGTGAAGATAGCCTATTTGAAGGGGGGTGGCCGCGAGTTGCTAGGGAGAATAAGGTCCAAAGAATAACTTGTTGTCATGGCAAACTTGTAGTTAAAATGAAGGGTTTAGGGTAATTTGGGTTTTTCACATTTTAGTCATCATTTAATGCATGGTGACTAACCCCTATGACTCACCCCCTTGAGTCATCACAAATGACTCATTGGTCTTATCCGTCCGGCATCGGTTTTGTCTCTGTACCTCCGTTCTCGATTCCCTCAATCCCCGATCGTCATGTATTCGCCCGAATATCATATAATAACCTATTTATTTTGAAAATTTTCAAAATAACCACTATGGTTGGAAATAAAATATAAATCTTAACTGTTTCGTTCTCGGGTTAAAATTAGGTTTTCTGACTAGTAAAATCTTACTATCAGTGAAAACGCAGACCGGCTTTTGTCTGAGTTTTAAACCCAAATTTTTACCGTAAGCTTCTACCATAAGGTAGAGTATAACTATGATTTTATTTTATTAAAAATCATTTTCTAGATCTAATATAAAAATTAAAAACAATTAAAATTCTACCGATAATTAAAAAACAGTAATAACAGCAAAACTGTAAAAACCATAAAAACAGGGTGTCACACCATGAGCCTCCACCCGCACACCACAGTTCATGCCAATACTTCGGATATCCCTATCTGCCACTTGCCCACTTATTCTATGTTCCATAATTGCTATAAAATCTAAATGATAGATTCTTGGTGAATTCTCTCCAACCTTCCATAATTTTTGGGTAAATTTTACATTTCTTAGATGGCCCAATTAGATAATACCAACTCAATTATAATTTGACACTTAATTCATGACTTTGACAACTCATTATTATTTAATAAAAAAATTCTTTAATTAACTTATTTAATTTTAAACTCAAAAAGACTTATTTCTCCCTTCCGCCACTTTCATTCACCATCCACCATCATTATCCATCTTCAGCACCATCACTTTTCAAGAGTAACCACCATCACTTTGCAACCAAGGACAACCCACTCCTATCAGATCTAAGCCAAGCATTGCTGCTCCTGTCAAGAATCCGACCACCCACCTCCATCGCGTACCGCATCGCACCGCGCCATCCCCTCCGCCACGGTGCCGTCACGCCCACAGACCCAAAACAGTACTGTAGAACGCGCGAGCCGCCCTCTTCAGTGCCACCCCATCACAGAGACAGGAACCACCGTGCCCTATAGCTTCTCCGCCATTCGCCGCTTCTTCATGCCGCCGTCACAGGTGCTCCGCCAGCAGCACTCATACGTTCAGCAAGTTGTTAGTTTCCTGGTTTAGGGTGTTTGAGTGAAGGCTATTTGTGCTACCATTAGACCCAATTCCTCCAAAAATAACATGTTTCTGAAAAGAAAAAAAAAAATGGTATTGTTATAGTGGGCTTTTAATTTTTTCTCTTAACCTATTTTAAAAAAAGAGGAAAATTTAGTACAAAAAAAATTCATTTAAAAAATCAAATAATCTTTTTTTTTTGAAAAATCAAATAATCTAAAAATCAAAATATCTTGTAAAACTTATAAATAGTATATAAGTTTATGGATAAAACTTGTGAATAAAAATATATAACGAAAATAAAATAATCAATTACTTAATCAATTACTTAAAAATATAAAATCATTCCTTTAATAATATATCAATTCTTTTAATTAAATATCAAATAAAGATGGTTATTAATTTAATTGATGATAAATTTAGGATTAGACTGATTGGATCTGAAAATATTTATTTCATTAAATATTTTTATTGAAATAATTTATTCTGATTTGATCTGAAATTAATTATTCCATTAAATATTTTTATTGAAATAATTTATTTGATAATTAGTAGAATTTAAAAGGGTCTCTTATAAAAAAAAAGGGGTCAATATAAATGGATGCTCTTTAAAAATATCAGTAGGTGCGATAATTATTCATAATTTTAAATAAATGCAAATTAATGCCGTGACTTTGAATCTAAAAGTCAATAATATTCAAATAAAATAAAATGGCAACAGGATTACAGGAATTGACAAATTAGAATCAGAATGTTTACCACCGTCCGATAAAAAGGAACTTGGAAAGTCATTCATAACTATAAATTAAGGCAAATTAATGTTGTAATTATATGGATTGTTATAATCATTTTTAAACGAAAAATCAATTTGGGATGTCATAATTAAAATGTTTCAAGAGCATTATTAGCCATGCATAATTCTTTTTTTTTTTTTTTTTTGTTGAGAGAATGCATAATTCATTTTTAAGTAAATGGTAATTTCGAATTTCATTATACAATTTTATTCACAAGTTTTATCTATAAACTTATATACTATTTTTAAGTTTTATAAGATATTCTGATTTTTAGATTATTTGATTTTCCAAATTTTTTTTTTGGTAATAAATTTTCCTTTTTTATGTTTATCTTTTCTATAATTTTCAGGCTAAGAGAAAATAAAATTAAAAGCCACTACAACAATACCATATATTTTTTTTCTTTCAGAAATATGTTTTTTTTAGGTATTGGGCCTAAGGGTAGCCCAAATAGCCTCCACTCAAACACCCTAAACCAGGAAACTAACAACTTGCTGAACGTGTAAGTGCTGCTGGCAGAGCACCTGTGACGACGGCTGGACGGCGGACGGCGGACGGCGTGAAGAGGCGGCGAATGGCGGAGAAGCTATGGGGCACGGTGGTTCCTGTCTCTGTGATGGGGTGGCACTGAAGAGGGCGGCTCGCACGTTCTACAGTACTGTTTTGGGTCTGTGGGCATGACGGCACCGTGGCAGAGGGGATGGCGTAGTGCGATGCGGTAGGCGATGGAGGTGGATGGTCGGATTCTTGACAGGAGCAGCAATGCTTGGCTTAGATCTGATAGGAGTGGGTTGTCCTTGGTTGCAAAGTGACGGTGGTTACTCTTGAAAAGTGGTGGTGCTGAAGATGGATAGTGATGGTGGATGGTGAATGAAAGTGGTGGAAGGGAGAAATAAGTCTTTTTGAGTTTAAAATTAAATAAGTTAATTAAAGAATTTTTTTAATAAATAATAATGAGTTATCAAAGTCATGAATTAAGTGTCATATTATAATTGAGTTGGTATTATCTAATTGGGTCATCAAAGAAGTGTAAAATTTATCCAAAAATTATGGAAGGTTTGGGAGAATTCACCTAGATTCTTAGTCACAGCACCCCTACAATTCCATGTCAGCATATTCATTGGGACATGGATGAGGGGTTTGGCTTCTCAAGCCCAGAATCACTTTTCACAGGAGCATGGTCAAATTGTTGTCTAGCAGCCTTTTTTCCTTCTGCCATTCCATCATCAGGCACATTGGTAGTTTCCCCTGCAGAGTCACCATTCTCCTTTGTGTCCATTTTCAGGGATTGAACTAGATCAATCAGGGACTTAGATGAAGCCTTGAGGATTGGATCTCCTCTTCATTTCTCCATCTTTCACAACTTTGTAGACTTTGTTATTTTTGGAATTTTTGCCTTTCTTAGGTTTTCCACAAGCAGTATGAGCCTTGACAATTGACCCAGGAGCTGGGGCAAGGTCCTTTGCATCGTTTAGAATCATGTCTTTCTCCTCTGACATAGGGAAGTCCACTCAACACATAACACCTTTCTCTTATTATTTTGGACTCACACACGGCACTTAACTTCAATGGTACTATGTCATTACTTTGGACTATTAATTTATTTTTCACAAGAGTGTATTGGATTCTTGGTCTTTATGGTGCATTGTATTTTCTTCTTGATTCACAATGCAACCATTTTTTCACCATTTCCTTAAAAAAAAACCATTTTCACCATCTTTTTTGCTTTATTTAATCATTTTTCTGTTAATCATTTCAAATAATCACTGTTTTAGTTGTGGTTCCATCTTATGTGTGTAGGGTTGTTCATTGGTTCGGGCCGACCCGATGAACCCAAGAATCTGAACCGAACCAATTAAATTGGTCCAGATATTTTTGGTGTTCAGATCTAAACCGAACAAAAAGATGTTTATTTTAAAAAATAAACTTTAATGATAATACAAAAAGATTATCTATATAAACACCATAAAAAAGATTGTGATTAATCAAAAAGATATTTTCTCTTTCTTCCACTACATTGTATCGTAGATTTATCTAATAATAAATATATATTTTCAAAGCAACAACTTTATTTCAAACTGATTAATCATTTTTCAATGTAATTTATTTAAACACTAATACTAAACACAATGATCTTTGTAATGGTATGAATTTTTTTCTATCTTGCAAATCTATTTGATTTATTTCTCCCATTTTCCCATGCGGGTTAACCATTTTCAAAAAATATATTTATTTATCACATTAATTTTTTTCTTCTCTCTTCAAAATCTATTTATTATTTTCTCCTTGTTTTTCATGCAAGTTAATCATTTAAAAAAAAATTATCTATCATATTATTAGTTTTATTCTCTCTTGAAAATATATTTGATTTATTTATACTCTTTTTCCTGGGTAAGTTAAACATTTTTAGAAAATGTATTCATCCATCATATTATTTTTTTTATTCTCTCTTGAAATCTATTTATTTATTTCTCTTCTTTGTCCGGTGTGAGTTAACCATTTTTAGAAAATATATTTTTCTATCATATTATCTTTAATATTGGACATTTCTCCTAATACCTTGGTATTCTAGCTACTTCGCTCAACATCAATATTATATTGAATTTGTTATTTTTTCAAAGCAAGTCTGGTACTGGTTGTAGTTGTTTAACCTCCAAGGATGCTTATGGTTTTCTCTATCCATCTGGTAGTTCTTGCTCTTGGGGCAAGTTGATCTGGAATTCTAATATCCCCTCTTCATCTATGGAAGAGTTTGTAATCCTCAAATCCTTCATGGTTAAGGGTCATGCAAGAAAAGCTCCAGTTATTAGAAGAATTGATTGGTTCTCTCCTCTTCCAAATTGGGTGAAATGCAACACGGATGGTGCCTCTTGGGGTTCTCCTAGTTTGGCCGCTTGTGGATGCATTTTTAGGGGTCATAATGCTGCTTTTATCAATGGCTTCTCTATGTGTAACTCCCCAGTTTTTATTGTTTTTCAATATCGGTAGATTACATATGTTTATATTTTTATGAGACCTAGAAAATAATTTTAGATAAAACAAAATCAAATTTAGACTCTATTTCATAGTAAAAGGCTACGGTTAAAATTTGGGTTTAAAATTCAGATGGAATCCGGTCTGCGATTTCACTGACAGTAAAATTTTACTGATCAGAAAACCTAATTTTGACCCGAAAATGGAACGTTTTAGATTTTTATCACTTTTCCAGTTATATAATCTAATTTGGAAATTTTATCTCAAAAATAAAATATTATATTTTATTCAGTCAAATTTTCAAAGAAAGCACGCGAGAAAATCTAAATCGAGTAAACGACGTAGTCGGGAACGGAACTGTAGAGATAGAACCGGACACCGGATGGAAGTGACAACTTGCCACCTAGGAGTGTTGAGTAATGGGGTGAGTCACCACCATGACTCACCAAGTAATGATGGTTTTTTTTTTCAAAATATCCAAAATCCTTAAGGAAATGACAAAAAAGCCCTTTACCATGCTATCTAATTACAAGTTTGTCCCACAAATTTTGGACCCTTTTGCCCCCAAGGGACACTGCCCTCCCCCCTCATCAAATCACATAGCCATTTCATTTACTTATTTTCCTACTTCAAGTTCATCTCTCACAAAACCTAAGAACACCATAGTTGGAAAGCTTGAATCTTTGATCAATTTCTTCACTTTTTCATCACTTAGAGGTTTATCCTCATCAACTATGATCATGATTTCTCTTCTATTCATTCATTTCAAATTAATCATGTCAAGATCACTATATTTCCATTTTCCTTGATTTTCTTAATTTGATTCTAGAAAATCATAGGAAGTAAATTTTTGAGATGGGATAAATTTTCCTCACTCTCTAATACTCTAGGATCATGAATCCAAGAGCTTGAAAAAAAATAAAAGTCCCTAACCTATTTTTCTTGTCATGGCCGAACCACCCTCTATAAGTGTTAGATGAATTTTCTTCAATGTTTAACTTGTGTTCTAATTGTTTGTGAAGGATTTGTTGATTGTTTGGAGTATTTAGTAGTGGGAGGAAACAAAATCCAAGGGACTAAGTCAAGAGGAAATTTAACTACAAGCGGTAAGGGGAGTATACCTGAGGGGTTTTGATAGTTATATACTATATTGTGTAGTATGTGCAATTGTTTGTAATAATTGTATGATGTTTTAATTGATGATTTAAAATTGTGCTATTATTAAGTTGATAAGTGATTCTATGCTTTAAAGTCTTATTCTGATATATGTATTGATGAGACTGCTTATTGACTGTACTGGTTGAGAGCGTGGCGATCGGCCACAGCTTGATAGTCTTCAAGCCGTAAAATGTTGTTTTGGCTTCAAAGACTCAAGAGGGGGGGTGAATTGAGTTTTCAAAAATTCTTCCTTTTCAAAAACTTACTTTTCAAATTAGATTTGCCTCAGGATCACTAATAGATTAAGAAAGGGCTTTTCAAGATTCAGAACAGACAATACAGGGATTAGGTACAGGCCTTAATCAGTCAGCAACTGAAATTACAATATATCAGTTTCAAATTCAGTTTCAGTTTTAATCAACTCAGTTTTGAACAATTAATAACTCAAGATTGATTGCAATAATACTTCTGGTTTCAATTCAAATTAAACAGATCAAGTTCTCAACTTTAACAATCAGGTTTTATAGCATACAATTCAATCTTTAAGAAACAAGAATAGATTGTATATGATTGAGTTTTAAGCCTTGCAATTCAATAACAGTTATATGCAATTCAGTTCAGATATTGAGCCTTAAGATCATATTTGAACAACACAGATTAGATTGCAGTTTGCACAATGTTCAAACAGGTATTACAGATTATAACAGAAACAATATTGAACAATGTATATCAAGAAACTCAGTTTTATGCGCAAGACAGAAATTTAAGAGCTTTGAGTTTAGGAATACCACACAACCAGATTTATCCTGGTTCAGTCACCACCACTGTGACCTACATCCAGTCCCCACTCCACATGTGGGATTTCACACACTAACACAGCAAGCTTTAGCCAGGTAGCTTGAAAAACCTTTACACCACAGAGCACTTCTTTCACTTCTAGGATACCACACCTCTTGTGAAAAAGCCTCAATGTTCTTCCTTAGGATTCCTCACCCTAATCACACAGAGAGACTCCCTCTCTCTTACAATGTAATAGAACAGAAAAATTGATTTCTAACTCTCAAAAGTTGAATACACAAATTGAAGCTCTTAATGAGAATGAAACACTCTTTTCACAATAAGCTCAAGAAAGATGATGAATGATTTTCACAATTGATCTCTCAAATTGATTTCGTGTGTTTCTGATATGATATCAGTATTCTATTGATCCCACTTTATATAGAAAACAACTTGTAACCGTTTGGGATCAGTCCAAACAGATTTGGGTCTGATATCAGAATCAGCTGTACTGATTCAAGTTCTTGGACAGGGGTTGAGTACAGGGATGTATTAACCATTTTACATACTGAAAGTTTCTGTACACCTGTGTAATACATGGCTGTACGAGTTCTTTAAAAACTTGATCTTGGTTAATCCATCAGTACCATCAGTACACCCATTCAGTACATCTATGTATTAATGAACATCAGATTTTTCCAGAAACTTGAATACACGAGTACATAGCATATGTACAGGCCTGTATTCAGTTAACCATTTATAACTGATCTGATTTCATGTTATTCATAGGTGTAGTACATCTATGTACTGAATATTTAGAACTTTATATTCACTTGTCAGTTACAGGAAATGATATACATCCATTGAATACATGGCTGTACTGACAAAGAATCTTCTTAATTTCCAAAAATCATTTTCATTAAAAACTTATTCCTTTTTAATGCAGGTTATGAAAATTGATTTTCTTCATGCATCATTTTGACTGAGCTATTTGTGAATAAGAGATTTCTTCTTTTACAAATCATCTAAGACTTAAATCTAAATCTCCTTTAAGCTCTTGTCTTGATGACTCCTTGATGTTTGTCCTTGCTTGTTGCTCCTTGAGCTCTTCAAGTTCTTCTTTGGATATTCTCCTTTAATTGCTTACAGAACTTGATACTTTACAGCTTGATACCTGTCTTTGCAATTTGATACTAAAACACTTGCACACACATTAAATTGTATATTTGTCATATATCAAAATCTCTATGTCATTGAGTCTTACATAAAAGACGTGAATCAATGGAAAAAATGTCTTGATTTTAATTCCGTGAAAGACAGTTTTAACAAAGTTATTATAGATAACTATAGTATAAAAAAAATTCGACAAATTTTAAGATTGTTTTGCTTAAAACTCACTAACTGAGAGGTTGTAAGGACAAACGGTGAATAGTCGCATTACCTTTATTTTCCTAAAGATTTTATAAAATGAAAAGGGAAGTCTCTATAATGTTTTAAAGTTGTCAAGGAAAAATTTTATTTGAAGTAGAAAGACTTTTGTTTTACTAAAAAGTTTGATTTAGACAAAAAGTTTAGAAAATTTACAGTTCTGGCAGAAACTCTGTAAAGTCATTCCTTTACGTCAAAAGATTTGAGAAAAATGAATTTCTTTGCGATTTAACTTTTTAGAAACGAATTTTAGCTGAGAATATTTTCTGTAAAAGGGTTTTGGATCAGCGAAAATATTTCCGATAAACTTGGATAAGTTTCGGAGTTTTGTTTTGGTATTTGTTTTCACATAACCAAAACTGTGTTAAAGATGGAATTTGTGAGGACCTTGCGACCTAGACGTCGGGCTAGTGTTCCTATGAGCAAGTACGTGAAGTTGACACAGGCAAACACAAGAAGGGGGGGTTGAATTGTGTTTGTTAATATTTTTCGAAAACAGCCTTTTCAAAAAGATTTTCTCACACAAAGTTAAGGAGACAGAATAAAGCACACAGAAAAGAAGTCTTTTGAAGGATTAACAAATTCAAGTTCAAATCCCCACAGTTAGTATAAATACGTAAAACAAAAGAGATAAGGGATAAGAAGATTTACACAAGATGTTTTATCCTGGTTCACTCTCTTCCAACCAAGAGCTACGTCCAGTCCCTTCTACTTGAAGGATTTTTCCACTATTTTCAAATAGATTACACCAAGTATTCAACACCTCTCCAGGCTCACAAGTATTTCTTTCTTACCAAGCCTCTTCAGGCTCTACCTCTAATAAAGAGTTTTGATATCTTTGATCTTCTAACTCACTATATGTGAGAGTATGAAAGTTTAAGATCAGATAAATATTATAGCAATATTCAAACTATAATATTACAGACTTTTGCTTTTGAATGAATAAGAAAATATTTGCTTCGCGAGAGATTTCTTGAGATTTCTTTGTATACGCAAAAGTTGTTTCTTCAAAAGCTTTAGTCTTCTATTTATAGGGTCCTTGATCTTCTCTTCAGAGTCTTCAACGGTTGTATTTGAAATACCCGTTTAGAAATAGAGTCAACTAGGTAAATATCCGTTGTGACTCAGCTTGCTCGAGGCCTTTGTACTGTGAGACAAATTCTTGCATGAAAAAGCACACCTCTGAGCAAAAGCAGCTTGCAAAAAAAATTTTGCCTCCTTTGTACAAGTTCCAACTATATCAGCGTAAAAGGTGACAGGGTACAAAAACGTTTTGCATTGTACTATTCTGCTTTTTGCAAGTCCTGACTTGTACTATGTCTCTCTCAATGGAACAAGGCAAAAGGAATCGTTAATAGAAAACGAGAAGAACCATTATAAATGAAATGAATATCAATCATAAGAAATAAATTCGCTTTGGTTCAAATTGGTATAAATGCTTAAAAAAAATCTTCGTCCAGCAAACTAGCGTAAAGGCAAGATAAGCAAAAAGAGTTTTAAGGCTTCGTCCACTGACGTGGCAACCAAAACTTCGTCTACTCAAAACAACGGTCTTGCCAGTACCTGAGATAACTAAAATCTCCGTCCAGTGACGTGGCAATAGCAGACTAAGGGCTCTCGTCTACACGAAGAGAAATTTTCCGTCCACTAAAAGCATTCAAGCGCTCGTCCACTGACGTGGCACTAGAGTTATAATGGAGAGTGGACTCGACCATAATTTCAGCATAAGATATTCAATAGAAAACATATGGACGCGGATTTGCAAGGAGAAAAGACTTAACATTTTAGCTTATAAGAACAGAGATTCTTTAAGACTAAAGGCACTTGTTAGATTTAAAGCATTAACACTTTGCTACACAAAATTAATTCTTATTGTTAACATCAAAACCTAGAGATTATTTAATCCAAATCATTTTGGTTCCAACAATCTCCCCCTTTTTGATGATGACAAAAACTAATTAAATTTATTTTGCAAAGTTTAAGAGAGCTTACAAGGCTCCCCCTAAGACAAGGCAGTCAACAGATAAATGCTGTTAAGGCATAATAAGTCAAGTCTCATTTGCAATAACATTGATTAACAAATCAAGATAGCATCCTATAAAACATTAGAGTTCAAAGCAGTATTGAAGCATAATCATGAAGTCAAGGCATAGTATCAGCAAGATGAGTATATATTTATGCATATGCAGACAACTATGTAAAAAAAAATCTCTGTATTAATTATAAAATTTAATCTTTCCTTTCTCCCCCTTTTTTGTCATCAGACAAAAAGGCAAAAGGGAGTGGACCATCATTGTCAGCACACAAGAAAAGGATAAAGACAGAGAAAAGAACAGAGAAAAAAAATTTAGATAGAAGGAGGTGGTGGAGGAGGTGGTTGATTAGGCTGGGGATTTTGATTTCTCTGAAACTCCAAGATCAGAGCCAGCATTTGGTTCATCACTGCATTTGTAGGGGCCAGAGAGTCTTGAACTTGCTTCTGCACCCTTTCTTCAAGCTGTTGAGCCATCTGCTCAGTCTTTTCCTCAACTATCTTGCCAACCTTATCATCAACAATTTTCCCAATGATGTCTTCAAGATTGGGTGGCAAGGTAAGTTGTCTTGAGCTCTCAGCAGTGTCAGAGACAGTGTCTTGAGCCTGGGCTGCTGTTCTGACCATAGCAAGAGCTAATAGTTGAGAAGAAGTCTTAGCAGACTCAGCTCCTTGCTTAGAGACTCCAGCCTCAGCAGACTGCTTAGCTTGTGCAGATGAAGGTTCAACTGAAGTAGGCTGAGAAGACATTTGCTCATCAAGTTCAGGGCCTTCTACAATTAACTCTTGGGCTGCCTGATCTGAGGAAGAAGTTGCTGGAGGTGCAGTGGCAACTGTGATAGGTTTATGAGGTAAATCCTTTGCCCAGTGGATAGGTATGATTTCCTCCACATCCCTGCTGGTAATAGGAAGTCCCCACAGATCTTTGTAGATCATGTGCCTTACTTTGGATAGGCCACATTTTCCTCTGTACTTAGGAATTTCCTTCTTCTCTTCTTGAGTCAAACCAGAAGAAGAGGCTTTCCTGGTGCAGTGGATGATGTGAGATAACCAGAAGTCTGCAGCCTTCATTTCTCCAATTTTCTGCACATCCTCCATATATAGATAGAAGTCAAGCTCGGAGTGATCAAAGAGTTCCTGAGACAAGTCCAGAATGGCAGAGTGAGCTTCAGGCATGACCCCTTTATTTCTTCTGCACCTCATGTCTTTGTCTTTGTTGAGGTCTATCATGCCAAGTCTTGGACAGATGGGGTAGGGAGCAATGCCTACTCGAGTTTCCTTATGGTGTCTCAGCCAAGTGATAGGAACCCATCGTGCAGCTCTTTCAATCTGGAAGTAGCTGAACTCCCACTTCAGAATGTTGTAAATCAGTTGATCTGCAAAGTGGTCTGAGGCACTTCCATAGATGCTGGGATGCTCAAATTTCATCCATTGTGTGTTTGCATCCAGAATAAATGGAACGTGCCTAGATGATCGAGCTCTCCTCTCAGGTAAGGTAGGCAGATGGTTCCTTTTAGGATCTGTTTCCCATACGGGAATGATGTGTCGTGCTACTCCTTGAGTGTGAGGAATCAGAGGTGGGGTTTTTTTGTAGGTTGGGGTAAATTTTTCTTGGAGGGAAACGGTTGAGGGGTAGATGGGTGAGGAGAGGGCCATGGTGGGTGTTCATCTCTGATGGAAAGGGACCTTTTGGGGGCTGAGAGTTTGGGTATTTGGTGGTCCAAGGGTATTCCTCATAAGGTTCATAGTCATACTCAGGATGGGAGTACCACCTGGTCAGAGGAGTTTCAAGGTTAAGTTCAGGGTCAGGTTGATGAGTATGGAACAGAATTTTCCAATTTCTTTTGACCTGAGCCCAGTTCTCGGACCTATTGGCAAAAATAGTGGATGAAGGTATGATTGGTGGAAAAAGTTTTCTTAGTTGTTTAGGGAAGGGGGCACCTCTGCAGATTCCATCATCTTCTTGATGAAACCAGGGATCTGAATCAGGAATAATGGGTGGAAAGAGGGTTTTGAGTGGTGTAGGTTGAGGTGAGGTTAAGTGAGTTGGGCTATTTAGTGGTGAAGATGAATTTGTGGTTTGGTCAGGTTGTTCTCTTTGTGGTGAGGGTAAGGGTGAGGGTAAAGAAGGTCTATATACATTATCAAAGAAATCTACACTTGGGGTAGGGACATCATCACTCACATTAATAGGAGGAACATCAGAGGATGTGTTGACCTCAGAGGCTGCAAAGGTTCTTGCTTTCCTTGCAGGTTGCCTCCTCTTGGTAGGCACAGCAGCATCAACAGCAGCAGCTGCTTTCCTCTTTAAAACTGTTCCCAGTGGAACATTATCATCTTCATCATCGTCTTGAGGCAGAATTAGTTTTCTAGCTCTCTTGGGAGCAGGTTGAGGAGCAAGTTGAGGAGCCTCACTGCCAGGCTCATTTATAACAATGCCTCTGGTAGGCCTTCTAGGAGCAGGCTTTCTGACAGCCATAGTTTTCCTTCTAGTTCCTCTCCTGAGACCAAGAATAGCTGCATTGTTGGCCTCAACTGCTTCTTCCTTAATCTTCATTTTCTCTTCTTGTTTTGACATTTCAACAAGCTTGTATGTGTCAAGGTGCATGCTACTTAGATTGCTTTTTCCAAAAATGGCAGCTTGCATCCCCTTTGAACGAAAGATCTTGTCTTGTTCTTCTTGAGGCTTTGCATCTAAGTAATCATACAAGCCTTGCTGCTTGAAGACTTTTGACAGAAGATGAGAGAAAGTGATATGAGAGGCTGTTTCCCTGTGTGTGATGGCATCCTTGAAACGATGAAACAGGATCCATGGCAAGTTTATTTTTGTCTCATAGACCAAGTTACAGAGACAAAACTTGTGAAGGGCAGAGAGGTTGTCCTTAGACCCTGCCTTGTGAAGCACTGTCTTGTTCAGAATCTGATGAAGAATCCTAATGTGATCCTTCATTTCAGATGACTTCCATGAGTGAGTCCTCACTGTGTCATCTCGCATCAGTGTAACAGCGATGGTTTCAATACCACCAAGATCTTCTTCCCAATTTTCTGTCATGATTAAACCCTCTTGGGCACAAACGATTGCATCAGAGATGGTCTTCTCAGAGACAGTTATCTTCTTTCCTTGGACAAACCCTACTATCTCAGTTTCAGTAATCGTTGGTTTCCTCCAGAAATCCCTTATTAAGTCTGGATAAATCGAGACCTTTTCCAGAAACAAACCGTCCCAACCAGCAGCGTTGATGAACTTGCTTACATCCAAGTTGTACTCACACAAAATTTCAAAGTTAAAATGATGTTCAGCCGCGATATTGATGATGTCAGTAACATAGGCAGGTTCGGGAGTTGAGGTTGAAGCCATTGTTGAGTTCTTGAGTAGGTTAAGGTTTGAAGAAAGAGAGTTCGAAAACTTTTCAGAGAGAAGTTATCAAAGATGAAGAGTAGCGAAAGGTTTTTCAGAGGGAAAGGAGTTACCCTTAAAGAGTTTTCGAATACCAACAGTTTTCAAGGAAATTTAAAAAGATTGATTAGACAAGACTTTAGTGAAAAAACGGCGTTGGTATATTGGGACCGTAAAAAGGTTACGATGGGATTGATGGAAGTCGCTGACTCAGCAAGGAAATGATTAAAATCAAACGTTTTAATATAACTGAGTTCATATATATAAAAGACAAATGTATGTAAGATTGGGTCCACATAAGATTGAGGGTGGACGCATAAAAACATATGAAGTGGACGCGGCACACCAACAGTAGTGGACGCGTAGACTTCACAAGTTCTGGACGCCAAAACTAGTGGACGCGCAGATAAAACATGCAATCAATACATATACCATTTTAAACCACATACAGCATGTTAAGATGTTTTCTGATAAAAGTAAATCTGTCCTCAGCAAGAGGTTTAGTAAAGATATCTGCCCATTGATGGTCAGTATCTACAAATTGAATATCAAAAACACCCTTTTGCACATAGTCTCTGATAAAGTGATGTTTGATTTCTATATGCTTAGCCCTAGAATGAAGAATTGGATTCTTAGACAGATTAATTGCAGCAGTATTATCACACATTAGTGGAATACTACTTACAAACACATTATAGTCCTCCAATTGGTGTTTGATCCAGAGAAGTTGTGAGCAGCAGTTTGCAGCTGATATATATTCTGCTTCAGCGGTTGATAGGGCAATGGTACTCTGCCTTTTGCTTGACCATGATACTAGATTAGCTCCAATGAAGTGACATCCCCCACTGGTGCTTTTTCTTTCAATTCTATCTCCAGCATAGTCAGCATCGCAAAAGCCAACTAATCTGTAATCTCCATCTTTCTTAAAGCACAGACCAAGATTAGTAGTACCTTTCAAATATCTAAAGATTCTTTTAACTGCTGATAAATGAGATTCTCTAGGATCAGATTGAAAACGAGCACACAAGCAAACACTGAACATTATATCAGGCCTAGAAGCAGTTAGATACAAGAGAGATCCAATCATACCTCTGTATACCTTCTGATCTACCTTTTTCTCTTTATCATCTATGTTCAGTGTGGACGTGGGATGCATAGGTGTGTTCATCGGTTTGCAATCATCCATCTTAAACTTTTTGAGAAGTTCCTTTGTGTACTTAGTTTGATGGATGAACACCCCGTCTATAGATTGTTTGACTTGAAGTCCAAGAAAGAATTTGAGTTCTCCCATCATGCTCATTTCAAACTCTTTCTGCATGAGCTTTGAGAATTCTTTGCACAAAGATTCATTAGTAGCACCAAAAATAATATCATCTACATAGATCTGTACTACAATGAAGTTGGAATTAATTGATTTTCTAAATAAGGTGGTGTCTACCTTTCCTCTGACAAAACCATTATCCATTAGAAAAGAACTTAGCCTATCATACCAAGCTCTTGGGGCTTGTTTTAGGCCGTATAAAGCTTTCTTAAGCTTGTATACATGTTCAGGTTGGGTTTCATTCTCAAAACCCGGTGGTTGCATAACATAAACTTCTTCATTGATAAAACCATTTAAAAAAGCACTTTTTACATCCATTTGAAAAAGCATAATGTTATGATGTGCAGCAAATGAGAGTAAAATTCTGATTGCTTCCAATCTTGCAACGGGTGCAAAGGTTTCAGTATAGTCTATACCATCTTCTTGAGAATAACCTTGTGCAACCAATCTTGCTTTATTTCTTATAACCTTACCATTTTCGTCAAGCTTGTTTCTGTAAACCCATTTTGTTCCTATAACAGATTTATTCTTAGGTAGGGTTACCAGAGTCCAAACTTCACTCCTCTCAAACTGATTCAGCTCTTCTTGCATTGCCAAAATCCAACCATTGTCCAGCAGAGCCTCATCTACAGTTTTTGGTTCCAATTCAGACACCAATGCAGAGTCTTCTTGCTCTCTGAAAGTTGATCTGGTTCTTAGCTTATCGCTTGGATTTCCTATTATTTGATCCGGTGGATGATAATTCTTGAAATGCCAAGTTCTCTGAGCATTGTCTTGTTGAGAGGTGGATGCTTCTGGTTGATGAGAAGGGTCTTCAACTGGATCATCAGTTTTGACTTCATTTGTTTCTCCTGTGATGTTTAAGTCAAGATCTGCAAAACTTTCATCTAGCTCTGATAGTTTCTTATCAGGCTGTTTGTCATCAAATCTAACATGTATAGATTCTTCTACTGTTAACGTTCTTGAGTTATACACTCTAAAACCTTTTGAGGTTTCAGAAAATCCTAGAAGAATTCCATTGTCTACCTTTGCATCAAACTTACCAAGTTGATCTTTTGTATTTAAAATAAAACATTTACATCCAAAAGGATGAAAATAAGATATGTTGGGTTTTCTGCCTTTCCACAATTCATAGGGAGTCTTATTCAGAATTGGTCTAATGTATATTCTGTTCTGAATGTAGCAGGCAGTGTTCACAGCTTCAGCCCAGAAGTGCTTAGGGACAGAATTGTCATTGAGCATAGTCCTAGCCATCTCTTGAAGAGATCTGTTCTTTCTCTCTACCACACCATTTTGCTGTGGTGTTCTTGGTATTGAGAAGTTGTGTTGAATTCCTTTTTCTTCACAAAACTCATTGAATAGCTCATTGACAAATTCTCCCCCATGGTCACTTCTGATTGAAGCTATACCCATCCCCTTTTCATTCTGTACACGTTTGCAGAATACAGAAAAGACCTTGAAGGACTCATCTTTGTGAGCAAGAAACATAACCCATGTCCATCTAGTATAGTCATCCACAATGACTAGACCATATTTCTTACCACTGATAGAAGCAGTCCTTGTTGGACCAAAAAGATCAAGGTGTAGCAGTTCTAGTGGTCTTTTGGTACTTACAATATTCTTAGATTCAAAAGAACCTTTGACTTGTTTTCCCCTCTGACATGCATCACAGAGAGCATCAGATTTGTATTTAAGGTTTGGTAAACCTCTCACGAGGTTATGCTTATTTAGCTTTGAGATTAATCTCAAGCTTGCATGACCTAGCCTTTTATGCCAAATCCAACGTTCATCTTCAATGGACACTAAACATGAGACACTTTGATTTGAGAGGTCCTCCAAGTCAATTTTGTATAAATTGTTTTGCCTCTTAGCAGTGAATAAAATTGATCCATCATTTTTCTTGACATAACACATGTTCTTATTAAAAGAAACATCATATCCACTGTCACATAATTGACTTATGCTCAGTAGATTATGTTTTAAACCATTCACCAAAAGAACATTATCAATGGAGGGAAAAGGATGTTTACCGATTTTACCTATACCAGTGATCTTTCCTTTCTGATTTCCTCCAAATGTCACCCAGCCACCATCCTTATGTTTAAGGTCTTGGAACATATACTTTTCTCCCGTCATGTGACGTGAGCATCCACTGTCCAAGTACCAGGATGTTTGTTTCTTTCCTGTTGTTAAGCAGATCTGCAACAGGTATTATCTTGTTCTTAGGTACCCAAACTGAATTGGGTCCTTTCATGTTAGTTTTCTTTGGACGAGAATATTTAGTATGCCTATTATGTATGCATCTAGATGTAGAGTGCCCACTTTTTCCACACACTTTACAAAAGGTGTTGGACGGGCCAGATTTGGTTTTTGCATACCTAGCTGGAGCTTTTGAAGCTCTTTGCTGCATAGGTGGTTTTGACTTAGTGTAAGATGCCTCATACTTCTTATTGTCATAACCAAGGCCAGATTTATCAAGGGGTGACCTAGAATACCTTAGGATAAGACTAAGCTTATCTGAGCCTCCTACCAGTTTTGACAGAGAGTCTGTCAAGTATTTTACATCTTGTTTTAGTTTTGCAACTTCACAAGAATTGTCAGGCTCACATTCAGATTTGTCAGTTAGACTGACATTCTCTGATTTCAGCTTATCATTTTCTTGAAACAAACTTTGTTTTTCCATGCAAACTCTATCATATTCTTTGGTTAATTTTGCAAACTTCTTTTTAAGACTTTTGTATTCATGAGATAATATGGATGAGTCATGCAGTAATTCATCAAAGGCATTTTTGAGAGTTGAAGGTTCAGAATCTGTTACCTCATCATCATCAGTGTACTCATTCTCTGATGATGTGTCTGCCATGAGGCAAATGTTTGCCTCTTCCTCTGCTTCCTCTTCCTCATCTGATGAGGATAAGTCCAAGTCTTCCCATGTAGCCATTAAGCCCTTCTTTTTCTTAAAGAACTTCTTCTTCTCTTTTAGGTCAGGGCAGTCGGCTTTGAAATGTCCAGGCTTTTTGCACTCAAAGCACAAAGGTGGACCTTTTTCTTTAGAGTCTGACTTCTCCTTAGAAAATTTCTTGTTGAATGGCTTTCTCTTGAAATTATTTTTTCTTCTCCACATATGTTGTATCTTTCTGGAGATGAAGGATAGTTCATCTTCATCTGATCCTTCATCACTGTCTGAAGGTTCAGCATCATCTGAAGACTCAGCAGCTTTGAGAACTTTTGAAGAACTTGCTTTCTTTGCCTTTAAAGCAATGGACTTTCCCTTTCTGGAATTGTCTTCCTCATTTAGTTCAAGTTCATGAACTTTTAATGATCCTAGAAGTTCTTCCAGAGAGAGAGTATTCAGATTCTTAGCTTCTTGAATAGCAGTGACCTTTGGTCTCCACTGTTTGGAGAGACTTCTCAGAATCTTTCTGATATGATCTCTATTCTCATATACCTTTCCCAGAGATCTGAGACTGTTTGTTATTGTTTGAAATCTTCCAAACATCTGATCTATAGACTCATGATCAGTCATCTTGAAGAGTTCATACTGGTGAACCAGCATGCTTATCTTTGACTCCTTCACTTGTGATGAGCCTTCATGAGCGAGAGCCAGTGTATCCCAGATTTCTTTTGCTGTGTTGCAGCTGTGAACTTTATCATGTTCTGATCTGGTAATAGCACACATCAAGTAATGTTTGGCTTTGAGATTTAGTTGATGTTTAGCTTTTTGATCAACACTCCAATCTGCTCTAGCCAGTACAACTTGATTTTCACTTCTTGGCTCAGTGTAGCCATTCTCTATCAGTTCCCAGATGTCTAGATTCTGTGCATCTAGGAAGGCC
Organism: Echinosophora koreensis; assembly: GCA_035048595.1. Taxonomy (NCBI): domain Eukaryota; kingdom Viridiplantae; phylum Streptophyta; class Magnoliopsida; order Fabales; family Fabaceae; genus Echinosophora; species Echinosophora koreensis. The sequence continues at coordinate 1,764,155 of JAPCYP010000073.1, read as the reverse complement.
ATCATTCTCTTCTTCCAATAGTCGTAATCTGTTCCATCAAAGAGTGGAGGTCTGTTGATAGCTTGTCCTTCTGCATCCATGGTGATAGGATCGTACTTCCTCAGCACTTGTTAGATGCTCAACCCTTTCGAGGCTGAGCTCTGATACCAACTGAAGTTGACACAGGCAAACACAAGAAGGGGGGGTTGAATTGTGTTTGTTAATATTTTTCGAAAACAGCCTTTTCAAAAAGATTTTCTCACACAAAGTTAAGGAGACAGAATAAAGCACACAGAAAAGAAGTCTTTTGAAGGATTAACAAATTCAAGTTCAAATCCCCACAGTTAGTATAAATACGTAAAACAAAAGAGATAAGGGATAAGAAGATTTACACAAGATGTTTTATCCTGGTTCACTCTCTTCCAACCAAGAGCTACGTCCAGTCCCTTCTACTTGAAGGATTTTTCCACTATTTTCAAATAGATTACACCAAGTATTCAACACCTCTCCAGGCTCACAAGTATTTCTTTCTTACCAAGCCTCTTCAGGCTCTACCTCTAATAAAGAGTTTTGATATCTTTGATCTTCTAACTCACTATATGTGAGAGTATGAAAGTTTAAGATCAGATAAATATTATAGCAATATTCAAACTATAATATTACAGACTTTTGCTTTTGAATGAATAAGAAAATATTTGCTTCGCGAGAGATTTCTTGAGATTTCTTTGTATACGCAAAAGTTGTTTCTTCAAAAGCTTTAGTCTTCTATTTATAGGGTCCTTGATCTTCTCTTCAGAGTCTTCAACGGTTGTATTTGAAATACCCGTTTAGAAATAGAGTCAACTAGGTAAATATCCGTTGTGACTCAGCTTGCTCGAGGCCTTTGTACTGTGAGACAAATTCTTGCATGAAAAAGCACACCTCTGAGCAAAAGCAGCTTGCAAAAAAAATTTTGCCTCCTTTGTACAAGTTCCAACTATATCAGCGTAAAAGGTGACAGGGTACAAAAACGTTTTGCATTGTACTATTCTGCTTTTTGCAAGTCCTGACTTGTACTATGTCTCTCTCAATGGAACAAGGCAAAAGGAATCGTTAATAGAAAACGAGAAGAACCATTATAAATGAAATGAATATCAATCATAAGAAATAAATTCGCTTTGGTTCAAATTGGTATAAATGCTTAAAAAAAATCTTCGTCCAGCAAACTAGCGTAAAGGCAAGATAAGCAAAAAGAGTTTTAAGGCTTCGTCCACTGACGTGGCAACCAAAACTTCGTCTACTCAAAACAACGGTCTTGCCAGTACCTGAGATAACTAAAATCTCCGTCCAGTGACGTGGCAATAGCAGACTAAGGGCTCTCGTCTACACGAAGAGAAATTTTCCGTCCACTAAAAGCATTCAAGCGCTCGTCCACTGACGTTTCACTAGAGTTATAATGGAGAGTGGACTCGACCATAATTTCAGCATAAGATATTCAATAGAAAACATATGGACGCGGATTTGCAAGGAGAAAAGACTTAACATTTTAGCTTATAAGAACAGAGATTCTTTAAGACTAAAGGCACTTGTTAGATTTAAAGCATTAACACTTTGCTACACAAAATTAATTCTTATTGTTAACATCAAAACCTAGAGATTATTTAATCCAAATCATTTTGGTTCCAACAGTACGTGGACTATGAGTCCCGTGTGTCCCGGGTTAAAGTCCCAGCGGGCGCACTTGACTTTGTGTCATTTATAAGCGAAACTAGTGATCGGTGAATCGGCCTAGAGTTTCGTAATGAGCATTCGGACTGCGTGTCCTGTGTTAAGCACAAATGGGTTTGATACTTGTGTAAGATTTGTCGTGAGTGTTGATCCTTGACAAGAAAAAATGAACGACAAAGAAAAATAGAGAACCGACTATTTTACATGCATAAGCTGGCAGACATGCCATGTTTTCAAGCTACAATCCAAAATGGGATTGGCAAATTGGGGAAGTCAAGACCAAAGTGGGTCTATTAGGGACATCCGGGTTCGTGAACCACAAAGGCCGGGGCCTCACGACCTCGAGCTGTGGACGTAACGACTGCCAAACGTGGATGTACTCATTCAGGGACTACTTAATATTATTTAGGTTTGACGTGATACCCTTGAACAATTGGAGCTTGGACATAAATTGAGAGGCCGACCTCATTAGATCAATTGTGCTATGGGGATTATTGCGGCGTATCATGCTCGACGAAGGGAAGTTAGGATCTCCGGAGATTACTAAATAGATAGTGGATATTTGAAAAGTCATACGTTTTTACAACTCATGATTGTGGACACCATATTTTGTCCTCCTTTTTCTATATTATTATAAAATAAAATAAAATAAAGAGAGGCCGACCTCATGAGAAAAATTGTGCTATGGGGATTATTGCAGCCTATCATGCTTGACGAAGGGAAGTTAGGGTCTCTGGATATTACTAAATAGATAGTGGATATTTGAAAAGTCATGCATTTTGACAACTCACGATGGTTGTCGGGTATGAATCCCCTTGTTAAAAAACATTGACATGATGATTATTGTTACATTGTTTTAATGTCATTGTTGTCATATGTTGCTGAATTGTGTGTTGCGTATGTGACTATCATGATAAAACTCATACGTCGGTATCTTACCCTTGCACTATATCTGTTTTGGTTCTGTTGTTGTACCTTGGTATGAGATGCCCCGACGTCCCATTAAAGAAAAACCCAAAATATTAAAGCTTAATCGTGTTATTAGCGATAGGCGGTTATACTTAAACAGCGGAAAAAGTTAAAACTTAAGATGTAAATAGTTAACATGCAGATACATCAACATACATCACACATATATATATAGATAAATATATACATCATCTCCTGATACATAACTGTCAAGGGATTCCCATCAGTAGGATCCCGAAATATATACAAAACGGTGGTACGTAACATAAAGAAAATACATCAAAAGATAAAAAGGGAAGATGCCTCGCCGATTCTCTCCACACCCTGTCCCCTCTCAAAATACAACAGAACCTCACTCACACCTATACAGATGGCACTGGCCCGAGCCATCAAATACTACCACCCTCATCTGCATCCCGTGGTCCGGCAGGTCCGGACACTCCTCCGCTCTCACTGGACGAGCTCCTGTCCGACTGCCTCTGAAACCTCTGTCGGTAAAGTCTACTATCACGGGGATGAAACTGTCTGGTAGATACTCGAGAAGACTCTGAAACCGTAGCCCGGACCTCTGGAGGCGCTGGTACCTCTGGAAGGGGTGCCAGGTCCTGGGCGGGGGCAACCGGGTCCTCCTCCTGGATAGGTGCCAATTCGGGTCCTGGTGCCGGTGCCGGTGCAAGTCCTGGAACTATTACCTCAAAGGGTACCATGAAGGGATCTGGGGCCATGCCTGGCATCGGCGGCATCGGCGGTATGTGTCCATCTGGCTGTCCTACCTGGAAAGGAAGGGTAGTGCCAAAGCGGAACGTGCCGACGAATCCTATCGGCGCTCCCTGTCCGAACCCGGAGGTGATGGACGTAGGACCCATATACGCAACGAAGCAAGTGACTGGGTCCACGAGCCACCCGTTCGGATCTAAGCACTCAACCTCAAAGATCCCCGAGAGGGGGAACCCCGGGTCCTGAGTCATCCACGGATGATCCCAGTGCGCCATCAACACGATCTGGATCTGATATACAAAACATATATGTACAAACATACAACAAAAGAAAAGGGGATAAGAAGCCATATAACATCAAACGTGGAAAGGGTTTAGCGACATTTAATTCTATAACAGCACGATAAACATCCATCTCCCAAAATATAGTTTATATTATATATATAACACAACATCCTCAATCCACATCTATGGTCTTTCCTCTACCCCCATCATGATGCAATGCAAATGCTGTATGAATCTTCTCAGGTAGTCGGCCATATCCGGATATCACAACAATCGACACATCCCAGAGGCCCCGGCGCACACCCTCGTCCGCGGCTGGAGGGTGCCCATGCAAAGCAATGGCACTATAGCTACACAACCGGTGCACACCTCTGGACCCCGGCCAGGGTGCTCATGCAACGCATGAACTATAGCTGCAACTAAAATGAAATCATGTCTGGGACGGTCCGCCGTTAGCCTAGACCCCGGGAATTCTCCCTCCGAGGAATAGACCCCAACGACCATGTTTCAGGTCCACAAAACGACCATGTTTCAGGTCCACATATCACAGACCATGTTTCAGGTGATCCCCTAGTGCCCTAACCGCTCATCATCACCTCATAAATAACCTCAATAAAATCTCATCATCATATAACATCAATCATCTCGGTTAGGCACTACTAACACATAAAGTATGATTTCCCCAATACATCTTCAATGCTCATCATATCTCATCACTTATTCAAACTCTACTCATAATCATTACACTCATGGCATCATAACATTATTCCATCAAATCATCATATTAATCATGGCATCATGTCATCATATCAATCATGGCATCAATTCCAATATAATAATAATAACAATAATAATTTTCATAAGATATATCAACACTCAGTATCAGTCATCAATCATCATATTAACGCAACTAATTCAAGCAGTCATAACAGCCAGTCATAAAATAATAAAATAATACATTTTTATCGTAACGACGATAAACGCACAATTTCAATATCATCATTGGTACCACTAAGTAGTCCCCAACGTGACATGGACATTGTCTGTTACTCGCTCTCGAGTAGGGTTTAGGTCGCCCTACGCCATTATCGAACTAAATGTAACTGCGCCGTTTCCGACGTTAAATGATTTCTTTCCCCCACCTGAAAAACGTATGGCTACGAAAACGAAGCGAGACGACTCCTTCCCGACTTCTCACGACTCTGTCTCACTTCAGCCGAGGCCTCCGATCCTCCAAAATTTCACCTAAAGGCAAAGTTTGAAAACCCAACTTAGAAACTCAAAATCTGCCAACAATATTGTTAAACCCGCCTCTGTTTTGGCTTCGAAAAATATAATCTAGACCTCTATTCATAAATTCAACCGTTCAGTTAAAAGAACTACATCTCCTTTACCTTCTCTAAAAATTTCAACACGATCCAACGGTAAACGAGTCTGGATCGAGCCTCCCAATGTGGCTGGTCGGGGGCTACCCGGGTTGGCTTTCCTCCTTGATTCTGAGTTGAATAACTCGAATTCTAGAAGTCCTAAAGAAAATTCAACCGTTGGATAAGCAACACCCTTAGTTTCGAACCTCCCTATAAAGTTTGAACGAAATCCAACGGTGAACTAAAGTTTGGGAGACGATTTTCAGAGGCTGCTTCACCCAAGTTCTAAGCTTCCAGCCATGGGGTTTGAGTTTTTGTGTTGCTTTCACTCTCCTTTCTCCCTATTTCTCTCTGGTTTTCTCTCTTACTTCCTCTCTATGAAGCCCTCTCTGGTTCCTCTCTAAGTTTGCTGAGTTGCAAGAGGAAAAATGGCTCAAATGAGGCTGGAAGCCTCTTTTATTTTGCTCCTCGGATGGCCTGGCGCTGAGCGCCTGATACCCAGCGCTCAGCGCTGGGTTTGGCCAGAGACCACTGAATGCGTGACACGTCAGCACCACGCGTCAGTGTGCATGTCTGCCCGTTGGGCGCTCAGCGCTAGGAGTCCAGCGCTCAGCGCTGGCTTCTGGGCAGCAACACATGTTCGCGCATTTCGTCGCGTTCTGAACTCGTTCGACGTCCGATTGATTCCAAATTTGGGATATACGCTCATTAGGACCTAATAAACAATATCCAACCATAAAAAATGCCTAATCTCATCTCTAACTCCAAATTTATTGTTCCATCCTCAAATATCTAAAAGACACTAACCGGGAAACCCTAATTGGTCTCTACGTTCAAACTCACACGGAAAAGCTGCGTACTTAACATGAAAAGGTCTCTATGCCTCATACCACATCTCAAAAATTTAATTCAAGTCCTAAACCTAATCATCATACGTAAACCACACATAAAATAATGGATGTTACATGGTACGCGGATATAGGAATTGCTGTGGAGTCCCCTGCTACATTCAAAGACATTGGATCTAATCCTTGAAGAGACCTTGGGTAGATTGGATGACCATAGAGGTTACTCTCAGTGGATGTCTGGTAAAGCGACCAGCTTAGGTTCTTGAGGTGTTTTTGTCTTAAGGATAGTATGTATATATGGCTCTGAGAGCTTTTCTTTTATGGTAATCCAAAACTTTTCTGTTTGGTTATGGATATTTGTTTATGTAAACCTTTTCAGAAAATTTGTATGCTACGGCAGACTTTTATGTATATGACTAGGATCTATACAGTGATATGTGAAATGTGGTGTTACTGCTTTAAAATATGTTTAAGTTTTACCACAACCGCGGGAGAAATTTTATACCTGTTTTTCTGACGCTTAAGTACTTATATAAATTATTTTCCGAAAGCAACCAACTGTTTTATTTTAAGTTTTTTTTTCCCGCACTTGTTCATCATGTAATGCCCAGGGGGTGTTACACCATGCATCTTGGTATTTGCAGCCCCCTTCAAGCAGAGCTTACTAGTGCTATAATAGGCATAACTTTTGGTTGGAATGTGATTCTGTTCTTGTGACTTTGGCATTATCATCTATTAAAATTGTTCTTGGGCCTTAAGGAATCAGTGGAAAAATCGCATCCTCCTCTCCAAGCAATTAAATTTCAGATTTTCTCACATTCCTAGAGAGGGCAAACATTGTGCAAACAAATTGGCTTCTTATGGGATTCATCATCATGGCTTTAAATGGTGGACTCAACTACCTAGTTTTATTTGGGAGGACTTTAGTAGAAATAGGCTAGGCCTTCCTAATTTTAGATTTGTTGGTTGTTAATATGCTCTTTTTCACGGGTTTTGGCTCTTTGTCCCCCCATGTCTTTTTGTATTATTTTCTCTTTTTATTGATAATATTGAGTTAGTTTCTTGGCTGTGATCTTTGTTGGATATGGTGCCAACCTAGTTGGGATGATATTCTTCATTGGGAGCCTTGGGACTACTCTACCTTTTGATTAAAAAAAAGCAAAATTATAAATTAAAACTAACTATTTCTATTTTTCACTACCTTGTTATGGTACTTTTTAAACATTTAATATTATATACATGTTTTCAAAGGTACAAATACATTTCAAGATAATTAATCATTTCCCGATGTAACTTATTTAAACACTAATGACTGCACATTTTTCTTTTCTATTTTCTTCCAGTCCTATATATTTATTTATAGTATTTTTCTACTCTCTTCAAAGTCTATTTGATTTAATTTTCCTCTTTTCCCTGTGCAGGTTAATCATTGATTTTTTTTTATCTATCATATTATAATTGTTATTCTCTTATGAAAATCTATTTGAGTTATTTTTCCCCTTTTCCTGTGTAAGTTAAATTTTTTGAAAATAGATTCATCTATAATATTATTTTTTTAATCTCTTTTGATAATCTATTCAATATTTATCCTCTTTTATCGGTGCGAGTCAACCATCTTTAGAAAATATATTTATTTATGATATTACATTTTTATTCTTTCTTGAAAATGTTCTTGTGCAAGTTAACCATTAAAAAAAATTATTTATCTATTGTATTATGTTAACTGTTTTCAACCTACTTTAACTAATCGATGATGAATAATTCCTCTCGCTTTACACTTTTACTCATTTTAGAGGAGTCTGATCTAATATCAAATGTGATGTGAGAGGGAATTTTGCCTCATAAATATGATTTGTTTCTACCTCAAAAAGGAAAGGGAACAAAACATTGCTCTTGTGAAAGAGAATTATTTCATCGAAATAAAATTATTTGAAAGGGAAATAATTATAAACATAGTTACTACTATTAAAGAGAGTAAATAGTTTTATTTTAAGGACACTAAATAATAATAATAATTTATAAAAAGCACCCCAAAAAAATCTTATTTATCGTTGACTAATCAAACATTTAAATTTATTTGATCTAATTATATATAATTAAATAATTTATGTTTGGCAAAAGAACAATAATTTAAAAAGGGTAGCACTGACAAATCTGGACCATTTAATAAATACCAACATGGTGTGACACAGTTGGTAGATAACTTGGCCCCTTCAGCATATGGTCAGGGATTCGATTCATGTCTCATGCGTATGGAAGAGCATCTGTTGGGAGAGGCCAACCCCTTAAATGGATCTCAGTACTTCGAGGGATTAGTCTCTGGCTCCCGACAGGAGGATACCCGGGTTCGCAAAAAAAAAGGGTAACACTGAACCCCAATTAAAGAAAAAATATATCAAGGCTCTCATCGCCCAATTTAGCAATTACATTCGTTACTTGTGATATTTAAAAGAAGAAAGACCTAAATCCCACCACAAATTGACATCAATACTTCTTTTAGAGGCACATTGATTGATATCAATACTGGATATATCCTTTTAATTCATATATATTTATATTAATCAATTTGTAACATTTCATTCCAATCTCCAGTTCAAATTATTTAAATTTAAGTATGGAACGATAATCATTTACTTAATGACATTGATTGTAAAATTCTTATAATTATAATTATAATTAATGTTAATGCTGTTACTGTAACACCCCGATTTTTCACTGCTTTCTAATATCGGTAATAAATATAAATGTTTATATTTTTATCCGAGACTTAGAAAATGATTTTGGGTAAACCAATGTCATTTCCATGATATGTTTATTATTATAAGCTTACGATAAAATTTTGGGTTGAAAATTCAGACGGAGCCCGGTCTGCGTTTTCACTGACAGTAAAAGTTTACTGCTCAGTAAAAGTTCTCATAATCATCTCTATCTGAAAATTCAGATAGAGATGATTATGAGATCATAGCAATTGGTTTCAAGTCAAAAGGAGTTTTCTACAATTAGTTATGGATTTTTGAAAACAACTTCATGAACTTTAAGTGAAATGAAGAACATGATGATCAAAGGCTTAAACTCATAAAAGTTGTGAAGAGAAAGACTTAGAATAACAAGATTATGAGAGGTTACCTCTTGATGATCAAAGGAAATGATGATTTGGGTGATGTTCTTCACAAAAATCATCAAGTGTTCTTGAGAGAAAATGAAAGAAAAGTGAAGAAGATGAAGGTTTTAGAGTTGTTTCGGTAATCTGGGCATATCTCCAAACATACTCATCCGTTTTTGATGTTCTTTGGCTCGTTGGAAATAAGAGAGGAATAGGAACAACTTTCATTTAGAAAGTTTTTCGATTTTCGAAACAGAAAAGGGTCGGAAGTTGCGCATTCCTCAATATTATAAAAAGATATTTTGTGAAATTATTCTGCGAAAATAACTCAACCGTGAATTTAGAAAATTGTTTAAGAGGAAAAAGCTAAGTTTTACCTTAAAATACTTTAAAATGTCTTAACGACGGCAATTTGGAAAACCGACGACGGCAAGTATTTTAGAAACGACAACGTGTATTTTTTATGAACTTCAAATCTCTGTGACCCTCTTTTCTGAAAATGATGTTTTTTCGGTAACCGGTGTTTTTATGATAGAAATCTTCCCACTTAATGTGTTTTCCGAAATCAAGTTTTGACTTGGACGATATATTAAAAGATTTGAACTTAATAACCGAGACGTCGGGATATTAAGGTTCGGTGTATGGTAGACTGGATAGCTACCTGGTAGACTGGATAGCTACCTAAAAGAGATAAAACATTTTGAGATGTTTTCTATTACCACGAACCTAAGCTGGATGCATCGGTCTAGGGTTCCGTGATTGAGCACTCGGACTTTAAGGTCCTGTGTTGTTAATGAATGATTTTAAAGATGTTAAAACGATATTTGGTCTAAAGCCGTTGAGCTTTGCCAAGGAAAGATATAACACAAAGAACAGTGTTGAAAGAAATATGTTTTCTAGCATGCATTTGGCAGACGTGCCACAATACGATATATGATTACCTTGCGGCGTCAGGTATTTCATGCCCTGAAGTTTTCGTTGTGCCAGGTTGGACAATGGAACCCCATTCACGATGTTATCACTGTGCCACGATGTTGGACAGTGTGCGATGGGTTTCGGACGTGGGCCTGTGACTATATGTCTGTGGCTACGTGCCGGGAGTCTGATCAACTCAAACACGAGGTCGGGATATCTCATGAGATTAAGTGAAAACGTTAGATGATGTATAGGGGTGGGAATAGGCCGGGCCGCCCGACAGGGGCCTATGGCCTGGCCTACCTAAGGCCTGGCCTGGCCTGGCCTGTTTAGCAAAAAGGCCAGGCCCAGGCCTATATAAAAGCCTTCCTGGCCTATCAGGCCGGCCTGTTTATATATATATATATATATACTATATTTAATATATATATTAATTATGTCAAAATATATATATATATATATTAATATTAATATTAAAATAAATTAAATTTTAAAAGTCAGCTTGTTTTAGAAATTAGAATCTATGCTTAAACGTTTCTCATTCTCAAATCTGAAATTACCCTAAAACGTTTGTCATTCTCAAATCTCAACTCTCAGAGTCTCAAGTCTCCACTCAAGGCAACCATAGTCCCAGCCGCCGCTCCTCCTCCCTGGATTCAGCCGCTCGCCGCTCGTGTCTCGCAGTGGTGGTTCGCTGCTGCTCGTCGCTCGCCGCTCGTGGTTCGCCGTGGTGGTTCGCTGCTGCTCGTCGCTCGCCGCTCGTGTCTCGCCGTGGTGGTTCACTGCTGCACGTCGCGGTTAGCTCGCCGTCACCCGCTTGCCGTTGCACGCCGTGGAGCTTCGTCATTGAAGAAAGAAAGCGCAGCAACGGCACTGTCTGTGTGGTTCATCAGTGATCACGCACAAGCATACAAACATCAGGTAAAGTTTCTATTTTGTCTTTACCAAAAAATATGATCTGTTCCTCTATATTTGTGTTGTGGTCCCTTATTGTCTCTTGTTATAACATGGTGTGGACCACTTATCTGTATTTTTTTATTGTGACACCATTGACTTCCTTTTCCCTTTTTATTTGACAAACTGATTTCTATATTTTTTTTATTTAAAAAAAATGGTTTCTTCATTCTTTTTTTCTTGATAAAATAGATTATTTGACAAACTGATTTCTACATTTTTGTTGTTGACAATCTGACACCATTACTGATTGTTCAGCGTTTCGTTACTGGATTTTTCAGTTCACTGTGTTTAGTCTATTTCTACTGCTCTATCTCATCCATTGAGTGCATCACACTTTTATCTATTGTTACTGCTTTATATGGTTGCTGTAATGCTGTCTCATCTGTTGTAAATTGCAACAGGAGCTCACAAAATGTCTTCTGCACCTAACAACAATGAAACAGTTTCAGCCACTCCTGCATCTATGAATGAGCTGAATGAACATGTGCCAATAGATTTAACTCAAGCAGATGCCAACACACAAGACACTGAAAAAGACAAAGATCAAGTTAATGATGACCCAGTCATTAAGAGGAAGAGGCAGAAAACGTCAGCTGTCTGGAATGATTTTGATGAAGTTGATTTTACTGGAGGTATAAAGAAAGCTGTTTGTAAATACTGCAAGGAAAAATTTGCTACAGGGGGGAAAGGGGCAAGTACTAGCCATTTGAAAAGACATGCTCAAAATTGCTTGCAAAAGAAGGTGCATATGGCTACAGAAAAGAAGCAAACTGTCATTCCGTTTCAGCCATCTAATGGAGGTAATCCTTTTACCAATTCTGGTGTTAGATACTCTAATGAAAAGATGAGGGAAATTATTGCCACTGCTATTATGGTACATGAGTTTCCTTTTAGCATTGTTGAAGATCAGGTTTGGATGTGGGCTTTTCAGTATGCAAATTCAAATTTTCAAAAAGTTTCTCGTAAAACCATAAGAGGTGATTGTTTGGCAATATATGAGGCAGAGAAGAAAATTTTAAAAGCATTGTTGAAAAGTGTTAGCAAGATTAGTTTAACTACCGATATGTGGAAATCAAGTCATCAAGTTGCTGAGTATATGGTGATCACTGGACATTTCATAGACGCGGGTTGGAAACTACAAAAGAGGGTTTTGAGCTTTGTGAGAGTGCCTGCTCCAAGGCGTGGAGTTGATGTGGCTGATGCAATTTACAAGTGTTTAAAATCTTGGGGGATCGAAAATAAAGTGTTTTCAGTGTCTGTTGATAATGCTTCCTATAATGATTCATGCTTAAGGAATCTCAAGGAGAACTTATCATTGAATAGTAAGTTATTCTTGGATGGTGCTTTATTTCATGTTAGATGCTGTGCTCACATTCTAAACTTGTTAGTGCAAGATGGTCTTGGCATGATTAAATATATTATTTACAATGTTCGCGAAAGTGTCAAGTATATTAATTACAATGATTCGAGGTTGAAGGCTTTTTGTGACATTGTTGAACAGAAGCACTTGAAAGAAAGGAAACTTATTATCGATTGTCCAACAAGGTGGAATTCTACTTTTCAGATGCTATCCTCTGCTTTGAAGTTCAAGATTGTATTTCCGGCTTATAAGGAAAGAGAGCCACATTATGGTTTTGCACCATCACATGAAGATTGGGAGAAAGTTGAGAAGGTTTGCAAACTTCTAGAGGTCTTCAATTTAGCTACTCATGTAATCTCAGGCAGCGAGTATCCTACTGCAAATTTGTACCTTCCAGAAATTTGGAGGGTTAAACAGGTGATTGATAATGCCGCTGAGGATAGAGATCTTTTCATGAGAGAAATGGCAACCCCAATGAAACTAAAGTTTGACAAATATTGGGGGCAATGTAATCTACTAATGGCCATTGCTAGTGTTTTGGATCCCAGGTGCAAATTCCATGTGATTGATATATGCTTTCCTTTTATATATAAACCTGATGAAGTTGCAAAAGAGAATATAGAAAAGGTGCGTACTTCATTGAAGCAATTGTATGAGGAGTATGTGTCTCTAAGTCTTGAAGAGTCATCCTCTAGTGAAGTGAATAATGGTGGCAATAACTCCTCATCTTCCGGTACACCTAAACCTTCAATGACTACTGGATTTGATCATATCATGACTCTTGTGAGAGAAAAGGAGGCAGTCCCCCCAATGAAATCTGAAATAGATGCTTATCTTGATGAAGGTGTTTACATTCCTGATGGTAGCAACAACTCTTTTTGTGCACTGGAGTGGTGGCGAAACAATAGTTTAAAATATAAGATTATGTCAAAGATGGTTGCTGATATACTAGCTATTCCAATATCAACTGTGGCATCAGAGTCCACATTTAGTGCTGGAGGAAGAGTTATTGATGAATACCGTTCTAAATTGAATGGAGAATCCATTGAGTCACTCATTTGTGGAGGGGATTGGCTTCGTCACAAGTATGGTTTGCAGAGAAAGTCAAAGGTACAATTAATATTTTCCTATATTAACTTTATTTGTTATATTACTTAATATGATTATATGATTATTGTTAGATATTGTGTGGCATAATAACATAAATTATGTTATTTTTAAGGTGCTTGAACAACAAGAGATCATATTGAAGATTTGATGTGAAGATTTCTAGTTGCTATGATATGATATAGAAGTTTTGTTATTTTTTTGAGGCTTGTAACTAAAGCAAACTACACTACTATTGAATCACAGGTATAATGGGTCTATATTGAATTTGGAATATTTCAATATTATTTTGCTTTATAGTTTTACCAAAGTTCATTTCTTTTTATGCAGGTTAGATGAAACAAAGAAAGCCTATATGGATAGTTTTGTTATATGTCCATTGTATTAGGACTCCTTTATTATCCTTCTATACTAGCAAATTGTCCATTTTATTTTGGGAACTTTGTTATGAATTGAGTTTTATGGTAGAAACAATATTTGTCTGGTACGTTTGTTTGATTTGGAATTATAGAAGTTTTATTTAGTACATGGAATTATAGAAGTTTTGTTACTTTATTGAGCTTGTTATTTTTATTTTTTATTTTTGTAATTTGAAAGTAAAAGCCTATTTAAAACTAGAGGCCTATTAGTCTATTTAATGGCCTATTAGCCTATTTAGAGATAGGCCAGAGGCCTATTTGAAGCCTTTAATACGAAGCAGGCTTTTAAAAAGGCTAACAGGCCAGGCCAGGCTTTTAAAAAGGTCAGGCCAGGCTCAAAATAAAGCCTTTGACAGGTAATAGGCCAGGCTTAGGCTTTTAAATTTTTAAACAGGCCAGGCCTATTTAAGCAAAGCCTGGCCTGGCCTGGCCTATTCCCACCCCTAATGATGTATATGAAGTGTTCATGCATATTTTCAAAAGATGTTGTTTGGGGTGTGAAACCCATTATGCTTTGAGGTTAATGTTTATGAGATCGCAGACGATCCTATCCGTATCATAATGGCCATAATGGCGCATTTATGACAAACGGATATTTTTGCTTGGAATTGACCATTTTACCCCTAGCTCTCCATGAATCTTGCAAGCCATGCCATTGTAAATTTTGACCCAAATGCCCCCAAAACCCACGGCTCCTTCATCATAATGCACTTAGGCAATTTGATTTCATTCATTCTTGCCATTTTCCTTAAAGAACTTAAGCTTTTTCTTAAGAACACACATTGATGTTCTTACTCAGCCAAAACTGTCTCGCAACTTCTGACCCTTTTCTGTTTCGAAACTCGAAAAACTTTCTCAATGAAAGTTGTTCCTCTTCCTCTCTTCTTTCCAACGAGCTAAAGAACATCAAAAACAGATGAGTATGTTGGGAGATATGCCCAGATTACTGAAACAGCTCTAAAACCTTCATCTTCTTCACTTTTCTTTCATTTTCTCTCAAGAACACTTGATGATTTTTGTGAAGAATATCACCCAAATCATCATTTCCTTTGATCATCAAGAGGTAACCTCTCATAATCTTGTTTTGTTTGGGGTGTGAAACCCATTATGCTTTGAGGTTAATGTTTATGAGATCGCAAATATGTATATGGGTACGTATATGTTTTTTTTTTTTTTTTTTTTTTTGTGTCGTGCATGTGGCTATCGCGTTATGTCCAAATGTCGGTTTCTCACTCTTGCATGTTTTATTTGTGGTTTCTTTTCTGGGTTCTATGTGGTGGAATTCAGATGAACCTCTCAAGGACTATGGCGTCTACAAGAAGAAGAAGGTTTAGTTCGGGGCATGCTGATGCTGCTTCTTTTTGTCGTAGTGTTTGACCAGCTTAGGTTTACGTTAAGTTATGTTTTGGGAATACTCTTTTCATTATAAATGTTTAAGTGTGAAACATATTATGCAATATGGTTATATGACTTACATATATATTTTGATATATCTAAGTGTGATTATGTGAACGTTGTTGTGATGATGTTGAAAAGAAAAAAATTTATCACCACATTTTGTTTAAGACAAACGTTGAGAAAACTTTATTTTCCGAAAGCAACCAGCGAATTTATGATTTTATTTTCCACAATGGGTAACCATGTGATGACCCAAGTTAGGGTGTCACAGTTAAAAAAAAATATTCATAATTACCCCCAATAGTATGATGAAACCTTTTGTTTCTCAATTGATATTTAATTTCTAAAAAAAATAAATACATCATTTGTAACATCCCCGGCTGCTTTATAGATTGACAACTGTCCCCACAAACCAACCCGGGTCCTTTCAGCGTGCTTTGTCCTCACTCACACGCTTCTTGGGAGAACTTTCCAGGAGGTCACCCATCCCAGAATTGCTCCAAGTCAAGCACGCTTAATTGTGGAGTTATTAAGTGATGGGCTTTCGAAAAAAAGATGCATCTTGTTGGTATAGGTAGTATCAATCAATTCATATAAGTTATCCTCAACTGTATAGTCTCATACCTACACAGTCTCAGGATCCCTCTCGTTCTGGTGTGTTATCGATTCATTCATATATCCCTCCGCCTAGAAGCCCGCCAGGAGCCGCTCCTTGTACGTGCTCTCTTTGCACCGGCGACCACTGCCCGTCCTCGTCAGTCCCGGGTGTCTCATCATTAAAAAAAGATTTTAGACAATAAATATTGGATTTATACAAACTACATTATCAGAAAGAACATTTTATTATACCATCAAACTTATTAAAATGGAAATTTTGAAAATTAACTATATTTCTTTTCTTTTTTTTAATAAAATATGAAAGTGAACATATATTTCTTTGAGATTAAATGTAATTTAAATGTTTAATTATTCAAACTAACTATATTTAATCGAATAACAAACTTTGAAAATGGAGTTAATTTTTGCTTCATGTAAAATGTTCAATCCTCTCGTAATATATTTTTCCTCTTAAGTTAAATGTCAATAAGTAAAAATAAAAAATATATATATCTTCTCATCAAATATTCTATCCTCATGTGGTTTTTTTTTTTATAACTTGTGGTTTATTTTTACTTTGTAATTTAAATGTTAATGTTTTTCTTATAAATTTATATAAAATATTCACCACTGGAGTGATAATGATTTACTTAATGACATTTATTGTAAAATCTTTCTAATTATAATTCAGGTTATTATAATAATTATAGTTATAATTATCCGAAATAATATGATGAAAACTTTTGTTTCTATTAAAGTATTATTTGATTCTTAATCAATTTAAATAAACATATCATAATTAAAAGATTCTAGAAAATAAATACTAGTATTTCACAATGAAATCAATTTAAAAGATATATAAATTTTCATAAATTCAATTAATTAATAACAAATCACTTTAACATGTAATAAAAAAAAATTAAATAGAAACTTTGAAAACCATATTTTTCTGTTTTGCAATAGGGCATAAATATACGTGTTCAGAATGAAGATTTCAAAATATAATTCAAAATATAATTTTAAAAATGTGAAGTTTTTTAATGAAAGTTAATGAATATTTCTTTAAATTTTTTGTATTGATGTAAAATGTTCAATTATTTAATTATTTATTGTATCTACAAATAATTTTTTTAATTTTTAAGCTAATACAATTTCAGCTAATTATATAAAAATGTTATCTCAGATGAAAAAGAAAGTAAAAATATACAAGTGTATTTCACAAACTACACTTATATATTAACCCTAAGTGTATTTCGATGCTTTTCAAAGTTAATCTCATATTTTATATTTTTATTTATATTTTTATTTATATAAATTTTATATTGTTCACTTTACATATAAATAGTTAATAAAAAAAACTTTACATATAATATTAATATTTAAGAAATTTAAATTCACTCATGTAAAAGAAATTATTCAATCTTTGTGATACCCAAGAGCACTTGGATGAGATGGCACGGGTCTCTTCCAACTTAACCAGAGGTCTCGAGTTCGAATCCTGACCCTGGGAATGCAGCAGCGTTAAAACACTTGAGGGGGAGCTTTGCCGCCCTTGTGGTCCTATCTCGCTCGAGGGATTAGTCTCCACAATGAGAAACCAAAAAAATTCAATCTTTGTGACTGGTGTCTAAAAATATGACACAGATCATAAATTGCTACTTTCATAGCATCCATCCGTTAATAAAACTTTTACTATCAATATTCTCATGATGAATGAGTATAAGATTATAAACATAATCAATGATGACCAAATTAAAATAAAAAAATAGGATAAATAAAAATTTAAGCTTTTCACAAATTATGAAAAATTATTACAATGTAAAATAGAATTGAGATAGTACAACAAATGATTTTGAATAAATAAAATCATAACATCATCAACGAGAATAAGATAGATAATAAGCCCACAAGAATAAAAATGGGTGATGTAATCATAATATGATCGTTGTTGGGAGACCATATCCTTTCATCATTCTTCTTCGAAAATCAAAAGTCTGGCTTCGAAAATCATAATCTGACTTCTTCACAATATTCGATCTAAAAAAAAATAGATTTTCAATGACATTTGATAAAGAAAATATGACATTGAGATATACATATAACCAAGAAGAAGAAGAAGAAGAAGAAGAAGAAAAAGAAGTAAACTAGAGATTTTGAGCTTTGAGGATTGATATTGCACTTGAAGAGCTGGAAAATCAAATGATGGCAGAGAGAGAAAGCGCGTAGTAATATAGGAATATTATTATAATTAAAAAGAGAAAGAAAAATAAGATGGACAAATGTAGTTCCTAAAAAAGTTGATCAGAGTCAAGTGACACACATATAATTAGGGGTGGCAAAGTGGGTTGGACCCATCAGGTTGGCCCGTTTAACCCACCTTTGCTGGCGGGGTGGGTTGAGGACCCTAATGTAACACCCCGGTTTTTACTTTTTTTCAATATCAGTAAATATATATTTATTTATATTTTTATCCAAGACTTAGAAAATGATTTTGGTTAAAAAAAAAAATCATATCTAGACTCTACTTGATAGTAGAAGGTTACGGTTAAATTTTAGGTTGAAAATTCAGACGAAACCCTGTTTGCTTTTTCACTGACAGTAAGATTTTACCGATCAGAAGACCTAATTTTGACTGGTGAACGAAACGATTTTGGTTTATATCGTATTCGTAACAATATTGGCTTTTTTTTTGAAAATTTTTGCATAAAAATAAAATACTATATTTTATTCGGGCGAAATCTTTAAAGAAAACGCGCGTAAAACCTAAGTTGGGTAAATGACGGAGCCGGATACGGAGCTGAGGTGACTGACATGAGGAGCAATAAATGCAACCCTATCTAATTCATAATGAGCTTTACAATATCTTGCTATTTTATGCAAAAAAAAAAGACCAAAATGCCCCTGAACTTTTCATGTTACCCCAACTGTGTTACACGGCTCCCACCCTCCAACACGTAGGCATTTGTTCATTTCTCACTTCACCTTCATCCTTAACATTTCTCTCACGAAAACCAAAACTTCCATTTTTAACAAAGCTTGTTTGGATCATTTCCTTCACTTTCTTCATCATCTAAGAGGTAAAACCTCATCTCCTATGATCATTATTGTTTTCCTCTTCATTCATTTCATTTGATTTTGTCAAGAACACCATGTTCCAATTTCTAGGGTTTTTCTTCAAAAAATTCTAGAAAATCATAGAAAAATCCTTTTAATGTGAAACCAATTTCTATGAACTCTATATGATTCCTATATTGATTATCCAAAAGCATGAGAGCAAATAAAATTTCCTCCCTATTTTTCTTATGATGTCCGAATCTAGTCCTAGATGGATGGATGAGTTTTGTTTCAATTTTTGAAATATGACACTTGATTTAATCTCTCTAGTACCTATACTTACTAAATCCAAGAGCTTGAAACCAAAGAAATATTTTAACCTATTTTTGTGGTGTTGGCTGAAACCCTAACCTAAAGGTTAGATGTTTTTGTTTCAATCCTTGATTTATGGCACTTGATCTTGTCTTTCTAGTATTCTAAGATCATATATCTGAGAGATTTAAAGAATTTGAAAAGCTTGAAAATTTTAGAGATCCCTAACCTATTTTTACTCATGTAGGCCGAACCTTCATCATAGTAGGATAGAGTAATTTTTCTTCAATGTTTAACTTGTTTTAGTATTTTTTGTGTGAAGGATTTGTGGTTGTTTGAGGTGTTGAGTAGTAAGAGGAAACAAAACTGGAGGACTAAGTTCGAGGAGGAAACTGAAACTTCAAGAGGTAAGGGCAGTTTACTTGAGGGGTTTTTGATAGCTACATGCTATCTGTGGGTCGTTTGTAATTTATTCGTTGTGATTGTTGTGGTGTTTGATTTCTTTTTACGTATTTGTTTTATATGGTGTTTAAATTATTTATTGTGTATTGTTATTGTGATTTTTATTATAACTGTGATGTATGTTATAACTGTAATGTCTTTTATAACTGTGATGTATGGATTAACTGCTGTGTGAATGATTGACTGAAATCCTGATAGTGGTCAGTGCTCGATTATATTGAGGTTAAAAACTTTAAAAACTTTAAGGGAAAAACTTAAATGTTTAATTTATGGAAGTGGAAGAAAATGTGAAAAAATATATATTTTAATGATGTTTTGGTGAAAGAATAAGTCAATGAGTGACGGTGAGGACGAAACCGTGAAAAAATTCTACTTACGTTAATTTTTCCGAAATAAAACCAAAAAAATAAAATAAAAAGTAATCACGAGAAATTATGTTTCAAAAATAATTTTAATGTGGATGGAGAAAAAATTTTGTCCAGGAAAAAGTCATTTTGAGTTGCAAGAGGATTTGTTCCAAAAACGAAGAATAATTCAGAAAAGTGATTTTACAGTAAAACTATAAGGAATAGGGATTATTTTGGACAAGTGTAACACCCCGATTTTCACTACTTTCTAATATTGGTAATAAATATATAAATATTTTTATCCGAGACTTAGAAAATGATTTTGAGAAAACCAAAGTCATATATCATATTATACTTATTTTTATAAGGTTAAGGTTAAAGTTTGGGTTGAAAATTCAAACAGAACCTGGTCTGCGTTTTCACTGACAATAAAATTTTACTGATCAGAAAACCTAATTTTGACTTGAGAACGAAATGGATAGATCTTATATTCCATTTCCAACGATATTGGTTATTTTGAAAATTTTCAAAATAAATAAGTTAATATACGTTATTCGGGCGTAAAACCTAAATTGGGTAATCGACGGAGTCGAGAATGGACGTGCAGAGATAAAACCCGACATCGGATGATGAGACATCTTGCCACCTAGGGTGGTCAGTCATAGGGGTGACTCACCTAGCATTTAATTCATGTAATGATGGATTTAAGGGTGAAAGGACCAAAATGCCCCTAACCTAACCTATCCTAGTTAAATGATAACCATGATTAAGGCAAGACAACTTCAATTTACCTTCTTCATCTTGTTTTTGTGGTGCACAATCAGCCATGTCTCCTTCAACCATGACCACAAATTTGTCATGATTACCTTAGGCTTGAAATTACTAAAATGTCCGTAAGTCTTAATTAAATAACAAACTTGCCCCTAAGTGATTTTACTCTTTTGTCCTTAAGTGAAATTTTGGACCAAATAAGCCCCCTCACTCTCTCATTTTCGTGCAGCCCCTCCCCCTCACACTTGGTCATTTTTTGTAACACCCCGACTTTTTGCTACTTTCTAATATCGAAAATTACATAAGTATGTTTATATTTTTATTCGAAACTCAGAAAATGATTTTGGGAAAACCAAAGTCATTTTCATATTATACTTATTTTTATAAGTATACGGTGAAATTTTGGGTTTAAAACTCAGATGGAAACCGGTCTGCGTTTTTACTGATAATATAATTTTATACTGACAGAAAACCCTAATTTGACCCAAAAATTGAAATTTGTAGATTTTTTTTATTATGTCCGTGAGGAATCCTACTTTCCAAATTTCTAACCGGAAATAAAATATTATGTTTACTCGGACGAATTTTGGTGAAGTTCGAACGGAAAACAGTCAGTGTTTTCACTGACAGTAAGATTTTAATGATCAGAAAACCTAATTTTGACTCGTGAATGAAATGGTTTATGATAAAATCATATTTTCAACGAGTCTGGTTAGTTTGAAAATTTTCGATCGAAAAATAGATAGAAACCTTAATCGGGAAACCGACGGAGTCGAAAACGGAACTGCAGAGACCCGTCAAGAGATCGGGACAACGAGTCACATATGATGACTCATGGAGGATGAGTCACCAAGCATTTATGAGCATTAAATGCTAGTAATCATGACTTTTAGGTAAAATGACCAAAATACCCTCAAGCTTTCGCGGTTATTAACAAGACACATCTACGCACTCTTAACCACTCATTTTACGTGGTTGTAAACCTCCCACATCTCCCCAATTTCGTGCAGCCATATATACTAAACCATACCTATTTCATTTTGCTTTCGTTTCATCATTTTCCTCTAAAAAAAACCAAAATCGGGTAAATGACGGAGCTGCGTACGGGATTTCCTGGAACCGCTAATAGATTGGATCGATGAGTCATGGATGACTCATTATATGTGGACCAAAATCAGCCACACCTACATTAATTATGAGCCACATGAATTTTAACCCTAGTTAGTAACATAACCCTAGTTAAGTTAACTATTAACTATGGTTAAGCCTATATTAATTAAATATTCCTAAAACCTATTAATCTAAAACCTAAAAACCAAACAAAGCCTAAGATCTAGCCTATATATACCCCTCAAAACCGTGGCCTCCCTCCTATCTTCACTCTTCATCTCTTTCATTTCTTTTCTTCACAAAGAACACCAAAACCCCACCGAAAATATGACCCTCTTCCTTTCTGAAACTCGAAAAAAACTTTCTGCATGAAAGTTGTTCCTCTTTCTCTCTTCTTTCCAACGAGCTAAATATCATCAATAACGGATAAGTATATTAGGAGATATGCCCAAATACCGAAATAGCTCGAAATCCTTAGCACCATGCGAGAATAATGGAAAGAAGGCCCCTTTCGCCCCTGTTCTGATCTTAATCAAATAAAACCTTCAACATCAAAGTTGTTCCTTTTCTTCTCAACTTTCCAACAAGCCAAAGTTTGCAATTTGTGGATGAGTAGTCGTGAGATATACTCATAAAACCACCACATCCTCAAAGCTGTCCAGGCTTTTTGACTAAGTGTTGGTTGATCATTTCTCTTTATTTCTTCATCACCAAGAGGTAATATCTTTTCTCTGTAACATCCCTGGCTGCTCTATGGATTGACGACTGTCCCCACAGACCAACACGGGTCTTTTCAGCATGCTTTGTCCTCACTCACACACTTCCTGAGAAAACTTCCCAGGAGGTCACCCATCCCATAATTGCTCCAAGTCAAGCACGCTTAACTGTGGAGTTCTTAAGTGATGGGCTACCGAAAAGAAGATGCATCTTGTTTTCGGGAGCCCATCACTTAAGAACTCCACGGTTAAGCATGATTGACTTGGAGCAATTTTGGGATGGGTGACCTCCTGGGAAGTTTTCCTGGGAAGCGTGTGAGTGAGGACAAAGCATGCTGAAAAGACTCGTGTTGGTCTGTGGGGTTAGTCATCAATCCATAGAGCAGTCAGGGATGTTACAAATGGTATCAGAGCAGTTCGACCTTGTTCGGATGTGGTATGAGTCTGTTGTGTGACTCTTGTTTGGATTATCTATACTTGCTATAGATAATGATGTTTAAGTTAGTTGCCTGTAGCTTTTACTCGCTTAAGTTTCTGTATTAAGAGTTGTGTTGGACATGTAAGGAACTAATGACTGGTAGAGGATGCAACGATCAGGCAATCGCTGACGCATTGGCACTTCTGGCCAATGCTATCGGGCAGGTCAACCCTAACAATGGTGGGCCAGCTGAGTTCCAGGGACTGGATAAGTTCCAGAGGAATAACCCTCTGTCGTTCAAGGGAGCGTATGACCCAGAGGGAGCACTGTTGTGGCTGAGGGAGACGGAGAAGATCTTCCGTGGGATGGACTGCAATGATCAGCAGAAGCTCATCTTCGCCACCTTCATGTTGACTGAAGAGGCGGAGCACTGGTGGGATAACTGTAGACAGAGGATGCAGGCTGAGGGCACAGCAGTGACTTGGGCTGTGTTCAGGCAGAGGTTTCTGGAGAAGTATTTCCCAGCGGATATCAGAGACAAGAAAGAGATGGAGTTCTTGTCTCTGAGGCAAGGGTCACTATCAGTTGGTGACTATGCGGCTAAGTTTGAGGAGCTGGCTAGGTACTACACTCCTTACCAGCATGAGCAGATGATCGCTCCAAGTGTGTGAAGTTTGAAGCGGGATTCTGGCCTGAGATCAAACAGGCCATCAGCTATCAGGAGATCCGAGTTTTTCCGATTCTAGTCAACAAGTGTCGGATTTATGAGGATGCTAGTCAGTTCAGAGCTGCCAGTTCCAGAGGATTGGACAATCAGAGTGGCAAGAGGACTGATCAGAGGGATAAGGGCAAGAAGAGGTATGCCCCGACGGGCAAGGACTTCAAGCAGAGCGACAGGAAGCCCCAGTTTCAGCATAATAGCTTCAGGGATGGGTTTTCTGATGCCCCTAGAGCTATGAGATGTGGAAAGTATACAAGTCATCTGCTTCAAGTGTGGCAAGCCAGGCCACATCAGCAGCGAGTGTGATGGAGCTAATGCCGAGCCTCCCAGCGCTAGCAAGAACCAGAAGTCCCAGGCCAACAGACTGAAGACCACCGGGAGAGTCTTTACTCTTAGTGGAGCTGAAGCCTCCGAGTCTGATGACTTGATCCAAGCCTCTGAGCAAATGCAACTTGAAAAACAGTCTTGCCTTCCTTGTACAAGTTCCAGCTATTTCAGCGTAAAAGGTGACAGGGTACACAACGTTTTGCATTGTACTATTCTGCTTTTTGCAATTCCTTATTTGTACTATGTCTCTCTCATTGAAACAAGACAATAAAAACCGTTAATAGAAAATGAGAAGGACCATTATAAATATATGAAATGAATATCAATCATATGAAATAAATTTGCTTTGGTTCAGATTGATATAAATGCTCAAAATTCTTCGTCCAGCAAAACAATAGTAAAGGCAAGGTAAGTAAGAAGAGTTTTAAGGCTCCGTCCACTGACGTGGCAACCAAAACTTCGTCTACATAAAACAACGGTCTTGCCAGTACTTGAGACATTTAAAATCTCCGTCCAGTGACGTGGCATTGGAGAACTAATGTTTATTATTGGAGAGAAGCTCACGTCTATATGAAAAGAATTTCTCCGTCCACTAGAAACATTCAAGCGCTCGTCCACTGACGTGGCACTTGAGTTTAAAGGACATCCTTGATAGAGTGGACTCGACCACTCTGGGAAACTTTCAATATAGAATATATGGACGCGGATTGCAAAGAAGATAGACTTAATTTATAAAAACAGAGATCCTTCAAGACTGAAGGCACTTGTTAGATTGAAGCTAACACTTTGCTACACAAATTTAATCCTTATTGTTAACATCAAAACTTAGAGATTATTTAATCCAAATTACTTTGGTTCCAACAATCTCCCCCTTTTTTATGATGACAAAAACTAATTAAATTTATTTTGCAAAGTCTAAGAGAGCTTACAAGGCTCCCCCTAAGACAAAGTAGTCATCAGATTAAAGCAGTTAAGGCATAATAAGCTAAGTCTTATTTGCAATATAATATAGGTTAACAGACCAAGATAGCAGCTTAAGCATAATTGACTTTTAGACAAAATTAGGCATAAACATAAAGTCAAGGCATAGTATCAGCAAGATGAATATACACTTATGCATATGCAGACAACTATGTACTTTTAAAAAAAATCTCTGTATTATAAAATTTAATCTTTCCTTTCTCCCCCTTTTTTGTCATCAGACAAAAAGGTAAAAGGGAGTGGACCATCATTGTCAGCAAACAACAAAAAGATAAAACAGAGAAGGAAAAAGTTTTTAGGTAGAAGGAGGTGGTGGAGGAGGTGGTTGGTTTGGATTTGGATTTTGATTCCTTTGAAATTCCAAGATCAGAGCCAACATCTGATTCATCACGGCATTTGTAGGGGCCAGAGAATCTTGAACTTGCTTCTGCACCTTTTCTTCAATCTGTTGAGCCATCTGTTCAGTCTTTTCTTCAACTATCTTGCCAACCTTATCATCAACAATTTTCCCAATGATGTCTTCAAGATTGGGTGGCAAGGAAAGTTGTCTTGAGCTCTCAGCAGTGTCAGAGACAGTGTCGTGAGCTTGGGCTGGTGGATTAACCATAGCAAGAGCTAATGGTTGAGAAGAAGTCTTAGCAGACTCAGCACCTTGCTTAGAGACACCAACCTCAACAGACTGCTCAGCTTGTGCAGATGGAGGTTCAACTGAAGTAGGTTGAGAAGACAGTTGTGCATCAAATTCAGGGCCTTCTACAATCAACTCTTCAGCTATATGATCAGAGGATGATGTTGTTGGAGAGGCAGTGGCAGCTTTAACAGATTTCTGAGGTACATCCTTTGCCCAGTGGATAGGAGTAATTTCCTCCACATCCCTGCTGGTAATAGGAAGTGCCCACAGATCTTTGTAGATCATGTGCCTTAGTTTGGACAGTCCACACTTTCCTCTGAACTTGGGAATTTCTTGCTTCTCTTCCTGAGTCAAGCCAGAAGAAGAAGCATCCCTGGTGCAGTGGATGATGTGAGACAACCAGAAGTCTGCAGCTTTCATTTCTCCAATATTCTTCACATCCTCCATATACAGATAGAAGTCGAGCTGGGAGTGATCAAAGGTTTCCTGAGACAAATCCAGCATGGCAGAATGAGCTTCAGGCATGACTCCCTTATTTCTTCTGAGCCTCATATCTTTATCCTTGTTGAGGTCTATCATGCCAAGCCTTGGACAGATAGGGTAGGGAGCAATGCCTACACGTGTTTCCTTATTATGCCTCAGCCATGTGATAGGAACCCAACGTGCAGCTCTTTCAATTTGGAAGTAGCTGAACTCCCACTTCAGAATATTATAGATCAGTTGATCTGCGAAGGGGTCTGAGGCACTTCCATAGATGCTGGGATGCTCGAATTTCAGCCATTTTGTGTTTCCATCCAATATAATTGGATCGTGCGCAGATGATCTAGCTCTCTTCTGAGGTAAAGTAGGCAGTCTGTTCCTTTTAAGATCAGTTTCTCATACAGAAATGATATGCCTTGCTACTCCTTCAGTGTGAGGAATCAACGGTGGGGTTTTTTGTAGGTTGGGGTAAATTTTTATTTAGGGGAAATGTTTGAGGAGTAGATGGGTGAGGAGAGGGCCATGTTGGTTGTTCATCTCAGATGGAAAGGGACCTTTAGGGGGCTGAGAGTTTGGGTATTTGGTGGTCCAGGGGTATTCCTCATAGGGTTCATAATCATAATCAAGATGGGAGTACCACCTTATTAGAGGAATTTCAAGGTTAATTTCAGGGTTAGGTTGGTGAGTATGAAACAGGATTTTCCAATTTCTCTTGACCTGAGCCCAATTCTCAGACTTATTGGCAAAGATAGTGGATGAGGGTATAATTGGTGGAAAGAGTTTTCTTAGGGGTTTAGGAAAGGGGGCACCTCGGCAAATTCCATCATCCTTTTGATGAAACCAAGGATCAGAGTCAGGAATTATGGGTGGAAAGATGGTTTTGAGTGGTGAAGGTTGGGATATGGTTAATTGATTTGGGCTAATTTGTGGTGAAGATGGAGTTGAGGTTTGGTCAGATTGGTCTTTTTGTGGTGAGGGTTGGGGTGTGGGTAATGTAGGTCTATACACATTATCAAAAAATCCTACTCCCGGAGTAGGGGCACCATCACTCACAGTATTAATAGGAATTTCAGAAGAGGTGTTTACCTCAGAGGCTGCAAAGGTTCTAGCTTTCCTTGCAGGTTGCCTCCTCTTGGTAGGCACAGCAGCATCAGCAGCAGCAGCAACAGCAGCTGCTTTCCTCTTTAGAGCTGTTCCCAGAGGAACATTGTCATCTTCATCATCCTCATCTTGAGGCAGTACCAGCTTTCTTGCTCTCTTGGGAGCAGGTTGAGGAATAGGTTGAGGAGCCTCAGCCCTAGGCTCATTAATAACAACGCCTCTGGTAGGCCTTTTGGGAATAGGCTTCCTGACTGCCATAGTTTTCCTTTTAGTTCCTCTCTTGAGACCTAGAGTAGCTGCATTGTTGGCCTCAACAGATTCTTCTTTAATCTTCATTTTCTCCTCTTGTTTTGACATCTCAACTTGTTTGTATGTGTCAAGATGCATACTGCTTAGGTTGCTCTTTCCGAAAATGGCAGCTTGCATCCCCTTCGAACGAAGGATTTTTTCTTGTTCTTCTAGAGGCTTTGCACTTATGTAATCATACAAGCCTTGCTGCTTGAAAATTTTTGACAGAAGATGAGAGAAGGTGATGTGAGAGGCGGTTTCCCTGTGTGTAATGGCATCCTTGAAGCGATGAAACAGGATCCATGGCAGGTTTATTTTTGTCTCATAGATCATGTTGCAGAGACAGAACTTGTGAAGGGCAGAAAGGTTGTCCTTAGACCCTGTCTTATGAAGCACCGTCTTGTTCAGAATCTGATGAAGAATCCTGATATGATCCTTCATTTCAGATGACTTCAACGAGTGAGTCCTCACTGTATCTTCTCGCATCAGTGTCACCGAGATAGTTTCTATACCACCAAGATCTTCTTCCCAGTTTTCTGTAATAATCAAACCCTCTTGAGCACAAACGATTGCATCAGAAATGGTCTTCTCAGAAACAGTTATCTTCTTGCCTTGAACAAACCCTACTACCTCAGTGTCAGTAATCTTTGGTTTCCTCCAGAAATCCCTTACTAAGTCCGGATAAATCGAGACCTTTTCCAAAAACAAACCATCCCAACCAGCAACGTTGATGTACTTGCTTACATCCAAGTTATACTCACTCAGAATTTCAAAATTAAAATGATGTTCCGCAGCGATACTTATGATGTCAGTAACATAGGCAGGCTCGGGAGTTGAGGTTGAAGCCATTGTTCAGTTCTTGAGTACAAGTTAAGGTTTGAAGAAAAGAGAGTTCGAAAACTTTCAGAGAGAAGTTATCAGAGATGAAGAGTAGCGAAAGGTTTTTCAGAGGGAAAGGGGCTTCTTTTAAGGAGTTTCCGAATACCAACAGTTTTCAAGGAAAATTCAAAAAGAAATGATTGATTAGACAAGACTTTAGTAGAAAAAGGGCGTTGGTATATAGGGACCGTAAAAAGTTACGATGGGAATGATGGAAGTAGCTGACTCAGCAAGGAGACGATTAAAATCAAACGTTTTAAGATAAATAAGTTCAGATATATAAAGATGCAAAATTTTTTATTTTATTTTAAAAAAAATTGTATGTAAGATCGGGTCCACAAAAGATTGAGGGTGGACGCATAAAAACATATGTAGTGGACGCGGCACACCAACAGTAGTGGACGCGTAGACTACACGTGCTCTGGACGCCAAAACCAGTGGACGCGCAGATAAAACATGCAATCAATACATATACCAAATTAAACCACATACAACATGTTAAGGTGTTTTCTGATAAAAATGAATCTGTCCTCAGCAAGAGGTTTAGTAAAGATATCTGCCCATTGATGATCAGTATCTACAAATTGAACATCAAAAACACCTTTTTGCACATAGTCTCTGATAAAATGATGTTTGATTTCTATATGTTTAGCCCTAGAATGAAGAATTGGATTTTTAGACAGATTAATAGCAGCAGTATTATCACACATTAGTGGAATACTACTTACAAACACATTGTAGTCCTCCAATTGGTGTTTAATCCAGAGGAGTTGTGAGCAGCAGTTTGCAGCTGATATATATTCTGCTTCAGTAGTTGATAGAGCAATGGTACTCTGCCTTTTGCTTGACCATGATACTAGATTAGCTCCAATGAAGTGACATCCCCCACTGGTGCTTTTTCTTTCAACTCTATCTCCAGCATAGTCAGCATCACAAAAGCCAACTAATCTGTAATCTTCATCTTTCTTAAAGCACAGACCAAGATTAGTAGTACCTTTTAAATATCTAAAAATTCTTTTAACTGCTGATAAATGAGATTCTCTAGGATCAGATTGAAATCGAGCACATAAGCAAACACTGAACATTATATCAGGCCTAGAAGCACTTAGATATAAGAGAGATCCAATCATACCTCTGTATACCTTTTGATCTACCTTTTTCTCTATATCATCTTTGTTCAGTATGGACGTTGGATGCATAGGTGTGTTCATAGGTTTGCAATCATCCATCTTGAACTTTTTGAGAAGTTCCTTTGTATACTTAGTTTGATGGATGTACACCCCGTTCATAGATTGTTTGACTTGAAGTCCAAGGAAGAATTTTAGTTCTCCCATCATGCTCATTTCAAACTCTTTCTGCATTAGCTTTGAGAATTCTTTGCACAAAGATTCATTAGTAGCACCAAATATAATATCATCTACATAGATCTGTACTACTATGAAGTTGGAATAAATTGATTTTCTAAACAAGGTTGTATCAACCTTTCCTCTGACAAAGCCATTATCCATTAGAAAAGAACTTAGCCTATCATACCAAGCTCTTGGGGCTTGTTTTAGGCCGTATAAAGCTTTCTTAAGCTTGTATACATGTTCAGGTTGGGTTTCACTCTCAAAACCCGGAGGTTGCATAACATAAACTTCTTCATTGATAAAACCATTTAAGAAAGCACTTTTTACATCCATTTGAAAAAGCATAATATTATGATGTGCAGCAAATGAAAGTAAAATTCTGATTGCTTCCAATCTTGCAACAGGTGCAAAGGTTTCAGTATAGTCTATACCTTCTTCTTGAGAATAACCTTGTGCAACCAATCTTGCTTTATTTCTTATAACTTTACCATTTTCGTCAAGCTTGTTTCTGTAAACCCATTTTGTTCCTATAACAGATTTATCCTTAGGTAGGGTTACCAGAGTCCAAACTTCACTCCTCTCAAACTGATTTAGCTCTTCTTGCATTGCTAAAATCCAACCATTGTCCAGCAGAGCCTCGTCTACAGTCTATGGTTCCAATTCAGAGACCAATGCAGAGTCTTCTTGCTCTCTGAAGGTTGATCTGGTTCTTAGCTTATCACTTGGATTTCCAATTATTTGTTCCGGTGGATGATAATTCTGGAAATGCCAAGTTCTCTGAGTATTGTCTTGTTGAGAGGTGGATGTTTCAGGTTGATGAGAAGTGTCTTCAACTTGATTATCAGTTTTAACTTCTTTTGTTTCTCCTGAGATGTTTAAGTCAAGATCTGCAAAACTTTCATCTAACTCTGATAATTTCTTATCAGGCTGTTTGTCATCAAATCTAACATGTATAGATTCTTCTACAGTTAAAGTTCTTGAGTTATACACTCTAAATCCTTTTGAGGTTTCAGAAAATCCTAGTAGAATTCCATTGTCTACTTTTGCATCAAACTTACCAAGTTGATCTTTTGTATTTAAAATATAACATTTACATCCAAAAGGATGTAAATAAGATATGTTGGGTTTTCTGCCTTTCCACAATTCATAGGGAGTCTTACTCAGAATAGGTCTAATGTATATTCTGTTCTGAATGTAGCAGGCAGTGTTCACAGCTTCAGCCCAGAAATGCTTAGGGACAGAATTGTCATTGAGCATAGTCCTAGCCATCTTTTGAAGAGATCTGTTCTTTCTCTCTACCACACCATTTTGTTGTGGTGTTTTAGGTATTGAGAAATTGTGAACAATACTACTATCTTCACAGAACTTTTGAAATAGCTCATTTTCAAACTCTCCCCCGTGGTCATTTATGATTGAAGTGATACACATGCCTTTTTCATTCTGTACACGTTTGCAGAATACAGAAAAGACCTTAAAGGACTCATCCTTGTGAGCAAGGAACATAACCCATGTCCATCTAGTATAGTCATCTACAATGACTAGACCATATTTCTTACCACTGATAGAAGCAGTCCTTGTTGGACCAAAAAGATCAAGGTGTAGCAGTTCTAGTGGTCTCTTGGTACTAACAATATTCTTAGATTCAAAAGAACCTTTGACTTGTTTTCCCTTCTGACATGCATCACAGAGAGCATCAGATTTGAACTTAAGGTTTGGTAATCCTCTCACGAGGTTATGCTTATTTAGCTTTGAGATTAATCTCAAGCTTGCATGACCTAGCCTTTTATGCCAAATCCAACGTTCATCTTCAATGGACACTAAACATGAGACACTTTGATTTGAGAGGTCCTCCAAGTCAATTTTGTATAAGTTGTTTTGCCTCTTAGCAGTGAATAAGATTGATCCATCATTTTTCTTGACATAACACATGTTCTTATTAAAAGAAACATCATATCCACTGTCACATAATTGACTTATGCTCAGTAGATTATGTTTTAAACCATTCACTAAAAGAACATTATCAATGGAGGGAAAAGGATGTTTACCGATTTTACCTATACCAATGATCTTTCCTTTCTGGTTTCCTCCAAATGTCACCCAGCCACCATCCTTATGTCTAAGGTCTTGGAACATATACTTTTCTCCCGTCATGTGACGTGAGCATCCTTTTTGGTTTTCGCATACCTAGCTGGAGCTTTTGAAGCTCTTTGTTGCATAGGTGGTTTTGACTTAATGTAAGATGCCTCATGCTTCTTATTGTCATAACCAAGGCCAGATTTATCAAAGGGTGACCTAGAATACCTTAGGATAAGACTAAGCTTATCTGAGCCTCCTACCAATTTTGACAGAGAGTCTGTCAAGTATTTTACATCTTGTTTTAGTTTTGCAACTTCACAAGAATTGTCAGGCTCACATTCAGATTTGTCAGTTAGACTGACATTCTCTGATTTCAGCTTATCATTTTCTTGAAACAAACTTTGTTTTTCCATGCAGACTCTATCATATTCTTTGGTTAATTTTGCAAACTTCTTTTTAAGACTTTTGTATTCATGAGACAATTTGGATGAGTCATGCAGTAATTCATCAAAGGCATTTTTGAGAGTTGAAGGTTCAGAATCTGTTACCTCATCATCATCAGTGTATTCATTTTCTGATGATGTGTCAGCCATGAGGCAAATGTTTGCCTCTTCCTCTGCTTCCTCTTCCTCATCTGATGAGGATAAGTCCAAGTCCTCCCATGTAGCCATTAAGCCCTTCTTTTTCTTGAAGAACTTCTTCTTCTCTTTTAGGTCAGGACAGTCAGCTTTGAAATGGCCTGGCTTTTTGCATTCAAAGCACAGAGATGGACCTTTTTCTTTGGAGTCTGATTTCTCCTTAGAAAATTTCTTGTTGAATGGCTTTCTCTTGAAATTACCTTTTCTTCTCCACATATGTTGTATCTTTCTGGAGATGAAAGATAATTCATCTTCATCTGATCCTTCATCACTGTCTGAAGGTTCAGCATCATCTGAAGACTCAGCAGCTTTGAGGACTTTTGAAGAGCTTGCTTTCTTTGCCTTTAAAGCAATGGACTTTCCCTTTCTGGAATTGTCTTCCTCATTTAGTTCAAGCTCATGAACTTTTAATGATCCAAGAAGTTCTTCCAGAGAGAGAGTATTCAGATTCTTAGCTTCTTGAATAGCAGTGACCTTCGGTCTCCACTGCTTGGAGAGACTTCTCAGAATCTTTCTGATATGATCTCTATTCTCATATATTTTTCCCAGAGATCTGAGACTGTTTGTTATTGTTTGAAATCTTCCAAACATCTGATCTATAGACTCAGGATCAGTCATCTTGAAGAGTTCATACTGGTGAACCAGCATGCTTATCTTTGACTCCTTCACTTGTGATGAGCCTTCATGAGCGAGAGCCAGTGTATCCCAGATTTCCTTTGCTGTGTTGCAGCTGTGAACCTTATCATGTTCTGATCTGGTAATAGCACACATCAAGTAATGTTTGGCTTTGAGATTTAGTTGATGTTTGGCTTTTTGATCAACACTTCATTCTGCTCTAGCCAACACTGCTCGATTTTCACCTCTTGGCTCAGAATAGCCATTCTCTATCAGTTCCCAGATGTCTAAGTTCTGCGCATCTAGGAAGGCCATCATTCTCTTCTTCCAATAGTCATAATCAGTTCCATCAAAGAGTGGAGGTCTGTTGATAGCTTGTCCTTTTGCATCCATGGTGGTAGGATCGTACTTCCTCAGCACTTGTTAGATGCTCAACCCTTTCGAGGCTGAGCTCTGATACCAACTGAAGTTGACACAGGCAAACAAAAGAAGGGGGGGTTGAATTGTGTTTGTTAATAATTTTTGAAAACAACCTTTTCAAGAATAGTTTTCTCACACAAAGATAAAGAGGCAGAATAAAGCACACAGAAAAACAATCTTTTGAAAGAATAACAAATTCAAGTTCAAATCCCCACAGTTAGTATAAACACGTAAAACCACAGAGATAAGGGATTAGAAGATTCACACAAGTTGTTTTATCTTGGTTCACTCTCTTCCAACCAAGAGCTACGTCCAGTCCCTTCTACTTGAAGGATTTCTCCACTATTTTCCAAATAGATTACAGCAAGTATTCAACACCTCTCCAAGCTCACAAGTATTTCTTTCTTACCAAGCCTCTTCAGGCTCTACCTCTAATAAAGAGTTTTTTATTTCTTTGATCTTCTAACTCACTATGTGTGAGAATATGAAAGTTTAAGATCAGATGAATATTATAGCAATATTCAAACTATGATATTACAGACTTTTGCTTTTTGAAAGAATAAGAGAATATTTGCTCGCAAGAGATTTCTTGAGATTTCTTTGTATGCGCAAAAAAGTTCTTTCTTCAAAAGCCTTAGTCTTCTATTTATAGGGTCCTTGATCTTCTCTTCAGAATCATCAACGGTTGTTTTTGAATTTTTCGTTTAGTGATAGAATCAACCAAGTAAATATCCGTTGTGACTCAGCTTGCTCGTGGCCTTTGTACTATGTGACAAAAATTCTTGCATGTAATGGCACACCTCTGAGCAAATGCAACTTGAAAAACAGTCTTGCCTTCCTTGTACAAGTTCCAGCTATTTCAGCGTAAAAGGTGACAGGGTACACAACGTTTTGCATTGTACTATTCTGCTTTTGCAATTCCTTATTTGTACTATGTCTCTCTCATTGAAACAAGACAATAAAAACCATTAATAGAAAATGAGAAGGACCATTATAAATATATGAAATGAATATCAATCATATGAAATAAATTTGCTTTGGTTCAGATTGATATAAATGCTCAAAATTCTTCGTCCAGCAAAACAATAGTAAAGGCAAGGTAAGTAAGAAGAGTTTTAAGGCTCCGTCCACTGACGTGGCAACCAAAACTTCGTCTACATAAAACAACGGTCTTGCCAGTACTTGAGACATTTAAAATCTCCGTCCAGTGACGTGGCATTGGAAAACTAATGTTTATTATTGGAGAGAAGCTCACGTCTATATGAAAAGAATTTCTCCGTCCACTAGAAACATTCAAGCGCTCGTCCACTGACGTGGCACTTGAGTTTAAAGGACATCCTTGATAGAGTGGACTCGACCACTCTGGGAAACTTTCAATATAGAATATATGGACGCGGATTGCAAAGAAGATAGACTTAATTTATAAAAACAAAGATCCTTCAAGACTGAAGGCACTTGTTAGATTAAAGCTAACACTTTGCTACACAAATTTAATCCTTATTGTTAACATCAAAACTTAGAGATTATTTAATCGAAATTACTTTGGTTCCAACAGTGGTATCAGAGCTAGTTATTTGAATCTTCAATTGTTTTGAATGTTTGATCAAAATTTTCAAATTCTATGTTGATCTTTTAGTTAGAGCAAAATTCATGTTGAAAATTTCACATGCTAGTGGCACCATTTACCACAAGAATTGGATGATGAAAAGTAATTTGAATCCAATTGTGGTCATGGATCTAGAATTTGAAATGAGTTTGAATTGATCTTGCTTGAATTTTTGGTGAAAATTTTTTCCCTCCACATTTTCACTTTCAAATTTTTGGCTCCAATTCTTGCATGTACTCTTCCATCACATGTGATTTTGGTTGCTTCTTGAAAATTCAAGCATAGATCTATTTGCCTTACTTTGTGATTTTGAAAAAATTGAAAATTCAAATTCAAATTTCAATTCACAATAGTAAGATTGATTCAAATTTTCATCAAAAGTGCTTCAATGATTTCAAATTTTTAGAACCTAATAGATCTTCATGAAATTCAAATTGTGGAAATGATGTGTTTATCATCCACTTGAATGAAAGATCTAGGTCTCTAATTACTTGATTTGTGCTCCTTCACTTGGAAATTATTCTACATTACTTAAATTATTCATATTTCCAAGTATTACACCAATTATGTTCAAATTTGTTCATGATTGAAGGATCTTTTTGTAAATTCGAAAATTAAGTGTAATTGTTGTGGAATTATAATTAGAAAAAGTCAAGTGGCTGCAATTTAAAAAAAAAAATTCTTGTGTAAAAAATAAAGTGGGCCAAAACCGTAAATATACAAAGTTTTGGGGCAAAAGTGCAAAATCTGAAAAAAAATTCAGCAAAGGTAAAAGACTTGCCACCATTTCACATGCTTATATTTGTATTGATCCTTCACATATTGGTGTAGCACAATTCACATTGATCATTAATTGTTCACCAACACTTTGATTAAAATTGAATTATCCTTTGTTGAACTCTTTCAACTTGTCTTCTTCACATCAATTTCAGTGTGCAATTCTTCTTGAACCTTTCCTTGCTTGTCTTCTAAACTCCTTTGGTTTTGTCTTAGTTGTTTTCCAAATTCTTGACCTCTTTGAATTGATTGCCTATTGGTTGCTTTATCACTTGTTTTTGGAATAATAGTTGAAAATCTTGTTTCAATTTGTAGATCCCTTGGAGAGGAAACTCTTGAGTGGAAAGAGACAAGAGTGAAATCATCTTGTAAAAGTCTACTTGAGTAATATACACGAGTGACCATCTTTGAGTGAATGGTGAGTGAGTAGTGAGGTCCTTGTACTTTTCATTTTCTTGTAATTCTGTGCTCTTTAAGTGTATTTGTTCCTAGTTTGGTTTGTACTTAATTCTTTTGCTTTTTGGTGGTGTAATTGTTCTCATTGGTGTAATCTTCATTTGAATTGTGTAATTTTCAATTTGCTAGAATTTGTATGTAATTTCTCAAATTGTAAGTGCACCATGACTTCACTACATGACGAAAACAATGAAGATTCTTCTACATCATCACCAAGAACAAGGAACTTGAATAAAATGTTGGATAAATTGACAAGGAACATGGAAAGAATGTTTGAAAGATTAGAAGCACTTGAGCACAAAAAAGGATCAAGGCATGACAACTCACATAGAGGCTCCTCATATTTGGAAGACAACGACCATAGACCTAGATTTGATAAATGGAGACCTAGACATGAGCATAGAGGAAGTAGGAATGAGAAGGATGACAAGTTGCATAATGTGAAGGTAAAGATCCCTAGCTTCCATGGGAAGAGTGATTCCGATGCTTACTTGGAATGGGAGACCAAATTGGAGCACATATTCTCTTGCTACTACTATAGTGAGGAAAAGAAAGTAAAGGTAGCTAGTCTAGGATTTCATGATTATGCTTTAATTTGGTGGGATCAATTGTGTAAAGTGAGAAGAAAGTATGATGAGGAACCAATTAGTACTTGGAGAGAAATGAAGAGGGTTTTGAGAAAATGATATGCGCCTTCAAGCTGCACTAGAGACCTCCAACATGCACTCAAGGTTGAAGCACAAGTGAAGAGAAAGGACTCCTTCAAGAAGGAGGGTGACTCATCAAAACAACTTGAAGTTGTTGGTAAAAGTGGATTCAAGGCCACGCTTCCTAACTCTAAACCTTCCACTTCTACCCTTTCTTCTATGCCTTCTATGCACCACAACAAAAAGATTACTCTTGTACCTCTCTCTACAAATGAAATTAGTGAGGATCAAAAGAAAATGCGAGAGAGAAAAGGGAGCTTGAGGTAAAAGCCAAGACTGAAAATGACCATAAAGAAATCAATGCAAAAGAAAAGCATGTGCCACAATAGAATGAGAAAAAGGCTATTGGCACAAGTGAGCAAAACTTTTGTGAAACCCAAAAGTATAAATAAAAAGATGATAAAGAATGCATAGTTTTAAAAGAAAAAGAAGTAAAGAAAATACTTTTGGACAATCCACCATTGTATTTTCTTTACTCCAAAATTTTTGGTAACAAACCTATTGCATCTTTTTCTTTACCTACTACCTTTGAGTTTCTTTTGGATAAACTTCAAGTCACTCCTCAAGAACCTAAAGAAATTCAAAGGCTTGTAGTAATCTACAATGATGACCTCTTGGTACATAACAAAACACAAGCAAATCTTTTTGAACATTTAAAATGTGTTTTGTTATTACAAAAGGAGGAAAAACCTTTTGCAAGTCTTGAAAATACACTTTTTTGCACCACCAAAGTGGAATGCTTAGGCTATGTTGTAAGTGCTAAAATTGTGCATATTGAAAAGGTTAAAAGTGAGGTAAAAGAAGATTTATTAGTAGAGCAACCCTTAAATAATTTAAACATAATGATGTTTACTTGCCTACTAATATTTCTACTACACCTATGTGCATTGAACCTATTTTGCAAATTAAAAAGAAAGCAATGCACATCCATCAAGGTTCCCATTCATTGAGAGAACTAAAACACATATTAAATATCTTTCCAACCATTTCTCTCAATAATGGACGAACTTTACCACAACTTTCAAGTGATTACAACTCATGGCAAATATTTGAAAGGGTTGTTGGCAAAACTTATTTTTAAAAGGATGGTTTTTGACCCGGGAGGATGGGTTGAGAATTACAACGATAATAAGGGAGTTGCCTTCCCAAATAAGGGAGTTTTCTTCCCAAAACTTTTCTTTGCTTTTTACGAACTTTATGAAAGAATAAACATAAACATCTTCTCTTTAATATAGGGCTTAAAATTCGGGTCAAATTTTCTTCAAGAAGGAGGGGATGATATGAACATAGATTCACAAAGCAAAGGACGAAGCATTGAAGACTCACATGGACCCACGACAAGGTCAAAGCTAAGAAAAGTCCAAAATACTCTAAAGAAGAGTCCAAGATACCTAGTTAGGGATAGGGCCTAGGACCTTTGTATATATTAGACTTCATGTAAAAAATATAGGAACTAGGACCTTATATAGCTAGACTTCATGTAATAGAAGTGCTTAATTCATAAAAGCACTTAAGACTAGTTTAGGAATTGGGCCTATTAGGCTATAAGCATGAGAGTAGGAAGCTTTGGGCCAAAATCAAGCCCACACTTGGGAAGTATAGGAAGAGGGGCTGCACCTTGTAATTAGAGGATGAGGAGCATCTTGCCTCATCTATAAATAGGCTCTCTTGTAGCTCATTTGAACAAGTTTTGAATACATTTGAGTCTTCTCACACTTGAGATTTCCAGAGAGAGTTGAGAGCTCTCCTCTTCTTGGTTCATGAGTTGAACCTTTGATTCTTATCTTGAATATCCTTATTCAAGCGGTGAATCCTCCCTTGGCTTATCAAATTCAATCTTCTTCTCAAAGATGATTCAATTTGTGGCACCTTCCCTCCATCTTCTTCCTATTCCATTTTCTACTTTCTTTCTTTAATTTTCTGCACTTTTATTCTTGTTTTTGTCATTTCAATTCATATATAATTGTGCTCTTCTACTCCTTTTTGTTTCTCTAGATTCTCACTTGAGAATCAAGCTTCATTCTATTGTTCTAGTTTGTGTTTGATCTTGAATTCTTAGCACTTGAAATCAAAGAAAGATCCTAAAATGTTAGTGATCTATATCCTAGATCACATCACCAAGAGGAAGAAAAATGAAGCTGAAGTTGTTGGTGCATCTGCACAATCCAGCAAAAGAAGAAGGCTGGTGAAGACCTTTACCAAGGTCAGACAAGTGGAGTCTGAACCTAGTAAAGATGAAGTATCTGCTCAGGGGAAGCAGACAACTCCACCCTTGGAGGAGCCCAAGGAGAAGGATCCTCTTGATTTGGGAATCATCCCTAGAAAAAGAAGGTCAGGCTACCCAATCCCATTAGTGGCTTATGCTGGAAGGGAAGAAATCCCTGCAGAAGGACCCTCTTTTGAAGATGTTGTTGCTGCTGCAACTTCTGCTGACCTATCTGGTGGGACTCAGACAGTTGTTCATCTTGAAGGTGCAACTTCGTCTCCTTCAAAGAAGAAGCCAAAGCTCTTTGAGGATCATATATTCTCTTTCTCTATCCCCTCTGCACCATTTTCTCCCCTTCACTAAGGTATCCACAACTCTGTTGTCTCTTCTCCATCTGTTCTTTTTGTTCAACCTTTGTCAGTTGCTTCTCCCTTTCCCTCACCTGTCTCCTCACACCACACCCAAACATCATATGATGTTGTGTCTGATATGTGTCAGTACACAGTTGTTCACAGGGACTCAACTCCCAAAAAACAATCTGGCATATCATCAAGATTGTTTGTGAGTGATCTGCAATCTCTGATGACTGCAAGTATCTCTCACTTATCTGTCATTCCTTCTCCTCCATCTCACATTCTTAACCCCTGTAGGGAAATTTTCTTTTATCCCCCTAATGTTGTGTTCATTCGAACATTGGAAGGATCTCACTATCCTGCCTCTGTTGTAATGTTACCTAATAGGTCTAGGTATTTCTTTCTCTTAGTAACAGGGTCAAACTCCGTTTTCTGTCATATAGACTCTCTGTTACCTTTACCTTCATCTGTCTTAGCTAATAAACCTCTTCCCCCTCTTGTACAAATTAAAGTCACTCGTCTGTCTCTATGTGAGAGACTTTCCTGTGTCTTTCCTTCTCTTGATACTGACTTAGTCAGAATCAATCCTTTGTTTAAAATAGCTTTTCTCCCTTTCTTTTATTTCAGAACCATTCATCAATATGTCTTTCCCCGTGTCTCTTCACCCTTCTCTGTACCCAACGCACCCCCAGTCTTAGCCTTGCCCTGGTATCCATGACCTATCTACTGCTTCAACCAGCTTGTCTACAGAAGCCCCTTCTTCTCGGATGGTGAACATACATAGTTTCAATTTTCTTAGAGCTGAGCTAGAAGAAATCAGAAGACAATTGGATGAAGAAAGGCATGCCAGGCAGCTTTTAGAAAAGAGAGTTGACTATCTGTTTTTGCTTTAGTCAGCCTAGGTAATTTTTTTTTTGTAAACATCTGCCTTGTACTTATGACAGCTTATGATGAATGAAAATCTTTTGTCTATTATCAGTGTTCTTTTTTTTTTCTTCGCTCTGATTGTTCCTTTTTGTTGCTAACAAAAAGGGGAGAAAGTAACGAGTTATAAGATGATTAAGCTATAATCAGTGAGCTTGT
Source organism: Echinosophora koreensis (assembly GCA_035048595.1). Taxonomy (NCBI): domain Eukaryota; kingdom Viridiplantae; phylum Streptophyta; class Magnoliopsida; order Fabales; family Fabaceae; genus Echinosophora; species Echinosophora koreensis. Next base: position 1,723,544 of record JAPCYP010000073.1, on the reverse strand, counting down.
TAATATTGAATCTGATAATGTGCTGTTTAATGATTAGAATTGCACCTAAGTGCAACTGTCTGCACAATTCTTCTGTGTTAGGAAATCTTAACTTGTCTTAATTCTGTTATCTCTTGTGTTGATATTTTCTAAGGTTCATTAAATCATCTAAATGTTTGTCATCATCAAAAAGGGGGAGATTGTTAAGTCTCTAAAATGTCTGTGTGCATTTCCCTAAGTTTTGATGAAAGCTCAACATTGGATAATGATTTAATTAACCTACTTTGTGGTTGCTAACTTGTCTACTTAATGTACAGATCATAAAATAGGAAAACTCACATGCCTGTCCACATGTATGACAACCTGTCTGGATAAGCAAAAGTCAACCCGTCTGCTGACTAAGATTGTTGACTTTATACAAATCAGTTTCAACCTGTCTCTGCTATGTTCTCCTACTTGTCTAAGGTTCTTTGATAGGAACTCAAGTACACGAAGCTTTTGGAAGCTATCCCCTCATGCAGAAGACTCTGAATCTCTCTCTCACGCTTATCAAGAAATTCAGAAGGTCATTCTCTCAAGCAACCTAGGATGTCAGAGATAACTTCTAGTTAAATAATGTTTCCAACATGCTTTATTCCCTAGTACTCTTGGTTATTACACGAAAAGGGAAATATACTCTACAAAGTACAAAAGCATTCTGCACAACTCTGATTTGGCTACTGCAGGATGCATAAAGCCATGATCCTTCATGTTAGAGTATAACCAACGTCTCCATTGCATTAATGGCTACCCAGAACGACTCTATTACATTTAATGAAGCTCTGCTTAAAGCCATCGTTGCAAGGAATGTCTCTAACAGATATTAAATGTTTGAAGGCTATAAATACAGAAGTCATTGAAGATTAAGATATCAGAGATTACAAAGCATTAAAGAGACATTACTCTGTTCATTCTTTCAATCTGTATTCTTCAATCATTTAAAGTTATTATGCAGTCTTTCCTATGTCTACATTTAATCCACTCTCTGAGTGTTAGTGAAAGAACTGTTTGTCTGATTGTATTTATTACAAACAAACTTCTCAAAATAACCTATGTGAGCCTAAAGAGGCTAAGTGAGCAAAGAATACTTGTCTTGGAGGTTTTTTTTTTTTTTTTTATAAAACTAGGGCCTCATTAAAACCTTATGATGCAAAACCCTCCTTAGGGATAAAAGCATCATTAAGGAATTGTCTTGGAGCTTGAAGAGGCTAGATGTGCAAACAATACTTGGAGTCTATAACCTGATCAGTTATAGTGGATAAATCTTGGTGTTGCCAAGGACTGGAAGTAGCTCTTTGTGTTAAAGAGTGAACCAGGATAAACAACTGTGTTCATCTCTCTCTTCCGTTAAACTCTTTAGTTGTTTTGATTATATTATCTGCTTTCTAACTAAGGGGTTAAAAGTGTGAATATCAAGTTTGTTTTTTCTCTTGTGTTATTGTGTGTTTTTCTATCAAAACATACCAGACAGGTTGACCTATCTGTGTAAGTGGTTTTTACACTTGTCTGAAACTAGCTTCTGCATACAAAAAGTTTTCAACTTTATTTTAATTTCTGATAAACACAATTGAACACCCCCCCCCCCCCTCTCGTGTATATAGTTGTCTATTTCAGAGCTTACCTGAGGGATTTTATCCCGATAGCTATATGTTATTATTTGTGGTCTGTTGAGTTGCTTTGAGTTTTATTGTGATTTCCCGAGTTTATCTGATGTGGTTAAAATTGTCTATTTTACATATCTGAGCTTGATGATTTATTTGTAGAAATGTGTTATAGCTTTGAGATATGGCATGAACTGTATTATTTGAAATGATGTTGATGTGAAATTACATTGTTGTGGATTATTGTCTGAGAAGCCTGACATTCGTCAGTGCTCAATCAATTATTGAGATAAAAGCCTTATGAGGAATTCTGACAATGATAATATATAGTTGATGACTTCTTTTGATAAAAGAGAAAGCAATGGATAATTACAAGGATGAAATCGTAAAAATATTTCAGTACGTTATCTTTTTAAAAATGTAGATGAAAAGTTACTTTAAGAAATTTATGTGTCAATTTCTTTTAATGAAAGAAGAAGAATAAGAATGGAATTGAGAAAGGAATTCATTTTAGTATGTTATCATTTTCAAGAATTCTATGATATATGACTTTACATGTTATCTATTGTTTTGTGTTGTGCATGTGGTTATCGTATTTAAATCCATATATTGGTGTCTCACCCTTACAAATATATCAGGTTTCTTCTGGTCTCGATGTTGTACCTCGGTACTCTAATACAGATGGTGCAGAGGAGTTTTCCTAAGTCACTCAGAGACTTAGATCTAGAGGTTTGAGGAATTATTTGCACGTGGAATGACCACAGGGGTCCTTCCAATAAATGTCTTGTAGAAAAGACCAGCTTAGGAGTCTTGGTTGGGTTATGTATTTGAAAGGTCGGTAAATGTGGTATTATACTCTAGCCTTTGGTTTAATTTTGTTTCTCTTTTCTTTAAAATTGAATTTTTTTGAGAGAAGTTGTATATCGTGGTGACTTTGTTATGAATGTGCTTTTACTGTTTAGATGTATGTACCTTAGTATTTAAGAGTTATCCGCAGAAGAAAATTTCTATACCCCAGTTTTCTAACTTAGGAGAAAATAACTTTCCGAAAACAACCAGCAAATTACTTTTTAATTTATTTCCGCACGTGTTCCAATGTAATGCCCAGGGAGGGTGTTACTGGGATGACAGTTGGACTGGCAACCAGCCACCACACTATCTACATAAGATCTCACCGCGAGTATATAGATGTCATTACGGCAAGGGCGAGGGTAGTTCTAGACACCCACATCACTAAGGGTGTGGATATGTCAGATGTGTCTGTAGGTAGTGAGCCTCTGTGAGCTTTGTTTTGTATTTTTTATGTATTTTGGAGAGGCGGACTGGGTAGTGTAGGACCTCTGCTTTTGTATAGTTTTTCTGTCACCAATGTCTTTATTTTCCTTTTCAGATCCAGTATTTGTATAGCTTTAGTAGGTTATGACCCCTATGATGGGACAACTCATACTCTGATGGATGTTTCATACTATTGTATATATCTGGTTACTATTTACTGTCTACGCATGTTCAACTGTTTTAATTCTTTACAGTTTTTAATAATATGATATTTTCGAATGTATAACCGTGTTAACGTTGATTACGGATTAAGGCTTAGTTAATTAGGGTTTTCTTTATTGGGACATCGGGGTATCTCATATACTCTCATCACATCTCTCGATTGGAAGCACCTTGAAATTGTCGAGAAACGGTGTGCTCATGATATGCTCCAAGAACGAGTGACCAACCTGTTAGTATTGTGGAGCGCGATGAGCCCAATGCCCAGAATGCTCATCAGCCTGATCTCTTTCCTAAGTTTGGGCTATCCTTTCCCTATGGGGAGGAGTCCATGCTCCATTATGGCTATGTTCCTTAGAGATCACCTCTCCATTCGCCCACTCCCTATGTTGTAGGGCATCTACTTAATGCCACATTTCTTGATTCCACCTCCTCAATTTCTCTACCATCTCCATCAGACGTCGAAAAGCTTGATCAACAACCAACAAATCTCGATTGGGTGTTGTATGATGGTCATCATTGGGGGTTTGACCCTGAGCTCCGATATGGCTCCAGGTTTGCACCATTTATGACAAATGAAAACTTTTACCTGAGCACCATGGTGAGAGCCAAAATGTTGTTCCTAGAACTAGATTTCGAGTAGGGTCCCCGGAAGTGTACAAAAGTGTCTTATCCTCAAGTGTTCGGGGTCGCCTATTTTTATCAGTTAGGGTTAGCTGACATGTTGACTTAGTGAGATTTAGCTGGTAACCACTCCTGATATGGTAGTTTGGAGTAATGGCTGTGATTTCCGGTTTGCTCAAATGGCACCTCCTCAATGTTGTGTGATTCTCGCCCTTGATCTCCTCTCCTTGGTCGGTAGACTCCAGGTGACTCCATGTAGTCGGATTTCGTGGAGGTAAGCATGCTTGGGCTGATGTTCGAATTGGACAGTAATATAAATTGATATATTATTAAAAAATACTTGATTTTTATAATAATTATCTTAAAAGTCATATATAAAATATATAGTATAAAAATTTTATATTAATAATGTATTACGATAAAACACTTTGAAAGATAACCCAATGGGTGTAGTCCAGTTGATTGCGCAGGTTGAGTTTGTGGGGGAAGACCTATGTTCGATACCGCAGAATACATCTTTGGGGAGAGACGAATGACCTTAACTGTGACTAAGCACCTGTGCGGAAATTATTATCGTAGCGGATTCAAAGGATCTAAGCTTGTGGCATACTATGGGAAGTCAAAAGCCCTTATTACGATGGGTGGGCTAAGGACCTGAGTAGAGATTAGTATCATAGCGGATCCAAAGGATCAAAGCTTGTGAGATACTACCTCCGGACCTAATTATAAGAAGAAAAAACTAAATTCACACATATTAAGAAAGTTCGTTAAGTTAGTTTAATTATCTTGATTTGTGTAAAAAAGAGAGTTAATTATCTAGAGAATATGCAATGCTCCTGGAAAAGTAAATGGAGAATTAGTTTGATTGGTTAATTTTCTTGATTTTTGCAATACTAACATTTAATAGTGTTGACTTAATTGATTTTTGCTTATATTTAAGTCCAAATAATATAACTACTTTTTTGCTTATATTTAGGTCTGGAGGGAGTACTATGGAAAGTCAAAAGCCCTTATTACGATGGGTTCCTTAAAAAAAAAAAAATCTTTGAAAGATACCGAACTTCTAAACCCGATTTAATGTGCCCCGAAGATGGCCCTGGCGCTAAACGACTCACCACCAAACACGCTCCAACATCACCGCTGCACATCACACACAACTCCCGCACCACAGCTTGCAATCCATCGTCACTTCACTGCCAAGTTTTAATTGTTTTTTGTCATATTCCAACCACCGTCAGATTGCTCCTTGCGCCTGCCAAAAAGGAAAAAACAAAAAATAATTGTGTAGTGGAGGATAGTAATGATAAGTGAACATCCAATTGGGATACCCATTTGGGATACCTAGTTAATCATGTATAAATATTTGGTTAATTCAGTTTATTATATGGTTAAACAGGTGTAAATATTTGGTTAATTCATGATGACCCATTAATCATATAAAGAACGGAATTAACCAGATATTTGCATGTGATTAACCAAATATTTACATGGTTATGATAAATAAGCCCATTAACGTGATTAATCATATAATGAACTGAATTAATCAAATATTTATACATGATTAATCAGGTGTCCCAAATGGGTGTCCCATTTGGATGTGTTGAATTATAATCAAGGCATAAAATCCAAATCGCTATATATTTCATGTTAACTTATCTGACAATATTAAACCGGAAGTATATAGAAACAATGTGGTCCTGAACATGATTTGATGGTGCGATTGCAAGGACCCCATTTTTTAGGGGTACCAAAATAAATTTTTTTTTATTTAGTATATATGTATTAATGTATATATTAAAATAAAAGTTTTATATAGTTAATTTTTTTACTTGAGGGTCCAATTGTTTTTTAAAATTCAGGCCCAAAACTTTACAAACCCAGTAAGTAGGGGTGAAATAGGTCGTTTTAATTAAATGTATAATATATACAATATTAAAAATTATTATTTTTATTAGAAAATTAATATATTATTACTTTATTCTAAAAAAAATTGAAACACTATGTGACTATTGTAATTTTCCCTTCTTCCGTTCGAATTAGAAAGTGGAAACCGTTTTGTTTTGTCCCTCCCTATGCTTGGAGGATAGGGCATCAACTTCTTTCTTCAACTTTTGTGGTTCATTTCCTATCAGTGGAGAATACTGCTGGAGTAAGGATGCTGTTACAACATGTTCTGGTTGAAAGATATAAGTATAACTATTTTTGCTATAATTCAATTGTAGTTTGCTACTGTAATATTTTCCTTTTTTTGTAATATTTTATTTAACTTGAGGTTGTATTAAATTTAAAACAATCAATGACTAGTTTTTTTCACCTCTTTATGCATTTTTTTATAATATATATATATATATATATATATATATATATATATATATATATGGCTTATAAAAAAAGACATCAATTTTTCAATTTGTACAGAGCACTCAAAATACTAGGGATGGCTCCCTGTAGAAAATAAAGTAAGAATAAATATAATAAAGTAATAAAATTAACATAAAGGTGAGGTGATATAAGTAAAAAATATATCATTACATATGAAATTATCAAACGAGTAATAATATTTTGATAGTTTCGCATTTTTAATTTTTTATAAGCATTTTATGAAATTTATCTAAATTATTAGATGGCAATTATTTTTCATGATGACACTATGATGTCATTTGATTCATGTAGTTAACTTTACTTAATATAAAAAAAAAAGACTTAATTGTTATTATTATTATTATATTAGACAATTATTTTGTCAAAAAAAAAATTTATATTAGACAATTATTTTTTTATATAGATAATTTGACTCAATTCATTTTAAATCTTAACTGAAAATTAACTTACAGACTGTATCTATTCACACACACACCAATGCACACAACACAACTGAACATATATGATATTAAATTTTAATTTGTTCATGCGTCACAATTGGGTTAAGGCGAAATTTGATTCAAGAATAGGATAATTTTACAATCCTCCAAAGTTTAGATTAAGTTTTTTTTTTTTTTTTGATAAACGTTTAGATTAAGTTTTGTTCCTTTACAAAATCCAACAATTAATTAATTTATTAAAAAATAAGCAAATCAGCTAAGATCGAATTGAAGTTGTGCCTCCACGATTATTCGGAAGACTGAAGATGTTGCCTCAAGAATATCCTTACTATAGTATTTTATCAATTAAACTAGCTAATACCTTTCAATTATTAATAAATTATTTGGTCTAACAATAATATATTTATTAATAGTTCAAATGAATCCATCAAGTCTGTGAATAATGAAACATGTGAACGAATTTTTTCCTTTTTGGGTTAAACATGTGAAAGAATTTTTCCCCATTAAACTTAACACATAGTAAGAAATATAAATTCGTATTATTAGATTAAAATTTATAACGTTAATAAGGATTGATTCCGTTGGTTGTTTTAAAAAAAAAAGTATTGATTCCATTGGTAGGATACAATATAGTCTCAATAAATGTGTATTTGGTCTAAATTCTGCTAATAATTATTTTTCGGTAGGTCATATATAAATATAACCGTCAATTTTTATTGAAACTTGTGATATATTCTGATCTTGAAATGAAATAACTTCTTTACTTTTAAACATTTTTTTAAATAATTATGGAATTTATTATATTGTATAATAATTGTAGATATAAAAATAAATGGTTGTCTCTTTTTATCCAAAAAATAAAATAAAGAAAATAAATGGTTGTCTGCATTATTATATGTCAATACACATGAATTTGAATCTATAAATAGCAGGATAGAAATCATTTTGGTGGAAGAAGGCGACTGTATTGATAGAAAGCAGCATCAGAGAATTGGAAAAGAGAGAATGAAGATGGCTGAAAGAAAGGCAGAGGAAGATGCAGAGAAAAAGTAAAGCGAGAGGGGATCTCAAAAATCAAAAGAAGGGTAATTTTACTTTATTTTCTTTTCCATTCTAATTTATGTGGCTATAGTATTAGTATATAGTATATACACATTTTTTTTTATTTGTTTTTAAAGAAGCTTCTATTGCTCTCAAAGGTGAAATGAAAACTTAAGTTGTCAGAGGATCAACCACCCTCGTACATCCACATAGGATGAAGGAGAAGCAATTCGAAGAAATTTTGGGTTGTGAGAATTTTGTTTCTCTTTTTTCATTGTTTACATGGGAAATTTATCTTTTCGGATTTAGCTTAATTATATTTGTCACTTCTCTTATTTAAAGTTTACACTCATCTCTTTTAAAATTTAATTATCATTATACTTACCAACTATAAAAGGAGTCAGAGAAGTTGATTGATATTACACTAACCTCTCTTAAGGGGAGGTAAGTATTGTTTCCAAATTAAAAAATGTGTTGATTGTAATTAAGTTAAACCTAAAAAGAGGTCATTATAATTTCCCCTGGTCTTATCTATAAGATATATTTTTTCCTCAATTCATAATAAATTTTCTCCATGACAATTTAGAACTTGTCATATTTTCTTGTTGTATCAATCCTAGTATATTAAATTAGAGTATTCATTCTTGAGTGACCCGTTCTCTATAACCTTGCTTTCTTAATGAACAATGTGGTTTCACCTATATTAGGCAGGTTTTGTCTAAGGTGCACCACTCACCAAAGTGGTGCAGTGGTGCACCACCCAAGTGGCAAATTATAGTCCACTTATTTTGCCAAGTGGGTTAATGAAAATGGGTTTGACTTGTCAACAAATTTTGTAGTCAAAATGTATTTGTATTTTGATTTTTTTCATTCAAATACAGTAGACAATACAGGGTATATCGTTCCTGTCTAGCCATATCCCAGATCTGTGCTTTAACTGTCCAATGGCGAATTCGACGCCTGAGGTGGACATGGACTCCAAGCCCAACTCGTTGCGAGTGAATCAGGATAGAAGATTTGATTTCCCAATAGTGCTCTATGCTATTGTTCATCCCCTCCATCTAGCTGGTTCTGGGTTCCTCTGTTGTCTTTTTGTTCGTTTGGTCTTTAATCTTTTTGTTCTTAATCTTATCACTCGACCCAAAAAAAAAAAATGAGTTTAATAGAATTGGTTTACATGTAAATGAGTTTATTAGAATTGATGTTATGTGTAAAGCCATGAGTAGTCACCGAGAAAGGATGGATAAATGGCATGATGAGATAGGGATGTGGGGAGTTTAGGGATTCTGGGTTGTTTATCATTTTTTTATTTTTTTTAAATGGGCAACAAAAGTAAAAACAACAAGAAAAATAAAATAAAAAACACTGGAATGAAAGACCCATCTCGTCCCTCAGTGGCATAGAACCCACTCCCAGGTCTGCATACGTTGATGAAGGAAGAAAAGAGTTTGAAGGAGGATATGATGTATTTTGGAATATTGAAAAATTGAAAATACAATGAGAAAATACAAACAAACTTTGACAGGTGGAAAAATGACCAATCATAATGGGCCACATGGGTGGTGCACCACTGCACCATTTTGGTGAGTGGTGCACCATAACCTTCACCTATTAGGCAGGTATTTGCCCTTTACAGAGGGAAACACAGCTTCAAAAACAAGGAGTATAGAACCTTAATTCTGTGCAAAAAGGTTGCTTATATACTATCTGATTGCGCCAAATTCACGAGGCGAATAGGGATTCGCAGGGTGAAACTTAAGTTTCAGGCCCAACTTAAAGAACGGTCATTCGAGGGCTGGGGCGAATGGCTCCTAAAGTGACATCCAACCACTTTTCTTCTTGCTTTGCTTCCTTGCTTCCAAGGTTCACTTTTCTCCATGATTCCAGCACAACACCTGAATTCAAACAGACACAATTACTACTTTAATGACTCAAATTCCTAATTAAAAAAGTCATAAAACAAATCAAAAGACTCAAAACCTAACTTGACATCAACAAAGACAAAGTCGGTCCAAAATGAGGCTTAAATTCAACATTTGTACTCAAAAGCATTGTCAAATTGGCATTAAAACTCGATAAGCCAACGAGTTATCATTTGGTAGAATTGATTTTAAGAGAACCAAGAGTTCCTACCTTATCCATATAGATTCTAGGTGTGGGAATCCCAAAAATCTTTTTATTTACATCTCAAAAGTAATTCCACTTTATCATCTAAGCAAAATCAATTCTTCTAAACTCACTTTTAAAATATTATTACCAAACATAAATCGATTTTTTTAATATCGGATTTTTGAAAATCAATTCTCCTAACCCAGCTGTTTGAATCCGACCGGGCTAGCCTGGTTTGCATCTGAATATGACACGAGGTTCATCGACTCGGGCCAAAAATGTGCATATTCAATTCGAGCTCAAAATTTATAGCCTAGACCTTACATTTTATCGGGTATATCGGGTCAACCCTATTTCGTCGCCTCTTAAACTCCAAGGCATTTGATTTTATTATTTAAAAAAAAAATATTAAATTAAAGAAAGGGTCCATTTTCCATTTTTTATAGGTAGGGTCCATTATCCAATAAAGTGACTTGGCATTATGTGACTTGAGTATTGTCTTCGACAGGATTGAACTTAACATTTTTTATTCACTGAATTTCACATACGTAACGGATGAACTGATTTATGAAAACTTATAAAGTTGAATAATAAAGATTAAATAAAAGTTCTAAAGTAAAATAAGTATGAATTAAATGGATTTTTCTTTAGTCAAATAAAACAAACACTAAGATGACATATACAAAAATAAAAGGATTAGGGGTTCGGCTTCACTTGATAATTATGAATCCGAATACTTCATAGACAACGTATCCTTTAAATTATTCTTAATTTTTAATATTTTATTATTAATTTTCTTGTTGAAGGTCAAATTCTCTATGTAACTCAATTTATTGGTGAAACTGTTGGAGTTCAAATTAAGACTCTACACTCACACACAAGCAAAAGAATTTGAAGTATTTCACTGAATTTCACACTATATTATTCATCACGCTTTCACTTACAATCATGCACTCACTTATATAGTGCTCATTACAACTAACACTTTCTACTTAATTACATTTACAACACACCCCTTATAATTCAGAATCACTCAATGAAACAACACCTAGCATACACCTTAACTGAAGGAATCTATCCACCTTCAATGGTTTAGTCAGAACATCAGCAATCTGATTTTCATATCTGCAAAACATCACTCCTAGCATCCCTTTGTTCACCTGATCACGAAGAAAATGGAATCTAGTCTCTATGTGCTTACTTTTGTCGTGTGAGACTGAATTCTTTGCAAGGTTGATAGCTAATCTATTATCAATGAGCAGTTGCATAGGCCTTTGAACATCAATTTAAATTTCCTGAGCTAGGGAATCAAGCCATAATGCTTGGCGAGCAGTATAGGATGCTGCAATATATTCGGCCTCACAGCTGAACAAAGCCACTACTGGTTGTTTCTTAGAACACCATGAGATTGGTGTACCAAGGGACTTAAACAGATATCCAGTAGTACTCTTCCTCTTAACTTGATCTCCACACCAATCAGAATCTGAGTATCCAAATAATTCATCTTGCTGGTGTTTTGTCCCTTTAGGAAATGACACACCACAATCTATTGATCCTTTCAGATATCTCATAATTTTTTTAGCAGCTACCAAATGGGAAAGCCTAAGATTATCCATGAATAGGCTGACTAATCAAACTTCAAAGGTGATATCGGACCTGTTGTTACATAAGTACCTCAAAGATCCCACAATCTGATTGAACATAGTTCCATCGACTGTGGCTTCATCATCACATTTATGCAGCCTCAAGTTGGACTCCACTGGTGTAGATGCTGAATTGCAGCTACTCATATTGAACCTTTTCAATACATATAGAGTATACTTCTTCTGATGAAGCAGTATTCCTTTCTTGGTAACCACTAAGTCCATTCCCAAGAAATAGGTTAAAACACCCATATCAGTCATATCTAATTCAGACTGCATAGTTGCTTTGAACTCCTCTATTTCCTTGAGATTATTACCTGTTAGCAAGAGATCATCCACATAAAGCAAATTAGCAAAATAGTGGATTCAGTCCTCACCCTTGTGTACACACCATGTTCAACATCACATTTGATGAAGCCTTGCTGCAGAAGAAAAGAGTTTATCCTCTTAGTCCATGACCTTGGTGCCTGCTTTAAGTCATATAAGGCATTCTTTAATCAATATACTTTGTTTCTGCTTCCTTCAATGATGAATCCAGGTGGCTGTGACACATACACCTCTTCCTCAAGTGGCCCATTTAGAAAAGCTGATTTTACATCAAGCTGAAACAATGTCCATCCCCTACTGCTTGCTAGTGCTGTGACCAGTCTTATGGTTTCCAGCCTAGCAATTGGAGCAAACACCTCTAAGTAATCAAGACCAACTCTCTATAGAAACCCTCTTGCCATTAATCTGGCTTTATATTTGGCAATTGACCTATCTGGCTTCAATTTCACCTTGTATATCCACATGACAGCAATTGGTTTCTTGTTGGAAGGTAGAATGACTAGCTCCCTTGTCTGATTCTTCTCAATTGCCTTTATCTCCTCTTTCATAGCTGTTTTCCAAACCTCCTCCTTTATTGCATCCTCAAAATTGATTGACTCTGCATCAGCTAGCAAGGCAAAGGGCACCATGTCTTCCTCAACTGTTACTGCACTGTGAGTGTATAGTTCATAGTCAGCAAACCTAGCAAGTATTTGCCTTGCTCTCTGTGGTCTCTGATTGTGTATTCCAATTATGACAGGCTCTTCTCTACTGGCCTGATTATAGTCAAGCAGTACTGAAATAGTTGGACTGGAAGTGCTGCACCGATTCTTCCAATCCCTTGCTCTTGATTCATCAATTACCACATCTTTGCTGATTGCCACTTTCTGAGTGAGAAGGTTATACAGCCTGTATGCACCTATATGATGATATCCTACTAAAATCACAGCTTCTCTCTTATCATGTAGCTTCTTCCTATTCTCATCAGGGACATGCTTGAAACATAGTGAACCAAATATTCTGAGATGCTTTACTGTTGGCTTCTTGCTGGTCCACACTTACTCTGGAACTTGAGACTCTAGCTTCTTAGTTGGACATTTGTTCAATATGCAGGTGGAAGTGGATACAGCTTCTCCCCAAAATGAGGCAGCCCCTTTTCCTTCATCATGCTTTTAGCCATATTCAGCACTGTCATGTTCCTTCTTTCGGCTACTCCATTGTGTTGTGGTGTGTAAGGAGCAGTAACCTCATGTAGGATTCCATGATTAACACAGAATTCCTCAAATTCATTTGAGGTGTACTCTCCTCCTCCATCTGTCCTTAGCACCTTTATTGATCTTCCACTTTGTTTCTCAGCCATCATTTGAACTTTTGAAACACTTCAAACACTTCATTCTTAGTTTTTATTAGATATAACCAAAGCATTCTACTAAATTCATCAACAAAGGAAACAAAATATTTGTTACCTCCAAAAGACAATACTTCAAAGGGGCCACACACATCTGAATGCACAACATTCAGTAAATCATTGGCTCTCATTGGAAGATGCGTCTTGAAGGAACTTCTTGGTTGTTTTTTCACAAGACATTTGTCACACACCTTCTCTGGCATGTTGACTTTGGGTAGGCTTGTCACCATCTGTTTTACTGCTAGATCTTGAAGATTCTTGAAATTCAAGTGCCCAAGTATTGCATGCCATAGCCAGCTATCATCATCTATTGTTGCAGCAGCTAAGCATTGTACCTCAGCTGCTTTGATGTTTGCCTGGAATGTTCTTTTCTTGGATAGGGGAGCTTTCAGTATTCTCCTCTGGCAAGAATCAAATAAATCCAAACAATCTTGATGCATAATCACCATGAAACCCTTTTCAACTAGTTGACCAAGACTCAACAGGTTACACCTTATTTCTGGCACAAAATAGAGCACTCTATACCACTGCAAACCTCCCATCTGATCTTTTGATTTCCACATTCCCAACTCCTTTGGCTTCCACTGTTCTATTGTTAGAAAACCTGATTTTGCTGGTTTTTGTATCATCAAAATCAGTCAATCACTTTCTGTGACAAGTCATATGATTCGAACATCCTATATCCAAGTTCCAAGACTCCATTTCACCAGAAGCATTGTTTATGGCTGCCATCAGCATCACAGGCTCATCATCTGAGTCATCTTGAGCCAGGTGTGCCTCATCTTCACAATCTTTCTTCTGTACCCTCTTTTTCCCCCCACATTCATATCCATAGTGCCCATATTTTTTACAGTTGTAGTACTTAATCTTCCTCCTGTCAAATCTATTCTTGCCACTTCTATTGTTATAAGCACCAGAACTCCTTCTTTGAGGTGATTCACACTGATCATTATCAGAATAGGATTGCTCTTTGTTATTGAAAGAACTCCTATTGTCATCATCTTTGTTGTCCTTCCACTTGCCTTTTCCTTTCCAGCTTTTCTTCTTATCACCATTCCAGTGTTTTGACACTTTTGCTTGGAGTGCTTGATCTGTAGATCTCGCGGGTGTTCATTCATTCATCCACAACTCATGTACCTCTAAAGAGCCTTGCAGCTCTACAATCTACATAGTCTCCAAGCTCTTGGATTCTTCTATAGCAACTATTATGTAGTCAAATCTTGGGGATAGGGTGCGCATTACCTATTCAATGATCATTTGATCAGTGAATGTCTCCCCATAGTCTTTCATCTAATTTGTAATACTCAACACCCTTGTAAAATAGTCTGAAACTTTCTCAAGACCCTCCATCTGCACAAACTCATATTGTCTCCTTAAGGTTTATAACCTTATCTTCTTGATTTTATCCCCACCAGCATGACACTTCTCCAAGATCTCCCTAAGCAATCTTTGCATTGGCTGCAGAGGAGATCTTTTCGAAATGAGCTGCATCCACACATTGATGCAACGAGTACATTGCCCTGTAGTCCTTCTTCTTGGCTTCTTTATGTGCATTCTTCTGCTCCTCGGTGGGATTTTCCCCAATTCTGGAAACCCCTCAGTCACTATCTACCAAAAATGGCCTTTATCTGCACACACCAATTGTCCCAGTTCTTGCTGTCAAGAACGAGAAGATTTCCAAGAATGCTGACACTCGAATTCGCCATTTGTTTGCAGTAAACTCTTTCACACAGCTCAACATTTCGATGCACAACACCCCCTTTTCACCTAACAGGCCAAGATCGTCTCGCTCTGATACCAATTTGTTGGAGTTCAAAGACTCTACACTCACACACACAGAAGAATTGGAAGTATTTCACTGAATTTCACATTGTATTATTCATCACACTTTCACTTACAATCATGCATTCACTTATATAGTGCTCATTACAACTAACTTTCACACAACACTAGTAACAAACTCTAACTAACACTCTAACTGCCACTATATATATATATATATATATATATATATATATATATATATATATATATATATATTCTGAATTACTTTTACAACAGAAACAACATCTTGTCTCTAAATTTATATTTAACAAGCCTATTAACCCAATTTCAGAATCTAATAATTATCTCCAAATTACATTTTTTTTTTCATTATTTGTTATCCAAGTCAATTTGAAAAATAAAATCAATAGACATTAAGAATGCATGAATAAATAAATAAAAATAATCTCAAACCTATCAAATTTATTAAGTTTGAAGGTATAATATATACATATATATTTTGAACATCAATTAATATTTAAGCAATTATTAATTTTCTTTCAAACAAATAAAAAATACATTATCTGAAATAACATTTTAATAAGTTACCTATTAAAACTTTCAATATGTCGTCATTATAAAATTTAGTACACAATTTTATGTTTTAAAAAATTGGTACACTCATTTTAAATTTGTGTATCATGACCAGATAAAAATATTGACGAATTATGAATTTTGTTCTAAAATTACAACAATAAGTTAATAAAATATGATAAAAATAAAAACAGTAAAAATTACAATGAAATAAAGTAATAGTAATTTGTTTTCTTTAATAAGGTGATTTGCGCCGTTATGAGAGACATTTTATCAACAAGTCTTGGCATGTCCACAGTCCACTCGATGAATACAACAACTCAGCTAATACTAATTTAAGTTTCTATTTTTTGTGCAAAAATGGAAATGGATTTCCACCATCCAACACCTTTTTATATTAGAGATAGTTAGTTAATATTAGTTATAAGTTGATTAGTTTCTTACCTTCCATATAAGCCACGTGGTTGGTTGGTTCAATGTAATTCTCCTTTTCTCATTCAATTAAGCAACAATTTCAGCTTTTCTCAATCTCTCTTCTCGTTAAATGGATATCATATTTCCTAATATGGTATGAGAGAGATATCATCTTCCTTGGATTTCTTATTTCTGCTGAATACACTTTCCTTTTTTCCAATTTTACTTACCCGAGAAAACCCAAAAACTGATTTCCAATTCCCCCAATCTTGTTTCGTTACATGCAAATTTCTCATATTCGCTTATCTGCCTCTATTACTTCGCTGGCCCCATGACAAAAGATAATTCACATGAATGCTTCTACTAACAAGTATCAAGGAATTGGCTTGTGACTCTGGCATCAAGAAATGGCCACGTGTCCCTTCCCTTGGTCTCACCCCTTTCCTTTATTACAGATATGGCAGATGCAGTAATTTTTTTTTAATGAACAAAAAAGGCATATGTATGTATGTATGTTTAAGATTGAGTACCAGAGGTACCCCTGCATGTACATGAAGGCTCGGAATTACAAAAAAGATACATCCAAGGCCTAACAGTATAACAATTCTCCCATTTTTCGTAACTATCAGAATAAAATTATACCCCAACTTCTAGAGAAACTGCCCAGAAATAGGACATCCCAGCCAAAAAGCCTCCACTCCTAAAGAGCTACCTTAAGCAACATCGAACCCAACAAACCAACAAAAATCAACTCTCCCACTACCATAGCAAAGGTATATGAATACAAATGTACCACCCTATGAGAAAGCTTTCAAAAACAGAGCACCTTAAACCCAAAAACAATAAACCATCCAAGTCATTTTTAAAATTTTACACTCCGAGGGACAAACAAACCATTCAGCGAACAGAACCACACCATCTATAGAAGAGCTAAACCAACTCCATGATCTGCTTTTGACAAGGTCTAACATTCTTGCAACATCAATTTTTATTATTATTATTGAACACCTCTTCATTTCTCTCCAGCCATATAGTCCAAACAATAGCAAGCCAAATAGTCATACCTCTAATCTTCGTTAACTTCTCTTTGAACAAACCTCGATGGAATAGAAAATGCTGATAACCGACCGAAGGTTGGGCCATAGACACGTCAAGTCACCCATAAATTTAAGACCACAACGCATGAGCCAGCTTACAAGTGAATAGAAGATGCCAATCAGTTTCAATGTGCTTCTCATATAAAACACAATACTGCTCCACGTTGGACAACTGTACTCCTCTATGTACCAGGTTGAATTTTGTTGGTAACCTCTCCAAGAACAGCCTCCATCTGAAAGAAAGGACTTTTGTGGGTGCTTAATTTGCAAAGCCATAGTTGGTTGTAAGCCTCTGAAGTTGATCCAGCAGAGTTAGTAGCCAAGTTGAACTGATTATCCAAGTAGTTATAAGATGATTTTGTGGAATAGGTACCCGAAGAATCCAAACCCCATGCCCATTCATCATTTTTCTCTTTCACCAAACTGAATGGATGCAGTAGAGCCATAAGCTCATCCAACAATTTCGATTCCCATACAAACATATCTCTCCTGCACTTGAGAGGTCACTCCCACATATTGCCTACCCACTCCCCACACCTTTCTATACTCATATTTTTTTGTTCCGATATTTGGAACAACCTAGGAAACAAGACTTGGAGGCTCTTATTACCCAGCCATGACTCTTCCCAAAATTGTTTTGTCCCCTTTACCAATTCTCTTACTAAGCCCCTCCCTAAACCAATCCAAGGACGACATGGATTGGCCGGCAAGATTCAAATCTCTCCATCAACATGACGAATTAACCCTCCCTACAATTCCAACTAAAGGTAGGTTACTCCCATCTAACTAACCATATCTACTTTTTGTTAGGTTTTCATGAGATTATCATCTTATAAAATCAAATCTCAAGGCAGGAAAAAACCTTATCTATGGATCACGCATTACAAAACATGAATCACATAGGGCTTTAGTGTTTACCTCTTGAAGCGTGCTTTTACTTTCTTGATCAACAATGCCACGAAGGGGTAGCGCCTTTACTCACTCCATGCAAGCAAATGGGCGTCGGAGCTATGCATCTTGTGCTAGCTGATGGCTACGAGGAGGCACAGTTAGCAAGACTAGGTTAGAGAGGAGAGCACTAACCTATTTATAAGCTGTCAGCTCCCTTTGACCTAACTGTTTACCCTATTGGGCTTTGTACACTATAAGCCCAATTGTCCTTTATATTAATTAAATCATATTTAATTAATTTAACTGCTCCGCATTTGCTTTATGCTTGTGACCCTATAGGCTCCTACTAAGTTGGCAATAATATTAAATATTAATTATAATATTAAATATTATAAATAATGAGCGGCATCTAGCAGTGCATCATTGTGGCACCCTTCTACCCCACATGTTAATATAAAACATTTACTTAAAAGATGTAATGTAAAAACATGCATTTATTTGATTAAAATAAAACTTGATAGAAAGATACCACATTGTAACAATTAACGCGGAAAGAACATAGTTTAAAAAAAAAATAAAACATGAACAAAACAACGAATAAACATAGCCCAACCCTGATGTCACATACAGAGATGATATAACCGTTCTAGAATAAAATCCTCGAAATACAGCAAAACTAGAAATAAACTATCAACTATGAACTAAGCATCCTATCTAGAGTCGCGACTCCTCAGAGTCACTCCTCCACTGGCTGCTCACCGTCCTCTGCATAAAGAGATACATGCCACAACAGAAACAGAAAACGAGGAGTAAGAAAACATGTAAACACATCGGCATGGAAGTATTTAAGCAAGATGAACATACATCATATACATAGCATTTATTATCATACATCATTTAGCATCAACATATAGTTATATCAACATATCATCTCAACCAACATATGTTATGCGGTGCAACACTACTCCGCTACTCCATTATGCATGTGGATCCAAACTATCTCAGGAAGGCAACTTCGGAGTTACATATCCACATTGGCCATAAAATCACCAACGCCGACAGTTCACCAAACCATGGGTGAACCCCTTGGATAGCCGACGCACCATAACGAGGGTATGCCATTGCGGGGCGCACGGCTCACCAAACCTTGGGTGAACCTTTCGAGACCTGGTCAGATCATCGGACTCTAGGACGACTTCCCCTATGTTGAACTTCCCCCACTAACAACTTCAACTTATGAATGCATGAACACAACAGCAAACAAAGCAACCACCTCCTTTGCTTGCGTCAATAAGCACCCAAGAATTATCACCATGATCAACATCAATGCCTTGGCCAAAAAGCACCAAGGTTCAACTCATCAACGCCTCGACCAAAAAGCATCGAGGGCACTTTGGCCAAAAAGCACCAAAGTATATCAACGTACGGTAACCCAATGGGCACCGACTTAACCACCTTATTAATCTTGGTTCGTCTTAATTATTCTTATCACATTATTGGGGACATTTGGGGTGAAAGACCCCTTCTAAGCCTTTAATTCATATTTTGACTAGTAAGGGGAGCACGGGCGTGCTCACCCCAGTACGGTCGTGCTGTCACTTAAGTGAAGCAGGGTCATGCTCACTATCCTGCATGGCAGTGCTCAATGCGCGACCTACCTTCCAGAATGCATCTGGGAGCACGGGCGTGCTCCCTGTTCAGCACGGCCGTGCTCCTGGGCCAGCCGTACTGTTCTGGACAGATTCATTATGTTGTTCTTGGAGTCAAAACTCCCTAACATTCTCAAATCAGATCCTAGGGTCCTTTGACTAATCCATTTGGCATTAAACCTCACCTCTCACTAACAATTCATGTTTTATGAAGCATTGGGGAGTGAATCCCTTAATCCCTATGTTAACTAAGAGTCCTAATTAAATCCGATGTGGGTCTTATTAGCATGTTCAACATAACCACAACATCATTACTCAATCAACATCATAGTCAGTCAACATAATCCATGTCACAACAACGACATTCGTAACATAGGTATTCATACCAATTCAACCAAGACTCATGGTATAAGACAAATTAATAGGCGTATCACATCATGAACAATTCAACGATTATAACAAATAGACATACCAATTAGTCTAACTAAACATATAAACAATTAACTCATACAACCAGGCAGATCATGGCATCAACAACAATTTTGGCATAATCATAATCAAACATAACATAACATTAATAACAGGTACAACAACATATAACGAGGTTATGGGAACCCCTCATCTTACGCTACCCCCTTGCCTAATGTATACACTATCCTTCTCCCATACCTGGTATGAAGATTCCACAACAAAACTCTAAACGGTAAACCGATCACGTTTCCTCTAGCGGCTCAGTCTGCTTCCATGCCTTGGTCAAATAAAAACATCAACCAATTAGTTTCCAATCTAACAAAATAGAAAAGGAAACCAAAAGATAAAGGATTGTTACCTATACCGATTGGCACAAACGAACTAGACGTTCCCAAGAGTCTCTAATGCTCCAATAAAGCAATGGTTTAGAGAAAATAGGGAAACAAAGGGTTGCTACCGCACTAAGGTTGGCTGTTGTTGCCACAATAGGGTTTATGACGTAAACCCTCGATCACTGTTCTGCTTATAAAGGCACAGACTCGAGCACAGTCGCGCTCCTCTTTGAGCACGGGCGTGCATGACTTAGCTCCTACGAGGCGCGGTCTGTCATTGAGCACGGGCGTGCTCCCTGTTGAGCACGGTCGTGCTCAACTTAGCGTCAGTGAGACGCGTTTTCCCAACTAGCACGGTCGTGCTCCCTGTTGAGCACGACCGTGCTTGTGACTCAGAAAGTCACAAGACACAAGCCTAAGGAAGGGATTTTCCACCAGAAACCCCACTTAGCTCATTCTAAACCTTCCTAACAAACAAGACATACAAAAAGAACTTAACGAAAAGCGGGCTGTTACAATTCCACCCCCTTATAAAAATTTCGTCCTCGAAATTTCTACTCACCTCGATTGAAAATGTTCAGATACGACTCCATCATCTTGCTTTCTAGCTCCCATGTAGCACTTTCCTCAGTAGCCCCACTCTAAACGACCTTGACCAAGGGAATCTCCTTGCCTCTTAGCTGCTTCACCCTCCTATCCTCGACTCGAAGGGGCAATACCTCAAAAGTCAAGTTCTCTTTTAACTATATGGTATCGGGTACTATCACGTGACTAGGGTCATGAACATACTTTCTGAGTTGAGACACATTAAAGACACTATGAAGATTGGACAAGAACGGTGGTAAGGCTATTTGGTAGGTGACTTCGCCGACTCTTTTCAAAATTTGGTAAGGACCAATGAATCTAGGAGTAAGTTTCCTCGCTTTCATCACTCTACCAACCCTAGTTATCGGGGTACCTCTCAAGAACACATGGTCACCTTCCTGGAATTCGAGCGCCTTCCTCTTTTTGTTATGGTAGCTCTTTTGCCTACTTTGTGCTACTTTCATCTTTTCCTGAATCATCCTCACTTTTTCCGTCGTTTCTTGCACTATTTCAGGTCCTAATAATACACTATCATCAGGTTCACTCCAACACAAGGGTTTCCTATATCTCTACCCATAAAGAAGAGCCTCATAAGGTGCCATCCCAATACTGGAATGGAAACTATTGTTGTAGGTGAACTCTATCAGGGGCTAAAACT
Organism: Echinosophora koreensis; assembly: GCA_035048595.1. Taxonomy (NCBI): domain Eukaryota; kingdom Viridiplantae; phylum Streptophyta; class Magnoliopsida; order Fabales; family Fabaceae; genus Echinosophora; species Echinosophora koreensis. The sequence continues at coordinate 1,702,023 of JAPCYP010000073.1, read as the reverse complement.
TGTCCTAACTACCTGACTGTTCTAGCACACAAGCTCTAAGCATGTCCTCTAAGGACTGGATGGTTCTCTCAGACTGGCCATTAGTCTGTGGGTGATAAGCTGAACTTAGCCTAAGCTTGGTTCCTAAAGCCTCTTGCAAACTATTCCAAAACCTAGAGGTAAACCTCGGGTCTCTATATGATACTATGCTAGAAGGTACACCATGTAACCTAACTATCTCTTTGATGTACAATTGAGCTAACTTTTCCAAAGGATATTCCATGTTCATAGGGATGAAATGGACGGACTTAGTCAGTCTATCTACAACAACCCATATTGCCTCAAAACTAGCTAGAGTCCTAGGGAGTCCAGACATGAAATCCATGGAAATACTATCCCATTTCCATTCTGGGATACTTAACGGTTGCAACTTTCTTGATGGCTTCTGGTGTTCTATCTTAGCCTTTTGGAACACTAAACAAGCATACACAAACTCAGCCACATCTTTCTTCATCCTAGGCCTCCAAAACATTCGTTTTAAATCCTGATACATCTTAGTGGTACCTGGCTGCACACTTGGTTTGACCCTTTTCGCATTTATATTATAGACTGGCATATAAGGATTAAAGAAACCAAGTCCATTATCCGAAAACGTGCTAGCATAGAAAATATCATGTGACTGATGTTTCTATCAATAGCTGGAATATAATAACATTTATTTAGTTCCAAAACAAGCACCGAAGGCAAAGTCAAAAAACTTCATAGTTAATGCTACAACTTTTGCTCCAATTCCTATTCACAGGTTGACTTCACCTTTAGTCAATATCCTACTCCCTTTGATCCTTCACATTAATGTGAGATCCACATGTGGCATCAAATACCCATGATTTTAAAGTAGGTTGACTTCTACAATGCAATGCTCGAATAGGTAGTCATGCTTCCTTTCTTTTCTCATACTCTTTCTGCTATCTTTAGCAGTTTTTTCAAATGTCCGCTCAAACCGCAATAAATTCAACTACCTTCCTTTGCAACCCTGCCTATTAGCTTCAAGACAGAAGTAGTGGGCTTGAACTTGTTTTTGCCTTTTTTTTTCTGCTTGTTTAGCAGGCTTAAGACTTTCCCTTTCAAGACTATCACAATAGTCTGCCCTTTTTCTACTATAGAGACTCTGCTTGGCGGTTCTCAACTTCCTTGCAATCTCTAGTAGAGGTGTGTCAGAATCGTTCATAATGAATTGACTATAACCATCCGGCAACAATTGCAAGATCATTTCACTGGCCAACATTTGGACTAAAAGAAATCTTATTTTATCAAGTTCTTAATGTACTCAATAATATAAAGCACATCATAACCGTCGGGATTTCCCTTCTGTTAGTTCGCAACTGAAAATGGGTTGGGATGACATGTGGTTCTAATGCATTGCATGCTCTCAACAGAGCATCATGAGGTGTATGATCATATAACATGCCTTCATGGTTGCAAGCATGAGGAATCCTACATCTAGGACATCGACTTGATGCTTCTTGTAAGCATCCTTTCGATCCTAGAACTGGTTGCTCAGGAATCATTTGCTCAAGAACATACAACTCTTTCTTGTACTTGAGGACAATCCTCAATTTCTTGTATCAATCCAGAAATTTAATTCTAGATACCTTGTCCTTCTGAAGGACAAATCGCAGTAATAACTTAGTGTTTTATTTAATGGTAATTCTAATTACAGAAATTTGTAGAATATAATAATCATTAAAAAAACATATTTAATAAGGTCTTTTATTAAATACGCTCACACTATTTTACTCAAATCAATGACCCTCATCATTGACTCGGAAAATCCCGTTGGAATATTTTCTAGTGAGACCAAGATCCATATTTCACCTCGTTCTAAGTCAACTTTGGATGATCTCCCAAAACTTAGTTATTTAGGTAGGAAACCGCTTTCCAATTACATCTCATGTAACTCTTGGATTAGTTGGGTGAATAACTCTTATTCTAATTCATCTCTATGAATGAAAGTCCAACTCCCTGCCTCTAGGCCCATTTCAATCCAATTAAATTCGGCCCAGTTAAGTCAGGCCCAATGGTTGGCAGTTGGACATTATAATTGTCCCATCACATCTTACTAGTATATAAAAGTGCACCCCGCTTGTAACACCTTCCTAGGCATTACATGGTTTTCTCTATAAAATACAACTTAACGCGAAAAAGGAATCGTTACTTATTGCTAGTTACTTTCGGAAATTATTTACAACCTTGGTCATAAGAAAAATAATCGACAGAGTCTCCTCTGTAATTTCAACATTCTAGACAAAACACCTGCCAATAAACTTATATTTCCATTTGAAAGAAAGGCTCTCCAAACCATAAAACACACACACACACACACACACACACACACACACACACACACACACACATATATATATATACACATATACATATAACTGTGCATCATTTCTATTAAGACCCTTATAACCAGGGGTCATCATATCAGAGTTCTACGGTAGGTTAGGAAATATATACAGACATAAGTCATACATACAGATAATATACAAAATCAGGGTTCAGCAGAGAAGACCACTAATACAAAAAAAACTGGGCTCTTATCAGTCGGATATACAAAAACCGTGTGAAGTTAGCACTACCAAAAGGAAACTATCTGCAACCTACTGGTCCTCTAGAGATGTCCATTGGGGAGACCTCCATAGTCATCCCTAGGGTTCGATGGGTCAGGTGATGCTACCTCCACAGCCTCAGCCCCCACGGGCTCCATCTCCTCATCAAGAGGGTGGTACTCAGGTACCTCGCCCTCGGGCTCCTCTGGCTCCTCCTCTGCAGGCTCCTCCTCAATGGGGTCCACCTCAGGAAGCTCCTCGGTAACCATGATGTCTTCATCGTCTTCCTCCCCTCCATAGATGACAATAGGGGTAGATGATGGTAAAGCGGGTACTCCTACAGGTGTAGTCTGCTGTGGTGGTGGCTGATGGTAAGTATTACCTAACTCGACCAGGTGACGCAGAAATATCAAGATAGGAGGTAGTGGGACCTCCACAGTCATCACCCGTTGAGTGCACAATGTGGTTCCCTCCTCTGTCCCCTTAGCAGTCAGTAGTGGCACCGTGTAAGATGCGCTACGGGCTCCGGGGTGGATAACCCATGCGCCGACGTCGTCGCGAAACTCAAAGCTGTGGGCTAGAAAGCCCGAGTGGATCATATGGTGCAGAGGGTCCATCTAAACATACAAAAATACAGTACCACAACCGAGGACAAGAACAATGGGAAAAAACATAAATGTGAGTTACCAATATATGAGTATAAACATAGCAGTCATATATTTAACATCATAAACAACATTAAAATACCAAAGTAACAACTCATATAATTATAATAATGTTCAAATTAAATACTGTACTCGTAAGTTTTCTATTAACACTTCAATATCCACTTTCTAACACAATCTCCGGAGATCCTAACTTCCCTTCCTCGAGTATGATAGGCTGCGATAATTCCTATAACACAACTGTTTCACGTTGGGTGGCCTCTCCACTAGGTCCTTTCCTCAATTGTTCTTGGAGTTTGCGTATTACCTAAATAAGATTTGATAGTCCCCTATTGAGTACATTTCGTGCAGGATAGCCGATTTCCACGACAAGAGGTTGCAAAGCCCCAAGCATTTCGTGGAGTTCGAGCCCGAATGTCCCTAAAGACCCAAAGACTTAAGAACATGCCTTTGGTCCGTAACTATCAAATTTGTCAATTCACCCTGTGTGAAACTGTAGCTCGACGGCACGTCTGCCGGAACATCTTTTTAGATATAAATTAAATGTTTAATATCAACTTAAGTTTTAAAATCTTTGTTAAAGAATTTTCAAAATCTTTTATCAACAGACTCTTGTCCGACGTCTCGGAACTCTAGGTCCTTAACAGGAGGAAGGCTAGTCCGGTTTCACTATAATCAGAATCCAATCTGAAACCTCTGCACGGAAATTTAGTCCTTTTCTGTTTCCTTTCCATTTTCCAAAGAAAGCCATGAATCATATTTCCACTTTTCTGTGACCAAACAAAGTCTTTTATTAATAAGCCATGACATACGTCATGCTTCAACCAGTCTCAAACAACAACACAAATAACAATAAGTGCATATATTCACCAAATATAAATAACTCTAATATTTTAGCATCATGAACTCTACATACATACATATATATAGTTTTTCAATATCATAACATCATATATCCACATATATATATATATATATATATATATATATATATATATATATATATATACATTCCCACGGACAATCAATATATCATAAAACATCCCAAGCAGTTCAAAATATTAAATACATAACTACTAGGAACTCCCCAGGCTTACTCTCTTTACCTCAGAAAATCAAGTTTCTTGCCTTGGAAGGAGTCAAACGAGCTTCAATTTCCTTCAGTACCGCCTTAGTAACTAGTTACTCAGTGAATCCTTCACAAACCAATAGATTACAAGTTAAAAAAATTGAAGAAATCCTATTACTTCCTCCTAGAGTGATTTTCGGCCAACACTAGGAAAATTGGCTAGGAATTTTGGTTTAACTTAAACTCTTAGAGCTTGATCATATAGGTCCTAGGGAGCTTAAATCAAGTGTTAGAATTGAAAAAAGAACAAAACCACCAAACCCCCCATCATCACAGTTTCGGCCTCCATGGTAAGGGTTTGGGGTTTCATTATTCTTTTTACAACAACGACTATAAGAATCATGAGGTGGGTTTATATTTCACAAGTTTGATCATTATAACAAGATGATTATGCAAGTTCATGAAGAGAAAAAAATGGGTTTCAAAGTTAATCATGATCATGGCAAGAAAATAATGAACATACTAGAAGAAATGATCATGAATAGAGAAGCATTACCTCAAGTGATAAAACTAAGATGATGAGAAAAGTGGGTTGATGATCTTAGCTTCAAAGGAAAATAAGCTTTTAAGCTTTTGAAGGCAAAGAGAGGGACGAAAATTTTGAGTGTGTGGGAGGGGGGGGGGGGGGGGGGGGGGGGGGTTAATGCCGGGTACAGGGTAGAAATTATAGGATTGATATTTAGGATATTTTAGTACTTTGTTTGTTTGTCTAGATTAAATAGGAATAATGGGTTTTTAGGTAGTATAATAATATATTTAAGTGTAAACATAGAATAAAAGTTATGATGTGATCAATTTTTATGAGTCCCATCAGTCACTTTTATCATCTCTGCTCCACATTATTTTTGCACTACATCTCGTTCTGTCATTTACCCTTCTCAAACTTCCTCTACGCGCTTTCACTAATTATTTCGAAATTTTTTGAAATAACTCCTATCACTTGGGATCAGAGTAAAAGTCATTTTTTTTTGTTCATGAGTCAAAATTAGGTTCTCTGACCAGTAAATTCTTACTAACAGGGAAAACACCGACAGGTTTTTGTCTGAGTTTCAATCCAAAAATTTAACTGGAACTTCATTCTATTAGATAGAATTTAGAAATGATTTGTTTTTTAGCCAAAATCATTTTCTAGGTTTCGTATAAAATACCCACATTTAAATATATCAACAGATATAAGAAAGTGATAAAAATTGGAGTGTTATATTACTACCCCATTAAAAAAAATTTCGTCCTCGAAATTACGTACCTGGAAAAAGTTCAGGATATTGTAATTTCATCTTGTCCTCAGTCTCCCAAGTTGCTTCTCCAGTTGTATCATTCCAAATAACCTTAACTAAGGAGATTTGTTTATCCCTGAGTTGCTTAAGCATCCTATCTCTGATTCGTACAGGTGATGCCTCATAAGACAAGTTTTCTTTTAATTATACTTTATCAGGTTCGATTATGTGTGATGGATCAGGAATATACTTCCTAAGTTGTGATACATGGAATACATCATGAATGTTTGAAAAAAAAAGGGGGTAAAGCAATTTGATAAGCTACTGGACCAATACGGTGAAGAATTTGGTAAGGTCCAATGAATTTCGGAGTGAGTTTTCTGGACTTTAGGACTGTACCTACCCTAGTCGTGGGTTTGACTCTCAAGAATACGTGTTCACCTTCTTGAAATTCGAGAGGTCGTCTTCTTTGATCTAAGTAACTCTTCTGCCTGCTTTGAGTTGCTCTCATCCTTTCGCGGATTTGTTTGACTTTTGTCGACATTTGTTGCACGATTTCGGGACCAAGAATCATGCTTTCTCCATCTTGGTACCAACACAACGGTGTCTGGCACTTCCGCCCATACAAAGCCTCATAGGGAGCCATTCCTATACTTTCATGGAAACTGTTGTTGTACGTAAATTCAATCAGTGGCAAAAGATCATCCCAGCTTCCACGATTCTAAAAAACATGCCCTCAACAAGTCTTCTAGTGATTGGATTGTCCTCTTGGTTTGTCCATCTGTCTGAGGATGATATGATGAGCTTAAATGCAATTTGGTTCCTAAAGCTTGGTGCAAACTTCCCCAGAAACGTGAAGTGAACTTTGGATCTCTATCTGAAATGATTCTCTAAGGCACCCCATGTAATCTGATTATTCCCTTGATATATACATCAGTCAGCTTCTCCACAGTGTAATTTGTCTTAACAGGTAAGAAATAGGCTGATTTCGTTAACCTGTCAACGATCACCCAAATCGAATCAAATCCTTTGGAAGTTTTGGGTAAACTTACAATAAAATCCATTGATATGCTATCCCACTTCCATTCTGGTACATCCAATGATGTAAGCATTCCTCCAGGTATTTGATGTTCTATCTTTGCTTTTTGACAAGTCAGACATGATGCCACATACTCTACAACTTGCTTTTTCATGCCTGGCCACCAAAATCTTTGTTTTAAATCTTGATACATCTTTGTTGATCCAGGATGAATACTCAATTTACCCTTGTGTGATTCTTCTAAAATCATTTTCTTCATCTCTGGATTGTCTGGTACACAGATCCTTCCTTTGCATCTTAAAATTTGATCCGATCCTAAGCTGAACTCAGTAGCTTTTCCTTTTTCCATCAAGTCTTTCTTCTCCTGGATAAACGCATCCACAGGTTGTTGTTCTCTTATTTCTCCCATCAGTCTACTAGAGATCTTTATCATTCCTACACTGATCTTATCTCGGCTTACTTCCATAATCAAATTGAGATCTCGGAATTTCTCAATTAATTTGAGTTCTTTCACCATCATATTTGAAATATGAATGGTTTTCCGACTCAGTGCATCTACTACCACGTTTGCCTTGCCTGGATGATACTGCAACATGAAGTCATAATCTTTTAGAAACTCCATCCACTGTCTCTGCCTCATGTTGAGCTCCTTTTGGTCAAACAGGTACTTCAAACTCTTGTGGTCGCTGAAAACATCAAACTTTGCTCCATAGAGATGGTGTCTCCACATTTTCAACACAAAAACTACAACGGCTAACTCCAAATCATGCGTCGGATAATTCCTCTCATGAGTCTCCAATTGACGTGATGCATAAGCTGAAGTTGACACAGGAAAACACAAGAAGGGGGGTTGAATTGTATTTGTTAATATTTTTCGAAAACAACCTTTTCCAAAACAATTTTCTCAAAACAAGGAAAGAAAGGCAGAAGCACACACACAAAGAAAACCTTTTTAAAGAACTTAACAAGAACAAGTTCAGATCCCCACAGTTAGGATAACCAAATAAAACTGAAGAGATATAGATAAGAAGATTCACGCAAGTTGTTTTTTCTTGGTTCACTCTCTTCCAACCAAGAGCTATGTCCAGTCCCTTCTACTTGAAGGTTTTCTCCACTATTCTCCAAATCGATTACAGCAAGTATTCAACACCTCTCCAGGCTCACATGTATTCCTTTCTTACCAAGCCTCTTCAGGCTCTACCTGTAACAAAGAGTTTTTGGTTTCTTTGATCTTCTAACTCACTATGTGTGAGGATATGAAAGTTTAAGATCAGATGAATATTATAACAATATTCAAGCTAAGATATTACAAACTTTTGCTTCCTGAAAGAATAAAAGAATGTTTTTTTTCGCCAGAGATTTCTTGAGATTTCTGCATATGTGCAAAAGTTGTTTCTTCAAAGGTCTTGGTCTTATATTTATAGAGACCTTGATCTTATCTTCAAATTCATCAACGGTTGTATTTGAATTTTCCCGTTTAGGGATAGAAACAACAATATAATATCCGTTGTGACTCAGCTTGCTCATGGCCATTGTACTATATGACAATATTCTTGCATGAAACGGGCACACCTCTGAGCAAATGCAACTTGAAAAACTGTCTTGCCTTCCTTGTACAAATTCCAGCTATTCCAGCATAAAAGGTGATAGGGTACAAGTCGTTTTGCATTGTACTATATTGCTTTTTGTAATTCCTCATATGTACTATGTCTCTCTCATAGAAACAAGACAATAAAACCGTTAATAACAAATAAGAAGGACCATCATATATTTGAAATAAATAACAAACATTTGAAATAAATATTTCTATGTGGTCGAGATAGTTATACTGACTAAATCTAGCATTCATTTTCAGTGAAGAGCTCGTCTGCTTAAAAGGTGCGTCTATACGTTCAAAGCTAAAATTCTATTTAGCTCGTCCAGAGACGTGGCAAAATGAGCTCGTCCATAGACAAGTCTTTGGACTTGCTACAAATTGGTGAAAGCTTAGATTTGCGTCTGCTGATGTGGCACATACGCTCGTCTACTAACATGAGTTAAGAGCTCGTCCAAACGCACTGTTCTATAGCTCGTCTATTAGGTATAGTTCTATATTCCATCTACTAGAGCATATACTTATAAATAAAATATACCATTCATTGAAAGGCTCGTCTACCCGGTTGGTCGCGGATATAGACTCTTTAGTGATTTCCATAACATATTGAATTTCGAAAACCCTGTAAGACTTAGATAAGACATGTTAGAAATTTAACTAACAGTTTGCCATACAAATTTAATCCTTTTTGTTAACATCAAAACGCAGAGATTATTTAATCCAAAATACTTTGATTCCAACAATCTCCCCATTTTTGATGATGACAAAAACTAATTAAATTTGAGTGTGCAAAGTCCTAGAGAGCTTACAAAGCTCCCCCAAAGACAAAGCATACAAACATAACAGGAATATCAAAAAGAACAGATAGGTATATAACACATACTACTTATCATATCAGTAGAACTACTTATCAGACCAAGGCAATAAAGCATATAAAATAATAATTATGCAATCAGTGAAGACAAGTAACACACATGCATATGTAGAAAAAAAAATGGTGTATTTTCAAAAACTTATATATATAAAATTTAATCTCTTCTCTTCATTCTCCCGCTTTTTTGTCATCAGACAAAAAGGTAGGAAGATGGATCATCATTGTCAGTACAAAATAAAATAAAGGTCTAAGAAGAAGGAGGAAGAGGAGGTGGGTTTGAATTTGGATTTTGTGGAGGGGCAAGTTGAGTTGGCAGGTTCTGACTCTGTTGAAAACTAAGCATAATGCTCATCATCTGATTCATCATAACATTGGTAGGAGCCAGAGCTTCTGCAACTTGTTCTCTTACATGCTCTTTCACTTCGACCTTGACTCTTTCCTCTACTATTTTGCCAATGATTTCTTCAAAATTTTGAGGCAGTGATAGTGGTGGTCTTGAGCTCTCAGCACTCTCTTGAGCCTGAGCTTGACTTGGCATGGTGTCAAGAGCTCTTGAAGTCTGGGGTTTCTCTGGATGAATGACAGTAATAGCCAATGGTTGAGATGAAGATTTCCCAGAAGTGCTTGGTCTGGAGTCAGAATCAGCAACTTCCTCATTAGCAGTCACTGGTCCAACAGTGTCAATCTCCATGCCAAAGTCTTCAACTATGATTTCTTCTTCTGTGTGCTCAGAAGGTGGTGATGGTGGAGGAGAGTCAGTAATTTGCAGAATTGGTGGAGACAGTTCTTTAGCCTAGTGGACTTCATCTTCTTCATATATTGGACTGATGATAGGAACACCTAGAATGTCCTTGTAGATGAAATGTCTGAAGTTAGACAGTCCACATTTGCCTCTTACTTTGGGAATGAACTTCTCCTGCTCAGAGGATAAGCCAGAGGTAGACGCTTCTGCTATGCATTTCACAATATGCTTTCTCCATATATCAACAGCTACATCTTCTCTTATATCCTCAACAGGTTATGCCAGCCAGAAATCAATGATGTTTTGATCTGTGTTCTCAACATCATCTGGCTTGATCAAGCAGGACTCTGGGAAGGGCATTTTACCAGTGAACCTTTCCTTCTTCCTGTCCTTGTCCTTGTTGAGATCAATCATGGGCAGTCTTGGACAGATCATTCTGGGCTAGACTCCAATCTTGGTTTTATAAGAGTGTCCCAACCAAGTTATGGGCACAAAATTTGCAGCCCGCACAACCCTAAAAAGCTCAAATTCAGTCTTCAGCATCACGTACATCAGATAGTCTTTGATGTCAACTGCCCTGCCATATTCATCTGGATGGACAAAAGTCTTCCACCTTGTATTTTTGTCCATGATGAAGGGAACATGTCTAAAGGATCTAGACCTCTTGTATAAGACATTTTGCAGGTCTTTCTTAGCAGGATCCTTAGACCAATCAGTGATAATATGCCTCTCTACACCATCAGTAAAGGGTTTAAAAGGAGGGCATTTGACAAGGTTTGGGTAGAATTTTCTTGGAGGGAATTTCTTTTGTTGTAGGTGAGCGATTAATGGTCCAAGTCTGTTAAACATTTTGGATGGAGGAGGGCCTTTGGGAATGTTAGGGTGAGGTTTATACCAAGGTTTTACAATAACATATGGTTCATACTCATATTCAGGTAGAGGATACCAGGGTTTGGTTGACACTAGTTGTGGTTAATGAGTATGGTAAAGAATCTTCCAGTCCCTCTTTACTTTGGCAAGAGATTCAGACATGCCATTGTAAAGTTCAGAGGGAGGAGTGTATGGAAATGAAATTCTTTTCATTTTTGGAAAAGGGGCACCAAGGACAATACCATTATCTGGTTGGTGAAACCAGGGATCATCCTCAGAGATCAAAGGTGGAAATTGTGGTTGTTGTGGTGAGGCTATTTGTGGTTGTGGTGGTGAGGGGATATATACATTATCAGTGTTGATTGGTTGATTTACAGATACTAATGGTGCAGAGACACTATCCATTCTATCCTCTAAGCTTGAAACTAATGCATCTACTGCTATCTGAACAGGATCATTAGCAGGGATAGTTACTTCAGTAGCCATGACAGACTTGGCTTTTCTCTGAGGTTGCTGTCTTTTAGTAGGAACAGCAGCACTGATAGCCTTTTGCTTCTTGAGGATAGCACTGATAGGAACTCTGTCCTCATCATCTTCATCATCATCCTCATTGTGAGAGAGGATCAAGCTCCTTGTCCTCTTCTGAGCTCTTGCAGGTTGAGGGACCTCTGCAGTGGGTTCCCTGATGACAATGCCAGCTGCAGGCCTTTTAGGAGCTTTTGTCCTAACAGCTACAGTTTTCTTCCTGTAAGTCCTCTTCATACCTAGGACTTCAACATTTTTTGCTCAACCTGTTCTTCTTTCACCTTGAGCAATTCTTCCTGCTTAGCTAGGGCAATAGCTGTGTAGGTGCTCAGATTCATGTTAGCAATATTCATCTTGCCAAAAATTGCAGTACACATGCACTTTTGTGTAAGAATCCTTTCTTGCTCCTCAATTGGCTTGGAAGAGATAAACTCATCCAGCTTCTGAGACTAGAAAAGTTTTGATAGCAAGTGGCAGTAAGGAATTCCTGACATCTTCTTCCTTGTAGCTATAGCATCTTTGAATCTTCCATACAGAATCCTTGGAAGGTTGATTTTTGTCTCTGTGATCAAATGACAAAGACAGAATTTGTGTAGTGCAGAGAGATTGTCCTTTGACCCAGCTTTATGCAGAACCACCTTATTTAGCATTTGATGAAGAATACGGACCTCATCCTTCATCTTTACAGATTTCCATGAGTGGTTTCGGACAGTATCTTGTCTCATCAGCAAGGCAGCTATAACCTCAAAACCACCAAGGTCCTTCTCCCATGATTCAGAAATAACTTCTCCATCTTGTGGGCAGTTGATTGCTTCAGCTACGGTCTTCTCAGAAACCACGATTCTTCTCCCAACAACTGTTGCAGAAATATCAGAATTTGACACCAGAGGGTTCCTCCAAAAAGCCCTTATTAGGTCTGGATAAATGGGGACCCTTTCATTAAACAAACCATCCCAGCCAGCGGCAGTAACAAACTTACTTACATCCAAGTTGTAATCTTTCAGAATCCCGAAGTCGAAATGATGCTCAATAGCAAGATTCAGCTTTTCAACATTGAAGGTTTCAGTTGAGGAGGCCATTGTTGAAGAAGAAAGGTTAGGGTTTGCAAGTCAGAAAACAGAGAGTTCAAAAAAGTTTGAAGATGAAGGTTAACGTAAAGTTTCCTCAGAGGGAAGGGTTTTGGTTTTAAAGGTTTTGCATTCCAAAGGGTTTTCTTTTTGGAAATAAATTAAAAAGAAATACTTACTCAGCAGAGAGAGAATATAACATAAATTTGTCTTTAAGACAAAATAAATACGATTAATAAATAAAGTGAGAGTGGACGAGTTTAAGCAACAAAACAGTATGGACACGACATACAGTGGACGCGGTTCAAAAATAATGGACGCAGTATGCAATGGACGTGAATTTAAAATCATGTAAAAGGCTTGTAAGACATACATCAAAGACAGAATTTCTCAATCATGAATAACACAATTAATCCACAAACAACATGTTAAGATGTTTTCTAATAAAAATAAATCTGTCCTCAGCAAGAGGTTTAGTAAAGATATCTCCCCATTGATGGTCAGTATCTACAAATTCAATATCAAAAACACCTTTCTGCACATAATCTCTTATTAAATGATGTTTGATCTCTATGTGCTTAGCTCTAGAATGCAGTATTGGATTCTTAGAGAGATTAATTGCAGCAGTATTATCACACATAAGTGGAATACTACTTACAAACACATTGTAGTCCTCCAATTGGTGTTTGACCCATAGAAGTTGTGAGCAGCAACTTGCAGCTGAAATGTACTCAGCTTCAGCAGTTGATAAGGCAATAGTACTTTGTCTTTTGCTTGATCATGAGACAAGATTAGCTCCAATGAAGTGACATCCTCCACTGGTACTCTTTCTTTCAATTCTGTCTCTAGCATAGTCAGCATCACAAAAGCCAACTAATCTGTAATCTTCATTTCTCTTAAAACACAAACCCAGATTAGTAGTACCTTTTAGATATCTAAATATTCTTTTAACTGCTGATAAGTGAGATTCTCTAGGATCAGATTGAAATCGAGCACATAAGCAAACACTGAACATAATATCAGGTCTGGACGCAGTAAGATATAGAAGAGATCCTATTATACCTCTATATACCTTTTGGTCTACCTTTTTCTCTTTATCATCTTTGTTCAGTATGGACGTGTGATGCATAGGAGTGTTCATTGGTTTGCAATCATCCATCTTGAACTTCTTTAAGAGTTCCTTTGTGTACTTAGTTTGATGGATGTACACCTCGTCCATAGTTTGTTTAACTTGTAGTCCAAGAAAGAACTTGAGTTCTCCCATCATGCTCATTTCAAATTCCTTCTGCTTTAACTTTGAGAATTCTTTGCACGGAGATTCATTAGTAGCACCAAATATAATATCATTAACATAAATCTGTACTACTATGAAGTTGGATTTAATTGACTTTCTAAACAAGGTTGTATCAACCTTTCCTCTATTAAAGCCATTATCCATTAGAAATGAACTTAGCCTATCATAAGAAGCTCTTGGGACTTGTTTTAGGCCGTATAAAGCTTACTTAAGCTTGTATACATGTTCAGGTTGGGTTTCACTCTCAAAACCCGGAGGTTGCATAACATAAACTTCTTCATTGATAAAGCCATTAAGAAAAGCACATTTTACATCCATTTGAAAAAGCATAATATTATGATGTGCAGTAAATGACAGTAAAATTCTAATAGCTTTTAATCTAGCAACAGGTGCAAAGGTTTCAGTGTAATCTATACCTTCTTCTTGAGAGTAACCTTGTGCAACTAATCTTGCTTTATTTCTAACAACTTTACCATTCTCATCAAGCTTGTTTCTGTAAACCCATTTTGTTCCTATAACAGATTTATCTTTAGGTAGGGTTACCAGAGTCCAGACATCACTTCTTTCAAACTGATTTAGTTCTTCTTGCATTGCTAAAATCCAACCATTGTCCAGCATAGCCTCGTCTACTGTCTTTGGTTCCAATTCAGAGACTAATGCAGAATCATCTTGTTCTCTGAAGGTTGATCTGGTTCTTAGCTTATCACTTGGATTTCCAATGATTTGATCTCGTGGATGATAATTCTTGAAATGTCAAGATCTCTGAACATTGTCTTGTTGAAATGTGGATGTTTCTGGTTCTTGAGGAGGGTCTTCAACTTGATCATTAGCTTTTACCTCTGTTGTCTCTCCTTAGATGTTTAAGTCAAGATCTGCAAAAGCTTCATCTAGCTCTGATAATTTCTTATTAGGCTGCTTGTCATTAAACTTAACATGTATAAATTCTTTTACTACTAGAGTTCTAGAATTATATACTCTAAAGCCTTTTGATGTTTCAAAAAATCCTAAAAGGATTCCATTGTCTACTTTTGTATCAAACTTACCATGTTGATCTTTAGTGTTAAGAATATAGCATTTACAACCGAAAGGATGAAAATAGGATATGTTGGGTTTTCGTCCCTTCCACAATTCATAAGGAGTCTTATTCAGAATTGGTCTTATGTATATTCTGTTCTGAATGTAACAGGCAGTATTAACAGCTTCAGCCCAGAAGTGTCTAGGGACAGAGTTATCATTGAGCATAGTCCTAGCCATCTTTTGAAGAGATCTGTTCTTTCTCTCTACCACACCATTTTGTTGTGGTGTTCTAGGTATTGAGAAATTGTGAACAATACCACTATCTTCACAGAACTTTTGAAATAGCTCATTTTCAAACTCTCCCCCGTGGTCACTTATGATTGAAGTGATACACATGCCTCTTTCATTCTGTACACGTTTGCAGAATACAGAAAAGATCTTGAAGGACTCATCCTTGTGAGCAAGGAACATAACCCATGCCCATCTAGTGTAGTCATCTACAATGACTAGACCATATTTCTTACCACTGATAGAAGCAGTCCTTGTTGGACCAAAAAGATCAAGGTGTAACAGTTCTAGTGGTCTCTTGTTACTAACAATATTATTAGATTCAAAAGAACCTTTGACTTGTTTTCCCTTCTGACATGCATCACAGAGAGCATCAGATTTGTACTTAAGGTTTGGTAATCCTCTCACGAGGTTATGCTTATTTAGCTTTGAGATTAATCTCAGGCTTGCATGACCTAGCCTTTTATGCCAAATCCATCGCTCATCTCCAATAGACACTAAACATGAGACACTTTGATTTGAGAGGTCTTCCAAGTCAATTTTATACAAATTGTTTTGCCTCTTAGTAGTGAATAAAATTGATCCATCATTTTTCTTGACATAACAAATGTTCTTATTAAAAGAGACATCATATCCACTATCACATAATTGACTTATGCTTAGCAGATTATGTTTTAAACCATTCACAAAATGAACATTATCAATTGAAGGAAAATGATGTTTACCAATTTTACCTATACCAGTTATCTTTCCTTTCTGGTTTCCTCCAAATGTCACCCAGCCACCATCCTTATGTCTAAGGTTTTGGAACATATACTTTTCTCCCGTCATGTGACGTGAGCATCCACTATCCAAGTACCAAGACGTCTGTTTCTTTCCTGTTGTTAAGCAAATCTGCAACAGGTATTATCTTTTCCTTAGGTACCCAAATTGACTTGGGTCCTTTCTTGTTAGTTTTCATTGGACGTGAATGTTTAACATGCCTATTATGTATGCATCTATTTGTATCAT
Source organism: Echinosophora koreensis (assembly GCA_035048595.1). Taxonomy (NCBI): domain Eukaryota; kingdom Viridiplantae; phylum Streptophyta; class Magnoliopsida; order Fabales; family Fabaceae; genus Echinosophora; species Echinosophora koreensis. The sequence continues at coordinate 1,686,100 of JAPCYP010000073.1, read as the reverse complement.
GCCCACTTTTTACACACACTTTGCAAAAAGTGTTGGACGGGCCTAACTTGGCTTTAGCATACCTAGCTAGAGCTTTTGACGCTCTTTGCTGCATAGGTGGTTTTGACTTATTGTAAGATGCCTTATGCTTCTCATTGTCATAACCAAGGCCAGATTTATCAAATGATGACCTAGAATATCTTAAGATAAGACTAAGCTTATGTGAGCCTCCTACAAATTTTGACAGAGTGTCTGTCAAGTATGTTAAATCTTGTTTCAGTTTTGCAACTTCACAAGAATTGTCAGGCTCACATTCAGATTTGTCAGTTAGACTGACATTCTCTGATTTTAGCTTATCATTTTCTTGAGCTAAACTTTGTTTTTCAATGCAGACTCTATCATATTCTTTTGTTAATTTTAAAAACTTCTTTTTAAGACTTTTGTATTCATGAGATAGAATGGATGAGTCATGCAACAATTCATCAAAGGCATTTTTGAGAGTAAATGGTTCAGAATCTGTTACCTCATCATCAGTGTACTCATTCTCTGATGATGTGTCAGCCATGAGGCAAATGTTTGCCTCTTCCTCAGCTTCCTCTTCCTCATCTGATGAGGATAAGTCCAAGTCCTCCCATGTTGCCATTAAGCCCTTCTTTTTCTTGAAGAACTTCTTCTTCTCTTTTAAGTCAGGACAGTCAGCTTTGAAATGGCCTGGCTTTTTGCATTCGAAGCACAGAGGTGGACCTTTTTCTTTGGAGTCTGATTTCTCCTTAGAAAATTTCTTGTTAAACGGCTTTCTCTTGGAGTTACCTTTCTTTCTCCACATATGTTGTATTTTTCTAGAGATAAAAGATAATTCATCTTCATCTGAGTCTTCATCACTGTCTGAAGGTTCAGCATCATCTGAAGACTCTGCAGCTTTAAGGACTTTTGAAGAATTGGCTTTCTTTGCCTTTAAGGCAATGGACTTTCCCTTTCTGGAATTGTCTTCTTCATTTAGTTCAAGCTCATGAACTTTTAATGACCCTAGAAGCTCTTCCAGAGAGAGAGTGTTCAGATTCTTAGCTTCTTGAATGGTAGTGACCTTTGGTCTCCACTTCTTGGAGAGACTTCTCAGAATTTTTCTGATATGATCTCTATTCTCATATATTTTTCCAAGAGATCTGAGACTGTTAGTTATTGTTTGATCTTCCAAACATCTGATCTATAGTCTCATGATCAGTCATCTTGAAGAGTTCATACTGGTGAACCAGCATGCTTATCTTTGACTCCTTGACTTGTGATGAGCCTTCATGAGCAAGAGCCAGTGTATCCCAGATTTCCTTAGCTGTGTTGCAGCTGTGAACCTTGTCATGTTCTGATCTGGTGATGACACACATCAAGTAATGTTTGGCTTTAAGATTAAGTTGATGTTTAGCCTTTTGATCTGCAGACCAATCTGCTCTAGCCATGGCTGCTCCATTTTCACCTCTTGGGTCAGTATAGCCATTCTCAATCAGTTCCCAGATGTCTAAGTTTTGTGCATCCAAGAAGGCCATCATTCGCTTCTTCTAGTAATCATAATCAGTTCCATCAAAGAGTGGAGGTCTGTTGATAGCTTGTCCTTCTGCATCCATGGTTGTTGGATCGTACTTCCTCAGCACTTGTTAGATGATCAACCCTTTCGAGGCTGAGCTCTGATACCAACTGACGTTGACAAGGCAAACAAAAGAGGGGGGGGGGGGGGAGGGGTTGAATTGTGTTTGTCAATATTTTTCGAAAACAACCTTTTCCAAAACATTTCTCAAAACAAGGAAAGAAAGGCAAAAGCACACACACAAAGAAAACCATTTTAAAGAACTTAACAAGAACAAGTTCAGATCCCCACAGTTAGAATAACCAAATAAAACTGAAGAGATAAGGGATAAGAAGATTCACGCAAGTTGTTTTATCTTGGTTCACTCTCTTCCAACCAAGAGCTACGTCCAGTCCCTTCTACTTGAAGGTTTTCTTCACTATTCTCCAAATAGATTACAGCAAGTATTCAACACCTCTCTAGGCTCACAAGTATTCCTTTCTTACCAAGCCTCTTCAGGTTCTACCTCTAACAAAGAGTTTTTGGTTTCTTTGATCTTCTAACTCACTATGTTTGAGGCTATGAAAGTTTAAGATCAGATGAATATTATAACAATATTCAAGCTAAGATATTACAAACTTTTGCTTTCTGAAAGAATAAAAGAATGTTTTTTTCGCCAGAGATTTCTTAAGATTTCTGTATATGTGCAAAAGTTGTTTCTTCAAAGGTCTTGGTCTTCTATTTATAGACACCTTGCTCTTATCTTCAAATTCATCAACGGTTGTATTTGAATTTTCCCGTTTAGGGATAGAAACAACAATATAATATCTGTTGTGACTCAGCTTGCTCATGGCCATTGTACTATATGACAATATTCTTGCATGAAACGGGCACACCTCTGAGCAGATGCAACTTGAAAAACTGTCTTGCCTTCCTTGTGCAAATTCCAGCTATTCCAGCGTAAAAGGTGACAGGGTACAAGTAGTTTTGCATTGTACTATATTGATTTTTGTAATTCCTCATATGTACTATGTCTCTCTCATAGAAACAAGACAATAAAACCGTTAATAACAAATAAGAAGGACCATCATATATTTGAAATAAATAACAAACATTTGAAATAAATATTTCTATGTGGTCGAGATAGTTACACTGATTAAATCAAGCATTCATTTTCAGTGAAGAGCTCGTCTGCTTAAAAGGTGCGTCTATATGTTCAAAGCTAAAATTCTATTTAGCTCATCCAGAGACATGGGAAAATGAGCTCGTCCATAGACAAGTCTTTGGACTTGCTACAAATTGGTGAAAGCTTAGATTTGCGTCTGCTGATGTGGCACATATGCTCGTCTACTTACATGAGTTAAGAGCTCGTCCAAATGCACTGTTCTATAGCTCATCTATTAGGAACAGTTCTATATTCCGTCTACTAGAGCATATACTTATAAATAAAATATACCATTCATTGAAACGCTCGTCTACCAGGTTGGACGCGGATATAGACTCTTTAGTGATTTCCATAACATATTGAATTTTGAAAACCCTGTAAGACTTAGATAAGACATGTTAGAAATTTAACTAACACTTTGCCATACAAATTTAATCCTTTTTGTTAACATCAAAACATAGAGATTATTTAATCCAAAATACTTTGGTTCCAACATAAGCTACAACCTTTCGATGTTGCATCAATACACTGCCTAAGCCTTGATGTGAAGCATCACAATATACTTCATAAGGTTCATCTGGTTTAGGAAGTATTAATATCGGTGAAGTTGTTAGTCGTTCTTTTATTCTTTGAAAGCTTTCCTCGCACTTCTCCGCCCATACAAATGGTTGCTCTTTCTTCGTGAGTTGTGTTAAAGGTGCTACTATCCTTGAAAATCCTTCAATAAACCTCCGATAATAGCCTGCTAATCCAACAAAGCTTCGAATTTCCGTCACCACCTTTGGTCTTTCCCAAGAAAGTACAGCTTCCACTTTCACAGGATCTACTGCAATTCCTTCTTTAGTAATCACGTGACCTAGGAATTTCACTTCTTCCAGCCAAAACTCGCATTTGGAAAGTTTTGTGTACAAAACCTTCTCACGTAAGATTTGTAGAACTTGTCGCAAATGTTCTTCATGTTCCTCATAACTCTTTGAGTAAATGAGAATATCATCAATAAACACTACGACGAACTTATCAAGGAACAGACGAAAAATCTGATTCATGTAGTCCATAAAAACAGCCAGTGCATTCGTAACTCCAAAAGGCATTACGAGATACTCATAATGTCCATAACGAGTTCTGAACGCGGTCTTGGGTATATCTTCTGTCTTCACCCTTATCTGATGATAACCCATCCTTAGATCAATCTTTGAAAATACCATGGCTCCTCTCAATTGATCCATCAGATCATCAATGCGTGACAAAGGGTATTTGTTCTTGATTGTCACCTTGTTGAGTTGTCTAAAATCAACGCATAGTCTCGAGCCTCCGTCTTTCTTCCTCACTAGCAACACTGGTGCTCCCCACGGGGATACACTTGGTCGTATGAATTGCGTTTGATAAAAGATCCTCCAATTGAGCTTTCAATTCCTCAAGTTCCTTTGGTGACATTCGGTACGGGGCAATAGAAATTGGACCGGTTCCTGGAATTAGGTCGATGGAGAATTCGATATCTCGAGTTGGTGGTAAACCCGGAACATCGTTCGAAAAAAACATCAGGAAACTCTCTTACTACAAGTATTTCACTCAAATCAAGTTCCCCCTCGACTTCTAAGCTAGATAAAAACAAACATCCCTAATCTTCTTCTTTCGAAGAAGTTCTTACTTGGTTGGTAGACAAAAATCCATAAATCTCAGAATTAGGAAAAACTAAAGTTTTTTTAGCATAGTCTAAAAGGATATGGTTGGAAGATAACCAATCCATGCTAAAATTACATCTAACTGTATTAAGGGCAAGCATATCAGATTCACAAGAAAATGTCTATTCCGAATGATAATAGGACAGTTTAGACAAATTGAGTTCACAATAACAGGTTTAGCAGTAGGAGTTGAAACAATTAAATTATATGACATGGAAGAAATAGGCAATTCTAAATGTCTCACACTATCCATCGAAATAAAAGAGTGTGTTGCACCCGAATCAAATAGTACAGTTAAAAGATTACCCGCTAGGTCACAATTACCTTGTATTAAATCGTTAGATTGTGAAGCTTCAGCTCCACTCATGGTATAAACTCTTCCCTTAACCTGTGGTCTGTTGGTCTGAGAGTTGTTGGAAACTGGTGCAGATCTCTGTGCATAGCAGTCTTTAGCTATATGTCCAATCTTCCCGCATCTGAAGCATTGTATTTCTATCAAACGACAATCACTTGTAACATGGTTGGTATTCCCACACTTGTGACATTTTGAGAAAAGCCTTGGTTCTGATTTCTTTGGTTCTCATTTCCATATGCGGCAACAACTGGACGGTACGACTGTTGGTTTTGGTTGTTCCCAAGTGGTCTAGAATATGGCTTCCTCTGAGCCTGCTTCCCACGTTGATCTTGGAATTGATTCTTAGATCTGGCTGGTCCTCCGACATTCCCTTGGCTATCTTTCTCCTTCCTCATCTGTTCAAATTTCCGACTCATCTCTACCAAAGCTTGAAAATTCCTTATTTGTAATGGCAAAACAGACTCCTTGATTTCAAACCTCAGCCCTGCTTCAAATCTTTCACATTTCTAGCTTTCATAGGGTTGGGCTTGAAAGAATCAGAAGTATCTAGCAAGCGACTCGAACCTTACAGCATACTCCCCAACAGGTCGAGACATATGTTTCAGGCCTAGGAACTCTTGTTCCTTCTCAATTCTGGCACTTTGAGGAAAATATTTTTCCAGAAAGGCTTGGCGAAAGACATTCCAGGTGATTTCCTGATGATCCGCAACTAACAGTTGTTTGGTTCCCTTCCAACAGTATTCAGCATCACCCAACAGCAAGAAAGTAGCATATGGAACCTTGACGTCTTCCTGAGTATAAATTAACTCAAAAATTTTATCGAGTTCTTCTATCCATAGGTTCGCCTTGTCAGGATCAGTCTCTCCATGAAATTGAGGTGAGTTCTGACGTCTGAAAGTCGTCAGTCCCTTTCCTTCAGCAGCAGCTTGAGTTTGAGCATTCATTGCAGCAGTTTGAAGGGCAATAGCAGCAGCAATACCCGCCATCACTTGAGCCGCATAGTTAGGTCCAGCAACATCCTCATAATGTTCCTCAAAATCAACTTGTCCAGCTATCCAGCCACCTCTACGACCTCTCCCACGACCACGACCACGTCCTCGACCATGTCTACCTGCACCTTCGATTTCCATACTGACCTACAAGATGCAATCGGTTAAATCTCAACTCAAAATTGAGATATATTCTCACTTAACAACACCCATTACTCCAAGAAGTAATTTCAAATAGGTCTTAGTTAGAGATTACACAACTTAGACATAACAGACCTATTCCCAAGGATTCCCGAAAGACTCGACCAGCTCTGATACCATTAATATATATATATGTTTTATGGCTCGGAGAGCCTTTCTTTCAAATGGAAATATAAGTTTATTGGCAGGTGTTTTGTCTGGAATGTTCAAATTACAGAGGAGACTCAGTCGATTTTTTTTCTTATGACCAAGGTTCTAAGTAATTTCCAAAAGTAACCAGCAATAAGTAACGATTCCTTTTTTTGCGTTAATATACAGAATCAGGGTTTAGCAGAGAAGACCATTAATACAAAAAAAAAAATGGGCTCTCATCAGCCGGATATACAAAAACCCTGTGAAGTCAGCACTACCAAAAGGAAACTATCTGCAACCTACTGGTCCTCTAGAGATGTCCATTGGGGAGACCTCCGTAGTCATCCCCAGGGTTCGATGGGTCAGGTGATGCTACCTCCACAGCCTCAGCCCCCACGGGCTCCATCTCCTCATCAAGAGGGTGGTACTCATGTACCTCGCTCTCGGGCTCCTCTGGCTCCTCCTCAATGGGGTCCACCTCAGGAAGCTCCTCGGTAACCATGATGTCTTCATTGTCTTCCTCCCCTCCATAGATGACAATAGGGGTAGGTGATGGTAAAGCGGGTACTCCTACAGGTGTAGTCTGCTGTGGTGGTGGCTAATGGTAAGTATTACCTGACTCGACCAGGTGACGCAGAAATGTCGAGATAGGAGGTAGTGGGACCTCCACAGTCATCACCCGTTGAGTGCACAATATGGTTCCCTCCTCTGTCCCCTTAACAGTCAATAGTGGCCCCGTGTAAGATGCGCTATGGGCTCCGGGGTGGATAACCCATGCGCCGGCGTCTTTGCGAAACTCAAAGCTGTGGGCTAGAAAGACCGAGTGGATCATATGGTGCAGAGGGTCCATCTAAACGTACAAAAATACAGTACCACAACAGAGGACAAGAACAAGGGGAAAAAAACATAAATGTGAGTTACCAATATATGAGTATAAACATAGCAATCATATATTTAACATCATAAACAGCATTAAAATACCAAAGTAACAACTCATATAATTATAATAATGTTCAAATTAAATACTGTATTCGTAAGTTTTCTATTAACACTTCAATATCCACTTTCTAGCACAACCTACGGAGATCCTAACTTCCCTTCCTCGAGTATGATAGGCCGCAATAATTCCTATAAAATTGTTTTAGGAGTTCGCGCATTACCTAAATAAAATTTGATAGTCCCCTATTGAGTACATTTCGTGCAGGGTAGCCGATTTCCACGACAAGAGGTTGCAAAGCCCCAAGCATTTCGTGGAGTTCGAGCCCGAATGTCCCTAAAGACCCAAAGACTTAAGAACATGCCTTTGGTCCGTAATTGTCAAATTTGTCAGTTCACCCTGTGTGAAACTGTAGCTCGACGGCACGTCTGCCGGAACATCTTTTTAGATATTAATTAAATGTTTAATATCAACTTAAGTTTTAAAATCTTTGTTAGAGAATTTTCAAAATATTTTATCAACAGACTCTAGTTCGACGTCTCGGAACACTAGGTCCTTAACAGGAGGAAGGCTAGTCCGACTTCACTGTAATCAGAATCCAATCTGCAACCTCGTCACGGGAATCTAGTCATTTTCTGTTTCCTTTCCACTTTCCAAAGAAAGCCATGAATCATATTCCCACTTTTCTGTGACCAAACAAAGTATTTTATTAATAAGCCATGACATACGTCATGCTTCAACCAGTCTCAAACAACAACACAAATAACAATAAGTGCATATATTCACCAAATATAAATAACTCTAATATTTTAGCATCATGAACTCCACATATATATATATATATATATAGTTTTTCAATATCATATCATCATATATCCACACATATATATATATATATATATATATATATATAAACAGACATTCCCACGAACAATCAATATATCATAAAACATCTCAAGCAGTTCAAAATATTAAATACATAACTACTAGGAACTCCTCAGGCTTACTCCCTTTACCTCAGAAAATCAAGTTTCTTGCCTTGGAAGGAGTCAAACGAGCTTCAATTTCCTTCAGTACCGCCTTAGTAACTAGTTACTCAGTGAATCCTTCACAAAACAATAGATTACAAGTTAAAAAAATTGAAGAAATCCTATTACTTCCTCCTATAGTGATTTTCGGCCAACACTAGGAAAATTGGCTAGGAATTTTGGTTTAACTTAAACTCTTAGAGCTTGATCATATAGGTCCTAGGGAGCTTAAATCAAGTGTTAGAATTGAAAAAAGAACAAAACCACCAAACCCCCCATCATCACAGTTTCGGCCTCCATGGTAAGGGTTTGGGGTTTCATTATTCTTTTTACAACAACAACTATAAGAATCATGAGGTGGGTTTATATTTCACAAGTTTTATCATTATAACAAGATGATTATGCAAGTTCATGAAGAGAAAAAAATGGGTTTCAAAGTTAATCATGATCATGGCAAGAAAATAATGAACATACTAGAAGAAATGATCATGAATAGAGAAGCATTACTTCAAGTGATAAAACTAAGATGATGAGAAAAGTGGCTTGATGATCTTAGCTTCAAAGGAAAATAAGCTTTTAAGTTTTTGAAGGCAAAGAGAGGGATGGAAATTTTGAGTGTGTGAGAGAGGGGGGGGGGGGGGGGGGGGGGGGGGGGGGGGGGTTAATGCCGGGTACAGGGTAGAAATTATAGGATTGTTATTTAGGATATTTTAGTACTTTGTTTGTTTGTCTAGATTAAATAGGAGTAATGGGTTTTTAGGTAGTATAATAATATATTTAAGTGTAAACATAGATTAAAAGTTATGATGTGATCAATTTTCATGAGTCCCATCAGTCACTTTTATCATCTCTGCTCCACATTATTTTTGCACTACATCTCGTTCTGTTATTTATCCTTCTCAAACTTCCTCTACATGCTTTCACTAATTATTTCGAAATTTTTTGAAATAACTCCTATCACTTGGGATCAGAGTAAAAGTCATTTTTTTTGTTCATGAGTCAAAATTAGGTTCTCTGACCAGTAAATTCTTACTGACAGGGAAAACACAGACCGGTTTTCATCTGAGTTTCAACCCAAAAATTTAACTGGAACTTCATTCTATTAGATAGAATTTAGAAATGATTTTGTTTTAGGCAAAATCATTTTCTAGGTTTCGGATAAAATACCCACACATTTAAATATATCAACAGATATAGGAAAGTGATAAAAATTGGAGTGTTACACCGCTTTGGCGGACCTACACTCATTCGATATTAGTCTTGATGAGTGTCATGCATTGGAAGGTTGTTAAACTTATTATTTGCTTTTGAGAGATTTTTATTAAAATTGATCTCACCGGCATTGTATCACATACAAAGCGTCTCTCAGCATAGGATAGAAATCAGCGCACGAGTAGCAGTGATATGTACTTTCAAAACAATTTCAAAAAGCCATACACATAGGATAACAAGCATACCATTGAATCTCATTCAAAAGCAATAAACATGTTATCAAACAAGGCAAACAAGCACATAGAGACTCATGGTAATTGAGGCACCCCGTTATGCCCCGTTGTGTTATTAGATTAAAAATTTTATTCATTAATTACTTTTTTTTTTAAGCAAAAGGCATACAAAGGCATCACTATAAAGACAAGGCATCTCAACTAGGTTGGCACCTCAAGCTTTATCAATCAATTGCAGCATAAAAACAGTTACTTAAATCTATACATAGGCAAACCCCATCTATTATGGAAAAATCAGCCTGAATAAAAGTAGGAGCTTGATCCCACCAGGTGAAACACTGTGAAGAAACACCAAAAGATGCTAATTTATCTGCGCAAGTATTCCCTTCTCTGAGGATATGAGAGATCTTGAGAGACAAATTTGAGGCTGCTAGCAAACAATTACGCCATTTGATTCTTAAGGTCCAAGGGACAATTTTAGGAGCTGAAAAAGCTTGAACAACAAGAGATGAATCACACTCAATCCAAACCTTATTCCAACCTTTTTCAATGGCTATGTAAACAGCAGTCATAACCGCCAGTAATTCAGCTTGAAAGGCATCACAATTGCCATAAAACTCAGCAAAACAGCCAAGAATGGATCCATTTTTTCCTCTAAAAATTGCACCACCACCTGTTGGACCCGAATTCCCCTTTGCAGCACCATCAGAGTTTATTTTTGTCCAACCACAATCTGGAGAAATCCAGCAAACAAGTATGATAATAGGGCTACTTTTATGCTTTTAAGTAACCTTGAAAGGTCTCAAGACAGCTAACTCTTGAACAGAGAATGACATATGCCTTTTAGACAAGTTGCCTGTTAAAGAAGTAGAAGAAATAACCATATTTGATGCTGCCCGAATTGAGACCCTCTTGTCATCACACTTGGCTTTGTTTCTGCATAACCAAACCACCCAAATGATGTTCACTACAGCAGCTGAAATAACCTCTTCAACTTGAGGACTCTAGCTTCTCATACAGGTATTTACAACTGTTTCAATAGAGGAAAAGTCCACATTGTAATTTAATATTGAACTTAACCAAAACCACAACCTTTTTGCAAAAGAGCATTGCAAAAACAAGTGCTGAGAGGATGTTGCATTTTGAAGGCAAAGAGGACAGATTGAGGCTAAGAAACAGCTTCTCAATTGAACATTTTCATCAGTAGAGAGTTTATTGTGCAACAACCTCCAACAAATAAATGACTTAGATGGAGGAATGTTTGGACTCCAAATAAGCTTATACCAAGAGACTTTAGGCTTTGTTATTTTAAAATGAAGCATGGCATGCTTGAAGTCTAGGTGCCCTGAGTTAGATTTCCTCCACAACAGCTGATCCGAATCATTAAACTTAGGCACAATGACAGTTGACAAATCAACTCCATGAGAATCAAGCAGCAATTTCAGATCATTGGGAATCTTCCAGCAACCATTCTCAAAAAAATCAGCAACCGTGGCCTTCAGATTCTTCTGCATATGAAATGGAGTATTTAAGATGTCAACCAAGGGAAGATCAAACCAATTATCAAGCCAAAAGTTGATGCTGTGACCATTGCCAATATGCCAAATCGAGTTGGACAGAACGGTGTTCAAATTGAGCCTTAAGCTAGGCCAAATAGAGGATTTTACATATCTAATGATTGGCTTATTAAGATGGACAAACCTGCTCCTGAAGAAAACAACCCATTCCTTAGAAGTAGAGAACATTTCCCAAGAGAGTTTTAACAAGGCAGCTGCATTTAGAGACTTTAAATGCTTAATATCCAAACCACCCTCATCATAAGGCAAACAAAGTTTTTTCCAAGCTACTGTGACTGATCTTCTTATAGAGGTATCCCCTGCCCATATGAAGTTCCTTATACAACCATCAACATGTTTAAGAAGGGCAGCAGGCCACACATAAACCTGAAAGCTGTACAATAACATGCTTTGAATTATAGATTTAACTAGCTCAACTCTTCCCATGGTAGATAGGATAGATCCTTTCCAAGTAGCTAGTTTAGAGATGATTTTATCAGCAATAGGTTGTAGATGACACTTCTTTGGCTTACCTATAAAGATAGGGACTCCTAAGTAGCAGAAGGGAAGAGATCCAGGACCAAAGCCTAAAATTCTGGATAGCTGTGCAACTTTTCTAGATGATGAATTCCCAATGTAGAACTTACATTTGTTCAAACTTAAGTACTGTCCAGAAGCCAAGCTGTATTCCTTTAATAGCAGCATAAGATTTTCCAAGTCTCTCTTGGTAGCTTTGCAAAAAACCTTAACATCATCAGCATAAAGAGCATGGCTTGGAGTTTTACAATTTTTTGGACCTGAGATTGTGTGCAGTATACCAGCTTCCACCAAGAAAGTGATACCACGACTAAGGACATCTTCAGCAAGGTAGAATAAGATAGGGGAGAGTGGATCACCTTGCCTAACCCTTCTCTTACAAGAGAAGAAGCCAACTGACTTGCCATTGACAATAAGAGACAGCTTGGCAGAATTTAGAATAGCTGAGATCCAAGAGAAAAACTTGGAATTAAAGCCAAAGGCATTCAACACTTTAATGAGGAAATCCCAATCCAAGGTGTCAAAGGCCTTTTTGATGTCTATTTTGAGAGCAATGTTGCCTCCAAATGATTTATAGTCAAGCATGTTTATAGCTTCTGAGGTGATACATATGCAATCATGTATGTGTCTGTCCCTTATGAAGCCTCTTTGCTGGTGTGAGATGATGTTTGGAGCAAGAATGGCCAATCTATCTGCTAGGACTTTGGTAATAATCTTGAATTGAAAGTTAGCAAGGGCAATTGGTCTAAAGTCCTCAATTCTACAAGCCCCAGTAACCTTGGGAATCAGAACAACTGAATTTGCATTTAGATTAGGTAAGAGCCAACCCTCTTTGAAAAACTGAAAAACAGAATTGTAGACATCCTGCGCAACAATTTCCCAAAAAGTTCGATAGAAACAACCCCCAAAACCATCTAGACCAGGAGCTCCTTCTCCATTCGTAGCAAAAACAGCACTCTTAACCTCATCCATTGAAGGCAGCTTGGTCAAAAAATCATTATCTAGATGAGAAACAGATTGAGGCACCACTTTGGAGATGAGATCATTCTCAATGCAATCATTATTGGAAGCATACAATGAAGAGAAGTATTCCAACACATGCTGCTCAATTGCACCTGCTTCCTCCAAAATTTCATTCTCCTTTTTTAACATGGACATAACCTTTGAGGAATGCCTAATCTTTGTGAGTCTATGAAAGAAACTTGTATTCCTATCACCCTTGCAATGCCAACTAACCTTTGCTTTTTCTCTCCAAAATTCTTCTTCATAACTAAGAGCATGTTGAAGCTCAATTTGCGCCAAGACCTCCTACTGAACAAGCTCATCTGTTGCACCAGAAGTGCTGATTTGCTGCTGAATACTGTCCACAGCAGAAACAGCACTATTCACCCTCAAATGGACATTCCCAAATACAGATTTATTCCATTCTTTTAGCTCAATTTTCAGATTCTTTAGCTTCTAAGTAAGGATAAACATGGGACAGCCATAAACAGGCCTAGACCAAATCTCATGCACAAGTCTTTTGCAATCTGAATGATTTATCCACATTTTGAGAACTTTGAAAGAACAAGGGCAACAAGAGACTTCCTTTCTAGCAGATAACAGGATAGGAAAATGATCGGACTTGCTTCTCACTAAAGTACAGCAAGTAGTAGTGGACCAAAAGTCTAACCATTCATCATTGCACATGCTTCTATCAAGCCGTCTTTCAATTAAAGCAACACCTTTTCTCCCATTACTCCAAGTGTATGCAACCCCTCTGGTCATGATATGAGTCATTTTACTTACATTTGTAAAAGAAACAAAATCATCACAAGCAGCTTTCAAAGGTAACTTAGAACCTCTAACTTCATGAGCTCCTAAGACCGAATTGAAATCACCAATTAGGCACCAAGGGCAAGGAAATGAGGCTTGTAAGTTTATTAGATCAATCCATAAGTACCTTCTCAACAAATGATTGGTACTAGCATAGATAGCACTAACAAAAATATCCTTACCATCAACAGGAACTGAAGAAGAAGCCTGTTGAGAAGTATTAGAAATCACAGTTGGTGAGTGCTGAATGCTGCATAAACCCCAGAGATTGGGAGGAAGAGTGTTTCTGTCATTCATAAAGAAAGGTTTCAGGTTTAAATTCTTCCAAAACTAGGCTGGAATATCATTAAAGGCAATCCAAGGCTCTGATAAGAAGACAAAATCAGGCTTATTAGAAAGACAAAGTTTCTTCAAAACTGATCTTGTTTTAAAATTGCCAAAGCCCCTGCAATTCCAATATAGCATCTTCATATCAACAATGAAAGAGAACCACCCTTAGATCGGGTATTATATGTATCCTTTTTGACTTGCCTAGCCAATTTCTTCATCTTTTTCTTTTTGGACTTAGACATAGCATGAGTGAAATTCTGCTCTACCCCTGCCTTATCAGTCACCGGATCCTTTAAATACATTCTAGGATCAGCAGAAGTTTGCTGAGGAGAGGAGTCTTCAATGTCATCTTCTGCCTCATCAACTCTATCACTCCACAAGGAACTGACTATTCTCATATCATTTGTCACTAACTGATTTTCAATATGATCAGCAACAATTACATTGGCTGTAGATGCATTTTTCAAAACTTGAAAAACAGGAGAAGAAATAGAACTTACTAAATTAGGCACAACAGCACCAGAAACTGATACTTCTGGAGAAGATTCATTGCCTGTTTCCTTAGCCGAAGATGAATCAAAAGAGTCAGCAACAACAATATTCTCTTTAGCATTAACAGGAGGATCTGGCACCACCACTTTTTCTGTGACAATAACAGCAGGATTACTATGCTGTTTAGTAATAGAATCTCTAGCTTGATCAGGAGGTATATTAGCTGAGGAAGAACCAAAACATGCTTCCTTTTAAAAATCATTATTAAACCCCAACAAAGGATTCAGATCATTTAAGATAGCATCTTTAATTTTCTGAATCTGCTCAGGAGTTTTTTCCACTGGCTCCTCATCATGCTCACTCTTAATATCCACAACAGTATCATCAAAATGCACTGCTTTGCCTTTATCCTTGATTGATCCACCCTCTGCAAGCTGTTTTGTATGAATTCTAGGGACACACACAGCAGCAGCAGGCTTCTTTCCTGCATCAATTTTCTTTTGCCTGTCAACAACCTCATCATTATTAACATTATTTTGTCTCTTGCAAACATCAAGTGAATGACCCATATGCTGACAAAAAGAGCAAAAGGAGGGCAATTTTTCATAAACCGCATAAACATGGAAGGCAAACCCCTCCCTCTCCACCATAAGGTGATCATGAAGGTTTTTTTTGAGATCAATGTCAACAAGCACCCTAGCAAAATGACCAAAATTTCTTTTGCTAGTTGCCTCATCAAGACAAATCGGGATTCCTAGACTACCAGCAATAGTAAAAATTGTTTTCGGCCTCCAATATTCCTGAGGTAATCCAAGAAACCTTATCCAGCATTATGCATTCAAGTTTCTTTGGTTCTCAGGATTAAAATCCTTGGTCCATGTGAATAACCGAAGACTTCCTGGGTTTAAACTCCATACCCCAATAGACTGAACACTACGCAGGTCTTCTATGAAGGAGAATGAAAATTCATAGTAGCCTTTTCCAAGAGATATCATCCCCCATTGGCCAATTGGTTTCCATAAAGCACAAAGCTTAGATCTCAAATCAAGGTTTTTCACAGGAGCATCCCCTTTTGAGAGAATTATCCTTCCATGAAGATGCATCTTGCACTCCTCCAAACCAGCAAGATATTCATCTTCTGGGATTTTAATGGAGAGAGCATCCCCTTTGAGACAAGGTTTTGGTAACTGGCTATAGGGAACATCACAAGAGTTCTTGAGTGCCTGAGCAAATGACTTTTTCTGCGGTGAAAGGGTTGCATAAGGAGAAGACGAAGAAAGAGTTTTCATAGGAAGAGAAGGAGAAGAAGATGGAGAAGAAGGCAAAGCAAAAGAGGGTGGAACCAATGGGACAAGGGATTTAGGGAAGAGACATTGCCATGGTGCAACGTCCATGATGACGGCATGCAAAACCCTGAGTTTTCATACAAAAACCAAAACCCTAGCAGAGCCATTATTCATTAATTACTTAGCCGCACGCTTAACGTGAAATTACGTAAAAATGAAAACTTAAGTAAATCAACACGAAACTTCCATTAATTAAACACTACACGATAATTATATTACGAATACACACATGTCTCATAAACATATTACAAAACATTGTTGAGGATATCCTCTCAGTAGGATCCCTCACAAGCATATATAATTAGCGAAAAATATAAAAATACTTCTTAGACACACTGGTCATAAACTATTTAGACCCTAATCACCATGGGTCACAACTCAACCTCCGGCTTCCGGTTCATAGGGAGTTCCATCCAACTCCGCTTTGTTCATCCCAGCCACAGGGTCTTCAAGCTCGATCCCATAAAAGATAAAATAAAACATACAGAAAGATACAAGGGATAAGAAATATTTCTATCATCAAAAATTGAAAAGAGTCATAGTGAATTATACATTAATTGTCAAAAACAGTCAACATACATGATTAACAAATCATCCTCAAGAATACTCTGTCATCCTCTACCCTTAATCTCATGCAAAGCAATAACACTATAGCTGCACACCTATCTCTAAGGTGGAACGGTCTAGCGAGAACTCTGGATTTCGTGTATTATATTACCAATATACAGATGTGATTTCGTGTATTATATTACCAATACACGGTGTATTATATTACCAATACACAAATGTCCTTGTGTATTATATTACCAATACACTTTTGTTCTTGTGTATTATGTTACCAATACACGGTTGTGGACAACAACACCTATACATGAATCTCACCAACCCACATTATTAACAGCTTAGTGCCTTAACCTTCCATCAAAGCCTTTTCACATATTCTATGTCACAACACCTCTTTAAAATAATTCATCTAGGTTAGGCACCTCTAAATCATCATTATACTCACACCCAAAACCATTATCTCTTGAACAACATACATCTATACTTAAAATCCACTAAGCACCATATTAAAAACCAGGCAGATAATGCATAACACAATATGAGAAAATATTCAAATATCACAAAATCACATAAAGCAATTTATCACCATAATCAAATCAACAAGTCAGACTCTGTCACGGCCTAATCGTGATAGCCATCACGGCCGTGACAGACATCAAAGATCCTCAATATCACAAAATTATTCAAACACTAAAAACAATACGTCACATGCAGATGGAATACCTCAACCAGCGTATCACAGTAAATTCAACAACATAAATTCAAACATCATCAAATACCTATAATCAACCTAATATCGATAAACCTACAATCCCCAAATCAGCATTGGTTTTACAGAAACAGTTTCCAATGTGATTTTGGTATTGTTGATTACTCGACTTCTAGTAGGGTTTAGGTCGTCCTATACAAATATCATATAATCTACTACTTATCGATTCCGACGATAGGTTGATTCTTTCCCCCACCTGAGTTATCACCGGAATCCCGAATTCGTCGCTCCTCGTTATCACACCACAGCTTAACAGTTTCTCCTTCAACCAAACAACACATAACAACAATTAATCAAACTAATCCAACTAGGTCCACTTTATGTTAGGTTCAGCTACTTAAATCAAATGAGGGTTAGAGTTCTTTTCAAAACCTAAGCCTTTGGACACTATTACTTAGGTCTTAGGTAGCTTAGATAAATTGCTAAATTGAAAATATGAAAATATGAAAAAATCATTAACCTCTTAAGGTAAGGTTTCGACCTCAATATGCAAAGTCTGTTATAAAATTCTTTTAAGTTCAAACTCTTGGAGTTAGATCATATAAGTACTAAAGAACTCAAATCAAGCTTTAGTTTTCAAAAAGAAGAACAAAATCCTCAAACCCATTTTCATGAGGGTTTTAGCCTTGTATCGGAATTTAAGCTAGGGATTTTTGTTGAACCTAAGCTCTTGGATTTAAGCTATACAAGTATTATAGAACTTAAATCAAGTACTAACTTTCAAAACAAACAACAAAACACCAAACCCATTTTCCTACATAGGTTCGGCCATTAATGGTTAATAGGGAAGGAAAATGACTTTGATCACATGCTTTTGGATAATGAAAGTAGGGAGCATATCTAGATCATAGAAATTGGTTTCCCATTTTTATGATTTTTCTACATTTTTCTAGAATTAATACAAGTTCTAGATCTAGAAATGGAAACTCATGAAATATGAAGAACAAAAGCTTAAGAGTGGAAGGAGATGATCATGTTACCTAAGTTAAGAAGATGGAGGAAGAATAGATGATGATCTTGGCAAGTTTCACTTGAAAGCACTTGGAGCTTTTGAAGATTGAAAATGGAGTTTAAGTGTTTTTAGTGAAGAAGATGAGTGAAAAAGGGGGGGAAGGCCACGGTTTGGATGGGTATATAGGCTTAGATTTAGGCTTTGTTTGGTTATAAGGAATTAGTTTAATGGGTTTTGTGAATATTTAATTAATATAAGCTTAACCACAGTTAATAGTTAACTTAACTAGGGTTATGTTACTAACTAGGATTAAAATTCATATGGCTCATATTATTTGAGTGGTGTGGCTGCCCCTTGTCCACACAAACTAACCATGGTTCCCTAACCATGGTTAAGATTTAACTCGACGTCAGTTAGGTTAAGCTTTGGGGTATTTTGGTCATTTCACTTAAAAATTCCCGATTATAAAAATTTTAGGCCAGACTCCTTGTCCTCTCTGCTACACTCAATTCCTAATACCTCGACTCCATCGTTTACCCGACTTATCCCCCGACTAAGATTTTACGTGTTTTCCTTAAGGATTACGCCCGAATAAAATATCATTATTTCATTCTTAACGAATTTTTCCGAAATATGGAAAATCGTCCGAGACAAAATATAAAACCTAATGGTTTCATTCACGAGTCGAAATTAGGGTTTCTGCTCAGTAAAACCTTACTGTCAGTGAAGACGCAGACCGGGCTCCGTCTGAATTTTCAACTCAAATTTTCACCATAACCTTCTATCATAAGATAGACTATGAATATGATTTTATTTTATTTAAAATCATTCCCTAACTCTCAGATTAAAAATATAAATAATTATATTTTTACCCGGTTAAACAGCGTAATAAAAATCTGGCTATTACAGTAATAACGACCATATGCTCTAATACCAGTGTTGGGTTTTCATGAGATTATCATCTTCTAAAACCAAATCTCAAGGCGGAAGAAAACCTTATCCATGGATCATACATTACAAACATGAATCACATAGGGCTTTAGTGTTTACCTCTTGAAGCGTGCTTTTACTTTCTTGATCACCAGTGCCACGAAGGGGTAGCACCTCTACTCAGTCCACGCGAGCAAATGGGCGTCAGAGCTATGCGTCTTGTGCTAGCTGATGGCTACGGGGAGGCACAATTAGCAAGACTAGGTTAGAGAGGAGAGACTAGCCCATTTATAAGCTAGCAGCTCCATTTGACCTAACTATTTACCCTATTGGGCTTTATACACTACAAGTCTAATTGTCCTTTATATTATTTAAATCATATTTAACTGCTCCGTATTTGCTCTATGCGTGTGACACTATAGGCTCCCACTAAGTTGGCAACAATATTAAATATTAATTATAATATTAAATATTATAAATAATGAGCGGCATCTAGCAATACATAATTACTACCCAATTAGCGAGAGTATCTGTGATCCGATTTTAGCCTTGCTGCGACCAAAATTTACTGTGCAGTAAATGTCCTTTCGTCCATATGTCTTAATTGAACACAAGGCATAAGAGTGTCATCCTTGTTATGTTCAATTATTTATCCCTTGATCCCCAAGTAGACATGTAATCACAAATGGGCCCTATATCACATATTGACCTATTTAAGCGTGGCCACGCATATTTCACGTCTCACTCTATCGAGGGCCCAATGACATTACCCCTGTTATGTAGGAGGGACAAATCCTGTCTACATGACTCACACTCCTCAACATGATTTATTGCAAGCCCAATAACTACCTTTATGATCACCCTGTTACGCGTGACATTTGATGGCATTAAAGCCTACAACTCCTCATGTAGGAATCATAGTGGCTTCAAGTCGAAGGACTACTTCACTATGGTCGCCATGAGAATACTTATGACACTTACATAACTATTATGAAGTATTCTCATAGTAGGTCATCCGGTATAAATATTAATATTACTCCTAATGTTTATACCTATTTGCCGACTTGATATCACATATCCATGACCCGTGAGATATGGTCATCAATCTACTCACATAATAGTCTCTATGTATTATTGTCATCCTAATTAACAATAATACTCGACTACGGATATTTAAGAATAGCATTCTATTATTCAATGAGGTCTCACGACTAAGTCACGTACTTAATATCTCATTGAATGAACTGCCTATTCTAAGGAATTTATTATGCTATAAACTAATAACAAAATAAATGAATGCCTTATTCATATTCATATATCAAATATATGATTAAATTCATGATACAAATAATGATCTATTCAAAATAGATTGGCCTCTAGGGCTTACACCAACACTTTTTAGAACATTAACCCACACTCCTTCTTCCTTAGTAATTGAAACTCTGCCATCGGCAATAGCAATGTATCCTCCAACTAGCACCCCTGAAGATGTTGATCATGACCCAGTTACATATTCTATCAAGATTTTCTCTTTGATTCTTTCATTCCCTTTCTGTCGTCCAAACATTTTCTTTCCTTCTTCAAATCTTTCACATATGGGACACTCCTCTGCTGATTGCTAGTGACTTGTTAATCCTATTGATTGCTATTATCCTCATTCTTCCATAAAAATATCTTCCAAGCTAGTAGTTCTTGGCTTGGATGAAATGTGGCATATTCAAGAGGAAGGGCCTTCAGATCATGATATTCCAACTATCCTTGAAATTGAGCAAATAGCTGATCAAGAGAATGGACGAAAAATTATTGCTGGATGGATAGGATCTTATGATTGTTATTAGTCAACAGTCTTTTATTCTTTAGATTCAAGATGACAGGCTCTTTGATTTTCGGAACATTTTTGCCGTCTTTCGATCGGCTGAGGAGCTTGGAGTTCACGTGGTGCTTTTTGGTCTATGAAGCAAACTTCCTTCTTTTTGTTCTTTGTAACAGTTCCCAAAAATAAAAAAGGTTAAGCATTGATAATTCTTTCTTGCTTTTGCCTATACTGGTGGTTAAGCATTCATAATAATTTCTTGCTTCTACCCTTGACAGTGGTTAAGCTTTTGCCTAAAATTGGCAATGATATTTGGAAGCCTATAGAGCCCCAATTTTGGAGCGACTTTTGATTATGTTAATTCCATCAAGTCGACTCATTTCATATAAAGATTCATTTTTTCCAATGTTCATTCTGACAAAATTCATTTGTTTTAGGAACGAGAGTCGTGAAGACGACAAAAGATGATCAAAGAGGCACAAAAGAATGTCAAAGACTTCTCAGATCTACGAAATACAGCAATTGTGACACGCTCTAGCAAGATGATCACACAACACATAATATATCCCAATATAACAGATTATAGCATATCATATTACATCATATCACATTAAATAAAACAAGCTATGCAATACAGTAATACTCCACTACTCCATATGCAATGTGGATCCATTACTAACTCATGAAGACGATTTTGGAGTTACATATCCACATTGGCCAATAAGCACCAACGCCGACAGTTCACCAAACTCTCGGATGAACCCCTTGGATAGCTGATTCACCTTAATCTCAGATGAATCACCACAGATGCGCTCGATCCACCTAACTCTTGGATGAATCACTGCGAACAGCCAGTTTGCCATACTCTCGGGTGAAACCCCTATCATCATAACTTGCCCCAACTAACAACTCCATGTAATGAATGCATGTAATGCTGACATACAATCAATCATGGACAACCTCCTCCTTCGATATGATTAATAATTGTTTATCAACTTTGACCAATAGGCATCAAAGGTTATTAACATCTACATGCGATAACTCGCCGTTATCGTCTTAACGAACATTAAAGTCTTTATCATCAAACATCTTCGTTAAGGTTTATAATATTAATTGTACACTTGGACTATCTCTCTTGTTTTTATCTCAGTTGCTATCTCATTCCTCTATGAGGGGAATCTGGGTGAAGCCACCCAAATTACACAAACACGAAATACATGCAAAAAGCACAGCATTGTTGCTTGAAGCACAACCATGCTTATTTGAGCATGACCGAACATACTGAGCACAAACGTGCTCAATCTTGCAGCAATATTCTTCATTCCAGTAATCTCGTAAGTCTTCCTAAAGCATTCAGAAATCCTTCCTAGATGTCCCTTGACTATTTCGCCAACCATTAATCACAATCCTCTCTATTATCTTCATGTCTTATGACCATTAATTAATCAAATTCTAATCTTAGGTTCAACACTAATGTCTCTATGTCTTTAATTAACATAGTTTAACGACTACAGTTCATCATTCCACAATATTGAAACACTAACGCACGTAATTATGGCATACAATCAATCATCATCAATATTTCACATACATCATACCAAAATCATACAAACCATGTAGTCAAATATATTTATTCATATATCAATAATAACAATCAAGCAATCATACATCGATTAAAGCATAGAGCACACAAAAGGGTCATGAGTTAACCCTCATCTTACGCTCTCCCAGAACCTATACCTTCATACTAATTCCTTATTCCCATAACTCAATCAAATTCATAAGCCTCGAAGGGATGAAAGTGTCGAATCCAAGTCTCATTCATTGGTTCCTACCATTAAAAGTACCGAAGAGTTCATAAAGAAGACCACAACCCCCCAAACCCAAGAGAGAATCGAAAAGGGGACAAGAGGTATGACTTATCTTGAGATTAATCTCTAAAGAAGAGAAAAGAGAAGAGTAATGTTATGGGGAATTCAAATTCCAGTAGTGGTTCCAAAGGCAAGAGCAATTATGAAGCAATCACGAACTTGGAGACGGCGGAGATCTCACCTTAAGCACTTCAGGTTTCTCTAGCGAGATTAGGAATGTGTTTAGGAGGGACAAGTGAGGGTTTAGTCTTGGGATTATGTACTTAAGCCATTCCTCACTGATTAGAGTGGAAATGGGTCGCATGGGTCAAGCCCAACAGGTTAAACACATAAAATAATTATTGCATCGAGGCGTCGGGTGCCCACCAACACCCTACGCTACTATTTTGGTCGTAATGTGAGCTATCAGTGTTTGACTGAGGCGTTCTTGGTGGCGTTATAAAGCTTAGAAAAAGATCTACAAATTCATGTTTCATGATCAAATCTTAAATTTAACATAGTCAAAAGTGTGATAAAAGTAAAATAGTTATTTCTAGATAGGATCCTTAGAAGATTATGATAAGATCCTAAGAGATGACTAAGGAAGGGTTCTTCTATCTTAATAAGGACTCCCATTAAATCTGATTGATTTAGGAACTAAAGTCTAAGATTTACACTATCCCGATTTAAATAATAAATCATACAACATATCGTACTATCATTCAAAATCATTTATTCATACATAAGATCACATTATTATTAATAAGATCACATATTATATATTAACATATAATCACATAAAAAATCATACATTCATTCAAGGTCACACATTAATAGACATCATCTCATATTAATGCAAATAATCATATATTAATATACATACACACACGCACACACACACACACACACACACACACATATATATATATATATATAATTATAAATTGGTAGGTAATTACAAAATACATACATGGTCAAACATTAATATAAATATAACTATATATTAACACATAGATATTTGTATCATTGTCATAATAACATAAGTAAACATGTTATCATATGTAATAATACATACATACATACATACATACATACATACATACACATTTATAAAAATGCTATAACAATAGAAATAATTAAAATATCAATTATATTAATAATAATAATACTAACGTCATTAGCAATAATAATAATAATAATAATAATAATAATAATAATAACAACAATAGCAACAACAATAACAACAACAATAATAATTATATCTGTGCATCCATAGTAACATATACCCTTATACGAAAATCGGGATGAAATTTTGAGGTGTAACAGCCGTTAACTATATCATTGTTAGATTTTTTTCTTGATTAGCCGACATAATTAAGGCTTGTATCTTTGTACTTTTCATTAGTGATTGTTCTTCTTTTTCACTCTTATTGTGTTCATCTCAAGCTGGACTTGTTAAGGAACACTTCCAGCTTATAGGGGCTATTAGAGATAGTTAGTTAGTATTAGTTATAAGTTTGTTAGTTTCTTACCTTCTATTAAGCCACATGGTTGGCTCAATATAATTCAACTTTTCTCATTCAATAAAAGTAACAATTTCAACTTTTCTCAATTTCTTTCTCCTTCAAAAGGATGCCATATTTCCTAATATTCTATTGCTCAAAAAGAATTTTCTTGAGACTTAGAATATGCATACAATGTAAGACAATATCTTCCCTTTTTTATACTAACCAAACCACATTTTATAAATGCGAGAAGTGTTAACATGAAATCTATTGGATTATTGGGGTTTAGCCCCTTTGTTCACAAAAAACAAAAACAAAAAGCAAATCTATTGGATTAATTCATTTTACTTTAATTGATTGTTGGTATGTTAAGTTTCGAACATTGAATGCGTCAATTGGATGGCATATGAAAGTTCAACTATAACAATAGTAAAGAATATCAGAATGTATAAACTGATTTAAAATCAATCAAACTCAAAATTTCAAGGGTTGTAGTCTTTCCACCTCTTTTATTATTATTCTCACCTCTTTCTTCCAATTTCTTCACCAAAATACCCTTTCCTTCCCCTCCTCCCCACCCCCACTATCCCTCACCCAGTTATTGTGTACGTTACCCGAGGAACGGGAATTTGCAAGTGTAATATGATGTGTGTGATGGATATTCATGGCTTTCAAAAGAGGCCAAAACTTGGGATGTGGTTTCCCGAACCACAACTTCCCCATGGACGTCTCCACCTTCGTAAAATCTGCATCTTCCTCCTCAACAACTTCACCCTCCCACCAGAAAAAGCACTCGTTGTTTACATACAGTTGTAACACCCCCACTGGGAATTACTATGTAACACATGCGGAAGTAAATTAAAAAGATAATTTGCTGGTTGCTTTCGGAAAATTATTTTCTTTTAAGTCAGAAAACTTGGGTATAAAATTTTCTCTATAAGGATAACTCCGAAATCCATAATACATACATTTAAAACGTAAAGTCACATTCTAACAAAGTTACCATGACATACAACACTTCTCTAAGTTTCCATTTTCGAAAGAAAAAGTTTATACTACAGATGGATGTATATAACACTACATTTACCGACCTCTTCAGATATACAACCCAACTCAGACTCCTAAGCTGGTCATTCTATCAAATATTCATTGTTGAGACCCCTCGTGGCCATCCCCCAATCAGAATACTTTCCCAAACTCTAACACTAGGTCTTCAAGTGACTTAGAAAGACTCCTCTACAACACCAGTACTAGAGTACCAAGGTACTACAGCAAAACCCGAAGAGACCTGATATAACTGTAAGAGTGAGACACCGGCAAATGGATATATCATACAACAACCCATATACATGATACATACAACACATTGGCATATTAGCATTTAAGCATTATTCATAGATAAAACAAGTGTTATATCAGTGGGTCTCATACCCGAATCAATCAGTTTTATAAAGATAATGCATGACACTTCAATCATCAGGCTCTAAACTTAATCTCCGGAGATCCCAACATCCTCAAAATGAGTTGATCAAGCTCGATACACCGTCTCATTGGCTAGCTAAGCACAACGATAATACACCGTCTCATTGACCATTTAGGCACAACGATTATGCACACCGTCTCATTGTCCATTTAGGCACAACGATACACGTACACCGTCTCATTGTCCATTTTAAGAACAACGATAATACACCGTCACATGATACCTTTCCTGTTAAGGTCTCACGTTAAAACCACGTCGGGCACGTCTGCCTTAAATGCAAATGTAAAACATTTAGTTCTCGATGTTTTCTTTGTGTTCGTTCTCATTCGTTATTGAAGCTCAAAGGCTAGCGACTATTCATAAATTTCATCATCACTTGAAAATTAATAACACAGGACGCGCAGTCCGAGTGCTCAATCACAACACCTTAGACCGATGCCGCAGTCAAGGTTTGTGGTCATAGAAATCATTTATGATTTTATCCATGTTTTATTCTAACATGATAAGGACTCCTAGTCCGCAGCAACGAAATCAGGACGCACAGTCCTCAATTCCGAGATTTGGACTCTTAGCCCATAACATCATGGTTAGGACCCTTGGTCCATAATTCTTGTCACGGATCCTAGATCACGTGCATACCACGGAAAACTAGAGCGACGTCTCGCAACTAGATTCCTATTCACATGTGCTTACTTTTCGCTCAGTGAAAATCAAATCCAAAACAAAACCTCGGTCACTTATCCAAGTAACCGGAACGTTTCCAAATCATTTAGGAGAAAATCCTTTTCCTTTACAAAATCTTTTATAAAGCAATTAGGAAATTCGTTTGTTTTTTTGAAATCCTTGATGGAATAAAGTCAAATATTTTCAAAGGGTTTTTCTTTCATAAAACACATAGTTCGAAAAAGGTTTTCTCTCGTACAAAACTTTAGATCATGAAAGGGTAGTTTCTGTTGACTTAAAATCACTTCAACATTTCTTTTAAAAACAAGAATCTTATTCTTTTTTAAGTAAGCATTTTAAATAAGGAACTTTTATAAATGAACCCAATACTTTCAAAGTTCTATTCAAGGCTTTTTAAGGCTTTTAACCCTTATAATCGTTGAGCACAGACTCAAGTCCGGCTTCTCAAACTTCAATCAACAGTAATATATCTCAAACAGTAATATCACAGTTAAATGACAGTTCATCACATATATATAATTCACAATACTTTAAAGCAAGTAATAATCAACTTCAAGTAATAATCACAATAGTTCAAGTAAACAAGTCATTCAAGTATTGGCTCCATATAATAATAATATTCAAATCACTCAAGTTAAACACATACACACATGCATATAGTCATTGAATATCCCTAGGCAATCCCCTCTTACCTTCCGTGAAAGTAAAGAGGTTAGATGCTTGAATAGAAGTACCTCGAACGTCCTTGCTTTTCTCCGCGATAGAAGTCTAAGGTTATAAACACAAGATCACAAGTTAAAATCAACCAAGAACACTAAACCACAAGGTATTAGGTTCGGCCAAGACAATAAATTAGGGTTAGAGATCCCCGAAAATTATTCAACTCATGGATTTATGATCCTCAAGTGTTGGGGGTTCATAAACAATGATCATTTAACAAGGTTGAACTAAAATCCCACTAAGTTATAAACTTAGGGTATTCGGCCAAGGCTATTAAAATAGGCTAGCATTCTCTAAACTTTCCAATCTCTTAGGTCTAGCATCCACACATAGTAAGGAGCTCAAAACCATGATCATTTTGGAAAATGAAAAACAAAGTATCCTAGGTCCATAACCTTCTAGGTTCGGCCTTCATAGGATTTATAGGTTAGGAATCTTTAAATCATCCAATCTTTTGGGCATAGCATCCTTCTATATTAAGGAGCTTTTAGTCCATAATCACTTTGGAAGAATAACACATCCTAGGTCCAAAAACCCTAGTTTCGACCATCATAGGAAATCAAGTTAGAAAGATTTAAACTTTCCAATCTCTTAGACTTAGCATCCAAATATCTTATGGAGCTCATGTCCATGATCATCTTGGAAATGAAAGGAGTTACATTCTAGGTTTTACAACATAAACTAAACAAGTTAGAAGTCTTTAAGCTTTCTAATCACTTAGACTTAGCATCCTTCTACATTAAGGAGCCTTAGTCCATGATCATTTTGGAGAAATGAAAACCAAACCTTCCTAGGCCACTAAGGTATAGTTTCGGCCATCATAGAAAGAATAGGTTAGAAATCTTTGTTTGATAACAACTCTTAGGTTTAGAATCACAAAGTATTAAGAGTTCTAAATCCATGATCATACTTGGATAGATGAAACATAGTACCCTAGGCCTACTTATTCATATTTTCGGCCATCATAGGAACAAGCTATCAAAACCTTCCAAGATTTATGTATTTAAGATCAAAGGATAGTTAGAAACTCAAACACATGATCATTTTCTCAAAAGTTGAAACAAAACTCACCTAAACCATAATACATGGTTTCGGCCTCCTTAGAAAGAAAGGGCTAGGGAGCTTTGTTTTACACAACCTTCTAGTATGTGAAAATACAAGTAAATACAAGACTATAGAAAGTGGTTTCAACTCAAAAGGAGTTTTCTACCATTTTTAAGAGATTTTTGAAGTTTAAAGCTTAATAAGAACACATAAAGCAAATAATGAAATAAAGTGATAAACTTGTAATGAAATTTATGAGAGCATTACCCTTAAGGAGAGGAAGAACTTTAATGAAGAACAAAAGTGCAAAAGATAAATAAAAATGCAAGCTTTAAGTAGTTGAAACTTAAAGAAGAAGATGAAGTATAAGAGTGAAGAAGTGATGAAGAAGAAGAAAAAGTGATGAAGTGTAAATGAAAGGGGTATATATAGGGGGAGAGGGGAGAGGTCACGAAATTGAGGGAGAAGAGAGGGGTTTGGAGTGGCTTGTGGAGTAAGTTTGAGAGTTAAGGCTTGATGGGATGGAAAGAGGAGAGAGAAGTAGCTTTTAGATTAGATTAGTATTATAATTTGAAAAAGTATAATGATTATACTTTTGGAGTGTGTAAGAGTCTCTCCCATCATGTCACCTCAAGTCACTTCATCCTTCTTTGTGCTCCATTTCATACCCGGTTGTATTTCCGATCGTAAATCTCCGACGTTTTCGCCCGAATAAAATATTTTATTTTATTTTTTAACGAAAATTTTCAAAATAACCAAAGTTGAAGGAAACATGATAAAAACACTAACCGTCTCGTTCACGGGTCAAAATTAGGTTTTCTGCTCAGTAAACGGATACCGGCAGTGAAAACGCAGACCGGCTTCCGTCTGAATTTTCAACCGAAAATTTTACCGTGACTTCATATGATATAACAACACAATAAAATGATTTTAGTTTAATTAAAATCATCCTTTGAGTTTAATCTAAAATAAACACATTTAAATATGTTTATACTGCTACAGAAAGCATAGGAAAAACAGGGTGTTACAACAGTCGCTCAGGTCACCATTTGTCTTCGTCGGTACTGAAGTTGACACAGGCAAACACAAGAAGGGGGGGTTGAATTGTGTTTGTTAATATTTTTCGAAAACAGCCTTTTCAAAATAGATTTTCTCACACAAAGATAGAGAAGCAGAATAAAGCACACAGAGAAACAGTCTTTTGAAAGAATAACAAATTCAAGTTCAAATCCCCACAGTTAGTATAAACACGTAAAACCAAAGAGATAAGGGATTAGAAGATTCACACAAGATGTTTTATCCTGGTTCACTCTCTTCCAACCAAGAGCTACGTCCAGTCCCTTCTACTTGAAGGATTTCTCCACTATTTTCCAAATAGATTACATCAAGTATTCAACACCTCTCCAGGCTCACAAGTATTTCTTTCTTACCAAGCCTCTTCAGGCTCTACCTCTAATAAAGAGTTTTGATTTCTTTGATCTTCTAACTCACTATGTGTGAGAATGTGAAAGTTTAAGATCTGATGAATATTATAGCAATATTCAAACTATGATATTACAGACTTTTGCTTTTTGAATGAATAAGAGAGTATTTGCTCGCAAGAGATTTCTTGAGATT
Source organism: Echinosophora koreensis (assembly GCA_035048595.1). Taxonomy (NCBI): domain Eukaryota; kingdom Viridiplantae; phylum Streptophyta; class Magnoliopsida; order Fabales; family Fabaceae; genus Echinosophora; species Echinosophora koreensis. The sequence continues at coordinate 1,656,625 of JAPCYP010000073.1, read as the reverse complement.
TCTTTGTATACGCAAAAGTTGTTTCTTCAAAAGCTTTAGTCTTCTATTTATAGGGTCCTTGATCTTCTCTTCAGCATCTTCAACGGTTGTTTTTGAATTTTCCATTTAGTAATAGAATCAACTAAGTAAATATCCGTTGAGACTCAGCTTGCTCGTGGCCTTTGTACTATTTGACAAATTCTTGCATGTAATGGCACACCTCTGAGCAAAAGCAGCTTGAAAAATAGTTTTGCCTTCCTTGTATAAGTTCCAGTTGTTTCAGCGTAAAAGGTGACAGGGTACACAACGTTTTGCATTGTACTATTCTGCTTTTTGCAATTCTTTATTCGTACTATGTCTCTCTCATTGAAACAAGGCAACAAGAACCGTTAATAGAAAATGAGAAGAACCATTATAAATGAAGTGAAATGAATATCAATCATAAGAAATAAATTCGCTTTGGTTCAGATTGGTATAAATGCTTAAAATTCTTCGTCCAACAAACGAAAGCAAAGGCAAGGTAAGTAAGGAGAGTTTTAAGGCTCCGTCCACTGACGTGGCAACCAAAACTTCGTCTACTTAAAACATCGGTCTTGCCAGTACTCGAGACATTTGAAATCTCCGTCCAGTGATGTGGCAATAGAAAACTAAGGTTATTATATGAGAGAAGCTCACGTCTACATTAAAAGAAATTCTCCGTCCACTAAAAACATTCAAGCGCTCGTCCACTGACGTGGCACTTGAGTTTAAAGGAGATCCTTGATAGAGTGGACTCGACCACTCTTTCAATATAAAATATTCAATATAAAGTATATGGACGCGGATTTGCAAAGAGAATAGATTTAACATTTTAACTTATAAGAACAGATATTCTTTAAGACTAAAGGCACTTGTTAGATTCAAAGCATTAACACTTTGCTACACAAATTTAATTCTCATTGTTAACATCAAAACCTAGAGATTATTTACTCCAAATTATTTTGGTTCCAACAATCTCCCCCTTTTTGATGATGACAAAAACTAATTAAATTTATTTTGCAAAGTTTAAGAGAGCTTACAAGGCTCTCCCTAAGACAAAGCAGACATCAGATAAAAACAGTTAAGGCAAAAATAAGCTAAGTCTTATTTGCAATATAATATTGGTTAATAGATCAAGATAGCAGCCTATTAAACATTTAGAATTCAAAGCATTATCGAAGCAAAGTCATGAAAAAAAAGAATGTCAAGGCATAGTATCAGCAAGATGAATATATATATTTATGCATATGCAGACAACTATGTACTTTTTAAAAATCTCTGTATAATAAAATTTAATCTTTCCTTTCTCCCCCTATTTTGTCATCAGACAAAAAGGTAAAAGGGAGTGGACCATCATTGTCAGCAAACAACAAAAGGGTAAAAACAGAGAAGAAAAAGTTTTTAGGTGGAAGGAGGTGGTGGAGAAGGTGGTTGGTTAGGGTGTGGGTTTTGATTCCTCTGAAACTCCTAGATTAGAGCCAGCATCTGATTCATCACTGCATTTGTAGGGGCCAGAGAGTCTTGAACTTGCTTCTGCACCCTTTCTTCAATCTGTTGAGCCATCTGCTCAGTCTTTTCCTCAACTATCTTGCCAACCTTATCATCAACAATTTTCCCAATGATGTCTTCAAGATTGGGTGGCAAGGTAAGTTGTCTTGAGCTCTCAGCAGTGTCAGAGACAGTGTCTTGAGCCTGGGCTGCTGATCTGACCATAGCAAGAGCTAATGGTTGAGAAGAAGTCTTAGCAGACTCAGCTCCTTGCTTAGAGACACCAGTCTCAGCAGACTGCTTAGCTTGTGCAGATGGAGGTTCAACTGAAGTAGGCTGAGAAGACAGTTGCTCATCAAGTTCAGGGATCAGAGGAAGATGTTGCTGGAGGTGCAGTGGCAACTGTAACAGATTTCTGAGGTAAATCCTTTGCCCAACGGATAGGAATAATTTCCTCCACATCCCTGCTGGTAATAGGAAGTGCCCACAGATCTTTGTAGATCATGTGCCTTACTCTGGATAGACCACACTTTCCTCTGAACTTAGGAATTTCTTTCTTCTCTTCTTGAGTCAAGCCAGAAGAAGAAGCTTCCCTGGTGCAGTGGATGATGTGAGACAACCAGAAATCTGCAGCCTTCATTTCTCCAATATTCTGCACATCCTCCATATACAAATAGAAGTCAAGCTCGGAGGGATCAAAGAATTCCTGAGACAAATCCAGCATAGCAGTGTGAGCTTCAGGCATGACTCCCTTATTTCTTTTGCGCCTCATGTCTTTGTCTTTGTTGAGGTCTATCATGCCAAGCCTTGGACAGATGGGGTAGGGAGCAATGCCTACACGTGTTTCCTTATTGTGTCTCAGCCATGTGATAGGAACCCAACGTGCAGCTCTTTCAATCTGGAAGTAGCTGAACTCCCACTTCAGAATGTTATAAATCAGTTGATCTGCGAAGGGGTCTGAAGCACTTCCATAGATGCTGGGATGCTCAAATTTCATCCATTTTGTGTTTGCATCCAAAATAATTGGAACGTGCGCAGATGATCTAGCTCTCTTCTCAGGTAAGGAAGGCAGTCTGTTCCTCTTAGGATCAGTTTCCCATACAGGAATGATGTGCCTTGCTACTCCTTCAGTGTGAGGAATCAATGGTGGGGTTTTTTGTAGGTTGGGGTAAATTTTTCTTTGAGGAAAACGGTTGAGGGGTAGATGGGTGAGGAGAGGGCCATGGTGGTTGTTCATTTCGGATGGAAAGGGACCTTTGGGGGGCTGAGAGTTTGGGTATTTGGTGGTCCAGGGGTATTCCTCATAAGGTTCATAGTCATTATCAGGATGGGAGTACCACCTTGTCAGAGGAATTTCAAGGTTAATTTCAGGGTCAGGTTGGTGAGTATGGAACAGAATTCTCCAATTTCTCTTGACCTGAGCCCAGTTCTCAGACTTATTTGCAAAAAAAGTGGATGAGGGTATGATTGGTGGAAAGAGTTTTCTTAGGGGTTTAGGAAAGGGGGCACCTCTTCAAATTCCATCATCCTCTTGATGAAACCAAGGATCTGAGTCAGGAATTATGGGTGGAAAGAGGGTTTTGAGTGGTGTAGGTTGAGGTGTGGTTAATTGAGTTGGGCTATTTTGTGGTGAAGATGGATTTGAGGTTTGGTCAGGTTGTTCTCTTTGTGGTGAGGGTTGGGGTGTGGGTAAAGAAGGTCTATATACATTATCAAAAAATCCTACTCCCGGAGTAGGGGCATCATCACTCACAGTATTGGTAGGAACATCAGAAGAGGTGTTTACCTCAGAGGCTGCAAAAGTTCTTGCTTTCCTTGCAGGTTGCCTCCTCTTGGTAGGCACAGCAGCATCAGCAGCAGTATCAACAACAGCAGCTGCTTTCCTCTTTAAAACTGTTCCCAGAGGAATATTGTCATCTTCATCATCATCTTGAGGCAGAACCAGCTTTCTAGCTCTCTTGGGAGCAGGTCGAGGAACAGGTTGAGGGGCCTCATTCCCAGGCTCATTGATAACAATGCCTCTGGTAGGCCTTCTAGGAGCAGGCTTCCTGACAGCCACAGTTTTCCTTTTAGTTCCTCTCTTGAGACCAAGAATAGCTGCATTGTTGGCCTCAACTGCTTCTTCCTTAATCTTCATTTTCTCTTCTTGCTTTGACATTTCAACAAGTTTGTATGTGTCAAGATGCATGCTACTTAGGTTGCTCTTTCCAAAAATGGCAGCTTGCATCCCTTTCGAACGAAAGATCTTGTCTTGTTCTTCTTGAGGCTTTGCATCTAAGTAATCATACAAGCCTTGCTGCTTGAAGACTTTTGACAGAAGATGAGAGAAGGTGATGTGGGAGGCGGTTTCTCTGTTTGCAATGGCATCCTTGAAGCGATGAAACAGGATCCATGGTAGGTTTATTTTAGTCTCATAGACCAAGTTGCAGAGACAGAACTTGTGAAGGGCAGAAAGGTTGTCCTTAGACCCTGCCTTGTGAAGCACTGCCTTGTTCAGAATCTGATGAAGAATCCTGATGTGATCCTTCATTTCAGATGACTTCCATGAGTGAGTCCTCACTGTATCTTCTCGCATCAGTGTAACCGCGATGGTTTCTATACCACCAAGATCTTCTTCCCAGTTTTCTGTCATGATTAAACCCTCTTGGGCACAAACGATTGCATCAGAGATGGTCTTCTCAGAGACAGTTATCTTCTTGCCTTGAACAAACCCTACTACCTCAGTGTTAGAAATCGTTGGTTTCCTCCAGAAATCCCTTATTAAGTCTGGATAAATCGAGACCTTTTCCAGAAACAAACCATCCCAACCAGCAGCGTTGATGAACTTGCTTACATCCAAGTTGTACTCACACAAAATTTCAAAGTTAAAATGATGTTCAGCAGCGATATTAATGATGTCAGTAACATAGGCAGGCTCGGGAGTTGAGGTTGAAGCCATTGTTGAGTTCTTGAGTACAGGTTTAGGTTTGAAGAAGGAGAGTTCGAAAATTTTCAGAGAGAAGTTATCAAAGATGAAGAGTAGCGAAAGGTTTTTCAGAGGGAAAGGAGTTACCTTTAAAGAGTTTCCGAATACCAACAGTTTTCAAGGAAAATTCAAAAAGAAAAGATTGATTAGACAAGACTTTAGTGAAAAAACGGCGTTGGTTTATTGGGACCGTAAAAAGTTACGATGGGATTGATGGAAGTAGCTGACTCAGCAAGGAAATGATTAAAATAAAACGTTTTAAGATAACTGAGTTCAGATAAATAAAGATGCAAATATTTTAAAAACAAATGTATGTAAGATTGGGTCCACAAAGGATTGAGGGTGGACGCATAAAAACATATGTAGTGGACGCGGCACACCAACAGTAGTGGACGCGTAGACTACACGTGCTCTGGACGCCAAAACCAATGGACGCGCAGATAAAACATGCAATCAAAACATATACCATATTAAACCACATACAACATGTTAAGATGTTTTCTGATAAAAATAAATCTATCCTCAGCAAGAGGTTTAGTAAAGATATCTGCCCATTGATGGTCAGTATCTACAAATTGAACATCAAAAACACCCTTTTGCACATAGTCTCTGATAAAATGATGTTTGATTTCTATATGCTTACCCTAGAATGAAGAATTGGATTCTTAGACAGATTAATTGCAGCAGTATTATCACACATTAGTGGAATACTACTTACAAACACATTGTAGTCCTCCAATTGGTGTTTGATCCAGAGAAGTTGTGAGCAGCAGTTTGCAGCTGATATATATTCTGCTTCAGCAGTTGATAGAGCAATGGTACTCTGTCTTTTGCTTGACCATGACACTAGATTAGCTCCAATGAAGTGACATCCCCCACTGGTGCTTTTTCTTTCAATTCTATCTCCAGCATAGTCAGCATCACAAAAGCCAACTAATCTGTAATCTTCATCTTTCTTAAAGCACAGACCAAGATTAGTAGTACCTTTTAAATATCTAAAAATTCTTTTAACTGCTGATAAATGAGATTCTCTAGGATCAGATTGAAATCGAGCACATAAGCAAACACTGAACATTACATCAGGCCTAGAAGCAGTTAGATATAAGAGAGATCCAATCATACCTCTGTATACCTTCTGATCTACCTTTTTCTCTTTATCATCTTTGTTCAGTATGGACGTGGGATGCATAGGTGTGTTCATAGATTTGCAATCATCCATCTTAAACTTTTTGAGAAGTTCCTTTGTGTACTTAGTTTGATGGATGTACACCCCGTCCATAGATTGTTTGACTTGAAGTCCAAGGAAGAATTTGAGTTCTCCCATCATGCTCATTTCAAACTCTTTCTGCATTAGCTTTGAGAATTCTTTGCACAAAGATTCATTAGTAGCACCAAATATAATATCATCTACATAGATCTGTACTACTATGAAGTTGGAATTTATTGATTTTCTAAACAAGGTTGTATCAACCTTTCATCTGACAAAACCATTATCCATTAGAAAAGAACTTAGCCTATCATACCAAGCTCTTGGGGCTTGTTTTAGGCCGTATAAAGCTTTCTTAAGCTTGTATACATGTTCATGTTGGGTTTCACTCTCAAAACCCGGAGGTTGCATAACATAAACTTCTTCATTGATAAAACCATTTAAAAAAGCACTTTTTACATCCATTTGAAAAAGCATAATATTATGATGTGCAGCAAATGAGAGTAAAATTCTGATTGCTTCCAATCTTGCAACAGGTGCAAAGGTTTCAGTATAGTCTATACCTTCTTCTTGAGAATAACCTTGTGCAACCAATCTTGCTTTATTTCTTATAACCTTACCATTTTCGTCAAGCTTGTTTCTGTAAAGCCATTTTGTTCCTATAATAGATTTATTCTTAGGTAGGGTTACCAGAGTCCAAACTTCATTCCTCTCAAACTGATTTAGCTCTTCTTGCATTGCTAAAATCCAACCATTGTCCAGCAGAGCCTCGTCTACAGTCTTTGGTTCCAATTCAGAGACCAATGCAGAGTCTTCTTGCTCTCTGAAGGTTGATCTGGTTCTTAGCTTATCGCTTGGATTTCCTATGATTTGATCCGGTGGATGATAATTCTTGAAATGCCAAGTTCTCTGAGCATTGCCTTGTTGAGAGGTGGATGCTTCTGGTTGATGAGAAGGGTCTTCAACTGGATCATCAGTTTTAACTTCTTTTGTTTCTCCTGAGATGTTTAAGTCAAGATCTGCAAAACTTTCATCTAGCTCTGATAGTTTCTTATTAGGCTGTTTGTCATCAAATCTAACATGTATAGATTCTTCTACTATTAAAGTTCTTGAGTTATACACTCTAAATCCTTTTGAGGTTTCAGAAAATCCTAGTAGAATTCCATTGTCTACCTTTGCATCAAACTTACCAAGTTGATCTTTTGTATTTAAAATATAACATTTACATCCAAAAGGATGAAAATAAGATATGTTGGGTTTTCTGCCTTTCCACAATTCATAGGGAGTCTTACTCAGAATAGGTCTAATGTATATTCTGTTCTGAATGTAGCAGGCAGTGTTCACAGCTTCAGCCCAGAAGTGCTTAGGGACAGAATCGTCATTGAGCATAGTCCTAGCCATCTCTTGAAGAGATCTGTTCTTTCTCTCTACCACACCATTTTGCTGTGGTGTTCTTGGTATTGAGAAGTTGTGTTGAATTCCATTTTCTTCACAAAACTCATTGAATAGCTCATTGACAAATTCTCCCCCATGGTCACTTCTAATTGAAGCTATACACATGCCTTTTTCATTCTGTACACGTTTGCAGAATACAGAAAAGACCTTGAAAGACTCATCCTTGTGAGCAAGGAACATAACCCATGTCCATCTAGTATAGTCATCTACAATGACTAGACCATATTTCTTACCACTGATAGAAGCAGTCCTTGTTGGACCAAAAAGATCAAGGTGTAGCAGTTCTAGTGGTCTCTTGGTACTTACAATATTCTTAGATTCAAAAGAACCTTTGACTTGTTTTCCCTTCTGACATGCATCACAGAGAGCATCAGATTTGTATTTAAGGTTTGGTAATCCTCTCACGAGGTTATGCTTATTTAGCTTTGAGATTAATCTCAAGCTTGCATGACCTAGCCTTTTATGCCAAATCCAACGTTCATCTTCAATGGACACTAAACATGAGACACTTTGATTTGAGAGGTCCTCCAAGTCAATTTTGTATAAATTGTTTTGCCTCTTAGCAGTGAATAAGATTGATCCATCATTTTTCTTGACATAACACATGTTCTTATTAAAAGAAACATCATATCCACTGTCACATAATTGACTTATGCTCAGTAGATTATGTTTTAAACCATTCACTAAAAGAACATTATCAATGGAGGGAAAAGGATGTTTACCGATTTTACCTATACCAGTGATCTTTCCTTTCTGATTTCCTCCAAATGTCACCCAGCCACCATCCTTATGTTTAAGGTCTTGGAACATATACTTTTCTCCCGTCATGTGACGTGAGCATCCACTGTCCAAGTACCAGGATGTTTGTTTCTTTCCTGTTGTTAAGCAGATCTGCAACAGGTATTATCTTGTCCTTAGGTACCCAAACTGACTTGGGTCCTTTCATGTTAGTTTTCTTTGGACGAGAATGTTTGGCATGCCTATTATGTATGCATCTAGATGTAGAGTGCCCACTTTTTCCACACACTTTACAAAAGGTGTTGGACGGGCCTGATTTGGTTTTCGCATACCTAGCTGGAGCTTTTGAAGCTCTTTGTTGCATAGGTGGTTTTGACTTAATGTAAGATGCCTCATGCTTCTTAATGTCATAACCAAGGCCAGATTTATCAAAGGGTGACCTAGAATACCTTAGGATAAGACTAAGCTTATCTGAGCCTCCTACCAATTTTGACAGAGAGTCTGTCAAGTATTTTACATCTTGTTTTAGTTTTGCAACTTCACAAGAATTGTCAGGCTCACATTCAGATTTGTCAGTTAGACTGACATTCTCTGATTTCAGCTTATCATTTTCTTGAAACAAACTTTGTTTTTCCATGCAGACTCTATCATATTCTTTGGTTAATTTTGCAAACTTCTTTTTAAGACTTTTGTATTCATCAGACAATATGGATGAGTCATGCAGTAATTCATCAAAGGCATTTTTGAGAGTTGAAGGTTCAGAATCTGTTACCTCATCATCATCAGTGTACTCATTTTCTGATGATGTGTCAGCCATGAGGCAAATGTTTGCCTCTTCCTCTGCTTCCTCTTCCTCATCTGATGAGGATAAGTCTAAGTCCTCCCATGTAGCCATTAAGCCCTTCTTTTTCTTGAAGAACTTCTTCTTTTCTTTTAGGTCAGGACAGTCAGCTTTGAAATGTCCTGGCTTTTTGCACTCAAAGCACAAAGGTGGACCTTTTTCTTTGGAGTCTGATTTCTCCTTAGAAAATTTCTTGTTGAATGGCTTTCTCTTGAAATTACTTTTTCTTCTCCACATATGTTGTATCTTTCTGGAGATGAAATATAGTTCATCTTCATCTGATCCTTCATCACTGTCTGAAGGTTCAGCATCATCTGAAGACTCAGCAGCTTTGAGGACTTTTGAAGAACTTGCTTTCTTTGCCTTTAAAGCAATGGACTTTCCCTTTCTGGAATTGTCTTCCTCATTTAGTTCAAGTTCATGAACTTTTAATGATCCTAGAAGTTCTTCCAGAGAGAGAGTATTCAGATTCTTAGCTTCTTGAATAGCAGTGACCTTCGGTCTCCACTGCTTGGAGAGACTTCTCAGAATCTTTCTGATATGATCTCTATTCTCATATACTTTTCCCAGAGATCTGAGACTGTTTGTTATTGTTTGAAATCTTCCAAACATCTGATCTATAGACTCATGATCAGTCATCTTGAAGAGTTCATACTGGTGAACCAGCATGCTTATCTTTGACTCCTTCACTTGTGATGAGCCTTCATGAGCGAGAGCCAGTGTATCCCAGATTTCTTTTGCTGTGTTGCAGCTGTGAACTTTATCATGTTCTGATCTGGTAATAGCACACATCAAGTAGTGTTTGGCTTTGAGATTTAGTTGATGTTTGGCTTTTTGATCAACACTCCAATCTGCTCTAGCCAATACTGCTTGATTTTCACCTCTTGGCTCAGAATAGCCATTCTCTATCAGTTCCCAGATGTCTAGGTTCTGTGCATCTAGGAAGGCCATCATTCTCTTCTTCCAATAGTCGTAATCAGTTCCATCAAAGAGTGGAGGTCTGTTGATAGCTTGTCCTTCTACATCCATGGTGATAGGATCGTACTTCCTCAGCACTTGTTAGATGCTCAACCCTTTCGAGGCTGAGCTCTGATACCAACTGAAGTTGACACAGGCAAACACAAGAAGGGGGGTTGAATTGTGTTTGTTAATATTTTTCGAAAACAGCCTTTTCAAAATAGATTTTCTCACACAAAGATAGAGAAGCAGAATAAAGCACACAGAGAAACAGTCTTTTGAAAGAATAACAAATTCAAGTTCAAATCCCCACAGTTAGTATAAACACGTAAAACCAAAGAGATAAGGGATTAGAAGATTCACACAAGATGTTTTATCCTGGTTCACTCTCTTCCAACCAAGAGCTACGTCCAGTCCCTTCTACTTGAAGGATTTCTCCACTATTTTCCAAATAGATTACACCAAGTATTCAACACCTCTCCAGGCTCACAAGTATTTCTTTCTTACCAAGCCTCTTCAGGCTCTACCTCTAATAAAGAGTTTTGATTTCTTTGATCTTCTAACTCACTATGTGTGAAAATGTGAAAGTTTAAGATCAGATGAATATTATAGCAATATTCAAACTATGATATTACAGACTTTTGCTTTTTGAATGAATAAGAGAGTATTTTCTCGCAAGAGATTTCTTGAGATTTCTTTGTATACGCAAAAGTTGTTTCTTCAAAAGCTTTAGTCTTCTATTTATAGGGTCCTTGATCTTCTCTTCAGCATCTTCAACGGTTGTTTTTGAATTTTCCGTTTAGTAATAGAATCAACTAAGTAAATATCCGTTGAGACTCAGCTTGCTCGTGGCCTTTGTACTATTTGACAAATTCTTGCATGTAATGGAACACCTCTGAGCAAAAGCAGCTTGAAAAACAGTTTTGCCTTCCTTGTATAAGTTCCAGTTGTTTCAGCGTAAAAGGTGACAGGGTACACAACGTTTTGCATTGTACTATTCTGCTTTTTGCAATTCTTTATTCGTACTATGTCTCTCTCATTGAAACAAGGCAACAAGAACCGTTAATAGAAAATGAGAAGAACCATTATAAATGAAGTGAAATGAATATCAATCATAAGAAATAAATTCGCTTTGGTTCAGATTGGTATAAATGCTTAAAATTCTTCGTCCAACAAACGAAAGCAAAGGCAAGGTAAGTAAGGAGAGTTTTAAGGCTCCGTCCACTGACGTGGCAACCAAAACTTCGTCTACTTAAAACATCGGTCTTGCCAGTACTCGAGACATTTGAAATCTCCGTCCAGTGACGTGGCAATAGAAAACTAAGGTTATTATATGAGAGAAGCTCACGTCTACATTAAAAGAAATTCTCCGTCCACTAAAAACATTCAAGCGCTCGTCCACTGACGTGGCACTTGAGTTTAAAGGAGATCCTTGATAGAGTGGACTCGACCACTCTTTCAATATAAAATATTCAATATAAAGTATATGGACGCGGATTTGCAAAGAGAATAGATTTAACATTTTAACTTATAAGAACAGATATTCTTTAAGACTAAAGGCACTTGTTAGATTCAAAGCATTAACACTTTGCTACACAAATTTAATTCTCATTGTTAACATCAAAACCTAGAGATTATTTACTCCAAATTATTTTGGTTCCAACAGGTACCGTCATGATCGCCCGACCATCCGACATCCTCTCCTTGTTGTGGCCAAACCCGGCAAGAAGCTGCAACTGATGGCAGACATCCAGCAACTGTCGGTGAAGGTCAGCATATTGTGATGAGCTCCGGCAAGTGTACCGGATCGAAGCAAGTAATAATTAAAATGGAAAGTAATGTTGAGTATCGAACTCCAGGATTGGGTTGACCAATTTATCTAAATTTAAATAGATAACCAAGTTTGACAACGTCAATGGAGAGAGAATTTGTTTAGAACAAGTGAGATATCAATTCAATTATCTAATTAAAACAAGATAAAAAACAAATCACAAACAATTATGAGAATTAAGAATGGGTTGGGAGAATCCAAGGTCACGATTTCACCTACACAATCAAGCCTAGATTTGATGTGATTATTTTCCTATTCCTAATTCAATTTCATGCCAACCTAGAACCTTAAATTATTCTAATGTCTCATTCGAGCACAAAAGAAAACACCTTAACACACTAATCAACTATATATCTATGATGATTAACATGCAAAGATTCATCAAGTTCTTGGTTCCCTATATCGATTGCACAAGTCTCCTATTATATTTCTATCAGTACTCAACTTGTGTTCTTAATTCAAACCCTAAAGCATGAATCTCCGATCAGACTCATCACGCTTGGCTAGTTAATCACGAGCTCTTTTGATTAATGCAATACAAGTCAGAATTAAGAAGCAAGAATAAAGAGAAGGGAATAGAAAACATCACAAATTCACTATGCCATCATGTGTGGCTATGTCGATTCCTTAGAAAAGATGATTAGTTCCTCATAGCATTCATGATCACCAATAATCCAAGAGAATACATCAACAAAACTTATAAAATTACTCAGTGAGATGCAGCTCTCAGAAAACTAGGATTAGGGTACAATATAGATCAATTTACAATCTTTAAATACAAAACTAATTCTGCGCACACTCGCGGGGCGAGCAGCTCCTCGTGGGGCGAATATTTGAATTTGGCCCAGGCTGGTTTAACATTTCTCGCGGGCCGAACCCTGTCTCACAGGGTGAGACAGGGAATCTTCAATTTTTCCTCCTCTGCTTCGCGGGGCAAACTAGTGTTCGCGGGACACCTCAAAATTGCTTCAGAATTGCCTTATCTGGCTTGTAGGGCAAGCCCTTGCTCATAGGGCACCTAGAGAGCCTACAAAATCCTTCTTTTTAAGGCCTCTGACTCACGGGGCGAGACATTCAAAACTTGTATTTTGCTTGTTTTCTTCAATTTTTCCTAGTTTTTTCCAACTTCACTTTTAACCTGAAACTTAAAATAGTATTAGATGCTTTATTTTACTCAAAACTTATCTAAAATTCCTAAAAATTAACAAAAAAGACTGAAACAATTGCTCAAGGACAAATAAATCCAAATTTGGGTAAAAAGAGATTAAACTCGAACAATTGCACACAAATCGTGGTCTTTCCAACTATAAACCTAGATAAACCAGTGGATTCATTTTGGTGGAGGACATGGCGTCACTGTCGTGGCTGGACGTGGCAGCCGAGAAGCAGTTCGAGCGGTTGGCAGGGGCGGACCTAGAAAATTTCAACGAGGGGGGCAAAAATTTAATTTACATAACATGAAATAGCATTAAAAAAATGAGTTTCATTTTTATACATTGTCAGTGTAAATATTTTTCATACAAACATCCAGTAATATCTCAACAAATCAGCATAATTGTTATTCCTATCTCATAGTTATTAAAAAGCAGCACACATGTTAAAATGTTAGTGGATGTCAGTGTAAAACTTTTTACACTGACAGCATATGCTACTTTAATCCATAAAAAATTAACTAATATATAAAAACAAATTATATGATACAAATTTGATAACAACTTAATATAATATAAATTACTCAAATAGATTTATAGCCAACTTTAAAATATATCTAAAACCTTCACTTCTTCAGTTGTGCACGATGACTTTTTATAGAGTAAAAATCATCTATTATCATATGTGGTTTATTTTTATTAATTTATTTTTTTAATGTAAATAATTGTATCTATCTTATTATTCTAAAAAAGTGTAATTGAAGTGTTTGAAATTGTACTTATTGTAATTAAATTTGAGTCAATCATTTTTTTGTAAGATCGTTAATTGTTTAAAATATATATATATATATATATATATATATATATATATATATATAATGTGAGAACATGGGGAGGGGACCATGGCAACCCTTCGTCCCCCCTCCCTCCGCACCTGAAGGTTGGTAAGAATTTGTTTAATTTCATGCAATCGTTCTATGGTGTGGATAGGCCCAAGTTAGTTGTGCCAATGGATATATTTTGCTAGTGGTTGTTTAATTTTCATTTTGGGATGATACTTGTTACATTGAACTAAATATGGTAGTATCATGCTTGTAAAGGAAGTGTTAGGGTGGGGTGGGTTGGGAGAAGAAGAAAAAGAAAGAAAAGGGAAGGGAAAGGGGAAGGGGTGAGGGAGGGGGTAGGGGTAGGGAGAGAAGGGTGTTTTGGGGAAGAAATTAAGGGAGAGAGGTAGGAATAATAATAATAAATGATGTATGAAAAATAAAATCCAAAGTTCAAATGGTTAAAACGTATTTATAATTGATACGAAGTATTCACCATTAGTGACAAATCTCCATAGGGGGACTTGGATGATATCTCGCAGTTAGGTTTTCTCCACTTGCTTAAGAGGCTCGACCCCATTACCACTCGAACCAACTACATGTTGGTAAACGTTCCGAAACTTTAACTCTATAATAAAAATATTTTATAAATATATTTCTACCAACTTTAAAAGAAAAAGTGTTAGAGTCTGTTTTTTTTTTTTTTTTTTGATACGCCAACACCAATCAATAGTAAGAGAACAAGGGGTCTTCTAACCCATGTACAAAAAAAGAGAACCAACACCAACTAATGTAAATAAAAGACTACCCTATGGCAAGGATAGTATTGCCTTTACAAAAGTTAGAATTCCTAACCAAAAGTTAAGCATATCCGTAAACAATAAAAACCAAACCAAACAGAGCCTAAACCAGAAAAATATAACCAAAGAATCTAAACAGCACCAACAGCTTAATCTAAAAGCCAAATTCCCGTGACAAATCCAGAAACCAAGAGAGAAGCGCCACCCGTGGTAAGTAAAACCACAAAAACAGAACCAAAATGATAAGCCGCCAAGAAGAATCAATCCTGAGACCAATAAGAAACACCTGGAAGACAGCCCCAAGAACCCACCCACGCCAGACCCCCAAAGTAAAAACATCTCACAACCACCGATAGCCCACCCAATAAAGCACCCTGAAGGAAACAACCAAATATAAAAAAAGAATAGCCACAGCAGGCCCAACTAACCACCAACACCCACATAAAAACCAATAGCAATTTCCAACCAAGCTTTGAAACAAAGAACAGGCAATATCCTCCAAACCACCAACCCTCCAAACCCCACAAGTAAAACAGCTCAAGCGCGCTAGGAGAGAACCAAGACAAACACACACAACCCATTTGAGGTAATTCACAATGCACCTTTGGTTTGCTCACCCCAGAAACAAAGCAAAACCCCTCACCCACATGTTCAACTCACCCTCAATAAAACCCCACCCACTTCTTGCGCATAACAGAGACCAACATACCCCAAAAGCCAACCTGCAAGGAGGAAAAGAGCAAACAGTCTATAATCTTGTTAGTGACAAAAACACTCCTTAATTTCCTACAATTAGATCACTCAATTTGTAAGCTCCAGAAACTTGCGGTGACAACTCATTCACTCACTCACTCACAAGAAATCACTCCTTAACCAATATAAGTGTTTCACTCAAATTTGTGTTTGTGTCCCACACCCACTCAATGCACACCCCACCCAAAGGCCCTTCAACCGCCAGAAAACCTGCATAAGAACAAGGCAAAGATAACAGAATATATATTCCAAACATTAGATAAACATCCTCACAAGAACCCAATTCCTCTTTTGATTTTCACTACATTTTCCGGTGTTGTTTCCCCTCACCTTCCACTCCACCTCACCTAAAAAACTTTCCTATCCATATTGTTTCTCCTATGTAATTCCTCACCTATACACCCTCCACTCTGTTCCTCTATCACCCTCCAAATTATTCACACCTTAATTCACACCATCCACATAGCCAGACAGCTTCAAGCCTCACTGAAAAGAGTATAACAACATTACCCCTCTCCCCCATTTTTAGATCACCAGCATCAACCATTACATAGTCAAGGTATCTTCTAGCTCCAATCAACCATGAAGAACATGTAACTCTTTTTTATATTACTGTTGTTTTCTTTCCTTTTTTTTTTCTCCCTTTTTTTTTTTTCCTTTTTCGTTGTTCCTCTCTTATTCTTCTTGTTACAAAAAACAGCCACTACTCCCTAAACCCCAACTACGCAAAACTATTTGTATTTGAGACAAGACAAAGGATCTATACACCAATCTACAAAGCTAAAATTCCGCCCCTTTATACCCACCAACCAAGATCAGGACCTTCTTTTTATCAACTCCAAAATTCTACCCAAATCCAAAATTTTATTATTAAAACAAATCCCATTCCTTTCTATCCAAATAGACCAAATGACCGAGTGCCACAAAAGCATCCCCTTCTTCCTACTCTTTTTCCCCCTTAGTAAACCTCTATGGAAAAGATAAAGAGCCCTAATGAATTTGATAAAATTTATTTTAAAAGAATTGGTTTTAAAGAAATTCATGTTAAAAAAATTGATTTGTGTTTAGTAATGATATTTTAAAAGTGAGTTTAGAAGAATTGATTTTGTTTGAATGATAAAATAAAATCACTTTGGAGGTGTAAATATAAAGAATTTTGTAGATCCTACACTTAGAATCAATTCTATTAAACTGAAAAGTTAGAAATTCTTGTTTATCTTGAAATCAATTGTACCTAACCTAAAATAGATATTTTGGATACAATTTGATAAACAAATACCCTCAAATCTCAAAATCATTTTTACTTCACCTATAATCAAATTTTGGATGCCCAAAATCTTAAACAAACAACCACTTAATGATAAGAGATAAGAAGATAGTTACAAAGATAAACATAGGTAGATAGTTAATCATGATGTTAGGAGTTTGATTCCGGTCATGTAAAGGAAAAATGTTTTATTAGTAGAGACAACATCAACTTCTGTGATCTTTATGTTTCGAAAGAAATTAGTTTTTGGATATCCGAACATAGCTTTGAAAAAAAGAGAGAAGAACATAGAACACAAAAATAAAAAATACGGTGCAGTAACAGGGAATACTCGCCAAATAAAGAGCATATGGGACAATTTTTTGTTAACGCTTAATACGATTCAAAATTGTAGTTAATGATGTGTTGAACTTTATTAATAGATAAACATATGGTAAATTAGTACCTCATTAACCATCCACTGAACAACATTAACCTTCCATTAATATACCTATTAATATTTAATGCAATTCATTTGATGATTAATGAGTTACCCATTTTTATTTTATTTTTTTGATAAGCAAACTGAATATGTATATATAATGAGTACAAGGGGTACTCACCCATATACAAAGAATCAAAGGAAAACCAAAAGTGAGACAAGATATGAGATCAACCCAGAAAACCACACTACAACCAGGTTGATACTATAGCTAGACCCACCCAACAAAAAATAGTAACTCTACACTGTTTGACTTTTGCCCAAACCAAGTTAAGCTCCTAATTCACCTTTTGTATTCTGAAGTATTATGACATAATCATATTGACCTGCTTCTAAATATGGTACAACAAAATAAGCGCCCAAATCCCATTCCAGCCCTCTGTCTCGCCAATACCGTGGCCAAACCCTGCAGAATTTCAACTTATATATTGTAGACATTGCAACAGATTTACACTCCAAACCAAGAAAGATTTTATTCATTCTCCTCATTAACCAGCTTGATGCACCAAGATCCAAACGCCTAAAGAACACCAACAAGGTCCAAGGACTATCACCTGCAGCAGCCCCACAAACACTTGCAATTTACTTAATTCCTTGAACAGTACTCCAAACATAGTACTGGATTTGTACACCAGTCTGAGTATGAGAAGTAATTCCCCTTCACCAAGTTTGCACACCAACTCCAAGCTCTAATTCTAATTAGATCAAAAACTTTTACAAAATCCAATGATGATCCATAAAATAAGATTTCATTCCTATGTAACCAAATGGACCAAACAACCGCGAACCACAAGAGCTCCCACCCAAAGTTCTGTTTTCTAAACCAAAAAATCCCCAGATGCTGAATGAGATGTGATTTTAAGTCTGAGTGCATCACCGTATCCACCCCAATCCAGTTATAAACTTGCATCCAAATAGTATAAGAGAATTGACAAGATATAAGTAGGTGAGAGGTATCCTCAAAGCATGACTTACAGAAGTGGCATAGAAGATTGATTGGGTCTATAAGAACACCCCTTTTCTGGAGGTTGATCACTGTAGGGATCCTGTCCAAAGCTGCCTTCCAGCAAAAAGCCACAACTCTGATAGGTGCTTTGTTGTCCCAAAGAGATTTGTAGAAGTTTGCATCCAAATGTGGACCAACCTGACTGATGAACCTATAAGCCGAATTCACTGAGTAAACCAATGAATTATCCACTGACCAAGACCAGGAATCCCGCTTGTGTTGTTGCACCACACTCTGACTAAGAATCTGCATCAAACTACCAAGGATCTCCTCCTCCCAGGCAAATAGAGGCCTTCGCCATTGCAACCTCCAACACCAAACCTCCCCACTCCAATAACCCATATCAGCTACCGGAGCATCCCTAGAGGATGAGATACTAAAAAGTCTTGGGAACCTAGAACATAGAGTATCCTCTCCCGTCCATCGATCCTTCCAAAAGCAAGTCTCCGAGCCATCGCCTAACTGCCTAACTAAACCACCCGAGAGCCAACCCACCCTTGGAGAACCCGCCCCCTCTAAATTCCCTAGATCCCTCCACCATAGAGAGTCTGTCCCCAGCACCTCTCTGAAACCACCACCTTCCCCATATCTCACTTTAAGGACCCTACTCCACAGCCCCTTACCATCAGTTAGCATTCGCCACCTCCATTTCCCAAGTAAAGCTAGATTAAAGTTAGAAAGATTTCTCACTCCCAAACCCCCCTCCTCTCTAGACCTGCACACCACATCCCAACTAACCCAAGGAATTTTTTTTCCCTCCTCACAGCCCCCCCAAAGGAAACGTCGCTGGATCTGTGATAACTCTTTTAAGACCTTTTTTGGAGCTTTATAAAAAGAAAGATAGTACACAGGCAAACATGTTAGCACCGCGTTTAACAGTATGATCCTTCCCCCCAATGAAAGTTGATTATTCCTCCAACCCAACAACCTAGATTTCAGAGAATGTATCACATCGGACCAAGTACTTCCTCTCCTTGGGTTGGCGCCCACAAGAATACCAAGGAACTTGAATGGTACCTTGCCCACCTTACAATTCAGAGAGCCCGCCAGCTCATCAATAAGACTAGATCTGTCCTTCACCCCCATAACACAGCTTTTATGAAAATTGACTTTCAACCCGGATGCCAATTCAAAACATCTAAGAATACCCTTCATCACAGAAGCGTTTACAACTGACAACTTACCCATCAAAATAGTATCATCCGCATATTGGACATGGGAAATCGCAACCTCCTCCTGATTGCTTTTGATAAGGTATGGCTCATAGCTTCCCAAAGAGACCGCCTTCTTTATTAACCCATCCAACCCCTCCGCCACTATCAAGAAAAGGAAAGGTGCCATGGGGTCTCCTTGACGCAAGCCTCTAGACACACCAAACTCCCTAGTCGGACTTCCATTCACCAACACGGAAACCGATGATGAAGAAAGGCACTCCCTAATCCAAGATCTCCATTTCTCACTGAAACCCATTCTTCCAAGCATATAATCCAAGAAGTCCCAGCTAACCGAGTCATAAGCCTTTTCGAAATCCACTTTGAGCATCAAAAGTGGGTCCCCTCTCCTCCTTGCATAATCAATTATCTCGTTTACTACAACCACACCATCTAAGATATTTCCTCCTTTCATAAAAGCAGTTTGGGAATCGGAGATGATCGACCTCATAACTTTACTCATTCTAGCCGCCAACAATTTAGCCAGAATCTTATAACATGACCCAACCAGCGAAATCGGTCTGTACTCTTCCAAGGTCTGAGGGCTCACCTTTTTCGGAACAAGCGTCAGGAATGAAGCATTACAGCCTCTAGGTAGCTTTCCATGTATATGGAACTCCCTGAACATTTTAACAAAATCGTCTTTGATAGTTTGCCAAAATTTCCTAATAAACGCGAAATTGAAACCATCTGGCCCCGGACTTTTGTTGCCATCACAACTCCACACTGCTTCCTCAATTTCCTTCTCCGAGAACTCTGCCATAAGCATTAAATTTTCACCCCCCGAAATCTGTTTAAATAAGACCCCATCTAGTGTTGGTCTTGCCCCTTGGCTCTCACTGAACCGATTTTTAAAGTAAGTGTACACTTCCTCCTTTACAGATTCTGCATCTTCCACCCAATCGTTCCCAACAAACAAACCATGAATAGAATTATCCCGTCTTCTTTTACCAATACATGCGTGAAAGAACTTTGAATTAGAGTCACCTTCCTTAATCCATCTTGCCTTCGCTCTTTGGACAATAAATGCCTCTTTCATCTTTGACCACTTCCAAAAAGCTTCTTGAAATTCTCTTCTCCTGGCTATGTCTTCCTCATTTAGAACATCAGATTCCCCTTTTACATCTACTGATTTGATTCCTTCAATGGCCTTGCAAATATTCTCGTCAATGTTCCCAAAGCTGTTGGTATTCCACTCTTTAATTTCCAGCTTCAACAACTTCAGTTTCTGTTTTACCACAAAAGCACCCCACCCTTGAACATCGAAGCCCGACCACTTTTCAATAACAAGCTTGCTGAAATCGTTGTGCATAAGCCAAGAGTTCATCACTCTAAACGGTTTTGGTCCCCAGTTTTGACCCCCACTTTTTAGTACCACTGGACAATGATCCGAGACTGATCTATCTAAACCCCACTGGCCTAGATCACTCCATTTATTCAACCAATCATCGGAAACTAAGAACCGGTCCAACCTGCTCATAGATTTACCATCGGGCCTATACCAAGTATATTTCCTGCCTATAAGAGGAAGATCGTTTAGATCCATAGCGCCAATAAAATCCACAAACTCTGACATATCCCTGTGGTTCAGAATGGATCTCCCTTTTCTTTCATTACCTCTTCTCACTGAGTTGAAATCACCTGCCACACACCAAAACCCGCAGCTTGAGGCCAACTTTAATTTGAGCAACTCTCCCCACAATTGTCTTTTCTCTGACAGACCGCAAGGACTGTAAATGTTTATTATCACACATTGTATCTGTTCCCTGCCCCACTTCCCTGTAACCCCCAGAAAACCATGACCAGAGAATGAGTCCTCCAACATGAAGATTTCTTTGTTCCAAAGACACAGTAACCCACCAGAGTTACCATCAGATTGCCTCGATACCCAGCCAACTTCGTTTCTTCCCCACAGCCAATCGCACCCTTTTTGATCAAAAGACCCCATTTTTGTTTCCTGTATACAAACAAAATCTAGCTTCTCTTTTATTACCATACTTCTAATTGCCCTCTTCTTCAACCTCCCCCCCAACCCCCTAATGTTATAGGTTCCTATCCGCATAAAGGTTTTTCCTTTCCCCTGTCACTACCTTTTTTTTTCCCTCCACCTTTGCATTGAGATCTATCTCTTTTCTCCAATTCCATCAGTTTGCCCACTATGGTAGTTTCATCATGTTTTGAATTCAAACCCAAATTTTTTCCTAATTCCCATATTTTCGTTGCTTCCTCCTCCAAATCTGGTTTGACAGAAGCATCTTTCCTACTCTTCTTCTGGCTAACCGAGATTGAGTTACTAACCTGTTTAAGACTGCCCACCGATGAAGAGCCGTTGCCCACGTTCACAGCTTCTGGTGAATTTCTCAGTTGGAGCAAACCTTCACCCACCTTCATTCCCACTTCATCCTCCTTCGCAACACAAGAACCCTGGCCCGCTAAAACCTTCTTATTTCTCGATCTCTGATTCCCATTTGGACACAGAAGTTTGTTCCATTTTGCCAGAGACGCCATATTCAGCTTCTTTTTTGATTTCTTCTTACACAGAGAAGCAATGGTTTCCTCCTTTTCTGAATGCCCAGCTTGATGATCTCTAACAATAGAGGGGACCCCTGTAGAACACAAAATTGTGTCTTCGCTAGACACCTCCAAAAAACACCCGACCTGCCCAGACCCAATAACCCCAACTTGATTTCCTGATTCCTTTTTAGTTGGGTTGGGCACACAGCCCATTAAAGAGTTTCCAACGTCTCCTAACTGCTCCAACACCCTCTGTGTCACACAGATGGGGGAGTTTGATTGAAGTTTTAAATTAGGCCCAACACGCCCCTCACTTCCTTTTAGTGTTATATTCTCCTCCTCTAGGACCACATTGAGGCCCAACACATTACTTGGACTGTGGCCCACCAGCGGATAATCCCCTACTGCAACAGCTACCTCCCTATACCCTTCCTGACTACCAACGACCCCACTCACCAGCTCTGTTTTCTCGCCGCCTTCTGTGTCAGTTTCCACTGCTCCAAGCGCTAACAGAGGGTCATCTAATTTGTACGAAGACTCGGGAACCTCGACCAACCCCAACACCTCTCTAACCCAGTCAACATCATTAGCCTCGATATCCGCTGGGTCAACGTTTTTTGAATTCGAAAATTGCTTCTGTAACTGCTGGATAATCTCTTGTCGGAGACTACCGGAGAAATCTGTTTCCGCCACTTCCTCCACACTACAGAAGTCGTTAGCTTCCCCTTCCGATGAACCCTCGTCGTCCGGCTGGTACAAGTCGTCATCTTCTAACAGCAGAAGATCCGAGCCTGATAAATCTTCCAGCATCCTCAGAGAGTAGCTTACTGAGTTAAAGGTAACCTCCAACACCATATTAATCAATTCTGGCACCGGCGTTCTTATCAACACTCTTCCAAAGTCAAGTCTGTTCTTTTCTTTTGTATCTTCATCTATAGCAACGAAGGTCCCCATGAGTTGGGCAACCTGCTTGAAGATGTCTTCCTTCCAAGCAAAAACAGGGACACCTGTGATTCTGACCCACACAAACCTGTGGTTCTTGGAATCTTCAGGCTCCCAAGCTCTTATCTCCGAGAACCACTCTGCAAAAGTTGCTTCCTCCTCCTTTATTATAATACTTATCTCATCCTCCTCTTGGCTAGATAGAAGGACGAGGTTCCCTCCCATTGGAGCCGCTTTGACAGAAGTCAAACCTTCATTGTGCAGCAGTTGCTGGATGTTAACCACACCCTCAGGATTAATTGTTAGGCCTACATAGCATCCCTTCAGCCACTTCATTTCGTCATCCGACACATTATATGCCATTCCATTCCAAGCATTGGCCTTGATCGCGTTAACTGACCCTCCGCCTGTTTTTGTACGGACATGGAGCCTTGGGTTATTATCCTGCTGCTTGTCAGCCTTGACCACCTCAACAAAGCTGCCCCCACCTCTTACACCTCCCCCATTTATAACCCTTGTATGATTCGCACGATTGCTTGCAAAATGGTGTTCTCTGCCATCCCTTTTGAACATAGAGATATTAACCTTCAGTTTAAGGTCACCTATCCATAAGTTGTCCAGCTTTGTTTCTAACCATCTTGGTTGTTGAACATCTGAGAATTTCACAAAGCCAAACCTATTTCCAAATCTATCTGTTTTACGTGGGATATATACATCCCTAACCCTCCCCCATCTGAGAAACACCTTCCACATATCCTCAGTACCAAAGGCAACCGGGAAGTTAGTGAAGAAATAGGAGGTAGTTCCCTGGTCCTCCCATCTCACCCTATGACTTTGGACCCTTCTACTCCAGTATGGTTGTGGATGTGCACTGTTATCTCCCCTTTCCCACACTCTACTTCTCTCAGTTCTCGCTAGCTCTCTTTCTCTCACTAAGTCTCTCATTACACCTCTTGTTGGTAGAATCTTTTGTTACCCATTTACTATATGTGTACCAATTAACCAAGTTCAATACATCATTAACTACAATTTTAAACTATATTAACCATTAAGGAAAAATTGTTCCAAAAAAGTTGTCTAATTTGATCGTACAAGTAACATTTGTGTATAAAGAAAGCTGGACCGGAAAGGAAAATTTCGTACTTTGAAAACAAAAGAGAAGTTTGAGAAGGGGAAGGATTTGAGTGGTGGTGACTGGTGAATGGGGATTGACGGAGAGTGGAAAGAAAGGAGAAAGAGAAAAAGACAATCTTGATGTAACGTGTGCGGTAAAAAATTAAAGAATAGAAGATGAAGAAGAGTGCAACACTTGAGTGAGAAAGAAGATAGTATACAGTTATGTTATCTGTAATATAACATGACTTTAATTTCTATGCAATGTCAGTGTAAATATTTTTGCACTGACAATCAATCAGAAATCATGAAATTGATGGCTTTTAAGGTAGTTAGGATAAGAATCAAAGATTTATAATGATGTGTCCATTTCTAATTGGTTGACAGTATAAAAAAACTTTACACTGTCAGTGTATATCAATTAAATCCATATAATATATATATATGTATATAATATATATATATATATATATATAATATTTGAGATAATAATTTATCTTTATATAACTTTATTTTACTTTGAAATATATAATACCTTAATTTTTGCTCTGATGAAATATTATAAAAAAAATCAAATGTTGTCTAAATAGTAACTCCATTAACAAATAAATGCGTGCTCGCCAACACCAACAAAATTGCCATTCTATATGCTTTCCTCTTCTACGCTTGTCATCTTCTCCCTGTCTTATCCCATCACCGATGATTCCAGCGAAGAAAAGTTGATAATGAGTAATTCTGAAGTCATCTCATCCCATATAATTCTTTTAAGTTGCCTCATACCATATATCTATGGTTAATCGGCGTGTTTATTATTATACTCTTTAAAGTTTTTTTTTATAACTCTGTATTTCGGTATATTATTTATTTATATAGCAAAATAATATAATTATCTTCCATCAAGTGTAAAATGTGTCAACAATTCAAACTATTAACAACTTGTATAGCTTCTATAAATATATATATATATATATATATATATATATATATATATATATATATATATGTATATATAGAGGCTATTTTGACCTTATATAAGTTTAGTGCTCAATTTGATTTCGTCATGCACTTTTGGGAGAGTGGGTTATATATATGCATATATTTCTCCATGCTCACCCACACTACAAATACAAGCACTAAACCCAGTGCAGCCACCAAACCATTTTAAATAAGTAAAACGCAGCCCCACCTTCTTAGAAGCCAACAACTAAGCATCAGGTAAGTAAGAAGAGTGTTTATTCTTCTGCTGCTCTTACATTTTCTATTAGCTAAATTCAGTTCTTACTTTCTTTCTTGCTTATACACATTTATGTAGGGAATTCTGTCCCATTTTGAGTAAATTAACACACACTTACACACACACACACACACATATATATATATATGATGCTCTTGTTTTTATTCTAAAATTAAATCCATGATTTACATGTTTGTTTTGTATACCTTGAATTGGTTCATATTCGTGTACTTATTTCTCTCATATTGAGTTTTTTTTATAGGAAAATATTAGTTTATTAGTTTGTTATGTTAGTAGAAGGTGAGATTCGAACCCTACATCTTATAATTCTCAATACTTTGTCCAATACTCCAAATCACCTAACCACCTTACGACTCCCTCCCTCGTATTCAGTTCTTGATGCTTATGCATATTTATGCATGCATGTTAGTATGTGCTTGTAGTAGTGTTTAAACAACAGTGCATATAGAAATAGAAACAACTACTGTTACACGATACCACACACACATATGCACAGTTGGTTGTCCATAAATGTCAGTGTATGCTTTAATTTATAAATTGTGCTATTTTTTTTTTGGGGGAACATTATATGCATAAGTGGCAGTATTTTAGGATTCACGTAATCAAACAGCTAGGACAAGATTTTCTTATTTTCATTTAATTTGGTTTTGTTGATTCTATCAGAATTCAGAAGTGGTTGATAATAAACTTATATAACAGATCCAGTGTGCTAAGGATCCAATCGTTCATGGGCAAAACGAATCATAATGACCAAGCTTATTGTATTGAAATAGTTTTAAAAGGGGCAAAAAAACAAAATAATCTTTTTCACTAAATCCATATTTGATGTCCAGTGTTTTGGTAACATTGGTTTTTTTCCCTTTTTTCTGTTGGTCCTGTATAAGGGTTAATTTACCCCTTATACCCTTTATCAATACATTTTTGCTTATAAAAAATATCCATTTGATGTTTATTGGAATTTTGAAACTTGTTTCACATATCAGGTTAATTGCAACTTGGTTTGGAGTGGGACAAGAGAGGTATTTGTATTTTTATAACAAAAAAGAAGGAACACACAATATGGACTTCTGGGTGCTTTTCATTGTTGCATTAATGCCAGTTCTGAAGGTACTATTGATTACTGGTGTTGGGACATTTCTAGCACTTGATCGCTTTGACATACTGGGGGAGAATGCCAGCAAACACATGAATACTGTAAGTCTCACCGTTTTCTTTCCTTATTTAACTCCAAATATAGTATATCTTGCTCCAAAGTTACACAAGCACATGAATGTTGTAAGTCTCATAGTTTTCATTTCTTATTTCACCCCAAATATTATATCTTGCTCCAAAGTTACAAATTTACTAGCCTTCTCATTAATGCTGATGCTTGCATAACAATATTTATAATTTTGGTTTGAATACGATATCTTTGAATTTTTTGTTTATAATCTCATAAGATTAATAAATTGAGAGTATAGATAAATGTATAGAACCTTAAGTTATTGATGAATGTAGTTATTCCGGCATGGTGGAATGAGATATTTTATTAATGTATATATGTATGAGTACAGCAATGGGAAACAACACATTTGATATTGCCTAGAGTATATGTATGAATATCCTACTCGACTCTGTTGTGTGTATGAGAAGCCCCGCTAGCTTTTATTTTTTATAAACTTAAGAGTATATATATTGATTTAGAATACCAAGGATACTCTAATCCATATACAAGAGGAACCAACAAAACAAAGCCAATGTAAATTTAATACTACATCTTTAAATAGAACACGGTATCCAATTTACAAAGGCACATCACAAAAAATTGTCACCGATGCATAGAATGTTCATACAGCAAATTAAACCCTTTAAACCCCGAAACTGTACACACAGAAAATGCAGTGAGACAACGTTCAGATTATTTAAAACTAACAGCAGCAAATAACTAGCTATAGCCCCATCATTCCAGCCACTTTGATAACCAGCTTCCACATCATTTGAGAATGAATAAGACCTTGTACCAAGAACAACCACTTGATAAAATTCCTCTATAAGAATATCCCCAAACCCAACCAGAAATAATCAAAAACCGAAATCATCCAAACCACCACACACCCATCCCCGCTAACTTGATATCTTTGAAAGCAGTTTTATAGGCCATGTGGAAGCATGTAGGGCGTGATTCAGTTGAGGTCCTCTTCTAGAAGGTTCATGGTCTTGGAGCTCCTTTCCTGCTAGGTAAAGGTCTTCGTACTTCTAGGTGAGTGACTGAGCTTGGGTTTAGTAACTTGGGGGGACCTGAGATGTCTGGCTAGGAGCTTGGATTCCTGGGCTTCAAGCCGGGTTCAGCGAAGAGGCTTCTGTTAGGTTTTGTTCAGTAACTTCTCTTCAAGTGATATCGAATGAGATCTCGAGACTGGTTTTGGACGGATTGGATTGGTTCCCTCAAGCTTCGACGAAGAGGCTTGCATGGCTTCTTACTTGGTAGTCTTCCTTCCTGAGTAGTTGATATGGGGTTTGGATATTCAGATGCGTGAATTAGCTTTTTATTTTAACCTATACGCTTATTGTATTTCCGCCTCCGTGTTATTGACTGCTCGTCCCCTATGCGTAATTGCTCGTTGTTCTGACCTTCAAGTTCTGTACTTGTATTCAGTCAGAGTGTTAACATTACTTTATCTGTATCATTTGTAAAAGTTTAGAGCAGGGGTATTAGGAGTCCCCCAAGCTCTGAGTTTGGAAAGCCTACTTTATTGTATTAATGTATTCGACAAGGGAACACATGGTTTCTGTTTTGCATTGTGGAGCTTTGGCTTGATCTGAGGCAAGTCAGCTTTGAATGGGCTTTTCTGTATTAATGTATTCGACAAGGGAACACATGGTTCTCTACTCGTTTTTTGGCAAGGTTTGAGGCTCGACTTCTTTCTATAACTTTTTCGAGGAGCTTTTAGTTTGGTTATTTTCATCTTCTGAGTTCAACCACTTTTGTGTTTTGGAGGAACTATACCTTGTCTTTATGTTTTCAAGGGGGGCTTGAACGACCTCGTTTTTATACATCTTCTGAGGGAGACTCAACCTCGTCTTTATTCTGAGGGTGCTTGAGCTCGGTCTCGTGGTCTTCATTTCCTTTCGGGAAGGGCTTGATCTTTTTTATTTTTATCCCTTTCTCTTCACTTCTTCAGTTTTTCAAGACGTTTGGACTTTTGTTTTAATTTCCCTTTTCCAGTATCCAAAGGATTTTTTTTTAATTGTTAGTACCTTTCCTTTGTATTCTTTTACCATTGCATGATTTGGCAACTTGGATTTTCATTTTATTTCTTGGGGAGGAGCTAAGTTATGACACTCCCGCGGATTTTATTTTATTTCAAGAGGAGCTGAGCTCGGATGCTCCTGTGATTTCTATTTTATTTCTTGGGGAGGAGCTAAAAGCTCAAACACTCGCGCCGATTTTATTTTACTTATGGAGGAGCTAGCTCAGCTCAGACACTCCCATGGTATTCATTTTTTCTTTTGGGGAAAGGACTGAGCTTAGGCACTTTGTTTTTGGAGGGAGTTTAGCTCGATCTTTTGTCTTCATTTTTTAAGGGTGTCTAAGCTGGAAAAATATCTTCTCTGTTTCCCATCTATTCATTTCGGGGAAATAAATATGTATTACGCACATCTTTTGTTTATAATGTTTTACTATGTTTATTTTTGTCCTTAATTTTTTTCAGTTTGTCCATTTAAATTTTTCGATTTACTAATGACATTTAATATTGCTCTTGTGGTAAACAGTTAGCTATATTATTTTGTTAAGTGGTGGAGATGTGTCACCTTAAGTGGTTGAGTATGAGTAACGAACTATTCATTATGACTTGGACAACCCTCCACTTCTGCTATTATTTAAGGTTAATTTAGATCTAGTTATTCTAATATATATATATATACGATATCAACCTATCTTGATGTTGGACCACCTTCATGTGTCCAGTATTGCAAATTTCACGCTCCATATATCCACCTTTGGGCGTGAGGGGGTACGTTAAGGTTCCTCATTGGTTAACAATACAAGTAAATGTTGCAGATTTACAAAAACAAGTGCATGTATTGTTGACAAGTAATAAAGTGATGAGAAAAGACATCGTTCTCACGAGGATTGAATATTAACTACCAAAATTGGGTCAAAATATTATTATTTAGGCAACCAAATTTAATGAGTCAAAGAAATAATAAATGTAGACAATCAATTAATAAAAGCTCTAGGGATCATATATATTTCACCATCACTACTTCAATTTGGTTCAATTTTGACTACCTCTTAATTTTCTAACAACCCTTTTTGCTAACCAAGAATCCTAGTTTATTCAATTATCTTTTTCAAGCACTATAGAAAATGTTATAATATTATTAACCAACTATATTTTTAATTAATTGACAATTCATTCAGAGCCATGGTTCTTTATAAAAGTTGCACATAGCATATGGTATAATTAAGATCTATCCATATTTAACTCATGGTTTTATATAAATACCCTAGACAAATATATCTCATTTTGGTCTCAATATGATTAGGAAATCATCTAATTAACGACTAATTAATTAGAAGCATTAAGAATAAAGAATAAAACGCAAAAATAGGGATGAAGAAAATTAAGAAAAAATTACCAAACTATCGAAGCAAGATTACATCATGACCTTGGAAAAAGGGTGTTTAGTTCAAAATTCATAAAAGAAAACTCATGGTCGAAGAACAAAACGAAAGACGATAAACAAGAGCGAATCCTAATCCTTGATGTTGCGTCAATTTTCCCTAATTGTGTCCTCCTTTATTTGGGACTTAAGGTATCTTATTTATAAAGATAATTCTCAGGTTATCACATATAAAATAAAACTCGAACAAAACCCTGGCAGATTATGATAGCAAAAACGCACAGTGCAATTATAAGATTTGGAAAATGACTTCGGAGAAACTAAGGTCATTTCCCTATTATACTTATTTTTATAAGATTACGGGGAAATTTTGGATTGAAAATTCAGATGAAACCCGGTCTGTGTTTTCTGCGTTTTCACTGACAGTAAGATGTTACTGAGCAGAAACCCTAATTTCGACTCGTGAATGAAACCATTAGATTTTATATTTTGCCCTGAACGATTTTCCACATTTTGGAAAAATTCGTTAGCAATAAAATAATATTATTTTATTCGGGAGTAATATTTTAGAAAAAACGCGTAAAAACCTAAGACGGGTAAACTAAGGCGTCGAATATGGAGCTGAGGTATTAGGGGAGTGTGATGTAGCAGAGGGACAAGGAGATCGGCCTCAAATTTTTGAAATAGGGAATTTTCAAGTGAAATGACCAAAATACCCCTAAGTTTAACCTAACCGACGTAGAGTTAAATTTTAACCATGGTTAAGGAACCAAGGTTAGTTTACTTGGCCAAGAATCAGCCACACCCTCTCTTGTTTATATGAGCCACATATTTATTAACCATAGTTTCCAATTAACCTTAATTAAGTTAGTTATTAACTATAGTTAAGCTATTAATCTATTAATGGCTACTAGTTGATCCAAACATGCCTTAAACTTAAAGATATTTCTCACTCACCTCTCTTCAAGGCAGCAGCCCCTCCTCCCTTTAAGACCCCATTTCCTTTCATTTTGCTCATCTTTTCTTCACATGAATACAAAAACTCTTAAGTTCATTTTACTTGATTTACAAAGAAACTCTTAGATCTTGTTCATTTCTTGAGATTCCAAAGGTACAACCTTCTAATCTATCATCATCTCTTCACTTCTCTTCAAAAGATTTCTTCCTATTTCAAGTTTTCACAAATTTCAAGTTCTTAGATCTAGAACTTCAAAAATCTCTAGAAAATCATAGAAAAATCCTTTTAATGTGATTCCAATTTCTATGATCTTCATATGACTTCTATTTTCATCATCCAAGAGCTTGAAAAATTTAGAGATCCCTAGCTATTTTTTTTAAGCTTGGCCGAACCTAACTCTCAAATGGGTTTAGGTGATTTTCTTCATTTTTAACTTGTTTTCTTGATTGGTTGTTCATGGCTAGGTTTTGTTGGTACAAACCTTGAAGCTCTAGGTGAACACCATCATCTTGTTACTTGATCTCAAGTGATCAACAAAGGTATGGGGGAGATTACCATCATCCTACCTTAGGGTAGACATGTTGATGGTTTATTTAGTGTTATTTAGTGTAAATGGTCTTGTAATTCATAAGTATGAGATTTATTGTTTTATATGTATGAGATCCTCTTGGAAGATTTGGTAGATGTTTGATTGTGATATATGTTTATATTGGTGTGATTGATCTTTAATTGGAACCTTGGTTAATGATTGATGGTTTAGTGAAACAAAAAAAATGCCTAACATGATGAACTAAGGCCATTCGGCCATGAAGAGTTTAATTGGTTCCATGATGTTTTAAATTGTTTGAATAATTTTTATGAGGATTTCATGATCACATATGAATATAGAAATTGGTTTGAATTGATTTGGATGTGTATATTGAAAGTTATGAGTTTATGAGTCCTCAGGGACTAAATTGCAATTTCTGAGAATTTCAGTGGCTGCACTGAAATTCATGTACTTGTATGTTAAGATTGTATTTCTTGATGAGACAAAACCATAGAAATTGGTTTGGTGTTAATTGGATTAATACATAACAAGTTATAAGCTTTTTGGTGAAAAAGGACCTTTTTGCAAATATTGTAAACTATTTGGGGCAGAAACGAAATTTCTGGAAATTTGAGGGCAACTTAAAAATATTTCTAAATAAGTTGGTTTGGTTTGATTTGAAGTTATAAATAAAAAGTTATAAGGTTTTAAGTGGATAAGACCTTTTTGTAATTAATGAAAGTTTAGGGACTAAATGGCAATTTTAGAAAATAAATGTAATTGGACAGTTAGAAACTGTTTTTCATGCCTATCAAACTGTTCTAAAACTCCAAAATGAGTTTTGGACTATTAGAGTCTAAAATCGTTGAAAAAGGATTTACGCGATTTACAAAATTAACAACGTTCGGTCAAATTCTTAGAAATTTTGTATAATGGAGCTTTTGATGAAAAAGCAGTGTTTCAAAATTTTCATGTGAGTAATATAACCTAGGAGAGTAATACATTTGAGGTGAAGAACCATGTTTTCAAAAATATGGTTTAGGGCCTAAATTCAGTAAAAAGCGGCGAAACCGTTGTTAAATGTTTTTAAGGATTTTTGAGAAAATGTTTTGGCGAAATTGATACCTAAGTATCTTTGAGGGAAATTACTCTTGAAAATGGATTTGATTTTATCTAAAGGTTTTGGTTTTAAGCCAAAAGGATTTTTGTCTTCAAAGACGAGATGTTACTGTAAAATGTAAAAACCTAAGTCAAGAATTACTTAGTGAAAATACGAACGTAATAATTTATGACATGGGGTGGAACACGACCTTATGTCATAAAGTATGGATAATTCATTATCCATATTCCATAAAATTTAATGGACTCAGAATGATTTGTTTTATTGGAAGCCAAGAAAAAGGCTCAATTAGAAAAGTACAGAGAAATAAATAATTGGACTTATGTTCCAATCCCATAATGTGCTAGGATTTTTAATCAAGTACTTTAAGAAGAACTATTGCACAAAGATGAAAGGTTACTTGAGAACTTTAGCGTGATGATTAAGTACCGGTGATTCAGACTTAAGGACATCTAGCATCTATTATAGTACGTTGAAAGAATTCCGAAGGAATCACGATGTCATCCGTTGGATGGACGAGAAGAATGCATTTCCGGCAAAGTTTGCCTAAACACATAGTGAAACTATGTTCTGTAAGGTCGTTGTGCCTAGGAGATTGAGCTAACACTTTAATGCTGGTGCGAATTCTGTAGTGGCGAATCTTGCTTATTATAGGGGGTGTCGGGGTATGAAATACTCACATAGGCCCAGTTGGTAGCTCCCTCTATAGCGTGGTGATCTTGCAATGCACCGACATACTCGACTAGACACTACGTGTTTTCTGATAGTGTAGGATGTTCTCGAAAATGCCTATGTGCACGTTGCTGACTCTGGACGCATTCTATTGCCCAAGGCTGGCGTCTGTCCTACAACGTTGTAAAATACCTTCATTGAATAAAACATCTATTGAATTATGTAATGTGTGTTGCATGGGTAAATCACATTGATTGTATGCACCACCCTCCACTTCCACTCTCTCTATTTCTTATGAATTAATTCATAGTGACCTTTAGGGGTCTGCCCCGTTTAATTCATTTGGTGGCTATACTTACTACATCACCTTTGCAGATGGACACACTTGGTTCACTTAGATTTACTTTCTTAAGCAAAAGTCTGATGCACTTAATGCATTTAAACTGTTTTCTGCATTAGTTTCCACTAAATTTTTGGCCTCTATCAAGACTGTGCAAACTGATTGGGGAGACGAATTTCGTCCTTCTCCGAGTACTTGACTGAGTTAGACATCAGTCATCGCTTGACCTATCCTCATACCTCCCACCAAAATGGGACAGTAGAGGAAAGACAGACAAATTGTAGAAATGCGACTCACTTCTTTCCCATGCCTCTCTACCTCTAAAATTTTGGGATCATAGCTTTACACAAATTGTTTATCTCAATAATAGGCTGCCCACACCGGCTCTCAAATCCCATTCATCACATTTTCATGCTCTTTTTGGCACACTTCCTAACAATTCCACCTTTAGAATTTTTGGATGTGCTTGCTTCCCTTTCCTCAGACCCTACAACCAACACAAACTACAGTTTTGGTCATCTGAGTGTGTCTACCGAGGATTATCACCTCAACATAAAGGTCACAGATGTCTTCACTCTAGTGGCCACATCTATATTTCAAAAGATGTTTTATTCAATAAATCCTTGTTCCCCTATCCTCATATTTTTCCTTTTAATTCCTCGGCTTCTCCTTTACCCTCACACACATATCCTGCCACCATTCCCATTCGCACATACCCTTCTTTGTATGTTGTTCCTCTCACTGTGCATCCTCCTAATTCTCCCATTTCTTCATCTTCCACTGCTTCTCCTATGTCCTCGGTACCTGCCTCTACTAAGAATGTGGCTCCAACATGTGACACCCGGTGCTGACGAGGGCGGGGAGTGGTCGCCGGTGCAAGAAGGCACGGACAAGGAGCAGCTCCTGGCAGGCTTCTAGGCGGAGGGACACATGAATGAACCGCTTACACACTTGAATGAGAGGGATCCTGAGACTGTGTAGGTATGGGACTATAAGGTTGAGGATGGCTTATATAAATTGATTGGTACTACCTATACCAACAAAATGCATCTTCTTTTCGGGAGCCCATCACTTAAGAACTCCACAGTTAAGTGTGCTTGACTTGGAGCAATTCTGGGATAGGTGACCTTCTGGGAAGTTTTCCCAGGAAGCGTGAGTGAAGACAAAACACGCTGAAAAGACCCGTGTTGGTTTGTGGGGACAGTCGTGACACCCTGCTACCCCGCACGTTATAAAACATTAAAGGACATATATAAACCAAACATATATTTACTGAATAAAATAAACCTTTAAAATAAAATATTTGTCCATAGGTAGAAAGGTCCCATATGAACGAGTTCTCAAATTGCAGAAATTAAAACATGTTTAAAACAATTAAAACATAACAAAGATAAACAACATAACCCAACCCCGATGTCACATACATAGCTGGTATAACCGTTCCGGAATAAAATCCTCGGAATACAACTGAAACTAACAAACTAACTGAAAGGGGAAAACCCTAACTATGAGTAGTGGCTCCTCAGAGTCACTTCTCTCCTGACTACTCGCCATTCTCTGCAAGGTGCCGATCAGGCCAAACAAACAAACAAACAACGGGGACTAAGAATCATGTAAACATATACGGCATGGTTATAGGAAGCAAGGTAAAACAAACAGCATAACATCATCATAACATACATCAGCATATATATATATATATATATATATCAACATCATCAACATCAAGTATGCTATGTAGTGCAATGCAACGCTACTCCACTACTCCAGCTATGCATGTGGATCCAACTAACTCAGGATGAACGACTTCGGAGTTAAATATCCACATTGAGAATTTACTCAACGCCGGAGAATCTACTCCTCGGATAGCCAACGCATCAACCAACGAATGCCTTATCACGGGGGTGCACGGAGAATCTACTCCTACCGTGGATGGTCAGATCGCCGTACTCTCGGGTGACCTCCCCTATGTTGATCATCCTCCAACAACAACAACTCCAATCCTCTATGCATATGGCACAACAACAAACAATGGCAACCGCCACCACGTTAGCTCCAATGGAATCCACTGAAGTCAATAGCGGAATCTACCGCAGCGGAATCTACCACAAAACCTTTAACCAGTGGAATCTACCACAACACCTTTAACCCAACCGGGTCAAGGTTCCCTTGGAGGAAACTCTCGGCCCCTAAGGTACATCATCAACAACACCTTAGACCCAAATCGTGGGGTCAAGGTTTCCTTGGCCATAAAGCACCAAGGTACAACTCATCAACGTGTTGTAACCCAATGGTTACCGTCTTACCAACTCAACATCTCACCGTCTCATCTTCTTAGTCATCTTTCTTAATCATTAACCGAATTATCTAATTGCTTCAAAGTGTTATCATCACGTTTATTTGGAAGATTGGGGTTGAAAATCCGTAGTTAAACCTTTAATTTCATCTCTGTCTGATAAGGGTCACGGGCGTGCTTATCCCCTGCACGGCCGTGCTGGTCACATAAGTGAAGCACGATCGTGCTTCCTATTAGGAACGGTCGTGCTCCTCTACTGCATGGCCGTGCTTAATGCGCGACCATTTTCCAGAATTCAACCTGGAAGCACGGGCGTGCACCCTGTTCAGCACAGTTGTGCTCAATGCACGACAGTACTGTTCTGGGCAGAGTTAAAACACAGTTCTTAGCCAATTATTTCAATGATTAAGTCCATTAATCCTAATCCTTTTTAACAACATATTTTCCAGATCCCACATCCTCATCAACTCAATCATAACATCATCACAGTCATGGCATTAACCATTCAACCAACATAATCAACAACATCAAGAATCAACCAATATTCAACAGTCATATCTCAACAATCATCCAACATATTCATGCCAATAACCAACAACACAACATCATGTTCATATTAACAATAACAACATAACCATCAAGAACATATTATGAACATGGGCATGTAAGACAACATATTAACAATCAAACCTATTATCATAGCAAATCAACCAACATATTAATCATATCATCAAACATAACAAACCGGGGTTATGGGAACCCCTTTTACCTTACACTACCCCTAATGCCTATGATATACACTACCCTTCTCCCCATACCTGGTATGAAGATTCCAACCAACGAAAGCCAACTGGCAACCCAAACGAAGGACCAACGCGTTTCCCTCAAGCAGCTTGACTAGCTTTCCAAGCCTTGGTCAAACAAAAGGTTAACCAATTAGTTCCCAATTCATAAACAAGAAAAGGAAACCAAAGGGGGAAAGAACCATTACCTTCTATGATTGGCACAAACCAACCAAGAGCTCCCAAAAATAGAGCAAGAACACCAAGGCAACAAAGGGGCTTAAGTGGAGGGAGAGAGAAGAGGTTTTTGCCCCACAAAAGCTGCCCAAAGTGCCAAAATAGGGTTTGACTGGTAACCCTCACGAAATTGCTCTATTTATAGACTCTGATGCCTGAGCACGGTCTTTCTCCCTAAGATGGCCTTTCGAGACCCCCTATATGACCGATTTTGGCAAAAACACTAGAAATAAAACTTGTAGATAATTCTCTTAGCTTTTTAACGCCATAAAGATCACCTCGATCAGACATCTAGAACTCAAGATATGGCCAAAACGGTGAAACAGGTTACTAGGAGTCTAAAAGGGTTGAACCTTTCTAAGGCTAAACTTTCCCAAACATGAACTTAGGCATCAAAAATAAACCTAACAAGCATATGCAAACATATATATAACATATATAGATGCATTAAGCTTATTTATGAAAAACGGGGTGTTACAATAGCCATTAATCAATAAAGCAGCGAGGGATGTTACACAACACAACATTCTCCAATTTCTTCACCTTCCTATGCTTCCTATATGTCCTCGGTTCCTACCTCTGCTTAGAATGTTGCTCCAGCACAGTCTACCTCTATGTCAAGTCCCTCCTCCTTCCCTTCTTCCCCCATCCAACCTGCAAACACTCATCCTATGTTTACCAAATCAAAAACTGGTCATTCCCAACCCCGTGTCTTCCTAAGTCATGTTGAACCCAATTCTATAAAAGAGGCTTTATCAAGTCCCGAATGGCTTCCAGCCATGAAGGATGAGCACAATGCTCTCCTAAAAAACAAAACTTGGTCACTAATTCATCTCCCTCCGAGTAGGGCAGCTATTGGTTGTAAATGGGTCTTCCAAGTCAAGGAAAACCCTGATGGCATAGTTAACAAGTTTAAAGCACGACTGGTTGAAAAGGGGTTTCACCAGCAACAAGGTTTTGACTTCCATGAAACCTTCTCTCCTGTGGTTAAGCCTGTCACCAGACGCATCATTCTCACCCTTGCTCTCACACATAACTGGGCAATCAAACAAATTGATGTGAATAATGCTTTCTTAAATGGGGTGCTAAGTGAGGAAGTCTATATCGTTTAGCCTCCAGGATTTGAGGACATTGATAAAAAAAAACTAGTGTGCAAGATGCACAAGGCTCTTTATGGCATAAACCAGTCACCTAGGGCCTGGTATGAGTGCCTAGCCACTACTTTGCTCTCTTTTGGGTTTCAAACCAGTAGGTGTGACCCCTAACTTTTCATCTATTCCAAAAGGTCTATCTCTCTTTATGTTTTGGTTTACGTTGATGACATAATCATCACGGGTTCCTCATCATCTATGGTTCAAGAGCTTATTCAAAAGCTTAATATCATGTTTGCACTTAAGGAACTAGGGAATTTGGATTACTTCCTTGGAGTTGAGGTAAAACACCTCTCTTATGTTAATCTACTACTCACATAAACCAAGTACATCTTGGACCTTTTGCCAAAAGCTCATCTGTCAGAAGCTAAAGGAATCTCATCTCCTATGATTAGTAATTACAAACTCACTAAGTTTGGCACCAACACTCTCTCTAATCCCCACCTCTATCGATCAATTATTGGGGCTCTACAGTATGCGACTCTAACTAGACCTGACATAGCTTTTATTGTTAATAAGTTCTATTTTTTATTGTTAATAAGTTCTATCAGTTCATGGTCAATCCTTTGGACACTCATTGGCAAGTCGTCAAGCGGATACTTAGGTATCTCAAAGGTTCCATGCACTATGGTCTTCTTTTACAACCTGCTATATCTTTTGAACCCTACACACTTCATGCCTACTGTGATGTTGATTGGGCAAGTGATCCGGATGACAGAAGATCAACCTCTGGTTCATGCATCTTCTTTGGGTCGAATCTGATTTCTTGGTGCTCAAAGAATCAGCCTCTTGTTGCCAGATCAAGCACGGAAGCCGAATACAGAAGCATGTCCAACACTATTGCTAAGACACTCTGGATTCAGCCTCTTCTCAATGAACTTGGGATTCCTTTCTATGCTCCAAAACTGTTCTGTGACAATCTTAATGCTGTTACTCTAGCACATAATACCATCTTGCATGCCTGCACTAAACAGGTGGAGCTTGATATCCATTTTGTTCATGAGAAGGTTCTCTCCAAGGCTCTCCAAGTTATTCATGTGCCTAGTGATGATTAGCTGGCTGATTCTCTTACTAAGCCACTCTCCTCTTCAAAATTCACAGCATTAAGAGCCAAGCTCAAGGTGGTTCCTTATTAACGACCACCTTGAGCTTGAAGGGAGGCTATTAGAGTATATAATATGTATCCACTTAACTGAATGAGTTGAGTCAGTATCATTCAATTATGACAGTTAGACTCCAACAGTAGCTATAGCTAATTGTACACAAAAGCTATATAAAGCCATATGTAATCATCTCTTTCAATAAAATAAAAATAAAAAAACAGAATTAAAGTTTCAGAATTTTCTCTCTTTATTTTTCTCTCACTCTCTCTCTCTCTCTCTCTCATACTCTTCGATGCTTCCTATTATTATATATGGAGGCTGGAAATAGAAATGGTGGTTCCTGAACATTATTTCTACTCAACTTACTCCTGTAACAGAGTCAACCAAGAAGCAGACTATTCATGGCAATAACGTTACCCACTTATCCGATTTCCCTTCTTTCATCTCAGTCATTGCTTTATTTTAATGATATATCAACGACTCACAATGCAAGTGGATCAATCCTCTAAATTTTAAATGGAGGACCGAAGAGGTCCCCAATTCAAATTGACATTTTCTCCTCTAGCAATTCAAATTGGACGAAGGCTCCACATGCTTTTATTCCATCTCATTGGATTTATGTTCAATTAACTGTAAAACATATAAAGAGTGTATAATTAAATATTTTCCAATAATATGCAAATGATTCTAAAAAATTCAATAAGTAAGTAGTAAGTTAAAGTACTGGTTATCTTAAAAGAACTATTTATAATGACTCTAACTCTCCCTCGTGAATTAGCTTTTCGGGTGGAATTTAATTTGGCCTAGTTATTCTAATACAAAGGAGGGAGGAGAGTCTAGCCATACTACCCTTCTTGACTCCAACTTGGGATGACAAAATGTGAGGTTTAAGCCTTTGCCACCCAAAAATAACTCATAAATACACTTTTATTAGTTTTTGGAGTGAATCCCCATTTTAGTCCCTAAAATTGAAGGGTGGTGGCTAGTTAGTCACTCACATTAAGAAATAGGCAAACATATTGTTCCCCAGATTGGAAAAAGTCTATCATATTAGTCCAATTTGGCGATGTTTTTCAATTTGGGGACCATAACATAATGAATATTGTTCAATTTGGAGAATATTTTTGCATATTTCTAAATCTAAGGGACCAACTTGCCACCACCACCCTACAATTTCAGGGACCAAAATGATGATTCACTATAGTTTTTGTCATTCCTACAGTTGAGTTTACATGCATTCACGCATTTAAGCTTTAATGCACCGTTAGATTAGTTATTAAAAGTGTTTAAAAAAATTGAGATTGATCCAACGATGAATTAGTGTATAAATTCATGAATGCATCAAAAACTAAATGTGAGAAATCTGAATCCCAAAGGAAAACAGATTTCCTGCAGTTGAGTTTAGGAAAGTCTCGTTCCCGGATGATATAACATGTCAGTGACTCCTTTTACTTAATAAATGCTTACTAAGAGCAATTGTCATGGCACAACTCATTGGAGTTGTTTAAATCCTCTTTTTATTGGCTCTACAATATTATATGTTATATCACTATATTTTTTACTTTATATCACTTTAGGCAACTCTATACTCCAATTGTGCAACTTTTAAAAATTATCATGATTCTCTGAGAATTGATCGCTTCTAAAAATATCAATGTTTACAATTGAATGTCACGTTATTAATGCTCCAATGATACTACTGAATAAGAATCGATTCTTATTTATTTTATTACTCTCGCCTAACATGGGTGACTAAAACAACAAAATTTAGGATCAAAACCGAAAAAACAAATTAAAGAAACCAAAACCAAAAGTACTATATTTTCATATACCAAATATATATATATAATTTTTTTTTTTTTTTGGGTATAGGTGGTATTTTTTGTCTTCGCTCCCGCTCTTGTTTGTGGCAGTCTGGCTAAAACCATAACTTTAAGGAGCATGGTTATGTTGTAAGTTTGTTTCTTGCCACTTCTGCATTTTCTGTTCTTTTTTCTCTTGACATTAATTGTTTCATCTATTTAGCTAGTTTAGCAGTTATGCTTTCATGAATTATGTAGGTGGTTCATGCCATTGAATGTTCTTCTCACATTTGTGATTGGGACAGCTCTTGGATGGTTACTTATTAAAATAACTAGAGTTCCTCATCATCTTCAAGGCCTTGTGTTGGGGTGTTGTGCTGCTGGTAGGGTCACTTACAGATTTAAAATTTTCTCATTAATGATATTATCATATACATCATATAAATTAAAATCCTTTTCTGTCTATATGATCATATATATGGGTATTGATGTCTACAGGAAATCTGGGAAATTTGCCTCTAATTATAGTTCCAGCTGTCTGTAAAGTAAGAAGCAATCCTTTTGGAGATGTGGATGTTTGCTATAGAAATGGACTAGCATATGCTTCTCTTTCAATGGCAGTATGACACTAACTTAAAAAAGTGGGAATTTAAAGTCCTGTTTTATTTATTTCTTGTTTCCTATTTTCATTTCCTAATTTTAGAAATAATTACAACAAAAATAATTACAAAATTGATGCTTTGTTTTCATTCCGTTTCTTGTTTCCAGAGATTTGTACAGGAACAGTGAAAACAAATAAAAAGTTGTTTCCAGTGTTTCTTTTACAAATCTTTGGAAACAGGAAATAGAATGAAAACAATGGATAATTTTATAATTATTTTTGTTGTAACTATTTATAAAAATAGGAAATGAAAACAATAAACTAGAAACAAACCAAATAGACCCTAAATTTTTGTTTCAATACATTTCTGTTATATTTTAAAACTTTTTCATTGTGTTTCTGGTTTTTCAGATAGGAACCTTTTACGTTTGGTCTTATGTGTACAACATTGTCCGCATATATTCACGGAAGATTTCCAATGTTGTCAAAGTTGATGATCCCTCAGAAAATCCGGTGTCTGGAACAGGAACTGGTCCGGAAAACCTTTCAAGCTGTTCCATAGGAGCATTGGCTACTGTTGATGACAGATTACAGACTAATGTTCATATGAAGCAACTTGAAATTGAATGCACAGAGCCTGATGGACAAGCAAAGGTTGTACATAAATTCTGATATGATATATATATATATATATATATATATGTATAGCATGAATTTCTGATGCCTGTGGACTCTTCATGCAGCATCCACCATCACCTTATATCAGCACAAAATGCTAGTTTCTAATTTACTGAAATCTTATATTGTTTAGCTTAGAGTTGAATGGAACAAAAATATATATTGATGGCTTATGCATTACCTATCTGCACAATGTTTTATCAAGTGGGAAGAAGTACAAGAGATAATAGGATTGAAATACAATATGGCATACTGTTAGGATCCAATTGCAAGGTATATGACTTGAGTCCCATATCGGAAGTATAGGAGTTCGATATGGCGTTTATATGGTTTTGAGCTCTATAACCAGCTAGCTTTTGTGATGTGGTTCTCTCAATTGAATGCAATCTGAGATGAGTAGTGAGACACACTCTTCTTGTTATGATGTAGAAAACATTTGATAGAAGTTATGGTCTTACATTTTCAAGAGTTTTGCAGGTACCAAAAAGGGAAAAGATTATCAAACAAATGAAAATAATAGCTGAAAAGATCAACCTAAAACTAAAAGTACTATTTGCACCTTCAACGGTGGGAGCGGTATGTAAAAAATTCTGTTATTTTTCTCAGTAGTTTTCCCATTATTTTTCATCAATTCATTATTTCGACAGAGGGAATGATATATAGAATGAGGCATGGTAGTTATAATAAGAAAATTACAACATGTAGATATAGTCATGTTCTATCCTAGAATGAGCACCGGTCTAACAGTAATTGACTCAGTCACATCACACCACTTACTATGTTAATATCTCTAACATGTTAGATGCATCTAAAATAGGGCCCGGCCCAAGGGCCAAGCTAGTAAAGCCCTTGCTTTAGGCCTCTCAAAAAAAAATATTTTTTTCTTTAAAAAAAAAGCTCAGTTTGTATATTTTTATATTATTATCTTTTTTATACATTTAGTATTATAACAAATATAAGCTAGCCCACTTGGTAAGAAATGATTCTATTAGCCCCAAGGTCAAGGGACTCCTCATTGTGTAAAAACAAATATTTTTATATGAGAAAATTGTTGGGTCAATTTGTTATTTTTTTTAAAAAAAGGTCTCGCCATAAAGTTTGTTTTAGGCTTCAATAGGTGTTGGGCTGACTCTGATCTCAAACATTCAAAGCATGAGATTAACTCTGAAGCTTAAGAGAGACATTTGTTATCTTGGTTTATAAGTGTTAGACTAAAACCAGCTTAGCCATTTGGTATTAGTGACAATGAGGTTACAATATATTGAAAGTTGAAACCTTATTAGTCCTTCCATATAAAGACATTTCCTCTTTTCCTTCTGAGCTTGCAGATTGTTGGTTTAATAATTGGTGTAGTCCCTCAATTTAGAAAACTATTAGTTGATGACAATGCTCCTTTCCGTGTGGTTCAAGACTCTGTAGTCATGGTGGGGTAAGTATCCTCATTCCCCTGCTGCACCCTCGTTTGGTTGTTAACTCGAAAATTAATGGTATTTTATTATAATATACTCTTATTTATTTTCCCTGATTTGCAGGGATGCAGCCATTCCAGCAATGACCTTGTTAGTAGGGGCAAAGCTTCTTAAGGGTAATCATCAATAACAAGAATTTCTTAATTTTGTCATTCATTTTGGTAGTTTCACATTTGAAAATGAATAGTGATGACAGAAATTTGATGCATTTC
This sequence comes from Echinosophora koreensis, assembly GCA_035048595.1. NCBI lineage: Eukaryota > Viridiplantae > Streptophyta > Magnoliopsida > Fabales > Fabaceae > Echinosophora > Echinosophora koreensis. The sequence goes on along the minus strand of JAPCYP010000073.1, from coordinate 1,613,271 downwards.
AGGTTTAAAAGGACTAGGAAAGCAGCTTCCACTTATTGTTGGCATTACTCTGGTTAGATTTATTGCTTTGCCAGCAATAGGTATAGGCATTGTTAAAGGTGCTATTCATTTCGGCTTCATCCACCCTGATCCATTGTATCAGTTTCTTTTACTGCTTCAATTTGCCCTTCCACCTGCAGTAGCCATGAGTAAGTAGTGTATGAAACTTAATAATGTATATATTGGTTGTTTGCTGTCATATATGTCAAATTAATTCTCTGCAGAAAAACTTACAGTAACATCTTAAGATAGAATTGAAGTACAAAGGTTGAAGGAATTAAATAATGGCAACATCGCAAAATGAGGTTTTTTTTTTTTTTTTTTATCTAAATAAAAAGGATGATATTATTGCAAAGTTTCACAGCCAACAAAATGAATCATGATTTAGAAAATCTCGCATTTGGTTCTTTTGGATTCTCTCAAAATGACATATTGTTGAAAGTCCCATATCATCCGCCTCAAATCCTGGGGTGCGGTTTAAATATCTATTGGACAACTTCACTTAATACCAATTAGTCTTATTAGTTTTATATTAGAATCTAACATGCTGTCAGAGTTAGAGCTCATCCCAAAAATTTAATATGTGATAAATTGATCAAAACATGCTAAAGGCCCAACAATAACATGTATGTGAGAGAGATTTTATTAAAGTATCAAGTAGCAACGTAGTTTTCTAGCCCAAACTGGCATCAATTGTTATAATTATATGACTCAACAATCTTATTTTGTTAATAACAATGAATTGAGTTTAATAAAGTAATGGTTTTTTTTTCTATATATACGATGAAATTCGAAAAAAAATCTCTAATAGACCTTAGGCTCCAAAATATCCGTACACGGCCCTGAGAGAATCTAACCTATTATTTATCTGCAATGGAGTTTGAATAATAAAGTTGATTGCTACGGTGATGATTGGATAACTTGTTTTCACATTGAATGAAAGGATAAACAATACAGCACTTTGAAAATTTATCATATCTTCCCTCGTATACACTTATTTGTCTGCACATATCAACCCACTAGTAGTATGCATAATTTAACTTCATATGAGCATGCGTTCATTCTTCTTATACATGCGTTCATCATATAACAACGACAATATTACTCAGATGTTCATAATTTACAGGTTGAAAAAAAAATATTTACTTAACCTGTTTACATTTCGATCGAATATTTTGATTCATTTCATATCCACATAACTTTTCACTTTCCGTTGCCAGAGAAATCATAACCATTTTTCCTTTAAATTTTAGCTGGAAATATACTTATTTTATGACTGTGCCTGCAGATACGATTACTCAATTATTTGAAGCTGGTGAGGGTGAATGCTCAGTTGTTATGTTAGCAACTTATTCCTGTGCTGCAGTATCGGTTACTCTCTGGTGCACATTCTTTATGTGGCTTGTACTATAATTATTTTATATTGCAAGCTCTCTTCTTTGACGCTTTATAAGTGCCTCACTATACCAAGAAAAGGCCTCGCTGTCAAAGAAAAGTGCATCTTAAAGATCCAAAGAGCTCTATAGACTATTGAGTTTGGTTGAATTAGGACTAGTATATGGTAAAAAGATATTCATGTTAGTGTGGAAAGCATACATGTTGTAACTTGTAACAGATATTATTTGTAGCCAAAAGAATTCGGAGAAAGGAAGGAAAAAAGTAGGGTCCATTATATAATAGTATAATGGATAATTTATTACGATATAAATATATGTATGTATATGCAGGTTTTAATGTCAACAGGAATTATCAGATGAGATCATTGGATAATATCAATGTTAGGAAAATAATTTAAATTTCTAAAGAAAAAAATGGGAGAGAAGCGAAAGCAGAATGGTTTTTAATTTTGGTGTAATGGACGAAAGTCAAATTGACTACAGTAGGAGATTGATGCTTGGCTCAAAAACAGAAGAGTATAGAGAAAAGAGAGAACTCTCTTAGTTGCTCAAAAGGAAACTTACTAATGCTTGATGCCAAAACACATTTGATAAGCCCTATTTATACTACTCTTGTAAGGCTATCAAATGGAAAAATCTAGAGACGTTTAAAGCAAGTGATTGATTATAAGAAAAATCTAAAAATGGTTCAAAGTAAGTGATGAATACATGATAACTATATTATAAGGTTGCTCTAGTTCTCATAGCTTCATTTATTGGAGGGTGGATGGTGCATTTATGGTGGATGACGCATGGGCTTGATATCATTCTCTCCGTGTTGGAAAAGACTCGTCCTCGGGTCAAGCTTTGATTCATCGTCAAAGTACGGTGAAAGATCGACAACATTGAAGGTTGCAGAGACTCTATAGGCGCCTGACAGTTCTACTTTGTAGGCATTGTCATTGATCTTCTTCACAATTATGAAAGGACCGTAAGCTCTTGGGGATAACTTGATATTTGGTTGATTTGGAAATAGTTCCTTTTGCAAGGGTATCCATACCAAGTCTCCTTCTTTGAAACTGTTCAACTTGCAATGTTTGTCATGGTGAGCCTTATACTTTGAATTTTGTTTCTGAATTCTCTCGCGAACCTGCTCATGCAACTTTTTGATTTCCTTAGCCCGCTGTTCTATATCTACACTGTATTGTCAAGTGTTAGACGAAAGGCTTAAGTCTAGTGGGCGAAGGGAACGTGTGCCATAAACCACCTTGAATGGACATTTTCCAGTAGCTTGATTGGTGGAATTGTTGTAGGCGAACTCAACTTGTGCAAGGATAAGATCTCATTGTCTCAGATTCTTAGCAACAAAGTTCCGAAGTAAATTTCCCAAAAAACTGTTAATTGCCTCTGTTTGTCCAATCTGTCTGGGGATGACCAACACTGCTAAATTGAAGTTTAGTACCCAACTTCTTCTACACCATTCTCCAGAAGTGGCTTAAGAAATTGAAATTTCATATCAGAAGTGATGGTTTTTGGAATGCCATGAAAACAAACAATTTCCTTAACTTGGACTACATCATTAGTCTTCTAGCATGAGATGAACTTGGCCATATTTGAAAATATGTCCACAACCACCATTATGGAATCCTTCTGTCGATGAGTCCGAGGTAGTCCAAGGACAAAATCCATACCAATGTCTTCCCAAGGTACTTCAAGAACCAGAAGTGGCATGTATAACCCTGTGTTCCAGGTTTTGGTTTTGGCTAAGTGGCAAATTATGCATCTTTGAATGTGCCTATTAACATCAATTTCTACCTTTGGCCAATAGAAATTTTACTTAACTAAGGCCACAATTTTGTTTTGTCTCGCCCAAATGGCCAGTCAATCCTTCCTCATGCGCCTCCCAAATTATTGCCTCTCGTAGTGAACATTGAGGAATGCATAGAGCCTTCTCTTTGAAAAAGAATCCTTCATGTTTGTAGTATCCTTGGGGGGATTGCAGATCAGTGGCACTCCAAACTACCGAAGTCAGGACCATCTTGGTATAACTCCTTGATAATCTCAAACCCGATAACTTCCTTATGACATCGGCTAAGGGCATCTGCTACATCATTTTGAAGTCTCGCCTTGTTCTTGGGTAAGAATGGATAAGATTGCAGAAACTCACTCCAAGCAGCATGTCTGTGACTGATCTCTTGTTGAGAATTCAAGTGCTTGAGAGCTTCTTGATCACAATAATAGGCCTTAAAAATTGGCCTATATCAAACTAATAGGTCGGGCTCTGTGTAACATCTCTGACTGCTCTACGGATTGACGATTGTCATTTGTCAGCACAAACAAACGCGGGTCTTTTCAGCATGCTTTGTCCTCACTCACACGCTTCCTAGGGAAACTTCCTAAGAGGTCACCCATCCCAGAATTGCTCCAAGTCAAGCTTACTTAACTGTAGAGTTCTTAAGTAAATGGGCTTTCGGAAAGAAGATGCATCTTGTTGGTTACCAATTAATTCATATAAGTCATCCTCAACTGTATAGTCTTATACCGAATAGTCTCAGGATCCTTCTCATTTCCGGTGTGTAATCGGTTCATTCTATGTCCCTCTGCCTAGAAGCCTGCTAGGAGCCGCTCCTTGGTCGTGCCTTCATGCACCGACGACAACTCCCCGCCCTCGTCAGCCCCAGGTGTCGCATTCTAGCCTATTCCCACCCCTAGTTGGGGACCTCAACCCAACCCGCCAAAATGGCAGGTTAAATGGGTTGGTCTGTGGGGCCCAACCCATTTTGCCACCTCTACTAGCAGTAGCCAGGTGTAAATGTTTCCACCACTCCCACTGGCCATAAATGCCGACCTCTTATCTTGCATGACTTCCATTTCGGCTAGTTGTTTAATAGTGAGTCTATCACAATCGAATGAAACTAAGAATTATTACTTCGTCTGGAGACAAGAAACATTGTATCAATGCAACAAATAAGCAGATTCTATGGTTGCGTTTTTTTTTTCTAATCATGTCATTGGGAGGAAGTATCCATCGTCATAAATAGTGACTACTCTTCGTCGGGGGACTTGACGGCATTAAACGGTTGCCCCCTCTCAGCCAAGTTTTTCTCTATACACATGAGCCAATAATAGAATCGATGGCACTTGATATGCATATTTTGATATTTTTGAGAATATGAGGTGGTAATAAAAGTTTCCCATATTTTGTACAAAATATCAAAAAGTAGTTTTCGTCATAAAAATGTCTAAGAATAAATTTTGTGAATGAAACTTGAAAACTTCATTCCCATATACGAGGCCGGGAAAGATACATTCCCTAAAATGAGATTTCTAGAAATTTAATTTATTTGACAACAAAACATTTACTAAACCAAATGCCATCTAAAAGTGCTTCTAGTTCCAAAAGTAAAAGGGTAAGACAGGGCCACTGTATCATGATCAAGCTGGACAAGAAAGTTGCTTGATCATGTACACGAGACCCACATCTAAATTCAAAATTGCTGATAGATTGATGCACACTGCAAATTGGAATCACGAAAAAATGGCATCTTTTCATGTTTGTGTATCATGCGTGTGCCTACTTTAAGCCAAAGGCTAGTTTCCAAGCCAAGAATCATATTTAGCAAATAGGAAAAGAATAATATTACTTAATTAAATCTTGAAAAGAATACCTTGCTTTCACCAAACAAACAGATATACTCACATCATCTTGGAATATATATTGGCCTTACGAAAGTAGTTGATAGCTTTTGTGGTCAATCATTCACAAAATACAAATCATCATGGGGATGCTCATGAGTTTCATGGGAGGAACAGGTCACAATTTCTATTTCATTATTATCTATATTTTATTTTATTAGTATTATCTTGTTGAGTTATATGTTTCTTCTTAACATTTATTTCTCTTAAATCAATTGCTTTGCACTCTGATTTGGAATCTCAGGAGATGGGTTAGCATCCCAGACGATGACTATTGTAATGGGAACACTCTACAATCAATTTGTTGAGAAAGATATCAAAAACTTTGACGACTTCCACACTGCCATTCTTGATATATTCAAGTAAGCATGTGATTTCAATGGAGATTGCAGTCATTACTTGTTAAAAAAGAAAAAAAGAAAAGAAAAGAAAGCAAGGGGAAAAACAAATTACTTTATAGTTTTTTAAAACCTCTTATGAAAATGGTATAAATATGAAAATTATTTTAATGAAAATCAAATTTAAAAAATTCATTTAAAACATTTTCATTGAAAAATTAATATGGATTATTTTAATTAACTCATGTATTAAAGTCGTATTTTTCATTGAGCCAGAATGGTTATTGACATGATTGCTGCAAAAAAGGAAATAAGCCATTTTGTACCACAAACATTATGAAGGAAGAAGTGATTGCTCAATAAATCAATTTGCATATTCAATAACTAAAAACTGATCACCTTAATCATCCATGTAGCATTATCTATCACCATTCTTACAAGAACATGATTATCATGAAATCAGAATTAAATACCCCCAAACTTTCTTGTTTTAAGCTTGAGTGAGGCTTAAATTTATGCAAGTTTTACAATTAGATGCTCAAGCATCAATCACCACATATAAAATCAGTTTTATTTACTGACAGTTTCTAAAAATTTTTTCATAGCACTATCAACATGGCCTTGCCTGGTAAGCATTATGATGCACCAGCACAGAAGGAAGTGAAGGTCAGCTAACTCTTCCCTCACTTGTGTTGAATCTGCACACATCCCTCTTCTAACTGACATGTTTCTAACACAAGCAGGATTTGTTTAAGCAATGGACCAAAGCCAAGGAAGAAGATAGGAAGAAGATTTTCACTGACTTCATGAAATTGAATGTTAATCTCAGCAAAGTAGATGACTCTATGATGATCACTGGGATAGTGGCACCTCCAGCAGCCATGGTTGTTAAGAGAACTGGACAGACTCTGCCCCATCTAAATGTTATTAAAGTCATTCCTGATGTTGTCTTTGTTCCCTCAGCTACAATTTTAGCTCTCATCGCTGTTAAGGTCTCCAAAAAAATGTTATTGAAGAAAGTGGCTTCCTAACTCCTTTTAGGCGCATGAGAAGCAGTTTGCATTATTAAGTTTAATGTTGCATGCAATAAATGTTTTTCCTAATGCACAAAGATTGTCAACTAGACATTATTGAACAAAGATGAACTTTACTGTAAATAGCATGTATAATAAAACCATGAAACATTTCACAAAGCGAGTTTATGTGACCTGCCGAGAATCACATTGTCACATTCTAATTTCTAAGGGAATAATAGAAAAACGCATATTCATATGATCACACAGAATAAAAAGGGAGGGAAGGATAGCGATGAAATCCAACAGTGTAAATCAAATTTTCATAAAATTATTAGGCAAAACGTATTTGCTGACATTTTTTGCAACTTGCAAATCTAGACCCATTTGTTTATACTTTAAAAAAAAAAAAGTGATATATTTATATATATGTGTGTGTGGTTTTTTTATAAGCTTGTAAATATAGCTTCTTAAAGTTAAATTTCAGCCTTTTTTTTTCTTTTTCAAATTCTGCTTTTTAGTAAAAAGTCCAACTGAACAAGCTTATAGATATCAGAAGTGATTTATTTATTTTTATTTTTTTAAAAACAACATTTTTATGAAAACCAAAACAAAGGGACCTCTAATTTACTTTTAAATAACACAGCCCTTGAACATAAAGAGGCTAGAATGAGATCTCTGTCACAACTCCCAAGCAATGATACAATGGTTAATTTTCTTTCATCATCTACTAATGCATTTTATGCTGACAAATGACAATGCAACTCAGTATCCAGAAAGAATAAGAATTGACCATGAAATCCAACAAGTCAAAATAAAAAGTAATCTTAAAAAGCTGTTATACTAAATTATCATGTATACTTTACATATTGCTTATTACTAGTATGTGCACAATGAACATCTTAAAGATTCAGCGAAATTATAATCTTTGAAGGATCAAAATCGTACTTTTCAACAACAAAAAAGAAAGAAAAAAAAAATCATACCTTTTCAAACTGTACCCAAAAAATCATACTTTACAAACTGTGTCAAGGATATATGAAGGTAGCAGTAAAAGACGGGCTTCATTCAATTACTGACGTAAACAAATCCAACCTAACTACCTATGTCAAGAAATAGTATTCCATGACTAAGAATCATCCAATAAATTACAATAAAAGCTTCCCCAGAAGAATTGAGTATGATACCATATGAACAGCATGTACAATTGAACCAATTCCGTGATGTATGAGTACACAAATGACATAATCCGCATAGGAACCCCTTTATGTCCCCATGCTACAGAAGCAGGTTGCAGCATATTTGAGAAATTATTAATTCATTCGGCTTAACCAGATGATCTCCGCCTCCACCTTTTTAAGCCACATTTCTTCCTTCCTTTCCTTTTCTTCCTCGGGATATTTGACTTGATTGCAGAACATGATTTCAATGTAAAAGGAACATTATGCACAGCGTTCTCAGTGGCCAAGTCAGGTTCTGAAACTTGAACCTGGAGAAAGGATTTATTCTCTTCAACTGATTCAATGGTTTTCTGTACAAGATGATTTCTAACATTCTCAAAATCATGCAACTCATCCTTAGCAGCCGGATTTTGTAATAGAACTCTATCCTTGGTCTGCATTATTAGAGAAGGCCAAAGTTACAACATATATAATGATTTTAAATATATATACACAGATTGTTCAAAATTTATCCTTCCAAGTACCAACATACAACCTTGGTTGTTCAAAATTCTTGTTATTAATTTAAATTTCAAACAATGTGATAGGAACCTCCTCTTCTATTACAGAAAGATAGGAATCAAACCCAGAAATTACAGAAACTAAGTTACTCTTCAAGGGGCTAGCTTCCTCCCAAATCCAAACTCCTACTGAATTCTTGCCTAACTCTCCCCCACTTCCTCCTTACAATATCCCACTTCCCTTCAGATTCACTTTGGATTGTTTCACAGCTTTACCCCCCGTCTCATTATGTTTTGGTTGTTATTGACATTGTTATAAGTTATGCCTTAGATTAATATTTATGATTGTCTTTAAGCAATGAGTTTTGAGTATTAATAATAAATATGTTTTAAGTTGAGTATTTTTTTAGTGTTGAACATCTATATGCATGTATTAGGAATTCTTTGCATCATATCCACTATCTTCCGTGTAGCTGCTCCACCATCCCTGTACAGCTTTAGTGTTATTGGAGTCAGGCGTGCTTTCACTCCAACAGAAGGCACCATCACTTTCTCTCCTCTGCTGCATGTGTCTAAGTAGTTACAAGAAAATGCCCCATGCATATTGCTTTCTATCTCACTATGAGGAACCATAGGAGAACCACACCACATAAGCTAGTTGTTCAGTTTGGAGAGTCCAAGGCCATATAAACCCCACAATGGAATCCCTTCCGATGTGGGACCAAAGTCTCATACCTCACAATTGGATCCTAACATCTCACCACGCTCTGCAGCCCATCGTCCAAGCGGGTTGTGATAGGAACCGGCCCCAGCAAGTTAGTCCACAACACACAAAGGCCCTCAAAGTCTATAGCCGAAGGCCCAAATGCCCAAAGTAACCTCTAGCAAGAAGGAGGAAATATGCTAAATAGGAATTAATTAGGAAACATGTTAGTTATGGAGAGAGAAATTGTAAAAGGGGTGGGAACAGTGTAACAAAATCGGTTATATAGGGAGAGGGTTATGAGGAAAAGGGTATGCTGGAATGTTGTTGTGAATTGGAGTCTAGAAATCCTTCTTTGACTTGGGGTCTAGAGATTCTTCTCTAACCTGGGGAACCTAGCCTCTTTTCTTCTTGTATCCTTTTTCTCTATATCAATAATAGGAACTCGCCACTGATAGGAGGTTATTCCTATCAATTGGTGCTTTCGTTGGGAGTCAATCAATTGGAGGGAGATTTGAGGTGTGTGCATACTCACATGGCCTCTAAAAAAGTCGATGATTTGGAGGTGCTTTTCATTAAAATCTGTGTAAAAGTATTCTCAATATTATTGATTGTGTTAAGAGTACAATCACTAATCTGAATATATAGCCTAACTAATGGGCCTGACTAATGGGCCTAATACAAAAAGCTACTAATTACATATTACATATTTACAACACTCCCCCTCAAGCTGGTGAATGGATATCAATCATTCCCAGCTTGCAAGTAAGTTGACCGAATCTTTCTGTTGGCAAGCCCTTTGTTAACACATCTGCTAGTTGGTGCCCAGAGGGAATGTAGGCTGTTGTTATTAATCCACTATCCAACTTCTCCTTGATGAAGTGTCGGTCTATCTCAATGTGTTTTGTCCTGTCATGTTGAACAGGATTATGAGCAATACTGATAGCCGATTTATTGTCACAAAACAACTTCATAGGACCCTCATACTTTATCTTCAAGTCATCAAGCACAATTTTCATCCACAATAGCTCACAGATTCCTTGTGCCATGGCTCTAAACTCTGCTTCTGCACTTGATCTAGCCACTACATTTTGCTTCTTACTTCTCCAAGCGACAAGGTTCCCACACAAGAATGTGCAATAGCCTGATGTGGACCTTCTATCACTCACTGAACCTGCATAATCTGCATCAGTATAAGCCTCCATAGTCAAGCTTCCACCTCTTTTGAACAAAAGTCCTCTTCCTGGAGTGGCTTTGAGATTCTGCAGAATACGATCTACAGCCTGTAAGTGTCTCACCCTTGGATCATGCATGAACTGACTCACAACACTGACTGCATATGCTAAATCTGGTCTAGTGTGTGCTAAGTAAATCAACTTCCCCACTAGTCTCTGATATCGGACCTTGTCAACCTTGGCACTCTCCTCTTCGGTGCTCATTCTATGATTTTGCTCGATAGGAACACTTGCAGGTTTACATCCAAGTTTGCCTGTTTCCTGCAAAAGATCAAGCACATATTTCCTTTGAGAAATGAAAATGCCTTGTTTTGAGTAGGCCACTTCAATCCCCAAGAAATACTTAAGTTTCCCAAGGTCCTTCATCTCAAACTCTGCAGATAATTTTTTCTTGAGCAGTTGTCTCTCAACCGGATCGTCTCCTGTAATAATAATATCATCCATATAAACAAGAAGTACAGTCACTTTTCCTCCCGGTGAATGTTTGAAGAAAAGTGTATGATCTCCTTGGCTTTGCTTGTAGCCCAGACACACCATTGCTTTTGTAAATCTTCCAAACCATGCTCGGGGAGACTGTTTCAGCCCATATAAAGCCTTCCTTAATCTGCACACTTTGTTTGTTCCACTTGTGGGACCAAATCCTGGGGGAATCTCCATGTACACCTCCTCCTCTAAGTCTCCATGCAAGAAAGCATTTTTGACATCAAACTGGTGTAATTCCCACCCAGAATGGGCAGCAAGAGAAAGTAAAATACGAATAGTGTTCATCTTTGCAACTGGAGCAAACGTCTCCTCATAATCAATGCCATAGGTCTGAGTATATCCCTTTGCCACTAATCTTGCTTTGTATCGATCAAGAGTGCCATCTGACTTGTGCTTGACTGTATAGATCCACCTGCAACCAACTGGTTTCTTGCCCCCTGGCCTCTCAACAATTTCCCACGTCCATTCCTTTCAAGTGCCTTCATCTCCTCATCCATAGCTTGGACCCAATTTACATCCTTTAGTGCCTCTTGGACAGATGCTGGGATTCTTACAGAGTCAACAGCTGTAATAAAACTCTGATGCTGCAGGGAAAGATGTTTAGAAGAGACAAATTGAGAAATAGGGTACTTGGCACACGACCTTTTCCCTTTTCTCAAAGCAATTGGTAAGTCATCCGGATTAGGATCAAGTGTATCAGAAATATGGGAATCAGAAGTGGGGAAATTGTTTTCAATACTTACCTCCGGTTCGGACAGTTGAAGTTGTTTCTGGACCAGGTTGGGTTTTTGTCTCCTCTGATAGACCAATATTGGCTCACTAGCTTTGTTCTTTACTGGTGCTAAAGGTGCTGATTCCTGCAAAACAGTTTCCAAAGGAGGAACAGGAACAAAACCATAAACAGGAGACTCCGAAGCAGGTGACTCAGAAACAGGTGGCTCAGAAGCAGGTGATTCAGGAACAGGTAACTGAGGAACATGTAGCTGAGCAGCAGGTGACTTGGGAAGACAAAGACCAAGGATGAGAAACTCAGACTCAGATTCCAAATTATTACTCTCCCCCTGAAGCTGAGGGCGAGTGAAGAATGACACATGTTCATGAAAGGTGACATCCATAGAGACAAAATACTTACGACTGGAAGGATGATAGCACTTGTACCCTTTTTTGTTAGGTGCATAACCCAAAAAGACACATCTGACTGCACGAGAATCCAACTTAGTTCGATGCTGCTTATGAACATGAACAAAGGCAACACAACCAAATACCCGAGACTCAAGACTCTGCATGATATGAACAGAAGGAAAGTGTGAGAGCATAAACTGAACAGGGCTAACATTACCTAGAACACGAGATGGTATTCGATTAATCAGATAGGCAGCAGTCAATAATGCTTCTCCCCAATATGACTTTGGGACTAACATTTGGAAGAGAAGGGCTCGAGCAACTTCCAGTAAGTGGCGATTTTTTCTTTCTGCAACCCCATTTTGTTGCGGGGTGTCAACACATGTAAATTCATGGATGATGCCCTGTTTACTATTAAAGCTTGAAAGGCTATGATTGGCATACTCTTTCCCATTGTCAGAACGTAATCTTTTAATGCCTTTCCCAAATTGTGTCTGGACCATATGATAAAAATGAACAAAAAGCTGAGGTACTTCTGATTTATCCTTCATCAAGAAAATCCAAGTTACTCGAGTACAATCATCAATAAAGGAAACAAACCATCTCGCACCAGAAATATTGGAAATAGGGGCAGGTCCCCAAACATCAGAATGTATAAGATCAAATGGTTCAGCACTTTTATTAAAACTAGAAGGAAAAGAAACACGATGGTGTTTAGCAAACTGACAGACATCACACTTAAAAGACTCAACAGATTGTTGTAAAAACAAAGACGGAAACATAGATTTAATAAGAGAAAATGGAGGATGTCCAAGACGCTTGTGCTGAAGCCAGACCTGTGATGCAGGAGAGTGAGACTCGGACTGGAAGCAGGAAGACAGCACCTTCTGACCATTTATTTCATCAGACAAATAGTACAACCCTCCCTGTTCCTTAGCAACTCCAATTGTCCTCCCCGTGGCAAGATCCTGAAAAACACAATGAGAAGGGAAAAAAGTTACTGCACAGTTTTGGTCTCGAGTAAGTTTATGAATAGAGATCAAGTTATTGGAAAGTTTGGGAACATGAAGCACATTTTCCAGTTTTAAAGAAGATTGAAATTCAATATTTCCAGAACCCACCACACGGGTATGAGAACCATCAGCAACAGTAATAGATTGAATACTAGAAGGTGAGGTATAAAAGGAGAACAATTTGGAATGGAAGGTCATATGATCAGTGGCACCAGAGTCAAGAATCCAAGCATCCTTAGGGATAGTACCAGAGGCAGTAAAGGAGCGGGAGCAAAAACTCTTACCAGTCATTGCCAGAGAACAAGAACCAGAAGGCTTACTGATAGAGTCAAGAAGGGTCCGCAAACGATCCAAGTCAATCTGACAGATTTTCGCTTCAGTTTCTGCCATAGAAGAGGAGAAAAAACAATCTGATGAACAGTGCACGCGCGGACAGCTACAGCAATGAACAGTGCCCGGTGTGAACAGTGGCAGCGTGAACAGTGGCAGCGATGAACAGTACCGCATGAACATCGATTAACAAACAGTAATAGCGACGTCGATGAACAGTAACAACAGCGGCGATGAACAGTGCCGAACAGTGGTCGGTGAACAGTAACAGCGGCGTGATGAACAGTACCGCATGAACAGTGGTCCGTGAACAGTACTGGTGAGCAGTGATTGGTGATACCACCTGCGATTGAAAAGGGCACAATGATAGTGCCAAACACTGCAATGAAGGCAGCTAAGAGGGGCCGCAATGAAGGCGGCTAGGGTTTTTTCGCGGAAGCAAGACCCCCTACATTCCCTCTGGGCACCAACTAGCAGATGTGTTAACAAAGGGCTTGCCAACAGAAAGATTCGGTCAACTTACTTGCAAGCTGGGAATGATTGATATCCATTCACCAGCTTGAGGGGGAGTGTTGTAAATATGTAATATGTAATTAGTAGCTTTTTGTATTAGGCCCATTAGTCAGGCCCATTAGTTAGGCTATATATTCAGATTAGTGATTGTACTCTTAACACAATCAATAATATTGAGAATACTTTTACACATGGTATCAGAGCCTATCCTTGATCCGTTGGGCCACCCGCAGATGTCCAGTCCTGCAAACTTCACGCTCCAGATGTCCAGTCCTGGGCGTGAGGGGGGTGTGTTGGAGTCCCACATTGGATAGTGATATGGCCTGAATAGTGCTTATAAGTAAGAGGCAACCCTCACCTTACAAGCTAGCTTTTGAGGTTGAGTTAGGCCCAAACCCAAATTTAAGAAAATCACTAAGTTGCTTGCAGCACTGCGTTCCGAGGTACAACAAGGGTTCAACGCCAACAGCGGCAGGATGATCCATCTCATAGCTCTTTGAATGAGAATGATGGAGAAAAGACAATTCAAACCTGATAGAGTACACGATTAGGCTGATACAGTGTTGCACATTGTATCACCTCTCTAGGTTAGCTATAGCTAAGTGTAACTGAATCTGTCAGTCAGTTACCGATCCCTAACCTGTATAAAATGTAAAATCCTCTTGTAATACAATTTAGTGAAATGAAAATCTCAATTCAGATCTATCTATCTCTCTATTTACTCTCAGTACCAATCCTAACAAAACCCAACCAGTCGAAAGCAGAATAGCAGCTCAAAACCAACCAGGCAGAAGCGGAATTGCAGCTCTCGCCATGGGAGGGTATCGTTTTAACACTAGTTTTGTCGAACTCCCTTCGTTTTTATGGAGATAACCCTGCCAAGTGGGTATCTTGTCCTTAGGTTCATTCCGCCATGAGAGAGACTCCTAAAGAGATAAGTTTGAACCAATTCCAATCAGTTGCATTGCACCGACGTTGACCATTACAATTCAAGACGAGCTTCAATATTCAGCAAAACCCATAATTGCCATCACTTAATCATGGCGACCAGGCTCGACGGGTACCGAAGGTTGAGATGCAGGTTCAAGTCACTTCAATTTGTATAGAAGCTATGAAATTGAAAGGTATGACTCACCTCTATAGCTCATGTAAATTAGTAACCCTCTTCCCTTCTATTTCTCTTCGCATAGACTGTAGTAACAGGAGGTTGCGGCGGAGCATGTGATTTAATTCAATGCAAAGCAAAGAATCTTATAAGAAATGCTAGCAACACACACTTCAATATTCTCTTTAACACACTCTTTACTATTGGGTGGATGTGGAACTCACATAATAGCAAGTTGATAAATGTGATTTAGTGGATCCTACATGAAATTCACTCAATAATGGAATGTGTTGCTAGCATTGCTTAATTCATAATAATTGTAGGCTTGCAGCACTGTAGAAAAATACACATCAAAGCACAGCATGAAGACTGCAATTTCATACCAAAAAAGTGCTTCCAGAAAGTACATATAAATAAATGGATAGGTATTACATGGCACAAGTAGGAGGATATAGCATTTTTAAAACTAGAAGACAGGATGGCAGGGATACAACAAATCAAGAGAATCCACAATTACAAATTTATCTGAACATACGAACACAAGTATTTATGAAATAATTTCAAATTTTAAAATTAAATACATAAAGTTATGACGTGTGCAAATATGCACAAGAAAAATATTGGCTCAATTGCATTTTTGTCCCCAAAGTATAGCCCATGTGTGATGTTGGTCCCCAAACTTTTTTTTTGCATCCTTTTCTTTCCCAGCTTTCTCTAATGCTGCAACGGTCGTCCTTCGGTCAGTTTGTCGACTTAACACCGTTAGTTTGGTATTGTGTGGCAACCAGACCAACACCTGTCATGCCACGTGCCTTTTTTTATGAAAATAATAATTTATTAAATCAAAAAAATTAATTTTTAATTTAAATTTGAAAAATTTAAAAATAATTTATTAGTTAACTTTTTTTTCAAAAAAAAATATCTATTTGAACAAATGTCATGAAATTCCAAAGGGACTTTTGACACATCATTTTCACAACATCAATAAACTAGAGAGTTTTTAACTAGAAAGACCTTGAGATAGCTACAAATTTAAACCTAACAACACAATTCAATCCTAATGGTTTGATGCCTTGACGGAAGGACTAATGCTGCAATGTTAGAAAAAGTTAGGGACGAAATGGATGCAAAAAAAAAGTTTAAGGACCAACATCACACATTAGCTATACTTGGGGACCAAAAGTCCAATTGACAAGTTTATGCAATTTGATGATAGAGATAGATTGGCAATGGCTGAGAAAGGAGCTGACAAGGTTTTATTATGAAGATTTGCTCTTTCAATGTGCGTGGTTTGGGGGGTTTGGTGAAGAAGAATAAGATTAGAAAGCTGGTCTTAGAGGAGAATCTAGATTTTATCGCCTTACAAGAAACAAAATTGGAGGAAGTTTCTGCTCGTCTCTGCAGAAACTTATGGGGGAGTGATCTGTTTGAGTTCTGTTATTTACCTTCAACAGGAAACAGTGGGGGCATTCTCTCTATTTGGAACTCTGTGAAGGCTAAGCTATTGTTTTCTTTTAAGGACAAGGGGTTTGTTGGGTCTGTTTGGAATATCAAGGAAGTAAAAGGAGATGTTTCATTGTAAACATCTACTCTCAAGGAAGTCCTACTGTTAAATGATAGCTTTGGGAGGTTTTAAAGATGTCGAAAAGGGGTTTTGGTGATGGTCTCTGGTGTGTGGCTGGCGATTTCAATGTGGTGAGACTTTCAGGTGAAAGAAGAGGGTCCTCTACCTCTTCAAGGGAAGATGGTTCTGTGTCAATAAGGGACTTTAATGAGTTCATCGATGATATGCATTCTGACCTTCCTTTGTTGGGCCGTAAGTTCACATGGGTTAGGCCTAATGGATCTGCACTTAGTAGATTGGACCGCTTTTTGGTGTCAGATAGTTGGCTAGCCCATTGGGGTGAGGTGTCGCAATGGACCCTAAAAAGGGATGACTCTGATCATTGTCCTATTGTTCTGAGGTATGGGGCATTAAATTGGGGTCCAAAACCATTCAGAAAAATTTCTGGTTACGTCATGAAGATTTTCATGGTCTGGTAGCTAGGTGTTGGTCGGAGGTATCTATCCAGGGATGGTCAGGGTTTGTTCTGTTTCAAAAATTGAAGTTGCTGAAGACTGGCATCAAGAGTTGGAGTAGAGAGCACTTTGGCAACATGACTCAAAAATCCAGCATTTGACAGAGTTGATCTTGCAAATTGATTTGGCCAATGAAGAGGGTGACATAGCATTAGAGGAGGTGCGTAGGAGGAAGGCTTTGACGACTGATCTATGGACTACTCTAAACAACAAAGAGAGTTTAGCCTTTCAAAAGTCGAGGGTTAGGTGGCTCAAAGAAGGGGATGCTAATTCCAAATTTTTCCATGCTTGTGTAAATTCAAGGGGGGCAACAAACCGGATCACTGCTTTACATACTAAAAATGGATGGGTGGAGGATGTGGTGGGGATAAAAAATGCAGTGGTTAGTCACTTTTCTAAGCAATTTGCAGAATCTAGTTGGCCACGACCATGTCTAAATGGTGTTGAATTTAATATGGTTTCGGAACAGCAAAATGAGCTACTTTCATCGAGTTTTAGCTTAGAGGAGATTGAAGAGAGCCTAAGATCTTGTGATGGAGATAAAAGTCCGGGGCCGGACGGCTTCAACTACTCATTCTTTAATTCGTGTGGGAATTGTTGAAGGTAGATATACTTCGAATGTTTTCAGAATTTTTCAGTAATGCAAAATTGCCTCGATGCTTAACGTCTTATTTCCTAACTCTGATACCCAAAACCGTGAGTCCACAAGGTCTTAGGGATTTTCGGCCTATCTCTCTTCTTGGGAGCATCTACAAGCTTCTCTCCAAGGTCCTAGCGTCTAGACTTGCCAAAGTCATGGATTCTATTGTCTCTCCTAATCAATCGGCTTTTATAAAGAGTAGACATATTGGGGATGGGGTAGTAGTGATGAACGAACTGGTCGACTTTGCTAGAAAAAGGGGAAAGGAATGCATCATCTTTAAAGTGGATTTTGAAAAGGCCTATGATTCAGTGAGTTGGGAATTTTTAGACTACATGCTAGGTAGATTTGGATTTAATGAGAGGTGGCGGTCCTGGATTCGTGCATGCATTTTTTCAGGGAGGCTATCCGTATTGGTCAATGGTAGCCCAACTGAGGAGGTTAATATTCAGAGGGGTCTAAAACAGGGAGATCCTTTAGCTCCGTTTTTATTTCCACTGGTTGCCGAAGGACTTAATGGACTTGTCAGAAATGCGGTTTCTTGTGGTAAAATTGCTGGTTTCGAGATTGGTTCTCCGGAGGTGATAATCTCACGTCTACAGTACGCTGATGATACTATCTTGGTTGGAGAGGCTACCGAGCAGAATTTGTGGGCTATGAAGGCTATTCAAATTGCTCCGTTGCTTTGAGTTGGTTTCGGGTCTGAAAATCAACTTTCATAAGAGTTGTCTAATGGGGGTAAATGTGGACGACAATTTCCTTTCTTTGGGTGCCGAGTTCCTGAATTGTAGAGTTGGTGGGATCCCATTTATATATCTGGGGGCTGCCGGTTGGAGCTAATCCTAGGAAAGCTTCTACCTGGCAACCTATGATTGATGTTCTAACTAGGAGATTGTCCTGCTGGAAGAACAGGTTTCTCTCGCTGGCTGGCAGGATAGTGCTCCTGAACTCGGTCCTCACTGGAATATATATCTATTACTTGTCCTTTATGAAGATGCCCTTGAAGGTTTGGAGGGAGGTGGTTAGGATCCAACGGGAGTTTCTTTGGGGTGGCACTAGGGTGAAAAGAAGATTCCTTGGGTTAAATGGTCTGACGTTTGTAAACCTAAGGATAAATTGGGCCTCGATGTGAAAAATATGGCTTTATTCAACCTGAGTCTCCTTGGTAAGTGGAGGTGGAGGCTTCTGGTCGATCCTGAAGCTCTTTGGTGTAAGGTGGTGAGAGCCAAGTATGGGGCGGATGTGTGTATTAATCCTAATCTGGTTTCTGTGGGAAATACGAATCACAGGTCCGTATGGTGGAAGGACTTGTGTAATGTGGGGGTTAGCAGGGGGTTAGAGGGGGACTGGTTTCTGGATGGGGTGTGTAAAAGACTGGGCGATGGTAGGACCATTTCCTTTTGGAAAGACAAATGGTTTGGGAGGTCTACCTTTGAAGATCTCTTCCCAAGGTTATTTGCGATTTCTAGTTTAAAATCTGCGAAAATTTCAGCATTTGGCAAATGGGAGGGTTCGGTTTGGATATGGAATTTTAGGTGGAGGAGGAGGCTGTTTGCTTGGGAGGAGGAAATTCTAGTGGAGTTTTATAACACTCTTACCTTGGTTAACCTTCTCCAGAGAGAGGATGAATGGATTTGGAAGCCACATTCTTTGGGGGAATTTAGTGTCAAATCGACATATGGTGAGCTCTCTAATAGATTGCACCAGCATGTTCAGTTATCAGAATTGCAGGAACAAACATCGATGCTGCTTTGGAAAAGTAAGGCTCCACTGAAAGTGGTGGCCTTCTCTTGGCAATTATTGCTAGATAGGATTCCTACTAAGGTAAACCTTCAACATAGGAGGGCTATTGATGATGATGCCTCTTTGCTGTGTGTCTTTTGTAATTGCTTTGATGAATCTGTTAATCATTTATTTTTAGAATGTTCCTTCTCTAAACTAATTTGGTCTAAAGTTCTGGTATGGTTGGGGGCTGATTTTCCTATTCCAGTAGCTATTTCCCAACTCATGGTGCTTTTTGGTGTTGGAATTAGTAGGCAGGTTAAGTTAGGAGGTTGCTTACTTTTGTGGCATGCAGTAGTTTGGTGCATTTGGGAGCTCCGTAATGGGATGATTTTTGGAAATGAAACTGCAGATTTTGTTCATCTTTTGGATAGGGTCAAAGCACTCTCCTGGCAATGGTTTAATTCAGGTGCCAATGATGGTAGTTGTTCATTCTCGGATTGGTGTATTGCTCCCATTAGTTGGATAGAAAAATAGGAGAAGTAGTTGAAATGTTTATGGACAAAAAGTCTTTTCTTGGATTCAATCATTTGTAAGCAGGTTCTGAGTACCCCTTGTACTCCATTAATGATATTTTGCCTTTTACAAAAAAAATACTACTACCACCACCACCACCAAGGACATTCATTTGAAAAAATAAAAATTGGGTTTGCCAATGTCAACTTTCTAGCCGTGTTATGAATTGGATATCAAATTTCTGTCTTCGTGAACACTTTTGTCATTGATAATAACAAGATACCTCAGTAAATTCAGTTCTAAATTTCAGAGAGTTATGTCACAATTAGATCTTAATTGTACTCTACTCAAGCTCGTTAAACTATGCTCTTTTCATTGATACAAAACATCACAGATGTTGCTACCCTTGCTGTCTCTAATCCTCTTCACTCCTTTCATTGATACAAAACATCACAGATATGCTAGCCTTGCTGTCTCTAATCCTACCACTCTATCCTACACAAACAGCTGGAACCCTAAGATGCTGATGCCCACTCTGAGCTGTAACATGTGCCAAATAAAAGGAAATGCAAGGATATGAGACAGATGACTGACCTTATCTATTAGGCACATTGACCAATGATTCTATCGACACGTATGATGTATCTTGCCAAATTGATGCTTCATGCAAGAGTTAAAATGGGAAATCAACCTTGAAGTACAACCATAAGTTTTAGTGCAGAAAAAATGAAATTTGACATGATTGATCAACTCCAAGCAACAATAGTGTTTACATATTACATAATACAAGTTCCATCCATCAAGCATTACTGAAAACTATGAGAAAAAATCAGAACAGTCATAAGTTTATAAAAATTCTGTGGCATCTCAATCCTTGTCATGTCAACAACAACCTTCAAGGATGACTTAACAGAAACTTACATGAATGGTACTAGAAATTGCCAAAACCAAGAGCTTGGTGCAATCAGTGGAAAACTCTATTGTTACAAGGGTAAGCCGGTATCAAGCATAACCACATACTCTTGCCCATAACTATCATAAAAATACTACGAAAAAATAGAAAATATAAAACTTGAAAAATAGAAAATATTTTGGCAGCCCATTGCATGAGGCTCCCTATTGTTAGGAATCTCTTTCTGAGATTGGAAAACTGAAATCCTAACAAAGAAAACTCTCCCTCACAGAAGAATAGAATACTGAAATTTCCTCTTTATTGAACAAAGAACCAAGAACACAATAGAACCAAGGTAAACAAGTTTACCCCCAAAAGGAGCACTCTCCTTTTCTCACTGGAATTCCCAGTCAAATTGATTATCCAAAAGATGTCCTCCCATCTACAACAGAGGGACTATATAAAGGAATACATTCCTCCCAACAACCTAATAACAAATATAACAAACTCCTAACAAATATAACAAACTCCTAATCAGTTACAAATGGACCTAGTCAATTACAAGTATTTGCCCCTTTATATCCTTTATTTGACCCTTTCTTCTTTCTATAATAAACCTGTAAAGGTTTATCATAGTTAGAGTGCATCCTGAAATCATTCCCAACAATACTCCCCTCTTCATAAACAACCTTGTCCTCAAGGTTGAAATCTGGAAACTGATTTCTGATGGAGGAGTTGTCTTCCCAAGTAGCTTCCTCTGGGAGCTTTCCCTGCCAATGGACCAGCACCTGGGGTGTTGCTGACCCTGAGAGATTGACTGTTCTGGTACCCAAAATCTGGAAAGGCTGATAAATCTCTGCTGTGCCCTGCAATTCTGTTGGAAGTTCAGGTTCAACTGGATGGTGCCCTGCTGCCTTCTTAAGCTGGGATACATGGAATACTGGGTGTATCCGAGCCTGCTCTGGAAGTTGTAATTTAAAAGCTACAGCTCCAATTTGTTTTAATACCAAATAAGGTCCATAATACCTAGCTGCTAATTTAGGATGTAGCTTGGTAGGCATGGAAATTTGTCTATGAGGCCTGATTTTAAGATAAACCCAATCTCCTGGCTGAATGTGAGAGATTTTCCTATGCATATTTGCATAATGAGCCATCTGATTTTGTGCTTTCTGTAAATGGAATTTGAGCTGCTTCAAAGCCTCATCTCTGTCCATGAGGTCTTGTGCAACAGCTTCCACTAAAGTTTCTCCAGGAACAAACCTAGCCAAAGAAGGTGGTGGCCTTCCATAAACCACTTCAAATGGTGTGCAGTGTGCAGCCCCTTGGAAGCTGGTATTATACCAGTATTCAGCCCAAGGTATAAAACCTGCCCAGGACTTTGGCTGCTCGGAACAGAAACACCTGAGATAAGTCTCCAAGGTTCTGTTAAGGACCTCTGTTTGTCCATCAGACTCAGGGTGGTAGGCTGTACTCATGTTCAAAGTAGTTCCTTGTAATCTGAAAAGTTCCTGCCAAAAATGGCTCATGAAGGTAGGATCCCTGTCACTAACAATGGAGATTGGCACTCCATGTAATCTGATGATTTCTTTAACAAAAATCTCAGCTATGGACCTAGCAGTGTATGGGTGTTTGATCAAAATGAAATGCCCATATTTACTCAATCTATCCACTACTACAAGCACCGCATCAAAGCCTTTTGATTTAGGAAGTCCCACAATGAAATCCATGCTGATTTCTTCCCATATGGCCTTAGGAATAGGTAAAGGTTGCAGCAACCCTGCTGGAGAAGAAGCCTGATATTTACTCCTTTGACACACATGGCAGGCTGCTACAAAATTAGTGATTGTCCCTTCATGCCAATCCAG
Organism: Echinosophora koreensis; assembly: GCA_035048595.1. Taxonomy (NCBI): domain Eukaryota; kingdom Viridiplantae; phylum Streptophyta; class Magnoliopsida; order Fabales; family Fabaceae; genus Echinosophora; species Echinosophora koreensis. The sequence continues at coordinate 1,590,910 of JAPCYP010000073.1, read as the reverse complement.
AAAAGGGATTGAGCCATCCTTCTATAAGTTCTGTAGATACCTGAATGCCCACCTATAGGAGAAGTATGGAATTCCTGGAGGAGTTTAGGAATCCATGCTGAGTCTGCTGATAAAACTAACCTGCCTTTATAGTATAGTCTGTCTTGCTCCAAGGTATATTGAGGATGTGAGTCAGGGTCTACTTTTAAGTCCTCTAGAATTTCGGCTAAGACTGGATCCTTCTTAACTTCTTCATCAATCTCTGCAATGTCAGGCCAGAAAGACCTTGATATTCCTTGCAGCTCCTTATCTTCATCCCTCCTAGACAGAGCATCAGCAACTCTATTTGAAGCTCCAACCTTGTACACAATTTCAAACTCATACCCTGTAAGAACCAAACAGAAACTGAGAGTGGAGAGAGAAGAGAGAAGAAGTGTCACGATAGATTCAAAATCTGAATTGTATTTCTTGAAGTGTCTAGATACATTGAATGGTTCTATATATAGAGAGCAGTGGTAACTGCCTCTAACAGAATCTGACTCAGCAGTGAGCTGAGATCAGATGTGGCACATACACAGTAAGACTAGCTAAGACTAGCTTACTCTAACATACCCCCTTTTAAGTACAAGGTGGGTTTACACAAATTCCTAACTTTGAACAGTTATAACAACATCTCTAACATACCCCCTTTTAAAACTAAGGTGGGTTTACAAGTGTTAGGTAATCAAGAACTCCCAAATTACTTCTCAGTGCTTCAAATCTTGTCTGTGAGAGTGGTTTGGTGAGGAGATCTGCAACTTGATCAATTCCCGGAAGATGACAGACAGTTAGGGACTTGTTAAGAACCTTTTCTCTTACAAAGAAAATGTCAAGCTCCATGTGTTTCGTTCTGGAATGCAGAACTGGGTTATGAGACAGTGAAACCGTGCTCAAGTTGTCACAATACACCACTGGTGTTTGAGATTTTATGTGCAGTTCTTGCAACAGTGATTGGATCCAAAGTACTTCAGCTGTAGTTGCTGCCAAACCTCTGTACTCTGCTTCTGTACTGGATCTGGCTACTAAAGTCTGCTTCCGAGACCACCAAGACACAAGATTTGGACCAAAGTATATGCAAGACCCTGAGGTTGACCTGCGATCATCCAAATCTGCTGCCCAATCAGCATCAGTAAAGGCTTGAATGGAGAAAGGTGCAGCAGGGTTTGCAGGTTTCAGGACAAGGCCATGAGTTATGGTACTCCTCAGATACCTTAGAATGCGTTTAACTGCCTTCCAATGATCCTCTAAGGGCTGTGAAAGGTACTGACAGACCTTACTCACACTGTAGCAGATTTCTGGCCGAGTGATAGTGGCATATTGTAACGCTCCTACAATTGACCTGTACAGTGTAGGATCACTCATGTAATTAGCTCCAAACTTAGTCAGCTTGCTGTTGCTTACCATAGGTGTAGGTGACCCTTTTGCATTGCTCATATTAGCCTTGGCAAGTAAGTCCCTGATATACTTGGACTGAGACAGCAGAACACCTTTATTATTTGCCAAGTGTTTCACTTCCACTCCTAGAAAGTAATCAAGAGTACCAAGTTGCTTGAGAGCAAAGGTGGAGTTGAGCTTTTGAATGAGAGCAGAGATGCGAGTAGGAGATGAGCCAGTCACTATAATATCATCCACATAAACTAGGATGTAAGTGCAGTGGCCAGAATGTGTGTGGATAAAGAGAGAAGGGTCACACCTACTAGTTTGAAAACCAAACTGCACAAGAGCTTTGGTCAGGCGTTCAAACCATGCTCTTGGGGCTTGTTTAAGCCCATAGATGGCACGATTCAACTTGCACACTTGAGAGGAATTGGGACTTTTGAATCCAATAGGCTGCTCCATATAAACTTCCTCAGATAGCAGGCCATTTAAGAAGGCGTTATTAACATCTAGCTGCTGTATGGACCAGCTGGAAGTCACTGCAAGTGTCAAAATCACTCTAACTGTTACAGGTTTGACAACAGGGGAGAAGGTTTCAGAATAGTCTCTCCCCAATTGTTGATGAAACCCCTTTGCAACTAATCTGGCCTTGTACTTGTTAATTGTCCCATCCGGGTTCTCTTTAACCCTAAACACCCACTTGCAACCTATTGCCTTTTTGCTGGGTGGGAGGTCAACCAAAGTCCAAGTGTTGTTGCTCATTAGTGCATTATACTCATGCTGCATTGCCTCATGCCAATGGGGAGTGGCTAAGGCTTCAACAGGGGAAGTAGGTTCTGCATGTGTTAGTAACAAGGTGGGAGGGGACAGCAAGTTAGCTTTGGATCTAGTGACCATAGGGTGGACATTGTGAAGTGCAGATGTGGGAGACGACTGTGCTGCTATAGAGGATGAACCTGACAGGTTAGGAGAGCCACTAGGAGTTAACCCACAATGAAGGGAAGACAAGGAAAAAGGATCGGACTGGTGTTGAGAAAATTGACCCGATAGCTAAGACTAGCTTACTCTAACATACCCCAACAATTTTGCCAACCAGTTTTGTTGATTCTGAGTTGTTATCCTCTGCTCCAAGAGGTACCTTAGACTCTTCTGGTCAGTAAACACAGTGAATTTCTGACCTAAGAGATAAGGCCTCCAATGTTGGATCGCTAGAACCAGGGCCATCAATTCCTTTTCATAAACAGATTTAGAGAGTGTTGAATCTGCCAAAGCCTTGCTGAAATAAGCAATAGGCCTTTTGTCTTGAGTTAACACAGCCCCTACTCCCTTTCCCGATGCATCACATTCTATGGAGAAATTTTTTGAGAAATCTGGCATTGATAACACAGGAGCTGTGGTGACAGCCTGCTGCAACTGGGTAAAAGCCTCAGTACTTTTACTAGTCCACTTGAAATTTCCCTTCTTCAATAAATCAGTTAGGGGTCGAGCTATTTGTCCATAGTTGCAAATGAACCTTCTATAGTACCCGGTAAGCCCCAAAAACCCTCTCAAAGCTTTAAGAGTCTTGGGTAGGGGCCACTGCAGAATAGCATCAATCTTCTGGGGATCCATTGATACCCCATCCTTAGCGATAATATGCCCAAGGTATCCTATCTTAGTTTTTCCAAAAGTACACTTCTTCCGATTGGCAAAGAAAGAGTGTTCTAATAATCTGGCCAGCACTTGTCTCAAGTGCTTTAAATGATCCTCCCAAGTTTTGCTATAAACCAGAATATCATCAAAGAAAACCAAGACATACTTTCGAAGAAAAGGCTTAAGTGTGGCATTCATAGCACATTGGAAAGTTGCTGGAGCATTTGTTAATCCGAATGGCATTACTAGAGATTCGTAGTGCCCCTGATGCGTTCTGAAGGCTGTTTTTGGAATGTCGGGCTCGTGCATTCTGATTTGGTGATATCCAGCCCTTAAATCTATTTTGGAGAAATACACAGCTCCACTTAATTCATCTAACAATTCCTCTATCACTGGAATGGGGAATTTGTCTGGTACTGTAGCCTTGTTTAGAGCCCGGTAGTCCACGCAAAACCTCCAACTTCCATCCTTCTTCTTGACCAAGATAACTGGACTGGAATATGGGCTGTTGCTGGGTCTAATGATTCCTGAAGCCAACATCTCAGCTACCTGGGTTTCTATCTCATTTTTCTGCAAGTGGGGATAACGGTAAGGCCTTACATTAACTGGATCTATCCCAGCTTTAATTGGAATTCGATGATCTACTCCCCTAGGTGGTGGTAATCCTTTTGGTTCATGAAAAACTGCTGCAAAGTCAGATAATACCCCCTGTAATTTTCTGATTTGGTCTGCTGTCAGCTCTTCCTCTTCTATATTACTTTTCTCTACAACCCAGAGCATAGACATTATGTCTACTTCTTCCTTGGCAAGTTTCTTAAGTGCCTTGGAAGAAATCATTGCCTTGGACAGTCTGGGGTCTCCTTGTATGATCATATTCTGTCCTTGATGAACGAAGGACATGATCAGAGTCTGCCAATTTGCTTTGATTTCCCCCAAAGTGACTAGCCAGGCCACACCAAGAATCAAGTCAACCCCTCCTAAGTCAAACAAAAAGAAATCTCCTTCCATCATGTACGGCCCCAAGTGCACCTTCAGGTTCTTGCAGCAACCCTGGGTTGACTTTCTATTCCCATCCCCTAATCTTACATAATAGGGTTTGGTTGATTCTTGCTTGAGTCCCAATTTTTGTACCAATTTGCTAGATACAAAATTGTGACTTGCTCCGCTGTCTATCAAGATCAACACTTCTTGCCCCTGCAATTCACCTTTTAGCTTCATAGTTTGAGGTTGTGTCAATCCTCCTGCTGAACATATTGAAAGATCCATCCACTGACATTCCACCTCAGGAACTTCTTCTCTCTTTTCCTCATTTTCGTTCTCCTCTTCCATTCTTGAAATCTCTCCATTATCATCTATCTGTTCATCCTCGGCCAAGATTACTACCCTCATGGTCTTTTCGGGACAGCGGTGTCCTGGTCCAAAAGCATTTCCACAATGATAACACCTCCCTTCGTCTCTCCTCTTGACATACTCAGCATAAGGAATGGTTCGAGTTCCCCTGCTTCTAGGTCCGTAGAAACTTGGTTTGGTCACTGAAGACATGGATCCTTGTGAATTCCGAGTCCCACCATTGGACGCTTGGGCACTGTTTGTGCCTCCAAACGCCCCTGCACGAGGTATAACTCCACCACCACCTTGGTACCTAAAACCCGAACTTGCACCTCGTCCCTGTGTGTTTCCATAGCCCCGCATCTGTTTCATTGCTTCTTCAACATCACATGCTACCTCCATTGCTCGCGTGAGGTCCCTAGGATCATGTGGGCGAACCAGACTCCTAATATCTTGGCGCAGACCAGCCAAGAAATACCCCAAGACTTGGTCCTCCGCACTAGGTTTGGCTTGAGCAACCAGAAGCTCAAATTCCTGAACATACTCCTCGACTCCTCCGGTTTGCCTTAGAGAAGCCAGTCTTTCATATACCGTTCCTCTCCCGTTTCCTCCAAACCTCCTTATCAAAGCGTCTGAGAATTCTTTCCAAGATGGGTTCTTGGATTTTAGACGCCAGTATTGAAACCAATGTACTGCATTTCCCTCCATGCTAATGAATGCTAGCCTTAACTTCTCAGAGGGTTTAACTTGCTGCACCTCAAAGAATTTTTCAGCTCTGGCCAGCCATCCTAAAGGATCGTGACCTTCGAAAGTGGGTAATTCTACTTTCTTGACCCAAGAACGAAAAGGCACATCCTCATCTTGCTCAGTTTCGCTGGTTTCCTCCTCTTCCTCCAAAGACTTGTCCTTCTTGTTCACAGAATGGTCTCCCTCTACTGAAGGTGTTTTCTTGTTGTTCATTTGTAACAACAAGTCCTTTATGAAATCTATGTCTGTCTTCATCTCTGCCAACTTCTCCCCGTGTTCACCAACTGCCTTCTCCAACGCTCCAACCCGATTCTCCATTGTAATTTTGATCCGGCAGGTCGGACCAAACTTGTTAGGAATCTCTTTCTGAGATTGGAAAACTGAAATCCTAACAAAGAAAACTCTCCCTCACAGAAGAATAGAATACTGAAATTTCCTCTTTATTGAACAAAGAACCAAGAACACAATAGAACCAAGGTAAACAAGTTTACCCCCAAAAGGAGCACTCTCCTTTTCTCACTGGAATTCCCAGTCAAATTGATTATCCAAAAGATGTCCTCCCATCTACAACAGAGGGACTATATAAAGGAATACATTCCTCCCAACAACCTAATAACAAACTAATAACAAATATAACAAACTCCTAACAAATATAACAAACTCCTAATCAGTTACAAATGGACCTAGTCAATTACAAGTATTTGCCCCTTTATATCCTTTATTTGACCCTTTCTTCTTTCTATAATAAACCTGTAAAGGTTTATCATAGTTAGAGTGCATCCTGAAATCATTCCCAACACTCCCTAGTGAGGATAAATGTATGCAGCCTACCCCCACAAGTGGAGAGGCTTTCCCAGGATATGAACCTGTGACCTCCAAGTCAAAAGGCAACAACCTTACCGTTGAGCCAAGGCTCAACCTCCCAAGACTTGTCATTGAAAATTAGAAAATATAAAACTAAAAATTACTTTCGTATTGAAAACTTACATCTTCCCATGGATCCTCAAGCTCAGACCCATCAGCGGTTTCAAAGATGGGAGATAACCTTTCACGTCTTGATAATGCATTACCAGCCAAAGAAGCAGACTTTAGATCAGAATGATTAAATCCGTCTGATAGCCCAAGCATGCTCAAATGAGTTACAGAACAAAACTTTCTTGGATTTTCACTAACAACCTTGTCAATTCGAGTTTTCAAGTCGTGAACTTGTGATTGTACTGCTTCAATCTTTTGAATGATGTCATTTAAAGATTTGTCATTATTTTCATAATCTATAGAAGACGACATATCATTCAACTCAAACTCCTGATTATCATCATTGTTACCTCCTGATATCAATAAGCAGAAAGTAGAATTAGAAATTCAGAATCTCATGGAATCAAATGACTAAAACCTGTTTCCAAAAGAAAGGTATACGTATAAGTTACTACAAAAACTAAAACTAAAAAAAAAAAAAAAAAAAATCATGAGGAAAACCTGTGTGTGTAATTCTTTGTGCTTGTTTGATTCACAATTTCACAATTTAATGGTGATTTTTGCAAGTTACATAAATAATAAAAATAGCATCATGTATATTACCGCAACTCACCTATAGCAACACCATCAAACACTTTCAAACAAGCATCAATAGTACGACCTGTTTTCTCTAGAAAATGACAAGCGATATAAAATAAAATAAAATTATAAAACAAAGAGGAGAAACACACTAGGAAATGATAAATACTATAACCAACAAAGAAATGTCATACCATAGTAGGAGAATAAACTGTGGTTAGACATGTATGATGCTATATCATACTCCTCTTCAACTCTTTTCCTTTTGTTCCTCTTCATAACTTTATTCTTATGCATCCGACCAGATATAGGTACTGATTTGATATCCAAGCCATCTAATGTTGTGTGTGCAAAATCAAGCTGCTTTGTATAATTGTATGCCGCAAGCTCTTTACGATATTTAAGTTCTTGAGACTGAAGCTGCTTAAGTTGCAATTCAATCCACTTACAGCGCCACGTAAGAGGGCCTATGAACCTCCTCCAATGAGTTGTCGTACTTCTCTTCCTGAATGGTTAAGAGAGTAAATTGTAAAAGGTATGAATGATTGACAGTCAAATCAAACGAACAACAAAAATGAAAGTCTTTTCCCACTAAGTGGGGTCGAGTACACATTCATTTTTTCCTTGATAACAAACACAGAAAAATGATACATGACACATCATAAACTTTAATGCAGGAAAAAAAACTTGACACATTCAAAATTTTTATTTTTTTAGCAGACCATATTACATAATACTTGTCAATATAGAAATTTTGTAACGTCTATATTAAAAAAAACAGCCCTAATAAAACTTGCCTTGGACTTTCAAGGATGTTTTCAATTAGGGCAATTGCATGAAAACCGATACCAGATGATAGGCCCCGGGTTAGCAGGGGTGGAGGGAGGGGGAGACCAGGGCATTATACATTATATATATTTATTTATATATATAATATATATATTAAAAAAATTGCCCAAGCCTAATTTTTCATATGTCCAATTTCATATCAGAAACTAATAAGCAAATGTATGTATTAATTTGACTATGAATATGTTTGAGTAATTTATATTATGTTAAGTTGTTAATTATATGAGTTTAATTGGTATACACTGTTGGTGTAAAGTTTTTTACACTGTCAAGTAATCAGAAATCATGGTATCGATGACTTTTAAGGTAGCTAGGATAACAGTCAAATATTTTTAATGATATGTCAATTTTTGATTTGTTGACAATGTAAAAAACATTTACACTAACAGTGCATACCAATTAAATCTCAGGTGTATATCAATTTCATTTCATATAATTTGTTTCTATATTGTTAGTTTTTTATCATTCCATGTTATATATATTGGCTTAATGAACTTCTTGCTCCTGCAAATAAGGTAAGTTTTGGTTTTGATCCCTACTATTATTTTTCATATAATTTAGTCCCCAAACATATTAAAATTTTGAAAATAGTCCCTTCCGTTGGATGGCTAACAGTTTTGCCACGTCATCTGAGCCACTTGTACCAAAAACAATTATTGCAAATTCCACATGTGTAATTAGATGTCAGCTGAAAAATAAAATTTGTTTTTTAATTCAAAGAAATAATTAATATTATTTTTAATTTATTGAGTATAAAAAATTAATTTATTGAGGATCTATAGGCTCCTTTTTCCCTCTGCAGCAATTAATTAAAATATTGTCTTTTTTCGTACATTGTCTCCCTCTGCTACGCTGTTACTTACCCTAGAGGTGCACTCTCACTGAAGGAACAAAATCTTGATGGCGAAGAAGAAGAAACCTCATCATCTGAGGAAGAACAAATCCCTTCCTCCCAACACCACCACCAAGAAGAAGAAAATGAAGCTTCATCCTAAGAACATGAAGAACAACCCCTTCCTTCCAACCCCAAATCCGACACCGAATCCGATTCAGGGTCCAAACTCGACCCACCTCCTCCTCCTCCCAAATCCAAACCCATAGACCACACTCTGAAGCCCAATTCCAAGTCTCATCCATCGACGTCGAAGAAGCGCCCTACGAACAACGCTGAGCCCATAAATGACTTGAAACGTGCGAAGAATGGAACAGATGCTTTTTCTGCTACTACTGATGATGGAGACACGGTGGCGAAGTTTTGGGGTGACTCGAATCGTGGCCCCCATCACATGAAATTTCTGGTTTTGCCCCTGTGGGTTAGGATTGAGCCCAGCCCAAAAGAGTGCAGAGTCTATGTCAGGAAGAAATTTTGTGGGACCATCCACTACAGTTAGAGGAGAGAGAACTTGTCATGATTAAGAAGCAATAGTAGGAGTGGTTATAGAGGGAATGAAAGAACGGAGGTAGGAGTTCTGTTGGTATTGTGAGAATTAGAGCTGAGGCTTGGGTTGTAGACTTTGCCCTGGCTGATCCTCACACGATTTCGATCATGCCTGAAACTCCACCACCTCTGCTGCCTGGTGCAAGGACAACATCTACTTCAGTAACCTTTTCGGTGGTGATCTCTACAAAACGACGGGGAAGAATGTTCTAATATGGAAATAGCTTGTCGAAGCTGTGATCAAGACTCATCAGCTTCAGCGCTACTGGCCACTATGGTGCTTGAATAGCGTAGCGTTTTCTAATAGCGGCAATAGCGGCCGCTACAACAGCCAGAATAGCGGGAAATAGTGGCAATAGATTAGCGGCCGCTACAACAAAGTGTGTTAAGAACCCATTTTTTACCTCTCCTCAAGTGAGCATTTAACAGTCATATTTGGGGGTATTGTCGATTTAATGGTCATATTTGGGGGTATTGTTGGTTTTTCGGACCAAGGTCAAATAATTTCCACTCTACCTCCTCCATATTTGATAATGTTTTTACTTTTGTTATTATTGACATGAAGATTATAACTTTATAATTATTAATTATGAGTTTGTGTTTGCAATTTTGGGTAGTATGTTATGTTTTAGTATTTAGATAAGTGTATATTTAATTTTTTAGCCTATGTGTATATACATTGCAATAACGGCCATCCCACTCCCGCTATAGCGGTTTTCGGGGGTCGGCCACTATCCGGGATTGATAACTATAATTGTTGTAAGACCACAAATTCCGTTGTGTTTTCTCTTCGAGTCAGATCGTCAAGAAGCCCGTGGGAATCCAGCTTATCTTGCTTGGGAACAGCAGAGTCAACACCAAATCTCATGGCTTCTCCTTTTTCTGTCAGAATCAATGCAACCTAGGGGTTGTTGGTTGCCCTCATGCGTGGCTACACACATTCTTCAACTCCCAAACCAAGGCAAAAGGTTGCCAACTCCAATCAGAATTGCACAATATGAAAAAAGGAACAAGATCAATTTCGGAGTATCTGATGCTCATCAAGGCAATTGTAGAAGCTTTGATCTTAATTGGAACGTTAATTACTTCTCACCTTTGAAGGTCAGTAGTGGGGGCTCCCCTATATGGCACTATAATCAGGCCACATACCAGTTACAGTGTCAATAAGGTGTGTCAATTCTTGGCACAAGTTCTGGAGGAGCATTGGAAGGTTGTCATAAGGATTCTAAGATATCTCAAAGGGACTATCACCTATGGTTTACTACTGTAGCCTACACCAGTTAACAGATCTCTATCTCTGAAGGCCTTTTGTGATGCAAATTAGGCCTCAAATCTAGATAGGCGGTCTACTTCAGGATCTTGCATCTACCTAGAGCAAAATCTGATTTCCCGATGGTCCAAGAAACAGCCATTGATTGCAAGATCTAATAGAGAAGCTGAATACAGGAAGCCTAGCCAATATTGATATTGAAATTATTTGGGTCCAAACTCTCCTAAAAGAACTAGATGTGGCTGTTTCGGTTCCAAGCATCTACTGTGATTACCAGTTCTACACTCAAGAACCAAGCACATGGAATTGGATCTCTTCTTTGTCAAAAGTATCGTTATAGCTCACATCCCAGCTCAGAGTCAAACAGCTGACATTCTAACAGAGCTGTTAGGTTTGGTGAACTCAGAAGCATACTCAGGGTGGTTGACTACTTTACCTTGATGTCCCTACCATGAGTTTTGGATAGGAATGTTAGAGTAGTATACTTTCTATTAACACTCTATTAGAAGGTTAGAATATTCTGTTAATCTTAGCTGAGCTTTTATGACAAGCTTCCTATGTAGTGTGTTTGGAAAAGATTATTTTCTCAAAAAAAAAAAAAACTGCTGGAATTCAAACTAACATGTTTGGAAAACTTGCTTAAATTAATTTTTTTGGTACATTTTTCTTTTCTTTTTTTTTTTGGGTACAAAACTTGCTTAAATTATGAAAAAGCATTTTTTTACAACAAAAAAAAAAGGGTTTTTAGAGAAGCTACAAGTTCAATGCTTATCTTAAAAAAATTGTTTCATTATTTTGATGTCAATCACATTCTTCCCATTTCACCCCCTATAGAACTAACTATCAAACAATATTATAAATCTCAACAAATAACTTCACACCTTTTTTGTAATCTACTATATTAAGTGATTTTATAAAATAAATCAAATAAAATAGATTACCTTAACAAACACATCCAAACATAAAACTGATTTTATTCTCATCGATAGCACTCACGTGCCTGTCTATGCCGATTTTTTTATTTTTTTTCGTTGTATGCATTTTCTTTTGGGTATTTTTATTTTCTATTTGGTAATTTGGGTAAGGCATGTATGTTTGGCAGTTATTTTGGCGATTTTATATTGATTTTATAAGTTGCTCAGACAGTTTCTTTAATGTTTTGTAAATAGTAATGGTTAAATATAAAAAAAATAAAAAATGACACCAAAATGAGAGGGGGAATCCCCTTTATTAATAGTATAGATATAGATTATAACAATAATCAAATATACATCTAATCAATTATTGAAATAATCTGTTTTTCGTAGCTAACCCAACAACTCATAGAAATATATAAATACCTTATGTGAAGTGTTTATAAGATCTATAATCTATCATACCCTCCCTCCCTCCTCAGTACCCTAGTTCACAAACTAGAATAGAGAGGGGTTGCTTCTGTAGGCTTCACAAACCTATGGGGAGGTCAATTGAAACTAGTCTAGTTTATTTAATAAACATTTAAATTGGGTAATGATGCTTTTGGAAATTTTGAGACAAAATGTGTAGATTGAAAAAGTATCTCCCTATGGTGCACGGACAATACAGAAGAAAACAAATTCAAAATCAGTAACCAGGACCAAAAAAAATCTGGAGTACAAAAGCATAAATAAAGCATAGAAAGAATGTGAAATAAAATATACTCATTTTAAAAAAAAAAATCAAACCAGAGGTCTCTCACAAGCTCTATGAAAAAACTAGAGTCAAACTGACAAGACATTTTTACTTATTCACAATGGATAATCCAATAATCAGAAAAACAGTTTGCTCAGGATGTGTGCATATAGAAGAGTGCAGTATCAGTTATTTATTCTTTTTTCCCACTTTAGCATTCTTGCTACCTATAGGCAAGACAGGAAGAATAGACGCATGAAATTATTCAAAGTGAAAGATACCTTCTTTGAAGTGCTTCACACAAATCATCACGCATGGATGAGAACACATTGTCAAAGCGCATTCGTGATTCAACTTCAGTATCACTGAAGGAGGCATTCCCTGTCCCAGATCCTGTATCACCAAAAGAACTGGAACCCTCAGTGACATCCTCACAAGAATCTTTCACCATCAAAGCCTTGCCAGAATTTGTGCACCCAGTGATATTAACTTCTACATCCTCCTTTTTACTGGACAAAAGAGTTTGTTCAATTGGAAACGTTTCCATGGCACAAGCATCACCCAGGCAGTTAGTTCCAGGCTTGAGCATCTTTTGTCCTGAAAATGCAGGGGCATGAATGTTCTCTGACCTGCTCTTCTTCTCTAAGTCTGGGCCCATTTTTGCAAATCACGAAATCTTCACTGCTCAAAGAGCAGGCAATGACCATAATGTCATCATCTAATACAATAACCACAGGCACAACTCTTGATGCATAATGGATAAGTAAAACACAATAAAGATGGAATAACCATTAAATTCTTAGGGAAATAGTTGTTTTCATGAATTGAAGAGTTCTAAAAAACCCGAAATAAACCCATATTAGGGAGAGTCAAAACTTTTGCTATTATTATTTTATTTTTATATACATTTAATTGCAACCCTACATCAGGACCTAGGTCAGATAAGAATCTATAATTCTCTAACTGACCATGATATTAATTGGTAATGTAATGAACAATTCCAAGACTGATCAACCTTACACTCAAAATTATCTCTTTTTCATTTCAAGTTTCTTTAAGGAAAACATGAGTTCAGTTTCTAACAGCATATATTATCTAGAAAGCAGAATTAACAAGCACCCATAAAATCTAATATTCTAAATTGATCCCACATCCACGGACAAAATTCAGGTGCAAGGTCCAAAATTTCAGGGATACAAAACATTCTAAATTTCAGTTCCCACTACTTATAAACAGAAAAGCAACGAATTTGAAAGGAAAACAAAATGTGCACAATTCATACTTCCTAAGAGGAAAATAAAGGCAAAAACAGGGAATAATACCTTCTTACCCATAATAATCATATACCTCACAAAATCGAAAACCAAAAAAAAAAAAAAAAAAAAAAGGAGAGAAAAAAACTCTTACCAATGAACCAGAATTTCGACCAAGCATCATCATCACGGTGTTGAAGAAAAGCCAAGATTTTTGTAACACCAACAACACTTAGGAATTTCAAGAAACAGAAAAGGAAACAAAAGATTTTTTTTTTTTTTTTTTTTTTTGGCTCTTTGAGATGGTTGACTGAGAGACTGGGTGTTTTTACTTATTCGCTGTAATGTCTGTTACCCCGAATCACGATATCAAACGGCTCAAATCAACGATCACAGATCAACCAGATTAAGAATTTCAGTAAAAAAAAATTAATTAAAACGCATAAACCGGGTAAAACTTAAAAGAAAAGAAATCCCTCTCACCGACGTAGGAAGATCAACGACTCGGTAAGAGTGGTGAACGACTCGGTAGTCAATAAGAGAGGGTCTTTGGTTAAAAAAAATAATAAATTAAGGGAGAGGGAGAATGGATTTTAATTAGATATTGGGTTTTTCTATCATGTACAACTTTGCACATGTTAAGAAATCCAAAAATAGTAACTATTTATTAGAAAACTAAGTATTTCAGTTTTGAATATAAAATACACAAGTACCTATAAAAAAAAATTTTAAGATCTTTAACATGTACAAAATTGTACAGGTTAGAAAAACCCTTAGATATATTGTGTTTGGTTTGGTTTGAGGAACGAGAGAGGGGCAATTTTGATGGAAGGGAGAAGAAAAATTTTAAAACAAATTTATTTTAATACCTTTATATTTTTTTTATTTCAAAATACACAAGAGTGATATTATTTTAGTTAATACATGTTTTTTTATAAGCATGTAAATGTTTTAAAATCTTTTATCTCTCCTATAAACCCTCGATATTAGAGGGAGGCCGCCCAAAATTGAATGGAAAGGGATTTTGCTCCCTCAGAAAATTTGAACCAAATATAAAATATTTTTAAAAACCTCTCGTCCTCTCTCATGCTCTCTCTTCCATTTATCTCCAACCAAATACTATGTAAAAGAATAGAAAATAAAATAACCCCTTTTATTCATAAAATAAAAAAGAATAGAAAATAAAATTAACACATTTTAAAAATAAAATTTATTAGGGACTAGGAATGTATTTTGATTTGTTAAAAAAAAAAAAAAGGAATGTATTTTGATTTTAAAAATTAATTTTTGTCCATGCGACTCGTTGAAAATTATTTTTTATATTCATAACATTTAAAATATATTAATTAAAACACTTTTAAAAATATATTAATTGTAAACCAAAAAATTAAAAATGAATTAATTAATGAATTAATTGATACGTATAGTCACTATAAAGATTTTTTTTTCCACATTTTAACAATATAAATCAACACACTGTTAAAAATATTTGATTACATTAAGATTCATACTATATCAGCCGAGAGTATAAGGTTGGAAGACCGAGGTTATCAAATATCCTAATTGTAAAGGGCCCAAGAATAAATACCTCGGTTGCAAGTCATTTGGACTAAACCCGCCTTCTCGTCCATGTCCCTATAAACACATGATCTTTGCACGTCACTTCAACGAGTACAACCTCAATGCTACTAAGCCCGGGAAAAGAGGAATAATCATCCATGATCCCCACAATGTGATCATAATTGTTCATTAACCATCATCTTCAATACTATAAATAGTAATCTTCAGATGGAACTACGTTCAGCTTTGATTCCCATGAGGGATACGGAGGAGCAAAATATATCATATTTGTTCTGACCTAGTAATCAGGACTCGGGGATAATAGTTTGTATGTGTATGAGTCAGAATGGAATGGCTGTCCTTTGTCCTTTCCTCTCTTAGGTAAACCAGGTCATGTTTTCAGACTTAAAAAGGCATTATATGGTTTGAAACAAGCACCTAGGGCATGGTATGATAGACTTACTTCTTTTCTCATGCATAATGGTTTTACTAGAGGACAAGTAGATACTACGTTGTTTAAGAAAAACTTAAAAGAGAATTTCATTATTGTCCAAATATATGTTGATGATATTATATTTGGAGCAACTAATGAAAAGCTGTGCAAGGAATTTTCCAAGCTAATGCAAGCAGAATTTGAGATGAGCATGATGGGAGAATTAAAGTTCTTCCTTGGACTACATATCAAACAGACAAGTGATGGAATCTACATCCATCAACAAAAGTATACCTAGGAGATACTTAAGAAGTACAAGATGAAAAATGCTAAACTCATGAAAACTCCCATGCAACCCAATGCAGAATTAAGCAAAGATGATGAAGGTAAAAAGGTAGACCAAACTGTCTACAGAGGTATGATTGGCTATCTACTATACTTAACTTCAAGAAGACCTGACATTCAGTTTAGTGTCTGTATGTGTGCTAGATTCCAATCTGACCCTAGAGAATCCCATCTTAAAGCTGTTAAAAGAATATTTAGATATTTGCTTGGGACTATAATCTTGGTTTGTTGTATTTAAGATCAAAAGAATACAGATTAGTGTGATTTTGTGATGCTGACTTTGCTGGAGACAGAATAGAAAGGAAAAGCACCAGTGGAGGATGTCACTTCATTGGAGCCAGCTTAGTCTCCTGGTCAACCAAAAGACAGACAACTATTACCTTGTCTACTGCTGAAGCAGAATACATATCAGCTAGTAGTTGTTGCTCTCAACTCTTATGGGTAAAACATCAACTTGAGGATTACTCTATTTATGAGCATAATATATCTGTGTGGTGTGATAATTCTAGTGCCATATGCTTAACAAAAAATCTAATTCAGCATTCTAAGGCTAAGCATAATGAAATCAAACATCACTTTATAGGGGATTATGTTCAGAAAGGTATCTTTGATATTAAGTTTGTTAAAACTGAAAAATCAATGGGCTGATATTTTCACTAAACCTTTAGATGAAGATAGGTTTATATTTATTAGAGACAATCTAAACATACATTGCATTGTTGAATGACATGTCTTATGATTAACCTGTCTATGCTACCTACCGTAAGTTTTTATATCACCTGTCTGTAATACCTGTCCGACCCTGCTGAGTCATATTGCTTGAACTCAACAATTTTTGTTAAAATGGTTATTAATTATTTAATATCATTTATTAATCTGAAGCTAATCATGTGCACGACAGTTTTTAATCTCGAAACCGTGTTTTCATTATGTCTAAAGTGGGCGCTGTAGCTCCCCACGTAATTCGTACCTTTTTAAATTTAAAAATATTTTCTTTCTCTCTCCTGACTTTATGACTATAAAAGGCAAAGAGTTAGAAAGGTTGAACCTTGACGCTTTCAAACCCTTCTAAGCTTTCCAAACCCTAGAAATCTCTTCTCTCTTCAATGGCACCCTTAAGGAATCTCTCTCCTAAAGAAATTACGGAGAAATACAACATGAAAATCTCTGATTTTGAGACAATCTTAGCTGGGAAGACTGTGGATCTTCAACAGATGAAGAAGTGGGGCATGGATGTCACAGAGGAGTTGGAATACTCCAAGTGGACCTCCTTCTTTGACATAAAGGAGTTGGTTCATCCAAAGCTTGTCAGAGACTTCTGGACAAGTGTTGTTTTTCTTAAAAGCGCTACTAATGGGAAAAAGTCCTTTCGCGCTCGAGTTCTGGACACAACGGTCTTCATTCCCATAAGTTCTCTGGAACTTATCACCAAATGCCCAAGGATTGGAGTAGGTTACAGACCTGAATGGGAAGATCAAGTTGGAACAGACAATGTGAAAATTCCTCTGTATGGCATTCCCAACCCAGAAAACCTGAAGCCTGTAAACATGGTTGTGAAGTGCAGGTTCATGCATAAGCTGCTGCTTGAGTGTGTGATGCCTAGGAAAGGCTCGAGGGACAGTGTGACCAAGGTGGACAGGTTTGCCATGTACCACTTGATTCACAAGATCAAGTGGACATCAATGAGTTAATCTTCATCTACCTGGAGTCCCTGATCAAGAGGCCTAACATGCAGACTTTCCCCTATGGAATGCTGCTGACAAGACTCTTCAGGACCAAGCTATTTGTTCCTGGTGATGGAGAGTTTGTCAATATGTCCCTTCCCATAGACAGGAAAAATCTGTCTATGATGAACATAGAAGGTATCCCTCTGGAGGAGGAAGAAGAAGCAGTCTGCTGCTGAGCAGAAGATGAAGGAACCAGTGGTCTCCACTGATGAATCAGAGATCCTTATCTCTGAAAAGATCTGGAAACCTGCTGGAAAAGTGGCCAGACAGGACAGAGACCTACTTTGGAGAAACCCTCTGTTTCTGCTGAAACTGGTGAGGCAGTTGAATCTTTGAGGTTCAAGATGAAAAAGCTGTCTCCCAAGAGGAAGTCTAAGGAAGATGAAGCTTCAGAAGCTGAGTCAGCTCTGCCAAGCAAGAATAGAAGGCTTGTGAAGACCTTGACTAAGGCCAGACAAGTTGAGTCTGCACCTAGCAAAGAGGAAGCACCTGCTCAAGGGGAGCAGAAGACAAGTCCCTTAGAGAAGCCCAAGGAGAAGAAGACTCTCATTTTGGGACCTATTCCTAGAAAGAGAAGGTCTGGATACCAAGTGCCTACTATGGCAATTGCTGAAAGGGTATAAGTGCCTGCAGAAGCTGAAGCTGCAGAGGTTGAAGTTGCTACTGCAAATGCTGAAGACCTGTCTGTTGGGACACAGACAGTTATCTATCCTGAGATTGACCTCCTTAACCCTCCTCTGCCAAGGAAGAAGCTAGGATGTCAGAAAACTAAGTGGTCCTTCCATCCACCTCTCCTACACCATCTTCTCCCTCCCAACAAGGTATCCTAAATCTACCTGTCTGCTCTCCACCTCCCTTGTCTGTCCAACCTCTTTCACATGTGTCTCCACCTCCTTCACCTATCTCTTCTCATCAAACCCAAACAGCATCTTATGATGTAGTGTCTGATATATGTCAGTACATAGTAGTTCATAGGGATGCAACTCCCAAAGAACAAGCTGGCATATCATCAAGTCTTTTTGTGTCAGACTTGCAATCTC
Organism: Echinosophora koreensis; assembly: GCA_035048595.1. Lineage (NCBI taxonomy): Eukaryota > Viridiplantae > Streptophyta > Magnoliopsida > Fabales > Fabaceae > Echinosophora > Echinosophora koreensis. The sequence continues at coordinate 1,572,688 of JAPCYP010000073.1, read as the reverse complement.
TCATGACTGCAAGCTTCTCTAACCTGTCTGTCATTCCTTCTCCTCTACCTCATATTCTTAACCCTTGTAGGGAGATTTTATTCTATCCCCCTATAGTCATCTTCATTAGAACACTGGAAGGAACTCACTACTCTACCACTGTTGTAATGTTACCTTCTGTGTCTAGGTATTTCTTTATGTTAGTTACAGGTTCTAACTCTTTCTTTTATTACATAGACTCTTTGTTAACCCTACCTCCTTCTGTTCTTTCACAAAAACCTCTTCCCCCTCCTATTCAGATTAAAGTCACTCGTCTGTCTCTATCTGAAAGATTGTCTTCTGTCTTTTCATCTTCTGATACTGACTATATCAAAATCGGACCTTTGTTTAAACTTGCTTTTCTTCCTTTCTTTTATTATAAAACCCTTCATCAGTGTGTCTTCCCTCGTATCTCTTCACCTTTTTCTGTGCCCAAGGCACCCCTAGTTTTGGCCTTGCCCTGGCATTCAAACCTGTCTGATGTATCAACTAGCTTGACCGCAGGAGCCCCTACTACTCAGATGGTGGATATACATAGCTTCAATCTGCTTCAAGCTCAGCTAGAAGAAACTAGAAGGCAGCTGGATGAAGAAAAGCACGCTAGGCTGTTGTTAGAAAAGAGAGTTGAATCTCTGTTTTTTACTTTTTAGTCACCCTTAGTAGTTTTTGTTTTTAAGATCTGCCTTGTACAAAGCTTATGATGAATAAAATATAGTTTTATCTTCTATATTTACTGTCTTATGCTTTTCTGCATTTTTATTGTTTCCTTTTTGTTGTTGACGAAAGGGGAGAAAGTAAAGAGGATTAAGATGATTAAAATTGACCTGTCTGAGCTGCATAACTCATCTTAATTTCTGAATAGATAACCCTAAGTTAAAAAGTTAAATGCACTCTGAACTGATATACTCACTCTGATAATGTGCTTTAAGAACTCCTAATATGAATTGAACCGAAGTGCACCTGTCTACACAACCTTTCTGGTTAAGGAAATTTCAACCTGTCTGAATCTAGTATGACTTATCTGTTGATATTTTCTAAGGTTCATTAAATCATCTGAATGTTTGTCATCATCAAAAAAAGGGGAGATTGTTAAGTCTCTAAAATGTCTGATGTGCATTTCCGTAAGTTTTGATGAAAACTAAACATTTGTTAATGATTTAATTAACCTTCATATTGGTTGCTAACATGTCTATCTAGTGTGTAGATCACAATAGTAAGAATTCACTTTGTCACCTGTCTGCCCACATAGAAGACCACCTGTCTGGAGAAGCAAAAGTCAACCTGTCTACTGACTAGGATGTTGACTATCTACATTGAAGATTCAACTTGTCTCTACTAAGTTCCTACTCTCGTCTGTAGTCCTTCGATGAGGAACACAAGTACAAAGAGCTTTTGAAAGCTGTCCCTTCATGTAGAAGACTCTGAAGCTTTCTCTCTCACGCTTATCAAGAAAGTCAGAAGGTCATTCTCAAAAGCAACCTAGGAGATCAGAAACGAAGTCTAGTTAAAGAATGTTTCCAACATGCTTTATTCCCTAGTACTCCTGGTTATTGCACGAAAAAGGAAATGTGCTCTGCAAAGTACAAAAGCATTCTGCACAACTCTGATTTGGCTACTGCACGATGCATAAAGCCCTGATCTTCCTTGTTAGAGTACAACCAACGTTCCTATTGCATTAATGGCTTCCCAGAACAACTCTATTGCATTTAATGGAGTTCTGCTTGATCCCAACATTTGAAGGAATGTCTCTAACGGATCTTTAATGCTTGAAGGCTATAAATACAGAAGTCATTGAAGATGAAGATAGAGAACACACAGCATTAAAGAGCCATTACTCTGTGCATTCATTTCTTCATTCTTTCAATCTGTATTCTTCAATCATTTGAAGTTATTACGTAGTCTTTCTAAGCTTACATTTAATTCACTCTTCTGAGCGTTAGTGAAAGACTTGCAAATTGTATTAATCACAATCATTCTCTCGAACAAACCTGAGTGAGCCTGAAGAGGCTAAGTGAGCAAAGAATACTTGTTTTGGAGCCTGGAGAGGCTAGGTGTGCAAATAATACTTGGATGTAGCCCTAGTGTTAAAGGGTGAACCAGGATAAATAGCTGTGTTTATCTCTCTTCCCTTAAACTCTTTAGTTGCTTTGATTATATTATCTGCTATCTAACTAAAGGGGTTAAAGTGTGAATATCAAACTTGTTTTTAAGTTGTGTGCTTGTGTGTTTTTCTGTTAAAATCACACCAGACAGGTAACCTGTCTGAGCCGTGTTTTTCACACTTGTCAGAACCTATCTTCTGTGTGCGAAAAGTTTTTAACTTTATTTTAATTTCTGATAAACACAATTCAAACCCCCTTCTCATGTTTATAGTTGTCTATTTCATATAAGTTTTTTTAATCAAATATATAACGAATTTTGCTTTCGTCTAAGCAAAGGTTGAGAATTCATCTTCTCTAACCTGAAGAACTGAAAATGGAATTTGTTGTCCATATTCTCGGCAAGTTAAAACTTCCTCTTAAGATTAGATAAAAGCATTCCTTCAGGCTGCAAAGCATTAGTAGAACCTCTAATCCTTGTGATTCCAAAAACACTTTGTCTAATCTGATAAGAGGAAAACATATTCAACCACAAAAAGTCCACAAAAGTCATGTTAATTAGAAATATGGGTATTAACTATCCATCAAAAGGTCATTTAGCATAGAAAACAATAATCAAGAAAATTATGATATGCTTTCTATTCAATACAAAATGAATAGAAAATGATTTTTTTAATTGGATGACTCTTGAATCTTATTTTCTGCTTCACTTTTTTGTCAACGTTATGCTTTCAACTTTAACTTATTTTGAAAGTTTTAGGCTAAAATGGTGATTAATAGGATAGATAAACTGAGACTGTAAGCTCATTATCAGTTGATTCTAGGGATCCATTGATAATCCGCTAGATTATTTAGTTTTATTCTAGACTTTCTAGTGGAATTTACCATTTTGATGAGTTGTTTTGTCAATTCTTACTTAACTTTGGCTTTGTTTTCTTTAAGTAATGTTTAGAGTCTTTTAGTGTATTTTTATCTTTTTAATTAGGGAATGGAGTCTTTTATATAATTTCTTGGTTGAATTGATTTCAGGTGTATATTTGCACTAGGAAAGGAGAAAAGTGAAGCCTGGGAGCATTGGAAGCAAAAGAACAAGGACAAGCAGATGAAGAATTAGAGATTGGCTATTTTGTGTTTTTAGGCCCGGCGCAAGTTTTTTAGGCCCGGCCTAACGCCCGTTTCTGATTTGGGCCTATTTTAATATTGCGCCCGGCGCAACATACTTAGGCCGGGCGCATTCGCGCAGCAGAACCTATATATTGAATTTCTTTGCATTGACCTAGGGGATCTTTTTGGTTGCTCTTTTGGCTGCGTCTCTTGGAGTATTAGGACGGAATTGTGCGACTGTTAGACTGTGTTTTCATCCATGGGTTTGATTCTTGTTGCTTTGTTTTTGATTCCTTTGATCATGAACTAATTCCTCCATTCTAGGGAGATGATGTAGCCGCATTTGGACGGTTTGAATGTTTTAATGATATTCTCGTAGTTTCTTTTCTTCATCCCTTTTGTGTTTTACTTCTGCGCTTAATGCTTGCTTATAACTGGCCATTATTATGCATGATTTGCCAATCATAAGGATACCGGGAGGTTAGTTATGTGTTTAGAGCATTGGGGTAAAACCATATAGTTTATGCGGATAGAGATATACCGTAGGGATTGTATGCAACCTTCATAGGGAGTCATAGAACTTAATGAATTTCTTAATAATTAACCATCATAGAGATATAGTTGGTTAAGGGTTAAGGGGTGTTTGCTAACCGTACTCGAGAGAGACGTTAGGATAATTTAGGACTCTTGGTTGACAAAAGTAGAGGATTAGTAATTGCGAGGATTCATAATTGCATCAAACTTGATAAACGTAGGTGAAGTCAAATCCCTAGACCTTTCTCATAATTGTTATTCCTCATAATATTGCGACTGTCTTCTCATTGCTTGCGTTAGTTTACTTGAATTAATAGCTTAATTGCCTTTAATCATTGATTCCAATATTCTCATAATTGTTCATTCAAATAGTTATTAAGTTTGCGAAGTGATACTTGATTCATCAATCCCTGAGAACGATACTCGGTCTCATCGTTTTAATTATTATTTGCATCGACTCGGTACACTTGCCGGGATCCATCAAGTTTTTGGTGCCGTTGCCGGGGATTGGTATTATCAATATCATTAGTACCAAAGGCGATAGCTACTTTGAACATTTTTTTTATTTACTTTTTACTTGGGTTTTCTCATCTCTGCTTGATCTTGCTCCTAGTTTCAGTGTATGCTAGGTACAGTTCACCCTGATAATCTCTTATACGATCCTGAGATTCGGAAGACTGAGCTGGTTTTGAGGAAACAGATTCGTGAACAGAAAAGGGCGTTACAGCAAACGCCTATTACCACTGCAGATATGGCGGAACAAGATCCTCCAGCATACAAGCCGATGATTGAATATTCTCGTCTTAACTTAGACGACTGTGCATCTCCTATTGTTAATCCACCCATTCAAGCTAATAACTTTGAGCTTAGAACAACGATACTGCATTTACTTGCACTTCATCAGTTTGATGGGCGGGATAATGAAGATCCCCACAGGCACATTACCAGGTTCTTGGAGATTTGTGAAACCAACAAGCAGAATGGTGTCTCTGATGAAGCTCTTAGATTGCGGGTATTCCCATTCTCATTGAGGGATAAGGCCCGTGACTAGTATGATTCTATGAACAGCAGGAGCATAACTACTTGGGTGGACTTAGCTAAGAAGTTCTTGGCTCGATTCTTTCCACCGCAGAAAGCTATACAAGTGCAAGCCGCTATAACTGCTTTCAGGCAATATGATGGTGAATCCCTAAGTGAAGCATGAGAGCGGTATACTGCACTATTGAGGAAGTGTCCACAATCTTTCTTCACCTTATGGATGCGTGTTCAGTATTTCTACAATGGTCTTCTACCTGCCACACGAGATTTATGTGATGCATCCGCCAATGGTTCTCTTGCCTATAAATCTGCCGAAGATGCTTGGGAATTATTGGAGAAAATGCTCAAAATGATTATCTTAAAAGGAGTGAGCGAGGTGTGACTAAGCAAGGAGTGCACGAGGTTGAGACTTATAGTGCCATGTTATCTCATAATAAACTTTTGTCACAACAAATGGACCTTCTCACAAAGGAAGTACAGAGTTTAAAGATGAATGCGGGGAAGAATACTATGGCTACTTGCAATTTTTGCCAAGGGGAGCATGATGTTTCAAATTGTCTTGGAAATGTGTTTGCTAATCAATCTTCTCATGAGCAAGTGGATGCAATGCACAATTTCTATGACTCTCATCCTAAAGGGGGGAATGGTTATCAGAAGACTCAGAATAACCCATACTCAAGCACTTAAAATCCGGGATGGAAGAAGCATCCGAACTTCTCTTGGACCTCTAATGGGAATCTTGGACAGCAAAAGCAAGGCTTTGGAAACGATAATTACTCTCAACAACCTCCTAACCACAATTCCTCAAATCAAATGCAAAACAAGGAGGGGAAACGTGATTGGGAGATTGCTTTTGAGAAAATGGTCAATCAACAAACCGTCATGATAAATCAACAAACTTCACTCCAAGAAGAGACTAAAGAGAAATTTGGCAATGTGGAATTGGGATTCAAGCATATCACTTCATCCATCACCAACCTAGAGAATCAAATAGGTCAAATATCCAAGCAACTAAGTGAAAGGCTTTCGGGGTCTTTTCCGGGAAATACCGAGAATAATCCTAAGGGTCAATGCAATGCCATTTTAACTAGGAGTGGCAAGGTGATTGCTCCTAAGGGAGAGCTTTTGGGAAAAACTGAAGACATTCAAGCTAAGGATCTAGGAAAGAAAGAGGAGAAGCCAAAAAGCATGGAAGAATAGGTGATTGTAGAAGATAAGTGAGAATGATCAACCTTCTTTAGAGTGTTGTGAGCTTACAAATCGGCTATTGGTTGGAAGATTTCAGATTTGAAGGGTATTAGTCCCTCACTTTGCATGCACAAGATTTTGCTTGAAGATGATTATAAGCCGGTAGTGCAACTGCAAAGGAGGCTCAACCCTATCATGAAGGAGGCCGTGAAGAAGGAGATTATAAAGTTACTTGATGCGGGAATTATTTATCCGATCTCGGATAGTGCTTGGGTGAGTCCCGTTCATGTAGTACCAAAGAAGGGAGGAACAACCGTGGTGGTGAACGAGAAGAATGAGATGATTCCTACAAGAACCGTCACGGGTTGGAGAGTTTGCATTGACTACCGGAAATTGAATGATGCAACTCGCAAGGATCACTTCCCTCTTCCATTCATTGATCAAATGTTGGAGCGTCTCTCGGGTCATGCCTATTATTGTTTCCTGGATGACTATTCGGGTATAATCAAATTGCCATGGATCCTCAAGACCAAGAGAAGACCACTTTTACTTGCCCTTATGGAGTTTTTGCGTATAGAAGAATGCCCTTCGGGTTGTGCAATGCTCCGGCAACTTTCCAACGGTGCATACTTGCTATATTCTCCGACATGGTTGAAAAGTTCATAGAGGTGTTCATGGACGACTTTTCGGTTTTTGGAGCCTCTTTTGATAATTGCTTGGAGAATCTAGCTTGTGTGCTCAAGAGGTGCCAAGAAACCAACTTGGTGCTAAATTGGGAGAAATGTCACTTTATGGTGAAAGAATGAGTGGTGCTTGGGCATAAGATCTCATCTAGGGGGATTGAAGTTGATAAAGCTAAAGTTGATGTCATTGAAAAACTTCCTCCCCCAACAAGTGTGAAAGGCATTCGGAGTTTTCTTGGTCATGCCGGTTTCTACCGACGCTTCATAAAGGACTTTTCTAAGATTGCTAAACCTCTTAGTGATCTTCTAGTCCATGATGTATCCTTTGATTTTAATTCCGCATGTCTTGATGCATTTACATGTCTTAAGCATAAGTTAGTGAGCGCACCCATAATCACCGCACCAAATTGGGAACTACCTTTTGAAATCATGTGTGATGCGAGTGATTATGCGGTGGGGGCTGTTTTAGGACAGCGAATAGAACAAAGAGTGCATGTCATATACTATGCTAGCAAGGTCTTAAATGATGCATAATTGAACTACTCTACAACTGAAAAGGAACTCGTAGCGGTAGTCTTTGCATTAGACAAGTTTAGGTCATATGTGATAGGGTCGAAAGTAACTATTTTCACTGACCATTCTGCATTGAAATATTTAATGTCTAGGCAAGATGCCAAACCTAGATTGCTTCGTTGGGTTTTGCTTTTGCAGGAGTTTGATGTGGAGATCAAGGATCGGAAAGGAAGTGAGAATGGAGTGGCGAATCATTTGTCAAGATTAATCAATCCGGATGAGGAGGACAAGAAATTGCCAATTCATGATGAGTTTCCGGATGAAAAGCTGTTTGCCATTTCAACAACACCATGGTTTGCAGAGATTGCTACTACAAGGTTGCAAAGGTAGTGCCTGAAGGGCTTACTTGGCAGCAGAAGAAGAAATTCTTCAATGACGTCAAGAACTATGTTTGGGAAGAACCCTACCTATTCAAGCATTGTGCCGATGGAATCCTTCGAAGGTGCATGCCTCAAGTTCAAGTAGAGAATATCTTATGGCATTGCCATGGATCAGATTATGGAGGGCACTTTAGTGGAGATAGAACTGCGGAAAAAGTTTTGCAGTGTGGGTTTTATTGGCCAACCATCTTCAAGGATGCAAAGGACTTTGTTGCACGGTGTGATAGGTGCCAATGAGTTGGAAACATCTAAAAAAGGCACGAAATGCCCTTGAATAACATTTTGGAGGTGGAGATCTTCGACGTGTGGTGTATTGATTTCATGGGGCCATTTCCACCCTCTCACTCTTACAAGTATATTCTAGTGGGGGTGGATTATGTGTCCAAGTGGGTGGAAGCAATTGCAACCTCTACGGATGACTCTCGTGTTGTTATTGAATTCATGCGGAAGAACATTTTCGCAAGGTTTGGAGTACCCAGGGTCTTGATTAGCGATGGAGGAACCCACTTTTGCAACAAACAGCTTGACATGGTGCTTTCCAAGTATGGGGTGACTCATAAAGTTGCCACTCCGTACCATCCGCAGACAAGTGGTCAAGTAGAAGTGTCCAACTGCGAGTTGAAGCGGATCCTAGAGAAAACTGTGAACTCATCGCGGAAGGATTGGTCTAGGAAGTTAAACGATGCACTTTGGGCGTACCGGACTGCTTTCAAAACTCCTATTGCTCGTTCTCCATACCAATTGGTGTATGGAAAAGCATGTCATTTGCCGGTAGAGTTGGAGCATAGGTCATATTGGGCCATCAAGGCCTTGAATTTTGATTACAAGGATGCCGGTGAAAAACGCCTCTTGGACATCAATGAGCTGGATGAGATCCGTTTGCAAGCCTATGAGAGTGCACGAATTTACAAGGAACGGACCAAGGTATGGCATGACAAGCACATAGTCCCAAGGAAGTTCGAACCAGGCCAAAAAGTGCTATTATACAACTCAAGGTTGAGGTTATTTCCGGGTAAGCTGAAATCCCGGTGGTCCGGCCCTTATGTGGTGAAAGCTGTCCACCCGTATGGCACAGTTGAGTTAGAAGCCAAAGAACCAGGAGAATCTTTCAAAGTGAATGGCCAAAGGCTCAAAGTGTACTTGGGAGGAGATTTTGAAAGGCAAGAAATTGCCTTGGCATTGACTTAACCCTTTGGAGGGCATGACCGTCAGGCTCGGGACGTTAAACACGCGCTAACTGGGAGGCAACCCAGTTTTATATCCTTTTTCTGCATTTATTTACTGCATTTAGTTAGGAAATAAGTGTCTTAGTGTTTTGAATCATATTCCTTAGTTTTCATAATTGGTGCATTTAGGTGTATTTTTGCATAAGCGTGCATGTGATGTTAATTTGGTGCATTCTTGGTCATTTACGGCATCTAACTGGTGATAGAGAAAGTTTAGAACTCAGAAAACATGCTTGGGATACTGGTGATACAATTCTGGTGCTAATATGCAGTTTCTGCAAATGATGCAGATTCTGCAAAATCCGCCGGGCGCAACTTTCCTAAGCTCGGCTCAAATTAGCACAGAAAGCAGGTATTCAGTCACCTGATTAAGCCGGGCGTATTTTATTTAGGCCGGGCTCATTTCCTGGTTAAGCTCGGCGCCAAGAGTTAAGCCGGGTGCTACTTCACTTATGCCCGGCGCACATCCTTTGCGCCCCGCGCAACGTGACACAGAGAGTAAGCTCTCTGTCTGATTAAGCCTGGCGCATTATTTCTAGGCCGGGTGTATTTTACGTTTTAATTCAGAAACCTCACTCACTCGTTCACACACTCTCCCTCACGTGTCTCCTCTTCCCTCTCTGCGTTCTGTTTCGTTCCTCTTCCCATGTGCAATTGGAGCTCTCACGCGAGTTCTTGGTTTAAATCGCCTCATCCCCCTCCCTCATTTCATCCCTCTAACCACGGTAAGTTCCCCTTTGTCCCTGTTGAACTGAACTTTGTGCGCAACTGATATCTTGTTCAGGTTTAAGTAATTATTGGGTTCTAATATGCTTAACGGTTGTATATACACCTTTGAATCATATGTTTGGAAAAATTGTGTAGGGTTCTCGCTAGACACTGATGTGCATCAAGGGTTTGGGATTAAGAACATGTGTTTGAGGAATTTAGGGATTTTGTTCTAATGAATCTCTTAAGACTTGGAGTTGAAATACTGATTATGTGCCTAAGTGTGTTCCTGTTGTGCTTTAGGATTGATTTCTATTTGGTTCTTGATGAGTAGTGTTGATACTGTGCTAACTTGGGGTGAAATAGAGGAATGATTTATAATGCTCAGTACATGTTTGATAAAATGTTTCTTCCAATTTTAACATGATAATGTGCTTCCTGAGTGTATATGCATGATGGAGTCATGATTTAAGAACAATGTGTTTTCTGATTTTGTGGGTTTCATGTGAATCAAGGATTTCGAAGTTAAGAATGCATGTTTGGGGGATGTTGAAATGTATTGAAATTCCAACAGCCATAAATTTGTTTTAACTACACTGTTGAAGCTAGTGGTCTTGCTGATTTTATTCACTTGAACATGCATTGACCCCTATACATGTGTGTGGAGTGTTGAGAGTTTTAAAAAAAAATTTGAGGATTAATGAGGTATGTCTCTACAATGGAAAGGTTTACATAGTGTTTGGTGATTAAATGAACTTATGAATTCATTAGAACCTGTATATGTCTCATCTCTATGAAATTGGTATGTTGACTGACAAGGAAGATGTATGTGTACTGTAGGAGACAAGGAGCTTGTTGTTTTTATTCAAATTAATGAGCATTGTTTTTGTCTTATTGGTGTTCGTGTTAATGTTGCTATCTTTGAATCACCTTGAGACTTGAATATATCTTGAATTACTATTCTGGGTGCTGTGATATGCTAAGAGGTTTTGAGACATGCACGGATGTTGTTTGTTGAAACTTGCTATATATCTTAACCACTATGTTTGACTGAAAATAGAGCTGAACGTTTATTGTGGTTTAGGGAACTTATTCTTGATGACCGAGAAATAATTTGAATACTTGAAACTAATTTGTTATATACCTGGTATTGTACTGGGACTTTTCTGAATTTCAGGGTATGGCTCCTCCTAAGAATGTTGAGAAAATCACTGTTAAGCGCAAGAAGCGTGGATCTACGAAAGGAGAGGGTGAACCGTCTAATGTTAATGCCAATGTTGAACCTATCTACCGGAGCACCGAGCATAAGGAGCACTATGACCATAATACCAGGGACCGTAAATTCATTGCAGAGAGGAAGGTGTCACTCAGTCCGACTGAGTACGTGGAGTTTCAACCTGAGATAAGAAGGAGAGGATGGACTTTTATGGCAACATTCCCGGAGCGGAGTAATCAAGCACTCATCAAAGAATTCTATGCCAATGCCAAGAACCCCTTGCCTACGGATAGAAAATTTATTAGTGCAGTGAGGGGTCGGGAGATAATCTTTGATGATCAAGCAATCAACAGGTTCCTGCAGATTCAGCCCACCTGGGGCAATGCTTGTCAGTATTCTATCAGAAATAGGGAGCACATGGATGGACAGGCCATCTTAGAAAGGTGTTGTCTTCCAGGCAAGCAGTGGCAATTAGGCAGATAGGGAGCCTTGCAAAAGCTTATGAGGAGAGACCTGACTCCACTGGCTAGAGTGTGGCACGCATACATTCATGCAAACATCTCAGCAAACTCACACCAGTCAGACATCACTGCCGCTCGAGCAAGGATACTTTATGCTATTATGGAGGGTCTCACTATTAATGTGGGGAGAATCATCGCCAGGGATATTCAAGAGGCAGCACATGCCGGTAGCAGAACTCCATTGCCTCATCCCTTCCTGATTACTGAGTTATGTGCCCAGGAGGGCATTGATGTAGACGGTGGATTGCCTGTACCGGAAAAGGGACCGATTGATGAGGCGTATATACGCCAGTTCTGTTATAATAATGTAGATGAGAATGCTCAAGATGAGGGGCAGGATCAGGGCCAGCCTCCGGTGCCTCCTAGACCTCGCCGTAGCACTTATGAGTTTATTGAGCGAGTGGACCAGCGGATGAACCACTATGAGAAGAACCTTACTGCTGTTTGGAGAGTTGGAGAGATCCAGAGAGACTTCTTCCGAGAGTGGGCCGCGTCCCAGGTAGATGGCCACCCACCTGTATTCCCTACTGAGGAGGAGGTCCGGGCTCGTGTCGACTGCCACGATTTTCGTGGAGACTAGAAGGGTGCGCCAGTAGGAGGTGGTGAGCCCGCGGACGACCAGGAGGGTGATCCGAATATGCCCATGAATGCTTTGGACCGATTGATGGAGGATTGAGAGGGTTTTGCTCTGAACCCTAGAGATTAGCTTTCGAAACTCCTTTCTTTCCTTTATGCTGATTTCTTTTTCATCTTTGTTATTATGAATCTTGAGTCTTTGTTTGTCTTCTTGTCTTTGTTTTGTTTGTCTTCTTGTCGTTTGTTTTGTTTAGTGAGTCAAAAAAAAAATTGTTATGAGTTGATAAGTGGATTAACCATGTGAATTCCCATTCGTGAATTGCCATGCTAATTTTGATTGATTAATGCATGTCACGCTTAAGTGAAAAGCATGATACTTTTGAGAGTGATTGAATAGTGATGCAATTGAGTGCGCCTTGACTTGAATGCATGAACCATGACTAGTTTGAGGTGTTAGAGGACTTAGCATGATTCATGATGTTTGAAATGAGTCTCTTTTTGTGTCCGGGTGAGGAGTTTGAGCCTTCAACATGATTTTTGTTTTGAGAGTAGCTATTGAGTTATGAACTCTTAGGTTTGCTTGAATCTCTTCTTAGTCTATATGATTACTTGATGCATGAGCATGATAAAGGCACTTTCTTTGAAATAGCTAGTTGGCCAAAAAGCTTACCTAAATGAATTATCCCTTGTTAGCCCCATTGTGCTTTAAGCCTATTTTTGTTGTTTACCTAAATATAATTGCTAAATCCAGAAAAACCATGTTTACCTACCCAAAAGGATTAAGTGAGCATTGGAATTCAAGGTAGAATGGTAGCAAAGTGCTAAGTTTGAGGTCGCACATGAGAAATTCAGTTTTGCAAAAGCAAGGAAGGGTAAAAATGCCCTTGAAAAGAAAAGTTGAGTTTTTTTTTAAAAAAAAAAAAAAGAAAGAAAGAAAGAAAGAAAAAGAAAAAGAAAGAATAAGCAAAGTTTCAAGTGAAGAAAGTGGAAAAGTGTGAAAAAAGCGCAATAAAGTGAAAAAAAAAGGGAGAGAGAAACAAAGTAGTGTATTCTTTGGAAGTTGTGCTCCATTGCTCACTTGATCTTTAGGGTTTAAATTGCATTCCCTTTCTTTTTCCCTACCTTCCACCTTGGCCCCATTACAACCTTATAAAGACCTTTTGATTGTGCATCATGTAGTTGTGTGAATTAATGAGTGAGATGAAAATCAAACCCAAAGAGTGAGTTTTCTCAATATGCAGATTTTTGAGGGAAACACAAGCCTAAACACTTGAGCGTTGAGTGAATTAATTATCCTTGGTGAGGAGTGAGACTCATTGATGACTAGTGAATTTGTGTTTAAGTTTTTGAAGCCACTACTTGATTAGTAAGTGTATTATGGCTGAGTTCACTCTTTTGGTTGATCTTGAAGGTTCTCTTGATAGTTGATTGTTTGATCTTAGGAAGGCATGCTTGATTTTGATAAAGTGGTTGTGGTTGACATTATGTGGGAAATTATTGGTTATGGGTCCATTAATCTTATATCAACTCATTGTGTGTCTTTGAGTCCTTTGTGGTTTCTGCTTCGAGTCTTTTTGTGTGTGGTTTGCTTGAGGACAAGCAAATGTTAAGTTTGAGGTGTTGATAATCCGCTAGATTATTTAGTTTTATTCTAGACTTTCTAGTGGAATTTACCATTTTGATGAGTTGTTTTGTCAATTCTTACTTAACTTTGGCTTTGTTTTCTTTAAGTAATGTTTAGAGTCTTTTAGTGTATTTTTATCTTTTTAATTAGGGAATGGAGTCTTTTCTATAATTTCTTGGTTGAATTGATTTCAGGTGTATATTTGCACTAGGAAAGGAGAAAAGTGAAGCCTGGGAGCATTGGAAGCAAAAGAACAAGGACAAGCAGATGAAGAATTAGAGATTGGCTATTTTGTGTTTTTAGGCCCGGCGCAAGTTTTTTAGGCCCGGCCTAACGCCCGTTTCTGATTTGGGCCTATTTTAATATTGCGCCCGGCGCAACATACTTAGGCCGGGCGCATTCGCGCAGCAGAACCTATATATTGAATTTCTTTGCATTGACCTAGGGGATCTTTTTGGTTGCTCTTTTGGCTGCGTCTCTTGGAGTATTAGGACGGAATTGTGCGACTGTTAGACTGTGTTTTCATCCATGGGTTTGATTCTTGTTGCTTTGTTTTTGATTCCTTTGATCATGAACTAATTCCTCCATTCTAGGGAGATGATGTAGCCGCGTTTGGACGGTTTGAATGTTTTTATGATATTCTCCCAGTTTCTTTTCTTCATCCCTTTTGTGTTTTACTTTTGCGCTTAATGCTTGCTTATAACTGGCCATTATTATGCATGATTTGCCAATCATAACGATACCGGGAGGTTAGTTATGTGTTTAGAGAATTGGGGTAAAACCATATAGTTTATGCGGATAGAGATATACCGTAGGGATTGTATGCAACCTTCATAGGGAGTCATAGAACTTAATGAATTTCTTAATAATTAACCATCATAGAGATATAGTTGGTTAAGGGTTAAGAGGTGTTTGCTAACAGTACTCGAGAGAGACGTTAGGATAATTTAGGACTCTTGGTTGACAAAAGTAGAGGATTAGTAATTGCGCGGATTCATAATTGCATCAAACTTGATAAACGTAGGTGAAGTCAAATCCCTAGACCTTTCTCATAATTGTTATTCCTCATAATATTGCGACTGTCTTCTCATTGCTTGCGTTAGTTTACTTGAATTAATAGCTTAATTGCCTTTAATCATTGATTCCAATATTCTCATAATTGTTCATTCAAATAGTTATTAAGTTTGCGAAGTGGTACTTGATTCATCAATCCCTGAGAACGATACTCGGTCTCACCGTTTTAATTATTACTTGCATCGACTCGGTACACTTGCCGGGATCCATCAAGTTTTTGGCGCCGTTGCCGGGGATTGGTATTATCAATATCATTAGTACCAAAGGCGATAGAGCCTAACACTTGACATTCATACATGTATATGGTTGGCGAAAATCATCCCCTCCACCGGCTAACCCCACATTCATATAGAAAAATGACAAAACACAAATGGAGTAATACATTTGAATAAAAATTGCAGAAATACTCCAGTGGCACGGGCACTAATCTCAGACAAACCTTCTTGGACATCATCATCATTGAATCTTCTCCCAGATTATCAGCTTCACTTCCCTTGCAAGAAGAAGAGGACGCCATGCCTGGAGAGATGATGACGAAAAGGCACGACACAAGGCGGTAGAAAAACACGATAACGGAAAGAGAGAAGACACTATGTGGCTCCTACCTCTGTGGCTAAACACTAGCAAAGAAAGTCGGCACGCAAGGAATTCAAAAAGTCCAAGTTTTGCATCTTGGTTTGTTTTCTTTAATTGATCCTTTTGGATATTTTCCTTATCCGCTTATTAGTGAGGGTATTAAGGTAATGCATCTTATGGTCAAAGTTTATTTCTTATTTTTATTTTTATTTTATGAATTAAAGGGGTAACACCCCAAACAAAATAAGGCTAAAAGCCCCTAGGAAACCAAATACTGCAAGCATATGCCCTTAAGGCATTATCAATACAACTAGGAGGAAAATCAAAAATTCTAATACGATCATCCATAGAGAGCCCATATTTGGCCAGAGTGTCCATTACTTGATTTGCTTCTCTGAAAATATGCTGCCAATTAATAGAACCAGACCCATCGCTCAGACCATGAATGGCAGAAACTAGAGAATATCAAGCATGAGTTCTACCACAACCATTCATAATAAGACCCAAAGCCACTTTAGAATCTGAAAAAACACGAATGCTTCTAAAGCCTCTGCTCCACGCAAGACTAAGACCATGAAAAATAGCCCATAATTCAGCCTCAAGGACCGAACAAGAACCAAGATTACTCGAAAAGGAAAATAAGAAGTTAACCCTGCCATCTCTAGCCACACCTCCACCAGAACCTTTAACGCCAGCCTCCACCACTGAGCCATCAACATTTAAAGCAAGCTCACATGGAAGAGAAAGCACCCACTAGATGAAGTTCTCAGAGGTAGTTTCAACACTACCCTGCACACGATCATGAAGCTGGAAGGCAGCCATGATAGCCTCCACTGAAAGCCTGGCCTTGAATAAAAGTTGAGAAGAAGACCAAGCAGTACTGTTAAAAATTCTATCATTCCTGCACCACCAAATTCTATCATATGGTAATGCATCTTATATCTTTCATGCATTATGTATTTTATTTCAAATTAGAAATACTTTTTTCCCATTGCTTTGACGTACATTCCAAATATTGTATTCAATCAAATGATTGAATGTCGAAGACTGGCCATTCATATTCAATTTAAATAATATAATTTAATGTATTAAAGGTATTAAAGAGAGTTAAAGGAATTAGATAATAATAAAAAAGAGTTTGAGATACTTTTTAAAATCAGGTTTTTAATTTAAATTTAAATTTGAATTATACTATTGTAACAATTGAGAACCAAAAATAAAATATGATGTTAAATCATATCTTAATTAAAAAAAAAGAATAATGTTGAAATAATAAAGTTAAATCATATGTTAAATAATAGATTTGTTGTGAGACTGTTATACAAGCTAATATTGAAGCAGAATGGTCGAAGTGTAACAACCTTTTTTTTTTATTTTTTTTTAAATAAGCTTAATGCATTTATATATGTTATATATGTTTATATATGCTTGTTATGTTTGTTTTTTATGTCTAAGTTTATGTTTGGGGAAGTTTAGCCTTAGAAAGGTTCAATCCTTTTAGAGTCCTAGTAACATGTTTCACCGTTTTGGCCATATCTTGAGTCCTAGATGTCCGATTGAGGTGATCTTTGATGCGTTCGAAAGCTAATAGAATTATCTGCAAGACTTATTTTATATTTTTTGGCCAATTCGGTTGTTTAGTAGGACTCGCGCCGCAATCTTTGTTCGCCCCGCGAACCGTGCAGATCCAAAAACGTGTTTTGGGCTATAATGAAGCCCAATTGTGCATAAATCATCCTTAACCTCTAAAACCACGACCTTAACCCAATGTTATATATCTAAACCACTCTAGATCAGCCTCCATTCCCTTCTCTTTGAATTCCTAACCATTTTCTTTCTAAAACTCTTCCTAGAGGATCAACCCGTGCATCGTTCTTCGATTGGGGAACATCGTTGCTAGCACGTGATCAATTGTCATTATTGTTTAGACTTTCAAACCAGGAAGAATTCGTGCACCTCGTCCCTCTTGATCTTTTCATTTTGATTTCTTGATCTTAGAGTTGAATCAAGATGTTTCTTATCGTCCTTGACGTGAGACGATCATAGCAGACTTTCTTCTCTTCCTTTGAAATTTCAATATTCATACCAGGTATGGGGAGAAGGGATAGTATGAACATGTAGGCATTGGGGGTAGCGTAAGATGAAGGGTTAACCCATGACCCTATTGTTTGCTATTCTGCTTATTTGTTGTCTTGTTACATGTTTATCTGTGTTTGCTTATAATTGGCATGTTTATTCATGAATGCTGTCGCGACCGTCCCGTCCGGGAGCCGCGTAAAGTAGGTAAAAACAGAGGAGTCACCACCAATATTTTATATGGGAAAACATTGGAAAAACCATTTATTTTAAGGTAAACTGGTCTAAAAAAAAAAGATAGAGATTTGAGTCCGGGAGTCGGTTACGAGTAGGGAAGGTGTTAGCATCCTACATCGCCCGTTAAAACGGTACCTCAAGTTAATTGTGCAAATTTTTTAATAACTTTATAAATATTTTTAATTTACCCCAAAATTTAATTACAAGAAAGAATTATTTTTAATATTTGTATATTTATCGATTTTTTTTATTTTTAAAAATTATTATTGATAAAACCTAAATGAAGTTGAACATGGCACATAAGTCCACAGGGCAACCTCAAATCTAAGGGATTGAAGATGGCACCGTGTCCATAGAGCATCCCTAAATATCACAAGTTTAATTATTTTAATTAATAATGCTACCAAATTAAAAGAACACAAAAATTAAAGGGAAAAAATTAATTTTGGCTTGACAGAATAATTGATTCTGCTCCTACGTATTCACCGGTGCGATGTGAAACTCAAAGCCACGTAGTTCTTTTAAAAAGAAGTTTGATTGGTTGATTGATTTTAATTTTTGAAAGGATTGAGATTTGAAAAGATTTTTCTGATAATAAACAAAGAGGTGAAATTGATCATTTTTTTTATCTTTGATTTTTTATCCTTTTGAAAAAAAGGATTTTTTTCTTTAGACATAGATTAATCTTTTTTTGATTTTTTTCTTGGCCCAACAAACAGAGGAAAAGACTCATTAAAAATCACACAAGCAAACACATCTGTTGGATCAGAAGCCCAACTAAATGAAGCCCAAACAGATAAACTAACCTAAATGATAAAACAAATCAGAAATAAAATAAAATAAAAGAAACAAATAGAAGACAGAAGCAATAAGCTTCAGCTTCAGCATCGTTACCAAACCAACAATATGCAGAGGGAGAAAAGCAGGGAGCTTGATGCAGAAGGGTTGGCGGCACGGCGGAGAAGGCCTGCGGCGACTCACGACATGGAGGTTGTTGCGCGGCAGTTCGTACGACGGCGGGTGCGTTTGGGTGTGGTTTTGAAGTCCGAGATCTGTGAGGCATGCGGCGAGGGTGAGGGCCGTGAACGGCGGTGGCTGGTACAGGTCACGGTTGCTGGGATTCTGGCTGGCGGCGATGGTGGTCCCTGGTTGTGACGTGCGGCAGAGTCGTGGGACGACGAAGCGGCGGCGACCACGTGGGTCTGATGACAGCGCGAGACGGCGGCGTCGAGGCGTCGTGGAAGCAGTGAAGAACAGAGCAGGGACCTTCTTTTATTTCTCTTTTCTTTTTCTGGTTGTTGGATTTGGATTAGTTTTTGTGATTTGGAATGGAATGGGTTTGTTTAGGATGATGATGATAGATTATGGTAGATGAGAAGATGATAGATGTTGTGGGAGGCTTTTGATGGATAGAGAGGGTGATGTGAATGAAGAGGAAGGAGGAGCTTGAGGTGATAGGGGAGATGGCTATACAATAAATGGATGATGAAGAAAATGGAATGATGAAGGTGAAGTGGAAGAAATGGGAGAAAGTGTGATGGATTGTATCTGAGATATTTCTCTCCAGCTCCTCCCTTGCTCTACAAGATGCTTCTGTTTATATAGCAAACATAGGGGAAGATAGTGCCAAATTCGTTATTGGTTTCATGAGGGGAAGGACGAAGGTGCAGGGGGCTGGTGAAATGGTGGTGCTCCCACTAATCTGATGGTTGCAGCACGTACAGGGATTGTGCCTCTTTATTTTGGCAAAAAAGCACAAGAAAACAAATACGGGGAAATAAAAACAAAGTGGGTTCATACCTAAAATGAAGGGAGACAGATAGCAACGTTGGAGAGGGGAGTAGAAGACAAAAATTCTAATATTTTTATATTTTTTAAAATAAAAATCAGAAAGTCCATTTTATTTTATTTTTTATTTTATTTTATTTTTTTTCATTTTGGTTGGATGGGCTCAACAAGATACTTAATGGGCTTCAAACAAGACACTTACAACAATAAAAATGAAAATGGACTCCTCTTGATTTTGTAATGGGCCAAGATTGAATTTTTTTAGTTTTTTTTTGCATTTATATATTTTTTCTTTTGTTTTCAAAAATATTAATTAAAAGAAAGAATACCCGGACAAAATTAGGTGTTCACAGCTGCCCCTCTTTACTTGTTTCTTATTAGATAATAGGTGTAACCGTAGCTATCATATTATCGTTATAAGAAACGAGTAAAGACATCAACTGCAATTTTGTTCGGGGTACACCGACAAGCAAAAGGATTCGTGATTCAAAGAGCTTTCCTGTAAAGAACTAGCGGGTTGGATTGCCCACTGAGGTCTACACATGAAAAGCTTGCAGGGTGGATTGCCTGCTGAGCTTAAAAACAATGATAAAGAGCTTACGGGGTGGATTGCCCGTTAGAAGCTCGAACATAAAGATAAAAGAGCTTACGGGGTGGATTGCCCGTCAGGAGCTCGAACAGAAAGATAAATGAGCTTACGGGGTGGATTGCCCGTCAGAAGCTTATGGGGTGGATTGCCCGTCAGAAGCTCCGAACAGAAAGATAAAAATGAGCTTAAGGGGTGGATCGCCCGTCAGAAGCTCAAACAGAAAGGTAAAAGAGCTTACGGGGTGGATTGCCCGTTAGAAGCTCGAACAGAAAGATAAATGAGCTTACGGGGTGGATTGCCCGTTAGAAGCTCGAACAGAAAGATAAATGAGCTTACGGGGTGGATTGCCCGTCAGAAGCTCCGAACAAAGAGACAAAATGAAGCTTGTGAGGCCCTATGCCCATTAAAGCTGAACAAAACAAAAAGATAGCTTAAGAGGCCCTATGCCTGCTAAAACTAACCAAAGAAATTGCTTAAGGGCTCCTCGCCCGTTAAAAAAAGAAAGCTAAAGAGGCTTTATGCCTACTAAAGCTAGCAAAGACGTAGCTTATGGACCCTGTGCCCATTAAAGCTGAACAAAACGAAGCTTATGAGGCCCTGTGCCTGCTAAAGCAAACCAAAGACAACAACTTATGGGCCCGTGCCCATTAAAACAAAAGAAAGCTTAGAGACCCTATGTCTGCTAGAACTAACAAAAACACAGCTTATGGGCCCTATGCCCGTTAAAACAAAAGAAAGCTTAGAGACCCTATGTCTGCTAAAGCTAACAAAACAAAGGTTATGGGCCCTGTGCCCGTTAAAACAAAAGAAAGCTTAGAGACCCTATGTCTGCTAAAGCTAACAAGACATGGCTTTTCGGGCCTTGAACCCGCTAAAGCAAAACAAAAGCAATGCAAAGATATTGACTTTGTCGATGCATGAAATGATGAGACAATGCATGATGTGAGATGCTTTTTTGTGATGGATGAAAACTTTGATTATTATTTTTGCTTTTTAATGCATGATGCATGAGATGCTTTTGATGATTGATGAAAACCATGATTATTTTTTATGCGTGATGCAAGAAATTCTTTTGATGAAAACCTTGATTGATTGATTTTTGTTTTTATTTTTGCAAACCACTCTTTGATCATTGGCTCCTTAGAGTTTTGATTACAACCGAGATTGAGGATGAGCTAGAGTGAGACTCCTTGATTTCGATCATCACTTGCTTGCTGAACTGATGTTTTACTTCTTGCCTGAGATACGCTTCTTTATGATGATTATCCCAATGGATGAGATTGTCTGATCAACTTTCAGTTATATGACTTGCCCCAGTCCTCATGTATTGGGAGCTTTTCATGACTTGTCCTCTTAAATTGCCCCGGTTTGTCAGTTTGAAGAGACTTCTATTCTCCTTGACCCTAACTTTTGCGTAGATTGCTCTGTGCGAGTTTTCAACCTATCGGGTCGCTCTAACTTTTGCCTAGACCGCCTTTTCAGGTTTTTAGTCTAGCGAGCCATTTTTCTCACTTTTCTTTCTTCTTTTTTTTTTTTTTTGTTGTTCTGGGGGAAGTGGACAATTTTTGCCACCCTTATTTGTGAGGATTAATGCTCTCGCTTGAATTCCCAATTGAGGATGCCACTTTCCTCCTTGTATTCAGAATCCTTCTGACCAGAGTTGTTCATCAAAGAATTACCATTTGATGGTTAAATTGTACCGCTGAACTCATGTTTACCTTACCTGAAGCATCATGTAACAAACATGCATGGATTCAAAAGTATGACAGGAAAGGACATTATTGCTTGAACAACTTCTTGATTGGTGTCGGAAGTTGGACGACTCAAATGGTATTGATAGCGAGGCACAAAATAGGTCATATGGAGGTCAAAAGGATCTTGCCCCAATTTGAAATGGGCTTAATATCAGTCATGTGAAAATGAAATGGGCTTGATGTATGCCGCTTAAGAACAAAATTGCCCCAGAGTAATTTCCTTGAGGATGGAGTGCCCCAGTGTAGGGTTCTCAGAATGAAATTGCCCCAGTGTAGGGCACTTGATAATGATGTTGCCCCAGTATTGGGTCCCAAGAATGAAACTGCCCCAGTGTAGGGCACTTGACAAGGAAAACCTAACAATGGAGCTGCCCCAGTGTAGGGCATCCAACAATGGAACTGCTCTAGAATAAGGCCCTTGAAAGCAAAGTTTTGTCCCACGTAGATCTTGCCCTAACTTTTTCTTCGACTGCCCATGAGGGTTTTCAGCCTAACGAGCTTCTTTCTTCTCTTTTTTTTTCTATTTTTTTGGATTTTTTTTTTAAAAGAGGAACAATCAATTAAAAACTAGAAGAGCACAAACTTTTTGTCTCAAAATTAAAGTTGATAAAAAAAAAGTAGCAATCATTTATTGATCAGAATGGACTTTTCAGGCTTGTAATGTGGCCAATGGTTGGGGGTTATGAAAGGAAGGATATAAGGCTCAAACAAATGTTCTAAGGTTGAAAAGGACCAAGGATCCATGCTCTTTTTTGGATTTTTTTTAGAACATTTGCTTTCTGCTAGCATTTCTCTTTATTCTTCCTTTTTTTTTTTGTATGAGTTCTTCATCCTCCTTCTTTCTCCTTTCTCTCTCTCTCTCTCTCTGTTTTTTTTTTTAATTTATGCTTCATGATCAACATTTCCTTCTTGCTTGCCCCTTGTTTAGGGGCGATCCTTGTCCGAGGTTCTTTGAAGAAGATTTTCAGGCTCAAAAGGGGTAACTAGGGGTAATGATGATATTTTGTTAAGAGAAAGATGACCAAACTTCATTTCAAATGATAAAAATTAAAGTTGATAAAAAAAAAGTAGCAATCATTTATTGATCAGAATGGACTTTTCAGGCTTGTAATGTGGCCAATGGTTGGGGGTTATGAAAGGAAGGATATAAGGCTCAAACAAATGTTCTAAGGTTGAAAAGGACCAAGGATCCATGCTCTTTTTTGGATTTTTTTAGAACATTTGCTTTCTGCTAGCATTTCTCTTTATTCTTCCTTTTTTTTTTTTGTATGAGTTCTTCATCCTCCTTCTTTCTCCTTTCTCTCTCTCTCTCTCTCTGTTTTTTTTTTTTTTTAATTTATGCTTCATGATCAACATTTCCTTCTTGCTTGCCCCTTGTTTAGGGGCGATCCTTGTCCGAGGTTCTTTGAAGAAGATTTTCAGGCTCAAAAGGGGTAACTAGGGGTAATGATGGTATTTTGTTAAGAGAAAGATGACCAAACTTCATTTCAAATGATGATTGCTTTATTTTGAAAATTTTATTTGAAAGACAAAACGATGGTGCTCACTAAGTGTTTATTTATTTGCTCCTCTTTTATTTTTATTTTCTTTCCTTTCTTTCTTTCTTTTTTTTTTTTTTTTGAAAAGGTATGGGCACATGTGGACTTCATTGTTATCCACAAAGAACTTTCAAGAAAGTCGGCCTTATTAACCAAACCAAAAAAGGTACTTGGGGGAGGAAAAAAAGAAACGGATTAGATATGAGTATGACAAGAGAAACATTATGGTGGGGATTGAGATGTAAAGAAAGGGTGAAACAAGGTATGCATGCAAATCCATTACATTAATGCTTCAAGAAAGTGAACATGGTTCAAGGATCTCATGATAGAATACAACATAACCATTGTGTCATGGTAAATCCCTGATAAACAAATCTAGCCTTGGTTGCTTAGAAATTCTCAAGACGGGGATCACAAAGTATTGCCTCTTTTCAATCACTAGGATGTGAATCTCTGGTGATGTTGGCATAGCCTTCATCTTGAACTCTCCATAGTCGATTGGGACTGTCCTTATCATGATTTCTTTCTTCCTCAGTCAGGGCCTTATTATCCTGAATTTGCATGATTTTCCAAAGATCACTCCATAAGAGCCTGAATATGCGCTACCTGACTCCAGTAGGATGATATGAAATCCTTCACATTGACATCCAAACATCCACGATTAGGCAAAAGGTTGTGCCTACATTTTTCGGCCACTTAAGCAAATATTGTCTCCAGTTCCACCTCATGATCCAAGGTTTAATTGACATTTTTTTTTATTGAAAGTTCAGTGGTTCACTTTTCTCCGGGAAAGGAGCACAATGCATGAAATGTGTGGAATTAATTATTTTAATAAATATCCAACTTAAAAAGAAATGAGTATATGAGATGCATAAAAAGAATTTTTTTTTTTAATGTATGAGATGAAAGGTTTGTTTTTATATTGACCCAAAGAGATATGAAATGCATGTAATGGATTATCCTTTATCAAATTTTTTGAGAGATGCATAAAAAAATGAGATGAATGAATTTTTATATTTTTATTATTTCTTTTTTATCTAAGAGGTCAATGAAATTGATGCATAAGATGCATGAAGAAGATTGATTTTTTTAATTTTTTTTTTACCATATGCATGTCATGAATTTTTCTTTTAAATTTTTTTTTTCATGTGGTCGACATAGGAAGTAATTAATGCATGTGATGCATGAAAAAAGATTAATGATATTTTTATTCTTTTTACAGGAAACGTGGATGAGTTACAAAAAAGATGATTTACACAAGTCCTTTTTTATTGTTTAGAGAAATGTATGAGTTACGAAATATGAAGAAATATTTTTTATTTTTTATAAATCAAAAGGACTTGTGTAAATCATTTTTCCTTTTAGAAAAAACTAAAAAAGTGAATTTTTTGACCAAAATGAAAAAAAAAGTTGAAGATGAGTACAGAGAAAAAATGCTCCCTTTGTGTCCTAAGACGGGTAAGACTTAGGGTTGGACACAACTAAAGTCCTGACTTTAACTAACTTGCCCCAAAGGTTGCTCTATCAGTGAAATTGGGTAGGGTCTAGACTTCTAAAATCCATGGTCCCCAGATTGCCCCTATCCAGAAAGATAAGGATCTGACTCATGAGTCTAGCCACAGGTAGGGATAAACCTTTTCAATATGACCATCCCATGATATCGGGTACAACCTGAGTGGTGAATCGACAAATATCGGGGGCGGGGGGGGGGGGGGGGGGGGGGGGTACAAGACCTCTTCAATGACAATGTCGAGACACCACCTAATCCTTAAGCTTCCACCAGCTCGGGTATAGAGCTAAAAGTGTGTGAAATAAGTGTAAGTGATGTGTGTGTGTTGGGAGCATACAAACCTGCACCAAACCTATTAAAACGAAAGCTACACCACACACGCAAAAGAACAGCCAACAACATAATAATTCTCTACCCTAGGGTTACAACAATATACAAAGGCAATTATTAAAGCATATAAAACTATGTACAAAACAAATAAAACAAAGAGGGGTAAAACTAATATTTTCAAATCTATAAAAAACGTTGCACAACCAACTATGATAGGCCTGACTCTCAAAAATCCCCAGTGGAGTCGCCAGCTGTCGCGACAGTCCCGTCCGGGAGCCGCGTAAAGTAGGTAAAAACAGAAGAGTCGCCACCAATATTTTATTTGGGAAAAACATTGGAAAAACCATTTATTTTAAGGTAAACTGGTCTAAAAAAAAGATAGAGATTTGAGTCCGGGAGTCGGTTACGAGTAGAGAAGGTGTTAGCATCCTACATCGCCCGTTAAAACGGTACCTCAAGTTAATTGTGCAAATTTTTTAATAACTTTATAAATATTTTTAATTTACCCCAAAATTTAATGACAAGAAAGAATTATTTTTAATATTTGTATATTTATCAATTTTTTTATTTTTAAAAATATTATTGATAAAACCTAAATGAAGTTGAACATGGCACATAAGTCCACAGGGCAACCTTAAATCTAAGGGATTGAACATGGCACCGTGTCCATAGAGCGTCCCTAAATATCACAAGTTTAATTATTTTAATTAATAATGCTACCAAATTAAAAAAACACAAAAATTAAAGGGAAAAAATTAATTTTGGCTTGACAGAATAATTGATTATGCTCCTACGTATTCACAGGTGCGATGTGAAACTCAAAGCCACGTAGTTCTTTTAAAAAGAAGTTTGATTGGTTGGTTGATTTTAATTTTTGAAAGGATTGAGATTTGAAAAGATTTTTCTGATAATAAACAAAGAGATGAAATTGATCATTTTTTTTTTATCTTTGATTCTTTATCCTTTTGAAAAAAAGGATTTTTTTCTTTAGACGTAGATTAATCTTTTTGATTTTTTTCTTGGCCCAACAAACAAAGGAAAAGACTCATTAAAAATCACACAAGCAAACACATCTGTTGGATCAGAAGCCCAACTAAATGAAGCCCAAACAGATAAACTAACCTAAATGATAAAACAAATCAGAAATAAAATAAAAATAAAAGAAACAAATAGAAGACAGAAGCAATAAGCTTCAGCTTCAGCATCGTTACCAAACCAACAATATGCAGAGGGAGAAAAGCAGGGAGCTTGATGCAGAAGGGTTGGTGGCACGGCGGAGAAGGCCTGCGGCGACTCACGGCATGGAGGTTGTTGCGCGGCAGTTCGTACGACGGCGGGTGCGTTTGGGTGTGGTGTTGAAGTCCGAGATCTGCGAGGCGTGCAGCGAGGGTGAGGGCCGTGAACGGCGGTGGCTGGTACAGGTCATGGTTGCTGGGATTCTGGCTGGCAGCGACGGCGGTCCCTGGTTGTGACGTGCGGCGGAGTCGTGGGACGACGAAGAGGCGGCGACCACGTGGGTCTGATGACAGCGCGAGACAGTGGCGTCGAGGCGCCATGGCAGCAGCGAAGAACAGAGCAGGGACCTTCTTTTATTTCTCTTTTATTTTTCTGGTTGTTGGATTTGGATTAGTTTTTGTGATTTGGAATGGAATGGGTTTGATTAGGATGATGATGATAGATTATGGTATATGAGAAGATGATAGATGTTGTGGGAGGCTTTTGATGGATAGAGAGGGTGATGTGAATGAAGAGGAAGGAGGAGCTTGAGGTGATAGGGGAGATGGCTATACAATAAATGGATGATGAAGAAAATGGAATGATGAAGGTGAAGTGGAAGAAATGGGAGAAAGTGTGATGGATTGTATCTGAGATATTTCTCTCCAGCTCCTCCCTTGCTCTACAAGATGCTTCTGTTTATATAGCAAACATAGGGGAAGATAGTGCCAAATTCGTTATTGGTTTCATGAGGGGAAGGACGAAGGTGCAGAGGGCTGGTGAAATGGTGGTGCTCCCACTACTCTGATGGTTGCAGCACGTACAGGGATTGTGCCTCTTTATTTTGGCAAAAAAGCACAAGAAAACAAATACGAGGAAATAAAAACAAAGTGGGGGTTCATACCTAAAATTAAGGGAGACAGATAGCAACGTTGGAGAGGGGAGTAGAAGACAAAAATTCTAATATTTTTATATTTTTTAAAATAAAAATCAGAAAGTCCATTTTATTTATTTATTTTTTTTTTTTTCATTTTGGTTGGATGGGCTCAACAAGATACTTAATGGGCTTCAAACAAGACACTTACAACAATAAAAATGAAAATGGACTCCACTTTATTTTGTAATGGGCCAAGACTGAATTTTTTTAGTTCTTTTTTTACATTTTTATATTTTTTCTTTTGTTTTCAAAAATATTAATTAAAAGAAAGAATACCCGGACAAAATTAGGTGTTCACAAATGCTTATGATGTTGTTATGTCATGGATGATAGTGTTGGTTGTTAAGGTTGTTGAGATAAATGTTGAGATCAATAAATGCTGTTATGCTGTTATGCCATGAATGATGTTGTAATGCCATGCATGATAGTGTTGGTTGTTATGGTTGTTGGGATAAGTTGATATCAATAAATGTTGTTATGCTGTTATGCCATGAATGATGTTTTTATGCTATGGATGATAGTGTTGATTGTTATTGATGTTGAGATAAATGTTGATATTAATAAGATTCTAATTAAATAATTGGGCTTATTAATAAGGGTAATAAGACAGTTAAAGATGATAATAATGATGTTTAAGAATTAGGGGATGTTTTCCCAATTTGTTCATAAGACATGAATATAGTATGAGAGGCAAGGTTATGTTCAAAGGTTTAGTTAAAGACCCTAGGACTGATTCATGAGTGTTTTAGGAACATTATTGTAACAACACTAATCAGTCAATGTAACAGTAACACATGAATTATGCCTTGGTACTGTGTTATTAATGAAGGAAATAAGACTTGGCTACTATCAGTATATATACTGAACAGAGCTATTACACGTATAATAACTAGAAGAAGAAAAGATAGAAGGGAGAAGACTGTCAGAGAGATAGATAGACAGGGATGAGAAAACAGAGAATGACTTCACACAATGCACACCCTCTCCAATTGCAATTCTCTCTCTTATACACCTCACCCTTACACATTTCCCTTCCCCTTGCTTTTAGGAATTGTAACTAACTGCTATCCTAGCTGTCCATTCACTACTAATTCTGGTGACTCATCAATTCTATTGTATATTTCATCATTTGGCCTCATTACATTACCTTCCCCTTTAAAACCAACCTTGTCCTCAAGGTCGAAGCCAAGAGAATGTTGTTGTAATATATTAGTAACTTCCCAAGAAGCCAAGATATTGTTGTTGGAAATAAGGAAAGGAATAGTCCCAAATTTGTCAATGGTCTCAATTCCCTTGTTTGGAGAGGTAATAAAGACAGTAACCTGCAGCCCAAATGCTTTGCCAAATTTGATTGTAACATGGCCTAACCCACCAAACCCTGTGAGTTCCCAATGTTTGCTTGACTCTGCCATACCATCATTTGGCATTGGTGTGTAATGAATTGAGGTGTAATATATTGCCATTGTATCACAGTTTGAAACAAAATAATCGTCTAGACTACACTCAATCCACTTGCCTCTTAATATCCCTTTTTTACGGGCTGTATTAGCACATGTAAGAATTCCATTCACCCTTTTATAAGAGCACATGATAGTACTAACATTAATAAACCCCCATGAGAATTTATCAATGTCATTGTCTTTGAGTTCTTTGGTGCTGTTTTGTTGCTCAGATTCTGGTTGCCGAAGATATTTGACCCCATCCATTTCACAATTTCTTCCAAGCGTAGCAACCATAAAGTGGTGTGTCAAATGGGTTTGTTTGAAAGCTCCAGAATTGGTGAGGGATTTGAAGTCAATAGAAGCAACAATTACATGGCAATTTCTTGTAAGAGGACTGCCACGTGGTCTTTGAAGTCTATAGATGGGTGTACCCAAAAGGAAAATTATGATTCCAATAACAATAAATGATGCAACAACATTTTCTTCAATCCATACCAATATAGTGGTCGAGACAAGTGTACTGTGACACCCTTCTACCCCGCATGTTATAAGCCAATTAATACAAAACAATTAAAGGAAAACATGCAATTATCGAATAAAATAAACAATTGTCCATGGGTAGAAAAGTCCCACATGAACCGTTTACAACGCGGAAATAAAATAAGTTTTTAAATATAATAAACCAATAAAGACAACCCAACCCCGATGTCACATACAGAGCTGGTATAACCGTTCCGGAATAAAATCCACGGAATTACAACTGAACTAACAACTAGAAAACATAAACTAGCCCTACAATGAGTGGCGGCTCCTCAGAGTCACTCCTCTCCGGGCTGCTCGTCATCCTCTGCAATGTGCCAATCAGGCCAAACACAAACAACAAACATATATAGGGAGTAAGAATCGTATAAACATATTAGCATGGAGATAGACAGTAAAGTAAACAGCAGCATAGCATCATCACATCAAACATCAACATCATCATTATGCTATGCAGTACAATGCAGTCCTACTCCGCCAAACTATCAATGCATGTGGATCCACTAAACTCGGGATGAATGACTTCGGAGTTACATATCCACATTGAGAATCTACTCAATGCCGGAGAATCTACTCCTTGGATAGCCAACGCATCAAACCAACGAATGCCTCATCACGGGGGCGCTAGGAGAATCTACTCCAACCGTGGATGGCCAGATCGCCGTACTCTAGGACGATCTCCCCTATGTCGAACATCCCTAAACAACAACTCCGATGCAATGCGTATGCAACACAACAACAATGGCAACACCACCTCCATAACTCCAACGGAATCGACCGAAGTAACAGCGGGATCAACCGCACCAACTTGCCTCGCGGAATCTACCTGAGGACTTAAGCGGAATCAACCGCAGTACCTGGGGCAAACTCTCGGCCTCCAAGGTACATAACAACAACACCTTAGACCCAAACCGTGGGGTCAAGGCTTTCTTGGCCAAAAAGCACCAAGGGACAGCGCATCAGCTTGCGGCACCCAAAAGGGTATCGACTTAACATCTCACCATCTCATCATCTTTAGTTATCTTTAGTAACATTTACCAAGTTGTCTAATCAGTTATCATCACAGGGAAATGGGGTTTAAAACCCCTTAAGTCCTTTAATCTTGTTCTGTCACAGTGGGTTGAGCACGGTCGTGCTCGTAACCCAGCACGGTCGTGCTTAAGCACGTGAAGGGCGTGCTCCCCTGTAAGTTAAGCACGGTCGTGCTTCTTAATGAGCACGGTCGTGCTCAGCAGCACGATCGTGCTCTTTGTCCTGTACAGCCGTGCTCAACAGCGCGGCCATCTCCCCAGAATTCAACTGGGAGCACGGTCGTGCTCCCTGTTCAGCACGGTCGTGCTCAACGCGCGACAGTGCTGTTCTGGGCAGGAACAGAGGCTAAGTCTTTGTCCAATTCATAGGTTTTTACACCTATTAATTCTAAGTCCATTAACAGTGCGTTTTAAGGATTGATATACATCAACGACTCCAAAATTACATCAACCAATCAACAACATGTCAACAACCATTATCATCATCATATCAAACTCATAGGACAGCTATCATATTATTCATAAATACCTCAACATATTCATATATATGTATACAACACATAACAGCAAATTATCAGATTATCATACACAACTTTTAGACACTAATACATACGTAACATGCATCAACCGGGGTTATGGGAACCCCTTTACTTTACTCTAAACCCAAACCTACGTAAATACTACCCTTCTCCCCATACCTGGATTGAAGGTAGCTCTTTCGGTGTCCTAAACCACGAACCGGTTCCTCCCTTTACCGCGACTCACACCGAAACGAACCTTGGATCAACAGAAAACCACAGGTTAGTTCCCTATTCACAATAACGGAAAAGGAAACCAAGAGAGGGAAAGGAACTTTACCTAAACTGTTGAGACCTCATAAGTCTAAAACACATTCAAAGTGTAAATCCTCTATGTTTTGATGATTCCAAATAGTTCAAGTATGGTAATATTGAACCAAAAGAAATTACTGATATATTTGATAAGTGTGCAGGAAAATAGACTTGAAGTCACTCGTCTAAATTTCACCCGTCTATTTTTTAGTAGAAGCTCAGCAGTGACTCGTCTAAGTTTCACTCGTCTAGAAAATTAATCAAAGAAAGTCAACGCTCAAGAAAGACTAAGCTCAGTTGATGACGTGGCAAGAAGCATGCGTCTAGTTTGGCTCAGCTAAGCTTTCACCCGTCTAACTTTGGAACAAGCTTTCACCCGTCTAACTTTGGAACAAGCTTTCACCCGTCTAAGTTTTTGGATGACTTCCACCCGTCTAAAAATTCTCATTGCTGACACCAAGTCAGTATGTCAGAAATCAAGTCCAAGTCACCATATTCAAAATTATAGGCCATCCTTAAGGATATCGAAGACCTATGGACAATAGCTCGAAGGACAAAGAATAAAGAACGTTGTTTCAAGGTTTTAAGGAATAAACACGCTATCTCTGCACCACTGCAGTAACCTTTTGCCTATTCTAGTACAAAGTAAAAAGTACTTTATGGAAAAGTAAACTGATGTTGCACTGAAAAAGGAAAGCTCTCTGCAACAAGTACAAGAAGCCTGCTGCCATATACTCTGAAAGAACAGCTGTTCAGTTTAAAGTGTACTCTTGGACACTCTTGACAATGCCCAATGTTTTCAAGCATTTAATGAATACTCAGAACGACTCTTTGGCATTAAATGGTGTCTCAGAAAGCTCAAGTCAGATGCAAACACTTTCTGAAGCTGTGTCAAAACGGATCTCTTGATTGAAGCCTTTATATAGATCAAACAAAGAAGATGAAGCTAAGAAGTTGAATATCAAAAGAACTCTGCACAGAAGCATTTACTCTCTTCATTAACTTCTTCATTCCTTCATTGAATACATATTCAATCATTAGATATAAATTCGCAGTCTTTCATACTTCATATTTACTCCACTCTCTGAGTGTGATCTGAAAGACTTGCAAGTTGTATTAACTATACAAACCTTTTATCTCTTACTGTTTTTGAGCCTGAAGAGGCTAGGTGAGAAAAGAATACTTGTTTGAGTGTTGAGCCTGAAGAGGCTAGGTGTGCAAAGAATACTTGTACTGTAATTTACTCAGTTATAGTGGAAACTTGGTGCTGCCAAGAAACTGGACGTAGCCCTGTGGATTTTAGGGTGAACCAGTATAAATCTCTTGAGTGATATTTCTACTCCCTTATCTTTTAATTTTCTTGAGTATCGTTTCAGTCTTAGCTTTTTAACTTGGGGAGTTAATACTGTGGTTATCAAACTCTTTTTAACCTTCTTTGTTTGTGTGTGCTATTCTGTTTTAATATTAGACGTTTCACTCGTCTAATCCTCTCTTAATCAAACCTTCTTGCTGTGCCTGCGAAAATCTTTTTAAGTAACCGAAAAAGTTGGTAAACACAATTCAACCCCCCTTCTTGTGTTCACTTTGGTTATTTCAGTTGGTATCAGAGCTCAGCCTCTGGGTTGAGCACTTAACAGTGTAGAGGAAAAGATCTTGGAGATGGCAGGAGAAACCAGTGGAAGCAAGAACCATGCTGGAGAAGGATCCTCAATGTCGAGACCTCCTTTCTTCAATGGAGAGGACTACATCTACTGGAAAGAAAAGATGAAGTGGTTTTTACAATCCACTAACTCTGATCTTTGGGATATCATTGATGAAGGTCCTTTTGTCCCTAAAGATGACAAAGGAGAGGAAGTTCCTAAACCAAACATGACCACTGATCAAAGAACAAAGTGGCAGCTTAATGCCAAAGCTAGATATGCAATCATGTGTGCTCTGAGCAGAGAAGAATTTGAAAAAGTCTGTGCTTGTGAGTCTGCAAAAGAAATGTGGGACTCACTAGCTATTGCTCATGAAGGAACTAGCAAAGTCAAAGAAACAAAAGTCAGCATGCTTGTCAGAAAGTATGAACTGTTCAAAATGGAGGAAGGTGAAACTGTTGGCCAAATGTATGGAAGGTTTCAAACCATAACCAATGGATTGAAATCTCTGGGAAAAATTTACAAGACTGAGGAACACATTCAAAAGATTCTCAGAAGTCTTCCAAAACAATGGAGACCACTTGTAACTGCTGTGTCTCAGGCCAAGGATCTAACAACAATGAAGCTTGATGAGCTTCTTGGGACTCTTCAGATTCATGAACAAGAACTGATTGAAGAGAACAATGGAAAGAAAAACAAGTCCATTGCACTCAAAGCTGACAAGAAGTCATCTAAGGGAGCAAGTTCAAAAGCTCTCAAAGCAGATGAATCTTCAGAAGAATTTGGAGAATCAAATGAGGATGACTCAGATGATGAAGATGATGAACTGTCTCTCTTCACCAGAAAAATGAAGAAGCTGTGGAAGAAAAGAAACTTCAGAAAAGACAAACCCTTCAGGCGCTTCAACAAAGACAAGCACAACAAGGATGGTGGATCTAATGACAGAAATGTCATTGTATGCTATGAATGTAAAAAGCCTGGTCACATCAAGGCAGAATGCCCTCAACTCAAAAAGCAATCTTCCAAGAAATTCTTCAACAAGAAAAAGAAAGGAATGATGGCTACTTGGGAAGATCTTGATGAAAGCTCCACTGAAAGTGAAGGAGAGGAGCTTGAAGCAAACCTCTGTCTTATGGCTGATACAGATTCAGAATCAGAAACTGAGGTACATTCTGAACTTGAAAAATTGAATGATGCCTATGATGAACTTTTGGAAGAATCCAACTATATATCTAAAGCTTTTAGATCCCTCAAGAGACAGTATGCTAAACTCTCTAATGAGTACACACAGAAATCTCTAGAGTGTGAAAAGTTAGCAGAAGAGAATAGTAAACTTAAGACTGAAAAGTCTGAAGTTGAGATCTCAGTTGAAACTCTACCATCTGAAGAAGTAACTAAACTTCAACAGAAAGTAGAAGAGCTCACCTCAGATCTTGCCAAGTTTGTTAATTGTAGAGATAATCTGACTAAACTCTTAGGAAGTTAGAGGCACTCCCTTAACAAAGAAGGTATAGGATATTCCAATCAAGAACATCATAAAGGATCAACAAAGTTTTCAAATATAGCTGTTAAATCTATATGTTCCTACTGTGGAAAAGCTGGACATATCATGTCTAAGTGTATTCACAAAAAGAGAAGGAAGTCTTTACAGACTCCTCACACTAACAAAAAAGGACCCAAGAAAATATGGGTACCTAAGGTCATGATCATTCCTGTTGCAGACATTCTCAACAGAACAAAGCAAACACCTGTCATGGTATCTGGACAGTGGATGCTCGCGACACATGACAAGCGAAAGGTCTATGTTCCTAGACCTCCAACCTAAGAAAGGTGGACATGTAACTTTTGGTGGCAACCAGAAAGGAAAAGTTGTTGGTTTAGGTAAAATTGGTGGTAAACCTCCCTTACCTATTATTCATGATGTGTTATTTGTGAAAGGATTAAAACATAATCTGCTTAGCATAAGTCAATTATGTGACAGTGGACTTTCTGTATCTTTTTCTAAGGATGCATGCATGGTCAATGACTGTAATGGAAAAACCCTCTTTTCTGCTAAAAGGCAAAACAATCTGTATAAGATTGACATGACTGAACTTTCAGATCAAAGTGTAACATGCTTTATGTCTAAAGAGGATGAAAAATGGCTGTGGCATAAGAAATTAGGACATGTTAGTATGAAGCAAGTTTCAAAATTGAAAAAGCATAACCTTGTGAGAGGATTGCCTGACATTTCTTTTAAGAAAGATATTTTGTGTGATGCATGTCAGAGAGGTAAACAAGTAAAATCAAGTTTCAAATCCAAGAAAGAAGTCACATCCTCTAGACCTTTGCAACTGTTACACATGGATCTGTTTGGACCAGTTAGTGTAGCTAGCCTAAGTGGAAAGAAATATGGTTTTGTCATAGTTGATGACTATTCTAGATTTACATGGGTACTCTTCTTAACCCACAAGGATGAATCTTATAAGGCATTTTCAGTATTCAGTAAAAGAGTACAAAATGAGCAAGGTTTTTGTATCTCTGCTATAAGAAGTGATCATGGAGGAGAATTTGAAAATAAGCAGTTCAAACTGTTCTGTGAGGAAAATGGTATTTCTCACAATTTCTCTGCACCTAGAACTCCACAACAAAATGGAGTAGTTGAGAGAAAGAACAGATCTCTTCAAGAGATGGGAAGAACAATGCTTAATGAAAATAATCTTCCTAAGTACTTCTGGGCAGAAGCCATTAACACTGCTTGTTATGTACAAAACAGAATACTGATTAGGCCTATTCTAAATAAGACTCCTTATGAATTGTGGAAAGACAGAAAACCCAACATATCATATTTTCATGCATTTGGTTGTGAATGTTATATTCTCAACACAAAAGATCATCTTGGTAAATTTGATTCTAAAGTAGATAAAGGAATATTTATTGGTTATTCTGAAATGTCTAAAGCTTTTAGAATTTTCAATTCTAGAACTTCTGTTGTAGAAGAATCAATTCATGTAAAGTTTAATGATGGTTTGAAGACTGATAGGGAACTATCAGATCTAGAAGATGATGTTGCAGGTATTGAACTCAATCCTACAGTAGAAGAACCTTCAGACAAGTCAAAAGTAGACGTATCTGAAATACAGACTGATGCTGATAAGTCTGAAACTCAGACTCTGAAGAAAGATTGGAAATTCAAGACCTATCATCCAGAAGATCTCATCATTGGAAGTCCATCTCAAGGAGTTAGAACCAGATCTGCCTTCAATGAAAACAACAACATGGCCTTCATATCAGATTTGGAACCTAAAAAGATTGAAGAAGCTCTGCAAGATGAAAGCTGGATTCTAGCCATGCAAGAAGAGCTAAATCAGTTCAAAAGGAATGATGTCTGGACACTAGTTTCTAAACCCAAAGAGAAAACCATTATTGGAACCAGATGGGTGTTTAGAAACAAACTAGATGAAGATGGAAAAGTGGTAAGGAACAAGGCAAGACTAGTTGCTCAAGGTTACAATCAACAGGAAGGTATTGATTTCACTGAAACTTTTGCTCCTGTAGCTAGACTAGAAGCAATTAGGATTCTCATGTCATATGCTGCACAACATGATATGACTCTTTATCAAATGGATGTTAAAAGTGCATTTCTAAATGGAATAATTGAGGAGGAAGTTTATGTCAAGCAACCTCCAGGTTTTGAGGACTCTGAAAATCCTTACCATGTCTATAAGCTTAAGAAAGCTTTATATGGACTCAAACAAGCTCCTAGAGCTTGGTATGATAGATTAAGCACATATCTAATGGAAAATAACTTCATTAGAGGAAAAGTAGACACTACACTTTTCAAGAAATGCTCAAGAAAAGACTTCATAATAGTACAGATCTATGTTGATGATATTATATTTGGTGCTACTAATGAAAAGCTCTGCAAAGAGTTCTCTGAGTTGATGCAGAATGAATTTGAAATGAGCATGATGGGAGAATTGAAGTTCTTCCTTGGTCTTCAAATAAAACAATCAAATGATGGAATCTATATCCATCAACAAAAGTACACCAAGGAGCTTCTGAAAAAGTACAAAATGGAAAATTCAAAGCCTATGAGTACTCCTATGCATCCAACGGTTGTTCTAAACAAAGATGAGGAAGGTAAAAAGGTAGATCAAACTGTCTACCGAGGTATGATTGGATCTTTGCTATATTTAACTGCTAGCAGACTTGATATTCAATTCAGTGTCTGTCTTTGTGCTAGATTTCAATCTGACCCTAAGGAATCTCATTATAAGGCTGTCAAAAGAATTTTCAGATATTTAATTGGAACCACTAACCTTGGTCTATTATATAAGAAATCTGAAGATTTCAGGTTAGCTGGATTTTGTGATGCTGATTTTGCTGGAGACAGAATTGATAGAAAAAGCACCAGTGGAGGATGTCACTTCATTGGAACAAATATGATCTCTTGGTCAAGCAAAAGGCAAAGCACCATTGCTCTATCAACTGCAGAAGCTGAATATATATCTGCAGCTGGTTGTTGTTCACAACTACTCTGGGTAAAATATCAACTTGAAGATTATTCAATGATTGAGCATAATATACCTGTTTGGTGTGATAATACTAGTGCTATTAATCTGTCTAAAAATCCAATACAGCATTCTAGAGCAAAGCATATAGAAATAAAGCATCATTTCATTAGAGACTATGTTCAAAAAGGTGTTTTTGAAATTAAGTTTGTAAACACTGATTATCAGTGGGCAGACATTTTTACCAAACCTTTAAGTGAAGACAGATTTGTTTTTATAAGAAGAAATCTTAACATGCATAATGTACCTGAATAAATGTTTTGCCATGTTACTTGTCTATATTCTCTATGATTACTCAACTCGTCCAATTTAGCCAAGCATCTAATGACGTGGCTAAAAGCACTCAGTGCTAAATTCTGACTGAGACACGTACATTGCACTTTCCCTCCTTTTCTTAAATACTTTATTATATTTTGTTTGAAATTGATTGTTTGTCATTTATGGCAACACTCTCTTTCCTCTTTCCCAATGCAAAAAGCACTCAAGCGTTTTTAGCATAAACCCGTGTCTTTTCAAAAACTACCCACTCAAAAGTTCCTTGCTTACAAACTCTCTCTCTAAGCTCTCTTCGTCTTCACCTTCACGAAACCTTCTCTGTCAAACCCTAATCTCTTCTCTCAAATCAATGGCACCCAAAAGCCTCCTTGAGACGCTATCTGAGAAGACTAAGATATCTGTTACTGAGTTGAAGAAGGTGCTCCCTGGAAGAGTTCCAAACTTTGATGAACTCAGAACCAAAGGTTTGGACGTACTCCCAGAACTTAACCATGCTGGATGGTTACCATTCTTCCAACTGCAAGAACTTGTCTTCCCTGCTCTTGTTAGGGATTTCTGGACTACAGCGAAGATCACCAAGGACACCACTACCCACATGATTTCTGGGGATGTTGGTGAGGATCATATCTTCATCACTCACGAGTTACTCGCTGAAGTAACAAGATGCCCTAGGGAAGGAGCTGGGCATTACAAAGACTGGATGAAGGATCAAGGGGAAGCTAATGTAAATTTGGTACTCTATGGGACTGCAAACCCTGACAACATGGACTCCAAGTATCTGACCCCCAAGGCAAGGTTTTTACATGTTTTACTTATAAACTGTGTAATGCCTAGGACTGGGTCTAGAAACCATGTCAATCTGCTGGAAAAGTTTGCCCTATTCCATCTTGTCCAAAGAATAAAGATAGACATAACTGATCTAATCTTTATTCATATGGAGAAAGCAGTAAAGGGAAAAGATAAAGATTACCCCTTTGGAATGGTTATGACTAGGATCTTCAGGGCTTGTAAGTTGGATTTAAGAAGGGCTGTTTCTGCTGATCTCTGTACTGAGATTACCACAAAAACCCTGGCCTTAATGAAGATGAACCTGAACCCTACTCTGGATGGCAATGCTGAAGCCTCTGCTCAGATGGAAGCAACTGTTTCCATTCCTGGTGTTAAATCTGAAGTGGTTGAGGAACCAGCTGAGGAAATTAGTGATCAGCTTCAGAGGAAGAAGAGGAAGATTACAAAAACCTCTACTGAAACTGCTGGGACTGAAGAGTCTACTCAGGTTGTTGAACCTGCTGCTGCTGTTGTTTCTGAGGAAGCTGCTGTACCTAAGATTACCAAGGTATTCAAGAGAAAGAGGACAGTACAAGCTGAGGGGGAGTCTCAATCAGAAGAGACTGTGATCCCTAAAAAGAAGAGGACAACTGTTACAAAGAGGAAACTTGTCTTGCCTCCCTCTTCATCTCCATCTCCATCACCATCATCTTCACCTCAGAAAGATTCATCCCCTCCACCTCAGGAAACAGAACCTTCTACCACCACAGTTCCAACTCCACAACCTTCACCTCAAAGAATGCCTACACCACCACACAAATCACCTACACCCCCTCCATCACCAAAAATTCCAACACCCCCTCCATCACCAAAAATTTCCACACCACATACATCACCTAACCATCACTCTTCTGAACCTAACCCTACCACATCAGAACCTCACATGTCTGATACTCACTCACCTGCTCCACCCTCACCACAAATATCTCACCATTCTGATATTCCTCAAACTGAGGATATCAATGACTTT
Organism: Echinosophora koreensis; assembly: GCA_035048595.1. Taxonomy (NCBI): domain Eukaryota; kingdom Viridiplantae; phylum Streptophyta; class Magnoliopsida; order Fabales; family Fabaceae; genus Echinosophora; species Echinosophora koreensis. The sequence continues at coordinate 1,533,466 of JAPCYP010000073.1, read as the reverse complement.
GAGTATTTTGACAACCCTATTTCACCACCCTCACCACAATCACCAATCCCTGACCATATCTCAAACCAATGCCAAGTGCCTCTGAGAACAGTCTTTCCAGACTTATTCTCTGAAACCAGACACAACTCTCTCCCCTTAGCCACTTTACTACCCTACAACTCATCCTCCAGAACCACACCCTTCTCTGTAACAGATGATCTCTGTCCCTCTTACCTTGATGGCAAGACTCTGGACATGATTGCTTCTCTGGAAGCTGAAAGGCAGATTGTGAGGCTGGAAAGGTTGCAGAAGCCAGTAGGAAAATGGCTATTTAATCCTCACATCTTCATGAAGCCCTCTACTGCCATAAGAGTAATGCCTGACTCAATGGTGTTAAAAGGAAAGCAGAAGACAATATCCCTGCCATTGGATCAAAAGTTCTCCCTTATCAAGAGAACTGATCAGAAGCTGAAATTCAAAGAGAAGATGTTCTCTAAGGGTGGCTGCAGTTCTGGGTTGACAGAAGAAGAGAAGGCAGACATTCTCATTAGAGGTAGCCAAGCCTATGCTCTCTACCCCGTCTCACCCTCTATTTACTTTCTCCCTCCCTTTTTCATGGTATTCCCCTTCTCTGTCCTAAACTTTCCTGAAACTGCCCCTTTTACTCACATAAATCTCATTAGGAGATCTTATGAGTTTCTTCTATCTATCATAGATTCCCCTCTACATCATGACAGAATTCATGCCTTTTTAAAAGAATTCTACCCTAATAATGATTTTGAAACCACTCTGTCAACAAATGTGTTTCTAGATCCTCACCCTGAGGATGATATTATTGTTAAAGAGTTACCTCCTACCCCTCCTCCTTGTCCATCAGCTTCTGGAACTTCTCTGGCCACTACAGATTCTACTGCTCCAGTTGTTGCATTTGATCCTGCTGCACATCAGAGACTGGATGAAATGGCTACAAGTTTGCAGACTGTCATTCAAAGACAGGATGAAGCAATTGCTCAACAGACTGCATTTCAAGCTCAGATGTTGGCTCAGCAGCAAGCAATGCAGCAGATGATGGAAGCTTTCTTCAAAAGCCAAGGAGGCCCTAGTTCTTAGTGTTTAGAAATCTGTTTTTCATTTCTTTGTTGAGTCATGCAATGTACTAAGTCAGTGATGTCTATCACTTGTAATCTTTCATGACTTCGATTAAATGACATGAGTTTTTCATCTGGCAATTTATCTTCTACGATTTTTTTTCTGTTTGATTGATGCCAAAAGGGGGAGGAAATATAATTAAGTTTTCATGATTTTATGTATGTTATTCTTTCTAATATCATGATGTTCTGATATCTGTCTTAGTGCATAAACTAAGGGGGAGCTTAACATACCCTGATCAATTATATCTGTTTAGAAATTTCTACTGTTTCTTTTTGATATTCAATAAAATCAGAAAAGATATTTGTCATCATCAAAAAGGGGGAGAATGTTGAGACCTCATAAGTCTAAAACACATTCAAAGTGTAAATCCTCTATGTTTTGATGATTCCAAATAGTTCAAGTATGGTAATATTGAACCAAAAGAAATTACTGATATATTTGATAAGTGTGCAGGAAAATAGACTTGAAGTCACTCGTCTAAATTTCACCCGTCTATTTTTTAGTAGAAGCTCAGCAGTGACTCGTCTAAGTTTCACTCGTCTAGAAAATTAATCAAAGAAAGTCAACGCTCAAGAAAGACTAAGCTCAGTTGATGACGTGGCAAGAAACATGCGTCTAAGTTTGGCTCAGCTAAGCTTTCACCCGTCTAACTTTGGAACAAGCTTTCACCCGTCTAACTTTGGAACAAGCTTTCACCCGTCTAAGTTTTTGGATGACTTCCACCCGTCTAAAAATTCTCATTGCTGACACCAAGTCAGTATGTCAGAAATCAAGTCCAAGTCACCATATTCAAAATTATAGGTCATCCTTAAGGATCTCGAAGACCTATGGACAATAGCTCGAAGGACAAAGAATAAAGAACGTTGTTTCAAGGTTTTAAGGAATAAACACGCTATCTCTGCACCACTGCAGTAACCTTTTGCCTATTCTAGTACAAAGTAAAAAGTACTTTATGGAAAAGTAAACTGATGTTGCACTGAAAAAGGAAAGCTCTCTGCAACAAGTACAAGAAGCCTGCTGCCATATACTCTGAAAGAACAGCTGTTCAGTTTAAAGTGTACTCTTGGACACTCTTGACAATGCCCAATGTTTTCAAGCATTTAATGAATACTCAGAACGACTCTTTGGTATTAAATGGTGTCTCAGAAAGCTCAAGTCAGATGCAAACACTTTCTGAAGCTGTGTCAAAACGGATCTCTTGATTGAAGCCTTTATATAGATCAAACAAAGAAGATGAAGCTAAGAAGTTGAATATCAAAAGAACTCTGCACAGAAGCATTTACTCTCTTCATTAACTTCTTCATTCCTTCATTGAATACATATTCAATCATTAGATATAAATTCGCAGTCTTTCATACTTCATATTTACTCCACTCTCTGAGTGTGATCTGAAAGACTTGCAAGTTGTATTAACTATACAAACCTTTTATCTCTTACTGTTTTTGAGCCTGAAGAGGCTAGGTGAGAAAAGAATACTTGTTTGAGTGTTGAGCCTGAAGAGGCTAGGTGTGCAAAGAATACTTGTACTGTAATTTACTCAGTTATAGTGGAAACTTGGTGCTGCCAAGAAACTGGATGTAGCCCTGTGGATTTTTGGGTGAACCAGTATAAATCTCTTGAGTGATATTTCTACTCCCTTATCTTTTAATTTGCTTGAGTATCGTTTCAGTCTTAGCTTTTTAACTTGGGGAGTTAATACTGTGGTTATCAAACTCTTTTTAACCTTCTTTGTTTGTGTGTGCTATTCTGTTTTAATATTAGACGTTTCACTCGTCTAATCCTCTCTTAATCAAACCTTCTTGCTGTGCCTGCGAAAATCTTTCTAAGTAACCGAAAAAGTTGGTAAACACAATTCAACCCCCCCTTCTTGTGTTCACTTTGGTTATTTCATAAACCACTACCAATGCTGCACTAACAGTCTCCCAACGCCTCTAAACTGTCCAAGACGGAAGAAACCAGAAAAAGGCTCTTCCTGGTCATACTGTGGCTGCTGAGTTCACCAAAAAATAGGGTTACACGTTGAACCCTCGGGTCCTGTTCACGTATATAACGTTCGGACCTGAGCACGGTCGTGCTCTCCCTTGAGCACGGTCGTGCTCCACTTAGCGTCACGGGGCACGGTCCACGCATTGAGCACGGGCGTGCTCCCTATTGAGCACAGTCGTGCTCAACTTAAAAATCAGAATCACGCTTCTGACTTTAGGCACGGGCTTGCTGACTGATGAGCACGGGTGTGCTCATGTACCAGAAAGGGATTTTTAGCCAAAAATCCCACTAAGCCCTTAAACAATAAATCCAACATAATACAACCAGCTTAATTAAAATATTCTGAAAAACAGGGTGTTACAATTCCACCCCCTTATAAAAATTTCGTCCTCGAAATTTACACGTACCTCCAGGGAAAAGATGCGGGTACGCTTCCATCATCTTGCTCTCCAGCTCCCAGGTAGCACTTTCCTCAGTTGCCCCACTCCAAACCACTTTAACCAAAGGAATTTCCTTGCCTCTTAGCTGCTTCACCCTCCTGTCCTCGACTCAAAGAGGTAACACCTCAAACGTCAGGTTCTCTTTCAACTGTATAGCGTCGGGTACTATCACGTGACTAGGGTCATGAACATACTTCCTGAGTTGTGACACATGAAAAATATTATGGAGATTTGACAAGAACGTGGGTAAGGCTATTTGGTAGGCGACTTCCCCGACTCTTTTGAGGATTTGGTAAGGACCAATGAACCTCGGAGTAAGTTTCCTCGCCTTCATCACTCTACCAACCCCAGTCGTAGGGGTAACTCTCAAGAATACATGATCACCTTCCTGGAATTCGAGCGCCTTCCTCCTTTTATCATGGTAGCTCTTTTGCCTACTCTGTGCAACACTCATCTTTTCCTGAACTAACTTAATCTTTTCTGTTGTTTCCTGGACTATCTCTGGCCCTAGCACCACACCATCACTAGGTTCACTCCAACACAAGGGTGTCCTACATCTCCTCCCATAGAGAGCCTCATAAGGTGCCATCCCAATGCTGGAATGGAAGCTGTTGTTGTAGGTGAACTCTATCAGGGGCAAAAACTTGTCCCAACTTCCAGACTGCTCTAACACACAAGCCCTCAACAAATCCTCTAAGGACTGGATGGTCCGCTCAGACTGCCCATCAGTCTGTGGGTGGTAAGCTGAACTAAGCCTAAGCTTGGTTCCTAAAGCCTCTTGCAAACTATTCCAAAACCTAGAGGTAAACCTCGGGTCTCGATCTGAAACTATGCTAGAGGGTACACCATGAAGCCTAACTATCTCCTTGATGTACAACTTTGCCAACTTCTCTAAAGGATACTCCATGTTCATCGGAATGAAATGGGCAGACTTAGTCAGTCTATCCACAACAACCCAAATCGCCTTAAAACCAGCTGGAGTCCTAGGGAGTCCAGATACAAAATCCATGGAGATGCTATCCCACTTCCATTCTGGGATACTCAAAGGTTGCAACTTACCCGAAGGCCTCTGATGCTCGATCTTAGCCTTCTGACAAACTAGGCAAGCATACACAAACTCGGCTACGTCCTTTTTCATCCTAGGCCACCAAAACATTCTCCTAAGGTCCTGATACATCTTATTGGCACCTGGGTGCACACTCAATCCACTCCTATGACCTTCTTCCAAGATCAACCTCCTAAGCTCAGGAACATCTGGTATACATACTCTATCCTTAAACCTCAAGATACCATCACTGCCATCCTTAAAACTTAGGTTTCTACCCTGAGCGAGCAACTCTCGCTGGTCTAAGAGATACTTATCTAACTTCTGACCCTCTCTAATCTGATCCATCAAACTGTTGGTAACCTTCAAGGTACCAAGCCTAATACTCTTAGGGGTAAACTCACAAGCTAGACTAAGGTCTCTAAACTCCCCAATCAGATCCATCTCCCTAACCATCAAAGCGGAGATATGCAGGGTTTTCCTACTCAAGGCATCGGCCACCACATTGGCCTTTCCTGGGTGATAGGTTAGCTCGAAGTCATAGTCCTTTAAAAACTCCATCCACCTACGCTGCCTCATGTTCAACTCCTTTTGATCAAAGAGGTACTTCAAACTCTTATGATCACTAAAGACCTCAAACCTTGCTCCATACAGGTAATGCCTCCAGATCTTCAAGGCAAATACCACAGCTCCTAACTCTAGGTCATGGGTAGGGTAGTTCTTCTCATGGGTTTTCAACTGCCTAGAAGCATAAGCGACTACCTTACCATTCTGCATCAGCACACCACCTAACCCTTGCTTAGAAGCATCGCAGTAAACTACGAAGGGTTCACTAGGATCTGGAAAAACTAACACTGGTGCTGATGTCAACCTATTCTTAAGGGTTTGGAAACTCTCTTCACACTTAGAGTCCCACACAAACAACTGTCCCTTCTTTGTGAGACGGGTTAAGGGCAAAGCTATCTTAGAGAAACCTTCTATAAACCGCCTATAATACCCGGCTAACCCCAAGAAACTCCTAACCTCGGTTACAGACTTTGGCGCTTCCCACTGGAGCACCGTCTCTACTTTAGCTAGGTCCACTGCTATGCCACCCTTAGAGATGACATGTCCTAAGAAGCTCACTTCCTCTAACCAGAACTCACACTTAGACAACTTAGCATACAACTGCTTCTCCTTAAGGGTCTGCAAGACAACCCTCAGGTGTTCCTCGTGTTCCTCCTTACTCTTGGAGTACACTAAGATGTCATCTATGAACACCACCACAAACTTATCCAAGTAAGGGTGAAAGGTCTTGTTCATGTAGTCCATGAATACCGCAGGAGCATTGGTCACACCGAAGGGCATAACCAAGTACTCATAGTGACCATATCGCATCCTAAACGCTGTCTTCGGGATGTCCTCAGACTTAACCCGAATCTGGTGGTACCCTGACCTCAAATCTATCTTTGAAAAGACGCAAGCGCCCATCAACTGGTCCATAAGATCATCAATCCTAGGGAGGGGATACCGATTCTTTATGGTCACCTTGTTGAGTTGTCGAAAGTCGACACACAACCTCATACTACCATCCTTCTTCTTCACCAACAATACAGGTGCTCCCCACGGAGACACACTCGGCCTAATGAACTGCTTCTCCATCAGGTCCTCCAACTGTTCTTTCAACTTAGCTAGCTCTAGAGGAGACATTCTATAGGGTGCTATGGATATCGGCCCGGTGCTAGGCACTAAATCTATGGTAAACTCAACATCTCTTTCTGGGGGTAAGTTATAAACATCCCCCGGAAATACTTCAGGAAATTCCCGCACAACAAGCAAGCTGGCGACATCAGGAGGGCTGCTCTCTACATCCAGGGAAGCTAACATCATGTATACTTGGGCCTCGTCTCTCATCGAAGCTCGTACTTGGCTGGCAGAGAGAAGGTCTGGATTCTTAGACTCCTTTGGAGTTCCAAAAACCAGGGTTTTATCGAAACAATTCAGAAGGACATGGTTGGAAGATAACCAGTCCATACCCAGAATAATATCCAGGTCTTTCAAGGGTAAGCATACAAGATCAGCAAGGAAAGTTTTATCATTTATAACAATATGACAGTTCTTGCATGCATAAGAAGTAAAAACAGGTTTATTTGTAGGTGTAGAAACCAACAAATCAAACTCAAGGAAGGTAACAGGCAATTTAAGACTCTTGACCCTATCATGCGATATAAACGAGTGAGTAGCACCCGAATCATACAATACAGTTAATTGAGTCCCATCAATTAAACACGTACCTTGGATCAAGTCATCAGACTCGGAGGCTTCAGCTCCACTAAGAGTAAAGACTCTTCCAGTGGTCTTCAGTCTGTTGGCCTGGGGCTTCTGATTCTTGCTAGCGCTGGGAGGCTCGGCCTCAGCTCCATCACCCTCGCGACTGATGTGTCCTGGCTTGCCACACTTGAAGCAGATGACCTGTGTTTCCTTACATTGTGATGAATAGTGGTCCTGTGCTCCACACTTCCCACACCTCATAGCTCTAGGGGCATCAGAAAACCCTCCCTTGAAGCCACTCTGCTGAAACTGGGGCTTCCTGCCACTCTGCTTGAAGTCCTTGCCCGTAGGGGCATACCGCTGCTTGCCCTTATCCCTCTGATCAATCCTCTTGCCACTCTGATTGTCCGATCCTCTGGAACTAGCAGCTCTGAACTGGCTGGCATCTTCATAGATCCTGCACTTGTTGACCAGAATAGGGAAGACTCCGATCTCTTGATAGCTGATGGCCTGTTTGATCTCAGGCCGGAGTCCCGCTTCGAACTTCACACACTTGGAGCGATCGTCCGTCTCATGCTGGTAAGGAGTGTAGTACCTCGCCAGCTCCTCAAACTTAGCCGCATAGTCACCGACTGACAGCGACCCCTGCCTCAAAGACAAGAATTCCATCTCCTTCTTGTCTCTGATATCCGCTGGAAAATACTTCTCCAGAAACCTCTGCCTGAACACAGCCCAAGTCACCGCTGTGCCCTCTACCTACATCCTCTGCCTGCAGTTATCCCACCAGTGCTCCGCCTCTTCAGTCAACATGAAGGTGGCGAAGATGAGCTTCTGCTGATCATTGCAGTCCATCGCACGGAAGATCTTCTCTGTCTCCCTCAGCCACAACAAAGCTCCCTCTGGGTCATACGCTCCCTTGAACGACAGAGGGTTGTTCCTCTGGAACTTATCCAGTCCCTGGAACTCAGCTGGCCCACCGTTGTTAGGGTTGACCTGTCCGATAGCATTGGCCAGAAGTGCCAATGCGTCAGCAATCGCCTGATCGTTGCGTCCTCTACCGGCCATTAGTTCCTGTACATGCCCAAAACAGCCTTTAATACAGAAACTTAGCGAGTAAAAGCTACAGGCAACTAACTTAAAACATCATTATCTATACCAAGTATAGACAATTCAAACAAGAGTCACACAACAGACTTACAACAGACTCATACCACGTCCGAACAAGGTCGAACTGCTCTGATACCACTAAATGTGACACCCTTCTACCCCGCATGTTATAAGCCAATTAATACAAAACAATTAAAGGAAAACATGCAATTATCGAATAAAATAAACAATTGTCCATGGGTAGAAAAGTCCCACATGAACCGTTTACAACGCGGAAATAAAATAAGTTTTTAAATATAATAAACCAATAAAGACAACCCAACCCCGATGTCACATACAGAGCTGGTATAACCGTTCCGGAATAAAATCCACGGAATTACAACTGAACTAACAACTAGAAAACATAAACTAGCCCTACAATGAGTGGCGGCTCCTCAGAGTCACTCCTCTCCGGGCTGCTCGTCATCCTCTGCAATGTGCCAATCAGGCCAAACACAAACAACAAACATATATAGGGAGTAAGAATCGTATAAACATATTAGTATGGAGATACACAGTAAAGTAAACAGCAGCATAGCATCATCACATCAAACATCAACATCATCATTATGCTTTGCAGTACAATGCAGTCCTACTCCGCCAAACTATCAATGCATGTGGATCCACTAAACTCGGGATGAACGACTTCGGAGTTACATATCCACATTGAGAATCTACTCAACGCCGGAGAATCTACTCCTTGGATAGCCAACGCATCAAACCAACGAATGCCTCATCACGGGGGCGCTAGGAGAATCTACTCCAACCGTGGATGGCCGGATCGCCGTACTCTAGGACGATCTCCCCTATGTCGAACATCCCTAAACAACAACTCCGATGCAATGCGTATGCAACACAACAACAATGGCAACACCACCTCCATAACTCCAACGGAATCGACCGAAGTAACAGCGGGATCAACCGCACCAACTTGCCTCGCGGAATCTACCTGAGGACTTAAGCGGAATCAACCGCAGTACCTGGGGCAAACTCTCGGCCTCCAAGGTACATAACAACAACACCTTAGACCCAAACCGTGGGGTCAAGGCTTTCTTGGCCAAAAAGCACCAAGGGACAGCGCATCAGCTTGCGGCACCCAAAAGGGTATCGACTTAACATCTCACCATCTCATCATCTTTAGTTATCTTTAGTAACATTTACCAAGTTGTCTAATCAGTTATCATCACAGGGAAATGGGGTTTAAAACCCCTTAAGTCCTTTAATCTTGTTCTGTCACAGTGGGTTGAGCACGGTCGTGCTCGTAACCCAGCACGGTCGTGCTTAAGCACGTGAAGGGCGTGCTCCCCTGTAAGTTAAGCACGGTCGTGCTTCTTAATGAGCACGGTCGTGCTCAGCAGCACGATCGTGCTCTTTGTCCTGTACGGCCGTGCTCAACAGCGCAGCCATCTCCCCAGAATTCAACTGGGAGCACGGTCGTGCTCCCTGTTCAGCACGGTCGTGCTCAACGCGCGACAGTGCTGTTCTGGGCAGGAACAGAGGCTAAGTCTTTGTCCAATTCATAGGTTTTTACACCTATTAATCCTAAGTCCATTAACAGTGCGTTTTAAGGATTGATATACATCAACGACTCTAAAATTACATCAACCAATCAACAACATGTCAACAACCATTATCATCATCATATCAAACTCATAGGACAGCTATCATATTATTCATAAATACCTCAACATATTCATATATATGTATACAACACATAACAGCAAATTATCAGATTATCATACACAACTTTTAGACACTAATACATGCGTAACATGCATCAACCGGGGTTATGGGAACCCCTTTACTTTACTCTAAACCCAAACCTACGTAAATACTACCCTTCTCCCCATACCTGGATTGAAGGTAGCTCTTTCGGTGTCCTAAACCACGAACCGGTTCCTCCCTTTACCGCGACTCACACCGAAACGAACCTTGGATCAACAGAAAACCACAGGTTAGTTCCCTATTCACAATAACGGAAAAGGAAACCAAGAGAGGGAAAGGAACTTTACCTAAACCACTACCAATGCTGCACTAACAGTCTCCCAACGCCTCTAAACTGTCCAAGACGGAAGAAACCAGAAAAAGGCTCTTCCTGGTCGTACTGTGGCTGCTGAGTTCACCAAAAAATAGGGTTACACATTGAACCATCGAGTCCTGTTCACGTATATAACGTTCGGACCTAAGCACGGTCGTGCTCTCCCTTGAGCACGGTCGTGCTCCACTTAGCGTCACGGGACGCGGTCCACGCATTGAGCACGGGCTTGCTCCCTGTTGAGCACGGTCGTGCTCAACTTAAAAATCAGAATCACGCTTCTGACTTTAAGCACGGGCTTGCTGACTGATGAGCACTGGTGTGCTCATGTACCAGAAAGGGATTTTTAGCCAAAAATCTCACTAAGCCCTTAAACAATAAATCCAACATAATACAACCAGCTTAATTAAAATATTCTGAAAAACAGGGTGTTACATGTACCAATGTTATTAGTGAAGTAATTCCAATTAAAGAAGGAATTACTTGTTGTTTCCTTATGATCTATATTATCAAATGGATCTGCCCCAAAAGGCCAAATACATAGCTTTATGCCACCAGTCCTTAGTGCAATCAAATAGAGACCAAGAAAGATAGAATTAACACATTCCATTGGCTGCAATGCAGGAATGGTTGCTGAAATAATTACTATGCAGATTCCAATGAGATAAACTCCATAGCACACAACAATTGTCCAATATCTTCCCCAGTAAGCATCATCCATAGAACTGACGAGTAGGGGATATAACATAGAAGGGAAATCATGGTTGATTCCAAAAGAATATATTGAAGCAAAAACTAAATTCCTGGGGTCTGGCAATTCAATGGCCCTCAATATAGTTGTGATTGTTGCCCAAACCACACCGTTCCCACCATCCAAATATGTATTCACATTATGGTCAGAGTTTCTCACAAGTGAACCTCTATTGGCAGTCAAAACCACTGTGTAGCTACTGATATGAATGACTACTAAAACAACCAATGAAACATCCAGGGTATTAAATAATCCAAAAGCAAAGGCAGAGTTGTTGGATAGAAATACTGAGACATTGGATTGACCCTATTCTTCATTGAAATTTCTTACAATATCTGCCATATCACCGAACTCAAACCAGCGGCCATACTCCATGGCGGTGATCACAGCGGTGGAAGCCTTTCTCTGGAGGGCAACGCGCATGGTCTTCATGGATGCGGTCTCATCTAACACATTGACGGCGACGAAGACAGCTTCAGGATGCAGCGATACGACCGTGGAAATGGCGACCTGGACGGTGGCAACGTGCCTGCGATTGCCGGCGAGGAATTTTTGAAGCACCGTAACGTCGAGGAGGAAGCCCTTGGTAATTTTTGAGCCATGGAGGGAACATTGAAACCCCAACGCACAGAAACAACTTTGGAGACTTGGAACTACGTGAAATCTAACAGAGTGAGGTGGTTCACGTGGTGGTTGTAGGACCAGAACCATTCCATATTTCGTAGAGGCCCAATACTTGACAATATTGGGTTGGATTGGGGCCATTTCCTTTAGCAGGAAGTGCCGTTGGTACCCATCCCATTCTATCCTAGTAACAAGTTGCCATCTTTCTTTGATAACTGCTCTGACAGTCAGCATCACTTCGACCATAACGCATCGTTCTCGGCGCGATGGCCACAATCCGGCGGTTTTGCTGGTGGCTGAAAGATCCTCATGAGTACAGGCCAAAGCCCGTTCCTCTCACCATAAGCACTCGAGTGAGGTGGTTCGAGCGGTGGCGGCATCGAAACGGCGATTTTGTCAGGTGGCTCCGATGGGGGTAGCTCGGCTGGACTGTCGAAGACCCATGGCCCTGTCACCGTTGAAGACCATGATCTCTCCCTCGGCGACCTTTAGTCGAATGATTGTAGCAGCGGTTGTGGGTTGGGCGATCTCCTCGAAACCCAAACCGGCACGGCGGCAACAATATCTTTTCCTCTTTGCCTTGGAATCACGCCTTCCTCGAGGATCTTTTCCTCGTCCATTTTTGTCATCAGTGAAGAAGCATCCGCTAACACCACCGTTGACCATGGTTGTGGCTTCACCGGCGTTCGGTTTCCCTCTGGCTTCACCGGCTGAGTTCCCTCCGTGAACAAGCTCCCATTCTGTAATTCTGTTATCTGCTCAGTGGAAGGAAGAAGCGCATTCGTAGCCGGGAGAGGGAGAGCCTCATGTAACGATTCTGAAGCATCGATTTCTTCTTGCAACAGGTCAATGATTCTTGTACACAACTCTCGGATTTCGCGAGACGATTCTGCCATACGCCGAGTAAATTCTCTGGATGATTCATCCATGGGAGATATGAGGTGTGCCTTAAATGGTTGTCTCAGGGTCTCTTTGGGTGAGTTCGCAGAACCACGGTAAGAGCTATGAAGGAAGTTGGGTTGTCTCGGGTTCATCCATGCATACTCTGCCATGGTGACAATGAAAGCACCAATGTAACAACACTAATCAGTCAATCTAACAGTAACACATGAATTATGCCTCGGTACTGTGTTATTAATGAAGGAAATAAGACTTGGCTACTATCAGTATATATACTGAACAGAGCTATTACACGTATAATAACTAGAAGAAGAAAAGATAGAAGGGAGAAGACTATCAGAGAGATAGATAGACAGGGATGAGAAAACAGAGAATGACTTCACACAATACACACCCTCTCCAGTTGCAATTCTCTCTCTTATACACCTCACCCTTACACATTTCCCTTCCCCTTGCTTTCAGGAATTGTAACTAACTTCTATCCTAGCTGTCCATTCACTACTAATTCTGGTGACTCATCAATTCTGTTGTATTTTTCAGCATTTGGCCTCATTACAATTATTAATGAAGCTGGAATTAAAGGATTAATTCCCCATAATGATAAGACATGGAGATTACTTAAGAATAATAAAACTAAGGACTCATGGATAGTTAAAAGCCAATAGGATTGATCTTTGAATGCCCTAGGAAACATAGCAAGGGTTCTTAAACCCTTTCTGCCCAGATCAGTATAGCCATGCTCTAACGAGCACAGTCGTGCTCAATAGTTAGCACGCCGGTGCTCAACTTAAAATTCAGCACGCCCGTGCTCCCCTAGACAGAACATAAAGCAGAAAACAGAACAGGGGTGGTTCACCCTAATTGTTCCCATAAATAATAATGAAAGAAGACACCAAACGAAGTAAAGACAAGCTAGATAACTTAAAGATAATAATGTACCTTGGTAGTCGAGTGGCCAAGGGGGCCTTGATGCTTAATGGTCAAGGTGTTGAGCTCTGGTGCTTATTGACCAGACTGTTAATAATTAAAGAGAAAAGATAATATTGTACCTTGGTAGCCGAGTGGCCAAGGGGGGCTCGATAGCCGAGTGATCGAGGTATTGTTGTTGTTGTACCTTGGTAGCCGAGTGACCAAGGGGGCCTTGATGCATAATGTCAAGGTGTTGTTAATGTTGTACCTTGGTAGTCGAGTGGCCAAGGGGGCCTCGATATCCGAGTGGTCGAGGTGTTGATCTGGTGCTTAAGGACCAGAGTGTTAAAAGATAAAAGATTAAAGACTAAAGATTAAAGATAACGTTGAACCTTGGTAACCAAGTGGCCAAGGGGCCCTCGATAGCAGAGTGGTCGAGGTGTTGATAGTGATAAAACTTGGGTAGCCGAGTGGCCCAAGCGGAGGTGGTGATTGTTGGTTGTGCGCTGTATCAATAAGGCATAAATACTCCAATAAAATTTTCACAAATTGTGTATGTCAGAAAATACCTCAATAATTTAAAAATAAACATTGGTAAGATAATCCTTACATAAATAATTTTAATTGTCTCAAAACCCGGGCGTCTACTAATAATAACCAAACCATAAAATAAAACAATATAGTTTCAGCCACAAAAGGCTCCTTATTGAACATAATACTAACCAAATATAATAAATAGCTAAACTCAAGTATTAAGTCTTCAAGTCTCCTTGATCTCACTGACGATGTCCTCGTGCTCCGAAAACAACACTTTTAATGAGATTTATAACCCCAGTGAATAAAAACAATTTAATAAAAAGGTTCGCAAAATAGTGTTGTTCTCAGCCGGCACGGTAACGGAAAATCAACCATGGTACCAGCAAAAATTATATACATAATAACCCCTTTAAAATAAGCAAAAATTGTTCTAAATCACATATAATTAAAAGAATAACTCAGCAGTCAAAACGTTCACATCTCAAGCTTTTAATCATGTCAATCATGCATACTATATGCAATACAACTCCATGAACACGACTCGGTGATTCCCAGAATCACTTGACTTGACTCTTTGGTTCCCAGAACCGGTGTGAATCCCAGATCCACTAAGGTCTATGAGCTCATATCCATGCAATGGCGTCCCACTGCCTTCCCCATCCCAGATGGAGGTATCTCATATCTCATCCCAGATGTGGATATTTTCAATAATTTGATATCCCATCCCAGATGGTGATATCTCTCATCCTATTCCCGGAATAGAATGTATACCGTCATCCCTTCCCGGAAGGTAATGACCAACTCATGCACAATGCAATATGTCATCCCAGATGACCATTAAATGGGTCCTCAAACTCCATGTATCACTAACAATGATATAATGTCATGCCGATGCAACATTATAACTTCATATAACATAACAGAGCATGTCACGACAACACTAAAACATTATATATTGTAAAAGAGCATGTCACGGCAACACTATAACATCATATAATCATATAACACAACAGAGCATGTCATAATAGCACGATAACATCATATAACATAACAGAGCATGTCACGACAATACTATCACATCATATAACATAATAAAACATGTCACGACAACATTATAACATCATATAACATATAAAGACATATCAATCAATCATAAACTCGTACCAATTTCATATATAATCACATAGCTCATAGTAATAATCACTTAATTTAATATTAATTTCGTTTTTATACAAAACCTCCAATTTAGAAAATAGGATTTGATCAACTATTGGTTCTTGCATTCAAAACTCTCCAAAATCATAATTTAAATTAAAAACTTAGTTTCCCCAAATCGTTTGCACCATGGAAGGTTGAGAAAAGGTTGTTTTTACTCACCTCTTGAAGACCTCCAAAAAGCTCTAAGCGTTTCCTACGACGAATCCTAAAGTTTGCCAAGAGTTCTCCTCATCTTCCTCTTCCTAGACTTCCTCTTCCACAACTCTCTCTTCTTAATCCTTGAATTTCTTCTCTTCTTAGTCATTTCTGAGTTTCTAGGTGTAATTAGGGTTCAAAATGCACCCTAAGAGTATTAAGATTCTATTTATAGAGTCCCCCAATAGCCCAAAACGTGTAAAAACGCGCTAAGCCCGCTTACTGTGCATATGATGCTGTATATCGTGTATATCTCGAGTTATAAACATCCAAAAATTATAAACTTTATATCGTTGGAAAGATAAAACAATTATCTACAATATGAAGACCACAAAATCTGAAACGGACGTTTAGATGGTCAAAATTGGGATAGAAGTTTTAAAAACGGTTCTGACGCTGGAACATGAATAGTGTGTACGAATTTGGTCATAACTTGAGCTACAAGAATCCAATTTGGACGAATTTGGTGTCTATGGAAAGCTAAGAGATAGAGCTACATTTCTTATGAAGACCTCGAATTCAAACAAGTTCTCTTTGATTACGAAATATCAATCTGAAGTTAGGTATCAAGTCATCGAAAGTCTATTATGCGAAATTGGGTCTAAAACACTCAAACTATCTATTTAACCTTTTTTGAGCCACTTACGAGATTTTAAGCACGTCAAAATTGAAATATAATAATTCTATTAATTTAATTCCTATCAAATTAACTAGTAGTCAATTTTTGGGATGTTACATTTCTCCCATCCTTCAAGAAATTTCGTCCTCGAAATTTGCTTACACATTTTCTTGTTAAAAAAAAAAAACAATAGACCTGATTGGTGACATGATGCCCAAACCACCCTGGAAATTATCTAGCGCAACCTCTAAGATAACGTATATATAATGATGATGGATTTAAACAAGTATGCACAAGTCAAGAGTCAAAAATACGATAGCAGATAAAAGTCAAATAAGTAAAATATGACATGCAAATAATTCAATTACAACACGAAATATAAGATTCAAGGCAACATTTAAAATCTGAACTACCAAAATAAGATAGAGAAATTTTACATATACACTAACGGTGAACACAATATAGCAAACATATTCCTTTGATTTGACTTTTAATATTATTTTCTAGTATATTTTGTGCATACTAAAGATGTTCAATCTCTAAGGAAATAGTATTTTGTTTTTATACACAATCATAATCATATCATTCATATAAAAAAAAATAACGTTCATTCTCGAGGATTATTGCAAAACACATTTTGGTAACAATTTTTTTTTTCTCGAAATCAAACCCAATGCAATCACATCAAAAGATGCCAGAATGAGTAAGGTGTAACATTGGAAGGATTACAATTATGATTTAGTTCTCATAAAATTGAATCACAACTATTTATTCACACAATGCAACTAGCAAAATGAAACTCTTAGAATTTCTTTAGACGCATCAACAATTAAGTCATCATGACATGTAAATACCATAACAATCATTCAAAAGCAAAACGACTACATAAATCATTTAAAATTTCAAAATCAGAAAGCAAACAAATTGTCGACGTTATTTAAGGGAACTTTTCTCACATCAAGGATCAACGATCATTTTTAACAAGTTTTTTTTTTAAAGAAAAAAATATTAACAACATGAATAAAGCTTAAACAAGGTGAACTTCCCTCATTTTTTTTTTATACTTCTATTTTTTTAGGAAGCCCCGAAAACATTTTAGAGTACCAATCTACATATCAATACAAAAAAAAAATTCAAAAACATTTTTTTTTCATATATAATCAAAATTGAAGAAGTTATAGAAAGTTTACAAATTATTATTATAATTATTATTATTATTTTTTGCTATGTAAAGTCTTGATTTTTCTAACAATGCAAATGAATTCAGACTGCTACAAAATTAAATGGGCATAACAGTTACACATATAAGTGTATTGCCATATTTTATTTTAATAAAGAAAACAATCATTGTCAATTAGTATAGAAAATTCATGTAAGTTTTGAACTCAGCTTATAAAATTTTAGCATGCAATATTTATTGTAATTAGTGACTTATAAAGCTCAAAACTCATTGAAATATGTTGATATTTGTTATCTATGATCCTATCACATATATGAACAATTCCAAAGGAGCGTCATGTTAAAAGCTCATATTGGTATTTTATTTTATTTTTTATTTTTTTTAAAAGTTCTAACAGATTCGATTTCAGCACAACCACAAAAAATATGATATTGTTATCGAGCTTTTTCTCAAAGTGCATGCTTCAAAATCACTCAATTACTCTATAATTTTAAATGTTTCATTGTTTGCATGTTTTCCTAATGAGGAACTTAGAATATATTCAAAATTAACATACAACCCGTCATAGAAATCTAGAATCACACATCAAGCTCAAAAGGTTCATACTTTGCATACATACATAAACACTTTATAATCGATTATAAACACTTAACAATGATTATTGGACGAAACATAAGGCACAACAAGTCAAGTTACTCATCAAGAAGTCAATTTGTCATGGAATAACATGTAACACACATCACAATATCATGTTACCACCACCAAAAAGTCAAAGAAGCACAAAAAGACAGGTACAAGTACGAACACATAACTAACTAGTCACTGGATCTAATACCAAAAGCATAAAGGTTAATTGTGAACCTGATACATCTTAGTTACCCCTAGTTATACGATAATCATATCATTATGTGCTCTCTTAAAGTCTTTTCTCTAAGATTCCCCTCCTTAGGAACAAGAACAATGGTCATATTCTTAACATATAATTCCCTTAACCCAAAGATTGAAACTCTTGATATAAATTTACCCTCTCTTAAACAGTCTCAAAAAGAATTTATCATCAATTTTTAACTCGTCCAATTCAAAGCCTAAATCAACAAGAAACACATGTTGTTCATATTCCTATGCTCATCTAATTGTCCCTTAAGTTCACTTAGCTCTAGAGGTCCTACTGTCAAAATATCATTCACCTCTATCTTAACCAGCAATAAGATCAAATATCCTCGTGCCCCTCAACTAAACACTCAAGATAAAGTGTAGTAACTACGTTACAATCAAGCACAGAAGAATTTATTACGCATTTATTAATAAAACAAATGTACACAATATCTCACATACATATGAAGTTAACTTGTTTGCTAAATAGAAAATTATACTAATCCCCATTTTGATTTACATGTATTATAGAGACACGATTTATGGACAACAAATAAATTTTCAAAACAATAAACAATTAAGTTTTCAATCACAATCAATAATTAATCAAAATCAACAACATATGACAAGTCTTATAAGTAGAGAACAATTTAAATAGGAAGTGGAGGCAATATGGTTATCCTTTGCAAGAATAACAACAATAACAAAAAAAAAAAAGCATTCAAACACCAGTCAACTCCAAAGTTTCTTACACAAACCAAATTTAAAATCTTTTTGTCTCTAATAAAACCCACACCCTTGCTTGTTAGTCGCCATAAATCTGTACACCATCATTCAAATATTGGGTTGGCCAGGCCCAACATCCAAAAGAATAGCATGCAGTATTTATAACTCTAACAGCAGTCCTATGTGCCCATATCTTAATTTTAGAAAAAGCCCCATACCACAGTCCGATTTAGAATCGAACGGCTCTGATACCATAAATGTAACACCCTTCGTTACATTAGTGACTCAACAAAAAAAAATGTAATAAAATCCTTTAAAACATTCAATAAGGCATAAATACTCCAATAAAATTTTCACAAATTATATATGTCAGAAAATACCTCAATAATTTAAATTAAAAACTCAGTTTCCTCAAATCGTTTGCACCATGGAAGGTTGAGAAAAGGTTGTTTTCACTCACCTCTTGAAGACCTCCAAAAAGCTCTAAACGTTTCCTACGACGAATCCTAAAGTTTGCCAAGAGTTCTCCTCATCTTCCTCTTCTTAGACTTCCTCTTCCACAACTCTCTCTTCTTAATCCTTGAATTTCTTCTCTTCTTAGCCGTTTCTGAGTTTCTAGGTGTAATTAGGGTTCAAAACGCACCCTAAGAGTGTTAAGATTATGTTGATAGAGTCCCCCAATAGCCCAAAACGTGTAAAAACGCGCTAAGTCCGCTTACTGTGCATAGGATGCTGTATTTCGTATATATCTCGAGTTATAAACATCCAAAAATTATAAACTTTATATCTTTGGAAAGATAAAAGAGTTATCTACAACTTTTATGAAGACCACAAAATCTGAAACGGACGTTTAGATGGTCAAAATTGGGATAGAAGTTTTAAAAACGGTTCTGACGCTGGAACATGAATAGTGTGTACGAATTTGGTCATAACTTGAGCTACAAGAATCCAATTTGGACGAATTTGGTGTCTATGGAAAGCTAAGAGATAGAGCTACATTTCTTATGAAGACCTCGAATTCAAACAAGTTCTCTTTGGTTACGAAATATCAATCTGAAGTTAGGTATCAAGTCATAGGAAGTCTATTATGCAAAATTGGGCCTAAAACACTCAAACTATGTATTTAACCTTTTTTGAGCCACTTACAAGATTTTAAGCACTCCAAAATTGAAATATAATAATTCTATTAATTTAATTCCTATCAAATTAACTAGTAGTCAATTTTTGGGATGTTACATGCGCTATGTTGCTCATTCATGCATTAGAGTAGTGGAGTAGTACTGCATCACATAGCATACCTTGTTTGGAATGATATAGATGACATTAATATGTTGAGATGTTATGTTGTTGATATGATGGATAGGATATGAATTTAATATGCTATGTTGTTATATATGGTATGTATATGTGAATATGTGATGCATGCTCATCTTGCTAACTGCTTCCATGCCATTATGTTTTATACATGTTTCTTACTCCCCGTCTTTTGTTGTTTGCTTTGTATGTATCTTTTTGGTTATGCAGAGAACGGTGAGCAGCTTGTTGAGGATTGACTCCGAGGAGTCGCTACTCGTAGTTAGGATTTCCTTAGTTTATGTTGTTTATTCGAGATGTTTCGGACTATGGTTATACCAGCTCTGTAATGTGACATCGGGGTTGGGTTACGTTTATGTTTTCAGTTATGTTTCTTTTAAAACATGTTTTATTTTCCGCATTTGAGAAGTTATATTACAATACGGTAACCCCTGCCCGGTTTTTATTATTATGATATAATAATATGCATGTGTTCTCTTTCTTTTATTTTTTTATCGCTCTTATGTGTTATGAATACATGCGGGATGGAGAGTGTCACATGAAGCATGGAGAACAATTAATTGGGAGCGTCAGTTTTGAACATTGGATGAAAAAAACTTTGGTTTTGCCGTGTTATAGATTAGCTCTCTCTCTCTCTTTTTTTTTTTTTGTTAATTTCTCTAAAATTATTTGGAGGTTTATGTAAATCCATTGTTTAGAAATAATGGTTTAGGGCTAAGCCTGTGGCATTTATCATTTCTGAGGATAATTTGTTTATTTTAATTTATTGTTATTTTTATTTTTTTTGTTATGGAAATCACAAACTTTTCTATAAAAAATCAAGGTAGAAAGATGCTAACAAGTTTCTTGCCTACAAGCTAACCTTAAAGATCACAATAGAAGTGTAATATCAAGGTAGTGTGAAAAGAAATGGTTAGTGCTAATTTTTAAGAAAATTTTAAAATACAAAATATTTAACTTGAAAAGGAAAAGACGATAAATAAATTAAATAAATTTGAAGACAAAATAAAAAGATTCCATATGACTTCCAAGATCATTAGGAAGTATTTAACATTAGTGTTTAAAAAATGATTAATCAGCTTGAATTACATTCGTTGTTTTAAAAACATATATATATATATACATATACATATACATATATATATATATATATTATTAAATGTTCAGAAAAATATTTTGTATTGGGTAGATTAGTGCTATTTTAAAATTTTGTTTTAAAAAAAAGCACTATAAAATTTAATGTTGACATAAGTGGAATAACGACGTATTGAGAGAAATGTCAACTGTTAAAAACAATATGATAGATAAATATATTTTCTAGAAATGATTAACTTACACTGGATAAAAGAACAAATAAATTAATTTTCAAGTGAGAAGAAATTAATAATACGATAGATAAATATATTTTATAAAAATGATTAACTTGTAAAGGAAAATTGTTAACAAAATAACAAATAAATTTTCAAGAGAGAATAAAAATAATAATATGATAGAAATAAATCAAATAGATTTCAAAGAGAGAAGAAAAATAATATAGAAGATAAATATATTTACTAAAAATGGTTAACTTGCACAAGGAACATAGGAGAAGTAAATCAAATACATTTTCAAGAGAGAATAAAACAAATAATATGATAGATAAATATATTTTCTAAAAATGGTTAACTTGTACGGAAAAAGAGGAGAAATAAAATAAATAGATATTCAAGAGAGAAGAAAAAATATGATAGGTTAATATATTTTTATATTAAATTTTTTGAATTAAAAAAATGGTTAACTTGCAAAAGGCAAATAAGAGAAATAAATCAAATACAATTTCAAGAGAAAAGAAAAAAATATGATAGATAAGTGTATTTTTTGAAAAAGGTTAAATTGCACGAGAAAAGAGGATAAATAAATAAAATAGATTTTTGAAAAATGGTTAACTTGTAGGTGAAAAGAGTGAAAAAAAATTTACTAGAGAAAGTTTATAAATCATATAGATTACGAAAAAAACCTTAAAATTAAACTTATGTGAAGATGTATCTTTTATAATTTTGCATACTAACATTTTCAATTTCTACATAATTAATCTTATAAATCAATAATTTTTTATATATAATTCCCCATAAAAAAAATTAAACTAAAAATATGAAATCAATCATTACATATTTTTCAATTAAATCCTGAGAGTTAGCATACGTTACACGTGGCGAATTCTACCGTGGACCACTTTGATAGGTGGTCCACGGTGCACAAGTGATTTAAATGGTTAGATATACGCGGACCATGATAATATGGTGCACCCTCTAACATTGGATATTTCCCCCTTCTCATTCTTCCCTTACCCTTTGCCTCCTCCCGCCGCCGCCGCCGCTGCCTCCATGTTCATCTCTAAGGAAGCCAGATCCATGCAGCCCCCAATGAACTTGATCCGCACCAGCACCGCCGTGAGCTCCAATCGGACCGACGTCAGCCGTACGCCCAACCACCACGCACCTCAGTCCTTCCCCTCCACGCAAAGCACCATCGTCCTCACATCCCCGAGCCACTGCAACTAGCCATAGCGCACCTCCAAAGGAGTACAAATCAAAATCAAAGATTCACGATTAAGGATGAAACAATCTGCATCTGGAATTTCGAGACAGGAATCAAACAAATTGGAGGAATGAATGAAGAAAATACTCCTCGGTTCCCTCTTCGCATCTTACACACATAACACAGTGCTCTCTGTTTCTCTCTCCTACCTTGAGAGAGCCGAGCGATCCCAACCCAACAGCCCTGTTTAATCTTCTTCGTCGCCCCTTTATCGCTGCCGCTAGGTCACGATGCTTCTCACCGATGTCTCTGCCGTCGCGACAACTGCCAACTCTAGCTTCGTGGAAGCGTGGAAGGTTAGACCCCTCTCTCCTTCATGCACCCTCGTCCCTCGCCCTCTTGTTCCTTCGTCGCTCCCTTCGAAGCTCACGGTTAACGTCGTTGGTGGAGGTGGTGGCGGCGGTAGGCGGAGTCAAGGGAAGAATGAGGAAAAGGAGAATAGATCCATTGCTAGAGAGTGTACCATAGTATTGTGGTCCACATACATCCAACCATCTAAACTACTTGTGCACCGTGGACCACCTGTCAAAGTGGTCCACGGTAGAGTTCGCCCACGTTACACTGGTTAATCACATGTTTGAAATGTGTTAAAAAATGATTTCTCTCAGATGAATTGGTTAACTGGTATCAGGAAGGCAAAATTATACTTTTGATCCCTTAAGTTATTTGTTTTGTTCAAATTGGTCCCTTAAGTTTTTTTTGTGACAAACTAGACCCTTAAGTTAGGTTCAGGTTTCAAATTGGTCCCTTAAGTTTTTTTGTGACAAACTAGACCCTTAAGTTATTGTCCGGGTGACAAATTGGTCCCTTAAGTTATTAAAAATAATAAATTAAGAGTCTAATTTATTGGTCCCTTTGACAAATTAAGGGACCAATTTGTCACCCGAACATAACTTAAGGGTCTAGTTTGTCACAAAAGAACTTAAGGGACCAATTTGAAACCCGAACCTAACTTATGGGACCTATTTGTCACAAAATAAACTTAAGGGACCAATTTGAACAAAACAAATAACTTAAGGGACTAAAAGTGCAATTTTGCCTATCAGGAAATGAATCTCCTCCCTCGTTCAATCCTCGCCGTCTCATCCAGGGCAATCAACGGCAAGGACAGGTCCTCTCCCTCTGCCTCCGTCCCCCAACCCCATCTCCAGGAATTCCAACGTTTCTAATGGTTTCATTGTTATTCCAACCACATCTCTTTCTCAATGCCAAACACTAAACGACACCGTTGAATCTGGTCAAGTATCTACCTGATTCTATGAACTTCTTCACTCATTTAACTTCATATGATGACAGAAAATTTTGGGGATGGTTTTTCGTCTCAATTGGTTCTGTTTTCTTCGTTGGGTACTTCTTTATTGCAGTTATTTCCAAACTTCTGCCGCCTTCAAATATTGCGGTAATATCTGCCATGCAAAATGACTGGTAATCATTCATTATATTCATATTCTACTCTAAGCTTTCTATTTTCTAGTCAATTATTTTTAGCATATTTGCTGTTGTTTTGAAAGGGAGAAATAAAGTACAAAACATTGTGTATACAACATTATAGATTGCATTATGTTCGTTTCATAATAGATTTATTTATTTTTTATTTGATTTACTGTTAGTGGGTGTAATATATAGACATGCCGTTCATGCTACACACAATTAGGATCATCATATGCTAATTACTCAATTATACAGGCTATATTCTTGTCATATTGTGTGTATCTGGAAATTTTGAGGATTGCTACTTGTCAATTGTAGGTAATACTTTACAAACAACTTTTGTCAAAACCTAATGTTAAATGACTCTGCTCGTTTTATACAGCTTTTAGGGTAGAGAAAAAAATGGTTTTTACATTTTTGTTTGGTTCAAATGAAAAGGGAAAAAAAAGGCTAAGGTTTGGAGAAGGCTATACCACAACTATCAGCAGCAAGGAGACTGTCCTTTCTGACAGGTGGTCTAGTCAAGCACCAATTGTCACTATCCATAGAACCCATTTTAGATAAAAAGTCGGCACACTGATTAACCTTCTCTAAGAATGTGATTAAGCTTGATCCCCCATCACTGCTTTAAAAGGATTCTGATGTCTTGGAGAATAGTCTTGTATATGTGATATGTGATTCCTTGTTGTCAGCTTGGTCAAAACTAGTCTGTCTTATGGCCTCAAGAGAGTCAGATTCAGCAATCACCTTACACAATCTTATAGTCTGTTTGAGATTAATCTCTGATTAGAGAGGCAGAGCTTGGAGCTTTGCCTGCAGATTCGAACCAATGCTTATTACATTAGAAAAACCACAAACCGAAGCTTATGAAATCTAAATCATCCCTTTTTGTGTCGGTAATTCCAAGAGAACTTCCATCTAGTTTCTACGTTCAGTTTATTAAAGCCATCATTTGGGTGGCACCAGTATATCTCCATCACTGTTGGTGTATTTGTGTCAGAATCATACTAATCTGCAAGTCTCGTTTAGATCAAAGATTTTAGAGATGACCATGGACCAGTGCCAGGTAT
This sequence comes from Echinosophora koreensis, assembly GCA_035048595.1. NCBI lineage: Eukaryota > Viridiplantae > Streptophyta > Magnoliopsida > Fabales > Fabaceae > Echinosophora > Echinosophora koreensis. The sequence goes on along the minus strand of JAPCYP010000073.1, from coordinate 1,508,509 downwards.
CTCCAGCCATAACCTCTAAATTTCTCCAACATCAAATGGTTCAGATAGTGCTCAAGAACTTAGTAACGTTAACTCGTTAAGTCTATTCTCATGAATCTGATGAGAGATTCCATACTTAAGCTGAGCCTTGACCAAACAGCTAGGACATCCTCACAGTCTTGCATACAATGGATGCTGGTTTAAGAACTTGATTCACAAAATTGTCAAGTGCTAGTGTAAGTTAAATTCCTCATAGCACAAAACCAGTTTGCAGAAAGTACATCATGAAGCACCAACCACACAAAGAGCTTTTACTTTCTTGAAGACTGAAGCCTTCCATAACCCATGCTAAACTGCCTAGGATTGGAAAGAGAGAAGAATCATGATTTCTAGTAATCTCAATATAACCTGATTTTTCCATATAAGAATCATGTGCTTCCTGGATGGTGTTTGTTAAAATTACATCCATTTTTCTTAACAGACAATAATTGGACCACTTTGGAATTCTGATGCAACTATATAATTATTTGTTTCCAGGTCCTCATGTCTTGAGGGTGAAAGGAGAAGTATAGTGGGAGTAGGTGAGGAAGAAGAGGGCACCATAGCTTGCTTTATAGAGTGAGCTTGTGAGGATTAGAGAGGAGGCCAATCTGTTGCTAGATAGAATAGTAGGGGTGGGTACTATATGTGGTGACTTGTGATGGACATATATCACTCAGACTAATCATTTGGGGCCTGGTCATATGGGCTACGCCAAAGGATTTTTTGGAAAGTATCCCCTTTTGTGATGTTCTATGCAAAAATGTTTGGGAATGACCAAGCCAGAGGAGCTGAAAAAACATGTTGGAGAACAGGAGGGAAGTGGTTAATGACAAGTAGTTAATCAATAGTAATACCACGTCCTGCTTGGTCCAACATGCTTGCTTGGCTTTTCATTTTCAAGCATTCTCCCAATGATGATTGTCCTAACCTTCTAGGTGATTCTATCTTTCTGAAGGGTACAAGGTCCTCAATAAATTGGTCTACTTGCTATAGACATAATGCCAATAATGCCTTAAGCTAGGTTTTCTACTTCTCATGGTCTACCACCACCAATACATTTCCCCCTTTTGGAATGTTGCACAAATGTAGAAAAAATAAATTTATGCACGAGATGATGTGGTTCTTATAAGTGATTCTTGTTAACATCGTTAAAATCCCTATTACTGCTACCTCTCCCTGAGAAAAAAAATGAACTTGTCACTTTCCTGATTTGTGTTTGACTAATATCATAGGTACTACTGCTTCTTAGTTCCATTGACTCTTCCTATAGTGGTGGTTGCTGTGTACTTCCATTGGCTCAGCATGAAGATGTTCAAGCATGCTTAACTTCATCAGATTTTGAAGGCAGAAATACCTATATACTGGCGGAGCAACAAAACCAATGGCTATTGCTGCTTTAACCACCTGTAACCAACTTAAGAAGGATCCGACTTTGTGCTAGTCCTCTAGTAACATCCTGCCATGGTATGTGTTATACATGATTGATTACATGTAAAGACTATTCATGTTTTTTAATATTTTGAAGCGTGCCCAAGACCTACCCTTTGACGTGGAAAAAAGTGTTGGTCTACTTTATCCAGTTTAAAATAACTGGTTAAGGAAAAAAAAAAATGCAACCCAACCCTTTGATTATAGGTCACGTGTGACTTAGTTCTCTATATTTAAGAATCTGTTTTTCCATACCTAAGCTTTGTAAAATTTGCAAGTTGATTAATCATCAAATCTTTTATCAAATACTAATAGAACTTGTCATATGTGTCGTATGTGATTAATGATCGGACCAAAGTACCCTTAAGTGTAACCTCACTCATTTCCTATGACTAACACACCCAAAACCTTAACCCTTCAACCAAATCACTAAATTCAGAAGTCCCTAACCTCTAAATCCCTTCCCTTTGCCATTTTTTTCTTCCCACAAACTTGGAAACTCCTAACCCACCAAACCAACAAATCCCTAACCGTAAGTCACAAAAGGACGAAATTTGAGGCTAGGATTGTCGAAGTCATGGAAAATCAAAGAGTTGGTAAGTGGAAGGTTGGAAAATGAAAGGTTGTGGTTGAAACAAAACCTGTTTATGGATCCTAAAATAGTTTTTAGGTGCTTCCTAAAACACATGCCATGAATGTATGTTAGATTTATTTTTGTGAATGTACGTTTCTGCTGTGACATATCATTGTTTATGAAGTTTCCTGAATATTCTTGAGGATCAATGAACAGTTCAACCCTACTTTTGTTGAGGTTGATGGATATTTTTGAGGATTAGTGAACAGTTTGAACCCATATTTTTGTTAGAGAGATTGATTCAGTTTTCTATATTTCTTCATCTAGGTTGTGCTAGCTAGACTATTGTAAATTGTGGATTGAATCTTCATAATTGCATTGAATTTTGACATTGATACTAGTAAATTCTGTACTATTTTCCAATCTTATGATATTTGCGTAACAACATTGTCAAGTATTAAAGTCTCACATCAGTTGAATACATATAAAGAACCATTTACAATGAACTTGGGAAACCTTCCGCCCACGAGTTTGCTTTTAGTAAGAAGTTAGAGTCAGTTATTTTAATGTCGTACCAGAGCTTATCCTGATGTTAGACCATATCCTGATGTTAGACCACCTGCAAATGTCTAATTTTGGACGTGGTTAAAGTTCCACATCGATTGAATTAGGTGTAAAGAACTATTTATAATGGGGCTTGGGCTACCATCCTCATGAGTTAATTTTTGGAGTGTAGATAGGTCTACTTATTCTAATGAGTTCAATTTTAGTTTGATACAATACAAACTAATGCTTTGATTTCAACATTACATAGCAACATTACCGCATTGAATTTCAATCAACCAGTGTTACAATTGCATGCTTTTACATTCGTCACACAACAGAGCAGTGAAGCCTTTTTGCAAACATTTCCTAATGGCAATCCTACTTCATTATCGATCAATGTAAACCCATAAACCCTTTCTACAATAGTTGAAACATTTTCCAAACCTTGAATTGTAAGTTCTTCGCTTGAGCCTTGTGTACTTCCACCTGCCCAGTTAACACCATCAACAGAAAGTTCAAAATGTGCCAAGGAGGGATACCTTCCACACGTAAAGAATTCCTTTGTGTCCATGAAGTTTGCAACTTACAATAAACACTGCATATGCTGAATGGTTGCCACTTGTTGGACGATTTGCTTTTTATATTTTTGTGGGGGTAAGGGAGAGGGAGGCTGGGATTGTGGAGGTGACTGAGATTATATTTGGAGTGTGTTTGAGAAAGCTGGAAAAAAAAAATTATGCTGATAATCAATTTTTGTATAATCGATTATTATAATCAGAATCTGTTTTTTTTTTTTGGGTTTGTTTGTTGAAAAGCGATTTTAAGATAATCTATTTCGTTTGGGTGGTGCAAAAAAATCACTTTTATATAATAAATCACGAAAAATGATATAAAGTTATTTGTATAATTTAATAATATTTGTTTAGAAGTTAGTTTTGTAGGGGTAAACATGGAAGAGAGTTTTGAGAATGAAAAATAATCAAATCACAACAATCTTAAGATAGAAAAAACTAGATGGCATAAAAGTTTTTTTCCCCTAAAAATAGTTTTTTTTATAAATTTAAGCAAAATGTCAAACATGATAGATTATCTATGAAATAGCTTTTAAGCTAAAAAAAAGATGAAATGAGGAAAAATAATCTTTCCCAAACACACTCTTGGGGGGTATTTTGGTCCAATTATTTTATCACATGCCACACACGCAACAAGTTTAATTAGTATTTGATGGAAAAATTTGATGGAGGGATCTATTTGTAACTTTTGCAAACATTAGGGACTATATAATTCATAGGGTTAAATTACATTTTCCTATAATTTAATTGATACGTGATTAATACAAATAATTGGATGATAACATTGTATTGCAAATAATACAAATCATTTGTTATTTGTACAAATGACTTACAATTAAGGGGAGATACTAATTTTTGAAATTTGGCATCATTTACCTTCCCTTTTTTTTCTGATTTGCAGGCTTGATCTAACAGCGAACCAAATCACATGCCTTATGAAATTGAATAAACTAACAAATTCTATAGCTTCGGTTAGCTAGTTTGGTTTATCATACTATGAAGAACGTTTTGTTAATTTTCTCTGAGAAGAAGCCAATCCAAGACACAAAGTACATAAATGCATTTGACATGCTAATGCTAAATTTGGAATCAGTTTTCTGCTGGGTCTAATGAATTAGATTTAGAATGACCAGGAGCCATGAAGATGCAATGCACGTGCTAACAATAAAAAAACGCGTATATATCCTAAATTTTCTTTGTACAAATAAGGAGTAAGATACCCTAAAATATCGATTTGACATCAGTTTAGTTTTTGAAAGATGATTAACATACTTAATCCCTCAATTATTTCAAAGTGACATCAATTTATTTAATCATTTAAAGAAAATAACATCAATTTAGTCCCTCAATAATAATAATAATAATAAATCAATTTTATTTCCAAATTATGACATCAATTTTCCCTAAATAATAGAAAATAATATTAATTTAGTCCCTCAATTTCATGATTTATGCATATAAGAACGATTTTAATGTCACTTTTCATGATAGAAAGACTAAATTAATATCAATTATTTCTTTCAAGAACCGAACTGATGCCAACCCTATCTTTCAAGGACCAAAGTGGTAGTTTACTTGAAGTACTACACACTTGTCTCACATTTACCTATATGGCAGAATCTAAGCGTAGGTGTGCATAAAAGAAGTAGGTCCCATTATAATCAAAACGTAGGGTGATATGATTGGGAATGCATGAGCAGAGCATTACTCTTTATTCAGCTGGCGTGAAAAACAGTTTCTGGCTTTGTAATTGTATCCTTCTGACCTTATTATCCATAAACGATTTGGGCGCATGGTACCTTTTCATGTCCATGCTGCAAAGCTATCATTGAAGAGGATCCTACTCTGGAATTTTTTAAAGTACTTTCACTATAAATACCGTGTCTTTCTTGATCATTGACAAGGCTACAAAACTACAGCAGCAAAGAATACTTGACAATATGAACCTAAAAATAATACTCGACATTGATGAATTATGATTGCCTCAAAGCAAGAAGCTAAAGTTTGAGGTTACTGTTTCAGTTCCTTGCTATAACCTGTGCTTAAGTGGTCATGCTCCAGACAGCTCAATCGGCAGCCTTGTCTCAATTGCATACGACATCAGAGTAAAAGGCTATGGTCCTTCTTTCGCAGTTTTGTATGCTTAACAATTCCACATCAAAAACTTCAAACTGTTTTGCGCTGAAAAAGGTAGAAGGTCCTACCTGCAAAACACAAAACATCATGCATGCTACTCAGGAGAGATTGTTTACTTTGGAATCATGTTTCTTGGAAAAGTTCAGCGTGGTCGCAAGAATTGTTACGCAAAAGATTAGTAAGAATGATGAACTACTCTTAAGAGGAGCGTAGGATCGAAACCTACATGTCACCGCAATATGGATATATTATTGAAATAAAGTTCTTTTCTAAAAATACAAAAACAACTTCAATCTGCCAACTGATAGGTTCAAACAGAAAGTTTTATTTTCATTTTACTTTTTTGGTGAGTTCAACAGGTTATTTTCATAAGCTGAATCTATGAAATAGACTTCAATATTCTGCCAAAATTTCTTCAGAAGGTGTGAGAAAAGATAGACTCGGAAATTATTTGGCCTGTGCATTTGGTCCTGTAGAAGATCAAAATTACACCCACTTAAGGGAAAAGATCATGATCATGATTGATCATAACAAGCTCCTCATGATATATGCTATATAAAGGATTAAAAACAAAATCAGAGATGTAGAAACAAACCGGTGGTCCAAGTTCAGGGGGAATAATGATTCTTCTCTTCCCTCCTGGTCTCATGTCCCTAATTCCTTCCTCAAATCCTGCATCAGAAAATGTATTTTTCTCACTTCAATCTGAACTTATATCCTCCCCTTTCTGGTTCGTTTAGGGAAGAAAGCAAGCAAAGTATGAATACAAATTCTCATACAGTTTGTACTTTGTAAGGAAAACTAACAGTACTAGAAGTTTTAACCTGGAACCAATGATTTTGTACCCATGCGGATTTTGGCAGGTGAACCCTGCAAATAAGTGCTGTCGATACGACGGCCAGATTCGTTGTAGCCAACATAGTGAAAAGTGACCTGCACACCATGATATATTGATATGTAACCAGATAATAAGCAAATCAGTGAATGTAAGATTTTAAAATCATTCACGTGTTTTCAGTTTCACCTAATAGCTTAAGCTTTTGTTATAATTCTAGAGGTCCTATGACTCAGCTTATTCTAGAAGAATGTTTGTTAGGATTCTGTTATCTACTATTTGGTGTAATTCCTATTATTCTGCTTGTTTGTAGGATGTAGAAGTTGGGAGTGTGCATGCCCCAACCTTATATAGCCTTGTATTCCCTTATGATGAGGTAATGAGAAATTAGTTATCACTTTCCCTTCTATATTTTCTTACGAGGTACTCTGTCCTCGAATTCAGAGATCCCTATTCCTAACACTTTTGGAAGAGATGGTTCATGACATGGTGTTGGAGTCTCAAAAGACGAAATGATCTAGAGTATTAATAAAAACTTGAATTTCAGCACAAACAAGGTAGGTGGGTATATCTTGTCCACGGTTCAAGCCCAAAGGGCTTTTGCATAATAGGGCGTCTTAGATATACAAGACCAATCATGTGCATTCACTTAACAATTTAAGATTTTTAGGAGAGATAGTTCATGACAGTGAATATACCGTGTAATAAAGTCAGTCTTCTAAACCCAAAAAGGAAGTGTTAAATCCTAGTGCCTAGTGCCTAAAAAGTTGCATTGTTGCAATGCTGAAATAAACATTTTTGAGATAGCTTAAAAGCTATAATATCGGCCACTGAAATAATCACATCACCTGACTGCAAAATGATAAAAGTTTTAGATCCCAATATGGAAGAATGATAAAACAATGTTAGAAACAAAAAATCCTGTTTGTTTTGTTTCCAGTTTCCTGTTTTCAGAAATGTTTACAAAACTGCCATCTTGTTTTCATTATGTTTCCTGTTTCCAAAGATTTGTACAGAAAACAGTGAAAACAGAAAAAAGTTGTTTTCAGTGTTACCTGTACAAATTTCTGAAAATAGGAAACAGAATGAAAACAATGTGACAATTTTGTAATTATTTCTCAAAACTGGAAATGAAAACAGGAAACTGGAAACAAAGCATATAGGCCAAACATTTGATGGGGAGTTTATTTTTCAATTACACTCAAAAAAATAAAAAACAGAAAAAAAAACATATTATCATTTATTAACTTCTCTAAGTAGAAGATGCTAAGGACATACAACAATTTGCTGCAAATATCCTTGGAGGAATCAAGAAGTAGAATGGAGGAGGGCTCTATTAAAAAAAGTTAGCACCTATAAAGCACGGACACTACTCCCTTATTCAGTGTCCGAGTGTTGGACACGTGTCCGACACCGATACTCGTATGACACATGTCGAACCGATTCTCATAGGATACTCCAATGTTATTGATCGCACCACTATAGTGGCGAATCGCGGTTTAGCAGAGCGGAATAAGGCTTCACTACGACGATTTCTGCAGCAGCGTTGCATTTTTCTGGAGCGGCAATGGTGGTCGCAAAACACGCCTGAACCACGAGTGGTGGCAGCTATTGTGAAGTCAGGGTGAAAGATCAATTTTGCCCTCGAATTTTAGCGGTTTCCCTCCGTATTTTTTCGGTTTAGGTAATTTTCCCCTACCCTTCTGTTTAGGTCAGGCTCCTTTCTCTTATTCGAAAAACCCATTCGAAAACAACTTCTCCCTTTCCAACAAACTCAGCTAACAACAGACCCATTCGAAAACCAACCTCTGCTCCTCCTACTCTCTTCGTTTTCGATAACAACAACTGCGTTTTCTGGCGACGACATTTATTCTTGCCTGCATCTGTTCGAACTTTCGAACACCCATTGTATTATGAAATGAGAGAGAAGGAGGGAGAGAGAGAGTACTATAAACTGAAAATGATTTCTATTATGTTGCATAAGATCAGAAGATCTCATGTGTTTATTATTATACATTGATCTTATGTGTTCCACTGATTGATAGTTGTAAGCTAATCACTCCACTAACCACTACACTTGTCTGTGGGTTAAGGTACAACCAAGCCTACACTAGTCTACAGCATACTCTTAACACATTGCTCACTGGCTTGGAAGACGTGGCAAAACTATTCGTCACGCCATCACTTAACGGAGACATGGCTAACGTCTTTCCCAAGCCATCCAAGTCACGTGCTCCAAAAAAAAACAATTTTAAATTCTACGTGTGTAATTGGATGTCAACTGCAAAATAAAAATTATTTCAAAATTAAATTAAAATTATTTTGAATTTTAATTTAATAGATATTAAAAATAATAATTTTAATTATTTATTAATGTCCTCTCTTTCAATTGGTTAACTCGAAGTTTCAACATGCGTCGACATGCTTATCCGGATTTGGACCCGTCTTGGAAGTGAACTCAACAATGCCTTTAAGTAAGACAATCTCATCTTCCTTGCTCGGTGTTGTTTCAAGTCATTTACGAGCTCGGTCGATGTTGTTCACGGGGCACTTAGTTGACGTTGATAGTTGGGGCTTGGAAATTGGAATTGAGCTTCATACTCTGAATTGAATTTAGGGTTAGAAGGAGAGGGTTGATTTTCATGTTCTTCTAATAAAGTTTCATTTTCTTCATCATGGGGCGCTTCATTGACGTTGATGGTTGGGGCTTGAATTGAGCTTCAGACTCTAAATCGGATTCGGGGTTGGAGGGAGAGGGTTGATCTTCATGTTCTTCTAATAAAGCTTCATTTTCTTCTTCTTAGTGGTGTTGTTGGGAGCAAGGGATTTGTTCTTCGTCGGATATTTCAGAAGAGTTCAGGAGGTTTTGTCTTCTTGGCCGCCATCAAGGTAATGTTCTTTCTGAGAGTACACCTTAAGGTTAGTAACAGTGTAGTAGAGGGAGAGACAGGGGAGAGCCAAAAATTTCATGAGGGGGGACACGACCATATGGGTTTAACGAACATTTTGATCCCTACATATAGGGCAGCTTTTGGTCCGTGCAATTATTTTTCATATGATTTGTTCCCTGAACATTTTAAAATATTAACAAATATTAATTTTTTATGGATCTGCAGTACCCTACTCCCTTTGCTGCAATTAATTAAAATATTATGTTTCTGTACGGTGTCTCCCTCCACTACGTTGTAAAACCTCGATGGCGAAGAAGAAGACAAAACCACGTGAACACTCTTCCGAATCTTCCAAAGAAGAACAAATCCCTACCTCCCAACAAAACCACTAAGAAGAAGAAGAAGAATAAAATGATGAAGCTTCATCCGAAGAACATGAAGATCAACCCTTTCATTTCAACCTCGAATCTGATTCAGGGTCTGAACCCAACACCACCACCTTTTCCATCTCCCAATCCAAACCCGCAAACCAGACTCTGAAGCTCAATTCCAAGCCCCATCCATCAACGTCAAAGAAGCGCCCCACGAACAACATTGAGTGCAAAAATGACTCGAAACGTGCGAAGAAGGAATCTGATGCTGTTTCTTCTATTGCTAATTATCAAGATGCAACAATGAAGAAGTGAGAGGGTGATTCAAGGAAGCTTGCTCCAAAGGCTGTAGAGTGAGGAATATGAGATTGCCAAATTGCCATTACTTAAAGGCAGGGTTGATTTCACTACCAAGACGAGGTAATATTCCAATAAGCACGAAGCTGCATTTCACGATTTCATGAAGAAATTGCTACATGTTGAAGCTTCTAGCAACCAATTGAAGGAGACAACATTAATAAATAATTAAATAAATAAACATTTTCTAATATTTATTAAATTCAAAATTCAAAATAATGTTAATTATTAATTATTAATTATAATTATAATATAAAATAAATCTACTTTCAAGCTAGCATCTAATAAAACGTAGAATTTAAATTATTTTTTTGTACACATGGCTTGGAAGACGTAACAAAACCGTTAGCCACGCCATCCCTTAACGGAGACATGGCTAACTGCTTTGCCAAGGCATCCAAGTCATGTACTCCAAAAAAAACAATTTTAAATTCTCTGAGAGTAATTGGATGTTATCTGTAAAATAAAAATTATTTTAAATTAAAATTAAAATTATTTTGAATTTTAATTTAATAGATATTAAAAATAATTTTATTTATTAAATAATGTCATCTCTTTCAATTGGTTAACTTGAAGCTTCCACATACAACGATTATTTCAAGGAATTATGAAATGCATGGACATGCTTATAGGGATTTGGCCTCGTCTTGGAAGTGAACACAACAATGCCTTTAAGTATGACAAACTCATCTTCCTCGCTCCACAGTCTTTGAAACAGCTTTCTCGAATTACCCCCACACTTCTTCGCTGCTGTGTCTTGATAATCAGCATTATCAGAAACAGTATCGGTTCCCTTCTTCGCACGTTTCGAGCCATTTACGGGCTTGATGTTGTTCACGGGGCGCTTCGTTGACGTCGATGGTTGGGGCTTGGAATTGAGCTTCAGAGTCTAATTTGTTGGTTTGGATTTGGGAGGTGGGCGTGGTGGGTCGGGTTCAGGCTTTGAATCAGATTCGGGGTTGGAAGGAGAGAGTTGATCTTCATGTTTTTCTAATGAAGCTTCATGTTCTTCTTCTTGGCGGTGTTATTGGGAGGAAGAGATTTGTTTTTCCTCGGATATTTCGGAGAGTGGTCAAGAGGTTTTGTCTTCTTCACCATCGAAGTTTTGTTCTTTCTGAGAGTGCACCTTAAGGTTAGACAGTGTAGTAGAGGGAGAGACAGGGGAGAGCCAAAATTTCATGTGAGAGGGGACACGACCAAATATATGGGTTTAACGAACATTTTGATCCCTACATTAAGGGCGGGTTTTGGTCCCTACAATTATTTTTCATATGATTTGTTCCCCAAACATTTTAAAATATTAACAAATATTAATTTTTTAAGGATCTGCATTCCCCTTTTCCATTTGCTGCAATTAATTAAAATATTATGTTTCTGTACGGTGTCTCCCATCGCTACGCTGTAACTAACTCTAAGGTGTTGTCTCATCCGAAGAACAAAACGTCGATGGCGAATAAGAAAACAGTACCACGTGAACCCTCTTCCGAATCTTCCAAGGGAAGAACCCTTCCTCCCAACAATCCCACTAAAAAGAAGGAGAAAATGAAGCTTCATCCGAAGAACATGAAGATCAACCCTTTCCTTCCAAACTCGAATCCGATTCCCGAAACCACTTCCTCCTCCCAATCCAAACCCGCAGACCAGACTCCGAAACTCAATTCCAAGCCCCATCCATCGACGTCAAAGAAGCACCTCACGAACAACATTGAGCCCAGAAATGACTCGAAAAGTGTGAAGAAGAAGGAAACCGATGCTGCTTCTGCTACTGCTGATTATCAAGACGCAACAACGAAGAAGTGTGGTGGTGATTCGAAGAAGCTGTTCCAAAGGCTATGGATTGAGGAAGATGAGATTACCACTTATTAAAGACATGGTTGAGTTCACTTCCAAGATGATGTCAAATTCCGATAAGCATGCCAATGCATTTTACGATTTCATGAAGAAATCGCTACATGTTGAAGCTTCGAGCAACCAATTGAAGGAGACGACATTAATAAATAAATATTTTTTTCATATTTATTAAACTCGAAATTAAAAATAATGTTAATTATAAATTTTAATATAAAATAAATTTACTTTCAAGCTAGCATCTAATAACACCGAGAATTTAAAATTCTTTTTTTGTACACATGGATTGGAAGACGTGGCAAAACCGTTAGCCACGCCATCACTTAACGGAGACTTGGCTAACGACTTTGCCATGCCATCCAAGTCACGTGCTCCAAAAAAAAAAAATTAAAATTCTATGTTTGTATTTGGATGGCAGCTGCAAAATAAAAATTATTTTAAATTAAAATTAAAATTATTATGAATTTTAATTTAATAGATATTAAAGATAATAATTTATTTATTTATTAATGTCGTCTCTTTCAATTTGTTAACTCGAAGCTTTAACATGCAACGACTATTTCATGGAATTGTGAAATGCATCAGCATGCTTATAAGGATTTGGCCTCGTTTGGGAAGTGAACTCAACAATGCATTTAAGTATGACAATCCCATCTTCCTCGCTCCACAGCCTTTGAAACAGCTTCCTCGAATCACCCCCACACTTCTTCGCTGCTGCGTCTTGATAATCAACAATAGCAGAAACAGTGTCGGTTCACTTCTTATTCGCACGTTTCGAGTCATTTATGGGCTCGATGTTGTTCACGGGGCGCTTCGTTGGCGTCGATGGTTGAGGCATGGAATTGAGCTTCAAAATCTAGTCTGTTGGTTTTGATTTGGGAGGAGGGGCTGGTGGGTCGGGTTCAAGCTCTCAATCAGATTCGGGGTTGGAAGAAGAAGGTTGATCTTCATGTTCTTCTAATGAAGCTTCGTGTTCTTCTTCTTGGCGGTGTTGTTGGGAGGAAGAGATTTGTTTTTCCTCGGATATTTCGGAAGAGTGGTCGGGTGGTTTTGTCATCTTCACCATTGAGGATTTGTTCTTTCTGAGAGTGCACCTTAAGGTTCGACACTGTAGTAGAGGGAGAGACAGGGGAGAGCCAAAATTTCACGTGACGGGGGACACGACCAAATATATGGGTTTAACAAACATTTTGATCCCTCCATTAAGGGAGGGTTTTGGTCCCTGCAATTATTTTTCATATGATTTGTTCCCCAAACATTTTAAAATATTAACAAATATTAATTTTTTAAGGATCTGCATTCCCCTTTTCCATTTGCTGCAATTAATTAAAATATTATGTTTCTGTATGGTGTCTCCCACCGCTACGTTGTAACTAACTCGAAGGTGTTGTCTCATCCGAAGAACAAAACATCGATGGCGAAGAAGAAAATAGTACCATGTGAACCCTCTTCCGAATCTTCCAAGGGAAGAACAAATCCCTTCCTCCCAACAATCCCACTAAGAAGAAGGAGAAAATGAAGCTTCATCCGAAGAACATGAAGATCAACCCTTTCCTTCTAAACTCGAATCTGATTCAGTGTCAGAACCCGAAACCACCTCCTTCCTATCCAAACCCAGACTCCGAAGCTCCATTCCAAGCCCCATCCATCGACGTCAAAGAAGCGCCCCACGAACAACATTGAGCATAAAAATGACTCGAAAAGTGCGAAGAAGAAGGAAACCGATGCTGCTTCTGCTACTGTTGATGATCAAGACGCAACAATGAAGACGTGTGGTGGTGATTCGAAGAAGTTGTTCCAAAGGCTGTGGATTGAGGAAGATGAGATTACCACTTATTAAAGACATGGTTGAGTTCACATCCAAGATGATGTCAAATTCCGATAAGCACGTCGATGCATTTTACGATTTCATGAAGAAATCGCTGCATGTTGAATAGATAAATAAATATATATTTTTTCATATAATGTTATTTATTAATTTTAATATAAAATAAATTTAATTTCAAGCTAGCATCTAATAACACCGAGAATTTAAAATTCCTTTTTTGTACACATGGATTGGAAGACGTGGCAAAACCGTTAGTCACGCCATCACTTAACGGAGACTTGGCTAACGACTTTGCCATGCCATCCAAGTCACGTGCTCCAAAAAAAAATTTAAATTCTACGTGTGTATTTGGATGACAGCTGCAAAATAAAAATTATTTTAAATTAAAATTAATATTATTATGAATTTTAATTTAATAGATATTAAAAATAATAATAATAATTTATTTATTTATTAATGTCGTCTCTTTCAATTGGTTAACTCGAAGCTTCAACATGCAACGATTATTTCATGGAGTTGCGAAATGCATCGGCATGCTTATAGGGATTTTGGCCTCGTCTTGGAAGTGAACTCAACAATGCATTTAAGTATGACGATCTCATCTTCCTCGCTCCACGGCCTTTGAAACAGCTTTCTCGAATTACCCCCACACTTCTTCGCTGCTGTGTCTTGATAATCAGCATTATCAGAAACAGTATCGGTTCCCTTCTTCGCACGTTTCGAGCCATTTACGGGCTTGATGTTGTTCACGGGGCGCTTCGTTGACGTCGATGGTTGAGGCTTGGAATTGAGCTTCAGAGTCTAATTTGTTGGTTTGGATTTGGGAGGTGGGCGTGGTGGGTCGAGTTCAGGCTTTGAATCGGATTCGGGGTTGGAAGAAGGTTGATCTTCATGTTCTTCTAATGAAGCTTCATGTTCTTCTTCTTGGCGGTGTTGTTGGGAGGAAGAGATTTGTTTTTCCTCGGATATTTCGGAAGAGTGGTCAGGAGGTTTTGTCTTCTTCACCATCGAGGTTATGTTCTTTCTGAGAGTGCACCTTAAGGTTAGACAATGTAGTAGAGGGAGAGACAGGGGAGAGCCAAAATTTCATGTGAGGGGGGACACGACCAAATATATGGGTTTAACGAACATTTTGATCCCTACATTAAGGGCGGGTTTTGGTCCCTGCAATTATTTTTCATATGATTTGTTCCCCAAACATTTTAAAATATTAACAAATATTAATTTTTTAAGGATCTGCATTTCCCTTTTCCATTTGTTGCAATTAATTAAAATATTATGTTTCTGTACGGTGTCTCCCACCGCTACGCTGTAACTAACTCTAAGGTGTTGTCTCATCCAAAGAACAAAACGTCGATGGCGAAGAAGAAAATAGTACCACGTGAACCCTCTTCCGAATCTTCCAAGGGAAGAACAAATCCCTTCCTCCCAACAATCCCACTAAGAAGGAGAAAATGAAGCTTCATCCGATGAACATGAAGATCAACCCTTTCCTTCCAAACTCGAATCTGATTCAGTGTCAAAACCCGAAACCACCACCTCCTCCCAATCCAAACCCGTAGACCAGACTCCGAAGCTCAATTCCAAGCCCCATCCATCGACGTCAAAGAAGCACCCCACGAACAACATTGAGCCCAAAAATGACTCGAAAAGTGCGAAGAAGGAAACAGATGCTGCTTCTGCTGCTGCTGATTATCAAGACGGAACAACGAAGAAGTGTGGTGGTGATTCGAAGAAGTTGTTCCAAAGGCTGTGGATTGAGGAAGATGAGATTACCACTTATTAAAGACATGGTTGAGTTCACTTCCAAGATGATGTCAAATTCTAATAAGTACGCCGATGCATTTTACGATTTCATGAAGAAATCGTTGCATGTTGAAGCTTCGAGCAACCAATTGAAGGAGACGACATTAATAAATAAATAAATATTTTTTTCATATTTATTAAACACAAAATTTAAAATAATGTTAAGTATTAATTTAAAAATAATATAAATTTAATTTCAAGCTAGCATCTAATAACACCGAGAATTTAAAATTCCTTTTTTGTACACATGGATTGGAAGACGTGGCAAAACCGTTAGCCACGCCATCACTTAACAGAGACTTGGCTAACGACTTTGCCATGCCATCCAAGTCACGTGCTCCAAAAAAAAAAAAAAATTTTAAATTCTACGTGTGTATTTGGATGACGGCTACAAAATAAAAATTATTTTAAATTAAAATTAATATTATTATGAATTTTAATTTAATAGATATTAAAAATAATAATTTATTTATTTATTAATGTCGTCTCTTTCAATTGGTTAACTCGAAGCTTCAACATGCAACGATTATTTCATGGAATTGTGAAATGCATCGGCATGCTTATAGGGATTTTGGCCTTGTCTTGGAAGTGAACTCAACAATGCATTTAAGTATGACGATCTCATCTTCCTCGCTCCACAGCCTTTGAAACAGTTTCCTCGAATCACCCCCACACTTCTTCGCTGCTGCTTCTTGATAATCAACAATAGCAGAAACAGTATCGGTTCACTTCTTATTCGCACGTTTCGAGTCATTTATGGGCTTGATGTTGTTCACGGGGCGCTTCGTTGACGTCGATGGTTGAGGCTTGGAATTGAGCTTCAGAGTCTAGTCTGTTGGTTTTGATTTGGGAAGAGGGGGTGGTGGGTCGGGTTCAGGCTCTGAATCAAATTCGGGGTTGGAAGAAGGTTGATCTTCATGTTCTTCTAATGAAGCTTCATGTTCTTCTTCTTCGCGGTGTTGTTGGGAGGAAGAGTTTTGTTTTTCCTCGGATATTTCGGAAGAGTGGTCAGGAGGTTTTGTCTTCTTCACCATCGAGGTTATGTTCTTTCTGAGAGTGCACCTTAAGGTTAGACACTGTAGTAGAGGGAGAGACAGGGAAGAGCCAAAATTTCATATGAGGGGGGGACATGACCAAATATATGGGTTTAACGAACATCTTGATCCCTACATTAAGGGCGGGTTTTGGTCCCTCCAATTATTTTTCATATGATTTGTTCCCCAAACATTTTAAATTTTAAAATATTAACAAATATTAATTTTTTAAGGATCTGCATTCCCTTTTTCCATTTGCTGCAGTTAATTAAAAATTATGTTTCTGTACGGTGTCTCCCACCGCTATGCTGTAACTAACTCTAAGGTGTGTGTTGCCTCATCCGAAGAACAAAACGTCGATGGCGAAGAAGAAAATAGTACCACGCGAACCCTCTTCCGAATCTTCCAAGGGAAGAGCAAATCCCTTCCTCCCAACAATCCCACTAAGAAGAAGGAGAAAATGAAGCCTCATCCGAAGAACATGAAGATCAACGCTTTCCTTCCAAACTCGAATCTAATTCAGTGTCAGAACTCGAAACCACCTCCTCCGCCCAATCCAAACCCGCAGACCAGACTCCGAAGCTCAATTCCAAGCTCCATCCATCGACGTCAAAGAAGCACCCCACGAACAACATTGAGCCCAAAAATGATTCGAAAAGTGCGAAGAAGAAGGAAACCGATGCTTCTGCTATTGCTGATTATCAAGACGAAACAACAAAGAAGTGTGGTGGTGATTCGAAGAAGCTGTTCCAAAGGCTGTGGATTGAGGAAGATGAGATTACCACTTATTAAAAACATGGTTGAGTTCACTTCCAAGATGATGTCAAATTTCGATAAGCACGCCGATGCATTTTGCGATTTCATGAAGAAATCGCTGCATGTTGAAGCTTCGAGCAACCAATTGAAGGAGACGACATTAATAAATAAATATTTTTTTCATATTTATTAAACTCAAAATTAAAAATAATGTTAATTATTAATTTTAATATAAAATAAATTTACTTTCAAGCTAGCATCTAATAACACCGAGAATTTAAAATTCTTTTTTTGTACACATGGATTGGAAGACGTGGCAAAACTGTTAGCCACACCATCACTTAACGGAGACTTGGCTAACGACTTTGCCATGCCATCCAAGTCACGTGCTCCAAAAAAAAAAAAAATTTAAATTCTACGTGTGTATTTGGATGACAGCTGCAAAATAAAAATTATTTAAATTAAAGATAATATTATTATGAATTTTAATTTAACAGATATTAAAAATAATAATTTATTTATTTATTAATGTCGTCTCTTTCAATTGGTTAACTCGAAGCTTCAACATGCAATGATTATTTCATGGAATTGTGAAATGCATCTGCATGCTTATAGGGATTTGGCCTTGTCTTGGAAGTGAACTCAAGAATGCATTTAAGTATGACAATCTCATCTTCCTCGCTCCACAGCCTTTGAAACAGCTTCCTCGAATCACCCCCACACTTCTTCGCTGCTGCGTCTTGATAATCAACAATAGCAGAAACAGTATCGGTTCACTTCTTATTTGCACGTTTCGAGTCATTTATGGGCTCGATGTTGTTCACAAGGTGCTACATTGACGTCGATGGTTGAGGCTTGGAATTGAGCTTCAGAGTCTAGTCTGTTGGTTTTGATTTGGGAGGAGGGGGTGGTGGGTCGGGTTCAGGCTCTGAATCATATTCGGGGTTGGAAGAAGGTTGATCTTCATGTTCTTCTAATGAAGCTTCATGTTCTTCTTGGCGGTGTTGTTGGGAGGAAGAGATTTGTTTTTCCTCGGATATTTCGGAAGAGTGGTCAGGAGGTTTTGTCTCCTTCACCATCGAGGTTTTGTTCTTTCTAAGAGTGCACCTTACGGTTAGACAATGTAGTAGAGGGAGAGACAGGGGAGAGCCAAAATTTCATGTGAGGGGGGACACGACCAAATATATGGGTTTAACGAACATTTTGATCCCTACATTAAGGGCGGGTTTTGGTCCCTGCAATTATTTTTCA
Organism: Echinosophora koreensis; assembly: GCA_035048595.1. Taxonomy (NCBI): domain Eukaryota; kingdom Viridiplantae; phylum Streptophyta; class Magnoliopsida; order Fabales; family Fabaceae; genus Echinosophora; species Echinosophora koreensis. The sequence continues at coordinate 1,490,255 of JAPCYP010000073.1, read as the reverse complement.
TATGATTTGTTCCCCAAACATTTTAAAATATTAACAAATATTAATTTTTTAAGGATCTGCATTTCCCTTTTCCATTTGTTGCAAATAATTAAAATATTATGTTTCTGTACGGTGTCTGCCACCGCTACGTTGGAACTAACTCTAAGGTGTTGTCTCATCCGAAGAACAAAACCTCGATGGCGAAGAAGGAGACAAAACCTCATGAACCCTCTTCCGAATCTTCCAAGGAAGAACAAATCCCTTCCGTCCAACAACACCACTATGAAGATCAACCCTCTCCTTCCAACCTCGAATCCAATTCAGGGTCAGAACCCAACACCACCTCCTCCTCCCAATCCAAACCTACAGACCAGACTCCGAAACTCAATTGCAAGCCCCATCCAACGTCAAAGAAGCACCCCATGCAACAACGAAGAAGTGTGGTGGTGATTCGAAGAAGCTGTTCCAAAGGGTGTGGAGTGAGGAATATGAGATTACCACTTATTAAAGACATGGTTGAGTTCACTTCCAAGATGAGGTCAAATTCGGATAAGCATGCCGATGCATTTCACGATTGCATGAAGAAATCGCTGCATGATGAAGCTTCAAGCAACCAATTGAAGGAGACGATATCAATAAATATATAATAAAAAAACATTTTTTAATATTTATTAAATTCAAAATTCAAAATAATGTTAATTATTAATTTTAATATAAAATAATTTTACTTTCATGCTGGCATCTAATAACACACAGAATTTAAAATTCTTTTTTTGTACACATGGATTGGAAGACGTTGCAAAACCGTTAGCCACGCCATCACTTCATGGAGACTAAGCCACCCAAGTCACTTGCTCCAAAAAAAACATTTTTAAATTCTACGCGACAAATGCAAAAAAAATTTATTTTAAATTAAAATTAAAATTATTATGAATTTAATAGATATTAAAAATAATAATTTTATTTATTTATTTATTAATGTCGTCTCTTTCAATTGGTTAACTCGAAGCTTCAACATGCAACGATTATTTCATGGAATTGTGAAATGTATCGGCATGCTTATAGGGATTTGGCCTCGTCTTGGAAGTCAACTCAACAATGTCTTTAAGTATGACAATCTCATCTTCCTCGCTCCACAGCTTTTGAAACAGTTTCCTCGAATCACCCCCACACTTCTTCGCTGATAATCAACAATAGCAAAAACAGTATCGGTTACCTTCTTATTCGCACGTTTCGAGTCATTTACGGGCTCGATGTTGTTCATGTGACACTTCGTTGACGTCGACGGTTAGGGCTTGGAATTAAGCTTTAGAGTCTAGTCTGTTGGTTTTGATTTGGCAGGAGGGGGTGGTGGGTCGGGTTAAGGCTCTGAATCGGATTCGGGGTTGGAAGGAGAATGTTGATCTTCATGTTCTTCTATTGAAGCTTCATGTTCTTCTTGGTGGTGTTGTTGGGAGGAAGAGATTTGGTTTTCCTCGGATATTTCGGAAGAGTGTTCAGGAGGTTTTGCTTCTTCGCCATCGAGGTTTTGTTCTTTCTAAGAGTGCACCTTAAGGTTAGACAGTGTAGTAGAGGGAGAGAAAGAAGATCAACCCTTTCCAACATCGAATCCGATTCAGGGTCAGAACCCGATACCACCTCCTCCTCCCAATCCAAACCCGCAGACCAGACTCTGAAGCTCAATTCCAAGCCCCATTCATCGACGTCAAAGAAGCGTCCCACGAACAGCATTGAGCTCAAAAATGACTCGAAAAGTGCGAAGAAGGAAACCGATGCTGTTTCTGCTACTGCTGATTATCAAGATGCAACAACAAAGAAGTGTGGTGGTGATTCGAAGAAGCTATTCCAAAGGCTGTGAAGTGAGGAAAATGAGATTACCACTTAATAATAATAAAGGCATGATTGAGTTCAAAGATGAGGTTAAATTCCGATAAGTAAGCCGATGCATTTCACGATTTCATGAAGAAATCGCTGTATTTTGAAGCTTCGAGCAACCAACTGAAGGAGACGACATTAATAAATAAATAAATAAATATTTTTTAAATAATGTTAATTATTAATTTTAATATAAAATAATTTTACTTTCATGCTGGCATCTAATAACACATAGAATTTAAAATTCTTTTTTTGTATACATGGATTGGAAGACGTTGCAAAACCGTTAGTCACGCCATCACTTCATGGAGACTAAGGCATCCAAGTCACGTGCTCCAAAAAAAACATTTTAAATTCTATGCTACAACTGCAAAAAAAAATTATTTTAAATTAAAATTAATATTATTATGAATTTTAATTTAATAGATATTAAAAATAATAATTTTATTTATTTATTAATGTCGTCTCTTTCACTTGGTTAACTCGAAGCTTCAACATGCAACGATTATTTCATGGAATTGTGAAATGTATCGTCATGCTTATAGGGATTTGGCCTCGTCTTGGAAGTGAACTCAACAATGTCTTTAAGTATGACAATCTCATCTTCCTCGCTCCACAGCTTTTGAAACAGTTTCCTCGAATCACCCCCACACTTCTTCGTTGTTGCGTCTTGATAATCAACAATAGCAAAAACAGTATCGGTTCTCTTCTTATTCGCACGTTTCGAGTCATTTACGGGCTCGATGTTGTTCACGGGACGCTTCGTTGACGTCGACGGTTAGGGCTTGGAATTGAGCTTTAGAGTCTAGTCTGTTGGTTTTGATTTGGGTCGGGTTAAGGCTCTGAATCGGATTCGGGGTTGGAAGGAGAATGTTGATCTTCATGTTCTTCTATTGAAGCTTCATGTTTTCTTCTTGGTGGTGTTGTTGGGAGGAAGAGATTTGGTTTTCCTCGGATATTTCGGAAGAGTGTTCAGGAGGTTTTGCTTCTTCGCCATCGAGGTTTTGTTCTTTCTGAGAGTGCACCTTAAGGTTAGACAGTGTAGTACAGGGAGAGAATGAAGATCAACCCTTTCCAACCTCGAATCCGATTCAGGGTCAGAACCCGATACCACCTCCTCCTCCCAATCCAAACCCGCAGACCAGACTCTGAAGCTCAATTCCAAGCCCCATTCATCGACGTCAAAGAAGCGTCCCACGAACAGCATTGAGCTCAAAAATGACTCGAAAAGTGCGAAGAAGGAAACCGATGCTGTTTCTGCTACTGCTGCTGATTATCAAGATGCAACAACAAAGAAGTGTGGTGGTGATTCGAAGAAGCTATTCCAAAGCCTGTGAAGTGAGGAAAATGAGATTACCACTTAATAATAATAAAGGCATGATTGAGTTCACTTCCAAGATGAGGTCAAATTCCGATAAGTAAGCCGATGCATTTCACGATTTCATGAAGAAATCGCTGTATTTTGAAGCTTCGAGCAACCAACTGAAGGAGACGACATTAATAAATAAATAAATAAATAATTTTTAATATTTATTAAATTCAAAATTCAAAATAATGTTAATTATTAATTATAATATAAAATAATTTTACTTTCAAGCTAGCATAGAATTGAAAATTCTTTTTTTGTACACATGGATTGGAAGACGTGGTAAAACCGTTAGCCACGTCATCACTTAACAGAGACTTGGCTTTAGGCTTTGCCAAGCCATCCAAGTCACGTGCTCCAAAAAAAACAATTTTAAATTCTGCGTGTGTAATTGGATGACAGCTGCAAAATAAAAATTATTTTAAATTAAAATTAATATTATTTTGAATTTTCATTTGATAGATATTAAAATAAATAATTTTATTTATTTATTAATGTCCTCTCTTTCTAATTGGTTAACTCGAATCTTCATGGAATTGTAAAATGTATCGGCATGCTTATAGAGATTTAGCCTCGTCTTGGAAGGGAACTCAACAATGCCTTTAAATATGACAATCTCATCTTTCTCGCTTCACAGCCTCTGAAACAGCTTTCTCGAATCACCTCATACTTCTTCGCTGCTGTGTCTTGATAATCATCAATAGTAGAAACATTATCGGTTGCTTTTTTCTTCGCACGTTTCGAGTTATTTACGGGCTCGATGTTGTTCACGAGGCGCTTCATTAACGTCGACTGTTGGGGCTGCATTCCCCTTTTCCATTTGCTGCAATTAATTAAAATATTATGTTTCTGTACGGTGTCTCCCATCGCTACGCTGTAACTAACTCTAAGGTGTTGTCTCATCCGAAGAACAAAACGTCGATGGCGAATAAGAAAACAGTACCACGTGAACCCTCTTCCGAATCTTCCAAGGGAAGAACCCTTCCTCCCAACAATCCCACTAAAAAGAAGGAGAAAATGAAGCTTCATCCGAAGAACATGAAGATCAACCCTTTCCTTCCAAACTCGAATCCGATTCCCGAAACCACTTCCTCCTCCCAATCCAAACCCGCAGACCAGACTCCGAAACTCAATTCCAAGCCCCATCCATCGACGTCAAAGAAGCACCTCACGAACAACATTGAGCCCAGAAATGACTCGAAAAGTGTGAAGAAGAAGGAAACCGATGCTGCTTCTGCTACTGCTGATTATCAAGACGCAACAACGAAGAAGTGTGGTGGTGATTCGAAGAAGCTGTTCCAAAGGCTATGGATTGAGGAAGATGAGATTACCACTTATTAAAGACATGGTTGAGTTCACTTCCAAGATGATGTCAAATTCCGATAAGCATGCCAATGCATTTTACGATTTCATGAAGAAATCGCTACATGTTGAAGCTTCGAGCAACCAATTGAAGGAGACGACATTAATAAATAAATATTTTTTTCATATTTATTAAACTCGAAATTAAAAATAATGTTAATTATAAATTTTAATATAAAATAAATTTACTTTCAAGCTAGCATCTAATAACACCGAGAATTTAAAATTCTTTTTTTGTACACATGGATTGGAAGACGTGGCAAAACCGTTAGCCACGCCATCACTTAACGGAGACTTGGCTAACGACTTTGCCATGCCATCCAAGTCACGTGCTCCAAAAAAAAAAAATTAAAATTCTATGTTTGTATTTGGATGGCAGCTGCAAAATAAAAATTATTTTAAATTAAAATTAAAATTATTATGAATTTTAATTTAATAGATATTAAAGATAATAATTTATTTATTTATTAATGTCGTCTCTTTCAATTTGTTAACTCGAAGCTTTAACATGCAACGACTATTTCATGGAATTGTGAAATGCATCAGCATGCTTATAAGGATTTGGCCTCGTTTGGGAAGTGAACTCAACAATGCATTTAAGTATGACAATCCCATCTTCCTCGCTCCACAGCCTTTGAAACAGCTTCCTCGAATCACCCCCACACTTCTTCGCTGCTGCGTCTTGATAATCAACAATAGCAGAAACAGTGTCGGTTCACTTCTTATTCGCACGTTTCGAGTCATTTATGGGCTCGATGTTGTTCACGGGGCGCTTCGTTGGCGTCGATGGTTGAGGCATGGAATTGAGCTTCAAAATCTAGTCTGTTGGTTTTGATTTGGGAGGAGGGGCTGGTGGGTCGGGTTCAAGCTCTCAATCAGATTCGGGGTTGGAAGAAGAAGGTTGATCTTCATGTTCTTCTAATGAAGCTTCGTGTTCTTCTTCTTGGCGGTGTTGTTGGGAGGAAGAGATTTGTTTTTCCTCGGATATTTCGGAAGAGTGGTCGGGTGGTTTTGTCATCTTCACCATTGAGGATTTGTTCTTTCTGAGAGTGCACCTTAAGGTTCGACACTGTAGTAGAGGGAGAGACAGGGGAGAGCCAAAATTTCACGTGACGGGGGACACGACCAAATATATGGGTTTAACAAACATTTTGATCCCTCCATTAAGGGAGGGTTTTGGTCCCTGCAATTATTTTTCATATGATTTGTTCCCCAAACATTTTAAAATATTAACAAATATTAATTTTTTAAGGATCTGCATTCCCCTTTTCCATTTGCTGCAATTAATTAAAATATTATGTTTCTGTATGGTGTCTCCCACCGCTACGTTGTAACTAACTCGAAGGTGTTGTCTCATCCGAAGAACAAAACATCGATGGCGAAGAAGAAAATAGTACCATGTGAACCCTCTTCCGAATCTTCCAAGGGAAGAACAAATCCCTTCCTCCCAACAATCCCACTAAGAAGAAGGAGAAAATGAAGCTTCATCCGAAGAACATGAAGATCAACCCTTTCCTTCTAAACTCGAATCTGATTCAGTGTCAGAACCCGAAACCACCTCCTTCCTATCCAAACCCAGACTCCGAAGCTCCATTCCAAGCCCCATCCATCGACGTCAAAGAAGCGCCCCACGAACAACATTGAGCATAAAAATGACTCGAAAAGTGCGAAGAAGAAGGAAACCGATGCTGCTTCTGCTACTGTTGATGATCAAGACGCAACAATGAAGACGTGTGGTGGTGATTCGAAGAAGTTGTTCCAAAGGCTGTGGATTGAGGAAGATGAGATTACCACTTATTAAAGACATGGTTGAGTTCACATCCAAGATGATGTCAAATTCCGATAAGCACGTCGATGCATTTTACGATTTCATGAAGAAATCGCTGCATGTTGAATAGATAAATAAATATATATTTTTTCATATAATGTTATTTATTAATTTTAATATAAAATAAATTTAATTTCAAGCTAGCATCTAATAACACCGAGAATTTAAAATTCCTTTTTTGTACACATGGATTGGAAGACGTGGCAAAACCGTTAGTCACGCCATCACTTAACGGAGACTTGGCTAACGACTTTGCCATGCCATCCAAGTCACGTGCTCCAAAAAAAAAATTTAAATTCTACGTGTGTATTTGGATGACAGCTGCAAAATAAAAATTATTTTAAATTAAAATTAATATTATTATGAATTTTAATTTAATAGATATTAAAAATAATAATAATAATTTATTTATTTATTAATGTCGTCTCTTTCAATTGGTTAACTCGAAGCTTCAACATGCAACGATTATTTCATGGAGTTGCGAAATGCATCGGCATGCTTATAGGGATTTTGGCCTCGTCTTGGAAGTGAACTCAACAATGCATTTAAGTATGACGATCTCATCTTCCTCGCTCCACGGCCTTTGAAACAGCTTTCTCGAATTACCCCCACACTTCTTCGCTGCTGTGTCTTGATAATCAGCATTATCAGAAACAGTATCGGTTCCCTTCTTCGCACGTTTCGAGCCATTTACGGGCTTGATGTTGTTCACGGGGCGCTTCGTTGACGTCGATGGTTGAGGCTTGGAATTGAGCTTCAGAGTCTAATTTGTTGGTTTGGATTTGGGAGGTGGGCGTGGTGGGTCGAGTTCAGGCTTTGAATCGGATTCGGGGTTGGAAGAAGGTTGATCTTCATGTTCTTCTAATGAAGCTTCATGTTCTTCTTCTTGGCGGTGTTGTTGGGAGGAAGAGATTTGTTTTTCCTCGGATATTTCGGAAGAGTGGTCAGGAGGTTTTGTCTTCTTCACCATCGAGGTTATGTTCTTTCTGAGAGTGCACCTTAAGGTTAGACAATGTAGTAGAGGGAGAGACAGGGGAGAGCCAAAATTTCATGTGAGGGGGGACACGACCAAATATATGGGTTTAACGAACATTTTGATCCCTACATTAAGGGCGGGTTTTGGTCCCTGCAATTATTTTTCATATGATTTGTTCCCCAAACATTTTAAAATATTAACAAATATTAATTTTTTAAGGATCTGCATTTCCCTTTTCCATTTGTTGCAATTAATTAAAATATTATGTTTCTGTACGGTGTCTCCCACCGCTACGCTGTAACTAACTCTAAGGTGTTGTCTCATCCAAAGAACAAAACGTCGATGGCGAAGAAGAAAATAGTACCACGTGAACCCTCTTCCGAATCTTCCAAGGGAAGAACAAATCCCTTCCTCCCAACAATCCCACTAAGAAGGAGAAAATGAAGCTTCATCCGATGAACATGAAGATCAACCCTTTCCTTCCAAACTCGAATCTGATTCAGTGTCAAAACCCGAAACCACCACCTCCTCCCAATCCAAACCCGTAGACCAGACTCCGAAGCTCAATTCCAAGCCCCATCCATCGACGTCAAAGAAGCACCCCACGAACAACATTGAGCCCAAAAATGACTCGAAAAGTGCGAAGAAGGAAACAGATGCTGCTTCTGCTGCTGCTGATTATCAAGACGGAACAACGAAGAAGTGTGGTGGTGATTCGAAGAAGTTGTTCCAAAGGCTGTGGATTGAGGAAGATGAGATTACCACTTATTAAAGACATGGTTGAGTTCACTTCCAAGATGATGTCAAATTCTAATAAGTACGCCGATGCATTTTACGATTTCATGAAGAAATCGTTGCATGTTGAAGCTTCGAGCAACCAATTGAAGGAGACGACATTAATAAATAAATAAATATTTTTTTCATATTTATTAAACACAAAATTTAAAATAATGTTAAGTATTAATTTAAAAATAATATAAATTTAATTTCAAGCTAGCATCTAATAACACCGAGAATTTAAAATTCCTTTTTTGTACACATGGATTGGAAGACGTGGCAAAACCGTTAGCCACGCCATCACTTAACAGAGACTTGGCTAACGACTTTGCCATGCCATCCAAGTCACGTGCTCCAAAAAAAAAAAAAAATTTTAAATTCTACGTGTGTATTTGGATGACGGCTACAAAATAAAAATTATTTTAAATTAAAATTAATATTATTATGAATTTTAATTTAATAGATATTAAAAATAATAATTTATTTATTTATTAATGTCGTCTCTTTCAATTGGTTAACTCGAAGCTTCAACATGCAACGATTATTTCATGGAATTGTGAAATGCATCGGCATGCTTATAGGGATTTTGGCCTTGTCTTGGAAGTGAACTCAACAATGCATTTAAGTATGACGATCTCATCTTCCTCGCTCCACAGCCTTTGAAACAGTTTCCTCGAATCACCCCCACACTTCTTCGCTGCTGCTTCTTGATAATCAACAATAGCAGAAACAGTATCGGTTCACTTCTTATTCGCACGTTTCGAGTCATTTATGGGCTTGATGTTGTTCACGGGGCGCTTCGTTGACGTCGATGGTTGAGGCTTGGAATTGAGCTTCAGAGTCTAGTCTGTTGGTTTTGATTTGGGAAGAGGGGGTGGTGGGTCGGGTTCAGGCTCTGAATCAAATTCGGGGTTGGAAGAAGGTTGATCTTCATGTTCTTCTAATGAAGCTTCATGTTCTTCTTCTTCGCGGTGTTGTTGGGAGGAAGAGTTTTGTTTTTCCTCGGATATTTCGGAAGAGTGGTCAGGAGGTTTTGTCTTCTTCACCATCGAGGTTATGTTCTTTCTGAGAGTGCACCTTAAGGTTAGACACTGTAGTAGAGGGAGAGACAGGGAAGAGCCAAAATTTCATATGAGGGGGGGACATGACCAAATATATGGGTTTAACGAACATCTTGATCCCTACATTAAGGGCGGGTTTTGGTCCCTCCAATTATTTTTCATATGATTTGTTCCCCAAACATTTTAAATTTTAAAATATTAACAAATATTAATTTTTTAAGGATCTGCATTCCCTTTTTCCATTTGCTGCAGTTAATTAAAAATTATGTTTCTGTACGGTGTCTCCCACCGCTATGCTGTAACTAACTCTAAGGTGTGTGTTGCCTCATCCGAAGAACAAAACGTCGATGGCGAAGAAGAAAATAGTACCACGCGAACCCTCTTCCGAATCTTCCAAGGGAAGAGCAAATCCCTTCCTCCCAACAATCCCACTAAGAAGAAGGAGAAAATGAAGCCTCATCCGAAGAACATGAAGATCAACGCTTTCCTTCCAAACTCGAATCTAATTCAGTGTCAGAACTCGAAACCACCTCCTCCGCCCAATCCAAACCCGCAGACCAGACTCCGAAGCTCAATTCCAAGCTCCATCCATCGACGTCAAAGAAGCACCCCACGAACAACATTGAGCCCAAAAATGATTCGAAAAGTGCGAAGAAGAAGGAAACCGATGCTTCTGCTATTGCTGATTATCAAGACGAAACAACAAAGAAGTGTGGTGGTGATTCGAAGAAGCTGTTCCAAAGGCTGTGGATTGAGGAAGATGAGATTACCACTTATTAAAAACATGGTTGAGTTCACTTCCAAGATGATGTCAAATTTCGATAAGCACGCCGATGCATTTTGCGATTTCATGAAGAAATCGCTGCATGTTGAAGCTTCGAGCAACCAATTGAAGGAGACGACATTAATAAATAAATATTTTTTTCATATTTATTAAACTCAAAATTAAAAATAATGTTAATTATTAATTTTAATATAAAATAAATTTACTTTCAAGCTAGCATCTAATAACACCGAGAATTTAAAATTCTTTTTTTGTACACATGGATTGGAAGACGTGGCAAAACTGTTAGCCACACCATCACTTAACGGAGACTTGGCTAACGACTTTGCCATGCCATCCAAGTCACGTGCTCCAAAAAAAAAAAAATTTAAATTCTACGTGTGTATTTGGATGACAGCTGCAAAATAAAAATTATTTAAATTAAAGATAATATTATTATGAATTTTAATTTAACAGATATTAAAAATAATAATTTATTTATTTATTAATGTCGTCTCTTTCAATTGGTTAACTCGAAGCTTCAACATGCAATGATTATTTCATGGAATTGTGAAATGCATCTGCATGCTTATAGGGATTTGGCCTTGTCTTGGAAGTGAACTCAAGAATGCATTTAAGTATGACAATCTCATCTTCCTCGCTCCACAGCCTTTGAAACAGCTTCCTCGAATCACCCCCACACTTCTTCGCTGCTGCGTCTTGATAATCAACAATAGCAGAAACAGTATCGGTTCACTTCTTATTTGCACGTTTCGAGTCATTTATGGGCTCGATGTTGTTCACAAGGTGCTACATTGACGTCGATGGTTGAGGCTTGGAATTGAGCTTCAGAGTCTAGTCTGTTGGTTTTGATTTGGGAGGAGGGGGTGGTGGGTCGGGTTCAGGCTCTGAATCATATTCGGGGTTGGAAGAAGGTTGATCTTCATGTTCTTCTAATGAAGCTTCATGTTCTTCTTGGCGGTGTTGTTGGGAGGAAGAGATTTGTTTTTCCTCGGATATTTCGGAAGAGTGGTCAGGAGGTTTTGTCTCCTTCACCATCGAGGTTTTGTTCTTTCTAAGAGTGCACCTTACGGTTAGACAATGTAGTAGAGGGAGAGACAGGGGAGAGCCAAAATTTCATGTGAGGGGGGACACGACCAAATATATGGGTTTAACGAACATTTTGATCCCTACATTAAGGGCGGGTTTTGGTCCCTGCAATTATTTTTCATATGATTTGTTCCCCAAACATTTTAAAATATTAACAAATATTAATTTTTTAAGGATCTGCATTTCCCTTTTCCATTTGTTGCAAATAATTAAAATATTATGTTTCTGTACGGTGTCTGCCACCGCTACGTTGGAACTAACTCTAAGGTGTTGTCTCATCCGAAGAACAAAACCTCGATGGCGAAGAAGGAGACAAAACCTCATGAACCCTCTTCCGAATCTTCCAAGGAAGAACAAATCCCTTCCGTCCAACAACACCACTATGAAGATCAACCCTCTCCTTCCAACCTCGAATCCAATTCAGGGTCAGAACCCAACACCACCTCCTCCTCCCAATCCAAACCTACAGACCAGACTCCGAAACTCAATTGCAAGCCCCATCCAACGTCAAAGAAGCACCCCATGCAACAACGAAGAAGTGTGGTGGTGATTCGAAGAAGCTGTTCCAAAGGGTGTGGAGTGAGGAATATGAGATTACCACTTATTAAAGACATGGTTGAGTTCACTTCCAAGATGAGGTCAAATTCGGATAAGCATGCCGATGCATTTCACGATTGCATGAAGAAATCGCTGCATGATGAAGCTTCAAGCAACCAATTGAAGGAGACGATATCAATAAATATATAATAAAAAAACATTTTTTAATATTTATTAAATTCAAAATTCAAAATAATGTTAATTATTAATTTTAATATAAAATAATTTTACTTTCATGCTGGCATCTAATAACACATAGAATTTAAAATTCTTTTTTTGTACACATGGATTGGAAGACGTTGCAAAACCGTTAGCCACGCCATCACTTCATGGAGACTAAGCCACCCAAGTCACTTGCTCCAAAAAAAACATTTTTAAATTCTACGCGACAAATGCAAAAAAAATTTATTTTAAATTAAAATTAAAATTATTATGAATTTAATAGATATTAAAAATAATAATTTTATTTATTTATTTATTAATGTCGTCTCTTTCAATTGGTTAACTCGAAGCTTCAACATGCAACGATTATTTCATGGAATTGTGAAATGTATCGGCATGCTTATAGGGATTTGGCCTCGTCTTGGAAGTCAACTCAACAATGTCTTTAAGTATGACAATCTCATCTTCCTCGCTCCACAGCTTTTGAAACAGTTTCCTCGAATCACCCCCACACTTCTTCGCTGATAATCAACAATAGCAAAAACAGTATCGGTTACCTTCTTATTCGCACGTTTCGAGTCATTTACGGGCTCGATGTTGTTCATGTGACACTTCGTTGACGTCGACGGTTAGGGCTTGGAATTGAGCTTTAGAGTCTAGTCTGTTGGTTTTGATTTGGCAGGAGGGGGTGGTGGGTCGGGTTAAGGCTCTGAATCGGATTCGGGGTTGGAAGGAGAATGTTGATCTTCATGTTCTTCTATTGAAGCTTCATGTTCTTCTTGGTGGTGTTGTTGGGAGGAAGAGATTTGGTTTTCCTCGGATATTTCGGAAGAGTGTTCAGGAGGTTTTGCTTCTTCGCCATCGAGGTTTTGTTCTTTCTAAGAGTGCACCTTAAGGTTAGACAGTGTAGTAGAGGGAGAGAAAGAAGATCAACCCTTTCCAACATCGAATCCGATTCAGGGTCAGAACCCGATACCACCTCCTCCTCCCAATCCAAACCCGCAGACCAGACTCTGAAGCTCAATTCCAAGCCCCATTCATCGACGTCAAAGAAGCGTCCCACGAACAGCATTGAGCTCAAAAATGACTCGAAAAGTGCGAAGAAGGAAACCGATGCTGTTTCTGCTACTGCTGATTATCAAGATGCAACAACAAAGAAGTGTGGTGGTGATTCGAAGAAGCTATTCCAAAGGCTGTGAAGTGAGGAAAATGAGATTACCACTTAATAATAATAAAGGCATGATTGAGTTCAAAGATGAGGTTAAATTCCGATAAGTAAGCCGATGCATTTCACGATTTCATGAAGAAATCGCTGTATTTTGAAGCTTCGAGCAACCAACTGAAGGAGACGACATTAATAAATAAATAAATAAATATTTTTTAAATAATGTTAATTATTAATTTTAATATAAAATAATTTTACTTTCATGCTGGCATCTAATAACACATAGAATTTAAAATTCTTTTTTTGTATACATGGATTGGAAGACGTTGCAAAACCGTTAGTCACGCCATCACTTCATGGAGACTAAGGCATCCAAGTCACGTGCTCCAAAAAAAACATTTTTAAATTCTATGCTACAACTGCAAAAAAAATTATTTTAAATTAAAATTAATATTATTATGAATTTTAATTTAATAGATATTAAAAATAATAATTTTATTTATTTATTAATGTCGTCTCTTTCACTTGGTTAACTCGAAGCTTCAACATGCAACGATTATTTCATGGAATTGTGAAATGTATCGTCATGCTTATAGGGATTTGGCCTCGTCTTGGAAGTGAACTCAACAATGTCTTTAAGTATGACAATCTCATCTTCCTCGCTCCACAGCTTTTGAAACAGTTTCCTCGAATCACCCCCACACTTCTTCGTTGTTGCGTCTTGATAATCAACAATAGCAAAAACAGTATCGGTTCTCTTCTTATTCGCACGTTTCGAGTCATTTACGGGCTCGATGTTGTTCACGGGACGCTTCGTTGACGTCGACGGTTAGGGCTTGGAATTGAGCTTTAGAGTCTAGTCTGTTGGTTTTGATTTGGGTCGGGTTAAGGCTCTGAATCGGATTCGGGGTTGGAAGGAGAATGTTGATCTTCATGTTCTTCTATTGAAGCTTCATGTTTTCTTCTTGGTGGTGTTGTTGGGAGGAAGAGATTTGGTTTTCCTCGGATATTTCGGAAGAGTGTTCAGGAGGTTTTGCTTCTTCGCCATCGAGGTTTTGTTCTTTCTGAGAGTGCACCTTAAGGTTAGACAGTGTAGTACAGGGAGAGAATGAAGATCAACCCTTTCCAACCTCGAATCCGATTCAGGGTCAGAACCCGATACCACCTCCTCCTCCCAATCCAAACCCGCAGACCAGACTCTGAAGCTCAATTCCAAGCCCCATTCATCGACGTCAAAGAAGCGTCCCACGAACAGCATTGAGCTCAAAAATGACTCGAAAAGTGCGAAGAAGGAAACCGATGCTGTTTCTGCTACTGCTGATTATCAAGATGCAACAACAAAGAAGTGTGGTGGTGATTCGAAGAAGCTATTCCAAAGCCTGTGAAGTGAGGAAAATGAGATTACCACTTAATAATAATAAAGGCATGATTGAGTTCACTTCCAAGATGAGGTCAAATTCCGATAAGTAAGCCGATGCATTTCACGATTTCATGAAGAAATCGCTGTATTTTGAAGCTTCGAGCAACCAACTGAAGGAGACGACATTAATAAATAAATAAATAAATAATTTTTAATATTTATTAAATTCAAAATTCAAAATAATGTTAATTATTAATTATAATATAAAATAATTTTACTTTCAAGCTAGCATAGAATTGAAAATTCTTTTTTTGTACACATGGATTGGAAGACGTGGTAAAACCGTTAGCCACGTCATCACTTAACAGAGACTTGGCTTTAGGCTTTGCCAAGCCATCCAAGTCACGTGCTCCAAAAAAAACAATTTTAAATTCTGCGTGTGTAATTGGATGACAGCTGCAAAATAAAAATTATTTTAAATTAAAATTAATATTATTTTGAATTTTCATTTGATAGATATTAAAATAAATAATTTTATTTATTTATTAATGTCCTCTCTTTCTAATTGGTTAACTCGAATCTTCATGGAATTGTAAAATGTATCGGCATGCTTATAGAGATTTAGCCTCGTCTTGGAAGGGAACTCAACAATGCCTTTAAATATGACAATCTCATCTTTCTCGCTTCACAGCCTCTGAAACAGCTTTCTCGAATCACCTCATACTTCTTCGCTGCTGTGTCTTGATAATCATCAATAGTAGAAACATTATCGGTTGCTTTTTTCTTCGCACGTTTCGAGTTATTTACGGGCTCGATGTTGTTCACGAGGCGCTTCATTAACGTCGACTGTTGGGGCTTGGAATTAAGCTTTAGAGTCTAGTCTGTTGGTTTGGATTTAGGAGGAGGGGTGGTGGGTTGGGTTCAGGCTCTAAATCAGATTCGGGGTTGGAAGAAGAAAATTGATCTTCATGTTCTTCTAATGAAGCTTCATGTTCTTCTTCTTGGCGGTGTTGTTGGGAGGAAGGGAATTGTTCTTCCTCGGATATTTCGAAAGAGGGTTAGGGAGGTTTTGTTTTCTTCGCCATCGAGGCTTTGTTCTTTCTGAGAGTTCACCTTAAGGTTAGACATTGTAGTAGAGGGAGAGACAGGGGAGAGCCAAAAATTTCATGTGAGGGGGGACACGACCAAATATATGGGTTTAACGAACATTTCGAATCCTACGAACAACATTGAGCCCAAAAATGACTCAAAAAGTGCAAGAAGGAAACCAATGTTGTTTATGCTACTGTTGATTATCAAGACGCAACAATGAAGAAGTGTGGTGGTGGTGATTCGAAGAAGCTGTTCCAAAGGCTGTGGAGTGTGGAAGATGAGATTATCATGCTTAAAGTTGAGTTCACTTCCCAAGATGTGGTCAAATTCCGATAAGCACGCAGATGCATTTCACGATTTCATTAAGAAATCGCTGCATGTTGAAGCTTCGAGCAACCAATTAAAGGAGACGACATTAATAAATAAATATTTTTTAATATTTATTAAATTCAAAATTCAAAATAATGTTAATTATTAATTTTAATCTAACATAATTTTACTTTCAAGCTAGCATCTAATAACACAGAATTTAAAATTCTTTTTTTGTACACACGGCTTGGAAAATGTGGCAAAACCGTTAGCCATGCCATCACCTAACAGAGACTTGGTTAGCGGCTTTGCCAAGCCATCCAAGTCACGTGCTCCAAAAAAACAATTTTAAATTCCATAGCGGCTTGTAGGTGGGTCCATGATGGTGACTGGTGTGTGCGACGAGAAGGGGAAGATGATGGAGGACCCACATTTTTCGGTGGCACGAAGAGATTAGAGAGAGAACGAGACTGAGAAATTAGACGGAAAGAGAGGAAGGTTCAAACGTTCCATCAAGATCATATATTACAAAGAATAAGGGAAAATGATAAGTGACAGAGAGAGATTTAGAGAAATGTACCATCACCGGACACTTATACAGACCCCTTTTTTCCGTTAAGACCTAATTTTTGCATGTAATTGACTGTTTCAATTTCAGTATCCAACATGATGGGCGCATTCTTGTTGATACAAGAAAAATGAAACGTCACTTATTAGTTAGTCACCCAGTAGTTGACTTGGTTTTAGAAACTTGTTTAATTGTTTTTATTAATATCAACTTGTTTAATTACTGCTTTTGTTTAATTTTTATAATAAAATTTCTATATAATTTTAAATAAATAAATTTTTATTTTAGTATTTATATGTACTCCTAAGTAGAAAAAAAATTGGTGCCCCTCAAAATATAGGACCATAGACGATCGTCCATCTCAACCGTGCTCAGGGCCACCACTGTGCCAAACCATTGACTTAAGATTAAATGAGAAAGAAAGAACTAGAATACTGGAAAGAAGACAAAAGGAAAACCTGCTGACCATCCTTTGGGCAATCACCTTTACCAACTTCAAAATCTCGGTATATGAGCCCTGAATCACACTTTACGTAGTTATCTGATGATATTACTTTAACTTCAAAACCTGAAGCATATATATAAATCAAACCATTATATCAAAGCCATATCGAAGGGGTTCACAAAAAATTAATTACACACTAGGCTCCCTGATTTTCACACTGAAAATTTCAGTTGATGAACACAACTGTTAGCGACCTGCTAGAGAGATCACATGGTGAAGGATAATAGGGTGGTTTCAAAGAACAAGTGGTGGCAATTGAAGGCTGAAAACTGAAAACAAAGAAGCTTCAAGCGAAGGGTTCTCTGGAGGTGTTTTGGGAGGCAGAACAAAGTGCTAACGATATGCGGACAAGATGACCAAAAAGGGATTAAGAAGATAACAGAAAACATTTGATTCATGTAATCAACTCCACCTAGTGGGAAAAAGCTTGATTGTTGTTGTTGTTGTTGAACTTAGAAAGTAATATAATCATGTAAGAAAAACAGATGTAAGATCATAGATTATAGTGTGGAATGCATAAATAAAGCTAAGTTACACCAGTATATGGTATCTTCAAAGAGATGGAAAATAATTGTTACCTTCTCTAACAAAATTTGGGAAGTCCTCTGGTGCATTATTTTCTTTCTGTATCCGCCTGTTTTGTTGTAGCAAGCGTTTCTCATCATATGGATTCTTACTCTTTGTCTTTCCATAAGAAGATAAAGTTGGAAAAACAACAGCCGGTACCAAAACAGAAAGGATCAGTTTCCTTCTTAATGCATTTTCAGAATGTAATATGCAACTATCCTGCACACTGTCCATACAGATAATATTTCATAAGCAACCCTGGAGGCTACTAAACAATAATCCATTCAAAAAAGTTGCAAATGAATGTCAATCTACAGGCCACTCTTACAGGTAATCCTTTGATTTCTGATCTGTGTATCCATGTGTTAATTGTTTCCTCAGAGAAAAGATAGTTACTTGTCCAGCACAAGGAAAGTTCACTGTCAGAAAAGTAGAAGCTTTTTAGTTAAAAAAACACTTGCAAAAACTTCCGTTCTCTAATTTGTAGTCAAATACCTTACAGCAACAATGCCAACCCCATGTAGTACAAAGATCTAGCTTATGTATATTGGATTTTATTTTTCCTCCTTATTTTGGCAGCTACTGAGAGCAAATAATATGAAACAAGTTGATTGGCTTCAAACATTAAAACCAACAAAATTTGAAAATTCTAACATCATACATGCACTTTTATTATTATTAGGCCTAATTGCATTTATAGTTTGTCATTGGTGAAAACATTTCTACTGAGAATGATTAAAATGGTCTTCTATTTCTCTAATCCTAATCACATAAACATAATACCTGATTATCTTTCTCTTAAGAATGATTAAAATCATGTTTACATAAAACATATAACTGAATTCAAAAAGCAGTAATATATAGAATCAGAAATTATTTTCATGATAAAAAATACCACAATGAAATGCTAAAAATCAGTAAGTTAAAACAGAAAATCATGAATCAGCATTGAATCCACAGCCAACAACAGAAGTTTCCAATACCGATAACAAAGTCCATAAATTCAACGAGCTTTAATATAATATATAAATAGTAAGGATAAAATTAACATTCAATGAAAAGAATGAAAAACAAAACTAATAAAGTAAATCAAGCTCAAAATCAAGAATTCAAATATTCATAGGTAAGCATCCATAAGAAATCAAAGTTTAGCCCTCTGTTCAAGTTCCAGTAGGTCCAAAAAGCTGAGCTCCATTGAGTCAACATCTTAAATCTGTAATGTTTCTTTGTTCATGTTCCACAATTCAAAGTATGATAAATCCATCCTTATCTCCCCTTAATTAACTTGATTAGGTCTTAAATCAATAAGAGTATGATATTAATCACCAAGAATTGGGATCCCATTTACAGAAACTCAATATCCACTTTTAGAGCTCAAGAATTGAATCAATATGATTCCAACATACATGGTTATGGTTTGTCAATTGGAATCCCAATTTTTGTTTTAAAAAAAAAAAAGGAATTTAAGGGGTAGAGGCATGAGCTTCTCATGGCTACCATGTTGCTTCAATTTATACAATAAATTTTCAAATCTGTCAAATAGTAAAATAAAGTGAAAGAAATGAGTTTTTGACCTTAGTAACTAAGATTAGCATACTACACAAGAATATGGTTCATTAAGCAATGAATCACTCCATAAACTACATTTACATATATATTGCAAGAACTACAACTCCTAACAGTCAGAGTATGCATCCTTTGAAATTATTTGAACATTCAAAACATGATAGAGCATACTGTCCTCAAAGGATTATTCATCTAAATCAATTTACATGTTAATATCCGAAAGACTCAAGAATTAGTTTTCGAAAGATAAAATAATTAGAGCAATGCTAACAACAAAATCTATTCAATCCATGTGACCCACTAAATAGAGACTCAACCCACTAAGAAAGTGTATGCTGAAGAGAGGGTTGAAATTTCTCAAGTAATTAAATTAGAAGAGCGTATTTTTGAGGTAAAGATGGAGAATAGGCTTGGAAGAAGAAAGGAGGGTTTCCCCGTCTACCTGTAGGTGGCAACATGTCCCTATGAAGGCTGCGTGTCACCGGTGGTAGCTGGTTTTCCGGCGGAGTGGGTGGTGGTGAGGCTGAGAGTGGCGTGGGGTTGCGCCGTGAATGAAAGAGAGAATGGAGTACAAAGCAGAAGCACAAAGTAGCCGTTTGTGTCTCTCTTATATTATCCACTCTGTTTCCTGGTTATTTATCTATGAGCTATGACTCACCCATCTTTTACTGTAGAGTGTCTGAATCACTCTGATCAAGGAACGTTGGCCTGATGGTACTATTTTTTTATTTTTTATCCGTTGGGAAGAAAAAGGTATATTAAAAAAAAAAATAGTGAAGGTTCAAATTAGTCCCTAAAAAATTTTGGGGATCCACTTTTAATCCCTTAAAAAAATAAATTAAACATTTAATCCCTCAAATTTTTAAATGTGTGTCACATTAGTTCCTAAATTTATTTCTGACGTCCATTTACTTGTTTATGTGTCACATTAACTATCATACTTGACCCATCAGTGGTACTTTGTGGCTTATGATAAATTTTCTATGTGGAAAACGAATAAAACGTGAAAAACGTGCACAATTTTAAAATTCATAGGCCACACGGAACTATTAACGGACCAGGTAGGATGGTTAATGAGACACATAGGCAAGTAAATGAACGTCGGAACTAAATCTAAGGACTAATGTGTCCAGCATTTGAAAATTTGAGGGACTAAATGGTTTATTTTTATTTTTTAGGGATCCCCGAAATTTTTCAGGAACCAATTTGGGCCTTCACTCTTAAAAAATAAAGTATGTTTTCCATTTTGTTATTAAAAATCGCCGATACATTTTGCATTATCCCACTTATACTTCTTTCCTGCTTTATTTCCCATCAGCCTGGGCATTGGCTTCAATCCTCCCTTATCCCTTTTGAAGCTCCCAAGTCCGTCCCTGATGAACAACATGCAAGACCTAGCTCGAGTTCCCAATCTATTAACAACAATGACATTAGCTCTGACTGGTCACCACCTACTCCACCCAGAGAATCACCACCACCCCTAGCTCAGTCAAGTGGTTCCAAGAAAGGGAAGAAGAAAATGGCTGAAGAAACTGCAGAAGCCCCTGCCTAACCTGTTCAATGAAGGATCAAAACTGTGGCTCCTCCATTCACAAGGAAGAAGCTTAGGGCTTCTGAGAATGCCAAATGATGACAGTGAGGAGACTGAAGACAACACGCCTATCTTAGGCAAAGCTAGACCAACCAAGGCTTTCAAGTCCTCCAATGTTCAAACTCAGGAAAAAGGCAAATCTGGTGGAGGGGATGCTGATGAGCCAGCCAGGGAGGGAAGTGATGAAGTTGCTATAACCAAGGAAGTCCCAAGAACAAGCAAGCTCACTATGCAGCAAATGGCTCAATCTGGCAAGAGGAGTAGCAGTTCTCATTTGGCTCAGCTCTAAAGAAAAGTTTGACCCATGGTGCTGGAGCTTGCTGTAGCATCAGATGACCAGGATTATCTCTATATCTCTATTTTTAGTTTATCTCATGTCTCTATTAGTAGTTTGTAGTTAGGATGTATGGTTTTTAGTATGTTGTGGTAGTTTGTTTTTAAGTTTCACTACAAGAAAATGCGCTATAATAAAGAAGTTATCGACGGAAATATCCATCGATAACTGAGGATACTGAATGTCACAAGAGTTACCGACGGACAGTCCATCTGTAACTCTACCGAGGGAAAATTCGTCGGTAAACCCGTCCGGGAATTAGGAATTCTGGGCGCGAAAACTTACCGAGGGTCATTCCGTCGGTAATATAGATAGAATTTACCGACGGACTTTTCCGTCGGAAACGAAGTTTACATTACCTACGGACAATTTCATCTGTATTCATATTTTTGAATTACAAACGGAAAAAGCTATCGGTAATTCTCAATGGTCGTCGGTAAACTTTCATTTACCCTCCACCATGCAGCCTCCTCCTTCATTTCCCCTTTCTTTATTCTCTCTATTCTCTCTGCCTTCTCTCTTCCCCTCTGCATCTGACCTTCCACTGCACCCTCCTTTGCATCTCCGGCGAGCCTCCGAGCCTCCATCATACATCCTCTTGCCTCCCTCTGCCTCTAACCCGCCCACCATAACTTCCATTTTCTCCTCGCGCTAGAGACCCTCCTTCTTCATCTCCCTCTGTCCACCGCGCCTCTGCCCGACCACCGCGCGCCTCCCCCATCCTCTGGTCTCCTCCTCCTACGTCCCCACTCAGGTATGTATTCCTTGTTTTTCCCTTCCCATTATTGAGTTACTGAGTTTAATTTGGTTTTGATTTCCCCCTTTGGTTTTGGTTTGCTTTTCAGGCCACCACCATTGCAGCCACCACTGCCAGGAGGAATCTCTGCTGTCAGGTTTTTTTTTTTTTTTTTTTTACTGATTGAGCAATATTTTTTATTTTTATGAATATGTCAATTTTTATTTAGGAAATTGTTTTTAAACTTCTCTCAATGTGATTTGTAATTTGTGATTTAGGAATATTTATGTTTTGTATTTTTTTTATTTGTTTGTTTTGAGTTTGAGTTGCTGTTCGAATTGAATATTTGAATGACTTTCGTAGTGGGTTATTATCCTAATATATTACTAGTATGGGTACCCGTGCGATGCACGGTGTATTCTCGTGGTATAAATGTTATTTTATATTGTGTTTGTGATTATATTTATTTATTAAAATGAATAAGGACTTATGTATTGTATGTTTATAATGATTTTGAATAAAAAGAAATGTTGAAGAAAGAAGTGTCAGAGAAATGAGTGGTACTTACAGTGGAATGATTCAAATTATTATCATGACATGAATTAAGTAAATTATATTGGATAAAAAGGAAAACCTTCCGGATAGTTAGAATTTTACGTGTAACATAGTTTGGTGAAGTGTCTGTAACTGTAAGAGTGAAAGTGAACCAATCAAAGTATGATTTATACTTAAATAATCAATGAATATAATAATTTTAGAGTAACTCACCTACATTAAATTCTGAGAGTTCTTTATAAACCACATTTGTAGTAGTGTTTGAATTTTGGCCTTCGTGGTCACATATTAGTATATTTAATCCACTACGGGAGATAACTGTTGATATTATGACATACAACTGCCCATGTGAAAAAACTGGTTGCCGAAGATAATTTCTCACGTGTTTGGGCGGTTGTCCTTGACTATTATTCATAGTCATTGCAAAAGAAACAACAATTGGGAATTTCCTCCGTTGAAATTTGACTGGAATCCTGTTATTAGAAAATGTCAGTGACCATTTGGGAATAATTTCAATATTTTTAAATTTGACTGAAATTTGACTCGAATCCGTTTATTATATTAGTGTTATAATTTAAATAATTTTGGTACTTTAAATAAGGGGGCTGATGTAATGTGAAAGGTTTTAACATTGTAATGTTATGATTTATACTTAAACAATCAATGAATATAATAATTTTTGAGTAACTCATGTAGATTAAATTCTGATAGAGTTCTTTATAAACTATATTTGTAGTAGTGTTTCAATTTTGGATTTCGTGATCACATATTAGTATCTTCAATCCACTACGGGGGTGACTCTTGATATTGCCACATTCAACTGCCCATGTGAAAAAAAAAAGGTTGTGGAAGATAAATACTCACATATGTGAGTAATTGTCCCTGACTTTTATTTATAGTCATTGCAAAAGAAACAACAATTGGAAATTGCCTTCGTTGAAATTTGACTGGAATCCTGTTATCAGAAAATGTCAATGACAATCTAGGAATAACTTTAATAATTTTAAATTTGACTGAAATTTGATTGGAATATGTTTATTATATTAGTGTTATATTGTAAATAATTTTAATACTTTAAATAAGGGGTTGATGACGTGAACGGTTTTTTATATTGTAATGTTATTGACATCGTCTTTAAATTGTAACCTTCTTAGGCCACAGATCCTATTTCTATGTCTCGTAAGTTACAAACAGGCTTGCAAAAAATGTAAAAGAACCAAATCTGAAGCTTTTAAAAAATGTAGCCAAAGAACTCCATTAGTTGAGGCTTTAATCCAATTGTTATCACCACTTTCAATCCCAGAATTTAAGAAGATCAATTTTTTTCATTTTCCAGAAATTTATGTTAGGAACCCATAATTTATCAATTGGTTTACAAATACATACCTGTAGATTTCCAATTTGAGAAAGCACCAAAAGGGTGACTCACTATTCTCTGCTTCAACCTCAAAAGTACTTTACCTACACACAGAATCATGATATCATAAAGAAAACGAAACCTATTTTGAGGGGATTTCGGTTAGTGGCATAAAATAAAGAAAAAACCAGCCCTACATGTCTTGAGACTGTGAAATAGATAAAAGAAGGCAGGCCCTTTTCAAATTCTTTATTTCCAATTTCAACCAATTTATATTCGTTTGTCTTCATGAATGTAAGTTACTTTTTTATTTTTATGATAACAGTCATTCTTAATTGTTATTATAATGTTTAATTATCAGTTTTCCTTTTATCATACATCAGGTAAGATAGTTTTAATTAACTTTCAAATGGTTACCTTTCCACTTCTCCTTATCAGTTAGACAATTGCTCGAATTCCTTTTACTAGGTCATTGATCAGAAAGATACCAATGACCATATGTTCCATTTTTTTTTGTTTTAAATTTTATTTTATTTTTTAAATAAGTGATTTATATTATTTTTTTTAAAACCAAAATTGGGTGCAAAAGAATCACTGTGAAAACAAGAAATCCCAACTAGTTTGGCACCTCAAGCCTCACCAATCATTTGCAGCACGCCCAAAAATTTATTAATAAAATAAAAAAGAATAAAGAATACAAGCAGCATGGGGGGACCAAACCAAAACCCATCTCTGAGCCCAAAATTATCTAAAACGATAAGAAGGAATATTAAACCTATTACAATTAAAATCATTCAAAATGAATTTGGGGGGTAAGTTCCACCAAGTAAAGCTATGACTTGTGAAAGCATAATTTGCTAGTTTGTCCGCACAAGAATTCCCTTCTCTGAATATATGAGATACATGAAACTGCATTCTCTTCAAAAGCCAAATGCAATTAGACCAATGGATTCTTAAACTTCCAAGGTACAATGTCAACATTTTTGAAAGCACAAACTACCAAGGCCGAATCACATTCCAACCAAATTTTACTCCATCCTTTTTGAGATGCAATCTCAATGGCTTGCATAGCAGCTAACAACTCAGTTGTGACAGAGGTTGAGATTCCAATAAAATCAGAAAAACAGCCCAAAATTGCCCCACTTGAGTCTCTGAAAATCCCACCACAGGTTGAAAGACCCGGGTTACCTCTAGAAGCACCATCTGTGTTACATTTGATCCAACCACAAGGGGGTTTCAACCAATTAACTTGGATTATGACAGGAGCTTTAGGAAGGTGAACATTAACTGAGAAGTGATTGAAGACAGCAATTTCAAAATCTAACCTGAAAGCTTTAGCAGAAGACAGGTTACCCGAAATTGAGCTATTAGAGGACACAAGGTGAATAGCTCTCCTTATAAATGTATGTATATTGTTGAATCTGTTCTGGTTTCTTGATAGCCAAATGACCCAAATGATGTGAATTATAGCAGAAATCATCAAGCCTCTAAGCTGGCCACTCCAATTTCGATTTACAATGGAGATTACTGATAAGAAGTTACTATGATCAATGTGAATGTGAAGCATGTTGCCTAGCCAATTCCAAAGGGAAGCAGCATAATCACAAAGAAAGAACAAGTGGTTAGAAGTCTCCAAATGTCTTCTGCAGTGACAACATCTTGAAACAATCACACAACCTCTAGAGATTAAGTTGTCATCAGTTGGCAACTTATTTAGGATCAGTCTCCAAGCAAGGAAAGATCTGGTTGGAGGAATTGTGCTGTTCCAAATCAACTTGCCCCAATTGACCTGATTCTGGCTCGGGAAAAGGAAAGAGAATGCATCCTTGAAACTGAGACAACCATCAGTTGAACTCTTCCAAACCAAAATGTCCGGACCTGGATCAAAGGGAATAATTACCTACTGAATTAAGGAAGCCAGATTCGGGAAAGCATAGCTGACTGTGTGTGGAATTTGCCAAGCACCATTGTGAATAAACTCACTGACAGTAGACAATAATTTCGGAAGCAAAGAATCCTGCAAGTGTAGCATATCTGCTATAGGTCTATCCAACCAATAGTCTCTCCAAAAGTTGATTTGCTTCCCATCTCCAAGTTGCCAGCAACTACCATAAAAAACAGTATTAATATACTGTCTCACTCCAAGCCAAATGGAAGACTTTGCATAGTGAACAATATGCCTATTGAACCTCATGAATCTGGATTTTAGTAAAGCAGACCAGCGATTATTTGAGGATATCATCTCCCAACTCAGTTTCAAGAGAGCAGCTTCATTAATTGATCTTAGGGATCTCAAGCCTAGACCACCAGAAGCAGTAGGCTGACACAACTTGCTCCAAGCAACAGAAACCAGCTTCCTTTTGTTGACATTACCAGTCCAAATAAAGTTCCTTATGCATCTATCCAAGGATTTCAACAAAGACATAGGCCACCTATAGACATGAAAGCTGTAAACCAGCATACCATGAATAATGGATTTCACCAACGGCACCCTTCCCATGAAAGACAAAGTTGAGCCTTTCCGAGATGAGAGTTTGCACTTGATTTTGTCAGCTATTGGCTGGAGATGAACCTTTTTTGGCTTCCCTAAAAAATGGGCACTCCAAGATATGTGAAGGGGAGGCTGCCACATCTAAAACCAAGGAAGGACTTGAGATTTGAGATTCTAGCATCACTCAATGAACCTGCAAAGAACCTACATTTCTCCAAGCTAAGGTACTGACCAGATTCCTCTTCATAAAGCTTGAAAAGAGCCAACAAGTTTCTTAAGTTACTTCTTGTACCTTTACAGAACACCATAATGTCATCAACATAGAACACATGTGTACAAGGAGGGCAATTCCTAGGACCTGTCATGGGCTGCAATTGGCCAGAGGAGACAAGGTTGGATATGGCTCTACTTAAAGCATCCTCAGCAAGGCAGAACAGCAGAGGGGGAGTGGATCTCCTTGCCTAATACCTCTTTTGCAAGAAAAGAAACCAGTTGGGTGACCATTAACCAAAATTGACGACTTGGCTAAATGGAGAATGGTTTTAATCTAAGAGCAAAAAGTGGAGTTAAAGCCAAAAGCACCAAGAACCCTTAGCAAGAAAGCCCATTCAATTGTGTCAAAAGCCTTTCTTATGTCTAGCTTCAAAGCTACATTTCCACCATAAGTCTTGTAGTTCAACATGTTCATAGCTTCTGAAGTCATACAAATGCATTCAGAGATGTTCCTACCTCTCAAAAATCCCTTTTGCTAGATTGAAACAATCTTAGGAGCAATGGATGCCAATCTATCAGCTATCACCTTTGTGATTATTTTGAATTGAAAGTTTGCAAGAGCAATTGTCCTATAATCCTCTATTTTTTCAGCACCAACAAACTTAGGAATGAGGACAACCATGTTAGAATTTAAGTTTGGCATAATCCAGCCTGATGAGAAGAATTGAAAAACTGAGTTAAAAACATCCACAACTATAATATCCCAAAAAGATTGGAGGAACACACCTCCAAAACCATCCGGGCCAGGGGAACCTGAACCAGTCATGCCAAACACAGCTGCTTTGACCTCATCTAGGGATGGCAAACTGGTAAGCAGGGAATTGTCTTCATAAGAAACCATTTTTGGAATTACTTTTTGATCAAAGTCTGAATCTGTGCATACATTCTCAGAAGCATAGAGAGTTTCATAGTAAGCCACTTCAATATCCTGCTGATTCTCAAGCATAACATCACCATTTGTTAGCATACTCATCTTGTTTTTAGCTTGTCTAATCTTAGCCATTATGTGGAAAGAGGCAGTGTTTCTATCCCCTTGAGAGAACCATTTTATTCTGGCCTTATCTCTCCAAAATTATTCCTCAATTGCCAAAGCTTTTTGGAGAATACTTTGAGCTTCCCTTTCCTTATCAGCAAAACCATTGATATAACCAGATTCATCAATATCTTTTTGGATATTATCCAAGTCTGTTTGAGCATTTTTAACCAAGGAGTGAACATCACCAAAAGTCTCTTTATTCCAAGACTTGAAAGCCGACTTTAAGGTCTTCAGCTTTTGGAAAATAATGGACATTGGACAGCCAAAAAGTTCTCTTTTCCAAATCTCAGAGACTAGTCTTCTACAGTCATTATGCTGCACCCACATAGATTGAAATTTAAAAGGTTTAGGAAAGGATGGAATGATAGACTGTATGCTGAGAAGTAGAGGATGATGATCTGATTTAATTCTTGTCAAGGTAGAGCATGATGTGGAACACCAAAAATCCAACCAACGATCATTACATAAGGCTCTGTCTAACCTTCTTTCTGTCAAAGCTGAACCACTCCTATTAGTAGTCCAAGTAAAAGCTGAACCAATTGTAGGTAAATGGGTAAGACCACACATATCTGACCAATTTCTGAAATCATCACAGGCCACAGTAGACACAGAACCATTCCCTTTCTGTTCATGAGCCCCTAGAATAGAGTTGAAATCACCAACACACAATCAAGGGCCATGACAGTTCAAAATTAAGGAATGCAGCTCATTCCACAAATCCCTTCTAACAGTGTGACTAGTTGCAGCATACACTGCTGCAACATAAATTTTGCAATGATTAAACATTACAATCATAGCACTAAACTGTCTTGATCTAGCAATCACATCCACAGTTAAATGATCAGCACACAGCCCCCATAAATTAGGAGATTGAGATCCTCTATCAATCAAAGTAAAAGGTTTAAGGCTTAAACTTCTCCAGAAAGTTGCAGGAACATGTTCAATATTCATCCAAGGTTCAGCAATGAAAAGCAGGTCAGATTATGACTATTACAAAAGGATCTGAGAGCTTGCCTAGATGCAGCATTTGCATGACCTCTAACATTCCAGAAGAGGAGCTTCATATCAAAAAGTGATAGATTGAGAACCTGCCCTAGAACGGGTGTTGTATTGTTCAGTTTTCAATTCAAACCTTTTTTTCTGTCTCAATTTCTTTTTTTGGGATTTAGAAAGAACTTTCTGAAAACTGCCCTCAGCCACATCAGTACCATCATCAAATCTCTCTTTGGAAACTTCCTCCTCAAGGTTATCCTCACTCCAAAACCTTCTTATAATCCTCATATCATTGTCAATAATAGGATTAACAGGAGGAGGAGGAGTATTAGGGTCACCAAAACTCTTAGTAGAGGATGAGAAATTTTCATGACCAGCAGAATTAGAAGCACTAGCTTGAACACTAGATATAGAATCAGAGATTACCTTGTCCAAAGTCTGAGAGACATGAGTGATCTGCAAGGGACTATCAACCTGAGAAGCATCCTCAACAAGATTTTGGGCTGAGGAGTGACCTTCTTGAGAAGACTGAACATGAACCAGACCCTGCTCATCTTGATTAGGGCCAATCTCATCAACAATGATCTCATCCACAAATCCCAGAAGAAGGTTAGAAATCGAAGCATGATGCATAGGCACATTGTTGACTCCCAAGAAGGCAGCTCTATCCACTGCTTCCTCTTCCACTGTTACAGTGATAGGATCAAAAGCAACCCCCTTCCTTTTGCTCAGAACATTTGTTTTTCTTGCTGAACTAGTATCAGGAACTTTAAGGTGCTGATCTGCACTAGAAACACAATCTTGAAGGTTCTTGCTCCCTCTTTGCTTTTAATAAGATCAGGAACAATTGAAGCAGAAGCTAAATTAACCTTCTGGGCCTCAGTTTGAATAGGATCCTTAATGACTCTATCATTTGCCTCAGCATTTTTGTACTTTGGAATATAAACTTTTTTAACCTGAGGCCTACTAACATCTTGAACCTGGTTCTTGACCAAAACATTAGTTTTCTTGCAATTGCCTAAAGAATGGCCAATCATCTTACAATTGGAACAAAACTCAGGTAAATTCTCATATTCAATGGCAACAAAGAACGCCAAATATTTCCTCTCCACCAACAGCTTATCTCTCAGCTGGACAGACAAGTCAAAATCCACCAAAATTCTTGCATAGTGGCCTAATGTTTTATTCTTGGTCGCATCATCCAAGGATAAAGGTGTACCAATGCCCCTAGCAATTGAGAAGAGAATTCTTGGCCTCCAATATTCTTGAGGAAGGTCAAAAACTCTGATCCAACATTGAGCATTCTTTTGTTTGACACGAGCGGGGTTTAAATCTGGAGTCCAAGCAGACATCCTTAGCAAATCAGGTTCAATATTCCAGGCTCCAGCAACAAGGATTCTACGCATATCTTCAAAAGAGGAGAAAGAGAATTCAGAGTAGCCTCTTCCTAAAGGAGTTAGCTTCCATTGAGCAATCGATTTCCAAAGGTTTAACAAATTGACTCGCAAGTCATTAGTTTTGATAGGAGGATTTCCCTTGGACAAAAGGATGCGGCCGTGCAGATTGCATTTTGATACCTCCAACCCTGCAATGTAATCGTCTTTAGGGATGGTGACCGCAACTTCATCATCCTTTAGGCAAGGAATAGGCAATTGACTGATTGGAATATCACAAGCATTATTTAGGGCTTGTGCAAAGGACCTTTTCGGTGGAGGCAGAACCTTCAAAGGTTGCTGTATGGAAGAAGAAGGGAGAGCATAAGGAGGGGATGAAGAAGGAGGAGGAGGAGGAAGAGGAGGAGGAGGAGGGATGATTGATTCAGGGAACAGACATTGCCAAGGTGCAACGTCAGCCATGGCGGCACGTGAAAGCCTAAAATTTCATGCAAACCCTAGCAGAGCTTTTTCCCCTGAATCAAGTGATTTATATTAATTATTATTATTAAATCCACCAAATTACTCCTAAGGCAATTTACCAAATTACCCTTATTACAACCCTAAAAAACCCTTAGACCTTCTTCCTTTTAAAGATATAAAGATAAAGATTGATGCAATTTAATTCTAAGAATAAAATTATGTAGTTAAAATAATGAATTAATTAGCTATTTAATTAAGGAATAAGTAAACGCACTCTAAGTATGTGAGTAAGTGATAAAGGAATTCCATCGATCCCAAACCTGTAGCGGCAATGTCATTGGTGCAACAATACCTCGTGGTTATGGTGAACTAAGATAGGAAGCGATGTCTACGTGTTGGTGTGGGGAAGAGTGAAAAATTTACGTGATACGTATAGCGAAGTTAGAAAAAAATATCATAGTAAAGTAATAAATATATTTAAATAAATTTGAATAAGTAAATACCAATTTACTTACTAATTTCATTATATATATGTGTGTGTGTGTGTGTGTGTGTGTGTGTGTGTGTGTCAAATTTTTCGTCCCATATACCTACGACAATGTGATAATGGTTGCGGCACAAGCTTGTGATGGTTGGTGAAGCACAAATTTGAATGATTCAAAATTAACAGTTGAAAAGGAAAATAAATAATACTTAAATAATTAAATAAATTAAGTGATACTTAAAATTAAATAATACTATGATCAAATAAATCATAAGTCTCCTAATACCAATTTTAGTTGGCACTTGTATAATAGGTGTTAAGTCTCAAAAGAAATAAATACAATATAATTAAATGGGAAGATTAAGATTAAATAATATTTAAATAACTAATATTTAAGTAATTAATTAAGTCACCACTTATAATAGTTGTTTAATTATTTAAAATAGTTGTTTAAGTATTTTGTTTCCCAAATTTATCAATCCCTATATGCATTTTATCAAATTTGTTTTATAGAGTTAAAGTTTTTATTTTATTTTAGAGTATAATTAATATGTACTTGAAAAAAACCTTAGTTTCCCGTTTGAGGTTCAATATTATTAAGCATGTGTACTCGTGGGACAGTTTGGGAAGAAACTTTTTCTCAACTGCTATAATAGTTACTCGTTGATTCTCAGTTGTAAAAAAGTCGATGAAATTTTGGGTCGATACATTCCTTTTTGTTCTCCGGGTCTATACTTGATCGTGGTAGATCTGACAGCGATCAAATCGTGTACTTGGAGACCAATTGGAAATGCTGCCGAAATTTCGTCAGCTATAAGAAATAAGAAGTAATAAGTAACTAGTATAGTACAGTGGTTAAAAAGTTTCTTCTCGAATGGAATAGGGCCATACCTTTTAAAGAAAGGGAGCGATTCGGTGTTATACAATCATGTTTAAATATATATGTCATTTTATCTGAATTAACAGAAGGATGAAATATTATCCCTCGAGCCGTAGTTGGGTGTATGACAGAAACGAGTCTGGAAGACGGGGTCTGAAACAATCATTTGTAGATATAGTTGAGGAGTTTATTTCCAAAGCTAAGCAACATTGTGATTAGAGCTGTCAAATCGGGCTGCCCTGCCCGGCTCGACCTGGTCCAATCGGGCTGAAATACATAATCGGGAAGGGTCGGGCCAGGCCGAATTTCATCCTGGCTATGAATTTGGTGGCCCAGCCTAGCCCTATATCGGGCTAACGGGCCATCGAGCCAAATCAGCCTACTCATAAAAAAAATAAAAAATTAAACATGTTTACACTATGGAAACGAACGAGTTTTAATTTTCTTTTCTGGTTGTTTTAATATTATCTCAGACACTATTATATTAGTTTACCCCTCAGATCTGAATATCTCAGACTCGGATGAACAATCCACATGAAAGACAAACATGATGAGCAGCGGCGACCGCGCGAGGCTAAGCACTGATCGGCGGTTATAAGCGAAATAGGAAGCGGCGGCAAGCAGCGAAACAGAGAGCGACGGATCACATGTAGCTCGTTACCGTACCGAGAGAGTGAGAGAGAGAGATAGAGTGAGGCTGAGAGAGTTTCTTTTCTACTTTCTAACTTCAGAAAATCAAAAGGGCAAATGAAGTGTCAAATGGGTAAAGATTCTATTTTTTTGGAGAATTCACTTTTGGACTTGGACAGTGGGAATGGACTTTTGGAGTTTGGACAATATACAAATCACAATTGGACCGCCTAACTGGACCTTCAACACACGCACAATAGCAATTTTTTTTATTTATAATAAGTAGTTATCGGGCTAGCCTGAGAAAAACCGAGCCAGCCCGGCCTGAGGCCAACAGACCCGACGGGCCAATCAGGCCTGGCCAAAAAGGCCTGGTTCTTTTCGGGCTGGTATTTTAGGTGCTCAGCTCAGCCTTAAATACGGGTTGTTCGGGCCGGCCATCGGGCCGTGCTCAAATTGACAGCTCTAATTGTGATTATGCCGAAGAGGGGGGATTAGATGTTCATGCATTAAGTGCAATTATACAAAGGTTTTGAGTGATGATGAAGTGAAGGTACACCTGTACCAAGGAGTTGCCAAATATTGATCTAATTATTGGATATGGACTAATCATGGCGAGGAGTTGCCAAATATTGATCTAAATGATGTCGGTGATGACGATGTCGACATGGGTGAAGTGGATTACACATCAGGTAGTGGTTCCACCCCTTGTTATCTGCCCCCACTTGGATCCTTTTTCACTATTTGTTGGCAGTGGGGACACTGCCACAAATTGTTGGGGGATGGGCTGAAGTGGAAGCCATTTTGAAAATTGTTGAAAAT
This sequence comes from Echinosophora koreensis, assembly GCA_035048595.1. Taxonomy (NCBI): domain Eukaryota; kingdom Viridiplantae; phylum Streptophyta; class Magnoliopsida; order Fabales; family Fabaceae; genus Echinosophora; species Echinosophora koreensis. The sequence continues at coordinate 1,457,229 of JAPCYP010000073.1, read as the reverse complement.
GAATGAAATCAGTGATGTTTCTGTTTCTCCATGTGCTTCTTATGAGGGCTAATTGTGTGTTGGTGTGAAAACCATTTTTGTTTGATGGAAATTAGGGAACTTGAATTTGTTCTTCACACTTGCCCTCTAACCTAAGATAGTAATTGAGAGTATTCTTAGAAAAAGGAAAGGCCAAGCATCTAGGGGTTGATAAAAGTTGACCCTAATCTGAGAAATGATGGGTGAGAAAGACACTAGGCAAAAACTCAAGTTTGGGGGGGAGTGTTTTCTTCTAAAAAGATAAACAAACAAAATTAAAGAATAAAAGGGTAGCAAACATACAGGTACCCCTTTGAGGCTGATGGGTTACTGGGGAAATGCATGTTTCCATCAAGGGAGCATCCTTTTGAGACCATGTAAGCTACTGGGGAATTACCTGCTACCCCTAAAGTAGTTAGACACACCCCCTCTGTGCTGTAGCATCTGGTGATCTTGATCCCCATGGTTTAAGGAAAAAGGGGAAGTTCATTCAATTTCTGATGTGAGGCTGGACTGAGTATTGTAGATTACTTGAGAAAACTCATCTAGAGTTAAAGAGCTGCACACACACACTTGGAACTAGATTTTGGTGAACAAAGAAATGTTGAACAAGAAGGGTATGATGTGTGTAGTGTTTGTCTGAGGATTGCTCTGGAGGACATTAAAAAATTGATCTGATTTTTGCCATTTGCTTGATTTGGGGTGTTCCAGTATGTTTGTTCATGCCTTGTGTTTTCTTTTCATTTCATCACTTGAGGACAAGCAATGATTCAAGTTTGGGGGGTGTGATAACTCTTAGAAATAAGAGTTATTATATCTTTCATCACTTAATTGTTGCATGTCTTTAGGTTGTTTGAGGGTTTAAATTCTCTGTTTTTGGTAGAAATTAAGCAAGTTACTGTTTTTAATTTTGGCTGAATGAATCTCTATTTTAATTGGAAATATATGTCTAAATAAAGTTGTGTTTGTTTGATCTGGAAAATATTTGGAAACATAAGTTAGCTTGAAAAGAATTGCTCTAGAATGCTGCAGCTTCTGAGAGTAGGCTTATTAAAAAATAAAAAGAAATGCCACCTCAGTAATCTCCTTATTCTAGTACCAATTGATGAGGGCGTATCCCACAAGCTGGAGAGAGAAAGAGATATTTGTGTGCTTAGGGAAATAAGCCAAGGGTGTAACTTTTAAACTAATATTTCTTTAAAGCCCACGAGAGAGAGTACTTTGTAAAAACCCTATGGAGGGGATATTCTCTAGGTACAAATAGGAAAAGTTAGCCAATATTAGGTCATCCTTTACACAGTACAACTGCCACCTTCTTCTTCTTTATTATTTTCTTTTTGTAGCTTTCTGTTTTATCATTAATGGCATCATCTTCTTCTTTAATTTCTTTTGTTGTTTTTAAGCTCATTATGAGCTAAATTTCTTGAGCTAGGGAACTATGAATTTGTAGTTAAAGCTTATGGGTGATTTATGTTAATATATGCTTTGCATTTTCTTCTAAGCTGCGCTTCATTTTATTTTTAGTTGAGTCTGCTCAACTTAGCTAGAATACTAGCTTGTTAAGCTTGGAAAATTAATTGAAGTTGGATGAGCTAGGAATAGTCTTCTAAGGCCTTAAGTAGCTGGACGTGCTTAACCTAGAGCTGAGTGGAATTAATTTGAGCTTAGGAATAAGGTACATTTAAGGAAACTCGGTGTTTTACTGCTGGAAAGCAAACCTTATTTCCTGGACTAAATGCTGTAGAATTATGAAGTATAAATTGCACTGTAGTTGAGATTACAAAGGATTGGTTTACCTAGTTGTTTTTATCATTTAATATCCCTCTTATTTGTTAAATTACGCAGTGTTACCTTCATTTACAAACCAACCTTAGTAATTGCTCAAACAAATTGTTACTTTGATACTTGGTCATTTAATCCTTAAAATTTAACAAATAGAAATTTAAACTTACAAACTATGTTCTTAATGTTAAGTCTCTAAAATGTCTGTGTGCATTTCCCTAAGTTTTGATGAAAGCTAAACATTGGATAATGATTTAATTAACCTACTTTGTGGTTGCTAACCTGTCTACTTAGTGTATAGATCTTAAAATAGCAAAACTCACATGTCTGTCCACATGTATGACAACCTGTCTGGATAAGCACAAGTCAACCCGTCTGCTGACTAGGATTGTTGACTTTCTCTAAATCAGTTTCAACCTGTCTCTGCTATGTTCTCCTACTTGTCTAAGGTTCTTTGATAGGAACTCAAGTACACAAAGCTTTTGGAAGCTGTCCCCTCATGCAGAAGACTCTGAATCTCTCTCTCACGCTTATCAAGAAATTCAGAAGGTCATTCTCTCAAGCAACCTAGGATGTCAGAGATAACTTCCAGTTAAAGAATGTTTCCAACATGCTTTATTCCCTAGTACTCTTGGTTATTACACGAAAAGGGAAATATACGCTGCAAAGTACAAAAGCATTCTGCACAACTCTGATTTGGCTACTGCACGATGCATAAAGCCATGATCCTTCATGTTAGAGTACAACCAACGTCTCCATTGCATTAATGGCTGCCCAGAACGACTCTATTGCATTTAATGAAGCTCTGCTTGAAGCCATCGTTGCAAGGAATGTCTCTAACGGATATTAAATGTTTGAAGGCTATAAATACAGAAGTCATTGAAGATATCAGAGATTACAAAGCATTAAAGAGCCATTACTCTGTTCATTCTTTCAATCTGTATTTTTCAATTATTTGAAGTTATTATGAAGTCTTTCCTAAATCTACATTTAATCCACTCTCTGAGTGTTAGTGAAAGAACTGTTTGTCTAATTGTATTTATTACAAACAAACTTCAAAACAAACCTGTGTGAGCCCGAAGAGGCTAAGTGAGCAAAGAATACTTGTCTTGGAGCCTGAAGAGGCTAGGTGTGCAAACAATACTTGGAGTCTGTAACCTGATCAGTTATAGTGGATAGGTGTGCTGCCAAGGACTGGACGTAGCTCTTTGTGTTAAAGAGTGAACCAGGATAAACAACTGTGCTAATCTCTCTTCCCTTAAACTCTTTAATTGTTTGGATTATATTATCTGCTTTCTAACTAAGGGGTTAAAAGTGTGAATATCAAGTTTATTTGTCACTTGTGTTCGTTTCTGTCAAAACATACCAGACAGGTTGACCAACACTTGGGGGGAGAGGGTGAGAGCTTTTAGATGGGATCGTAATCAGGCTACACAAAACCTCAACAGAAAAAGTTCAAGATTCCAAAGTAGAGAGCATAGATCTTCAAATGGTTTAACATCTTTCTATTTTACAGATTTCCCGGACAACTATGGTTTTAAGGAAATGTGGCAAATTTTCCTAGTTTGGGGGAGTGTTCGTGGTGTCTATATTTCCTTCAAAAGGGACAAATTTGGAAGGAGATTTGGTTTTGTTAGATTTAAAGATGTGCAAAACATAAAGATTATAGAAGATAATCTAAACACAATCCTCATTGGTGCTCAAAGGCTGCAGGTAAATGTTCCAAAGTATGATCATGGTAAACCTGTAAGAAACGCAGGCAGTCCACAAAGGGCAAATTACACTGGTCAACATAACAGCCTGAGAAGAAATGGTTTTACATATGCAAATGTTGTTGCTGGAGGAACATTTAATGGGGGTCAGAAGCTCCATCAGCAAGAATTTAAGAGGGTCTGGAAAACTAAGGATTCTGCCAACAATGATTGGAATGGATTCATATTTAACGTGCCATCAGACGAAATGAAGTGGCTGGAAGGAGGCTATGTTGGACAAACTCATAACCTTCATTGTGCCGTAGGCATTAAACAGAAGCTGCGTATGGATGGTCTTTCTTCGATCATAACTACTCCAATGGGGGGAAATCTAATCCTCCTTACAGCCACAGAGGGTAGGGATATCAGTAGTATTTTAGAAGAGAATAAAGAAGTACTTTCAAAATACTTTGCTGTTTTTAGACCCTGGATGACAAACTCGGTAGCTAGGGAGAGGGCAGTCTGGTTAAGGATAACAGGGGTTCCAATCCATGCTTGGGAAGAAGGTTTTTTCAGAATGGTGGTGTCAATTGTGGGTACCTATGTGACCATTGATAAGTGCACCTTTAACAGAACAAGGCTTGATGTAGGAAGAGTACTGATTTCAGCAACATCCCCAGAATCAATTGACAGATCATTTCAGGTGAAGATTAATGAAGAGCTTTTCTCCATTAGAATGGTCGAAGAAGCATCTGGAAGAGCTTGCTTTGGAGCAGAGTGCGCTATGATGAATCTTCGTCGCATGGATGATTCCTCTGAATTTTTTGACTCATCTGAAGGAAGCTGGGTTGAATCACCGGAATCGGATTGTTCAGATACGCCACCGATAAACACTAGAAACCTGACCTGTCAGGGATTTTCGAATTCAAATTTACATTGTCAGGAAGTGGGGGTTAGTAGCGACGGCATACTGCAAGCAGGCACGCTACCCAACGAGCCGTACCTACAACCAGCGGTTTCTAAGGACAATTCGTTCCTAGGTGACGGCGTGGTACAGGCTTTTGGAAATCATCTCTCTCCTTTGGCGGTGGACTATGTTTTGTTCGACAATGTAGGAACTGAGGTGCATAACCAATTTCATGTGCTGTCACAGTTGGAAACAATTGAAATGGGCCAAAATGATGAGGCCCATTGTGTTAGGCTACCAGGAAGACATAAGGTAAAGGAGTTAAACCTGGGACCTGGGCCTAAGAAATGGACAATTAAAAAGAAAACAGGAGGCAAATCTGCTGAACCTATTCTACAAGGGCGGAGCCTGCGACCTTGGGCTGGGCCAGACTTTAGTGAATCTGAAAAACCAGCTGAGCCCAATTCCGTTAAAGTTGGATCAAAGGAAGCAGCATCAGATATTATAAATTTCTCTGCTACGAATTTGGCCTCTTCTGAGGAGAGCCTTGTGGGTCATTCACAACAAAAAATTGACCGTGTTCCTGGTAAAAGAACAAAGGAAAGGGGCATGAATAGGAATGCATTAACTAAGTGGAAAACAGAGCTAAGGCGGAAATGGTCCACCTTTGCTTTCAGTAAGTGGCATTTTCTTACGGAACAATGTCATGAGCAATTTCAAAGGAGGAAGAGGGCTTCAGAGGCAAAAGGGCGTCGAAGGGTTGATGCTATTACAGGGTCAAAGGAACAACCTGTTATTGTACCCAAGCAAAAGAGGCTAAAGGATGGTGGGGCAACAAGGTCCGTTGGTCGTCGACATTCAAAGGAAAATCCCCTTTCCAAAAAAGAGCAAACAGTTTCATGGAGATCGAAAAGAAAGGGTAGACAGTCAAAGAAACATTTAACAGGGACTCTTCTAGATGATTGTGTGGGCGATTGCACAATCACAGAGTCCGCAATACGCAACTGCAATCAAAGGCTGTGTTCTGGCAGTGATAGTCAAGCGGCAGAAAAGACTCTACAACTGGGGAAATCTCTAGGTTTGGTAGTGACTAACAATGAAGGGGAGGTCATTGAAAAAGTAGTTCAAATGGAGCAGAGGGATAGGATTGTAAAACACAAATCTCTATCTTCCTGCTATCATCATGGGTGCGACACAGATTTTAACTGAAGATTGGTTCTTTCAATATAAGAGGATTGGGGGGGAGGCTGAAACGAAGGAAAATCAGGAACTTGGTTCAATTGGAGGATTTGGATTTTTTACTCATACAGGAAACAAAGATGGGTTCAATCGATGACAGAATCTGCAGAAATCTTTGGGGGAATAATGAGTTCCAGTGGCAAAGTGTTGATGCTATTGGATCTGCAGGAGGTATGCTTACTATCTGGAATAAGGTTAAATTTAATCTTATATTCACTTTTTGGGGAAATGGTTTTTGTGGAGTGCATGGTGTCTGGGGTAAAAACAAACTGAAATGTTTCATAGTTAATATATATGCGCCTTGTTCTTTGGCCGGGAAGAGGAAATTATGGGCAGACTTAAGGATGACTAAGAAGGGTTTTGGAAAAGGAATATGGTGTCTAGCAGGTGATTTTAATGCAGTATTGAAGAACAGAGAGCGAAGAGGAGTTTCTTCCCAGGATTACAGGTCTGAAACTTCAGAATTTCAGGTTTTTGTTCAAGATATGGAGCTTATAGATCTACCAGTGCTTGGCAGACGATTCAGTTGGTTTAAAGCGAACGGCTCCGCCATGAGTAGACTAGATAGATTTCTGATTTCAGAGGATTGGTTGAGTGAATGGCAAAATCCACTTCAATGGATTCTGAACAGAGATGTTTCTGATCATTGTCCTATTGTATTAAGGTACAACTCATCCGAATGGGGACCAAAACCTTTTAAATTCAATAACTGCTGGCTTCTGCATGATAATTTTCATAAGTTAGTGGAACAAAAGTGGGATACTCTAGAAGTGAACGGTTGGAAAGCCTTTGTCCTAAAGGAGAAATTGAAGATGTTGAAATCCTTTTTGAAAACATGGAACAGAGAACAGTTTGGGCAGCTGGATGGCTCTATTAACTCAATTAGGGAGGACATCAGCAACCTGGACAGGAAAGCAGAAGATATTGGACTCTCAGAGGAAGAATTAGGGGAGAGAAAGATACTTTTTGATGAATTTTGGAGAAAATCAAGAATAAAAGAGAGCTTGTTAATCCAAAAATCAAAATCAAGGTGGATCAAGGAGGGCAATGCCAATAGCTCTTATTTCCATGCGTGCATAAACGCAAGGAGGAGATCTAATCAAATTTGGGCTTTACAAGTTGGAGATGTCTGGATTGAAGATGTTGCAGGGATAAGGGAGGCGATCAGGCTTCATTTCTCTAATCAATTTTCCAAAGATTCATGGACTAGACCACACCTGGATGTTTTTGAGATAGTCAAGGTCTCTACAGCTCAGAATGATCTTTTATGCACTCCTTTCTCTGTGGAGGAGATGAAATTGGCAATTTGGTCCTGTGAAGATAACAAAAGCCCAGGACCAGATGGTTTTAACTTCAAGTTCATCAAATCTTTCTGGGTTCACCTTCGCAGTGAGATTTGTGGAATGATCTCAGAATTTTCCTCTCATGCAAAACTGCCTGCTGCCTTACTTGCTTGTTTTATCTCGCTCATCCCCAAGAGAGATAACCCACAAGCTATTACAGACTTTCGCCCCATCACCCTCATTGGTTGCTTATACAAAATTGTCTCTAAATTGTTGGTTAGGAGATTGAAGGAGGTTTTGAGCTCCATCATTTCTCCAAACTAAACAGCTTTCCTTCCTAAAAGGCACATCTTAGATGGGGTTGTGGTGGTCAATGAGATTGTGGATTTTGCGAAGAAAACAAAGAAGGATTGTCTAATTTTTAAGGTTGATTTTGAGAAAGCTTACGATTCAGTAAACTGGGGCTTTTTGGAGGACATGCTAATGAAGTTCAGTTTCTGTGATAAATGGATTTCTTGGATGAGGGCCACTATCTTTACAGGTAATTCATCTATCTTGGTCAATGGCAGCCCGACTAGTGAATTTAAGGTGACGAAGGGCATTAGACAGGGCGACCCCCTGGCCCTGTTCTTATTCCTAATGGCAGTAGAGGGTCTTGGCAGTCTGATTCGAAGGGCAGTGGATTCAAATCAGTTTACAGGGTTTTCTTTTGGGGTCAATCAACCAGTGGTGTCACATCTACAGTTTGCAGATGATATCATAATGGTAGGGGAAGCATCTTGGGAGAATTTGAGGGTGATGAAAGCAATCTTTCGGTCCTTTGAATTGGTTTCTGGTTTGAAGGTGAATTTCCACAAAAGTAGCATTTTTGGTCAGAACGTGGAAAATGAATTCCTTCTTGCCGCAGCTGATTTTCTGAATTGCAGATTGGGATCTTTGCCTTTCACTTACTTGGGCTTATCGGTAGGAGCAAATCCTAGAAAATTAGAGACATGGAAGCCGGTTATAGAGAAGGTTAAACGAAGGCTATCTTCTTGGAAAGGAAAACATCTTTCCCTAGGAAGCAGAGTTATCCTTTTAAATTCGGTGCTTTCTAACTTGCCCACTTATTTCCTTTCCTATATGAGGGCTCCGAAGAAGGTGTTGAAAATTCTTACTCAGTTACAAAGAACATTTATGTGGGGTGGTAATGAGGAAAAAAGGAAAATTGCATGGGTTTCATGGGAGGTAGTGTGCAAGCCAAAAGATAAAGGAGGCTTAGGTCTAAGAGACTTAAATCTCTTTAACCTTAGCCTACTGGGAAAATGGAGCTGGAGATTGCTTGTGGAGAAAGATGCATCATGGTCTAAAGTTTTAATGGCAAGATACGGTGCACTAAGGGATGGTAGGCTACAAAACGGCAATAATCTGGCTATAGCATCTACTTGGTGGAGGGATTTGAACAAATCAAGAGTTTTTGGGGATTCTATGGACTGGTTCAAAGATGGTTTAAAAAAATCGGTTGGTGATGGCTGTGAAACATCCTTTTGGCATGACACTTAGGCAGGTCAAGGTACACTAGCAACTCATTTTGAAAGACTCTTCCAAATCTCAAATTGCAAAAATCACACTGTTGCTGAAATGGGGAGTTGGTGCAATGGATCTTGGTCTTGGAATTTCAACTGGAGGAGGACCTTATTTGTTTGGGAAGAGAATTTGTTGTTGGAACTATTAGAACAAATTAAATGCTTTGGGGAGCATATAGAAAGCAAGGATCATTGGGTGTGGCATGCTAACCCAACCGGGGAGTTTTCCTAAAAATCTGCTCGACAAGTCCTGCAAGCGAAGTTGTCAGAACCCTTAGATCACTTGGCTATCACAAATCAAGAATTTTTCAAAAAACTGTGGTTCAGTTCGGTGCCTCACAAAGTTATGGTCTTCGCCTGCCAGATGATTCTTGATAGGATCCCAACAAGAAACAACCTGGCAAGAAGGAATATTTTTGTGGAGGTGCAACTCTGTCCCTTCTGCCTTCAAACAATGGAAACTGTTGCACATCTCTTCTTCAGTTGTAGATTCGCCTACCAAACTTGGGAAAAAGTATACTCATGACTGGGATTTCAGGTGATTATAAAACAGGAAGCAAAACAACATTTTGAGTATCATTATAACCTGGTGAGAGGACAAAAATTGAAAAAAGTATGGATGGTTGCTTGGTTTACATCCATTTGGTCTTTTTGGCTGCATAGGAACAATGTGATCTTTAACCAAGAGAAAGTTGATGTTCTGAACACCGTTGATCTCATCAAAATAAGATCATGGTACTGGGTGAGAGTAAAATGCGGGGGATCTTTTTCCTTTCCTGAGTGGTGCTCTTGTCCTTTGGAATGTATGAAACAAGCTACCAGAGGTTGTTGAAGGTGTAGCCATGTGCTGATTGTGACAGAAATACTTGTGAAGGGAGAGAACAAAATATTTGAGAGACATAAAAGGGGAGGGAGTGTCTTTCCTGTTTTTAACTGACCTTGGTTTTTCAAAAAAGATAGTCTCTTTGTCTAAATTTGTTTTGCAGGTACCGCTTGAATGGATGATCAGTTTGACTTTCAAGTATCTTTGGAGAGTCTTGAGTGAAACACCTGTGTGCTTTGCCTTGTGTGAATCACCTTTATGCATGTTCTTGTGTGAAATTGCTGAGTTTATGGTGAGGGAGTATTTCTTCTGAGTGCAAACCTTTCCCTTGCTAGGTTCTTATTGTGAGTGGGAGTGTTTCTCCTGAGTGCAAATTTTCTCTTGTGAGGTCTTTCCTTTGTGAGCAACCAAATCTGAATTTTGAGTTTTATCCTGAGTGTCTTGTGAGGCTATCTATATGTTTTCTTTTGGTTACAATATTTGGTTCTTCTTTGTTCTCCCTTATGCTTCTCTGCTACTGAACTATATATTTCATGAGGGAGAAAGCTTTGGAGTATTTTGGATATGCTCCCAGGATTTTATGATTTTCTACTTCGGTTTTTGGTGTGTCCCTGGACAAGTCAAAAGAACTTACTAGTATTGGCTCTTCACTCTCATGCTGGCGCCCCCTCCTCCTTTCATGACAGGCAGTCTTTGGGATACCAATCTATGGATCTTTGCATTGATGGTCTTTAAATGGTACTTAGATTACATTTGATCTTCTCCTTCTATTTTATTTGGTTATCCAGACAAAAACTTTGCTGGCAAACTTTTTATGGTTACTAATATGGACTTGGGTTTATAAAGTCGTGGATGCATGAATTTTGTTCTGGATGTATATGATAGGCCCTGGACACATGATCAGGAGGGACAAGAGAAGGAGGTTGGGAACGTGTGAAGGGAGAGAGGGAATGCATAACAAATTAGGGACAGGTGGCATTTGGGGATTGGGGAGTGTGATTCTGTAATCATTGGGGAATGAGGTGAGGTGGTTATAAAATGGAGTGAGGGAAGAGGGAAAGGTAGGAAAATACTTATTCAGTTGTTTTAGACAGAGAAACTATTTCTGAGGAGCTGAAGCTCTGGGATTACAAAGGGGGTTTCCTCTTTGTAATAGTTCTTCTCTTTTTCAATCTATCATACTGTCTTTCCCTTCTTTTATTGAATCGGGTTCCTATCAATTGGTCCGACCTGCCGGATTATCGAGGGAGAGCTAGCGATGTTGAAGAAGGAGATTCCAGTGTTTGATGGAGTGGGAGATGCGTATTGGTGGCTGATCCAGTTGGATCAGTATTTTGAGGACAACAAGTGGATCCATGAGGAGATGAAGAAAATGGTGGTGACGCTGTTTGCATTGAGAGGAGAAGCTTTCACATGGTGGTCCTCTTGGAAGCAAGACAATCAGGATGCAACATGGAAGACATTTGAAAGGGCTGTGATCAAGAAATTCATACCAGATCAGTGGGCTATGCTTCAAGCTTCAGAAGATGAGGATCAAGAGAACAAGAGTAATGATCCAGAGTTGGTGGAGGTGCGGGGGAACTATGTGGAGGAAATAGAGGTGGGTGACGAAGCTGCAACGCTGAAGAGGTCGAAGGAGTGTGTGATGGCGTGGGAGTCCAACCCACCATCACCACCAACAGTTGAGTTCAGGCTCTCACAAACGTCGACCCAACCGCCGTCGTCAGATCTGCCGAAGCCGCTGCACGAAACGCCACCACCGCATGGGCCGCCGCTGGATCCATCAGAACTCGATGTGTACTTGAAGAATGGCGGGTCGTTAACTACGGCAAAGGCAGGGTCAGCCAAGATGGTTCTGTCGGCGTCTTCAGAACCGCCAGAACCTCCGCCGGAGTCACCGGACATCGGCCAACCTGCGGCGACACTTTTTGGGCCGGACCCGTCGTATGTCAGTCCGCCTGTGACGTCCACTGGGTTGTTGTTGACAAAAGCACCACCACGACCAGTTTCGTCGGACCCCGGAATGAATGCAATGGAGGAACCGATTCTGGCACATGGTCCGACCTGCCCACCACCACGGCCGAAACCGCCTGACACAGGCCCACTTGTGGCGGCGCTTCCACAGTCAGAGACATCGAACGACGGTTCACTTGCGACAACCATTGGGTCATCGTTATGGAACTCGATATGGACACGCACAATTGCAGATTTGATTCTGATGGAGAAGGAAGACAGAGGGGTAAAATTGGTGTTCTATGAGTTGGGTACAATATTTTACCTAATGGGCCAAGCCCAATCCAGTGAAAAGATGGAAAAGGCCTTAAAGAGTGGAGACAAGCATTTAAGTCTTAGAAATGGGCCACAGATTAAAGGGATGATGAAGTGGGCCTTTGGGCAAAATAAGATGAGTTTTAGTATAATGTCTGATGAGGCACCAATTTTAGAGGAGTGGCCTAAATGTGCTGTTGGTGAGGTAATAAATGGACTGAATCTGACTTATGTGCTCTTGAGCGAAGGAACAAGCTTTGCTGGAGACAAAATTGTGACCAAGTGGCCAGAGGCAAGGCAAACTGCTGCTGAAAACACACTCTGTTTTCAGGCCGAAAGTGCCACCAAAAGCACTCTTTTCTCCTTACGATCAAGGAGCTCAGAAGGAGAAAAGAAACAAGTAAATACTCAAGGTCATGAAATTGGGAAACATGGTCTATATTTGAAGGCCCACTGGAAGTGTTACAGTTTAAGTGAAGATACATGGGAACCAATTGAAGGCTTGAGTAAGTGTAAGGAAAGTGAAATGAGAGAATATTTTCTCTCTGATGACATAATTGAACTCATTCAAAGTATTGAAGACCTTGGGGCACCTGAGTATAACCCAACATTTTTGAAGAAGCTCATAATTCTTGCTATGGACAGAAAGAACAGGGAACAAGAAATGGCATTAGCACTACTACCTGCTTTTCATATAAAGATCTTTTCAACGGAGGATATAGTAAAGGATTTCATCATGCTTCTGGAGATGGCAGAAGATATAGCATTTGGCAATGGTGGTGATCCCATACATTTGCAGGTCTCCAAATTTGGCAGCCTACATCATGAACTGGTAGCAGGTTATTTTTTCTTTAAGAACATTTTTGGACTGAATTTTGTATATGATGGAGGGAAGTTTTGGAGAATTGAAGCTGAGGTTGTTGAAAGCCATGAGTGGAATGCTCTTATAAGATCAACATGCTTCCAGGAGGTTTCCAAGGAAATGGAAAATAGATCATTGGGCTTCAAGCAGTGGGACCCTGGTGGACACTTCTTTCAACTGTTACAAAACCTTTGTCCATTCCCTTACCTTGAGGACAAGGTGAAACTGATGGGGGCGGTATTGATAGGCCCTGGACACATGATCAGGAGGGACAAGAGAAGGAGGTTGGGAACGTGTGAAGGGAGAGAGGGAGTGCATAACAAATTAGGGACAGGTGGCATTTGGGGATTGGGGAGTGTGATTCTGTAATCATTGGGGAATGAGGTGAGGTGGTTATAAAAGGGAGTGAGGGAAGAGGGAAAGGTAGGAAAATACTTATTCAGTTGTTTTAGGCAGAGAAACTATTTCTCTGAGGAGCTGAAGCTCTGGGATTACAAAGGGGGTTTCCTCTTTGTAATAGTTCTTCTCTTTTTCAATCTATCATACTGTCTTTCCCTTCTTTTATTGAATCGGGTTCCTATCAGAATAACACTTTGTTTGAAGCCAAATGGCTATAATGTTCTTGCTGTGGAGTTGATCACAAATTAACTTGGATGCTTGCTTGGTGATCCGCCTGATGATGATAGCAATTGGCTAATAAAGCATCTGGTGTTGAACAATTAAAGTCTCTGATTTTGGTTAAATTTCATGGAGTCTTAATTTCTGATCCATTACATACAACTTACTACTTGATTTTGGTGGCTGTTGAAGCTTCATTTCATTCGGCTATTATTTATCATGAAAGGTGGTAGTGTTTTTGGTACTACATCCTTAGATAATATGGTGGTGTTTTGGGCTAGGCTATTGTAATAACAATACTGGTTTTGTTATGCCGAGTATTTTAGTTACTTTGGACCTATCATTGGTTTTTCTTTCTTGTAATAGTTACTCATGTATTTGGGTTAGGGTACCCCTTGTACCCTTTATTCAATACATTTTTGCTTATAAAAAAAAAAAATGCATTATTATGAAATTGAACTAAACAGAGTAGATTGTTAATAATTTATGATTTATGATGGCAGCACTGATCAAATGTTTTGCCATTTGAGTACCAGACTAGAGAGTGCCCTATGAGAGGAACCATCTTCACTTAGCGCAACACCAGCAGCATCACTGAAATCTTTGATTCTCTTGCGTATTTCCAAGCCTTCATCACCTTCCATGATTCTCTTAATAACTTTGGCAATTTCCTCCCTTTTTACTATCCCAGTTTCATCACCCGCCTTTGGCCTCACTGCCACTTTGAGCACCTCTGTAAGCGTTACTGCATTCATTCTCTGCTCTGCAAATAATGGCCACGCAATCATGGGCATGCCGTGAACCACACTCTCTAGAGTTGAATTCCAACCACAACGACTCAAGAAGCCACCCGTGGATCCATGACCCAGGACTTCAATTTGTGGTGCCCATGATGGAACCACCAAGCCTTGCCCTTTTGTTCTGTCCAAAAAACCTGATGGTAGATAGTTTAGTGGATCTTCCTTTTGTCCAATAAGATATGCAGAACTAGGAGAGTTGTTTGGAGCTCTCACAACCCACAAAAACTTGTGGCAACTCAATTCTAATCCAAAGGCTATTTCATTGAGTTGGTCATGAGAGATTGTTCCACCACTCCCAAAAGAGATATACAAGACAGATCTTGGTGGCTGATTGTTCAGCCACTCAATACACTGATCTGACTCATTTTCCATTCTTCTCGACTCGGTTTGAATGATGGGTCCAACTGGATAAACACAAGGACTATTTCCATTGATCTGTTCTTTCTCTTGTAGAACTCTTATGGCATCTGCTTCCAAATATGTGAAGCTATTCACTATTAGACCATCAACCAAGGAGAGTGTTTTGCATATACCAACATATGAAATGTAGGTATCACTTGACCTTTCGTAAAGAACTGGATCTGGAAGATCTTTGACCTGAAAAGGCACGACACAACCAGGAACATTCACAGTTTTTGTTAAGTCTATGGATTCAGAAGAAACACTATTGATCTCATCATCAAGCTTGGGAAGAGAAAGACTGCAGAATGATAGTGTTATAGCTCCTGAGGCAAAGAAAATGTAAGACAAGAGGTTGAATTGCTTAGCCACATCAAGTGCATCGCCTGAAAATGAGTCAAAAATTAAAGCGACTAGGTGAGTAGTGCAAGAACTTATTAATGAGCTGACTGCTTCGTGAATAAATGGAAGAGAGAGTTTCACTGTGAGTCTCATTCTTGTTGCAGGGTGAAGATTCTCTTGAGGAAGGTCTTCGATGTTGACTTGGGGAAGAATAGTGAAGTCTATATTTGGTGGGAGAGAATTTAGGATGGCTATCATGGAAGAGGTGGGAGAGCCAACTGTGGGGATGAGGAATGTGACGTGGAGCTCATGGTCTTGCTGAATCAGTCGCTTGGCAAACTCAACAAGTGGGATCAAATGGCTCAATCCTGGGCAGGGAACCATGCCAATGCATGTGTTTTTCTCCATGATATGATATTAATTTGGAACTTGAGATTAATTGTAGAGATAGGATACGCTGAATGATTTTATAGTAGAAAAATGTATGTATATCTCAAATACAGCGAACAGGGGTTGGCACATCCACTTTAAATCCTTGTTGAGATTGGTGGTATTCCCGCGTGTCTTTTCCAAATCTAAACTTTTATCTACCAAAAATACAGCAGACATTGTACTTTTCATATGTAAAATTATAATAAATACAATGTGTATAAATGTGAGTGATGGGTTGTCACCTGTTATTTGGGGTGTTATAATTCTAATGATAAATTCTTTATTTTGGTGTACCAAGAATTTACCGGCCTGGCCTATAGCTGATAACTAATAAAAAAACGTGAGATGTTATCTGAACAACTAGTTTTGACAACCAACACGGTATAAACCTTGTAAATGATGTTTCTTTTTTATTGTTTTATTTTATACCATCTGATTCTACTAAAAGAAAGAAAGATACGGTGTTGATAAGATGTTGGTATATTTTTGTGTCCAAATAATACCACACCACTATGTATAAGCAATGAAATAATGATATCATTGTCATTAAGTCAAAAATTGGAGATTACAAAATTTATATCATTGTATACCCAAAAATGTGAAGATAATAACTCTACTTCTACATATTATAATTGTTTTTTATGTGTCTTCATATTTTGAAATTATAGCATCTTGATCTTCCTTCTGAATGCATGATTCATATTTGCAATGACAATGTTTTGTTTCTAACAAAACAATAATACTTTATCATGTAAATTATGTTAACTTTATTCTCTAATCTTTTACAACCTTTTCTTTGTCACTCTAACTAATGTTCTAGCATTTTTGATATTTTGATCACTTTTGTGGAGTAAGGTTATAATGTAAGACAATGAGGGCAGCATCTATTTTTTAGTGGGGCAACATTTACTTTTTAGTGGAAGCAAAATGAAAATTATCTAACATTTACTTTAAAAAAAACTGGGGCAGCTGCCCCCATTGTCATACACCCGCATCCGTCCATGCATATGATATTGGTGTATCCGTCCATGCATATATGATAATATTTAGATGGGATACCTTGCACAATACATATAGTATTCTCTTTACATATATGATAATATTTAGACATATTAATATTTTTTGATAGAGTAAATATTATATTTAGGATATTCAAGAGATATTTTCCATACTTAAATGCCTTCCCCTTTGAGGCATTACCACTGTCCTGTATTGAAATTTTTTTCGTGAATATCTATAAATTTTTTGTAGTTTATAAATTTTTCTAGCACAAAGTATTTATACTTTACGTTAAAAAAATAAAATTATCTTGAAAAGTAATCCAAAATTTATCATACAGATAGGATTACTCACTTTGTATAAAAGACAAAAAAATGATAGTTTTTTAACTGATTAATCGATTTAATAATATATGAAAGGTAGTAGTGGAAACAGTGACGTAAGCACTTACGCAGCGCAATACTATTATAATAAGGAGAATGATAATTAGTACACTTTGAGTATTGTTTAAGGGATTAAAAAGAAAATTTTGTATGAGAAATTGTGTATTTATTATTTTAAAAAGTGTTAAACTTAGTTTTTTTAATAGAAACTTTCTTTTCGTAGGTTCCTTAACGAGCCTCCTTGTGACACTCTTAAGCAAAACCTTTAAAACAAAGAGATTTTGAAGACCTTATAATTAATGCTTTGTGTGAACACCCTATTTTGACCTGGTCTTTCAGTTTTCATTAGAAATTTCAAAAAAATAAAAATAAATAAAAAAAAATGCAAAGAAAATAAAAAAATAAACATAATAAAAAGATTTTATTTTTATGTTAAACACTTGGGTTTATTTTTGTTATTGGGCCAAACCAGTTAAACCTATTACTCAAACCCTAGCACCATGTTTGTTTTCCCTCCAACATTTTGATTTAGAGATAGAAATCCCTTGATCCTTAATTTTTGCAGATAAGATTTGGCATATTTTTAGGATCAGATCATAGTGAATTAGCATTATAAAAGGAACGAATTAGAGAATAACAAAGGCAACAATGGTGAGAAATTTCCAGAACCTAGAGAGAAGAGAGAAATCAGTGTTTTTAGGGTGCCTCAGTCCTTGTTTCAACACCTTGCCCCCACCGCCTCAGCCACGACGCCGTCACCACCAGCCACCGCACCCTCCATACCGAACCAGAACAGCCACGAATCGTTGGTGCTCCGCCCAGATCCGGCCTCAAACCGCGCCGCCATCCAACCACCGTCCGAGGCCAGCCTCGCCACTCGATCCTGTTCGCATCAACCCAGACCAGGAACCGCCGCGTCGTGACCCCACTCCACCGCACCAGCCACCGCACCCTCCATACCGGAACAGCCGTGAGTCGCCTTCCAAATCCGGTCACGAACCCAGACCACTGCTCGTCGTCGCCGTCGTTGTTGTTCCTCCCGCTGGTCTCGTGCGTGCAGGTGAAGAAGAAGGAGGTTCAGTCTTTGCATCGTGTCTTCTTTTTATCTCTGATGATGTTATAGTAGTTTTGTTTTACTCTTTTCTTTATTTGCTTTATAGTTATTTTATTTATTTTTTTATTTTATTTATTTATGTATGTTTAAAGTGGTTTGCTAATGGGTATCTGGTGGCCCAAATTAAATAAGGTTTCACCAATTGAGTTTGGGCTGATGAATAATTAGAAAAGGCATTTGTTTTTTTTATTTTTTATTGAAAATCTAAAGTAAATAAAAAGATAAAAATAAAAAGAAACACTTGTAAATTTTTTTGGATTGCTTTGTGAGATGTATTACACTCAATTCCTAAAATTCGAGATCGCTTTATGGACATACGTGCCATGTTCTGTCTCGCTTAGGAGTTTTTTGACATTTAAAAATTAGGTAATGAAAGCAATAAAAAAATATAAAACTCTTTTAAATAAAAAAAAAACCTTTTCATAAAAATAAAATCAACCAACAAACAATTATTTTCTACAAGAACTACGTAGCTTTGAGTTTCCCATCGCAGCAGGGAATACGTAGGAGCGGGATTAATTATCCCGTCAAGCCGAAATTAAATTTTCTTTTATTTTTGTGTTCTTTTTAATTTGCTATTTTAGATAATCAATTAATAATTATTTAATGTTTATGGGTTGCTCCATGACAAGTGTCATGTTCAATTTTTAGCTTCGAGGTTGTCCTATGGACTTATATGCCATGTTCAACCTTATTTAAGATTTACCAATAATATTTATTTATTTTAAAAAAATAATAATTGAAGAAACATAAAATATTAATTAAAAATATATCAATAAATAATTTCTTCCTTGTAAATATTTTTGGGGTAAAAAAAAAAAATTTAATTTTGCGCAATTTGTTTAAGGTATCATTCTTAGAATGAGCGATGTAGGGTGCTTAACACCTTCCCTACTCGTAACCGACTTCCGAACTCATTTTGGTTCCAAAGACCGTTTTTTAGGGTTTTTCCAATTTTTTATCCTAAATAAATAAAATTGGTGGCGACTCTACTTTTTCTTAATAAATCTTTTTAGGGTTGTCCTCGTCGCAATTTTTGGTTGCGACAGATGGCGACTCCACTGGGGATATTTTGAGAGTCAAGCCTAAGTAATGAATTGCGCATTTTGGTATTTATTGTTTACCCCTTTTTATTTGTTTTCTTTTATTTTTTGTATATATTTGATCCTTTTCCTTTAATAATTATTTTACATTAGGATAGAAGACAATGCTATTTGTTGTGTGCTTGTCTTACAGGTTCAAGTAGTTTTGTTTTAGGATTGTACAGGTTTGTATGCCTTCAGCACACACAACACCGACACTCATTTTCACACACTTTTTAGCTCTATACCCGAGCTTGTGGATAACTTAGGACTAGGCGGTGTCTCAACATTGTCATTGATCGGCCTAGTGCCTCTCTGATATTTGTTGAGTCATCACTCAGATTGTTACTGGTATCATGGACTAGTCATCCTGTGAGAGTTTATCCTACTTGTGGCTAGGGTCATGAGCCAGGTCCTTGCCTTTCGAGACAGGGGCAATATGGGGATCACGACCTTTAGAATTATAGATCCACCCTGAAATTTTCACTAATAATTCAACTTAGTGACCAATCCCCTTAGAGTCATGACCTAGGGACCCTTTACGGCATGCTATACCATTTTAGGACACAGAGAGCATTTTTTCCTCTATCCTACATGTTCTTGCACATGTAAAACTAAAAAAATAAAAAAGGATGTATGTTCAATTTATTATTATTATTTTTTTAAAAATAATAATAACAATTTGATTTCATGTTTCTTTTTTTTTCCCTTAAATTTCTCCTCATAAAAAAAAACTTGTTTCATGTATCTCATGCATTTTTAAACTTTGAATAAAAAAAAAGGACTCGCCACATGCACAAACATGCATTTTTCTTTCCAAACATGCCATGCATTATTTTTTTTTCTTTTTATTTCTTAAAAAAAAATTCAAAAAAAAAGAAGCTCAATTGAAACTATTTTGAGGAAAAAGGATTCATTTTCAGCGAAAAATATATATCTGCGTCTCACCTCAACATAAGTTTTGCATCTAAGAAAAAGCAGGGACAATGATTTTATCTATTTTAATCCCAAGAATGACTTTCTCACAGAAGAAAAGTTAAACCATTGCACGTCCCAGAAAAGAAGACACCAATCAAACTTGTGTTCACAATACTAGAACTATAATGGCTGCTAGCAATCATGAAGTGGGAAGGAATCTGAGTTTGGAAATGGATGGACTGAGAGGAAGAATAGATGAGATGAATGAGACCCAAGCAAGACTAGAAGCAATATTGCAGGATATGAGGGAGTCACTAAGCTTCCTTAGTACAAATAGAAGTGCAAATGAAGCTGGTCCATATATGAATTCACAACAAACCTCTTCCATGGTAACAACACCAATGTTCTCAAGCATAATTACAAGCTTTACTCAGGGGTTGCCTTACCAAGAGCAGTTGCATTGCACAACGCCAATAGCAATTCCCATCGGAGAAGGATATCAATCTTTGGAAAATGCCTATCACAAAACTCCTGGATATGCAGGACTCACCTGGAAACAACCTCATGTGTCAATTCTCAAGGATGAAAGGGAGGAGGAATGGATGGAGAAAGTTGAAAAGGAGATCAAGGCAATCAGAGGTTCTAGTGCTTATGGCTCCCTCAAAATAGAGGAACTGTGTCCTGCCACGGAAGTCATGACCCCCAAGGATTTTAAGGTTCCCGATTTTTCCAAGTATGACGGAAGCGGAAATCCACGATTTCACTTAATCAGCTATGCCACCAAAATGGCAATTTGGTCTAAGGATGACAGATTCCTCATCAGTTTTTTCCATGAAAGTTTGACAGGTCTCGCATTAGAATGGTACTTTCAATTAGATCATTCTAAGATCTCAAGGTGGACGGAATTGGCTGATATGTTCATGGATCAATACAAATACAATCTGGATGTGGCTCCCACCCGTGAACAACTTATTGTGATGCAAAAAAGAGACGAGGAATCCTTCAAGCAGTATGCACAAAGGTGGAGAAGTTTGGCAGCACAAGTTCAACCCCCATTAACATTATCTGAGACATGCTCGTATTTTTTGGGAACTCTGGGAGCACCCTTTTTATGGGCAATGGCAGGAGTTGCTTATAAAGATTTTTCAGACTTGATCTCTGCAGGGGAGAGAATTGAAATTTTGGCTAAAGCTGGGAAGCTGCCGGTTGATGATGCAGAAGGTAGAGAGCCAAAAAAAGTGGTTGACCCAAGGAAGAAGGAAGCCGAGGCAAATCACATACAACACCAAGAAACCACCATTCCCCAACATTCAACATTATATCCAAGATACCAAACACCACCATATGATCCTAATCCTTACTTTCCATACCAGACACCTACATTCATATACCCACCTCACCAAATCTTCTATCCCACAAATGTTTTCCCAGCTCCATCATCATCTTATCCATACACACAACCACACTCATCATATCCTACTGTTTCCCCACCAAATCACCCTAGTCAATTCCAACCCAAAGTAAACCCACAAATGAGAAGAACCTTTCACCTTCCATCAACCCTACCACCTTTCCCAAGGCTATCCATTTCCAAGGATGAGTTATTCCAACGATTATTTGATGTCCATATGATTTCAGAGAAGCCTGTGCGCCCAAGGGAACCCCCATTTCCAACATGGTATGACCCAAATGTCACTTGTAAGTTTCACATGGGGATAGGTGGTCACTCTATTGATAATTGTGAAGATTTCAAAACCACTGTGAGAAGGCTGTTAGCATCTGGACTAGTCAGTGTTCAAGGGGAAGAGCTTATCATTACAAATGATTCTTTTGACAATAGTTGAGGAAAGACAATATTTGGCATCTTGTTTTGTTCATCGATAGATTGTCATGATGATGGTTTAACTATTTGTTGTGTTTAGTGATTAGAATCTGTTGAGATCTAAGTTTTTGTCATCCTTCTTGAAGCATTACTATAATAAATTTGCATGGATTCCATCATAGTTTAGCTTCTTCATTTATATGTTTACCTCTATCTTTCTTGTTGGTTTCTTCTTTGACATTGGAACTATGTGGGTATCCATCCTTTGAATTTTTTTCCCCCCTTGATAAAGCCCTTTGTGCATGTCCTATTTGCCCCAGGGAAAGAAAATTTTTTTTTAAAAAGAAAAAAAAAGAAGAAAAAGAAAAAAAAAATGAGAGCAAATGAATGAAGGTGCACTTTTAATTTACCATGTCTTACGTTTAATTCTTTATGAAAAATGAGTAATCCTAATTTGAAATGAAGATTGGCCATCTTTCTCTATCCTTTATAAAAAAAAAAATCATTATCCTTTGTTACCCCTGTTGAGCCTTATATATTCTTTCAAAATAACTTTGGACAAGGATCACCACTGCAAAAGGGGGTTCGTATAAAAGATTGATTGCAACCACAATAAGTGAAGGAAAAAGGAAGAAGAATCTGAAGGAGATACTAAAAGAAAGAATAAGAAGAAGAAGAATAAAAAAAAAAAAAAGGAAAAGGTGATGCTGAAAGTAAGAAGGGACAATGTTGGCAATGTAATTGAATTAAAAAAAAAAGGATGAGAAGGAGAAAAATGAAATGAAAAAATAAAAAAGTTGTGTGTGCAAATTAAGGCAAGCAATTTTCTTGATGATGTAAGATCCTTTGTCTCATTCACCCTTAAACATTTGTTTGAGCCTTTTATACCTTTTGTTGCTTAACCCTTAAACCATGGCCACGTTACAAGCCTTAAAAGTCCATTCTGATCAATGAGGAATTACTCTTATTTTCATAAAATATTAATCATGAGACATGGTATCCACACTTTCCTTTCCAAGCACTTTGCTCTTAAAAAAAAAAAAAAAAGAGCCCGTTAGACTGAAAACTCGAAAGGGCGGTCTAAGCAAAAGTTAGGGCGAGATTTGGTTTGAATAAGGATAGCTTTATCCTCACAACCATAAACTGGGGCAAAAAAAAATTTTTTTTGGGAGCAATGTCGTTCTTAAAAGGTGTACCCTTGGTTGTGTTTTATTCTAGAACGCCTTACACTGGGGCAGTTTTATTCTTGAAAGGTTTACCGATGTTTGAGTTTTTGTTTTGGAATACCTTACACTGGGGCAAATTTCGTTTGTGATATCCATTTGTTGAGAAAAGGTCAATCTCATTAAGATCAGAACAATCCAGATTAAGAAAACAACCCCTTTGAAATCCCTACCATCCTTTGTGTCTCTTTCCTTGTTTTCCGTATCTTGTGAAGTCAAACGCACAAGTCAAAGTTATCGAGTCAATCAAATCCTTTTTCATCATACTTCGGAATCAATGCATATCTGTTATATTATGTTTCAAGAAAGATGAACTGGACATAATAGTATGATTTAACCATCTAATGGTAATCTTTTGATGAACGGTCCAGATCAAAAGAGCTCTGAAGTTTCAGTAATGGAAGGAAATGACATCCTTATGGACAATAAAGACTGAGAGGTAGAAATGGATATTCTGGAAGTAGCAAGCCTCAAGGAGGCATTATCAAGTGAAACGGGATATAGGCAAGATCAATTTTGCAGAAAGTTCCATTTGAATATGAGTTTGATTAGTGAAAGCTTTTCTGAGAAGCGTTTGGTTCCACATTTTCTAAAAGACAGTTTTCAATAAATTTCTCAGGTCATGGCCCAATTATAAAATTTCCGACTCAATGGTCTATTTTTTTAAGGATCATGGCTTTGCTTTTTGACTCAAAGTGCATCAATTTCTCGGGTCATGACCCAACCATAAAATTTTTTCTGGCTCAAGGCTCTATTTTCAGGCTCATGGCTTACTTGTTTTTGGCTCCAGGCTCACATATTTTGACTCAAGGTCCACTGCATTTTATTTTTGGAGCTCTGAGGCTTACTGTGTTTTTATTTTTGGGATCTGAGGCCCACTGCAATTTACTTTTCGAGCTCTGAGGCTCACTGCAAATTTATTTCTGGGATCTGAGGCCCACTGCAATTTTATTTTTCGAGCTCTGAGGCTCACTAGTATTTTTATTTTTGGGATCTGAGGCCCGCTGATTTTATATTTGGGATTTGAGGCCCGCTGCAAATTTATTTTTCGAGCTCTGAGGCTCACTGCTAATTTTATACTTGGGATATGAGGCCCGCTGCGATTTTATTTTTCGAGCTCTGAGGCTCACTGCTAATTTTTTATTTTGGGATCTGAGGCCCGTTGCAAATTTATTCTTCGAGCTCTGAGGCTCACCGCTAATTTTATTTTCGGGATCTGAGGCCCGCTGTCATTTTCAAGCTCTAAAGCTTAATGCTGTTTTTTCCAAACTTTTTCTCATCCCGGCCAAAATACGAGTTCATTTTCTTTATTAGTTCCTTACTACTATCACATGAAAAATCGTTCTTTCTTCATGAATTCTAGTAATGAACAAGTAAAGAGGGGCAACTGTGAACACCCTATTTTGACCGGGTCTTTCAGTTTTCATTAGAAATTTCAAAAAAAAATAAAAAAATAAAAAAAATGCAAAGAAAATAAAAAAATAAACATAATAAAAAGATTTTATTTTTATGTTAAACACTTGGGTTTATTTTTGTTATTGGGCCAAACCAGTTAAACCTATTACTCAAACCCTAGCACCATGTTTGTTTTCCCTCCAACATTTTGATTTAGAGATAGAAATCCCTTGATCCTTAATTTTTGCAGATAAGATTTGGCATATTTTTAGGATCAGATCATAGTGAATTAGCATTATAAAAGGAACGAATTAGAGAATAACAAAGGCAACAACGGTGAGAAATTTCCAGAACCTAGAGAGAAGAGAGAAATAAGTGTTTTTAGGGTGCCTCAGTCCTTGTTTCAACACCTTGCCCCCACCGCCTCAGCCACGACGCCGTCACCACCAGCCACCGCACCCTCCATACCGAACCAGAACAGCCACGAATCGTTGGTGCTCCGCCCAGATCCGGCCTCAAACCGCGCCGCCATCCAACCACCGTCCGAGGCCAGCCTCGCCACTCGATCCTGTTCGCATCAACCCAGACCAGGAACCGCCGCGTCGTGACCCCACTCCACCGCACCAGCCACCGTACCCTCCATACCGGAACAGCCGTGAGTCGCCTTCCAAATCCGGTCACGAACCCAGACCACCGCTCGTCGTCGCCGTTGTTGTTGTTCCTCCCTCTGGTCTCGTGCGTGCAGGTGAAGAAGAAGGAGGTTCAGTCTTTGCATCGTGTCTTCTTTTTATCTCTGATGATGTTATAGTAGTTTTGTTTTACTCTTTTCTTTATTTGCTTTATAGTTATTTTATTTATTTTTTTATTTTATTTATTTATGTATGTTTAAAGTGGTTTGCTAATGGGTATCTGGTGGCCCAAATTAAATAAGGTTTCACCAATTGAGTTTGGGCTGATGAATAATTAGAAAAGGCATTTGTTTTTTTTATTTTTTATTGAAAATCTAAAGTAAATAAAAAGATAAAAATAAAAAGAAACACTTGTAAATTTTTTTGGATTGCTTTGTGAGATGTATTACACTCAATTCCTAAAATTCGAGATCGCTTTATGGACATACGTGCCATGTTCTGTCTCGCTTAGGAGTTTTTTGACATTTAAAAATTAGGTAATGAAAGCAATAAAAAAATATAAAACTCTTTTAAATAAAAAAAAAACCTTTTCATAAAAATAAAATCAACCAACAAACAATTATTTTCTACAAGAACTACGTAGCTTTGAGTTTCCCATCGCAGCAGGGAATACGTAGGAGCGGGATTAATTATCCCGTCAAGCCGAAATTAAATTTTCTTTTATTTTTGTGTTCTTTTTAATTTGCTATTTTAGATAATCAATTAATAATTATTTAATGTTTATGGGTTGCTCCATGACAAGTGTCATGTTCAATTTTTAGCTTCGAGGTTGTCCTATGGACTTATATGCCATGTTCAACCTTATTTAAGATTTACCAATAATATTTATTTATTTTAAAAAAATAATAATTGAAGAAACATAAAATATTAATTAAAAATATATCAATAAATAATTTCTTCCTTGTAAATATTTTTGGGGTAAAAAAAAAAAATTTAATTTTGCGCAATTTGTTTAAGGTATCATTCTTAGAATGAGCGATGTAGGGTGCTTAACACCTTCCCTACTCGTAACCGACTTCCGAACTCATTTTGGTTCCAAAGACCGTTTTTTAGGGTTTTTCCAATTTTTTATCCTAAATAAATAAAATTGGTGGCGACTCTACTTTTTCTTAATAAATCTTTTTGGGGTTGTCCTCGTCGCAATTTTTGGTTGCGACACTTTGTTTGATGAAAGAAAGAAATAGGATAAAAAAATATAAAAATATAAAAAATTAGATTGTTTAAATTAAAAGAAATAAGAAATAAGAAATAAGTAGAATAGAAAGAAAAAATAAGGGGGGTGTATTGGATTGAGATTTCAAAAGATTTTAATGATTTTTTTATGATTAAAAAGTCTTGTGGTATTCAATCAAGACTTTTAAGTAATCTAAATAAGTTTGGTGGTATTCAATCAAGATTATCAAGATTTTTTAAAGAGAGAATCTGAATCTAGTGGTATTCAATCATGACTTTTTACAAGTAATAAAAAGTCCTCTGGTATTCAAAAACTTCCTGATTTCGATGGATTGTTTTTTAAGATAGATTTTGTTGGACTTTATATGACTTTTTAATGATTTTTTAGTAACAAAAAGTCTCATCTCAACACATGAGATTTCTCAGGATTCTTCATTCTTTTTTTTCTCACCATATGCCTTCACCTCTCTCCCCTCTCTCCCTCTCTCTCTCTCCTCCCTCCCTCCATTTCTCTTCTTTCTCCCACTCTCTCCTCCCTCCCTCCCTCCCTTCCTCCATCTCTCTCCTTTCTCCCTCTCTCTCCTCCCTCCCTCCATCTCTCTCCTTTCTCCCCCTCTCTCCCATCTCCCCCCATGGTTGTCGTTCAACCCAAGAAGTTACCAAACAACTTTTAGAATGTGTTTGTTACAGATTATTTGACGAAAGAAAACACTTTTTCAAATTAAAAAAAAAATCATTTCTAACGAGTTTGATTGTATTTGTTTAAGCTTTTTATTAAAATCATTTTTTAAATAAATTATTTTTAAGGTTAAAATCAGAAGCTATAAGATTTTGCAGGTAATGGTAATGACACTCAAAATGGAAATGAATTGTTCAATCTTCGCCATGCATCCTTGAGGAATGTGATCGAGAAGATATTTGATATTTTTAAAACGCGGTTCACAATTTTTAAGTTTGCGCCTCCATTTCTATTTAGCATGTGTAGCACTATATAAGTTCCTTTGTAAAGAATGTCGTTATGATGAACTTACAATTGAACCAATAGACAAATCTTTATATTCAATATCACCAGCTAATGTAGACAATAATTTTGAACTATTGTTCAAACCCGCAGGAATGAGAAGATGTTAATGCTTGGAGGGCTAGCATAGTTTTATATGTGGAGAAATGCAACTTAGGAGGACATGAAGTTACATCAATTTGACTATTAATTAAAAGATTAGAAAAATTGTATTGGGTTTTACTTTTTATTTATTTATTATATTATTCATTTCTTTGTTACTTTTTTCATTGGCTGTTATAACTTTGAACGTTTGCTAAAAATTCATGTTTTGCTTTCAAGTCTTATAAATCCATATAGTCCATTCAAATCTTATAAAGTCTTATTATATAAATCCTTTAAAATCCAC
The DNA here is from genome assembly GCA_035048595.1 of Echinosophora koreensis. Taxonomy (NCBI): domain Eukaryota; kingdom Viridiplantae; phylum Streptophyta; class Magnoliopsida; order Fabales; family Fabaceae; genus Echinosophora; species Echinosophora koreensis. The sequence continues at coordinate 1,429,993 of JAPCYP010000073.1, read as the reverse complement.
ACATGAGAATCTTGATTATAACAATCTTTTAAAAAAAATCTTTTAAAATCTTATAAGTCGTTATATTTCTACATAATCTTTTAAAATCCGCAGGACTTTTTTAGGCCGAAACAATCTTTTACAATCCCAATCCAATACACCCCCCTAAGTTTTTTTTGTTAATCCTTTAATCGAATAAAAATGGAAAAAATAAAGATGCTCTTTGGACGATGCACCCAGGAAGAAAAATCTTTTTGGAATAGGTCCCCGTCCCATAATTCTTTTTGTTTCTGTTTTTTTTTTTTTTTTTTTTTTCGTTTCTATTGATTATCAAATAGGAGAAAGTAAAATAATATCCTCTTTTTCTCTCATCTCAACTTGTTGCTTCTCATTTTTCCTAAAACCAAACATAGCATAGGAGAATTTTTAATATATATATATATATATATATATATATAAAATTCATAATAATAATAATAATAATAATAATTTATAAAGATATTATAATACACATTTAATTATATATATATATAATAATTTTTCTTATTCCAGAAACACTAAAGTTTCCCTCTAAGAAAAGCTATGGCAATGTTTTTCTAAGGAATTAAATTAATAAGGTTCTTGCTCACGGGCGCTCTAAGAATATTGGTTGAAGAACCTACAAAAGAAAATTTTTTTATTTAAAAATTAAGTATTACACTTTTCAAAATGTAAAATACATCGTTTTTCATACAAATTTTTCTTTCTTGATTCCTTAAACAATAGAGGTAATTATTAGCATTTTCCGATTAATATATCCTTATTAGTTAAATAATAGAAAAGTAACGTAACCACTTGCCAACACGTCACTATCAAGACAAAAATTATTAGCCGCCTCCAAAAGTTTAAAGATTTAAGTATAACGTAGGTTTAATTATACTTTTCGTCCTTCAACTTTTTCATTTGTATGATTTTGGTTCCTCAAAAATTTTAATTGCACATTTCGTCCCTCATCTTTTTTAATCGTGCGGTTTTGGTTCCTCAAATTTTTTAATTAAACATTTCCTCCTCTAATTTGTAGAATTGTGCAAAATCAATCCTTCCATTCATGACCAATCAACGTGTAGTAAGGACTGATTTTGCACAATTTTACAAATTAGAGGATGCAATGTGCAATTTTAATTTTTGAGGGATCAAAGTTGCACAATTGAAAAAGTTGGGGGATGAAAAATACAATTAAGCCTATAATGTATTATCCATTGGTATAAAGATTCTTTTTTTACATTACCAATCAATCATGTATTGTTACCTTATTAAAAATATTTTATTTTATAATAATTACCTTAAAAATCATACACTATATATGTGATGTATAATTGGTTGTCAATGTACATTTTTATTTTTGCACCGATAGTCCATCAAATTATGCTTTGTTCCGGCATGGCAGAATGATATATTTCATTAATGTGTGAATGAGTACAACAGTGGGGAACAATCCATTTGATATTGCCTAGAGTACATGAATGAATACCTAGTCTATTTTGTACAAGAGAAGCCCCCAGGCCCGATGATAGGAGGTCGGCTTTATAGGACAGTGAGAGGCCGGAGGGTGTGCTTCATTTGCCTTGGGTGGGCCCCATTCTATTAGTGGGATTCATGGACGAGTCCCTCCTTTTCCGTTGCATCACATATTATGAGTGCTTCCTGTGTGTCCTCTTTTAGAAGATTCCCTCGTCTTCATGCGTTTGGAGTTTATTTCATGTTGCGTAGAGGTTTTCATACTTTGGCTGAGCTCTAACTTATGAGATCGGGCACAAGATTTTGGACTAGGGGTTGGGGGCCAAGATGTCTAGCCAAGAGATCGGGCGCCAATATGTTTTTCTAAGAGCTTGAATTGCTAAGATAGAGGCTTCCCCAATCTTTGGGCTCTGGGGCCAAAGTGTCTTGGATTGTTTGGCCTTGATGCTTATCGAGCCTTGACCAAATTCGGTAGGAACAGGAGCCCCCCAAGCTTCGAGCCGTGTTCGGCGAAAAGGCTTGTGTATAGTTTGCTTGGGGACTTTCTTACAAGTGGGGTCGTTGGATATCTTGGTTGCGAGGACCTGGTCCATAGTGGTGCAGGTAAGATCTTGGTCCATTGAACTCGAGATTGGTTTCAAGACTTTCTTGGCTTTGGACGATTGGGCCGGGTCCATTCTTGGCATGAACAGGATCCTCCCAAGTTTCAAGTCGTGCTTGGTGAATAAACCTGCACTGCCTTTTAATCGGTAGTCTACCTTCCTGAGTATTCTCAATTGTTTCCTGGAGTGCTTGACCTCAGTTTCAATAGTCCCATTGATTCATTTTTGCTGAGCTGATATGGGATTTGGGTATTTGAGTTGCTAATTTGACTTTTTATCCAGGAGGTTTGAATATTGTGTTCGCTACGATTGACATGGAGGTCAGATGTTAACTTTACTTTATCTCTGTTATTTGTAGAAGTGTGGAGTAGGGGGTAATGGGAGCCCCCAAGCTCCGAGTTTGAAAAGCGAAGGAGCTTTAAATGTCATTACACCTTCTTTGTCTGTTGACGCATTCAACAATTAGAACATACATTAGGTTTCATATGAAGTTGACACAGGGAAACACAAGAAGGGGGGTTGAATTGTGTTTTTTAACAGATTTTTCAAAATCCTTTCAAAAACACTCTTTTGCAAGTAGGCAAAGAAATAAACACACAGTAAAAACCTTTTTCAAAGAGTTAACATACTCAAAAACAAATCCCCACAGCCAGTATAAACGAAAACTGTAAAGAGATAGGGATAGAAAATTCACACAAGTGATTTTATCCTGTTCAGTCTCTTCCAACCAAGAGCTACGTCTAGTCCCCTACACTTGAAGGTTTTCTTCACTATAATCCAATAGCTTACAAGTATTCTTTCACTTGCCTCTTCATACTTACAATCTCACAATTATTCAACACCTCTACAGGCACTCAAGTATTCTTTTCCAATCAAGCCTCTTCAGGCTCTTTCTAATTATAGATAAAAAGATTTGATCTAAGAACTCACTATGTGTGAGGGTATGAAAGTTTAAGATCAAAGATTACAAAGTAATCGAGAGAAGATTTAACAGATTTTTGGCACTTTCAAATATTAGAGCTTTGTTGTAGTTTTGGTTTCCTTCTTCACTGGGGTCGTCCAGTATTTATAGAAGGCGTTCAACTTCAGCTCTTTCTTCTTCAATGGTCTTTTAGAAATATCCGTTTAGAGATAGCATTAAATGCTAGGATCCGTTGAGTCTGATAACTTGATCTGTGATCTTCAGAAAAGCACTCTTGGTTATCAGAAATGCTGAAAGTGGTACTGTCACTTGTCTATTGTACCCGAAAGTTGTCTTTTGTCTTTCCTTCTTTGAACAGGGTCAACTTTACAGCAGCTTGTGTCAGAGTACAAAGTATTTGTGTAATCGATGATACTATGTTTCTCTTACCAAGAAACAAAGTGTAAACATTTGAAACAACACAGCTAAAGACATGGAAACGTTCTAATTAAATAAACAATAAATTCACTGACTAGACAAGTTCATAATCAATACGTCTTTGGACGTGCATTTTCAACATTAAACTTAGAGCAACTAGGTAGTCTACTGATATCTTGTCTAGTAGTTCTACCGGGTAAACTAGTATAACTTAACTTTGTTTTTACGGGGTAGTCTACATAATTGCTCGTCTAGCTTTTATCGGGTAGTCCACTTTATAAGATCGTCTAACCTTTTATCGAGTGGACTACAAGTCTTTGGACTTGATATTTGTTGGACTTGTTCTTTTTCCTGATAGACTTAGTGACTCTTCTAGCGCTTGTTTGACTTAGTTAATTTTAATGGCTCATCTAGCGATTCTCTTTTAGACTAGTTCTTTGCTAGATGAGTTTAAAGGCTCGTCTAGCGAACATAATTTGGACCCGCTATGCTTTTGGACTTTCTCAAAGGAACTTTAGACTAGTTCCATCATCTAGCAATATTTAAAACAATCCTGCACACTAGAGTAGACGAGTTAGTTCATAACGTATCTTTGCCATACAAATTTAATTTTTTTCTTAACATCAAAACTTAAGAGATTATTTATCCAAAACCACTATGGTTCCAACAATCCCCCCCTTTTTGATAATGACAAAAACTTATTAAATTTGATTGAACAAAGTCTAAGAGAGCTAAAAGGCCTGCCTCTAAGTCAAAGCATTCAAACAATTAACAAGTCTAATATCAACCATTTAGATATGCAAAGCATATATGTCATGTATCAGAGTATATAGACGTAAACACATAAACATGTATCAGAGCATAAATGTATAAATATAGAAATGCATGACTCAAGGCAATATGCATCAGATCAGTTATATATATACTAAGTTATCAAACATGTTTTTCAAAACTTTTTAAATTTTTATATCTCTCTATTTCTCCCCCTTTTTTTGTCATCAGACAAAAAGGTTAAAGGAGATGAACCGTCATTGTCAGTTTTGACACAAAAGGTAACATATAGGGAAAAGAGAAAAAGTTTAAGAGGATGGAGGAGGAGGTGGAGGTGGGGCAGGAGGTCCTTGATTTTGCTGAAAACCCATGGTAGAGAGCATTTTAAACATCTGCTGGAGTACTGCATTGGTAGGTTGAATAGCCCCTTGAATACTTCTCTCTACTTGTTCTTCAACATTCTTAGCAATGATTTCTTCAAGCTCTGGAGGAATGGTAGTCCTGGAACTTTCAGCAGTGGCATCCAGATGACCTTGTTCAGGCCTTGTACTTAGAGCAAGTGATTGTTGTGGTGCCTCTGGATGTATAACAAAAAAAAAAAGAACAGGCTGGGAAGCTTGTTTCTCAGGCCTTTGTTCTATATCTCCAGATTCAGCCATATGTTCTCCTTGTTGTTCTGTTTGTTCAGGGCCTTCAACAACAATTTCTTCAATCTCTTCAGATTGATCTACAGCTTCATGAACAAAGAGCTCTGGTTCAGGTTCAGGTACAGGTTCCACCCAGTGGACTTCATCCTCATAAATGTAGGAGCTCCTGAGAGGGATGCCAAGGGTGTCACTGTGAATGAAGAACCTGTCTTCAGAGAAGCCATATTCTCCTCTCACTACCGGAGTTTCTTCTTTCTCTTCAGCAGAGAGACCAGAGGAAGTAGCTTGCTTTGAGCAGACCTTGATGTGGTTTTCCCAGTAGCTTCTTGCTTCATTGTCAAAATTCTTTTCTTCTTCTCCAGCAAGAAGAACATTTATGATGTCCTAATCAATCCTTTCATCCTGGCTGACTTCTAACAGAACTGTATCAGGAATGGGAGAAGTCTTCTTAGGAAGTCTAAATTTGTCATCCTTGTCCTTGTTGAGATCAATCATTGGCAGTCTTGGACAAATCTTAGGAGGGACCATGGCAACTCTAGTTTTGTGATTATGATACAACCAATTGGGAGGTACAAAGTTAGCAGCCCTGAAATACCTTGCATTGAGAACTCAGCCATTAAATGCCTATACATCAAATAGTCGCCAACATCAGATAGAGTGCCATACTCTCTTGGATGTACAAATTATTTCCACTTAACCTCTCTGCTCAGAATGAATCTTCTGTAGCCATAGGTCCTTGACCTTCTATATTCAACATTGTCTTCCTTGACCTTGGAGGGTATAGTCCACCAGATAGGAATAATATCCCTATCAACATCATCAGTATGGGGGGTAAAGGGTTCCATTTTGATGAGGTTGGGATAAATTTTCTTAGGTAGGAATTTTTGTTGAGGTAGGTGAGTTAGAAGAGGTCCATTGGCAGTATAGAGGGTAGAAAGAAGGGGACCATCTCCTTCATATGGGATAGGAGAATACCAAGGGTGTTGGACTGGTTCAGGTTCATATTCATATTCTGGCAGGGGATAGAAAGGTCTTGGTTTAGGTGTAGGTGAGAATGTGTGATAGAGGATTCTCCAGTTTCTTTTGACCTTGGCCCAATTCTTGGCTTGGCCATCATAAAGGGTAAAAGGGTCAATATATGGAAATTGGACTTTGGGTAGTTTGGGAAAAGGTGCTCCAAGAATGACACCATCAACTGGTTGATTAAACCAGGGATCATCTGCAGGAATAATGGATGAAAATTGTGGTCTTGGTGGAGAAGTGTGAATTGTTGACTGTTCAATTTGGTGTTGGGGTGAATATTGTGGTTGTTCTTGTATGGATAGGAAGTTTTGGCTTGGTTGTGGTGAGTGAGTTTGGGTGTGAGGTTGTGATGGTAATGAGGTGTTGATAGGAACATTAACACTATCTACAATAGCAGCAAAAGAATTTTCAACCACAGAGTGAGTGGGCGGAGTTACCTCAGCAGAAATAAAAGATTTTGCTTTCCTGACAGGTTGCCTTGCTCTGGTAGGAATAGCACAGAGGCAGCAACTTGCTTCTGCTTCTTCAAGGCAAGTCCAATTGGCTGGTGATGGGCTCTGGCAAGCGTACCGGATCGAAGCAAGTAATAAAAACACGGCAAGTAAATTACCGAGATCGAACAGGGATTAGGTGGCCAGTTGTTATCAATATTTAAAGGAAGCAGTTAGGATTTGACCAAGTCAAGGGAGAGAAGTTTGTTTAGAATCAATTAGTAACCAATTTCAATTATCAAGCAAGAGTTTTAACAAAGCAATAGCAATAACAAGAAGTTGTGAATTAAGAACGGGGAAGATCTAAGGTCACGAATCCACTAACCCAATTAAACATAGATCAAAAGTGATTATTTTCTATCCCTAGGTTTAATTACATGCCAACCAGGAACCCAAAATTATCCTAATGTCTCGGTCGAGCACAAAAGAAAATACCTAAGCATGCCAATCAACAATATCTCTATTCGAAGACTAACATTTAGATTCATTAAGTTCTTAGTTCCCTATAACGATTGCACAAATCTTCTATTATATTTCTATCAATATTCAACTTGTGTTCTTAATTCAAGTCTTAAAGCGTGAATCTTCGGTCGGACTCATAATGTTGACTAGTTAAACACGAGCTCATATGATTAACACAAACGAAACAGAATTAAGAAACAATAATTGAGAATTAGGGAGTAGAAAACATCACTACTTCACTATGCCGTCATGAGCGGCTTCATCGCATCCTCAGAAAAGAGGATTAGTTCCTCATAGCATGCTTCAGCATTCTCAGTACAAAAGAAAACATTAAATAAAACTGATAAAAGAGTATGTAAACCTAAATGAGACGTAGCTCACTGAAAACTAGGATTGGATACTAAAATTCACACGGTTACAAGCTATTTATAGGGAACTGGGTCTGCGCTCGCTCGCAGGGTGAGCAGGTGCTCGCGGGGTTAGCACTTGATTTTGACTCCATTCTGAGTTTGAATCCTCACGGGGCGAGGCCTGTCTCGCGGGGCGAGGCTAAAAGATCTTCACAAATCCTTTGTCTGGCTCGTGGGGCAAGCACTGTCTCGCGGGGCGAGACTGGAAGACTCCAATTCCTTGCTCAGTATCAGCTCGGGCTCGCAGGGCGAGACCTTGAAATTTTCCTTCTGCTTGTTTTCTTTAATTTTCCAAATTTCCTTGAGCTTCACTTTTAACCTGAAAATAAAAGTAGCACTTAGTGCTTTATTTGTCCTAAAAATAGCAAAAATATCTCAAAGTTATTTCTAAGACTCAAGACGTTGCTTGTGAACAATTAAAGTCAAATTTGGGCGAAAACGAGATTGAACTCGCGCAATTGGTATCAAAATTAAGGTCTTTCTAGTCATAAAACTAGATGAACCAAAGGTTTATCAAAATACCCCAAACTTAAACTTTGCTTATCCCCAAGCAAACTAAAAATTAAAAAGACTCAAAACTAGGTAAGCTTAATGGACTTAATCAAACCTTGCCCAAATATCATGCACTTTCATTATTTCAACTCTTCATTCAATGTTATTCCCCGTTCCTATTTCAATTGATCAATCCCCAATCTCATCTACTTTTAAACAATGAGAACCTTATCATCATGCAATCATTAATCTAAGTCAAGGATCCAACAAACTTGATGGGACTTCGGCAAGTGTACCGGGTCGATGCAAGTAATAAAACACGGCAAGTAATTACCGAGTTCGAACTCAGGGATTGAAAGACCAATTATATCAAAATTCAAGGGAATTCAAACCAATTTGACCAAGTCAACAAGAGCAGTTGGTTGGGAAGAAAGAGAGTTATCCAATAACAAATCAATGATTAACTGACAATTATCTAAAAACTAACAGATAACAACGAGGCTGAATGGGAGTCTTTTCATGCCCAGTCTACTTCTCTGGCTCTCGAAGCGAGCAATGCCTCGCGGGGCGAATTTCCCTTTTTGCCTTAAAGCTTGTTTTTTTTTTCAAGTTTTCTTGCTTCCTTGAGGTTCACTTTTAACCTGCAAAATAAAAGTAGCATCAAAATGCTTTATTGACTCGAAATTAACCAAAAAATATTAAAAATCAACTAAGAGACTCAAAATGTTGCTTAGGGACAAAAGAAGCCAATTTTGGTTAATTAGCGAGGTTAAATCGCTCAAATTATATAAAAACCTTAACTTTTCTAGCTATAAAACTAGATAAGCCGGAGGCTTATCAATACACATAAAAGGGAGATCACCAATTTCAAACAATTGCCTTCCTCATAAGGGCATTTGGTAATTCACTCATTCGCTTAATTTGTCAAGGCTTATCAACTTTCGCTCAATTTCACATTTTAAGCGCACTTTCCATGAATTTGATTTTCATCTCAAAATAGTTCCCACGAAAACATGCATGCATCATCAAAAGGTCTTTTAAAGTTTGTAATGGGGCCTGGTTAAAGGTAGGATATACAAAGGTACTAGGCTTTAAGTCCCTAGGAATTTAAGAGACCATGAAACTGTTTACACTTTTATTTTCACTCTTATTCCTTTTTCCATTTTTATTTTTCGTACTTGGGTGGCTACAAACTATTCCCTTTGACACCCTTTTATTTTGCCCTTTTTGGCATTTTTGTATTTTTCTTCTTTTTTATTTTTCATTTTTGCCTTTGGCTTCAACCTTTTTATTTTTCTTTTTCTCATTCCCTAGTAACATGATGTACTCATTGTAGCCACCCAAAACTTAGTTTCTAAACAACCCTTTTTCTTGCCAAACATCCATGCTCTCCTAAATCTAAGATTGGGTTAACATGGTTTTTCCAGATTTTCAGCTTATAACATTAGGTCATTAAGAAACAATAGGCTTATTAGGCTCAAATTGGCTAACTATGGAACATGCATTAGAAATGGTTCATTTTAGGCCAAATAGCTATTTCAAAGAAAAATTGCCTAAATCATTTGATGCAAAACATATGAACATGCAAACCAAATAGAGATTCTAATAAATCCGGGAAAGTGCAACTCAAAAGTGATTCACACAATTCAAGAACATGTTGGAGGCTCAAATTTCTCACTTGGACATTTTTAGCAAATTATTTGACCGAGATACATCCCTAATGTGTGCACCCTTTCACCCCAAACTTGTCATAAATCATGCAATCCAAAAAAATTCTCAAAGTTCAATTTTTCATGGGGATCAATTTTTCTCATTTTTCAAAAGCATAAGGGAAAATCATCAATGATTTTTCAATTTCTATCATATGCATTCAATTTTAGGCTCAATTCAATTAATCCCATCAAGGCTTACCAACTAGACTCTATAGTCACTATTTGTTTTTGTATTGACCACTATTTACCTTGCAAAAATTCCAAAAAGAAAAGAAAAGAAAAGTAAAGAGTTGAGTTTAGAAAAAGTTATCTCAAGGGGTCCGAGCGGACCCCACGCTCTCATTAGCATGCCTCGCCTCTTCCTTATCTCTCTTTACTTTCTTCCTAGGCCGACTAGACTCGGTCTCATCAAGATACTTAGCCATCTGGTCCGTAGATGGGCGCTGGGGTCCTTGGGCATGCCTTTGCCTCCTGGGTGGTGCTGGCTCTCCAAAACAGTGGCGGCGGATATGGTCTCTGTCAATCGGCGGTTGAGGGACTTTGCGTTCCTGAGCCATCATCTATGTGATAAAAAATCCATGAGCCATCACCTCCTTTGCTTTCCTGGAGTTGGCCTTTTGTTGGATGTCCGTGGCTCTGACCGAGCCCACGTCAATAGTCTTCCCCTCCATAATGGCATAGAGGAGGTGGGCCCGTGCAGCAGTGATGTCAGACTCATGGGAGCTGCACATCAGGTTGGCATGGATGAATGCCGATGTAACACCCTGTTTTTCAGAATTATTTTAATTAAGCTGGTTTTGGTTAAGTTGGATTTATCGTTTAAGGGCTTAGTGGGATTTTTGGCTAAAAGTTCCTTTCTGGTACATGAGCACACCCGTGCTCATCAGCCAGCAAGCCTGTGCTTATGGTCAGAAGCGTGTTTCTGATTTTAAGTTGAGCACGACCGTGCTCAACAGTGAGCACGCCCGTGCTCAATGCGTGGACCGCGTCTCGTAACGCTAAGTGGAGCACGACTGTGCTCAAGGGTAAGCACGACCGTGCTCAGGTCCGGAAGTTATATACGTGAGCAGAATCGAGGGTTTAACGTTTTAACCCTATTTTGGTGAGTGCAGCAGCCTTGAGTGCGGCCAGGGCAGAATTTCTTCCGTCTTTCTGTTCCTTGATCAGTTTAGAAGCGTTGGGAGGTTGTTAGTGCAGCATTGGTAGTGGTTTAGGTAAGGTTCCTTTCCCTCCCTTGGTTTCCTTGTCCGTTATTGTGAATAGGGAACTAACCTGTGGTTTTCTGTTGATCCAAGGTTTGTTTCGGTGTAAGTCGCTGCAAAGGGAGGAGCCGGTTCGTTGCTTAGGACACCGAAAGAGCTACCTTCAATCCAGGTATGGGGAGAAGGGTAGTATGATCATAGGCTCGGAGTTAGGGTAGAGTAAAGGGGTTCCCATAACCCCGGTTTGATTTGCATGATAATATGTTGATGATCACGTGATTTAAGACTATGTTTAATGTATGTTTCTGGTTGTTTTGTAATGGTGTCATGATTGCATATGGTTGCTTTTGTTATCGTTGTTATTAACATGATAATGTTATTGTTGGGTTGATGCCATGATTGAGTTGATTGCTGTTACGATGATGAGTTTAAACCCGAAAACATGCTGATAATTGATGTTAGGAATAATTGAGTAAAAACCCTGATAATTTATCTAAGTTTCAGTCTCTGTTCCTGCCCAGAACAGCACTGTCGCGCGATGAGCACGACCGTGCTGAACAGGGAGCACGACCGTGCTCCCAGTTGAATTATGGGAAGATGGCCGCGCTTTGAGCACGGCCGTACAGGACAAAGAGCACGATCGTGCTGCTGAGCACGACCGTGCTCATTAAGAAGCACGACCGTGCTTCACTTACAGGGGGAGCACGCCCCTCACGTGCTTAAGCACGACCGTGCTGGGTTACGAGCACGACCGTGCTCAACCCACTGTGACAGAACCAGATTAAAGGACTTAAGGGGTTTTAAACCCCACTTCCCTATGATGATAATTGATTAGACAACTTGGTAAATGTTAATAAAGATAATTAAAGATGATGAGAAGGTGAGATGTTAAGTCGATACCCTTTGGGGTGCCGCAAGCTGATGAGTTGTGCCTTGGTGCTTTTGGCCAAGGAGGCCTTGACCCCACGGTTTGGGTCTAAGGTGTCGTTGTTACGTACCTAGGTGGCCGAGAGTTTGCCCCAGGTAGTGCGGTTGATTCCGCTTAAGTCCTCAGGTAGATTCCGCGAGGCAAGTTGATGCGGTTGATTCCGTTGTTACCTTCGGTCGATTCCGTTGGAGTTATGGAGGTGGTGTTGCCGTTGTTGTTGTGTTGCATACGCATTGCATCGGAGATGTTGTTTAGGGATGTTCGACATAGGGGAGATCGTCCTAGAGTACGGCGATCCGGCCATCCACGGTTGGAGTAGATTCTCCTAGCGCCCCCGTGACGAGGCATTCGTTGGTTTGATGCGTTGGCTATCCAAGGAGTAGATTCTCCGGCGTTGAGTAGATTCTCAATGTGGATATGTAACTCCGAAGTCGTTCATCCCGAGTTTAGTGGATCCACATGCATTGATGGTTTAGCGGAGTAGGACTGCATTGCACTGCATAGCATAATGATGATGTTGATGTTTGTTGTGATGCTGCTATGCTTGCTGTTTACTTTACTGCCTATCTCCATGCTAATATGTTTATACGATTCTTACTCCCTATATATGTTTGTTGTTTGTGTTTGGCCTGATTGGCACATTGCAGAGGATGACGAGCAGCCCGGAGAGGAGTGACTCTGAGGAGCCGCCACTCATCGTAGGGCTAGTTTATGTTTTCGTAGTTGTTAGTTCAGTTGTAATTCCGTGGATTTTATTCCGGAACGGTTATGCCAGCTCTGTATGTGACATCGGGGTTGGGTTATTTTTATTGGTTTGTTATGTTTTCGTTATTTAAAACTTATTTCATTTCCGCGTTGTAAACGGTTCATGTGGGACTTTTCTACCCATGGACAATTGTTTATTTTATTCAATAATTGCATGTTTTCCTTTAATTGTTTTTAAATTAATTGGCTTTTAACATGTGGGGTAGAAGGGTGTCACATTTAGTGGTATCAGAGCAGTTCGACCTTGTTCGGACGTGGTATGAGTCTGTTGTGAGTCTGTTGTGTGACTCTTGTTTGAATTGTCTATACTTGGTATGGATAATGATGTTTGAAGTTAGTTGCCTGTAGCTTTTACTTGCTAACTTTCTGTATTAAAGGCTGTTTTGGGCATGTACAGGAACTAATGGCCGGTAGAGGACGCAACGATCAGGCGATTGCTGACGCGTTGGCACTTTTGGCCAATGCTATCGGACAGGTCAACCCTAACAACGGTGGGCCAGCTGAGTTCCAGGGACTGGATAAGTTTCAGAGGAACAACCCTCCGTCGTTCAAGGGAGCGTATGACCCAGAGGGAGCATTGTTGTGGCTGAGGGAGACAGAGAAGATCTTCCGTGCAATGGACTGCAATGATCAGCAGAAGCTCATCTTCGCTACCTTCATGTTGACTGAAGAGGCGGAGCACTGGTGGGATAACTGCAGGCAGAGGATGCAGGCAGAAGGCACAGCGATGACTTGGGCTGTGTTCAGGCAGAGGTTTCTGGAGAAGTATTTTCCAGCGGACATCAGAGACAAGAAGGAGATGGAATTCTTGTCTTTGAGGCAGGGGTCGCTGTCAGTCGGTGACTATGCGGCTAAGTTCGAGGAGCTGGCTAGGTACTACACTCCTTACCAGCATGAGACGGACGATCGCTCCAAGTGTGTGAAGTTCGAAGCAGGACTCCGGCCTGAGATCAAACAGGCCATCAGCTATCAGGAGATCAGAGTCTTCCCTATTCTGGTCAACAAGTGCAGAATCTATGAGGATGCCAGCCAGTTCAGAGCTGCTAGTTCCAGAGGATCGGACAATCAGAGTGGCAAGAGGATTGATCAGAGGGATAAGGGCAAGCAGCGGTATGCCCCTTCGGGCAAGGACTTCAAGCAGAGTGGCAGGAAGCCCCAGTTTCAGCAGAGTTGCTTCAGGGGTGGGTTTTCTGATGCCCCTAGAGCTATGAGGTGTGGGAAGTGTGGAGCACAGGACCACTATTCGTCCCAGTGCAAGGAAACACAGGTCATCTGTTTCAAGTGTGGCAAGCCAGGCCACATCAGTCGCGAGTGTGATGGAGCTAAGGCCGAGCCTCCCAGCGCTAGCAAGAATCAGAAGTCCCAGGCCAACAGACTGAAGACCACTAGGAGAGTCTTTACTCTTAGTGGAGCTGAAGTTTCCGAGTCTGATGACTTGATCCAAGGTACGTGTCTAATTGATGGAACTCGATTAACTGTATTGTATGATTCGGGTGCTACTCACTCGTTTATATCGCATGATAGGGTCAAGAGTCTAAAATTGCCTGTTACCTTCCTTGAGTTTGATTTGTTGGTTTCTACACCTACAAATAAACCTGTTTCTACTTCTTATGCATGCAAGAACTGTCATATTGTTATAAATGATAAAACTTTCCTTGCTGATCTTGTATGCTTACCCTTGAAAGACCTGGATATTATTCTAGGTATGGACTGGTTATCTTCCAACCATGTCCTTCTGAATTGTTTCGATAAAACCCTGGTTTTTGGAACTCCAAAGGAGTCTAAGAATCCAGACCTTCTCTCTGCCAGCCAAGTACGAGCTTCGATGAGAGACGAAGCCCAAGTTTACATGATGTTAGCTTCCCTGGATGTAGAGAGCAGCCCTCCTGATGTCGCCAGCTTGCCTGTTGTGCGAGAGTTCCCTGAAGTGTTTCCGGGGGATGTTTATAACTTACCCCCAGAGAGAGATGTTGAGTTTACCATAGACTTAGTGCCTGGCACCGGGCCAATTTCCATAGCACCCTATAGAATGTCTCCTCTAGAGCTAGCTAAGTTGAAAGAACAGTTGGAGGACCTGATGAAGAAGCAGTTCATTAGGCCGAGTGTGTCTCCGTGGGGAGCACCAGTGTTGTTGGTGAAGAAGAAGGATGGTAGTATGAGGTTGTGTGTCGACTTTCGACAGCTCAACAAGGTGACCATAAAGAATCGGTATCCCCTCCCTAGGATTGATGATCTTATGGACCAGTTGATGGGCGCTTGCGTCGTTTCAAAGATAGATTTGAGGTCAGGGTACCATCAGATTCGGGTTAAGTCTGAGGACATCCCGAAGACAGCGTTTAGGACGCGATATGGTCACTATGAGTACTTGGTTATGCCTTTCGGTGTGACCAACGCTCCTGCGGTCTTCATGGACTACATGAACAAGACCTTTCACCCTTACTTGGATAAGTTCGTGGTAGTGTTTATAGATGACATCTTAGTGTACTCCAAGAGTAAGGAGGAACATGAGGAACACCTGAGGGTTGTCTTGCAGACCCTTAAGGAGAAGCAGTTGTATGCTAAGTTGTCTAAATGTGAGTTCTGGTTAGAGGAAGTGAGCTTCTTAGGACATGTCATCTCTAAGGGTGGCATAGCAGTGGACCCAGCTAAAGTAGAGACGGTGCTCCAGTGGGAAGCGCCAAAGTCTGTAACCGAGATTAGGAGTTTCTTGGGGTTAGCCGGGTACTATAGGCGGTTTATATAAGGTTTCTCTAAGATAGCTTTACCCTTAACTCGTCTCACAAAGAAGGGACAGTTGTTTGTGTGGGACTCTAAGTGTGAAGAGAGTTTCCAAACCCTTAAGAATAGGTTGACATCAGCACCAGTGTTAGTTTTGCCAGATCCTAGTGCACCCTTCGTGGTTTACTGCGATGCTTCTAAGCAAGGGTTAGGTGGTGTGCTGATGCAGAATGGTAAGGTAGTTGCTTACGCTTCTAGGCAGTTGAAAACCCATGAGAAGAACTACCCTACCCATGACCTAGAGTTAGGAGCTGTGGTATTCGCCTTAAAGATCTGGAGGCATTACCTTTATGGAGCGAGGTTTGAGGTTTTTAGCGATCATAAGAGTTTGAAGTATCTCTTTGATCAAAAGGAGTTGAATATGAGGCAGCGTAGGTGGATGGAGTTCTTAAAGGATTATGACTTCGAGCTGACCTATCACCCAGGAAAGGCCAATGTGGTGGCCGATGCCTTGAGTAGGAAAACCCTGCATGTCTCCGCTTTGATGGTTAGGGAGATGGACCTGATTGAGGAGTTTAGAGACCTTAGTCTAGCTTGTGAGTTTACCCCTAAGAGTATTAGGCTTGGTACCTTGAAGGTTACCAACAGTTTGATGGATCAGATTAGAGAGGGTCAGAAGTTAGATAAGTATCTCTTAGACCAGCGAGAGTTGCTCGCTCTGGGTAGAGACCTAAGTTTTAAGGATGGCAGTGATGGTATTTTGAGGTTCAAAGATAGAGTTTGTGTGCCAGATGTTCCTGAACTTAGGAAGTTGATCTTAGAAGAAGGTCATAGGAGTGGATTGAGTGTGCACCCAGGTGCCACTAAGATGTATCAGGACCTTAAGAGAATGTTTTGGTGGCCTAGGATGAAAAAGGACGTAGCTGAGTTTGTGTATGCTTGCCTAGTTTGTCAGAAGGCTAAGATCGAGCATCAGAGGCCTTCGGGTAAGTTGCAACCTTTGAGTGTCCCAGAATGGAAATGGGATAGCATCTCCATGGATTTTGTGTCTGGACTCCCTAGGACTCCAGCTGGTTTTGAGGCAATTTGGGTTGTTGTGGATAGACTGACTAAGTCTGCCCATTTCATTTCGATGAACATGGAGTATCCTTTAGAGAAGTTGGCTAAGTTGTACATCAAGGAGATAGTTAGGCTTCATGGTGTACCCTCCAGCATAGTTTCGGATAGAGACCCGAGGTTTACCTCTAGGTTTTGGAATAGTTTGCAAGAGGCTTTAGGAACAAAGCTTAGGCTTAGTTCAGCTTACCACCCACAGACTGATGGGCAATCTGAGCGGACCATCCAGTCCTTAGAGGACTTGTTGAGGGCTTGTGTGTTAGAACAGTCAGGAAGTTGGGACAAGTTTTTGCCCCTAATAGAGTTCACCTACAACAACAGCTTCCATTCCAGCATTGGGATGGCACCTTATGAGGCTCTGTATGGGAGGAGATGTAGGACACCCTTGTGTTGGAGTGAACCTAGTGTCAGTGTGGTGCTAGGGCCAGAGATAGTCCAGGAAACAACAGAAAAGATTAAGTTAGTTCAGGAAAAGATGAGAGTTGCACAGAGTAGGCAGAAGAGCTACCATGATAAAAGGAGGAAGGTGCTCGAATTCCAGGAAGGCGATCATGTATTCTTGAGAGTTACCCCGACGACTGGGGTTGGTAGAGTGATGAAGGCGAGGAAACTTACTCCGAGGTTCATTGGTCCTTACCCAATCCTCAAAAGAGTCGGCGAAGTCGCCTACCAAATAGCCTTACCCACGTTCTTGTCAAATCTCCACAATGTTTTTCATGTGTCACAACTCAGGAAGTATGTTCATGACCCTAGTCACGTGATAGTACCCGATGCTATACAGTTGAAAGAGAACCTGACGTTTGAGGTGTTACCTTTTCGAGTCGAGGATAGGAGGGTGAAGCAGCTAAGAGGCAAGGAAATAAGGGGGGTGGAATTGTAACACCCTGTTTTTCAGAATTATTTTAATTAAGCTGGTTTTGGTTAAGTTGGATTTATCGTTTAAGGGCTTAGTGGGATTTTTGGCTAAAAGTCCCTTTCTGGTACATGAGCACACCCGTGCTCATCAGCCAGCAAGCCCGTGCTTAAGGTCAGAAGCGTGTTTCTGATTTTAAGTTGAGCACGACCGTGCTCAATAGTGAGCACGCCCGTGCTCAATGCGTGGACCGCGTCTCGTAACGCTAAGTGGAGCACGACCGTGCTCAAGGGTAAGCACTACCGTGCTCAGGTCCGGAAGTTATATACGTGAGCAGAATCGAGGGTTTAACGTTTTAACCCTATTTTGGTGAGTGCAGCAGCCTTGAGTGCGGCCAGGGCAGAATTTCTTCCGTCTTTCTGTTCCTTGATCAGTTTAGAAGCGTTGGGAGGTTGTTAGTGCAGCATTGGTAGTGGTTTAGGTAAGGTTCCTTTCCCTCCCTTGGTTTCCTTGTCCGTTATTGTGAATAGGGAACTAACCTGTGGTTTTCTGTTGATCCAAGGTTTGTTTCGGTGTAAGTCGCTGTAAAGGGAGGAGCCGGTTCGTTGCTTAGGACACCGAAAGAGCTACCTTCAATCCAGGTATGGGGAGAAGGGTAGTATGATCATAGGCTCGGAGTTAGGGTAGAGTAAAGGGGTCCCCATAACCCCGATTTGATTTGCATGATAATATGTTGATGATCACGTGATTTAAGACTATGTTTAATGTATGTTTCTGGTTGTTTTGTAATGGTGTCATGATTGCATATGGTTGCTTTTGTTATCGTTGTTATTAACATGATAATGTTATTGTTGGGTTGATGCCATGATTGAGTTGATTGCTGTTACGATGATGAGTTTAAACCCGAAAACATGCTGATAATTGATGTTAGGAATAATTGAGTAAAAACCCTGATAATTTATCTAAGTTTCAGTCTCTGTTCCTGCCCAGAACAGCACTGTCGCGCGATGAGCACGACCGTGCTGAACAGGGAGCACGACCGTGCTCCCAGTTGAATTATGGGAAGATGGCCGCGCTTTGAGCACGGCCGTACAGGACAAAGAGCACGATCGTGCTGCTGAGCACGACCGTGCTCATTAAGAAGCACGACCGTGCTTCACTTACAGGGGGAGCACGCCCCTCACGTGCTTAAGCACGACCGTGCTGGGTTACGAGCACGACCGTGCTCAACCCACTGTGACAGAACCAGATTAAAGGACTTAAGGGGTTTTAAACCCCACTTCCCTATGATGATAATTGATTAGACAACTTGGTAAATGTTAATAAAGATAATTAAAGATGATGAGATGGTGAGATGTTAAGTCGATACCCTTTGGGGTGCCGCAAGCTGATGAGTTGTGCCTTGGTGCTTTTGGCCAAGGAGGCCTTGACCCCACGGTTTGGGTCTAAGGTGTCGTTGTTACGTACCTAGGTGGCCGAGAGTTTGCCCCAGGTACTGCGGTTGATTCCGCTTAAGTCCTCAGGTAGATTCCGCGAGGCAAGTTGATGCGGTTGATTTCGCTGTTACCTTCGGTCGATTCCGTTGGAGTTATGGAGGTGGTGTTGCCGTTGTTGTTGTGTTGCATACGCATTGCATCGGAGATGTTGTTTAGGGATGTTCGACATAGGGGCGATCGTCCTAGAGTACGGCGATCCGGCCATCCACGGTTGGAGTAGATTCTCCTAGCGCCCCCGTGACGAGGCATTCGTTGGTTTGATGCGTTGGCTATCCAAGGAGTAGATTCTCCGGCGTTGAGTAGATTCTCAATGTGGATATGTAACTCCGAAGTCGTTCATCCCGAGTTTAGTGGATCCACATGCATTGATGGTTTAGCGGAGTAGGACTGCATTGCACTGCATAGCATAATGATGATGTTGATGTTTGTTGTGATGCTGCTATGCTTGCTGTTTACTTTACTGCCTATCTCCATGCTAATATGTTTATACAATTCTTACTCCCTATATATGTTTGTTGTTTGTGTTTGGCCTGATTGGCACATTGCAGAGGATGACGAGCAGCCCGGAGAGGAGTGACTCTGAGGAGCCGCCACTCATCGTAGGGCTAGTTTATGTTTTCGTAGTTGTTAGTTCAGTTGTAATTCCGTGGATTTTATTCCGGAACGGTTATGCCAGCTCTGTATGTGACATCGGGGTTGGGTTATTTTTATTGGTTTGTTATGTTTTCGTTATTTAAAACTTATTTCATTTCCGCGTTGTAAACGGTTCATGTGGGACTTTTCTACCCATGGACAATTGTTTATTTTATTCAATAATTGCATGTTTTCCTTTAATTGTTTTTAAATTAATTGGCTTTTAACATGCGGGGTAGAAGGGTGTCACATTTAGTGGTATCAGAGCAGTTCGACCTTGTTCGGACGTGGTATGAGTCTGTTGTGAGTCTGTTGTGTGACTCTTGTTTGAATTGTCTATACTTGGTATGGATAATGATGTTTGAAGTTAGTTGCTTGTAGCTTTTACTTGCTAAGTTTCTGTATTAAAGGCTGTTTTGGGCATGTACAGGAACTAATGGCCGGTAGAGGACGCAACGATCAGGTGATTACTGACGCGTTGGCACTTTTGGCCAATGCTATCGGACAGGTCAACCCTAACAACGGTGGGCCAGCTGAGTTCTAGGGACTGGATAAGTTTCAGAGGAACAACCCTCCGCCGTTCAAGGGAGCGTATGACCCAGAGGGAGCATTGTTGTGGCTGAGGGAGACAGAGAAGATCTTCCGTGCAATGGACTGCAACGATCAGCAGAAGCTCATCTTCGCTACCTTCATGTTGACTGAAGAGGCGAAGCACTAGTGGGATAACTGCAGGCAGAGGATGCAGGCAGAGGGCACAGCGGTGACTTGGGCTGTGTTCAGGCAGAGGTTTCTGGAGAAGTATTTTCCAGCGGACATCAGAGACAAGAAGGAGATGGAATTCTTGTCTTTGAGGCAGGGGTCGCTGTCAGTCGGTGACTATGTGGCTAAATTTCCCTTTTTGCCTTAAAGCTTGTTTTTTTCAAGTTTTCTTGCTTCCTTGAGGTTCACTTTTAACCTGCATAATAAAAGTAGCATCAAAATGCTTTATTGACTCGAAATTAACCAAAAAATCTTAAAAATCAACTAAGAGACTCAAAATGTTGCTTAGGGACAAAAGAAGCCAATTTTGGTTAATTAGCGAGGTTAAATCGCTCAAATTATATAAAAACCTTAGCTTTTCTAGCTATAAAACTAGATAAGCCGGAGGCTTATCAATACACATAAAAGGGAGATCACCAATTTCAAACAATTGCCTTCCTCATAAGGGCATTTGGTAATTCACTCATTCGCTTAATTTGTCAAGGCTTATCAACTTTCGCTCAATTTCACATTTTTAAGCGCACTTTCCATGAATTTGATTTTCATCTCAAAATAGTTCCCACGAAAACATGCATGCATCATCAAAAGGTCTTTTAAAGTTTGTAATGGGGCCTGGTTAAAGGTAGGATATACAAAGGTACTAGGCTTTAAGTCCCTAGGAATTTAAGAGACCATGAAACTGTTTACACTTTTATTTTCACTCTTATTCCTTTTTCCATTTTTATTTTTCGTACTTGGGTGGCTACAAACTATTCCCTTTGACACCCTTTTATTTTGCCCTTTTTGGCATTTTTGTATTTTTGTATTTTTCTTCTTTTTTATTTTTCATTTTTGCCTTTGGCTTCAACCTTTTTATTTTTCTTTTTCTCATTCCCTAGTAACATGATGTACTCATTGTAGCCACCCAAAACTTAGTTTCTAAACAACCCTTTTTCTTGCTAAACATCCATGCTCTCCTACATCTAAGATTGGGTTAACATGGTTTTTCCAGATTTTCAGCTTATAACATTAGGTCATTAAGAAACAATAGGCTTATTAGGCTCAAATTGGCTAACTATGGAACATGCATTAGAAATGGTTCATTTTAGGCCAAATAGCTATTTCAAAGAAAAATTGCCTAAATCATTTGATGCAAAACATATGAACATGCAAACCAAATAGAGATTCTAATAAATCCGGGAAAGTGCAACTCAAAAGTGATTCACACAATTCAAGAACATGTTGGAGGCTCAAATTTCTCACTTGGACATTTTTAGCAAATTATTTGACCGAGATACATCCCTAATGTGTGCACCCTTTTACCCCAAACTTGTCATAAATCATGCAATCCAAAAAAATTCTCAAAGTTCAATTTTTCATGGGGATCAATTTTTCTCATTTTTCAAAAGCATAAGGGAAAATCATCAATGATTTTTCAATTTCTATCATATGCATTCAATTTTAGGCTCAATTCAATTAATCCCATCAAGGCTTACCAACTAGACTCTATAGTCACTATTTGTTTTTGTATTGACCACTATTTACCTTGCAAAAATTCCAAAAAGAAAAGAAAAGAAAAGTAAAGAGTTGAGTTTAGAAAAAGTTATCTCAAGGGGTCCGAGGGGACCCCACGCTCTCATTAGCATGCCTCGCCTCTTCCTTATCTCTCTTTACTTTCTTCCTAGGCCGACTAGACTCGGTCTCATCAAGATACTTAGCCATCTGGTCCGTAGATGGGCGCTGGGGTCCTTGGGCATGCCTTTGCCTCCTGGGTGGTGCTGGCTCTCCAAAACAGTGGCGGCGGATATGGTCTCTGTCAATCGGCGGTTGAGGGACTTTGCGTTCCTGAGCCATCATCTATGTGATAAAAAATCCATGAGCCATCACCTCCTTTGCTTTCCTGGAGTTGGCCTTTTGCTGGATGTCCGTGGCTCTGACCGAGCCCACGTCAATAGTGTTCCCCTCCATAATGGCATAGAGGAGGTGGGCCCGTGCAGCAGTGATGTCAGACTCATGGGAGCTGCACATCAGGTTGGCATGGATGAATGCCGACCATATGCAGGCCGCGGGATTAAGATCCCTCCTCTTAAGCCTCACTAGGTTCCCATAGTTCCCCACTTCCCACTGCACTCCCGGCTTGCAGCAGGTCTCTAGAATAGGCTGGGCAAGGGCCTGGACCACTGGCATGAGTGAGTGCTCACTCCTCTCTCCCCAGGTGTTGGGAATGCCCAAACATCGGTTGATGTCATCGGGGTGGAATGTGATTCCCACACCCCTCACCAAGCTAATGCACCCTGGCTCAGCAGGATCAGGGCTATAAGCATTGGCATAAAATTCCTTGACGAGTTTAACATCAACTCGCCGAGGAGGATTAGCCAAATAACCGCAGCCCCTATCCCTGATAGCATCAGATACGAAGGAGTAGTTGTTCCCTACGAGAACCACCCTCCTCTCGAGTACTATCTCCTTCATTCGCACCAACTCCCAATGCTCCTTATGTAGGGGAGATCAGAAGCTAATGGAAGGAGTAGCACTCCTAGAGGAGATCCCGACTCCCTTAGGGAACACCTGCTCCTCCCCCTGAGTTGCCTGGCGCTTCTTGCACTTCACAGGCTGTTTCTTAGCAGCGTTATTAGGGGGAGCCATACCTAAAAATCAGAAAAGTCCCAGTACAGTTTAATATCACAATATCACATAGTGCAAAATTCAGAGTTCTATCCTACACTATCATAGTTATATCATAGGCAGTCCAATCATCAAATTAGAACACGGAAATTCGTTCTACATTTTTCAGAAAAATCTACTCAAAACCCAACTTAGTCATGCATCATCTCTAAAAATTCCCAGGGAACCCCAAACTTAGTTTCATCAACAATCAGTTCAACATTATCAAAACAGAGGCATATTTCATCAGTTTATCATAATCGCATTCAAACAGCATTCATCATGTTCAAAATTTCACACCACTTGCATGTACATGTTCATAAAAAATATTCAAGAAAATCTTCCTATGTAGGACTATCTTATAAATTCCATCACAATTTCATTCTCAAACAAGATTCAATAATCCTAACATATTGTAACATGAATGAATGGTTAAAAATAATTCATAAACACATTGTTTTTCTCCCCATCAACAGTGAATTCGGCTTTTTCAAAAATAAAGGGGGAGTTCTTGACATTCATATATAAATTCATTAAAAGAACGGGTTTAGGATGATGAACTTACCCTTAGTGAGTGAATCTTAGTGCAAGTGTGATAAAGATGATGGTTGTGAGTGGTTCCCTTGGATGTTCTTCGCGCCCCACGAGAGAGAGAAAGTGTGAGAGTTTTTGAAATTTTTGTGAAAGTGACTCAACTCTGTCTCGCGGGGTGTTATGTTTTCTCTCGCTCGCGGGGCGAGTGGGTGCTAGCGGGGCGAACTAGAGAGTTTTGCCCTTTTCAGTTGCCCAGATTTGCGGGGCGAGCAGTGTCTTGCGGGGCGAATCTGGAGATTTCAGCTTCATTCATCTGTTGCCTAGATTTGTGGGGCGAGCAGTGGCTCGCCAGGCGAATCTGGGATTTCCAACCTTTCCAGTTCCCGTGGTCTCACGAGGCGAGACATGCTTCGCGGGGCGAGCTAAAGCCAGGATGTCTGAAATCCTTCTGGCTAGTGGGGCGAGATTCTTCTCGCGGGGCGAGCCAGAGACAAAATTTTGCCCCCTATTTCTAAATGCAACTAAGTCCTATATGCTTCCTAAATGCAATTTTTCTAACTAAGGACCCAACATGAGACACTTTTTATTATTTTTGGACTCTATAAATGCATAAAAAGGATATCAATCTTGGGTTGCCTCCCAAGTAGCGCTTGTTTAACGTCCCGAGCCTGACTCAAGTCACCTGCGGAGGGTTAGTCTAGCTTGAAGTTTTGTTGGTCTCTTTGGAAAACTTCCCTATAGTAGTGCTTGAGTCTTTGACCATTCACCTTGAAGATATCTTTCCGTTCATTGCCCTCTAACTCTACTGCTCCATGTGGAAAAACCTTGTGGACTTTGAAAGGTTCGGACCACTGGGATTTCAGCTTACCCGGAAATAACCTTAACCTGGAGTTGTACAATAAGACCCATTGCCCTGGTTCGAGCCTTCTAGGCAATATGTGCTTGTCATGCCAAGCCTTTGTCCGCTCTTTGTAGATTCACGCATTTTAATACGCTTGTATACAGATCTCCGCCAATTCATTCAAGTCCAATAGACGCTTCTCACCGGCTTTCTTCAAGTCATAGTTGAGGGTCTTGATGGCCCAATAGGATTTATGCTCCAATTCCATCGGTAAGTGACATGCCTTTCCAAACACCAAATTATACGGAGATCTACCAATGGGTGTTTTGAAAGCATTCCTATATGCCCATAGTGCATCATCTACCTTCTTCGACCAATCCTTCGGTGAAAAGTTTACTATCTTCTCAATAATTCGCTTCAACTCACGGTTGGATACTTCCACTTGACCACTGGTTTGCGGATGGTAAGGAGTTGCAATCTTGTGTGTGACCTGTATCTCGAAAGTAGGTGATCCATTTGTTTGTTGGAAAAATGTGAACCACCATTACTAATTAGAACCCTGGGGACACCAAACCTTGTGAAAATGTTATGCCTTAGGAATTCTATGACGACCCGCGCATCATCATTTGTTGTTGGTATGACTTCAACCCACTTGGACACATAATCTACTGCCCCCAAAATATATTGATAGGAAAACGACAGAAGAAAAGGTCCCATGAAATCAATGTCCCTCACATCGAAGATCTCTACCTCTAACATGCTTTGGAGAGGAAGTTCATGCCTTTTGGAGATATTACCAACTCTTTGGCAAAGATCACACCTCTCTACGAAAGTTTGTGCATCCTTGAAGATGGTGGGCCAATAGAAACCACTTTGGAGAACCTTTTCTGCAGTTTTCTTTCCCCCAAAGTGTCCACCGTAATCTGAGCCATGACAATGCCACAACACGTTTCCAATTTGATCATGAGGAATGCATCTTCGCATCAATCCATCCGCACATTGTTTGAACAAGAAGGGGTCCTCCCAAATGTAGTATTTTGCATTCGAGAAGAACTTATTTCTTTGTTGCCTAGTGTAGCCTTCCGGGACCACTTTTGAAGCTTTGCAGTTAGCCATATCTGCGAACCAAGGAGGAAATTTTTCAAAGATGGCGAACAAACGCTCATCTGGAAATTCTTCCTGGATGTCTAATAGCTTCTCCTCTTGGTCGGGATTGACTATTCTTGACAAGTGGTCCGCAAATCCATTCTCGAAACCTTTCCGGTCCCTAATCTCAAGATCAAACTCCTGCAAAAGTAATACCCACCGGATTAGTCTAGGTTTGGGCTCTTGTTTTGTAATCAAGTGTTTAATGGCCGCATGATCGGTGAATATAATAATCTTAGATCCTACTACATAAGATCTAAATTTATTAAGTGCAAACACTACCGCAAGGAGTTCTTTTTCAGTGGTGGAATAGTTAGCATGTGCATCGTTTAAAACCTTGCTTGCATAGTAAATCACATTGACTAACTTTTCCACCCTTTGTCCTAGCACAGTCCCCACCCCATAATCCCTTGCATCACACATGATTTCAAAAGGTAATTCATTTGGTGCGGTGATTATGGGTGCAGTCACAAGTTTATGTTTTAAAAGAAGGTCACATAGTGGCTTCTTTATTTTGGAGAAGTCCCAAATGAAGCGCCTGGAGAAGCCGTCATGGCCGAGAAAACTTCTTACCCCCTTAACATTTGTTGGTGGGGGTAACTTCTCAATCACTTCAATTTTAGCTTTATCCACTTCAATCCCCTTTTTAGAGATTTTATGCCCCAAGACCACACCTTCACGAACCATGAAATGACATTTCTCCCAATTCAGCACTAGGTTGGTCTCTTGGCACCTTTGTAGCACATATGCCAAATTCTTCAAGCAATTGTTGAACGAAGTTCCAAAGACCAAGAATTCATTCATGAAAACCTCAATAAATTTTTCCACCATATCCGAGAAGATAGAAAGCATGCACCTCTGGAAAGTAGCCGGAGCGTTGCACAAACCAAATGGCATCCTCCTATATGCAAATACACCATATGGACAAGTGAAGGTTGTCTTTTCTTGGTCTTCTGGATCCACCACAATTTGGTTATACCCGGAATAACCATCTAAGAAACAATAGTACTCATATCCGGATAACCTTTCCACCATTTGATCTATGAATAGGAGGGGAAAGTGGTCCTTCCTTGTTGCATCACTCTCCACCTTATGATGGTCCTTGTCGGAATCATCTCATTATTTTCATTCACCACCATGGTTGTACCTCCCTTCTTTAGGACCACATGAATTGGGCTAACCCAATTACTATCCGAGATTGGATACATAATTTCGGCATCTAAAAGTTTAATCACCTCCTTGCGCACCGCTTCTTTCATGATAGGATTTAAACGTCTTTGTGGTTGAACCACCGGTTTATAATCATCCTCCATCAAAATTTTATGCATGCATAAGGAAGGACTTATACCTTTTAAATCTGAAATCTTCTATCCAATGGTGGATTTGTGTTCCCTAAGAACTCTTAAGAGCTTTTCTTCTTCATCCTTTTTCAACGTGTTACTAATGATGACCGGATGTTGTCCCTCCATGCTAAAAAATGCACACCTCAAATGAGATGGGAGTTGCTTCAATTCCGGTTTCTTGTTGTCTTCTTTCGTGCTGTCTTTGTTGAGTTCTTCCTTTTTGCATTCTTCCTTGGGGAGAATTGGCAATGCCTCCAATTGCTTAAGGCATTCAATATATTTTTCATCCTCCAAAAAACTCCCCGTCTTCATCATCCACATGGGATTTTACCAACACTTTCGCAAGTGAAGAACCATGCGCTTCGTGTGTGGCAAAGGATTCCACTATTGTTTCAACCACATCTATGCTATACACACTAGCTTGCTCCATTGGATGCTTCATTGCCTCAAACACATTGAAGACTACATTCTCATCTTGCACCCGAAGTGTGAGCTTTCCCTATTGCACATCAATTAGTGCCCTTTCGGTAGCCAAGAACGGTCTACCTAATATAAGAGGAATCTCGGCATCTTCATCCATGTCTAGCACCACGAAGTCCGCCGGAAAGATGAATTTGTACACTTTTACCAACAAGTCCTCAATCACCCCATAGGGGTATTTAATATAACGATTCGCAAGTTGGAGTGACATCATAGTCCCCTTGGCTTCTTTAATGCGTAGCCTCCTCATCATAGAAAGGGGCATTAGATTAATCTTAGCCCTTAGATCACACAATGCCTTACGGAGGTAGCTTGCGTTGAAGGATTGCACGACACTCCTCGGTTAAAGCAATCGTTTCCTGATCCACTATCTTCCGCTTCTTGGAGAGAAGCTCCTTTATAAACCGAGCATAAGATGGCATTGGTTGCAAGGCTTCGGCAAATGGAATATTAATTTGAAGATTGCGGAAAACATCACGGAACTTAGAAAACTGTTTTTCTTGCAAAGGCTTCTTCAAACGCTCTAGATATGGCACCTTCATGTAAAGAGGGAGATCCTTGGGCTCAACACACTTTTTTCTCCAGAAATCCTCATCTACTAATTTCAATCTCCCCTCTTGTTTTGGCACCTTCTCACTAGCCACTTCTTCTTCCGCTACATGCTCCGCTTCCACCTATGGTACTTTTGGAATTTCTTCCTTAATAGAAATAGAAGTATTTTCCATTGAATCCAATACCTTACCGCTCCGCGTTGTCACGACATTGTATTGATTCTTGGGGTTAACCTCTGTATTACCTGGAAAAGACTCTGGAAGATGCTCGTTCAGTTGCTTTGCAAGCTGATCTACCTGGGTTTCTAGATTCTGGATCGCTGCACCTGTATGAGTTGCTAATTTGTTAATTGCTGTGTCTGTGTGCACTGTCAGCTTTTCAATGGCCGCACTAGTCTTCTCAATAGCCACCTCCCAAGGTTGCTTGTTTCCATCCGTGATTTGCAATTGGTTTGACCTCGGGAGAGCTTGTTGATTATTCTGATTATTCCCATAATAAGGCATTTGCTGCTGTTGCTGCTGTTGTCCTCCTCCCAACACTCCACTAGTGCTACTCCAAGAGAAACATGGATGATCCCTGCCTCTTGAGTTCCAATTCTGCCCCTGGTGGTAGTTGTTCTATCCGTTCCTCTGATAATCATTTCGCTGTGGAATCGTATCATAGAAATTGTGACACGAATCCACATGCTCCTGTGATAAATTACCTGGACAATTGGCACTGTCATGATCACTATCACAAAAATCACAACCTGGAGGTAACCCCTCACATACTACATTCATGTTCATCTTGTTTGTGATGGTTTTTTTTGCAATTGAGCTACTTTCTGAGGAGGAAAGAACCTTGTAAGGAATTTCTGAGCCATGTCCTCCCAAGTGGTGATGCTTCAACGATCCATTTTCAAGTCCAACCAATCGCGCGCTCTATCCCGAAGAGAGAAAGGGAATAGACCCAAGCGATATGCATCATCTGAAACTCCAACATACTTTGAATATCACATATCTCCAAGAAACGCGAGATATGTCTGTCAGGATCTTCGTGCACCCCTCCATCAAATTGATGTTGTTGCACCAATGTAAGTATTGATGGCTTGATATAAAAAGCATTAGCTGTGATGGAAGGCCTTATAATAGTAGAGCTACAATTCTCCAAGTTAGGACGGGTGTACTCGTAAAGGGGCTTGTAAGCGGGTGGTTGTTCTTCAGCCATCTCTTCAAGATTGAGAGAATTCAGTGCCTCAAGCCTCCTTCGTTCTCTAAGTTGTTTCCTCAACCTCTTCTTGGTCCTACGAATCTCTAGGTCGTATAGCAAGTCTTCCGGTGGAATGGTACCTTGCATAAAGCAAAAACTCAGAAGACCAAGTGAAATCAAAGAAATTCAAGAAATAAAAAAGAATTTAAAAATAAAATTGGCTTGTTCAAATTAACTATTTTCTTTAAATAAAGAAAAATTGGCTATGCCAATCCACGGCAACGGCGCCAAAAACTTGATGGGCTCCGGCAAGTGTACGGATCGAAGCAAGTAATAAAAACACGGCAAGTAAATTACCGAGATCGAACACAGGGATTAGGTAGCCAATTGTTATCAATATTTAAAGGAAGCAGTTAGGATTTGACCAAGTCAAGGGAGAGAAGTTTGTTTAGAATCAATTAGTAACCAATGTCAATTATCAATCAAGAGTTTTAACAAAGCAATAGCAATAACAAGAAGTTGTGAATTAAGAATGGGGAAGATCTAAGGTCATGAATCCACCAACCCAATTAAACATAGATCAAAAGTGATTATTTTCTATCCCTAGGTTCAATTACATGCCAACCAGGAACCCGAAATTATCCTAATGTCTTGGTTGAGCACAAAAGAAAATACCTAAGCATGCCAATCAACAATATCTCTATTCGAAGACTAACAGTTAGATTCATTAAGTTATTGGTTCCCTATAACGATTGAACAAATCTCCTATTATATCTCTATCAATATTCAACTTGTGTTCTTAATTCAAGTCCTTAAGGGTGAATCTCCAGTCGGACTGATCACGCTTGACTAGTTAACCACAAGCTCATATGATTAACACAAACGAAACAGAATTAAGAAACAAGAATTGAGAATTAGTGAGTAGAAACAATAGTACTCATATCCGGAATTTGGTTATACCAGGAATAACCATCTAAGAAACAACAGTACTCATATCCGGATAACCCTTCCACCATTTGATCCATGAATGGGAGGGGAAAGTGGTCCTTCCTTGTTGCATCACTCTCCACTTTATGATGGTCCTTGT
This sequence comes from Echinosophora koreensis, assembly GCA_035048595.1. NCBI lineage: Eukaryota > Viridiplantae > Streptophyta > Magnoliopsida > Fabales > Fabaceae > Echinosophora > Echinosophora koreensis. The sequence goes on along the minus strand of JAPCYP010000073.1, from coordinate 1,400,284 downwards.
CGGAATCATCTCATTCTTTTCATTCACCACCACGGTTGTACCTCCCTTCTTTAGGACCACATGAATTGGGCTAACCCAATTACTATCCGAGATTGGATAGATAATTTTGGCATCTAAAAGTTTAATCACCTCCTTACGCACGGCTTCTTTCATGATGGGATTTAAACGCCTTTGTGGTTGAAGAACCGGTTTATAATCATCCTCCTTCAAAATTTTATGCATGCACAAGGAAGGACTTATACCTTTTAAATCTGAAATCTTCTATCCAATGGTGGATTTGTGTTCCCTAAGAACTCTTAAGAGCTTTTCTTCTTCATCCTTCTTCAACGCGTTACTAATGATGACCGGATGTTGTCCCTCCATGCTAAAAAATGCACACCTCAAGTGAGATTGGAGTTGCTTCAATTCCGGTTTCTTGTTGTCTTCTTTCATGCTGTCTTTGTTGAGTTCTTCCTTTTTGAATTCTTCCTTGGGGAGAATTGGCAATGCCTCCAATTGCTTAAGGCATTCAATATATTTTGCATCCCCCAACAAACTCCCCGTCTTCATCATCCACATGGGATTTTACCAACACTTTCGCAAGTGAAGAACCATGCGCTTCGTGTGTGGCAAAGGATTCCACTATTGTTTCAACCACATCTATGCTATACACACTAGCTTGTTCCATTGGATGCTTCATTGCTTCAAACACATTGAAGACTACATTCTCATCTTGCACCCGAAGTGTGAGCTTTCCCTGTTGCACATCAATTAGTGCCCTTCCGGTAGCCAAGAACGGTCTACCTAATATAAGAGGAATCTCGGCATCTTCGTCCATGTCCAGCACCACGAAGTCCGCCAGAAAGATGAATTTGTCCACTTTTACCAACAAGTCCTCAATCACCCCATAGGGGTATTTAATAGAACGATTCGCAAGTTGGAGTGACATCATAGTCCCCTTGGCTTCTTTAATGCCAAGTCCCCTCATCATAGATAGGGGCATTAGATTAATCCTAGCCGCTAGATCACACAATGCCTTCCCAAAAGTCTTCTCCCCAATGGTGTATGGTATGCTAAACAAACCCGGGTCCTTCAACTACGGAGGTAGCTTGCGTTGAAGGATTGCACTACACTCCTCGGTTAAAGCAAGCGTTTCCTCATCCATTATCTTCCGCTTCTTGGAGACAAGCTCCTTCATAAACCGAGCATAAGATGGCATTTGTTCCAAGGCTTCAGTAAATGGAATATTAATTTGAAGCTTACGAAAAACATCAATGAACTTAGAAAACTGTTTTTCTTGCAAAGGCTTCTTCAAACGCTCTGGATATGGCACCTGCATGTAAAGAGGTAGATCCTTGGGCTCAACACACTTTTTCTCCAGAAATCCTCATCTACTAATTTCAATCTCCCCTCTTGTTTTGGTACCTTCTCACTAGCCACTTCTTCTTCCGCTACATGCTCCGCTTCCACCTGTGGTACTTTTGGAATTTCTTCCTCAATAGAAATAGAAGTATTTTCCTTTTAATCCAATACCTTACCGCTCCGCGTTGTCACGACATTGCATTGATTCTTGGGGTTAACCTCTGTATTACCTGGAAAAGAGTCTGGAAGACGCTCGTTCAGTTGCTTTGCAAGCTGATCTACCAGGGTTTCTAGATTCTGGATCGCTGCACCTGTATGAGTTGCTAATTTGTTAATTGCTGTGTCTGTGTGCATTGTCAGCTTTTCAATGGCCGCACTAGTCTTCTCAATAGCCACCTCCCAAGGTTGCTTGTTTCCATCCGTGATTTGCAATTGGTTTGACCTCGGGAGAACTTGTTGATTATTCTGATTATTCCCATAATAAGGCCTTTGCTGCTGTTACTGCTGTTGTCCTCCTCCCAACACTCCACTAGTGCTACTCCTAGAGAAACCTGGATGATCCCTGCCTCTTGAGTTCCAATTCTGCCCCTGGTGGTAGTTGTTCTGTCTGTTCCTCTGATAATCATTTCGCTGTGGAATCGTATGATAGAAATTGTGACACGAATCCACATGCTCCTGTGAGAAATTACCTAGACAATTGGCACTATCATGATCACCATCACAAAAATCACAACCTGGAGGTAACCCCTCACGTACTGCATTCACGTTCATCTTGTTTGTAAATTTTGCTCTAGACTAGCTTCGATGGAAATAGAGATTTGCATGTTACTCTCCTCCTTGGCTCTGTTGTATTCATTCTTGGACATCTTCTCTAACAAAGCCCATGCATCCTCCCCTGATTTGCAAGAAAAAGTGCCGCCAGCTGTGGCATCACAAATCATTTGTTGACGACCCTTCAAACCATTGAAGAAGTTTTGCACCTTCGTCACCAAATCAAAGAAAGAAGATGGACACCTCCATAATAACATATTGTACTGCTCCGGAGCATCATTGTAAGTTCATCATCATGTTGCTTGAAGGAAGTGATGGCTTTTTGCAATTGAGCTACTTTTTGAGGAGGAAAGAACCTTGTAAGGAATTTCTGAGCCACGTCCTCCCAAGTGGTGATGCTTCAACGATCCATTTTCAAGTCCAACCAATCGTGCGCTTTATCCCGAAGAGAGAAAGGGAATAGACCCAAGCGATATGCATCATCTGAAACTCCAACATACTTTGAATATCACATATCTCCAAGAAACGCGAGATATGTCTGTCAGGATCTTCGTGCACCCCTCCATCAAATTGATGTTGTTGCACCAATGTAAGTATTGATGGCTTGATATAAAAAGCATTAGCTATGATGGAAGGCCTTATAATAGTAGAAGTACAATCCTCCAAGTTAGGACAGGTGTACTCATAAAGGGGCTTGTAAACGGGTGGTTTTTCTTCAGCCATCTCTTCAAGATTGAGAGAATTCAGTGCCTTAAGCCTGCTTTGTTCTCTAAGTTGTTTCCTCAACCTCTTCTCAGTTCTACGAATCTTTGGGTCGTATAGCAAGTCTTCCGGTGGAATGGTACCTTGCATAAAACTAAAACTCACAAGACCAAGTGAAATCAAAGAAATTCAAGAAATAAAAAAGAATTTAAAAATAAAATTGGCTTGTTCAAATTAACTATTTTCTTTAAATAAAGAAAAATTGGCTATGCCAATCCACGGCAACGGCGCCAAAAACTTGATGGGCTCCGGCAAGTGTACGGATCGAAGCAAGTAATAAAAACACGGCAAGTAAATTACCGAGATCGAACACAGGGATTAGGTGGCCAATTGTTATCAATATTTAAAGGAAGCAGTTAGGATTTGACCAAGTCAAGGGAGAGAAGTTTGTTTAGAATCAATTAGTAACCAATGTCAATTATCAAGCAAGAGTTTTAACAAAGCAATAGCAATAACAAGAAGTTGTGAATTAAGAATGGGGAAGATCTAAGGTCACGAATCCACCAACCCAATTAAACATAGATCAAAAGTGATTATTTTCTATCCCTAGGTTCAATTACATGCCAACCAGGAACCTGAAATTATCCTAATGTCTCGGTCGAGCACAAAAGAAAATACCTAGGCATGCCAGTCAACAATATCTCTATTCGAAGACTAACAGTTAGATTCATTAAGTTATTGGTTCCCTATAACGATTGCACAAATCTCCTATTATATCTCTATCAATATTCAACTTGTATTCTTAATTCAAGTCCTAAAGCGTGAATCTCCGGTCGGTCTCATCACGCTTGACTAGTTAACCACAAGCTCATATGATTAACACAAACGAAACAGAATTAAGAAATAAGAATTGAGAATTAGTGAGTAGAAAACATCACAATTTCACTATGTCGTCATGAGCGACTTCATCGCTTCCTCAGAAAAGAGGATTATTTCCTTATAGCATGCTTCAACATTCTCAATACAAAAGAAAACATGAAATAAAACTTATAAAAGAGTATGTAAACCTAAACGAGACGCAGCTCACAGAAAACTAGGATTGGACACTAAAATTCACATAGTTACAAGCTATTTATAGAGAACTGGGTTTGCGCTCGCTCGCTCGCTCGGCGAGACTGAAAGTGTAACACCGTGTTTTTCCTATGCTTTCTGTAGCAGTAAATACATATTTAAATGTGTTTATTTTAGATTAAACTCAGAGGATGATTTTAATTAAGCTAAAATCATTTTCTTGTGTTGTTATATCATACGAAGTCATGGTAAAAATTTCGGTATAAAATTCAGACGGAAGCCGGTCTGCATATTCACTGTCAATACAAGTTTACTGAGCAGGAAACCTAATTTTGACCCGTGAATGAAACATTTGATGCTTCTATCATGTTTCCTTTAACATTGGTTAATTTCAAAAATTTGAGTTCGGAAATAAAATATAATATATTACCTGGGCGAATCTTTTGAAAATACGATCGGAAGTGCAATCGGATACGCAAGGGAGCAGAATAGGAGACATAAAAGGCTTGAGGTGACATGAGGGAGTGAGGTGACTCACTAGAGGTATGGCCTAAGATACCTCCTAAAAAGTGGTCATGATGACACTTTTTGAAATATAGCATATTATATTATAAAAACCCATTTTTCTCTCTCTTCTCAAACCAAACAAGGCACAAGATCAAAACTTGCTCTCCAAGCTCATTCTCTCTCCAAAATTTCGTGCTTCCCTCTCCCTCCTCTATATAATCATCACTCATCTTCATTCTCTCATTTTCTTCCTCCATCTTCATACTTCTTCAACTTCTTCCATTTCTTCTTTTTTCAAACACTTAAAGCTTCCATTTTTATTAGTCTTTTCCACTTGAGTTCTTCATTAAAGTTCTTCCTTTTACTAAGGGTAATGCTCTCATATGAATCTTTTTGCAAGTTTCTCTTTTTATTTCATAGTTTACTTTATATGTTCTTTATATGCTTTAAACTTCTAAAATCTCTCTAAAATAGTAGAAAACTCCTTTTGAGTTGAAACTACTTTCTATAGTCTTGTATTAACTTATATTTTCACATACTAAGAGGTTGTGTAAAACAAAAAACTCTACCTATCTCTTCCTATGAAGGCCGAAGCTATGCATATGTGGCCTAGGAGGTTTTTGTTTCAACTTTTGTTAAATGATCATGTGTTTAAGCTTCTAGATACCTCTTGATCTTAAAGTCTTTAATGTTGGAAGGTTTGATAGCTTGTTGTCCTATGATGGCCAAACCATGTGAGGTTTTGAGGCTTAGGATGCTTGTTTCGCCTTTTCAACAATGATCATGGGTTTAGAACTCTTAATACATGGTGATGCTTAAAAGTTTTTATCAAACAAAGAACTTTTCCTCATTATCCTATGTAGGCCGAAACTTAAATGTTTTAGAGCAAGGATGTTTGAGTTTCATTTTCCAAAATGATCATGGACTAAAGCTCCTTAATATAGAAGGATGCTAAGTCTAAGAGATTGGAAAGTTTAAAGATTTCTAACTTGTTTATTCTATGTTATTGAACCTAGGATGTGTTATTGTTCATTTTCCAAAATGATCATGGACTAAAGCTCCTTAATATAGAAGGATGCTAAGTCTAAGAGATTGGAAAGTTTAAAGATTTCTAACTTGTTTATTCTATGTTATTGAACCTAGGATGTGTTATTGTTCATTTTCCAAAATGATCATGGACTAAAGCTCCTTAATATATAAGGATGCTAAGTCTAAGAGATTGGAAAGTTTAAGGATTTCTAACTTGTTGATTCTATGTTATTGAACCTAGGATGTGTTGTTTCTTATTTTCCAAAATGATCATGGACTTGAGCTCCATAAGATATTTGGATGCTAAGTCTAAGAGATTGGAATGTTTAAGTTTCCATTGTTTCCCAAAATGATCATGAACTTGAGCTCCCTAAGATTTTTGGATGCTAAGTCTAAGAGATTGGAAAGTTTAGAGATTTCTAGCCTATAAATCCTATGAAGGCCGAACCTAGAAGGTTATGGACCTAGGATACTTTGGTTTTTCATTTTCCAAAATGATCATGGTTTTGAGCTCCTTACTATGTGTGGATGCTAGACCTAAGAGATTGGAAAGTTTAGAGAATGCTAGTCTATTTTAATAGCCTTGGCCGAATACCCTAAGTTTATAACTTAGTGGGATTTTAATTCAACCTTGTTAAATGATCATTGTTTATGAACTCCCAACACTTGAGGATCATAAATCCATGAGTTGTATAATTTTCGGGGATCTCTAATCCTAATTTGTTGTCTTGGCCGAATCTAATACCTTGTGGTTTAGTGTTATTGGTTGATTTTAACTTGTGATCTTGTGTTTAAAACCTTAGACTTCTATCGCGGAGACAGCGAGGACGTTCGCGGTACTTCTATTCAAGCATCTAACCTCTTTACTTTCATGGAAGGTAAGAGGGGATTGCTTAGGGATATTCAATGACTATATGCATGTGTGTATGTGTTTAACTTGAGTGATTTGAATATTATTATGATATGGAGCCAATACTTGAATGACTTGTTTACTTGAACTATTGTGATTACTTGAAGTTGATTATTACTTGCTTTAAAGTATTGTGAATTATATATATGTGATGAACTGTCATTAACTGTGATATTACTGTTTGAGATATATTACTGTTGATTGAAGTTTGAGAAGCCGGACTTGAGTCTGTACTCAATGATTATAAGGATTAAAAGCCTTAAAAAGCCTTGAATAGAACTTTGAAAGTATTGGGTTTATTTATAAAAGTTCCGTGTTTAAAGTGCTTACTTAAAAAAGAATAAGATTCTTGTTTTTAAAAGAAATGTTGAAGTGATTTTAAGTCAACGGAAACTACCCTTTCATGATCTAAAGTTTTGTACGAGAGAAAACCTTTTTCGAACTATGTGTTTTATGAAAGAAAAACCCTTTGAAAATATTTGACTTTATTCCATCAAGGATTTTAAAAACAAACGAATTTCCTAATTGCTTTATAAAAGATTTTGCAAAGCAAAAGGATTTTCTCCTAAATGATTTGGAAACGTTCCGGTTACTTGGATAAGTGACCGAGGTTTTGTTTTGGATTTTATTTTCACTGAGCAAAAAGTAAGCACATGTGAATAGGAATCTAGTCGCGAGATGTCGCTCTAGTTTTCCGTGGTATGCACGTGATCTAGGATCCGTGTCAAGAATTATGGACCAAGGGTCCAAACCATGATGTTACGGGCTAAGAGTCCAAATCTCGAAATTGAGGACTGTGCGTCCTGATTTCGTTGCTGGGGACTAGGAGTCCTTATCATGTTAGAATAAAACATGGATAAAATCATAAATGATTTCTATGACCACAAACCTTGACTGCGGCATCGGTCTAAGATGTTGTGATCGAGCACTCGGACTGCGCGTCCTGTGTTATTGATTTTCAGGTGATGATGAAAATTATGAATAGTCGCTAGTCTTTGAGCTTCGACAACGAATGAGAACGAACACAAAGAAAACATCGAGAACTAAATGTTTTACATTTGCATTTACGGCAGACGTGCCCGACGTGGTTTTAACGTGAGACCTTAACAGGAAAGGTATCATGTGACGGTGTATTATCGTTATTCTTAAAATGGACAATGAGACGATGTACGTGTATCGTTGTGCCTAAATGGACAGTGAGACGGTGTGCATAGTCGTTGTGCCTAAATGGCCAATGAGACGGTGTATTATCGTTGTGCTTAGCTAGCCAATGAGACGGTGTATCGAGCCTGATCAACTCATTTTGAGGATGTTGGGATCTCCGGAGATTAAGTTTAGAGCCTGATGATTGAAGTGTCATGTATTATCTTTATAAAACTGATTGATTCCGGTATGAGACCCACTGATATAACACTTGTTGTTTTATCTATGAGTAATGCTTAAATGCTAATATGCCAATGTGTGTTGTATGTATCATGTATATGGTTGTTGTATGATATATCCATTTGCCGGTGTCTCACTCTTACAGTTTTATCAGGTCTCTTCGGGTTTTGCTATCGTACCTTGGTACTCTAGTACCGATGTTGCAGAGGAGTTTTTCTAAGTCACTTGAAGACCTAGTGTTAGAGGTTGGGAAAGTATTCTGATTGGGGGATGGCCACGGGGGGTCTCTCCAATGAATATTTGATAGAATGACCAGCTTAGGAGTCTGAGTTGGGTTGTATATCTGAAGAGGTCGGTAAATGTAGTGTTATATACATCCATCTGTAGTTTAAACTTTTCTTTCGAAAATGGAAACTTAGAGAAATGTTGTATGTTATGGTAACTTTGTTAGAATGTGACTTTATGTTTTAAATGTATGTATTATGGATTTCAGAGTTATCCTTAAAGAAAAAATTTTATACCCCAATTTTCTGACTTAAAAGAAAACAATTTTCCGAAAGCAACCAGCAAATTATCTTTTTAATTTACTTCCGCATGTGTTACGTAGTAATACCCAGGGGGGTGTTACAAGTGGTATCAGAGCTGGTCGAGGCTTTCGGGATCTTTGGGAAATAGGTCTGTTGTGTTGACGTTGTGTTTTCTCTAAATTAAGTTTTATTTGGATTACTTCTTAGAAGTAATGTGTGTTGATACGCCTTTGCACGTTTCATTTTCTGGTTGTGACCTGACTGATTTGTTCGGCAGGTCAGTTATGGAACCAGCACCAGAAGGTGGACGTGGACGAGGACGTGGACACGGTTGTGGACGTGGTCGTGGACGTGGTTGCAGAGGTGGTCCTATTGGCGGTCGTGCCAACATGAATGAGAATTATGACGATGGAGTGGACTATGCTGCTCAGGCTATGGAAAACGTCGCAGCGGCTATTGTACATCAAACTGCTATGATGGCTGCCTAGAACCAACAGGAACAAGCTCGAGCTGAGCAGGCTATTGAAGGCAAAAATTTAACTGCTTTTAGACGCCAAAATCCATCCTAATTTCATGGAGACGTGGATCCTGTGAAAGCTGACTTATGGATTCAGGAGTTAGAGAAAATTTTTAAGCTGATTCACAGTCCTGAGGGAGTGAAGGTATCCTATGCCACTTTTCTGTTGGTCGGTGATGCTGAGTATTGGTGGAAGGGCACCGAACAGCTGCTGGAAGCAGAGAATCAGGAGATCACTTGCGAAGTATTCCGAACCAGGTTCTTAGACAAGTATTTTCCTCAAAGTGCACGAGCTGAGAAGGAGCAAGAATTTCTACAATTTCAGCAGAAAGAATTAACTGTTGGAGAGTACGCGGCAAGGTTTGAATCTCTTGCCAAGTACTTTCGCTTTTTCCAGAACGACCCAAGTGAAGATTGGAAGTGCGAGCATTTTGAGAAAGGACTGCGTTTCGAAATCAAGGAATCAGTACTACCATTGGAAATCCGGAATTTCCAAGCCTTAGTAGAGAAGTGTAGAAAAGTGGAACTAATGAGGAAGGAAAGAGGCAACGGAGAAACTGTTGGAGGACCCACTCGTTCCAAAGACCAGTATCAAAATCAGAATCAGAAAGGGAAGCAGCATCGGAGGGAACCTTATTTCCAACCAAAAGGGAATGACCAGAATCATCAACAGCATCGTTCTGATAATTTTGAATCGGGAAGTGGAGGCCAACAGAACCAAAACCGAGGCCAATTTAGAAGATGTTACAAGTGTGGAAACCCAGATCACATGGCTGATGTTTGCCCATGCAAGGGAACGAAATGTTACAACTGTGGACAAATAGGACACTTGTCAAAGGATTGTAATGCACCAAGGTTTGAAAGGGCTGTCAACACCATAGGGACTGATAGACCCATGACAAAGGGAAGAGTTTACACCATGACTGGCACTGGAGCTTCACAATCTGATGATCTTTTACGACAGAAGTAGTGTGCAATTTGAAGGTCTTATGGCAGTGGTCTATAATTCTAAGTTGTAATAGGATTCTAAGTATAATCGTGTTTTGATGCCCTTAAGTATTTGACTCTCTAGGGTCTCCTATGTTACTAGTCTTTCCAGTGAATGTATGTTTCTTATGACTTTTGGGAATAAAAGTCTCTTTAAGAAATTTATTCCAGTTCCCTTCTCTTTTTGATTGTTGTGGTCAGTTTAGACTTTGGATCCAATCTTTCTTTTCTTAGAGTTGTGAATTGCCTTGTTGTTGCACGGGATGGGTATGTTTATAAAAGAAGTTTCTTGATGAGACTTAATCTAATCACTTTTACTTTTGGTGGAAGTGATTCAGTTTGAATTCTTATCGAACTGTTGCTCTTTTAAATTGTTGACCAGAAAATTCTAGTGAAAGGAGAAACTTTTTAGATTCATAATTGTAAACGTGTACCGATCATACATTTTTACCTCCCTGAACCTACTAAAGGATCTTCATACACTGGATGTTTCTATATTCTTTTGGATTGATGAAATTTTTTTAGATACTTTCTTCTGATAGTATGAACTTGATAGTGAGAGATCCTGTTTAGTTTCCAGTAACGTAATTTCGAGGACGAAATTCTTTTTAGAGGGGTAGTATTGTAACACCCTGTTTTTCCTATGCTTTCTGTAGCAGTAAATACATATTTAAATGTGTTTATTTTAGATTAAACTCAGAGGATGATTTTAATTAAACTAAAATCATTTTCTTGTGTTGTTATATCATACGAAGTCATGGTAAAATTTTCGGTTTAAAATTCAGACGGAAGCCGGTCTGCATTTTCACTGTCAGTACAAGTTTACTGAGCAGGAAACCTAATTTTGGCCCGTGAACGAAACATTTGATGCTTCTATCATGTTTCCTTTAACATTGGTTAATTTCAAAAATTTGAGTTCGGAAATAAAATATAACATATTACCCGGGCGAAATCTTTTGAAAATACGATCGGAAGTGCAACCGGATACGCAATGGAGCAGAATAGGAGACATAAAAAGCTTGATGTGACATGAGGGAGTGAGGTAACTCACTAGAGGTATGGCCTAAGCTACCTCCTAAAAAGTGGTCATGATGACACTTTTTGAAATATAGCATATTATATTCTAAAAACCCATTTTTTCTCTCTCTTCTCAAACCAAACAAGGCACAAGATCAAAACTTGCTCTCCAAGCTCATTCTCTCTCCAAAATTTTGTGCTCTCCTCTCCCTCCTCTATATAATCATCACTCATCTTCATTCTCTCATTTTCTTCCTCCATCTTCATACTTTTTCAACTTCTTCCATTTCTTCTTTTTTTCAAACACTTAAAGCTTCCATTTTTATTAGTCTTTTCCACTTGAGTTCTTCATTAAAGTTCTTCCTTGTACTAAGGGTAATGCTCTCATATGAATCTTTTTGCAAGTTTCTCTTTTTATTTCATAGTTTACTTTATATGTTCTTTATGTGCTTTAAACTTCTAAAATCTCTCTAAAATAGTAGAAAACTCCTTTTGAGTTGAAACCATTTCTATAGTCTTGTATTAACTTATATTTTCACATACTAAGAGGTTGTGTAAAACAAAAATCTCTACCTGTCTCTTCCTATGAATGCCGAAGCTATGCATATGTGGCCTAGGAGGTTTTTGTTTCAACTTTTGTTAAATGATCATGTGTTTAAGCTTCTAGATACCTCTTGATCTTAAAGTCTTTAATGTTGGAAGGTTTGATAGCTTGTTGTCCTATGATGGCCAAACCATGTGAGGTTTTGAGGCATAGGATGCTTGTTTCCCCTTTTCAACTATGATCATGGGTTTAGAACTCTTAATACATGGTGATGCTTGAAAGTTTTTATCAAGCGAAGAACTTTTCCTCATTATCCTATGTAGGCCGAAACTTAAATGTTTTAGAGCAAGGATGTTTGAGTTTCAGTTTCCAAAATGATCATGGACTAAAGCTCCTTAATATAGAAGGATGCTAAGTCTAAGAGATTGAAAAGTTTAAAGATTTCTAACTTGTTTATTCTATGTTATTGAACCTAGGATGTGTTATTGTTCATTTTCCAAAATGATCATGGACTAAAGCTCCTTAATATAGAAGGATGCTAAGTCTAAGAGATTGGAAAGTTTAAAGATTTATAACTTGTTTATTCTATGTTATTGAACCTAGGATGTGTTATTGTTCATTTTCCAAAATGATCATGGACTAAAGCTCCTTAATATAGAAGGATGCTAAGTCTAAGAGATTGGAAAGTTTAAGGATTTCTAACTTGTTTATTCTATGTTATTGAACCTATGATGTGTTGTTTCTTATTTTCCAAAATGATCACGGACTTGAGCTCCATAAGATATTTGGATGCTAAGTCTAAGAGATTGGAATGTTTAAGTTTCCATTGTTTTCCAAAATGATCATGGACTTGAGCTCCAGAAGATATTTGGATGCTAAGTCTAAGAGATTGGAAAGTTTAGAGATTTCTAGCCTATAAATCCTATGAAGGCCGAACCTAGAAGGTTATGGACCTAGGATACTTTGGTTTTCATTTTCCAAAATGATCATGGTTTTGAGCTCCTTACTATGTGTGGATGCTAGACCTAAGAGATTGTAAAGTTTAGATAATGCTAGCCTATTTTAATAGCCTTGGCCGAATACTCTAAGTTTATAACTTAGTGGGATTTTAATTCAACCTTGTTAAATGATCATTGTTTATGAACTCCCAACACTTGAGGATCATAAATCCATGAGTTGTATAATTTTCGGGGATCTCTAACCCTAATTTATTGTCTTGGCCGAATCTAATACCTTGTGGTTTAGTGTTCTTGGTTGATTTTAACTTGTGATCTTGTGTTATAACCTTAGACTTCTATCGCGGAGAAAGCGAGGACGTTCGCGGTACTTCTATTCAAGCATCTAACCTCTTTACTTTCACAGAAGGTAAGAGGGGATTCCCTAGGGATATTCAATGACTATATGCGTGTGTATATGTGTTTAACTTGAGTGATTTGAATATTATTATTATATGGAGCCAATACTTGAATGACTTGTTTACTTGAACTATTGTGATTGTTACTTGAAGTTGATTATTACTTGCTTTAAAGTATTGTGAATTATATATATGTGATGAACTGTCATTAATTGTGATATTACTGTTTGAGATATATTACTGTTGATTGAAGTTTGAGAAGCCGGACTTGAGTCTGTGCTCAATGATTATAAGGATTGAAAGCCTTAAAAAGCCTTGAATAGAACTTTGAAAGTTTTGGATTCATTTATAAAAGTTCCGTGTTTAAAGTGCTTACTTCAAAAAGAATAAGATTCTTGTTTTTTAAAGAAATGTTGAAGTGATTTTATGTCAACGGAAACTACCCTTTCATGATCTAAAGTTTTGTACGAGAGAAAACCTTTTTTGAACTATGTGTTTTATGAAAGAAAAACCCTTTGAAAATATTTGACTTTTTTCCAACAAGGATTTAAAAAACAAACGAATTTCCTAATTGCTTTATAAAAGATTTTGCAAAGGAAAAGGATTTTCTCCTAAATGATTTGGAAACGTTCCGGTTACTTGGATAAGTGACCGAGGTTTTGTTTTGGATTTTATTTTCACTAAGCGAAAAGTAAGCACATGTGAATAGGAATCTAGTCGCGAGACGTCGCTCTAGTTTTCCGTGGTATGCACGTGATCTAGGATCCGTGTCAAGAATTATGGACCAAGGGTCCTAACCATGATGTTATGGGCTAAGAGTCCAAGTCTCGGAATTGAGGACTATGCGTCCTGATTTCATTGTTGCGGACTAGGAGTCCTTATCATGTTAGAATAAAACATGGATAAAATCATAAATGATTTCTATGACCACAAACCTTGACTGCGGCATCGGTCAAAGGTGTTGTGATCAAGCACTCGGACTGCGCGTCCTGTGTTATTGATTTTCAGGTGATGATGAAAATTATGAATAGTCACTAGCCTTTGAGCTTTGACAACGAATGAGAACGAACACAAAGAAAACATCGAGAAATAAATGTTTTACATTTTCATTTACGGCAGACGTGCCCGACGTGGTTTTAACGTGAGACCTTAACAAGAAAGGTATCATGTGACGGTGTATTATCGTTGTTCTTAAAATGGACAATGAGACGGTGTACGTGTATCGTTGTGCCTAAATGGACAATGAGACGGTGTGCATAATCGTTGTGCCTAAATGGCCAATGAGACGGTGTATTATCATTGTGCTTAGCTAGCCAATGAGACGGTGTATCGAGCCTGATCAACTCATTTTGAGGATGTTGGGATCTTCGGAGATTAAGTTTAGAGCCTGATGATTGAAGTGTTATGCATTATCTTTATAAAACTGATTGATTCGGGTATGAGACCCACTGATATAACACTTGTTGTTTTATCTATGAAAATGCTTAAATGCTAATATGCCAATGTGTTGTATGTATCATGTATATGGTTGTTGTATGATATATCCATTTGCCGGTGTCTCACTCTTACAGTTTTATCAGGTCTCTTCGGGTTTTGCTATAGTACCTTGGTACTCTAGTACCGATGTTGCAGAGGAGTTTTTCTAAGTCACTGGAAGACCTAGTGTTAGAGGTTGGGAAAGTATTCTGATTGGGGGATGGCCACGGGGGGTCTCTCCAATGAATATTTGATAGAATGACCAGCTTAGGAGCCTGAGTTGGGTTGTATATCTAAAGAGGTCGGTAAATGTAGTATTATATACATCCATCTGTAGTTTAAACTTTTCTTTCGAAAATGGAAACTTAGAGAAATGTTGTATGTCATGGTAACTTTGTTAGAATGTGACTTTACGTTTTAAATGTATGTATTATGGATTTCAAAGTTATCCTTACAGAAAAAATTTTATACCCCAGTTTTCTGACTTAAAAGAAAACAATTTTCCGAAAGCAGCCAGCAAATTATCTTTTTAATTTACTTCCGCATGTGTTACGTAGTAATACCCAGGGGGTGTTACAGAAAGATCTTCACAAATCTTGTGTCTGGCTCGCGGGGTGAGCACTGTCTCGCGGGGCGAGACTGAAAGACTCCAATTCCTTGCTCAGCATCAATTCTGGCTCGCGGGGCGAGACCTTGAAATTTTCCTTTTGCTTTTTTTCTTTAATTTTTTAAATTTCCTTGAGCTTCACTTTTAAGTTGAAAATAAAAGTAGCACTTATTGCTTTATTTGTCCTAAAACTAGAAAAAAATATCTAAAAGTTACTTCTAAGACCCAAAACGTTGCTTGTGAACAATTAAAGCCAAATTTGGGCGAAAACGAGATTGAGCTCGCGCAATTGGTATCAAAATTAAGGTCTTTCTAGTCATAAAACTAGATGAACCAAAGGTTTATCAGCTGGTCATCCCCATCATCCTCATTGTGCGAGAGAATGATTTTTCTTGCACTTTTCTTCTTTTGAGCAGCGTGGGGTTCATCTGCCCTTGGTTCCCTAATGACAATCCCAGCAGAAGGCTTCCTTGTCCCTTATGGACGAGTTGTCTGAGCAGGTCGTCTAGCCGGTTTCTTCTGCATGGCTTGACCCCTAGCCTGGTTCAGCTCTATTTGCTCTTCCTTAACTTTCTTCATTTCTTCCTTCTTAGCCAATTCAACTTGCATCACAGGATCAAGTTTCATCATTACTAAGTTCATCCTACCAAAAATAGCAGAGGACATGCCATGAGTCTTCAGATAAGTAGCTTGCTCCTCTAGAGTTCCAACTTCCAGCATGGCATAAATTTGGTGAGATTTCAGAACCTTGGAGAGCAGATCGAAGTAGGGTATGGCAGAGCTTTTCTCCTTGTTTAACACATAATTTCTGATCCTTGTGAAGAGAAGGTTGGGTAGATTTAATGCAGTCTCGGTCATGAGTTGGCAGAGACAACTTGTGAAAATAAGAGATGTTATCCTTCGACCCAGTCTTGTGAAGGATAGCCTTGTTGAGGATTTGCTGAAGAATCCTGGGATGATCCTTCGTATGAACTGATTTCCACTCAGCAGTAACATTCTCTGGTCGCATGAGAAGAACCCGCATGACTTCCTCACCACCTATTTCTTGTTCCCAATCGTCAGTTAGGGTTAACCCGGTTTGGGGACAGTTAATCGCAGTTGCAATTGTTGCTTCAGATAACATATGCCTTCACCTCAGTAGCAGCTATCGTAGGGTTCTCCAGAAAGCCTTGATTAGGTCTGGGAAGACGGAGACTTTCTCAGCAAAGAAATTTTCCCAACCAACAGCTTTAAGATACTTACTCACATCCATATTATATTCCTTGAGGATGTTAAGATCAAAGTAGTGCTCTATTCCCATTTCCAACGAGTTCACATCAAAGGCAGTGTTAGCAGAAGATGAGGCCATTGTTGAAGGTTAGAAGGTAAGAGAGATAGAGAGTTCTTTCACAAAGGAGATTTGAGATTCAGAGCAAGTGAAAGGTTTTCAGAAAATAAATTTTTAATAAAAGAAAATAGTGTTAGAACCAAAGTAATTTGGATTAAATAATCTCTGTATTTTGATGTTAACAAAAAGGATCAAATTTGTATGGCAAAGTGTTAGTTAAGTTCTAACATGTTTTATCTAAGTCTTACATGTTATTCGAAATTCAATATGATAAGGAAATCTCCTAAGAGTCTATATCCGCGTCCAACCGGGTAGACGAGCCTTTCAAATTTAATATGGTATATTTTAATTATGAGAATATGCTCTAGTAGACGGAATATAGAACAGTACCAATAGACGAGCTCTACTATTTTGAATAGACGAGCTATAGAACAGTGCTTGTGGACGAGCTCTTAACTCATGTAAGTAGACGAGCGTATGTGCCACGTCAGCAGACGCGAATCTAAGCTATTCACTGATATATAGCAAGTCCAAAGACTTGATAGTAGACGAGCAAAATTTTGCCACGTCACTGGACGAGCTAAATAGAATTTTAGCTCTGAGCGTATAGACGCACTTTTTAAGTAGACGAGCTCTTTGCTTAAAATGAATTCTTGATATAATCAGAATTAATTTCTCGACCATATAAGAGTTTTTATTTCAAATGATTGATATTTATTTCAATTATATGTTGGTCCTTCTTATTTGTTTTTAACTGTTTTATTGTCTTGTTTCTGTGAGAGAAACATAATACACATGAGGAATTGCAAAAAGCAAAATAGTACATTGCAAAACGACTTGTACCCTGTCACCTTTTATGCTGGAATAGCTGGAATTTGTACAAGGAAGGCAAGACAGTTTTTCAAGTTGCATTTGCTAAGAGGTGTGCCCGTTTCATGCAAGAATGTTGTCATATAGTACAATGGCCACGAGCAAGCTGAGTCACAACGGATAGTACATTGTTGATTCTATCCCTAAACGGGAAAATTTAAATACAACCGTTGAAGAATTTGAAGAGAAGAGCAAGGTCTCTATAAATAGAAGACCAAGACTTTTGAAGAAAGAACTTTTGCACACATACTGAATTCACAAGAATACATACTGAATTCACAAGAATACTCTTGCGAGCCAACATTCTTTTATTCTTTCAGAAAGCAAAAGTCTGTAATATCTTAGCTTGAATATTGTTATAATATTCATCTGATCTTAAAACTTTCATATCCTCACACATAGTGAGTTAGAAGATCAAAAGAAACCAAATCTCTTTGTTAGAGGTAGAGCCTGAAGAGGCTTGGTAAGAAAGGAATACTTGTGAGCCTGGAGAGGTGTTGAATACTTGCTGTAATCTATTTGGAGAATAGTGGAGAAAAACCTTCAAGTAGAACGGACTGGACGTAGCTCTTGGTTGGAAGAGAGTGAACTAGGATAAAACAACTTGCGTGAATCTTCTAATCCCTTATCTCTTTAGTTTTACTTGTTTATACTAACTGTGGGATTTGAACTTGAATTTATTATTCTTTCAAAAGGTTGTTTTTCTGTGTGTTTGCTTCTGCCTCTTTATCTTTGTGTGAGAAAACTGTTCTTGAAAAAGTTGTTTTTGAAAAATATTAACAAACACAATTCAACCCCCCTTCTTGTGTTTGCCTGTGTCAACTTCAGTTGGTATCAGAGCTCAGCCTCGAAAGGGTTGAGCATCTAACAAGTGCTAAGGAAGTACGATCCTACAACCATGGACGCAGAAGGATAAGCTATCAACAGACCTCCACTCTTTGATGGAACTGATTATGATTATTGGAAGAAGAGAATGATGGCCTTCTTGGATGCACAGAACTTAGACATCTGGGAACTGATTGAGAATGGCTATATTGAGCCAAGAGGTGAAGATGGAGCAGCCTTGGCTAGAGCAGATTGGAGTGTAGATCAAAAAGCTAAACATCAACTAAATCTCAAGGCCAAACATTACTTGATGTGTGCCATCACCAGATCAAAACATCATAAGGTTCACAGCTGCAACACAGCTAAGGAAATCTGGGATACACTGGCTCTTGCTCATGAAGGCTCATCACAAGTGAAGGAGTTAAAGATAAGCATGCTGGTTCACCAGTATGAACTCTTTAAGATGGCTGATCATGAGACTATAGATCAGATGTTTGGAAGATTTCAAACAATAACCAATAGTCTCAGATCTCTTGGAAAAATTTATGAGAATAGAGATCATGTCAGAAAAATTCTGAGAAGTCTCTCCAAGCAGTGGAGACCAAAGGTTACTGCCATTCAAGAAGCTAAGAATCTAAATACTCTCTCTCTGGAAGAGCTTCTAGGGTCATTAAAGGTTCATGAGCTTGAACTAAATGAAGAAGACAACTCCAGCAAGGGAAAGCCCATTGCCTTAAAGGCAAAGAAAGCCAGCTCTTCAAAAGTCCTTAAAGCTGCTGAGTCTTCAGATGATGCTGAACCATCAGACAGTGATGAAGGGTCAGATGAAGATGGATTATCTTTTATCTCCAAAAAGATACAACATATGTGGAGAAAGAAAGGTAACTTCAAGAGAAAACAGTTCAACAAGAAGTTTTCTAAGGAGAAATCAGACTCCAAAGAAAAAGGTCCACCCCTATGCTTTGAATGCAAGAAGCCTGGTCATTTCAAAGCTGACTGTCCTGAGTTGAAAGATAAAAAGAAGGACTTCAAGAAAAAGAAGGGCTTGATGGCAACTTGGGAGGACTTGGACTTATCCTCATCAGATGAGGAAGAGGAAGCTGAAGAAGAGGCAAACATTTGCCTCATGGCTGACACATCATCAGAGAATGAGTACACTGCTGATGATGAGGTAACAGATTCTGACCCGTCTACTCTCAAAAATGCCTTTGATGAATTACTGCATGACTCATCCATACTATCTCATGAATACAAAAGTCTTAAAAAGAAGTTTACAAAATTAACAAGAGAATATGATAGAGTCTATATTGAAAAACAAACCTTAGCTCAAGAAAATGATAAACTCAGATTAGAGAATGTCAGTCTAACTGACAAACCTAAATGTGAGCCTGACAATTCTTGTGAAGTTGAAAAACTGGAACAAGATGTAACATACTTGACAGACACTCTGTCAAAACTTGTAGGAGGTTCAAATAAGCTAAGTCTTATCCTAAGGTATTCTAGATCACCATTTGATAAATCTGGCCTTGGTTATGACAATGAGAAGCATGAGGCATCTCACAATAAGTCAAAACCACCTATGCAGCAAAGAGCTTCAAAAGCTCCAGCTATGTATGCTAAAGCCAAGTCAGGCCCGTCCAACACATTTTGCAAAGTGTGTGGAAAAAATGGGCATACTACATATATATGCATACATAATAGGCATACTAAACATTCTCGTCCAATGAAAACTAACATGAAAGGACCCAAGTCATTTTGGGTACCTAAGGACAAGATAATACATGTTGCAGATTTGCTTAACAACAAGAAAGAAACAGACATCCTGGTACTTGGACAGTGGGTGGTCACGTCACATGATGGGAGAAAAGTATATATTCCAAGACCTTAGACATAAGGATGGTGGTTGGGTGACATTTGGAGGAAACCAGAAAGGAAAGATCACTGATATAGGTAAAATTGGTAAACATCATTTTCCCTCCATTGATAATGTTCTTTTAGTGAATGGTTTAAAATATAATCTGCTGAGCATAAGTCAATTATGTGATAGTGGATATGATGTTTCTTTTAATAAGAACATGTGTTATGTCAAGAAGAATGATGGATCAATCTTATTCACTGCTAAGAGGCAAAACAATTTGTATAAAATTGACTTGGAAGACCTGTCAAATCAAAGTGTCTCATGTTTAGTGTCCACTGAAGATGAGCGATGGATTTGGCATAAAAGGCTAGGTCATGCAAGCTTGAGATCAATCTCAAAGTTAAATAAGCATAACCTCGTGAGAGGATTACCAAACCTTAAGTTCAAATCTGATGCTCTCTGTGATGCATGTCAGAAGGGAAAACAAGTCAAAGGTTCTTTTGAATCTAAGAATATTGTTAGTACCAAGAGACCACTAGAGCTGCTACACCTTGATCTTTTTGGTCCAACAAGGACGCTATTTCTTAAGTTCTGTGAAGATAGTGGTATTCTTCACAATTTCTCAATACCAAGAACACCACAGCAAAATGGTGTGGTAGAGAGAAAGAACAGATCTCTTCAAGAGATGGCTAGAACTATGCTCAATGACAACTCTGTCCCTAGACACTTCTGGGCTGAAGCTGTTAATACTGCCTGTTACATTCAGAACAGAATATACATAAGACCAATCTTGAATAAGACTCCTTATGAATTGTGGAAGGGACGAAAACCCAACATATCATATTTTCATCCTTTCGGTTGTAAATGTTATATTCTTAACACTAAAGATCAACTTGGTAAGTTTGATGCAAAAGTAGACAATGGAATCCTGTTAGGATTTTCTGAAACATCAAAAGGCTTTAGAGTATATAATTCTAGAACTCTAGTAGTAGAAGAATGTATACATGTTAAGTTTGATGACAAGTAGCCTGATAAGAAATTATCAGAGCTAGATGAAGCTTTTACAGATCTTGACTTAAACATCTCAGGAGAGACAACAGAAGTTAAAGCTGATGATCAAGTTGAAGACATTTCTCAACAACTAAAAACATCCACCTCTCAACAAGACAATGTTCAGAGATCTTGACATTTCAAGAATTATCATCCACCATATCAAATCATTGGAAATCCAACTGATAAGCTAAGAACCAGATCAACCTTCAGGGAGTAAGAAGATTCTACATTAGTCTCTGAATTGGAACCAAAGACAGTAGACGAGACTCTGCTGGACAATAGCTGGATTTTAGCAATGCAAGAAGAACTAAATCAGTTTGAGAGAAGTGATGTCTGGACTCTGGTAACCCTACCTAAAGATAAATCTGTTATAGGAACAAAATGGGTTTACAGAAACAAGCTTGATGAGAATGGTAAGGTTGTCAGAAATAAAGCAAGATTAGTTGCACAAAGTTACTCTCAAGAAGAAGGTATAGATTACACTGAAACCTTTGCACCTGTTGCTAGATTAGAAGCTATTAGAATTTTACTTTCATTTGCTGCTCATCACAACATAATGCTTTTTCAAATGGATGTAAAAAGTGCTTTTCTTAATGGCTTTATCAATGAAGAAGTTTATGTTATGCAACCTCCGGGTTTTGAGAGTGGAACCCAACCTGAACATGTATATAAGCTTAAGAAAGCTTTATACGGCCTAAAACAAGCCCCAAGAGCTTGGTATGATAGACTAAGTTCATTTCTGATAGATAATGGCTTTAATAGAGGAAAGGTTGATACAACCCTGTTTAGAAAATCAATTAAATCCAATTTCATAGTAGTACAGATTTATGTTGACGATATTATATTTTGTGCTACTAATGAATCTCTGTGCAAAGAATTCTCAAAGTTAATGCAGAAAGGATTTGAAATGAGCATGATGGGAGAACTCAAGTTCTTTCTTGGACTTCAAGTTAAACAAACTATGGACGAGGTGTACATCCATCAAACTAAGTATACAAAGGAACTCCTAAAGAAGTTTAAGATGGATGATTGCAAACCAATGAACACTCCTATACATCCCACGTCCATATTGAACAAAGATGATAAAGAGAAAAAGGTAGACCAGAAGGTATATAGCGGTATGATAGGATCTCTTCTATATCTTACTGCGTCCAGACCTGATATTATGTTCAGTGTCTGTTTATGTGCTCGATTTCAATCTGATCCTAGAGAATCTCACTTATCAGCAGTTAAAAGAATTTTTAGATATTTAAAAGGTACTACTAATCTGGGTTTGTGTTTTAAGAGAAATGAAGATTACAGATTAGTTGGCTTTTGTGATGCTGACTATGCTGGAGACAGAATTGAAAGAAAAAGTACCAGTGGAGGATGTCACTTCATTGGAGCTAATCTTGTCTCATGGTCAAGCAAAAGACAAAGTACCATTGCTTTATCAACTGCTGAAGCTGAGTATTGTAACACCCCGATTTTTACTGCTTTCTAATATCGATAATAAATATAAATGATTATATTTTTATCCGAGACTTAGAAAATGATTTTGGATAAACCAACGTCATTTCCATGTTATGCTTAATCTTATAAGTTTACGATAAAATTTTGGGTTGAAAATTCAGACGGAGCCCGGTTTGCGTTTTCACTGACAGTAAAAGTTTACTGCTCAGGAGACCTAATTTTAAGTCGTGAATGAGATGAAAAATATTTTTATCATATTTGCTTCGATATTGGAAGTTTTGAAAATTTTAGCAAAAAAATTAAATATTATATTTGCTGCGGGCGTATACGTTGAAATGTCTCTAGGAAATCCGCGTTAGATGAACTAAAAAGGTCAGCAACGGAGCTTAGATGACTGATGTGATTGATGTGACTAGCATTTATGACGATCCTATCCGTATCATAATGGCCATAATGGCACATTTATGACATTTAGATATTTTGTAAAGGAATTGACCTTTTTACCCATAGTTTGTCATGATAATTTCAAGTTTGCCATTGCAATTTTGGACCAAAAAGCCCCTCCATTCATGGCTCCCCTCCCATTAAGCTCACTTAGGAATTTTTTTTTCATTTCCATTACATCCATTCTCTCCAAAGTTAATAGTTTCTTAAGAACACCTTAAGAACACCAAGAACATCTTAGTGATTTTGTGAAGAACTTGATCAAATATCAACATTTATTCAAGCTTCAAAGGTGATTTCTTCTCTCCTTAATCCCTCAACACTTTCTCTTCACAAATTTTATGAGTTTATGCCATAGATTTTCATGTTCTTCAAGTTGATTCAAGTTTACGACAAGTTCTTCAAAAATTCATAAGTAATTATAGAAAAATCCTTTTTACTTGAAACCAATTTCTATATTCTCATAATCATCTCTATATTCATCATCTAGAAGCATATGATCATGAGAAATTTCCTTCCTATTTTTCTTAGCTTGGCCGAAACCCCTCAAAAATGGGTGTTCTTGAGTTTGTTTCAATTTTAAGCCATGATTCATGATTTAGTCTCTTGATACCTTGCTAGCTATTGTATGTGAGTGGTTTGAAAACCAAGAATCCAATCCAAGCCTTTTTTTTTCAAAAAGGCAGAAACCCTAATTTTGTTGTTGAAGGGATTTTGATTCCAAAGTTGTTTTAAACCACTTGAATCCAACTCTATGTTATGTATGTTGATTGAATCCAAGAGTTGAGCAAAATTTCAAAATCTTTAGCCTTTGATCCTTATGAAAACCGAAACCCTAGCTTGAACTTTTGGGAAGATTTTTGATTCAAAGTTGTTAAGTAACACTTGAATCTAATCATATACCATAAGTTTGTGTAAAATCCAAGAGATGGAAATCAAGTGAAATTTTAATCTCACTTTTTGTGTCAAGGCCGAAACTTAGTTCATGAAACTAGATGAGTTTCATTCAAAGTTCTTAAGTCTATGATCATGAATTAAGTGCTTAATTTTGTTTAAGTTACCTAAGGATCATAAATCCATTAGTTAGAAATTTTAATGATTCCTAACCTAGATCATTAGATGAGGCCGAACCCTAGACCTCATGAATGAGTATGATGATGGTTTGATTTTGATTTATTTTGGTTGCAATTCGTTATGAAGGAATCGATTGGATTGAGTTAAACTAACGACGATGGAGAAAACCGGATCGAATAAGGAGTTTTCGTGAAAACGTCAGTTTGATTCTCTAAGAGGTAAGGGGGGTAAGCCTGAGGAGTTTAAGATAACGACATGCTTATTTTTTAGAGTCGTCTGTATTGACTGTAGTAATTTACTGTGTTTTAAATTATCTACTGTTAATGGTTTAATTGCTTGTCTGTTGATTATCTGTTTACTTGCGTAATTGAGCTATATGAGCTATCTGATATGTGAATTTATTTGATTATAATTAATTTTTTATATTTGTGGTGCATGTCATGAATTGATATCTGTCATGCTATTTTGTGATGAAAATTATCTGCTGTTGACTGTTGGACTGTGAAACCTGACATTGGTCAGTGTACAAGTTAATTTGAGGATAAAAGCTTGATAAGCTTGAATAATTAATCAGAGTGATTAATTTCAATAATTTTGAGAAAAAGTGGAAGGGAAAATGGGTCAATGAAGTGACAGTAAGGGCGAAACTGTGACAATTTTTACAGGTGCTAGTTTTTCCGAAATAAATTCAATTTTATTATAAAATGTTATTTAAAGTGATTAAGTTCCAAAAATAACGTATTTTAGCTGTCAGAATAATTACACAAAGCAGAACAGTCATTTATGCTATAAAAAGATTTTTATGGAAATTTTGAGAAAAAGGTTTATATTTTAGAAATATTAATTTTATGCAAGTGAGACTTTTTAAAAGTTGATGTTTCTTGAGAACAAATTTTAGAAATAAATAATTTAAACAGAAAAGAATTTATTTACGGTTTCACGTTTTATCAACGTTTTAACAGAAAAGAATTTCTGTAAAGAGTTTTATTCGGTGAAAGTATTCCGTTAAACTTGGATAAGTTTTCGGAGGTTTGGTTTTGTATTTGTTTTTCACTGAGCGAACTATTTTACAAAGGATAAACGAACCTAGGAACCGAGACGTCGGGGTTCTAGTGTTCTGTGGACACGTAGATCTGGGATCTGTGTCATTGGACTGAGGGTCCTGTAATGATTTTTGTGGACTGTGTGTCCTAAATTTTATGTGGAAAATGTGAGTTCCATATCCGCGAGCCTAAGACTGGTGCATCAGTTTAGGGCTTTGCGATTGAGCACTCGAACTATGTGTCCTGTGTTGAGTTTAAAACATTTGGACTGCGTGTCCTGTGTTTGTTTAAGGTAAAAAGTCTTAATATAAAATTAAGCATGGTCGTAAGCTGTGGGCTTCGACGAGGAAAGATTATTACGACAAAGAAAATAAATGAGAATAAAAGTTTTTCTCATGCATTGTTGGCAGACGTGACGTGTGATCATTGAGTCCCGAGTGGATCAATGTATCTGTTATGGACTATGGTTCCATATGAATCATTGGGTTTTTGTGTGAACCAATGTATTTTACTGGACTGAGTGTCCAATTTTATGCGATAACTATTGAGGTTCTGAGTGATGCAATAGGTTATGGACAATAAACTCCATTATTCGCAGTAACCATTGGGTTCTCTGTGTATAGACCGATGTGTTACATTTTTGAACAATAACCTTGGTACGTTGGAGAGTTGCCATTGTGTTATGTGTTCTTTTCTTGGGCATTATTTTATTTCGTTTTTACAATGTGCCATGTGCGAGCTTGATCTGCTCAAAACGAAACAGAAAGTTGTGGGATCTCCGGAGATTAGGTATCAAAATAGAGCCGAGATATTCAAGTGTCATGCATTTTTATAAAATGACGATGACTGTCGGATATGAAATCCTTTGAATTATTCTACTATTTAGATAATTCTGTATACTGTAATTATGGTATGTGCTGTTTTGTGTGTCGTGCACACTAGTGCAATAAGTGCTTTTTACGTCAGTCATAATTGATTTTACACGTCAGAAAAGATTTTGACGTAAATATAGCTGACGTTAATAGTTAACATTTTAACGTCAGTTGTTTAACTGATTTTAAAAGTAAACTATTAACGTTAGTTGTTTAATAAAACTGATGTTAATAGTGTAACATTAACATCAGTTGTATTAATGAACTGACGTTAATAGTTTTATTTTTAACGTCACTTTATTAAACAACTGACGTTAATAGAGTATCTTTTTTTAAAAAAATACTATTAACGTCAGTTGTTTGAAACAACTGACGTTAAGAGATTTATTTATTTTTTTAAAAATTCGGTTTTAAAATAACACTACCCCCAGTTGTCCCTGCATTCATTAAACATCCCAGCAACACAGAGAATATTGTTACAGAATTGCAAACACTCAACTTTGGCAAAAATAGGGTCTCATAAAGTGTACCCTTAAATTTCAATATTACTAAAAGAAAAGAAATATACAAAGGAATAATGGGGGGACTTAAAACCAAAACCCATGTATAAGAAAAATATAACTATCTACAAGTGTGTGTGTGTGTGTGTATATATATATATATATATATATATATATATATAGCCTCTAATGTCTAAAAACAAAACTACCAATCTAAGTATATATAAATATTAGTCTCTAAAAAGTCTAAAAACAAAATTACTCATCTAAGTATTCAGGAGGTGTTTTCTCAATTCTTTTTTCAGCAGCATACTTGAAGAAGAATTCTGCCAAGCACATCCTCAAGTGTTTAAACTCATCTTTATGAAGAGGCGATTGGTCGTTAAATGCCTACACACGTTCAAATAATAACAATAACATTAACGAAAGTCATCACCAAAACTATAATATATAATTTAATAAGTTGTTTAAATATTACCTTCTTCCATCCCTCCGTATGGACAAAAAAATGTTAAATTAGAGGGTTATAACATTATAAACTTACATTAAAAAAAGGACTAAAGATAGTATATAACACGTCAACTTACACTAACATCAGGCGTAGGCGCCATCGTGTCCTGTGTAGGCCCCACAGTGTCCTCCTGTGCATGTGGGTGATCCGACTGATCCATATGTATGCCTGTTCAGAAACAATATATATTAAACTGGATAAATAAATACAGATATGGATAAATAAAAATAAATCTACACTAAACTGGATAAATAAAACTCACACTATAATCAAGTTTAAACTTCCTATATCAATATCCCTTCGTGATGATCATCACGAGTGGCATGTACATCGTCCACCTGTGTTTCCTCAATTATAGTAGGCATGTTTGTTGAAAAAGAAGGAGTCTCAGGAATATCAAGATTTGAATCTTGATTTTCATCACTACCATTATACATGCTTTTTCCTTGGAGAACCACAGACAACCTTTTGTTAGAAGGATTAGTGATGTAGAACACTTGTTTTGCTTGGGAAGCCATTATGAAAGGTTCATTTATATGACCTAACTTGTTGAGGTCTACCAATGTGAACCCCCATTCATCGGTTTGTACACCACCTTTACTATCAACCCACTTACATTTAAAAACCGGCACCGTAAGCTTAGTGTAATCGAGCACCCAAATCTCTTCAATATATCCAAAGTAAGGTGTCGGTGCTTTAACGGGTTTTGTGTCCTTTGTACTAGAGAAGTGCATTGCTTCGGCCACGATCATAACCCCACTATTTTGCATGGTACTCTTGTTATCTTGTTCCTTTATATAAAAGGAAAAGTTATTGATGTCGTATCCGCTCCAACATATGACGTTGAAGCTAGGCCCACGTGCTAGCCATCTTACGTCATCAGAAGCAGTACTACCATCCTTAAGCATTTCTTCCTTGAACCATTGTAAGAAAGTCTTGTTATGCTTGTTCAACAACCACCTTTCGCTCATTCGAGGGTTTTCATGGTTGACTTTTCTTTTATGTTCAAATAAGTAAGGTTGAACAGAATCGATGTTGTTCAATACATACAAAAGTGCTTGAAGCACTTCCTCCCGACCCTTGCTATTAATTCTGAAACCATGTGTACCCTTACCTTGACATCTTATCTCATCATGCCGAACAAAACTCAATAGCTTCTTCTGCAACATACCTTTGAACAATAGATGCTTCTGGACGATGTGGATTCTTCACATACCCTTTCAAGATCTTCATGTAGCGCTCAACTGGGTACACCCATCTCAGAAAAACAGGCCCACATAATCTAATCTCCCTCACCAAATGAACAATTAAGTGAACCATGATGTTGAAAAAGGAAGGAGGAAAATACATATCCAGTTGGCACAAGATTGTAGCAGCCTCAACTTCCAAGTCATCCAACATACGGGGGTCAACGACTTTGCTACATATAGAATTGAAGAATGAGCACAACCGAGTAATGGCATGTCTCACATTTTTTGGAGCAATACCACGAATAGCAACGGGCAGAAGTTGTTGCATCAAGATGTGGCAATCATGAGACTTTAAGCCAACCAATTTAAGATCACTAGAGACAAGCCTCTTCATATTTGAAGAGTAACCATGTGGAACCTTGATGCCCTGAAGACACCCACAGAAACTCTGTCTCTTTTTTTTTGATAAAGTATGACATGCTGGCGGCAAATAAGTCCGCTTACCATCCTCAACAACTGGAGCTAACTGCTCTCGTATGCCCATAGCAACGAGGTCGAGACGAGCATTCACACCATCCTTTGTCTTGCCTTGAATGTTGAGAAGCGTCTCGATCACACTATCACACACATTTTTCTCCACATGCATCACATCAATGCAGTGTCTGACATTAAGCTTGTGCCTGTATGGAAGATCAAAGAATATTGACCTCTTCTTCCATATGTTTTTCTCAGCAGTTTTACCCTTCTTTTGGACTAGCCGAATATAACATTGATGCCCTTTACTCTCTAATAAACCTGCTCTCCATTTAAGGCCTTCGGAGCATCTTCAGTCTCTTGGCATCCATTAAAAGATTTTTTCATCTTACGATATGGGTGATCACGTCTAATAAATCTCTGATGCCTAAGGTAAACCGTCTTCTTTCCATGATGCAACTGAGTGTAGCATGTTCCTTCTTCACATATAGGGCATGCTTTATGCCCCTTGACACTGTACCCGGACAAGTTACCGTATGCTGGAAAGTCGTTGATGGTGCAAAATAACATGGCACGAAGCTTGAAAGTCTCGTGAGAATACCCATCAACTACATCAACACCTTCCACCCACAGCGTTTTCAAGTCTTCAATCAAGGGACTTAGATAAACATCTAAGTCATTTCCCGGTTGCTTTGGGCCCGAAATCATCATAGACAACATCATGTATTTGCGCTTCATGCACAACCAAGGGGGCAGGTTGTAAATTATCAACAGAACAGGTCATGAACTATGAATACTACTCATGTTACCATATGGATTCATTCCATCCGTAGCAAGTCCAAGCCTTAGGTTTCTTGGCTCATCGGCGAAATCCGGAAACATAGTATCAATATTCTTCCATTGCACAGAATCAGCAGGATGACGAACCTTTCCATCACGTTTCCCCTCATCATTATGCCATCTAAGATTCTTCGCATCTTTCACATTGGCAAACCTTGGAATTATTGGAAGATACCACAACACCTTCGCAGGAGGACCCTTTTTTCTCGCATCACAAATCGAATCATCAAGATCATCACCATTATCACCACCCTTCACTTTGTATCGTGATAACCCACACTTGGGGCAATCGTGATTGTCTTCATGAACACCCGTGTACAATATGCAATCATTGGGGCATGCGTGTATCTTCTTATACTGCATACCCATCGGACACAATACTTTCTTGGCCTCATAGTTACGGTCAGGCAATGTGTTGTCCTCCGGAAGCAAGTCTTTCAACACTTCAAACAATTCAGTGAAGCTTTTATCGCTCCAACCATTTCTCGCCTTCACACAAACCAATTTTAGCACCGCCGACAATCGTGTATGAGTAGTACACCCTGGATACAAAGGCTTATCTGCATCACCGCACAACCTATCATACACATGTGCTCGATGAAAAGATTCTTGTCCAATATCACGGATCATGTCCTCTACTCGATCATCCTCCATATCTACGTCAACGTCCTCACTTTGGGAGACACTTGCCTTAGTACTCAACAACACATCACCATGCCATATCCATGTTGTATAACTCAAGAAAATCCCTTCACAAATCAAATGAGTACGTATATCCTTCACTGTACATTTCCTCGTATTCAAACACTTGACACAAGGACAACAGAACATTCCATTACTATTAGGAACATTCCTTTGAGCAAATTCTATAAACTCTCCCACTCCCTTCAAATACTCAGCACTTGTGCGCTTACAAACCATCCAACTACGATCCATAGCTAGATAGGTTCTGTAGATATACAAATATATATCCAATATAAGAACAATACGGGAGATTGAAAACTAGTTTTTTGAAAAATGACAGATGAGAGCATGATACAAGCTAGGTGGTTTATTTCCACAGTAATCTCACATCATTCTTCTCATCAAGCAGGCAACAACACATATTAGTACTATAACCACTCAGCCATATGAATCAATCCAGAGAGCATGATACAAGCTAGGTGGTCAAATATTATCTCAAATTTACACCATTTTCAGGTTTCTTAACACGGAAAAGAAAGCAGCAGATTAAGATAAATTATCAAAACAGAATTCCAATGAGCAATTGTTGATGTCACATGCTACAAGCAACTCTAAATTTCTTCCCATTTTGAAATAGGTCATGACAGTAGAAGAAAAATAAGAGAAAACACAAAGCCCTCGACCAGAAATAGAGACATTCCAAACAACTCAAACTGAGTTTCAACTACAGAGACTACAGTTTCAACATACACTCAAAACCAAAAAAAAATTAGTGCCCTAAAGAACTAACCAGGAATAGGTGCTCGCGTGGTGGTGGGATGGGGAGCTCGAGTGGTGGCCAACATTCGATGTGTTGCTGAGAGTCACAGGACAAGGAGAGTTAGTGCGCGCAATGTTCACAAGGCAGAGAGTGAGCGGGAAAGACTGAGTTAGGGTTAAGAGAAAGAGAGAGAAAGAGTGTACCTCACGGTGGTGGTGGAGAAGCCCTCGCGGTGGTGGCGGTGGAGAGTAGCTCGCGATTAGGGCAGAGTGAGAGTGAGAGTGATGAAAGGAGAAGAACAGAGACAGAGCTTAATGAAGAAGGTGTTGGCCGTGGCAACCATACCCAAGAGGGGGGTGAATTGGGTTTTAAATAAAAAATGAAAACTTTTTCGATAACTCGAAACCCTTTTTAAAGTATAAACAGAATTTGCAGCGGATGAATATTATTTTCAAATTAAATCGTTGTCGCGTGCAAGTAAAAGCGTTTTTGCAAAAGACAAAACAAAAGTAAAAGAGATAGGGATAAGAAGATTGACACAGCGATATATCCTGGTTCGGCCACAGACTACCCACGTGGCCTACGTCCAGTCCCCAAGGCAATACGACCAAGGGATTTCAATCAACTCTAGTTTTTAAATAGGATCAACTAGAACCTTTACAATTCAGAGAACCCTTAACACAAATCTCAGGACATACGATCCCTTGTGTAAGAGCCTCAAACACTAGCTTTTAAACAGGCGTAGCTAGAACCTTTACAAAGTAGAGAATTCTTAACACAATCACAGGACGTACTATCCCTTGTGCAAGAACCTCAAGAAACCGTTCGTGAGATCACACTCACTTAAAAAAAAACAAACTATAAAAGTTTTACAATATGAAAGCACTCAAAAGTGCAGATATGAAATACAACTTGAAGCTCAAATAGCAACACCTATATGGTGTATAAGTTTCTCAAAATAATATGATCACGTGTAAATGCAAGAGTAAAAGAAAATAGTAATCAGAGTTTAAGCACAATAGAGAGTAGAAGAGAGTAGTAGATGGGGCATTTGACAAAGGCTGCCAAGCTTCCTATTTATAGAGAATAGGTTAGGGTTCAGTGTGAAATTAGGTCAAGCCTCTTAAAATGCATTTCAGCCGCAGCATAATCGATTATCTAAAGTCATTAATCGATTATTTAATGTGTTTCCATGAAGCGCGCGTCTGGACAGAAAGGTCATAATCGATTACCATAACCGATTATGTCTTCACTGCTTTTTCCCCAAAGAAGATAATCGATTACCTTAATCGATTATGATGTTACTGACTCTTTCATAAAAGGCTATAATCGATTACATAATCGATTACAGGGTTTCGGTTGAAGCATGTTGGAAGTCAGTAAGGTCATAATCGATTATCCAGATTCAATAATCGATTATTATATTTCAAATTTGAAATCAACGGCTTTAATATCATAATTACTCATTAACACTCATTAAAGCCATTTAACCACGACTCATAATCGATTATGGCATTTCCATAATCGATTATGGTGCGTATCAGGTGGTTTTTCAAAAACTTGACAATTAAGGAAAGGTTGCCCAATTAAGCTCAATTTTAATTGTCAGTTTTAATCACATGTTATTATTTATTTAATAACATGATTTATCTTTTAAAGCACATGTTAAATATGTGTGTGTGTGAGTGATCATATTAAATTGAAAACCCTACTTACCATTTACAGATTATTCTAAAACAATCAATACAAGTAGTAAAATTCCCTTTTTACCCCTCTTGATTGCTTTGCCTAATCTTGACTGATCGTTTGGCCTTTTTCACGCTTTTTGCAGATAAGTCCTTTAGACTTAAAATTGCTTTTGTCATTCATCAAAATATATGTACCTGTCAAGGCATACATCCACAAACTCCCCCTTTTTGATGATGACAAACATCTCAGGAGGGAATTTCTAAAATATAGAGTTAGAGCAATGAGTATATATATCTGAGTTTTAAAACGTTTGCTCAACTCCCCCTCACTTCATGCAATATTTTGAAATTCTCAAAATTCTCCCCCTTAAGCATGCACTCAAATATCTCTCCCCCTTTTGGCATTATCAAAAAGCGGGAAAAGCAAGTAAATATTACATGGCATACATCCACCAAGATTTAAACATTTTAAGCATGAGATAAATTTAGCCATGGCATGCAAGCATAGAATTATCATAGAAATCAGGTACGTACGGAAGCAAAAGTGCCAGGAAAATTAAAGCAGTATAAGAGTCACACTTAATGAGCATGGATATATACACCATTTATTAAGATAAACCATTTGTTTATAATGATGCAATAAATTTTTATAACCACTTGCTATAATGACCATTGTTCAAAAATTTCGAAAATTATCACTTGTTGGCCATTGTTATTAATTTTTATTCCATATAAAGCTCATAGTTATCTCAAAAATAGATTTAATCACAATTTAACTTATCTCGTAGAGTCATCTCGCCTATTTCAATTTTGGCATTTAGAGATGAAACTTGCAAACTTTCAAGATGAGAATTTTTAGCGATATAACAAGTTAAAAGAAAATTCTCCCCCTTTAATAAGTATATAATCTTGAATTTCTATACTTCCCTTAAGCATGCAAGTATTTCTCCCCCTTTTGAAAATAATTTTTCAAAATATCATTCCATCTATGAGAGAAAGAATATAAGCACATTTAATTTCAACAAGTATTAAGAAATCCACAAAATTGAATATCACAAGAGATTAGGGATTGAGAAACTTATTGAGTTAAATGTGATGTGGTGCTCTTCGCTTTCAACCAATTTTTGCATTTGCAAAATCTTTCTTTGAATTCTTCATCTTCATGTTTCTTCCACTTCACGTTGCCAAAAGAGGATCTTTCAATGCTCATTTCAATTCTTCTTTTGTTTCGATGTGCTTGTGATTCCAAACATTGATTGCTGTACTTTGACACTTATAGAGCTCTCAAAATAAAGGTTAGCATCAAATATGGTTTAAGCACATTTATGAGCAAGACGTAGGTTGATAGATAATATGTAAAGCATATATCACATTATCAACTAGTCATTTAATTTGGAGTGAAATTTTCACAAATGCATTTAAGTTCAAAAACTTGGTTTGAGCATGTCTATGTGTCAAGATTGCCAAGCTATATGACCGTTTCATGCCATTTCATTCAAAACATGTCAAAACATCACATTTCAATCATGGTCATCATATGTAGCAAATTTGAGAACATAAGTATAGCTAGAAGGGCCTAACATTTAAAATGTCCATTCAATGTACATGTCTTAAGATGATCATCATATAAGTATTGCATTTAAAAACTTTAAGACATATTTATGATGATTTCATAAGATTTCATGTATATTGCAACTAAATCATTACGAGGGATAAGGATAGAGATCACCAGTTTTGTCAAGATAACACATTTTGAACCTTAGTGTTTGAATCCACATGAGTCGTGATATAATCGATTATTGTAATCGATTAGAACTCCTCTGACTTTTGTGGATTCTCCCCTTTTCACGTGTAATCGATTATCATAATCGATTTGTGGCTTACTGACTTTTGAGTAATCGATTATATCCTGTCTGTAATCGATTATAGCTTTGAAAATTCCTGAACTTAGCCAGATTCTTTGGGAGACAACTTGTAGCCTATTTTCACACTTCAACACACAAATTAGAAGTAACAAGGTGAAAATACGGATACATACACAAGCACTTATTCAATGCGTGATTGGTTTAAATTTTTCTTTATTTATCACAATCACAATCATAATAAATTTTAATTGCTTGTGGTTGTTAAAGATTTCCATAAAATTATAGAAACTTTAAATTTCATTCAATCATCTAAATTTCAAAATTAATTAGATTTTCGAAATTAATCATAAAAGATTGGATTTGAAATCTTCATTTGGCAAAAAGAAAATATTCAAATAGAATATGCCAAACTCTTTTAAGAACTTTCTTTATTAACCACAGTCTTAATAGATCTCCATTTATGTATTTATGGTATACTAAAAGGTTTCCATCAAATGGACAATTTTGAATTTCAAATTATGTCATCATAAATTTTTGAAAATAGCCAAAAATTTGAATTTTGAATTTGAAATTTGAAATTTGAAATCTTGAACCATTAAAGAGCAATATCATCATAATTTATGTTGATCATCTAAGTTTTAAAATCAATTCTCAAAAGATTTTCAAATCAATCAACATCAATGATTTATTACCACAATTAACATCTAATAAAGTTCAATCATAAATCAATAAATAATTTTTCAATCAATCAATATCAAGGATGTATTACTACCACAATCTTATGATTTTCAAATTGAAAATATGTGATCAATTAATCCATGACTATTAAATAGATTTTCAATAAAGTAAGATCATGAATTAAATAATAAATTAATTTTCGAATCAGATTTTTGAAAATAATGAAGAATAATAATTTTTCAATAAGAGAAATTAATGTCAAATCAAATTTGAATTTGATATCTTGAAAATGATTATAAAATTAAATAAGATATCATATAAAAAAAGAAACATTTATTAGCAACTTGATTTTTTTTATTTTTTTATTTTAAAACAAAACATTTTCAAAAAGCCAAATTTCGTAGCATAATCGATTACGCTAATCGATTATGTGCCTACTGTTTTCTGCGAATTTTATAGCATTGTCATATAATCGATTATCTTAATCGATTACAATATTTCTGACTTTCTTCCTAGTTCTCCCGAGGAACCATAATCGATTATATAATCGATTATCCAGTTCATTTTTCAATTTTTATAACAAGGGAAATTTATAACTTATTTAAATTAATATTGCCATGCTTCAAATAATAATCAATCAACACAAAAACACATACTTGGCATCTAGCACAAATTTCATACAACATTTTTATAGATCATTTTCCATTTAGCGAATTTCACGTTTAAGCACATATGGGAGATAGTGGATAAAGTTACCTTGTTGCATGAATTCAAAAGTTCATTCTTTCTTACCCACATTTGCTTGACTTTAAATCTTGCTCTAATATCGTCTATCTTGTTTGAGTTGTTCATCAAGATACCTTTGCTTCTTTTGGTGGTAATTGCATTTTCTAACTTGTGAAGCGTTTTTCTTGATGTTGCCTCCTTTTCCAGCATAGATTGTTTCTCCACTTTGGAATTTTCCTGCATACTTGACGTACTAGAGAGACCTTTTGGTACCCATTTCTTATTGGGTCCTTGTGGGTTAGTGGACAAGATATTTGTGCCTTTAGGCACCCAAACAAATTTATTTCTCATAGAATAATTTTTCTTATAATTGCACATATGAGAAACATGTCCAATCCTTCCACAATAATTACATGTCATATGCTTTTTATGTTTCATGTTACAATTTTTATTTCCAACTATAAAATGAATTTGACCTTCATGTATGTCACGTTTAGCAATTGATAAATCATAGTTGGCTTGAATTTCTTCTTTTTCATGTAAAGGATGTACACGTGTGAAACTCTTCGTTTTTGAAATTTCTTGAAATAAGTCCTCAATTTTATTATCAAGAAGTATGCAATTTTCATAGCATGGAGAGGATTCAAATTTCACAACATTTTCATCACAACGAAAAGTATATTCATTTTTCAATTTTTCCAAATCATTTTCAATCAATGAAATACTTTTCAAGCAGTTTAAATTCTTATTTTCTAAACATACCAATTCATCATACAATTCATTGTATGCATGTGAACATTTATCATTCAATGGATTTAATTTAGAATCTATTACCTCCAAGTTTCTTTGAGATGCTTGGAGAGTTGTTTCTATTTTCTTGACCAATAGCTTTTTGCTTTTGTGGTCCTTCTTCTTGGCATGTTCATGAGGATGTCTTTCCTCCATTGAAATTTGCCCTTTCCTGTAATTGCTTTCATTCTCAAAAGTATCAGTGACAAGGTAATTATAATCAAGCATATTCAAAATATCCTTGGCACAATCACAATTTTTAATTTTCTCATAAGCATCATCGCACAAACAATTCCGAAGAATTTGCATAGCTTTGAGATTCAAGCAAAAACAGTTTTTATCAAGCTCAGTCTGATGTTCTTTGGGTTTGAGAATGAATCCATGAACTCCAATATCCCATAAGTCGACATCAATTGACTGTATAAAAATTTCAAATCTCATTTTCCAATAATTGTAATTCTCACCATCAAAGAATGGTGGTTTGTTAATTTCAAAACCATACATTTTGGAAAACTTAAAAGGTTGCCAAAAGGATCTTAACTCGGAGCTGTTAAGCTACTAACCAGAGCCGAAGCTCTGATACCACTTGTTGGCCGTGGCAACCATACCCAAGAGGGGGGTGAATTGGGTTTTAAATAAAAAATGAAAACTTTTTCGATAACTCGAAACCCTTTTTAAAGTATAAACAGAATTTGCAGCGGATGAATATTATTTTCAAATTAAATTGTTGTCGCGTGCAAGTAAAAGCGTTTTTGCAAAAGACAAAACAAAAGTAAAAGAGATAGGGATAAGAAGATTGACACAGCGATATATCCTGGTTCGGCCACAGACTACCCACGTGGCCTACGTCCAGTCCCCAAGGCAATACGACCAAGGGATTTCAATCAACTCTAGTTTTTAAACAGGATCAACTAGAACCTTTACAATTCAGAGAACCCTTAACACAAATCTCAGGACATACGATCCCTTGTGTAAGAGCCTCAAACACTAGCTTTTAAACAGGCGTAGCTAGAACCTTTACAAAGTAGAGAATTCTTAACACAATCACAGGACGTACTATCCCTTGTGCAAGAACCTCAAGAAACCGTTCGTGAGATCACACTCACTTAAAAAAAACAAACTATAAAAGTTTTACAATGAGAAAGCACTCAAAAGTGCAGATATGAAATACAACTTGAAGCTCAAATAGCAACACCTATATGGTGTATAAGTTTCTCAAAATAATATGATCACGTGTAAGTGCAAGAGTAAAAGAAAATAGTAATCAGAGTTTAAGCACAATAGAGAGTAGAAGAGAGTAGTAGATGGGGCATTTGACAAAGGCTGCCAAGCTTCCTATTTATAGAGAATAGGTTAGGGTTCAGTGTGAAATTAGGTCAAGCCTCTTAAAATGCATTTCAGCCGCAGCATAATCGATTATCTAAAGTCCATAATCGATTATTTAATGTGTTTCCATGAAGCGCGCGTCTGGACAGAAAGGTCATAATCGATTACCATAACCGATTATGTCTTCACTGCTTTTTCCCCAAAGAAAATAATCGATTACCTTAATCGATTATGATGTTACTGACTCTTTCATAAAAGGCTATAATCGATTACATAATCGATTACAGGGTTTCGGTTGAAGCATCTTTGAAATCAACGGCTTTAATATCATAATTACTCATTAACACTCATTAAAGCCATTTAACCACGACTCATAATCGATTATGGCATTTCCATAATCGATTATGGTGCGTATCAGGTGGTTTTTCAAAAACTTGACAATTAAGGAAAGGTTGCCCAATTAAGCTCAATTTTAATTGTCAGTTTTAATCACATGTTATTATTTATTTAATAACATGATTTATCTTTTAAAGCACATGTTAAATATGTGTGTGTGTGAGTGATCATATTAAATTGAAAACCCTACTTACCATTTACAGATTATTCTAAAACAATCAATACAAGTAGTAAAATTCCCTTTTTACCCCTCTTGATTGCTTTGCCTAATCTTGACTGATCGTTTGGCCTTTTTCACGCTTTTTGTAGATAAGTCCTTTAGACTTAAAATTGCTTTTGTCATTCATCAAAATATATGTACCTGTCAAGGCATACATCCACAGAAGGCATACTGAGCGCGCGGGTGTAGACGTTATAACCAAAATAAAACAATATTTTACGTCATTTGTTACTAAGAACTGACGTTAATTTAAATTTTAACGTCGGTTATGTACAACAACCGACGTTAAAAGTTCACTTTTTTAACGTCAGTTGTATTAAACAACTGACGTTAAAAATATATTTTATTATTTTAAAAATAGTTTTAACGTCAGTTATTTAAGACAACTGACGTTAAAGGTTTATCAGTTTCTGCAAAAACATTTATACCTGGGACTACTGTGCTACCTTCCCATGCGCCTTGTAACTTAATCCTCTTAATGAACATTAAGTTTATAGACTCAGTTTTGAAGAAAATCAGGCAGTCTCTTCTCCATATAAAGTACCATTCTTCCTCATATTACACACACTTCTTCCCCTATATTTTGTTTTCTATTTCTTCACAATATCGCTCTACCATATTTGAGATTTTTATTATTTCTTCCTATACCTAGACTCAAAGGTTTCTGCCTTAATGGTCAAACAACTTCTGAGGTTGAGTAAATCACATAACATGGATGCTAAGGTTGAGTAAATCACATAATGTGATTCCCTCACTTTATTTCAAACAACTTCTGAGGTTGAGTAAATCAAATGGTGTGAGTTGCTCACCTCAGCTTTGGCAGCCAGTGACTGTTCCAGGACCATTGCTGAAACAGATCGAGTGCACCCTTGTTGGCCTTTGATTTCGCAGCATGCAAGTGACTGTGGCCTCAGATGGAGCATCAAGGACTTCAACTGAGGGGTACGAAGGGGATGCAACCATTGGAGTTTCTGAGGACAGGACTGAGAAGAAACTGATGTTGAATCAGAAACTTTTTTATATTTTAGGGCTATGTTGCAGAAATGTTTTATCTTTTAATCATGTAATTGTAACTTATGATTCACTTCAATGAGATACGATTTGATTATATATATATAACTTGTTTTATATTAAGTGTTTATTTATTTTAATTTGCACATGAATTTGTTTATTAATTCCAGCTAATTAAGATTAGAAATAAAAAGCACTATATATGGAGTTATCTGCGTTAAGAGTGACAACGAGGGAGATGACAACGAAAGAAAGATAGGAATGAGTTTCAGAGAGGAATAGGATTATTTACGTCAGTTTTTTATTTAACTGAAGTAACAATCACAATTTTAACGTCAGTTTTATAAATAACTGACGTTAAAAGTGTTAATCATTCTTGCATATCACTTTTAACGTCAGTTCAATGAACAACTGACGTAAATAGTGATTTTTATTTACAAAAATACCACCGCCTCCTTTTTAACGTCAAATATATGGTTAACTGACGTAAATCGTTCCCGTATATTACATAATTTCCACTAGTGGCATGGGGTTGTCTTAGTAAAACTCATATATTGGTAACTCACCCTTGCATATCTGTTTTGTTGTTTCTCT
Organism: Echinosophora koreensis; assembly: GCA_035048595.1. Lineage (NCBI taxonomy): Eukaryota > Viridiplantae > Streptophyta > Magnoliopsida > Fabales > Fabaceae > Echinosophora > Echinosophora koreensis. Next base: position 1,360,471 of record JAPCYP010000073.1, on the reverse strand, counting down.
TCTACGTATATGGAATCTATGTATATATGTTCAGATGGAACCGAATGCGGTGGATCTGAATTACTCGGGGGTCCGAGCCCTCATGTTCGATAATGTTGATTAGGGGAACGCCTGGGTGATCAATCCAGGAGCTCGGAGTGCCACGTACAAGGGTGCGATGCGGACACTTCGAGGGACCATAGATGATGGATCCCAGCAGTTGATACATATTAGGGAGACGGTAAAGGTTTCACTGCCTTCCATATGGATGATTTTACATTACTTGGTACGTCACGGGGATTTGGAGCATCAGCCACCTCCGCATGTTCAGCCGTTACAGCAGGTTGCCCTGGAGTCTCCTCCAGGGCCTATTGTATTAATTCCAGAGGATGTACCGCAGGAGATGGAGGAGGATCCTGAGGAGGATCCGATAGCTGATCCGGACTATGCCCTGAGGATGATGGAGTAGTCCCAGATGTTGGAGTGGGAGATGATGCATCCCCTCCTAATACACCTCCTAGAGGTGGGGGAGTTTACACTGGACTCTCCAGTGGGTTTCTGTAGGTGATGACCAGCTGTAGGATGTAGTCTGTTTGGGTAGAGTGGGACTTTTAGATAGTCTGACTGTTTGGCTACTGAGAGCCAACCTTTTTGAGTAGTGTTTTTCAGACTCCCACTATGACATAGTTATGTTTGTTTTCAGTTGATGTGATATAGGTGTGATAGTAGATGGTGACCTGGTAGGATAAAGGTCTTGTATAAAACTTTGAGGCATATGTATGATATATAGTTGTATATTATGTTACTGGGTGTTAGTTGTATATATAATAAAGAAAAAGAAAAAATTTTATCACCTTTTTGACGAAAAATAAGTAAGTAGTAAACTTATTTCTTTTCTGAAGGAAACCAGCAAATTTATAATTTTATGAAAGTTGAGTTTTATAACATGTTACGTAAATGTGATCCCTTGGGAATGGGGTGTCGCAAGTATATTTCAGCTGCAAGTTGCTGCTCACAACTTCTATGGATCAAACACCAATTGGAGGACTACAATGTGTTTGTAAGTAGTATTCCACTTATGTGTGATAATACTGCTGCAATTAATCTCTCTAAGAATCCAATTCTGCATTCTAGGGCTAAGCACATAGAGATCAAACATCATTTCTTCTCCTTCATTCTTGTTCTTCATTTCTTCAAGAACACCAAGAACACCATATTGGATTTGTGAAGAACTTCATCAATTCTTTTCATTTCTTCAAGCTTCAAGTGGTAAAACCTCTTATCCTTAATCATCTAAGTCTTTTCCTTCATTTATTTTGTAAGATCAAGCCATGATCATCAAGTTTTCATAAATTTCCATTCCTAGATCTAGAACTTCAAATAATTCTAGAAAATTGTAGAAAAATCCTTTTAATGTGAAACCAATTTCCATGATCTAGTTATGATCTCTACTTTCATTATCCAAGAGTATGTAATCAAAAACATTTTCCTTCCCTATTTTTCTATGCTTGGCCGAATTGATGTTCCTGTGGACAAAATAAGTTTTCTTCAATCTTTAATTAAGTCATGATTTATATCAACTATCTAAGACCTAAGTAGTAAGTACCCAAAAGATCAGAATGAGAAAATGATCCTAGCCCTAATTTGAATTGAATGGCAGAATCTAGCATAAAGTGGGTATAGTTAGGTTTGTTTGATTAATTATAGTTATGTTGTTTGGTTCAAGGTGATACTATTAAGCTGTGATAGCGAGGAACGTCGAGTTCGGGATTTCGGTACTAACTCAGGTGGGGGAAAGAACCAATCTACCATCGGAAATGGATAAGTAGTATTTAAATTATAATAATTGTGTAGGGCGACCTAAACCCTACTAGTGGTCGAGTAATCGACAAGACCAAAATCACATTGGAAGCTTTTTCGTGAAACCAATGATGATTTGGGGATTGTAGGTTTATCGCGTTAGGATAATCTTATAATATCTGAGGTTGGTTGAATTTAGTGATTATTGAATTATGTTGTGATAAATTGTTTATTATGATGTTTTGTGATACGTGAGTATTTGATTGATAATGTAGTATGTATGATGTGCCTGGGATGATAAACTGTTTAGTTGATGTTAGGACATGATATGGGTGATTTAAGAGATGTATTGGGTGAGTGAATTATGATGAATTAGTGATGCCTAGCCTTAGTGTATAGAAGAGATGAGATATTGAATGAGTATTGAGACTTGTGGTGGAAGGTTGAGGCATTAGGCTATAATGAATGCGGGTTGGTGAGATTCATTAATATAGATGCGTTGAGGTTCATGGCCGTGTGTGATGGAACACACGAGGTCAGGATAGTCCTTGAGTCCCTGAGGTATGGCACTAATTGCACAATGGCATGAGTAGTTTGGAACTACTGGAATGGTGTATGGGCACCATGGCACTAAGTTACTTGCACCGGACCGATTGGACTACTGACTAATGACAGGAATATAGATGGCCAAGTTTGCATGAGAGTAAGGGTAGAGGAACCATATAATGGTTTAAGGTTGATTTGGAGTTTTGAGAGATGTTTGGGTTAGTGGTTATTATATTTATATACTATGTCCACTTTTCCACCTTTGATGATAGAAATGTGTCTTATCCCCTATTTCTGTATTTGTATATGTTTTGCTTATATGGATACGAGAAGATTTTACGGAAGATCCGGGTGATGACTATGGGGAGGAACCAGCTGAGGACTTCACCGAGGACTTGAATGTGGAGGAGTTGGACGGGACTCCTTATAAGCCAGACGCAGGAGGACGAGCTGTAGATAGTAGTAATAGCGTTTAAGTAAATAGGGCCAGTGAGTCTAGAACTATGTGTTTATGTTTCCGCAAATAAGGGTTTGTATAACGATGTATCTGCTAGGGATCTTACTGAGAGAATGCCCTAGACAGTGTTTTGGTATTGTATTTAAGTGTGTTTTTATAATATGGCTTTGATACTAGCTTTCACTGTTGGTCAAATTTTAATTTCTTCGCATTTTCGATTTATAATCAATGTTAATAATACTAGGAATCTAAATAAATAACTAATGGCACAAGGGGCACAGCGGGGTGTCTCATTTTGGTATCAGAGCAGTTCGATTCTAATCGGACTGTGAGGTCTAGGTTGTTGTTACTGGCTGTGTCTAGTTGAATCCACATCGGATTTGGACTATGCTTAGAAGTTGGGTAGTGTGTCCGAACTTGATGCGAAAAATTAATATTGGTATGGCATATAGTATATATATACTTGATTATGTAGTATTATATGTCATATTTATGAGAGCGGATGTTTTCTTTCACAGAATCATGGCTCGAGGAAGAGGAAGAGGACGTGGTACAAATAGCGATGATGGAAGTCCTGAAAGAATTCTTGGAAGTGTTAACCATGAAATCACTCATACTGGAAGTGGAGGAGAGTCAGCTGAGACTCTCCAGACTATCAGAGATTTGGCCACTGCAATGCTACAACAGACACAACAGAACGCTGAGATGATGCAGATGACCAGAGAACAACAAGAACTGCAGAACCAGAGGAAAGCTGCAGAAGCTGAAGATGCTGGGATGAATACATTTCTGAAAGGGAAACCACCTCAATTCCGAGGAGATTATGACCCGGAGAAGGCTGAGTGGTGGGTGCAAGAAATAGAGAAGATATTCAGTACTATGCGCTGTAGGGAAGATAGGAAAGTGACGTATGCTGCCTTCATACTGACTGGAGGAGCAGAGTCTTGGTGGAGAGGAAAGAGAAGATTATTGGAAGCCGAGGGCAGACTGATAAACTGGCAGTTATTTCATGACTGCTTTCTAGAGAAATACTTTTCGCGACTCGTTCGTCGCGAGAAAGAGAGAGTTTATGAACTTGAAACAAGGCACTATGACGACTGGGGATTATGCGTCACGTTTTGATGCTTTGATTCAATTTTCAGAGTTTTACCAACGATTTCCTGATGAAGACTGGCAGTGTAGAAGGTTCGAGGAAGGACCTCGACATGAGTTACAAAGAGCAATAGTGTCTCTCGACATCCAGAGTTTTTCGGAGTTGGTGGAAAGATGTAGTGCCATAGAAAGTATAGATCAGAGGCAGGCTGCGGAACTGAAGCAACAAAGAAGTGGAGGTCCCATTCTACCCGGTTTTCAGAGAAGAGGAAATACTGGTTCTCAGTGGAGACAGAGACCTTACAATAGACCAGTGCAAACAAATACACCAGTAGGTGGAGCGGGTCAACAGCAACAAGGCCCAGTATGTTTTAGATGTGGAGGACCTCATTATCTGCGGGATTACAAGGAGAATCTGTGGGAAGCTGGTTGTTTCGTCTGTGGGAAACCAGGTCATTTTGCTAGCGACTGCAGACAGAGAGGTATGCAACAACCAGTAGCTGCGGGTAGAGGAGCTGGAGGCAATCGAAGTGGAGCTGGAAGAGGAGTTTCATCAGCAAGACCACCGGTTGCTAAACCTCAAGCCACTGGAAGAGTATTTACTGTGAGGGGATCTGAATCCTCTTAAACTGTGGATCTTATACAAGGTATGTGTTTAGTATCGGGTAGACTCTCGTCAGTTTTGTTTGACTCAGGTGCTACACATTCCTTTATATCTCATGAATGTGTAGATCATTTGCAATTACTTGTTTCTAGCTTACCTTATAAACTTATCATATCTACTCCAACTAGTAACCCTTTGACTACTATTCTATTTGTTTACAATGTCCTGTACTTATTGAGAATAGGACATTTCTCATTGATCTTATCTGTTTGCCTATGCAACAGATAGATGTTATTCTTGGCATGGATTGGCTTTCGGCTAACCATGTAGTACTAGATTGTTCTAGTAAGACCTTATCATTTCTTGAGTCTTCTAGTGTAGTCTCTGCTAATAAAGGAGTATCCATGAGGAGTGATGATTCTCGGCAGTACGTGATGCTGTTCGCAGTGGAAACTAATGAGACTCCTAGTATAGATTCTATGCCTATTGTAAGAGAGTTTCCAGAAGTTTTCCCTCCAGACATTCCAGGTTTGCCACCAGAGAGAGAGGTGGAATTCACCATAGATCTCGTACCAGGGACAGGACCTATATCTATAGCACCCTATCGGATGTCACCCGTAGAGTTGGCAGAGTTAAAGAAACAATTAGATGACATGTTGGGGAAAGAGTTCATCAGACCGAGTGTTTCACCTTGGGGACAACCGGTGTTGTTTGTTAAGAAAAAGGATGGAAGTGCTAGGTTGTGCACGGATTATAGGCAGTTGAACAAGGTGACAATTAAGAACAAATATCCGTTGCCTAGGATAGATGATCTGATGGATCAGCTGAAAGGAGTAGCTGTGTTTTCTAAGATTGATTTGAGGTCTGGATACCATCAGATTAGAGTAAGGAAGGAAGATATGCTTAAGACGGCTTTTAGGACTAGGTATGGCCATTACGAGTATTTAGTTATGCCTTTTGGGGTGACTAATGCTCCAGCAGTGTTCATGAATTACATGAACAAAATTTTTAGACCATTCCTTGATAAGTTTCTCGTTGTGTCCATCGGCGATATACTTATCTATTCTCGTTTGCGAGAAGATCATGAGGAACATTTGAGAGTAGTGCTACAAGTTTTGAAGGATAGGCAGCTTTATGCTAAAATGTCCAAATGTGAGTTTTGGATGGAGGAAGTTCAGTTTCTTGGACATGTGATCAATAAGGAAGGGATAGCAGTAGATCTAGCTAAGGTTGAGGCAGTTCTGAAGTGGGAACGGCCTAAGTCAGTAAGTGAGGTACGAAGTTTTCTAGGATTAGCTGGATATTATCGAAGGTTTATAGAGGGTTTCTCAAATATTGCGTTATCTATGACGCTGTTAACGAGGAAAGATACAACTTTTGTTTGGACAGACAAGTGTGAGCAGAGTTTTCAAAAGCTGAAAGACAGGTTGACTACATCACCTGTGTTAACATTACCTGATCCTTTAGGACAGTTTGACGTATACTGTGATGCGTCATACCAAGGTCTGGGATGTGTTCTGATGCAAGAAGGAAGAGTTGTAGCTTATGCATCCCGACAATTGAGAGTCCATGAGAGGAATTATCCAACTCATGATTTGGAATTGGCAGCCATAGTGTTTGCATTAAAGATATGGCGACATTTTATTTATGGAGCGGATTTTAACGTGTATAATGATCATAAAAGTCTGAAGTATCTATTCGATAAAAAAGAATTTAATATGAGACAACGGAGATGGATGGAGTTTATCAAAGACTATGAGTTTGATCTACTGTACCATCCTGGGAAGGCAAATGTTGTAGCGGATGCCTTGAGTAGGAAATCATTACATGTGTCTGCAATGATGGTTAAAGAGTTAGCATTACTTGAACAGTTCAGAGATCTGAACTTAGGAATGGAGTTGGTCGATGATAAAATTTGCTTGGGTATGATCACTATTAGTAGTGATTTTATGAAGGAGCTTAAGGATAAACAGGTTGAAGATAGATATCTTCAGGAGGTGAGTAAAGGTATAGATGAGGGTAAGATTTCTGAGTTTAGCCAAGGAATAGATGGTGTGTTGAGGTTTAGAGATAGAATATTGATCCGCTGTCGCACACGGGTCAAATGAATCAACATTTAAAACTGTAGTACAAGGTGGATAACCTTGGTCGTCTCGCAAGGATCTCTGATTCAATTAACCAAATACAAGAATCATGCAAAGTAATGAGAAAAAGGGGGGATTTTCGAATTCAATGAGAAAAGAAAATAGATTGTAAAAGAGAGATGGGAATCAATATATCAAATCAACTAATCTACTAGTTTAGGTTAATTTCACTTGGACCTATCACAGATTTCAGAGGATCTAATCTCTTTTCATGATTCTATTCTTGTTTGATCATAGAATTGACCAATTAAGCATCAATTAATCCAATAAGAATTCCTACTTGATTAAGCATCACAGAATTTGATTAATTATAATAATGGAACAAGCGTCACAAAACCATAATTAATTTGAAAATCGAATTCAATCAAACCTACACTAAGCGTCGTAGATCCTATCAATCCTTATTCGTAACAAATCAAAACAAGCGTTCAACATGCTTCGAATAATCTCAAATCAGATTATAATTAGATTAGAATGCAAAAACGAGTTTGAGTGATTAAGCATCAAAACACAAAAACGGAATTGCAAACATTGATCAAGAGAGATGAAGGATTTAAAGGAAAAGATATAGAATTACTAAAACGAAATTAACATTGAAAATCAAACCTCAAGGTCTTTGTAAAAATCCCTAACCAGTGAAATAATCTAAGAGTTTAGCCTTCCATGGGAGGCTTGAACGAAAATTAACTATGAAGAAGAAACTAGGAGATGTTGCCGTCACTCAAAAGATGATAAACAAGGTCTCAAAACCACCTACTTATAATCCTAGGGTAAACTAATATGTCTGACCTAGAGAGCCCAATGGGAATTAATTGGCCCATTAATGATTGATTACATGGAGATATGACAACAATAATTCCAATTCCCGCACTAATCTGGACAGCTTCGGTAATTAGCATTTTCGACCATCAAAACGTCCGAACTGGGCAGAGCGGTCAACATGAAAGTTGTAGGTCTAGTTCTTAGCTTTCCAACGCCACCAAGAGCACTCAAATCGGACAAGTATAGCCTAAGTTATGGCCTGCAGAAGTGAGACGGGTCAGGATGCACTAAAATCCGAAAATTGACTAAGAAATTCAGTAAAGCCCAATTAAGACCCAAAGATATGAAAACATGCTAAGAATCAAATATTCGGTACAAAGCACATCCAAAAACACCAAGTGCAATGCTATAAAAGGTATATTAAAATGCACTGATCAAATTCCCCCACACTTAAGCTTTTGTACTCCGAGCAAAACTCATGGTCAAGACATAAAACTATCCAAAGAAATATGAGCAAAATAAAATGAATAAAAGCAAAGATGCATTTCCAATGAATCCTAAGAATGCAAAGTTGCAAGTGAATTCTCATCCAAGGATTCAAGGAACCATGACAATCATGAACAACATCTTAGAACATTCAAAGCAATCAAGGGAATAGAATAACCAAGAGTGAATCAAAAGTGATAGAATCCTCATAAGATATAGAATTCTCTCAATCTCTCAAGTGTTTAGGCTAGTGTTTACACTCAAAGCTCATAAAATCTAGCACTACCATAGGCTTGACAAGCCTCTAACATCCACACTTGAAACACATGCACATAAAGATCAAAAGGACTTTGTTAAGGTTGTAAGGGGGCCAAGGTCAAGGTGGGATAAATGAAAGGATAACTAAGCTGTAAACCCAAGAGGATAGAGGAGCATTGGGAATTAATTGCTAAATAATCATGAGAGAGCAATGAGAAAGCACTTCAACAAAATACAATTCCAATCCACTTCTCCATTTTTACACTTTTGTTCTTTATTTTCACCTTTTTCCCTTTTTGCATCGCGCAACCAACTTCTCTTTTCTTTTTTTTTTCATTATTATTATTATTATATTTTTTTGGTTTTTTTCACTTGCCAAATTTCCAATCAAGCAACAACATTTATATATTCTAGCACATCACATCCCAACTTTTGAGTCCCCCCGTACTTATGCAAAATTCATTTCCAAAATAATTTCAAAGCAAAGCTCCTTTATCCCCTAAGGTTGGGTCATATCATTGTTTTTCACTTTTAGGCTTGTAATGAGCTATAAAACAAAGAATGAGATTAATAGGTTCAAAGGGCTATCAAGGGGATAATTTTAAGGTAGGCTTATTTGGCTAGTGGTTTTAAAAAAAGAAGAATAAAATTGCCTAGATCACTTCAATACATGCATGTGAACAAGAAGTTTCAAAAAGAGTCAAATCAAGTTCTAGAGTAACTAACAATCATGAGCGAAATCACACAAGAAGGAAAGAGAATGGCAAAGTGTATTCCATTCATTTTAAGGCTCAAATCTCACAAAGGACCAATTTCTATCACAAATGATGCACGATTTAGTATTCCAATCCAACTCATCATACTAAGAATGCAAGAAAGTCATCCATATCATGCCACAAAACCTATAGCCCAAGAATAGTGAAATCACTCACAACTTACACAAACTACGAAATTCAATGAAAAAGCATGCAATTCAAGGAGAAAGTCTTTTTTTTTTTTTATAATAAAACTAAACAAAAATGAAAGTTTAAAACTAAAACGCTAAAAGACCCCCCCACACTTAATTCACAGATTGTCCTCAATGTAAGCATATAACAAAAGAAAGACAAGCATAAAATAAGAGTAAGGAGAGAAAGCACCCTTATCAAGGTGGGGAAGTTGAAGCTTGAGGGTAGGTAGGCTTTTCCAAAGAGAGCTCTTCTATAGCTTCTTCCTCAAGTGTGGGGCTCTCATGGAAAATTTTGAGACGGTGGCCATTGACTTTGAAGATCTTATTGGTCGCTTCACTTTTTATTTCCACTGCACCATAAGGAAAAGTGTTAGTAACAACAAAAGGACCAATCCATTTGGATCGAAGCTTACCGGCCATGATTTTAAGGCGAGAGTTGAACAATAACACTTTTTGTCCAACAGAAAATTCCTTTCTAGATATCATCTTATCATGAAAGTGTTTAGTCTTCTCCTTAAAAATCTTGGAGCTCTCATAAGCCTCTAACCGAAGCTCCTCAAGTTGTTGCAATTGAAGCTTTCTCTCCAAGCCAGCTTGGTCAAATTCAAAGTTACAACTCTTCACCGCCCAATAAGCACAGTGCTCTATTTCCACCGGAAGGTGGCATGCCTTACCAAACACAAGTCGGTAGAGGGACATCCCTATGGGTGTTTTGTACGCCGTCCTATGAGCCCAAAGAGCTTCCTCTAGCCGGCGACTCCAATCCTTCCTATTTGGTTGCACCATCTTTTCTAGAATCTGTTTGATCTCCCTATTTGAGATTTCAGCTTGCCCATTAGTTTGGGGATGATAAGGTGTAGATACTCTATGCACAACCCCATACTTCCGAAGCAAGGACTCCATGGTGCGGCTGCAAAAGTGAGTTCCTTGGTCGCTTATGATGGCTCTAGGTATCCCAAACCTGCAAAAAATGTTAGACCTGACAAAATCCACCACAACTCGAGAATCATTAGTTCGAGTGGCTTTGGCCTCCACCCACTTAGAGACATAATCAACAGCAAGCAAAATGTAAGAAAAACCAAAAGAGACAGGAAAGGGGCCCATAAAATCGATACCCCACACATCAAATATCTCACAAAAAAGCATAGGTTGTTGGGGCATCTCACTCCTACGAGTGATGGCTGTTCCTGCTCTCTAGCACTGCTCACAAGTGCGAAAGGTCTCAAATGCATCCTTGAAGATGGTGGGCCAAAAGAAACCTGAGTCCAGTACTTTCCTCGCTGTCCGTTGTGGTCCAAAGTGTCCTCCCACCTGAGAGGCATGATAGAAGTGAAGAATGGACTGAATCTCATGGTCAGGTACACACCTCCTAATCACCTGGTCACTACAAAATTTCCACAAGTAAGGGTCATCCCACACATAATATTTGGCATCACTCTTAAGTTTATCTATTTGTGCCTTAGATGCATGTGCAGGTAAAACATTAGCAACCAAATAATTAACTAAATCAGCAAACCAAGGTGTCACATGTAACACCCCGATTTTAACTGTTCATCAATAACAGTAAATATATATATGTTATTTCATTTTATTTGGATTGGTTAGTTATCTGGATAATTATTTTGTGTGGTTTGGTTTGAGTAATTTTAATTACTCATGTAAAATGATTTTATTAAGTGCGTTAGCACTGGCTTATTTTAGTGTATACACGTGATACACGTGTACTAGACAATAATTTATGTTATTGTCACTATTTGTATTTGTTTAGAAAAAAATATTGTAATTAATATGGTTGAAAGAAATTATTTTCATATTTTACTCTATGTAATTTTAGAGTTAAAAATAAACTGGTTTGGAATTAATCGGAGATTAATTTTGGACCGATGATTTTCTTAGTTGATCAATTCAACTATCAATCTCTACTTTATTTCAAATTTTGAAAGTATATATTTGTCACTTATTATTTTTTTCGATCTAAGGTGCAACATTATTTCTTTTTCTAGACTCAATCTTAACCACTCATTTTGTACCTAATCACTAATAACATGAAAAATCAATTTAAGAAAAACCCAAGTCCCTTCCCCCCCTCGACAGAAAACGCACTCCCCTTTCCCCCCTCTCTTTCTTTCTTCTTCCTCATAACTTCTTCCTCTCCATCACAAGTCTTCATCTCCTCCTTTCTCTCTTGCCGAACCAGACTGCGTGCCGCCCCTAGGAGCTCGCCGGCCGCCGCTCGCCGGCGTGAGGACGAAGATCGCGTCCCTGCACGCTCCTCTCGCCGCTGCTGTGGTGTCTTGCGTCGAAACCACCGCCCTCCACCGGGTTTCGTCCGGTAAGCCGCCATCCATGGCTAGTGTCGTACCAAAACCTTCATAGTTTGAGCTCCATCTTGTTCCTTTAAGCTTACTCTCTCTCTCGCTCTCTCTCTCTCTCTTTTGGCTCTTGATTGATGTAGAAACACCACAAACCACCGCTGGCCGCCGTGTCGCCGCCATCCGCCGCCGCGCCAACCATCACAAGCACTACCACAACTTCTTCCTTTTCACCTTGGGTGAGTTTCTTACCCTAATCCTTTGTGATGATGAAAACCCCCAAAACTGATTTTAAAACCCTAACCCTAAGATTTTGATTTTAGTTCCAAAGTATGAAATTAACACTTGTTTTATACAATTGGGACTATAAATTAATGCTCTATTAAGTTAATTTTATTATCCTTTGATCAAATGATTTTTCCCAAATTGTGTTTATGAACCCTAAAGCCCCAATTTGATTTTAAGTTGAAAATGAATTTTGTTTTGCGAAATTAAGTATGTAAGTAAGCTAATTAAATGTTATGAATGTTGAATAACTAATTTGGGGGAAATTGTCTGTTTGTTATCATGCTTGGTTTGTGTCTCTGGGACGTTGAACGCTTGCTATGCTTGCTTGCTTGAAGGAGTAAAGTTTACATTCTTGGAACTCATTGGAGCAGTAAGACGAGGATCTTTTCTGGTCTACAAAGGTAAAGGGAGTTTACATGAAGGGTTTTGGTAACTATGTGCTACTTAGTTTTTGTGTGTAAGGTTGTTTTGGTTATGTATAATGTGTGTTTTAAATTCGATAAGATAATAACTGTTTATGTGATTTAAATATATTTTTATGTTTGGATTGAACTGTTGATTTTAGGTTTGACTGAAAGCCTGACAATGGTCAGAGCTCAATGATAGTAAGAATAATGATTTAAAAACTTAAGAGGAAAATTTGAAGTTTTATGTTATGTTAGTGGAAGTTTTGAAGACCTAGATAACTGAAAATGTCGGGCTAGTATTCCTATGAGTCACGTGGACTATTTGTCTTATATGTCGCGGGTTAAAGTCCCAGTCGGCATAGTTGAATTCATGTTGTATGTGTCGTGGGTTAAAGTCCCAGTTGACATATTTAAAACTCTGTTGTGTGTGTCATGGGTTAGAGTCCCAGTTGGCACAGTTGAATCCATGTTTATGTGTTGTGGGTTAGAGCCCCAGGTAACACAATCTCTGCTCGGTGTGTTATGGGTTAGAGTCCCAGTTAACACATTTAAATCTTTGCTCTGTTGTGTCGAGGGTTAGAGTCCCTAGTCACACAGTCGAATATCTGTTGTGTCGAGGGTTAGAGTCCCTAGTCACACAGTTGAAAATCTGTTGTGTCGTGGGTTAGAGTCCCAAGTCACACAGTTGAATCTCTGTTGTGTGTGTCATAGGTTAGAGTCCCAGGTCGCACTGTTGAATCTCTATATTGTGTGTCAGGGGTTAGAGTTCCAGTTGGCACATGTGACCGCGTGTCCTATGTTGAGAATGAACGATTTCGATGTCTAAGTAAGAATAGTCGTGAGAGGTAAGCCTCGACAAAGAAAGAAACGAACAAAAAGAAAAGTAAAGAGAACAAATGTTAAGATTTAATGGTGGATGTTGAAGTGTCGTGTAATTTTATAAATTGCAATGACTGTCGGGTATGAACCCTATTGTTTAGAATATCTTGTTTATTCTGATAAATTATGTGAAGTGCATATGTGTACATGTGGTTGTTGTCTATGTGTCGCGCATGTAGTTATCACGATAAAACTCATATGTCGGTATCTCACCTTTGCATTATTTCTGTTTGGTTTTCTATTTTTGTGGTGTACGGTTTTCGTGAACAGATGAGGCAGAGAAGTTCCCAACTTCACTCCGGGATATCTGTCCCAATCCTTGAAGATGTCTGATGTCAGTTATAATGGTGATAACCATGGGGGTCTTCCCCAGGAATATCTTTTAGAACGACCAGCTTAGGTTTTTGATTAATGATAATATGTATGTTTATGGCTCGGAGAGCCTTTATTTTTATTTTTTTTGAATGGAATGTTCATGGCTCGGAGAGCCTTCATGTTAAATGGTTTGTTTATGGCTCTGAGAGCATTTCTTTTAGTCGAAAATCTAAGATTTTCCTTTTGATCATGCACAGCTTGTTGATGTAAATATTTTTAGAATATTACTATCTGGATGTATTTTGTATGACTGGAATTTCTGGGTTGAAAATAGAAATATTTCAGCAGGTGTTTTCATTTTGGGATGTTGAAATTACAGAGGAAACTCTGTCAAAATTTTTGTAAAAATTCTAGATCTTTATTCAAATTTAATGTGATTTTACTTTTGTGATGTGTGTATCACTTTTCTGAAGTATTTCAGAAAGAAAATTTTTATACCTAAGTTTTTAAATCATTTTCTTTTCCGAAAGCAAAACCAGCAAAATTCTTTTTATTTAAGTTCCGCGACGAGTTAACAGTTAGATATGTAATGCCAAAGGGGGGTGTTACATCACATCTCGCAGCTGTAAAAGCTGCTCATCAGGAAAATCATCATGAATAGGGAGAAGATCCTCAATCCTCTTTATCCTGCTCAAATGGTCTGCTACTAGGTTCTCTGCTCCGCTCTTATCTCTAATCTCCAGGTCAAACTCCTGGAGCAACAGCATCCACCGAATAAGTCTTGGCTTTGCTTCTGGTTTCTTCAATAGGAACTTTAAAGCTGCATGGTCAGTAAAAACAACCACTTTAGAACCAAGCTAATATGATCTAAATTTGTCAAGTGCAAATACAATGGCTAAAAGTTCTTTTTCAGTGGTGGTATAATTAGCCTGTGTAGAATCTAAAGTCCTAGAAGCATAGTAAATAACATTGTGCAGCTCTGCCAACTCTCTGTGCAAGGACAGCTCCCAATGCATAATTAGATGCATCACACATAATCTCAAAGGGGAGAGTCCAATCAGGTGGCTGAATAATCGGAATGGAGGTCAAGGCCTTCTTTAGGCAGTCAAATGCCTCCCTGCATTTATCATCAAAGGTAAAGTTCATATCCTTTTGCAACAAGTTGGATAATGGAAGGGCTATCTTGCTAAAATCCTTGATAAAGCGCCTGTAAAAACCTGCATGACCAAGAAATGAACGAATCTCACGTATGCAACATGGATAAGGCAAATTAGAAATCACATCAATCTTGGCAGGATCCACTTCCATCCCTTTCTTAGATATCACATGTCCTAAAACTATGCCCTGTTTTACCATAAAATGACATTTCTCATAATTAAGAACAAGGTTAGTTTCAATACATCTATGCAAAACTTTATCCAAACTGTCCAAACATACATCAAATGAGGAACTATACACAGTAAAGTCATCCATAAACACTTCTATGCAATTTTCTAAAAAATCAGCAAAAATACTAATCATGCACCGCTGGAAAGTGCTAGGGGCATTGCATAGGCCGAAGGGCATCCTCCGATAGGCAAAAGTGCTAAAAGGACAAGTGAAGGTGGTCTTTTCCTGGTCCTCTGGTGCTATATTAATCTGGAAGTAACATGAAAAACCATCAAGAAAACAATAGTGAGATTTTCCAGCCAAGCGCTCAAGCATCTGATCAATAAAAGGTAAAGGGAAGTGATCCTTCCGAGTCGCTTGGTTGAGTCTCCTATAGTCAATGCACACTCTCCAACTGTTTTGCACTCTAGTGGGGATAAGTTTATTATTCTCATTCTTAACCACTGTGAGGCCAGTCTTCTTAGGAACTACCTGGATAGGACTCACCCACTGACTATCAGATATAGGATATATGATGCCCGCTTGTAAAAGCTTGGTCACCTCCTTCTTCACCACATCCAAAATTAAGGGATTAAGTCGCCTTTGTGGCTGCCTCACTGGTTTCACTCCATCCTCAAGTAATATCCTATGCATGCACATGGAGGGACTAATGCCAGGAATGTCAGCCAAGGCCACCCAATAGCTTTCTTATGTTTCCTTAAAATCTGCAACAGCTTTTCCTCTTGTTCAGCATGGAGGTTTGCAGAGATAATCACAGGTAGCTTCTCACTCTTTTCTAAATAAGCATATTTCAAGTGCTCTGGGAGTGGTTTGAGCTCTAGAGTAGGTGGCTGCTCAATGGATGGAAGTATCCTGGTGGAAGGAATTACATCTGCAGCCTGCAACTCAGCTAATAAATATTTATTTTCTGTCTGTATGATATCTATAGAAATATTATCATGTTCAGCCATGCAATCTGCAACATCAAAACAAATAGAACACAACTGAGAGTCAGTGCAATTGTTGCAAGTATAAGTGTCATAAAAATCAGACAAAGAAGGAAAATCTGCAGTAAGTAAATCAGGATAAGTGTTATCAACTAAGTCAGCAAGTAATTCAATTTGTAAAACAGAATGCTCCTCCATGGGGTGTTTCATGGCATCAAAGATATTAAATCTGACTACACTATCCCCAAATTCCATGGAAAGTGTTCTAGCATGAACATCAATCTTGGTTTTGGCTGTCTTGAGGAAGGGTCTGCCAAGTATGATGGGAACCTTGCTAGAGTTTAACTCTCCCTCCATGTCCTGAATGTAAAAATCTGCAGGAAAAATCAAGTCATTAACTCTAACAAGTACATCCTCTACAAGTCCAGCAGGGTGAGCATTGCTCCTATTTGCTAACTGTGTGACAACACTTGTATTCTGCAAAGGTCCAAGAGCAAGAGAGTTAAAAACAGATGTAGGCATTTTCAAATTTACTATTGCCTATGGTGCATGGAATAGTAAAAGTTCCTGGATCTTTGCACTTTTGGGGCATCATGGGCTGTATGAGTGCTGAAACATTGCGCCCCATGTTGATCTTTTCATTTCCTTTCAGCCTTCTTTTGTGTGTGCACAACTCTTTAAGGAACTTGGCATATCTCGGAATCTGCTTAATTACCTCAAGGAGGGGAATGTTCACTTCAACCTTCCTAAATGTGTCCAAGATTTCCTTGTCCCTATCTGCCTCATCCATCTTCTTAGTCTTCACGGCTCTCTGAGGAAAGGGAAGTGGTATAGGTTGCTCAGTATCATCACGAGTGATGGCATTTGATTTGTCACTTTTTCTGGCACTTGAGTTTTCTGCTGCAACATGTGGTTCATGAACTTCTGGGGCTTCTACAGCTTTGCCGGATCTAAGAGTAATTGCATTGACATTTGGGTTTACATTTGGGTTTACTTTAAAGCAAGTAAGATTCAACTTCAAGTAATAATCACAATAGTTCAAGTAAACAAGTCATTCAAGGATCGGTTCAATATCATAACAATATTCAAATCATTCAAGTAAACACATACACACATGCATATAGTCATTGAATATCCATAGGTAATCCCCTCTTACCTTCGGTGAAGTTAAGAGGTTGGATGCTTGGAAAGGGTAATTCACGAATGTCCTCACTTACTTGACGATAGAGGTCTAGGGTTACAAACACAAGATCATAAGTTAAAAATCAACTAAGAACACTAAACCACAAGGTATTAGGTTCGGCCAAGACAATAAAGTAAGGTTAAGGATTCCAGAAAATTATGCAACTTATAGATTTATGATCCTCAAGTGCTAGGAGTTCATAAACAATGATCATTTAACAAAGTTAAATCAAAATCCCACTAAGTAATAGACTTAGGGTATTCGGCCAAAGCTAGAAAAATAGGCTAGTATTCACTAAACTTTCCAATCTCTTAGGTCTAGCATCCATATGTATTAAGGAGCTCAAAACATGATCATTTTGGAAGAATGAAAACCAAACATCTTAGGCTCACAACCATCATAGGATGAATAGACTATGTAATCTTTAAACTTTCCAATCACTTAGACTTAGCATCCTTCTACATTAAGGAGCCTTAGTCCATGATCATTTTGGAGAAATGAAAACAACATATCCTATATTCACAATCAACCTAGGATGAATAGACTATACAATCTTTAAACTTTCCAATCACTAAGACTTAGCATCCTTCTACATTAAGGAGCCTTAGTCCATGATCATTTTGGAGAAATGAAAACCAAACCTTCCTAGGCCACTAAGGTATAGTTTCGGCCACCATAGAAAGAATAGGTTAGAAATCTTTGTTTGATAACAACTCTTAGGTTTAGAATCACAAGGTATTAAGAGTTCTAAATCCATGATCATACTTGGATAGATGAAACATAGTACCCTAGGCCTACTTATTCATATTTTCGGCCATCATAGGAACAAGCTATCAAAACCTTCCAAGATTTATAGGTTTAAGATCAAGGGATAGTTAGAAACTCAAACACATGATCATTTTCTCAAAAGTTGAAACAAAACCCACCTAGACCATATTACATGGTTTCGGCATCCTTCGGAAGAAAGGGCTAGGGAGATTTGTTTTACACAACCTTCTAATATGTGAAAATACAAGTAAATACAAGACTATAGAAAGTGGTTTCAACTCAAAAGGAGTTTTCTACCATTTTTAAGAGATTTTTGAAGTTTAAAGCTTAATATGAACACATAAAGCAAATAATGAAATAAAGTGACAAACTTGTAAAGAAATTTATATGAGAGCATTACCCTTAACAAGAGGAAGAACTTTAATGAAGAACACAAGTGCAAAAGATAAATAAAAATGCAAGCTTTAAGTAGTTGGAACTTAAAGAAGAAGAAGAAGTGTAAGAGTGAAGAAGTGATGAAGAAGAAGAAAAAGTGAGGAAGTGTAAATGAAAGGGGTATATATAGGGGGAGAGGGGAGAGGTCACGAAATTGAGGGAGAAGAGAGGGGTTTGGAGTGGCTTGTGGAGTAAGTTTAAGAGTTAAGGCTTGATGGGATGGAAAGAGGAGAGAGAAATAGCTTTTAGATTAGATTAGTATTATAATTTGAAAAAGTATAATGATTATACTTTTGGAGTGTGTAAGAGTCTCTCCCATCATGTCACCTCAAGTCACTTCATCCCTCTTTGTGCTCCATTTCATATCCGGTTGCATTTCCGATCGTAAATTCCCGACGTTTTCGCCCGAATAAAATATTTTATTTTATTTTTGAACGAAAAATTTCAAAATAACCAAAGTTGAAGGAAACATGATAAAAACACTAACCGTCTCGTTCACGGGTCAAAATTAGGTTTTCTGCTCAGTAAACGGATACCGGCAGTGAAAATGCAGACCGACTTCCGTCTGAATTTTCAACCGAAAATTTTACCGTGACTTCATATGATATAACAACATAAGAAAATGATTTTAGTTTAATTAAAACCATCCTCTGAGTTTAATCTAAAATAAACTCATTTAAATATGTTTATACCGCTACTGAAGGATAGGAAAAACAGGGTGTTACAATACTATCCCTCTAAAAAGAATTTCGTCCTCGAAATTACGCACCTTGAAATAACTCATGGTATTGCAATTTCCTCTTGTCCTCCACTTCCCATGTAGCTTCTCCGGTTATCTCGTTCCAGATGACTTTGACTAAAGGAATTTGTTTACCTCTGAGTTGCTTCATCATCTTATCCGCGATCCGTACCGGCGAAGTCTCAAAAGACAGGTTTTCTTTTAATTGTACTTTATCAGGTTTAATAACATGTGATGGATCAGGGATATACTTTCTCAACTGAGAGACATGGAAAACATCATGGATGTTGGAAAGAAAAGGAGGTAAAGATATTTTGTAAGCTACTGGACCTACGCGACGAAGAATTTGGTAGGGTCCAATGAATTTGGGAGTAAGCTTTCTGGATTTTATCACTCTGCCAATCCCAGTCGTTGGCGTGACTCTCAAGAACACATGCTCGCCCTCCTCAAACTCAAGAGGTCGTCGCCTCTTGTCAGCGTAACTTTTCTACCTACTTTGAGCGGTCCTCATTTTCTCCTGGATCATCTTTGCCTTCTCTGTCGTTTGTTGCACAATCTATGGCCCTAACAGCAAACTCTCACCATCCTGATACCAACACAAAGGCGTTCGACATTGTCGACCATGCAAAGCCTCATAAGGTGCCATTCCTATACTTGAATGAAAACTGTTGTTGTAGGTGAATTCTATCAATGGTAGAAACTCGTCCCAGCTCCCAGTGTCTTCCATCACGCATGCTCTTAATAAATCTTCAAGTGATTGAATTGTCCTCTCTGACTGTCCGTCCGTTTGTGGATGATACGCAGAACTCAATTTGAGTTTTGTTCCCAAAGAGTTTTGTAGTCCCTTCCAAAATTCTGACGTAAACCTTGGATCACGATCCGAAATGATACTCGAGGGTATACCGTGCAACCTGACAATCTCGTCAATGTACAACTGAGTCAACCTTTTCATCGGGTACTTCATGTTGATAGGTAAAAAGTGAGCTGACTTGGTCAGTCGATCCACAATTACCCATATGGCCTTATGTCCCTTCCGAGTCCTTGGTAAACTGGTCACAAAGTCCATCGAAATTCCGTCCCACTTCCATTCTGGAACGTCCAACGGTTTTAACATTCCTGCTGGCCTCTGGTGTTCAATCTTAGCCTTCTGACATATCAGACAAGAAGCGACATATTCCATTACGTCCCTTTTCATTCCATACCACCAGTATAACTTTTTGAGATCTTGATACATCTTCATGGCTCCTGGGTGTAAACTCAGCTTACTTTTCTGAGCCTCCTCCAAAATCAACTTCCTAAGCTCGGCGTCATCTGGTACACAGATTCTTTCACCAAACCTCAAAATTCCATCCGTTCCTTCTCTGAATTATGACAGTGCTCCTTGTCGCACTAGGTCTCTTTCTTCCTGCAGATACTGATCACTCCCTTGTTTTTCTTTTATTTGCTCCATCAATCCGTTCGAAACAGTGATCCTATTCAGACACATCCTTCCCGGAAACGTCTCAACTGATAAACTTAGATCCCGGAACTGTTCCAACAGTCCCTGCTCTTTAACCATCATTACTAACACGTGTATTGACTTTCTGCTCAGCGCATCCGCCACTACATTCGCCTTCCCAGGGTGGTACTGTAGTTGAAAGTCGTAGTCCTTCAAAAACTCCAACCAACGTCTCTGGCGCATGTTCAACTCCTTCTGATCGAAGAGTACTTCAAACTCTTGTGGTCACTGAAAACATTAAAAGTAGCTCCATACAAATAATGTCTCCAGATTTTTAAAGCAAAGACCACTGCCGCCAACTCCAAGTCGTGCGTCAGGTAATTCCTTTCGTGAATCTTCAATTGCCTTGAAGCATACGCTACAACTTTTCGGTTCTGCATCAGCACGCAACCCAGACCCTGGTGTGAAGCGTCACAATAAACCTCAAAAGGTTCCTTCGGATCAGGTAGGATCAACACGGGTGAGGTTGTCAACCTTCTCTCCAGCTCTTGGAAGCTTCTTTCACAAGCCTTCGTCCAGACAAACGCTTGATCTTTCCGAGTTAACTGGGTAAGGGGTCCCACTATCTTGGAAAATCCTTCAATGAATCTCCTATAGTAGCCAGCTAAACCCACAAAGCTATGAATTTCAGTTGCCGTTGTTGGCCTTTCCCATTCCAAAACAGCCTCGACCTTTGACGGATCCACCGCGATTCCCTCGCGTGATATCACATGACCTAAGAATTGCACTTGGTCCAACCAGAACTCGCACTTCTCCGGCTTCGCATAGAGATGCTTCTCTTTCAAGGTCTGAAGAACAATGCTGAGATGCTCAGCATGCTTCTCCTTGTTGGGAGAATAGATCAGAATATCATCAATGAAGACAACAACGAACTGATCTAGGTAAGGACGAAAAATCCTATTCATGTAATCCATGAATATGGCAGGAGCATTCGTCACTCCAAACAGCATCACCAGGTACTCATAATGCCCATAGCGTGTTCGAAACGCTGTCTTAGGGACATCTTCAGCCTTCACACGAATCTGATGGTAGCCTGACCGTAAATCTATCTTCGAGAATACGGCCACGCCACTCAGTTGATCCATGAGATCATCTATCCTTGGGAGCGGATATCTGTTCTTGATCGTAACCTTGTTCAACTGACGAAAATCCACACAGAGTCGAGAAGTTCCATCCTTCTTCTTCACTAACAGAACTGGAGCTCCCCATGGCGATACACTGGGTCGGATGAATTCCTTTCTCATCAATTCCTCGAGTTGTTCCTTCAGGGTTTCTAACTCCGATGGTGACATGCGATACGGTGCCATGGATATCGGTCCAGTGCCTGGAACCAGATCAATTGCAAACTCGATATCTCGAACAGGCGGTAGACCAGGTACATCTTTAGGAAAAACGTCCGGAAACTCATTGACGACAGGTACGGACTCTAGGTCTAACTCGTTCTTAACATCTGAGGAAAACAGCAGCATGTAACCTTGAGCTCCTTCTTTCAAAGAAGCTCTTACCTGACTAGCAGATAAAAATCCAGAAATCTCATCCCTAAAGACTAAGGTTCTTTGAGCACAGTCTATCAGGATGTGGTTGGAAGATAACCAATCCATGCCTAAAATTACATCTAGTTGTACTAAAGGCAAACAGATTAAGTCTACAAGAAAGTGTCTATCCTGAATAATGATAGGACAATTTAAGCAAACAGAATTTACAGTTATTGGTTCAGCAGTTGGGGTAGAGACAATCAAGTTATATGGTAAGGAAGAAATAGGCAATTCTATAAGTTTCACACGATTCATCGAGATAAAAGAATGAGTTGCACCTGAATCGAAAAGTACAGTTAAAAGATTACCAGCTAAATCGCACTTACCCTGCACTAGGTCGGCGGAATTCGATGCCTCAGCTCCACTCATCGTGTAAACCCTCCCTCTAGTAGTCGGCTTGCTTGCCTTGGCATGATTGACAGATGACTCTCTCTTTGGTGCCCGGCACTCCTTGGCCAAGTGCCCCACACGATCACAGTTGAAACACTTCGTATCCTTCTTTGGACAGGTATCGACTAGATGGTTGGGATCTCCACACCGATAACATTTCCTCTCTTGGCCTTGATTGTTGTTTCTCTGGCCTCCACTTCCTGCTCCTGGAGCATTGGAACGTTGTTGTTGCTTTTGACTGTTGCTTGGTGATTGGTGGTACGGTCTCCTCTGGTTCTGCTTCCACTTTTGGTTCTGTCCCTAATACTGGCTCTTGGGACGAATGGGTCCTCCAACATTCCCTTTGCTATCTCTCCCCTTGCGCATCAGCTCTACCTTCCGGCATTTCTCTACCAATGCTTGGAAATTCCTGATTTCCAAAGGCAGCACAGATTCCTTGATCTTGAAGCGCAGGCCGGCTTCGAACTTTTCGCACTTCCACTCCTCGCTGGGGTTGTTCTGGAAAAAGCGGAAATATTTGGCAAGGGACTCAAACCTTGCCGCATATTCCCCCACCGTCATGTCCCGCTGACTCAGCCTCATAAATTCTTGCTCCTTCTCCACCCGAGCGCTCTGGGGAAAGTATTTGTCCAAAAACCTGTTGCGAAATACCTCCCAAGTGATCTCGTGATGCTCAGCCTCTAACAGTTGTCTGGTGCCCTTCCACCAGTATTCAGCATCTCCAATCAGTTGGAATGTTGCATAAGGTACCTTTGATCCCTCTGGGGTGTGCACCAGCTCAAAGATCTTCTCCAGCTCTTGAATCCAAAGATCAGCTTTAGTCGGGTCTGCATCCCCATCAAACTGTGACGGATTCTGACGTCGGAAAGCACTCAGATTCTTTCCTTCTGTAGCCTGTTCAGCTCTTTGCTGCTCCTACTGATTCTGAGCAGCCGCATTGGCAGTCTGGAGAGCTATGGCAGCAGCAACGTCAGCCAAAGCTTGGGCAGCGAAGTCCATACCGCCATTGCCTCGGCCACGACCCCCACGTCCGCGCGCACCTCCTGGTTCCACACTGACCTGTAAGACACAATCAGTGAGATGGTAACCAGAAAAGGAAAGATCTAACTCGACGGCCGTTACACATTACTCCTAAGAAGTAACTCAAACAAGACTCGATCAGAGAATACACAACAGACCTAAACCCAAACATTCCCGAAAGACTCGACTAGCTCTGATACCACTAATGTGACACCCTAACTTGGTATCACATGGTTACCCGTTGCGGAATTAAAATTTTTTTAAATGCTGGTCGCTTTAGGAAAATAAACCTTCTTTATAAATAGTATTACTGAAAATAGTACTTTAAAAAAATCTCCCTTTTTTTTTTTTGAAACGAAAGAAGAAGTGATGAACACTCAGAACATGAACTGAAACAACACACATACATATATAACTGTCCCAGTGGGACTCAAGTTTAGTACAAAATAGGGCCTTAATCAACCTGGCCAACTTTACTGAAATAGGAACAAAGAAACAGATAAAGCATCAAACTGGGAAGGGGGAAATCTGGGTACTAGACTCAAAAGAAGGCTCTAATAGCCAAGGACAAACAGACTACTCCAAAAACCGACGACAAACTACTAGTGCCTCATGCACTCCGAGTGGCCGCAAACACTCCCGCCAGATGAGATGTCAGATTCCGGGTCGATGACCTCACCACCGTCGTCGATCGGAACATCCTCCTCACCGGGGTCCTGGGGATGGTACTCTGCCTCTAGCTCATCCTCCCACCAATCCTCTACCACCTCGAGAGGCTCCTCCTCGGGATCCTCCTCGGGCTCTTCCTCCATGGGCTCTGCCGGCTCGACGTGTGGATGGAGAAGGCCAGCTAGCTGCAGTGTATGAAGATACAACCAGGGAGGTGGAAGTGCCACTGTCCGAGCCTCAACCGGATGAATCCTCCGGATCGGCTCTCCATTGGCGTTAGACTCTATCATCGTGATCGGTCCCCTATACGTAGCTGTAGTCGCGTCGTCGCTCACTGCCCAATTCCCCACTCATCCAGCCTCGTCGACCTGCTGAGACCTCGTGATCGCGGGTACTAGGGGAACAAGGGGTTCCATCTAAGGCATACGCATACACCGATACAAGAAGAAGAAAAGAACATATAGATATGCAAGAGTGAGATATCGTCATAAGATATATCCCAGAACAATCATATACATGATACATACAACACGTAATCAGTTTAACAGTTAAGTCATGCATAATCATAATATAACAGTGTTATATCAAAGGGTCTCAAGCCCGCACAATCAGTTTTTGAAAATATGCATGACACTTCAATATCAGGCTCTAACTTAATCTCATGAGATAACAACACCGTTTCATTGTAGAAGTAATAAAGAGTTGGTCAAGCTCTGTTGCCCACTGGCAAGTTGCCACCATAACCTCGTGCACCAAGGTCTCCGAATGCACAACATCTCGAATGCCTCCAACTGGGCCAATCAGACTGACCCTCAGATACCACCTTGTATCTGGTTTACTTGAGCACGTCTGCTAAGGGGAAATGCATATGAATAAAAACTTTCCGTTATCAAGGTTTTTCTTTGTGTATACTCTTTTTCGCTGTCGAAGCTCAAAGCTAACGACTATTCACAATTCCCCATCACTTGAACTTAAAGAAACACAGGACATGCAGTCCGAGTGCTCAATCACAACGCCTTAGACCGAGGCCGCAGTCAAGGTTTGTGGTCGTAGAAATCACTTATGATTTTATCCATGTTTTATTCTAACATGATAAGGACACCTAGTCCGCAGCAACGAAATTAGAACACACCGTTCTCGATTCCGAGATTTGGACTCTCAGCCCATAACATCATGAATAGGACCCTTGGTCCATAGTACTTGACACGGATCCTAGATCACGTGCGTATAACTGAATACTAGAGGCGACATCTCGCGAACTAGATTCTCTTTCACATGTACTTACTTTTCGCTCAGTGAAAATCAAATCCAAAACAAAACCTCGGTGGCTTATCCAAGTGACCGGAATGTTTCTAAATCATTGAGGAGAAAATCATTTTTCCTTTTTGCAAACTCTTTTATAAAACCTTTAGGAAATTCGTTTGCTCTTTGAAATCCTTGATGGAATAAAGTCAAATATTTTCAAAGGGTTTTTCCTTCATAAAACACATAGTTCGAAAAGGTTTTCTCTCGTACAAAACGTTTGATCATAAAAAGGTAGTTTCTATTGACTTGAAATCACTTTAACATTTTTCTAAAAACAAAGATCTTATTCTTCTAAAGTAAGTACTTAAACAAGGAACTGTTATAAATGAACCCAAAACTTTCAAAGTTCTATTCAAGGCTTATTAAGGCTTTTAATCCTTATAGTCATTGGGCACAGACTCAAGTCCGGCTTCTCAAACTTCAATCAACAGTAATATCTTCTCAACAATAATATCACAGTCAATGACAGTTCATCACATATATGCACAGTACTTTAAAGCAAGTAAGATTCAACTTCAAGTAATAATCACAATAGTTCAAGTAAACAAGTCATTCAAGGATCGGTTCAATATCATAACAATATTCAAATCATTCAAGTAAACACATACACGCATGCATATAGTCATTGAATATCCATAGGTAATTCCCTCTTACCTTCGGTGAAGTTAAGAGGTTGGATGCTTGGAAAGGGTAATTCACGAACGTCCTCACTTACTTGACGATAGAGGTCTAGGGTTACAAACACAAGATCATAAGTTAAAAATCAACTAAGAACACTAAACCACAAGGTATTAGGTTGGGCCAAGACAATAAAGTAAGGTTAAGGATTCCCGAAAATTATGCAACTTATGGTTTTATGATCCTCAAGTGCTAGGAGTTCATAAACAATGATCATTTGACAAAGTTAAATCAAAATCCCACTAAGTCATAGACTTAGGGTATTCGGCCAAAGCTAGAAAAATAGGCTAGTATTCACTAAACTTTCCAATCTCTTAGGTCTAGCATCCATATGTATTAAGGAGCTCAAAACCATGATCATTTTGGAAGAATGAAAACAACATATCCTAGGTTCACAATCATCATAGGATGAATAGACTATACAATCTTTAAACTTTCCAATCACTTAGACTTAGCATCCTTCTACATTAAGGAGCCTTAGTCCATGATCATTTTGGAGAAATGAAAACCAAACCTTCCTAGGCCACTAAGGTATAGTTTCGGCCACCATAGAAAGAATAGGTTAGAAATCTTTGTTTGATAACAACTCTTAGGTTTAGAATCACAAGGTATTAAGAGTTCTAAATCCATGATCATACTTGGATAGATGAAACATAGTACCCTAGGCCTACTTATTCATATTTTCGGCCATCATAGGAACAAGCTATCAAAACCTTCCAAGATTTATAGGTTTAAGATCAAGGGATAGTTAGAAACTCAAACACATGATCATTTTCTCAAAAGTTGAAACAAAACCCACCTAGACCATATTACATGGTTTCGGCCTCCTTAGGAAGAAAGGGCTAGGGAGCTTTGTTTTACACAACCTTCTAGTATGTGAAAATACAAGACTATAGAAAGTGGTTTCAACTCAAAAGGAGTTTTCTACCATTTTTAAGAGATTTTTGAAGTTTAAAGCTTAATATGAACACATAAAGCAAATAATGAAATAAAGTGACAAACTTGTAAAGAAATTTATATGAGAGCATTACCCTTAACAAGAGGAAGAACTTTAATGAAGAACACAAGTGCAAAAGATAAATAAAAATGCAAGCTTTAAGTAGTTGGAACTTAAAGAAGAAGATGAAGAAGTGTAAGAGTGAAGAAGTGATGAAAAAGAAGAAAAAGTGAGGAAGTGTAAATGAAAGGGGTATATAGAGGGGGAGAGGGGAGAGGTCACGAAATTGAGGGAGAAGAGAGGGGTTTGCAGCGGCTTGTGAAGTAAGTTTAAGAGTTAAGGCCTGATGGGATGGAAAGAGGAGAGAGAAATAGCTTTTAGATTAGATTAGTATTATAATTTGAAAAAGTATAATGATTATACTTTTGGAGTGTGCAAGAGTCTCTCCCATCATGTCACCTCAAGTCACTTCATCCCTCTTTGTGCTCCATTTCATACCCGGTTGCATTTCCGATCGTAAATTCCCGACGTTTTCGCCCGAATAAAATATTTTATTTTATTTTTGAACGAAAATTTTCAAAATAACTAAAGTTGAAGGAAACATGATAAAAACACTAACCGTCTCGTTCACGGGTCAAAATTAGGTTTTCTGCTCACTAAACGGATACCGGCAGTGAAAACGCAGACCGGCTTCCGTCTGAATTTTCAACTGAAAATTTTACCGTGACTTCATATGATATAACAACACAAGAAAATGATTTTATTTTAATTAAAACCATCCTCTGATTTTAATCTAAAATAAACACATTTAAATATGTTTATACCGCTACAGAAGCATAGGAAAAACAGGGTGTTACATTGCCAGCTGTTCAATCTTAGCCTCTAAATTCTGAATGGTAGAATCTGTTCTTTGCTGAAATTGGAGTTTCTGAACTGCCATCTGCTTGACAAGGTCTTCCAATGAAGGCTCAGATTTGGTAGCTGTTGTGTTGTTCTGCTGCATTAGCTATGGGGCAGGTTGTTGCCTAAGCTGTGCAGAAGATCAAATAAAATCTAAAAAATTCAAAAACACTACAGAAAATCTCTAAAAATCAAATAAAGCAAACACAAAATTTTTTTGGATTTTTTTAAAGATACGAAAAATTCAAAATATTAAAAAGCGGTCTAAACGATGGAATTTTGGGATTTAACACCACAAGCCACATAATTAGTTTCTAATTAATGGGTCTTGTTCGGTGATTTTTTTCGGATTTTCCGTGAAAGTTTCGGAGCAATCTGACGAAGTCGACCAAAAACTGATTTCTGAAATAAAGGGCAAAACTATCACTTCTCAGTCAGGAGACCAATCTCACTGTGCAATTCGAAAGTCACAACCGGAAAAACAAAGAAAACACTAAAATAAAATGTCAGTTATAAACTAAAGTGAGTAAGGTTCTTGAATTGGCTAATAGAGATCAAAGATCCCCGGCAACGGTGCCAATTTGATCCGCTGTCACACACGGGTCAAATGAATCAAAATTTAAAACTGTAGTACAAGGTGGATAACCTTGGTCGTCTCGCAAGGATCTCTGATTCAATTAACCAAATACAAGAATCATGCAAAGTAATGAGAAAAAGGGGGGATTTTCGAATTCAATGAGAAAAGAAAATAGATTGTAAAAGAGAGATGGGAATCAATATATCAAATCAACTAATCCACTGGTTTAGGGTAATTTCACTTGGACCTATCACAGATTTCAGAGGATCTAATCTCTTTTTATGATTCTATTCTTGTTTGATCATAGAATTGACCAATTAAGCATCAATTAATCCAATAAGAATTCCTACTTGATTAAGCATCACAGAATTTGATTAATTATAATAATGGAACAAGCGTCACAAAACCATAATTAATTTGAAAACCGAATTCAATCAAACCTACACTAAGCGTCGTAGATCCTATCAATCCTTATTCGTAACAAATCAAAACAAGCGTTCAACATGCTTCGAATAATCTCAAATCAGATTATAATTAGATTAGAATGCAAAAATGAGTTTGAGTGATTAAGCATCAAAACACAAAAACGGAATTGCAAACATTGATCAAGAGAGATGAAGGATTAAAAGGAAAAGATATAGAATTACCAAAACGAAATTAACATTGAAAATCAAACCTCAAGGTCTTTGTAAAAATCCCTAACCAGTGAAATAATCTAAGAGTTTAGCCTTCCATGGGAGGCTTGAACGAAAATCAACTATGAAGAAGAAACTAGGAGATGTTGCCGTCACTCAAAAGATGATAAACAAGGTCTCAAAACCACCTACTTATAATCCTAGGGTAAACTAATATGTCTGACCTAGAGAGCCCAATGGGAATTAATTGGCCCATTAATGATTGATTACATGGAGATATGACAACAATAATTCCAATTCCCGCACTAATCTGGACAGCTTCGGTAATTAGCATTTTAGACCATCAAAACGTTCGAACTGGGCAGAGCGGTCAACATGAAAGTTGTAGGTCTAGTTCTTAGCTTTCCAACGCCACTAAGAGCACTCAAATCGGACAAGTATAGCCCAAGTTATGGCCTGCAGAAGTGAGAAGGGTCAGGATGCACTAAAATCCGAAAATTGACTAAGAAATTCATTAAAGCCCAATTAAGACCCAAAGATATGAAAACATGCTAAGAATCAAATATTGGGTACAAAGCACATCCAAAAACACCAAGTGCAATGCTATAAAAGGTATATTAAAATGCACTCATCAAATATGTGTGCCAGAGGACTTAGAACTTAGGAAAATGATTTTAGAGGAAGCACACAAGAGTAAGCTGAGTTTTCATCCTGGATCCACTAAGATGTATCAAGATTTGAAGAAAATGTTTTGGTGGACAAGGATGAAGAAAGAGGTAGCAGAGTATGTTTTAGCTTGCCTGGTGTGTTAGAAGGCTAAGATTGAACATCAGAAACCGGCAGGTTTACTGCAATCGTTAGATATCCCAGAGTGGAAATGGGATAGCATAGCTATGGATTTTGTGGTTGGATTACCACGAACTCCTAAGAGATATGATGCGATTTGGGTTATCATTGATAGGTTGACGAAGTGTGTTCACTTCTTACCTATCGGTGAAAGTTATAGCTTGGAGAAGTTGACTCAAATTTATATCAAAGAAGTTGTTAGGTTACATGGTGTGCCATCGAGCATTGTCTCAGACCGAGATCCTAGATTTACATCTAGATTTTGGAGACAGTTGCAAGGTGTATTGGGGATGAAGTTGAGAATGAGTTCTGCTTATCATCCCCAAACCGATGGACAGTCAGAGAGAACAATTCGGTCATTGGAAGATCTTTTGAGAGCTTGTGTATTGGAGCACACTGGAAGTTGGGATGAGTTCTTGCCATTGATTGAATATACGTACAACAACAGTTTCCATAGTAGTATTGGAATGGCTCCATATGAAGCTTTGTATGGAAGAAAATGTAGGACCCCCATTCCCCTATTCCCAAGAGAATTGATGCCCCCTGCTGAAGAACAAGCGAAAGCCTCTACTGAACCCACCCCTGCTACCACCAACCCCAATATCAACATTAATGCAACCCCTGCTCACAACACCTCTTCTAATCATTCCTGGATGGGCATTGCCCCTTCACAGAAGCAAGCAATAGTCCTGGCAACTGACAACAAGAAAAAGAAGGTTGTACCTGAGAGCCCCGAGAAGGATCAAGGGGGTACGAAAAGAGCTCGCACTGAAGCTCCTGAAGAAGAAATCCCTACTGAGACCCAAGCTGCCAACACCACTCCTCAGCCCTCTAAACTAATTAAAAAGTTCAAGACTATAGCAGAAAGAGGGAGCACCATCAGCTAGATTGCTACAGAGTATGCTACAAGTGAAGAAGAGAGGAGGAGGAATCCCCAGACCTCCTCCATCAAATAAAGCAAAGCCAGCTCTATCCTCTGCTGTAGCAAAGGGAAAAATGGTGGAAGCTGCAGCACAGGGTGATGTAATGGAAGAGGGTGAAGAGGAAGAGTAGGCAGAGGAGGTTGATGAGGAGGCTGACGATGAGGAAGCTGAGGAAGCTGAAGAAGAAGAAAATGATGAAGAAAAAGAAGATTGTTAAGTCTCTAAAATGTCTGATGTGCATTTGCCCTAAGTTTTAATGAAAACTAAACATTTGTTAATGATTTAATTAACCTTCATATTGGTTGTTAACCTGTCTATCCAGTGTATAGATCTCTAAAGAAAGAAATCATTTCACCTGTATGCCCACATAGAAGACCACCTGTCTGTAGAGTAAAAGTAAACCTGTCTACTGACTAGGTTGTTGATTGTCTGCGTTGAAGATTCAACTTGTCTATATGAAGCTCTCACACTTGTATGAGCTCTTTCGATAAGGAACATGAGTACAAGGAACTTTTTAGAGCTGTCCCCTCATGAAGAAGTCTCTGAAGCTTTTTCTCTCACACTTATAAAGAAAGTCAAAAGGTCATACTCACAAGCAACCTAGGATCTCAGAAGCGAAGTCCAGTTAAAGAATGTTTCCAACATACTTTATTCCCTAGTACTCCTGGTTATTACACGAAAAGGGAAATGTGCTTTGTAAAATACATAAGCAACCTGCACAACTCTGATTTGGCTGCTGCACAAAGCATAAAGCCCTGATCTTCCGTGTTAGAGTACAACCAACGTTCCTATTGCATTAATGGCTGCCCAGAACCACCATATTAAATTTAATGAAGCTCTGCTTTAAGCCAAAATTTGAAGGAATGTCTCTAACGGATCTTAAATGCTTGAAGGCTATAAATACAGAAGTCATTGAAGATGAATATAGACAACACACAGCATTAAGGAGCCATTACTCTGCGCATTCAATTCTTCATTCTTTCAATCTGTATTCTTCAATCATTTGAAGTTATTACGCAGTCTCTCTAAGCTTACATTTAATTCACTCTTCTGAGTGTTAGTGAAAGACTTGCATATTGTATTTATTACAACCACTTTTCTCAAAACAACTTGAGTGAGCCTGAAGAGGCTAGGTGAGCAAAGAATACTTGTCTTGGAGCCTGGAGAGGCTAGGTGTGCAAAATATACTTGAAGTCTGTAACCTGATCAGTTATAGTGGATAAAACTTGGTGCTACCAAGGACTGGACGTAGCCCTAGTTGTTAAAGGGTGAACCAGGATAAATCACTGTGTTTATCTCTCTTCCCTTAAACTCTTTAGTTGCTTTAATTATACTATCTGTTGTCTAACTAAAGTGGTTAAAGTGTGAATATCAAACTTGTTTTCAAGTTGTGTGTTTATGTGTTTTTCTGTTAAAATCACACAAGACAGGTCACCTGTCTGTGCAGTGTTTTTCACACTTGTCTGAACCTAGCTTCTGTGTACAAAAAGTTTTTAACTTTGTTTTAATTTATGATAAACACAATTCAACCCCCCCCCCCTATTGTGTTTATAGTTGTCTTTTTCAAATATGTCCTGATCACTAGAGCAACAGGCAAGAAGGTGTCCTCCACTAGGTGTCTATTTCAGTTTAGTGTCTGTATGTGTACTAGATTCTAATCTGACCCTAGAGAATCCAATCTTAAAGTTGTTAAAAGGATATTTAGATATTTGCTTGGGACTACTAATCTTGGTTTGTTGTATTTAAGAACTAAAGAATACAAATTAGTGGATTTTGTGATGCTGAATTTGTTGGAGGCAGAATAGAAAGGAAAAGCACCAGTGGAGGATGTCACTTTATTGGAGCCAGCTTAGTCTCCTGGTCAAGCAAAAGGCAGACAATCATTGCCCTGTCTACTGTTGAAGTAGAATACATCTCAGCTGCTAGTTGTTGCTCTCAGCTCTTATAGGTAAAACATCAACTTGAGGATTACATTTATCAGCATAATATATCTGTGTGGTGTGATAATTCTAGTGTTATATGTTTAACTAAGAATCCAATTCAGCGTTCTAAGGCTAAGCATATTGAAATCAAACATCACTTTATAAGGGATTATGTTCAGAAAGGTATCTTTGATATTAAGTTTGTTAAAACTGAAAATTAATGGGCTGATATTTTCACAAAACCCTTAGCTGAAGATAGGTTTATATTTATTAGAGACAATCTGAACATGCACTGCATTGTTGAATGACATGTCTGATGTTATATGTTTAACCTGTCTATGCTACCTGTCTATTGTTTTTATATCACCTGTCTGTGATACCTGTCTAACCATGCTGAGTCATACTGCTTGAAATCAATAGTTTTTTTTATTAAAATGGTCATTATTTTTTTAATACCATTTATGTCTGAAGCTAATCATGTACATGACAGTTTTATTTCTTGAAACCATGTTTTCATAATGTCTTAGTGGGCGGTGTAGTTCCCCACGTAACTCGTGCCGTTTAAAATTAAAAATGTTTGCTCTCTCTCCTGCTTTTATGACTATAAAAGACAAAGAGTCAGAAAGGTTGCATCTTTACGCTTTCAAAATCTTTGAAATCCCTTGTCTTCTCTCTCTCTCATTCAAACCCTTCTATCTTCCAAACCCTAGTCTCGTCTTCTTCTGCAATGGCACCCTCAAAGAATCTTCCCCCAAGGAAATAGCTGTAAAATACAACATGAGACTCTCTGATGTTGAAAAGATTTTAGCTGGGAAGGTTGTGAATCTTCAACAAATGAAGAAATGGGGAATGGATGTCATAGAGGAGTTGGAATACTCCAAGTGGACCTCCTTCTTTGACATCAAGGAGTTGGTTCATCCAAAATTGGTCAGAGACTTCTGTTCTAGTGCTGTTGTTCTCACTAGTGCTGTTGATGGAACCAAATCGTTTCGCGCTCGAGTGCTAGACATAACATTCTTTGTAACCCTAAGTTCTCTGGAACTTGCCACCAAATGCTCAAGAATAGGAGCAGGATACAGGTCTGAGTGGGAAGATGAAGTTGGACCAAACAATGTGAACATTGCTCTGTATGGATTCCCAAACCCAGAAAACCTGAAACCTGTGAGTATGGTTCTGAAGTGCAGATTCATGCACAAATTGCTGTTGGAGTGTGTGATGCCTCGGAAAGGCTCAAGGGACAGTGTCACCAAGATGGACAGGTTTGCCCTGTACCATTTGATTCACAAGATCAAGGTGGACATCAATGAACTAATTTTCATCTCACTAGTGTAATAAGTGCTTTTTACGTCAGTCATAATTGATTTTACACGTCAGAATAGTGTCTGACGTAAATACAGCTGACGTTAATAGTTAACATTTTAACGTCAGTTGTTTAACTGACGTTAAAAGTAAACTATTAACGTCAGTTGTTTAATAAAACTGACGTTAATATTGTAACATTAACGTCAGTTGTATTAATGAACTGACGTTAATAGTTTTATTTTTAACGTCAATTTTATTAAAAAAACTGACGTTAATAGAGTATCTTTTTTTTTAAAAAAGCCTATTAACGTCAGTTGTTTGAAACAACTGACGTTAAGAGATTTATTTTTTAAAAAAAAATTCGGTTTTAAAAAATCTCAGCTGTCCCTGCAGTCAGTAAACATCCCAGCAACACAGAGAATATTGTTACAGAATTGCAAACACTCAACTTTGGCAAAAATAGGGTCTCATAAAGTGTACCCTTAAATTTCAATATCACTAAAAGAAAAGAAATATACAAAGGAAACAATGGCGGGACATAAAACCAAAACCCATGTATAGGAAAAATATAACTATCTACAAGTATATATATATATATATATATATATATATATATATTATATATATATATAAATTTTAGCCTCTAATGTCTAAAAACAAAACTACCAATCTAAGTATATATAAATGTTAGTCTCTAAAATGTCTAAAAACAAAACTACTCATCTAAGTATGATTAGGAGGTACTTTCTCAATTCTTTTTTCAGCAGCATACTTGAAGAAGAATTCTGCCAAGCGCATCGTGTCCTGTGTAGGCCCCACAGTGTCCTCCCGTGCATGTGGGTGATCCGACTGATCCATATGTATGCCTGTTCAGAAACAATATATATTAAACTGGATAAATAAATACAGATGGATAGATAAAAATAAATCTATACTAAACTGGATAAATAAAACATTTTCCTTAAAAGAAAAAAACTTACACTATAATCAAGTTTAAACTTCCTATATCAATATCCCTTCGTGATGATCATCACGAGTGGCATGTACATCGTCCACCTGTGTTTCCTCAATTATAGTAGGCATGTTTGTTGAAAAAGGAGTCTCAGGAATATCAAGATTTGAATCTTGATTTTCATCACTACCATTATACATGTTTTTTCCTTGGAGAACCACGGACAACCTTTTGTTAGAAGGATCAGTGATGTAGAACACTTGTTTTGCTTGGGAAGCCATTATGAAAGGTTCATTTATATGACCTAACTTGTTGAGGTCTACCAATGTGAACCCCCATTCGTCGGTTTGTACACCACCTTTACTATCAACCCACTTACATTTAAAAACCGGCACCATAAGCTTAGTGTAATCGAGCACCCAAATCTCTTCAATATATCCAAAGTAAGGTGTCGGTGCTTTAACGGGTTTTGTGTCCTTTGCACTAGAGAAGTGCATTGCTTCGGCCACGATCATAACCCCACTATTTTGCATGGTACTCTTGTTATCTTGTTCCTTTATATAAAAGGAAAAGTTATTGATGTCGTATCCGCTCCAACATATGACGTTGAAGCTAGGTCCACGTGCTAGCCATCTTACGTCATCAGAAGCAGTACTACCATCCTTAAGCATTTCTTCCTTGAACCATTGTAAGAAAGTCTTGTTATGCTTGTTCGACAACCACCTTTCGCTCATTCGAGGGTTTTCTTGGTTGACTTTTCTTTTATGTTAAAATAAGTAAGGTTGAACAGAATCGATGTTGTTCAATACATACAAATGTGCTTGAAGCACTTCCTCCCGACCCTTGCTATTAATTCTGAAACTATGTGTACCCTTACCTTGACATCTTATCTCATCATGCCGAGGCTTATGAACCCCTATAGGATCCGTGTTATAAAGGTAGTCCGAACAAAACTCAATAGCTTCTTCTGCAACATACCTTTAAACAATAGATGCTTCCGGACGTTGTGGATTCTTCACATACCCTTTCAAGATCTTCATGTAGCGCTCAACTGGGTACACCCATCTCAGAAAAATAGGCCCACATAATCTAATCTCCCTCACCAAATGAATAATTAAGTGAACCATGATGTCGAAAAAGGAAGGAGGAAAATACATCTCCAGTTGGCACAAGATTGTAGCAGCCTCAACTTCCAAGTCATCCAACATACGGGGGTCAACGACTTTGCTACATATAGAATTGAAGAATGAGCACAACCGAGTAATGGCATGTCTCACATTTTTTGGAGCAATACCACGAATAGCAACGGGCAGAAGTTGTTGCATCAAGATGTGGCAATCATGAGACTTTAAGCCAACCAATTTAAGATCACTAGAGACAAGCCTCTTCATATTTGAAGAGTAACCATGTGGAACCTTGATGCCCTGAAGACACCCACAGAAACTCTGTCTCTCTTTTTTTGACAAAGTATGACATGCTGGCGGCAAATAAGTCCGCTTACCATCCTCAACAACTGGAGCTAAATACTCTCGTATACCCATAGCAACGAGGTCGAGACGAGCATTCACACCATCCTTTGTCTTGCCCTGAATGTTGAGAAGCGTCCCGATCACACTATCACACACATTTTTCTCCACATGCATCACATCAATGCAGTGTCTGACATCAAGCTTGCGCCAGTATGGAAGATCAAAGAATATCGACCTCTTCTTCCATATGTTTTTCTCAGCAGTTTTACCCTTCTTTTTGGACTTGCCGAATATAACATCGATGCCCTTTACTCCCTGATAAACCTGCTCTCCATTTAAGGCCGCCGGAGCATCTTCAGTCTCTTGGCATCCATTAAAAGTTTTTTTCATCTTACGATATGGGTGATCACGTCTAAGAAATCTCCGATGCCCAAGGTAAACCATCTTCTTTCCATGATGCAACTGAGTGTAGCATGTGCCTTCTTCACATATAGGGCATGCTTTATGCCCCTTGACACTGTACCCGGACAAGTTACCGTATGCTGGAAAGTCGTTGATGGTGCAAAATAACATGGCACAAAGCTTGAAAGTCTCGTGAGAATACCCATCAACTACATCAACACCTTCCACCGACAGCGTTTTCAAGTCTTCAATCAAGGGACTTAGATAAACATCTAAGTCATTTCCCGGTTGCTTTGGGCCCGAAATCATCATAGACAACATCATGTATTTGCGCTTCATGCACAACCAAGGGGGCATGCTGTAAATTATCAACAGAACAGGCCATGAACTATGAACACTACTCATGTTACCATATGGATTCATTCCATCCGTAGCAAGTCCAAGCCTTAGGTTTCTTGGCTCATCGGCGAAATCCAGAAACATAGTATCAATATTCTTCCATTGCACAGAATCAGTAGGATGACGAACCTTTCCATCACGTTTCCTCTCATCATTATGCCATCTAAGATTCTTCGCATCTTTCACATTGGCAAACAATCGCTTGAACCTTGGAATTATTGGAAGATACCACAACACCTTCGTAGGAGGACCCTTTTTTCTGGCATCACAAATCGAATCATCAAGATCATTGCCATCATCACCACCCTTCACTTTGTATCGTGATAACCCACACTTGGGGCAATCGTGATTGTCTTCGTGAACACCCGTGTATAATATGCAATCATTGGGGCATGAGTGTATCTTCTTATACTGCATACCCATCGGAAACAATACTTTCTTGGCCTCATAGTTATGGTCAGGCAATGTGTTGTCCTCCGGAAGCAAGTCTTTCAACACTTCAAGCAATTCAGTGAAGCTTTTATCGGTCCAACCATTTCTCGCCTTCACACAAACCAATTTTAGCACCGCTGACAACCGTGTATGAGTAGTACACCCTGGATACAAAGGCTTATCTGCATCACCGCACAACCTATCATACACATGTGCTCGATGAAAAGATTCTTGTCCAATATCACGGATCATGTCCTCTACTCGATCATCCTCCATATCTACGTCAACGTCCTCACTTTGGGAGACACTTGCCTTAGTACTCAACAACACATCACCATGCCATATCCATCTTGTATAATTCAAGCAAATCCCTTCACAAATCAAATGAGTACGTATATCCTTTACAGTACATTTCCTCGTATTCAAACACTTGACACAAGGACAACAGAACATTCCATTACTATTAGGAACATTCCTTTGAGCAAATTCTATAAACTCTCCCACTCCCTTCAAATACTCAGCACTTGTGCGCTTACAAACCATCCAACTACGATCCATAGCTAGATAGGTTCTGTAGATATACAAATATATATCCAATATAAGCACAATACGGGAGATTGAAAACTAGTTTTTTGAAAAATGACAGATGAGAGCATGATACAAGCTAGGTGGTTTATTTCTATAGTAATCTCACATCATTCTTCTCATCAAGCAGGCAACAACACATATTAGTACTATAACCACTCAGCCATATGAATCAATCCAGAGAGCATGATACAAGCTAGGTGGTCAAATATTATCTCAAATTTACACCATTTTCAGGTTTCTTAACACGGAAAAGAAAGCACCAGATTAAGATAAATTATCAAAACAGAATTCCAATGAGCAATTGTTGATGTCACATGCTAGAAGCAACTCTAAATTTCTTCCCATTTTGAAATAGGTCATGACAGCAGAAGAAAATTAAGAGAAAACACAAAGCCCTCAACTAGAAATAGAGACATTCCAAACAAATCAAACTCTGAGTTTCAACTACAGAGACTACAGTTTCAACATACACTCAAAACCAAAAAAAAAAAATAGTGCCCTAAAGAACTAACCAGGAATAGGTGCTCGCGTGGTGGTGGGGAGGGGAGCTCGAGTGGTGGCCAACGTTCAATGTGTTGCTGAGAGTCAGAGGGACAAGGAGAGTTAGTGCACGCAATGTTCACAAGGCAGAGAGTGAGCGGGAAAGACTGAGTTAGGGTTAAGAGAAAGAGAGAGAAAGAGTGTACGTATCTCACGGTGGTTGTGGAGAAGCCCTCACAGTGGTGGCGGTGGAGAGTAGCTCGCGATTAGGGCAGAGGGAGAGTGAGAGTGAGAGTGAGAGTGATGAAAAGAGAAGAACAGAGACAGAGCTTAGTGAAGAAGGCATACAGAGCGCACGGGTGTAAACGCTATAACCAAAATAAAACAATATTTTAATTCAGTTGTTACAAAGAACTGACGTTAATTGAAATTTTAACGTCAGTTGTATTAAACAACTGACGTTAAAAATATATTTTGTTATTTTAAAAATAGTTTTAACGTTAGTTATTTAAGACAACTGACGTTAAAGGTTTATCAGTTTCTGCAAAAATATTTATACCTTTGACTACTGTGCTACCTTCCCATGCGCCTTGTAACTTAATCCTCTTAATGAACATTAAGTTTATAGACTCAGTTTTGAAGAAAATCAGGCAGTCTCTTCTCCATATAAAGTACCATTCTTCCTCTGTAATACATACACTTCTTCCCCTATATTTCGTTTTCTATTTCTTCACAATATGGCTCTGCCATATTTGAGATTTTTATTATTTCTTCCTATTCCTAGACTCAAAGGTTTCTGTCTTAATGGTCAAACAACTTCTGAGGTTGAGTAAATCACATAACATGGATGCTAAGGTTGAGTAAATCACATAATGTGATTCCCTCACTTTATTTCAAACAACTTCTGAGGTTGAGTAAATCACATGATGTGAGTTGCTCACCTCATCTTTGGCAGCCAGTGACTGTTCCAGGACCATTGATGAAACAGATCGAGTGCACCCTTGTTGGCCTCTGATTTCGCAGCATGCAAGTGACTGTGGCCTCAGATGGAGTATCAAGGACTTCAACTGAGGGGTACGAAGGGGATCCGTATCATACAACCATTGGAGTTTCTGAGGACAGGACTGAGAAGAAACTGATGTTGAATCAGAAACTTTTTTATATTTTAGGGCTATGTTGTAGAAATTTTTTATCTTTTAATCATGTAATTGTAACTTATGAATCACTTCAATGAGATACGATTTGATTATATATATAACTTGTTTTATATTAAGTGTTTATTTATTTTAATTTGCATGTGAATTTGTTTATTAATTCGAGCTACTTAAGATTAGAAATAAAAAGCACTATATATGGAGTTATCAGCGTTAAGAGAGACAACGAGGGAGATGACAACGAAAGAAAGATAGGAATGAGTTTCAGAGAGGAATAGGATTATTTACGTCAGTTTTTTATTTAACTGAAGTAAAAATCACAATTTTAACGTTAGTTTTATAAATAACTGACGTTAAAAGTATTAATCATTCTTGCATATCACTTTTAACGTCAGTTCAATAAACAACTGACGTAAATATTGATTTTTATTTACAAAAATGCCACCGCCTCCTTTTTAACGTCAAACATATGGTTAACTGACGTAAATCGTTCCTGTATATTACATAATTTCCACTAGTGTCTATCTAGAGTCCTTGATCAAGAGGACCAACAAGCAAACTTTCCCTTATGGGATATTACTGACAAGACTCTTCAGAAACAAGTTGTTTGTTCCTGGTGATGGAGAGTTTGTCAACATGTCCTTTCCTATAGACAAGAAGAATCTGTCTATGATGAATATAGAAGGACTTCCTCTGGAAGATGATGAGGAGGAAGGAGGAGGAGAAGTGATGTTGAGAAGAAGCAGAAGGAACCAGTGGTCTCTACTGATGAGTCTGAGATCCCAAACTCACAGAAAATCTGGAAACCTGCCGGAAAGGTGGCCAGAAGGGATCAGAGGCAAGAACTGGAAAAGCCCTCAGTCTCTGTTGAGACTGAAGAAACAGTTGAACCTCTAAGGTTCAGGATGAGGAAGCCCTCACCTAAGAGGAAAACCAAAGATGTTGAGGCATCAGAGGCTGAATCTTCTCAGACAACCAAGAAGAGGAAGCTGGTGAAGACCTTTACTGTAACCAGACAAGTTGAGTTTGCTCTCAGTAAAGAGGAAGCATCTGCTCAGGGGGTGCAGAAGTCAAGAACCTTGGAGGAGTCCAAGGAGAAGAAGACTCTCTTTTTGGGAATCATTCCTAAGAATAGAAGGTCAGGCTACCCTGCGCCCTTTTCTGTGGCACCCTCTGCAGAAGCACCTACTGTAGAGAACCTGTCTGTTAGAACACAGTGGTTCCAGAGGAAGATTCCCTCAACCTCTCTCCAGCTAGGAAGAAGATGAAGCTGACTGAAGGTCAAGCTGCTGTTGCACCCCTTTACCCTGAACCATCTTTCCTTTCATCCCCAGGTGACCTAGTCCTACCTGTCACCTCTCCACCTCCTTTGTATATCCAACCCCTCTCTCATGTGTCTCCACCACCTTCACCCATCTCTTCTCACCAAACCCAAACATCATCCTATGATGTAGTGCCTGATATATGTTTGTACACAGTCGTTCACAGGGATTCAACTCCCAAGGAACAATCTGGCATATCATCAAATCTCTTTGTGTCAGACTTGCAATCTCTAATGACTACAGGCTTTTCTAACCTGTCTTTTATTCCTTCACCTCCACCTCATGTTCTTAACTCCTGTAGGGAGATTTTCTTTTATCCCCCCATAATAGTCTTCATTAGAACATTGGAAGGAAGTCATTATCCTCCCTCTGTTGTTATGTTACCTTCTCCCTCTAGGTATTTCTTTATGTTAATTACTGGTTGATCTTCTTTCTTTCATTACATAGATACTGTGTTACCCCTACCTCCTTATGTACTTGCTGAAAAACCTCTTCCCCCTCCTCTTAAGATTAGAGTCACTCGTCTGTCTCTATCTGAAAGACTATCTTCTATCTTTCCCTCTTCTGATACTGACTTGGTTAGAATCAAACCTCTGTTCAAAATTGCTTTTCTTCCCTTCTTTTACTATAGAACCATTCATCAATATTTCTTTCCTCGTTCTCTGCACCCTTCTATGTGCCCAAAGCACCCCCAATTTTGGCCTTGCCCTGATATTCAAACTAGTAAGTGGTTTCAACTGTCTTGTCTACAGAAGCCTCCACTACTGAGTTTGTGGATTTAAATAGCTTCAATCTGCTTCAGGCACAGCCAGAAGAAACCAGAAGACAACTGGATGAAGAAAGGCATGCTAGGCTCTTGTTAGAAAAGAGAGTAGAATCTCTGTTTTTAATTTTTGGTCAGCCTCAGTAGCTCTTGTATTTAAGACTTGCCTCGTACAAGCTTGTGATGAATGAAATACAAATTTTATCTTCTATCTTTACTGTTTTATGCTTTTCTACATTATCATGTTTCCTTTTTGTTGTTGACAAAAGGGGGAGAAAGCAAAGATTAAGATGATTGGAATTAACTTGTCTTAATTGCAAATTAATCTAAGTTAAAATTTAAATGCACTCTGATCTGATATTTTACTCTGATAATGTGCTATGTGCTTTCTGCTTTGAGAACTCTTAATATGAATTGAACCTAAGTGCACTTGTCTGCACAACCTATCTGGTTAAGAAAATTTCAACCTGTCTGAATCCTATATGTCTTATCTGTTGATATTTTCTAAGGTTTATTAAATCATCTAAATGTTTGTCATCATCAAAAAGGGGCAGATTGTTAAGTCTCGAAAATGTCTGATGTGCATTTGCCCTAAGTTTTGATGAAAACTAAAAATTTGTTAATGATTTAATTAACCTTCATATTGGTTGCTGACCTGTTTATCCAGTGTGCAGATCCCTAAAGAAAGAATTCATTTCACCTGTCTGCCCACATAGAAGACCACATGTCTGTAGAGTAAAAGTCAACCTGTCTACTGGCTAGGTTGTTGACTGTCTGCGTTGAAGATTCAACTTGTCTATATGAAGTTCTCACAATTGTCTGAGGTCCTTCGATAAGGAACACAAGTACAAGGAACTTTTTATAGCTGTCCCCTCATGCAGAAGTCTCTGAAGCTTTTTCTCTCACACTTATCAAGAAAGTCAAAAGGTCATTCTCATAAGCAACCTAGGATCTCAGAAGCGAAGTCCAGTTAAAGAATGTTTCCAACATGCTTTATTCCCTAGTACTCCTGGTAATTACACGAAAAGGGAAATGTGCTCTGCAAAGTACATAAGCAAACTGTACAACTCTGATTTGGCTGCTGCACAAAGCATAAAGCCCTGATCTTCTGTGTTAGAGTACAATCAACGTTCATATTTCATTAATGGCTGCCCAGAATGACTATATTGCATTTAATGAAGCTCTGCTTGAAGCCAAAATTTGAAGGAATGTCTCTAACGGATGTTAAATGCTTGAAGGCTATAAATACAGAAGCATTTAAGATGAAGATAGACAACACACATCATTAAAGAGCCATTACTATGCGCATTCAATTCTTCATTCTTTCAATATGTATTCTTCAATCATTTGAAGTTATTACGTAGTCTTTCTAAGCTTACATTTAATTCACTCTTCTGAGTGTTAGTGAAAGACTTTCATATTGTATTTATTACAACCATTTTTCTCAAAACAACTTGAGTGAGCCTGAAGAGGCTAGGTGAGAAAAGAATACTTGTCTTGGAGCCTGGAGAGGCTAGGTGTGCAAAGAATACTTGAAGTCTGTAACCTGATCAGTTATAGTAGATAAAAGTTGGTGCTGCCAAGGATTGGACGTAACCCTAGTTGTTAAATAGTGAACCAGGATAAATCACTGTGTTTATCTCTTTAGTTGCTTTGATTATATTATATGTTGTCTAAGTAAAAGGGTTAAAGTGTGAATTTCAAACTTGTTTTCAAGTTGTGTGTTTGTGTTGCAGTGTTTTTCACACTTGTCTGAACCTATCTTCTTTGTGCAAAAAGTGTGTAACTTTGTTTTAATTTCTGATAAACACAATTCAACCCTCTTTCTCGTATTTATAGTTGTCTATTTCAAATATGTCCTGATCACTGGAGCAACAGGCAAGAAGGTGCCCTCCACTAAACGTGGAGGCACCAGGAGGAGCACACGCATCAAGAACCCAAGCGCTTGAAACAGAGTGAAAAGGGTGTTGCAGCTTGTTGTAGCATCCCATATCAGGATGCTTTAATTTCTGCCCTCCACTCATTACCCGTGTTTGTGTTTCTGTTTTCTGTAGTTAGTTGGTCAATTGGACCTTTTATGTTTATCTGTCTGTTAGGAATCAATGTGTATGGCCATAGGGCTATAGTTTGTTTTAATTCTGCTTGTTTCTTGTGTGCATGGGCCACAATTTTTGAATGATTAAAAATGAATGAATGAATAGCCAATGAAAGGACCTTTTTGTGTGGCTAAAATTATTGGATGGGACACTTGCCTAATAACATGACACACTGACTTGACTGTGCACAGTTAACAATTGATAATGACTAGTTTTGTTTGAGATCGAATGTATGCTGTAGCATGACCCAATAAACTGTGAGTTTGAGTGACTATATCTGACTGCAAACATATTACTCTTATGCATTCTCTGTAAAGTTTGATTTTATTCTGACTGAGCTGGACACAACTTTGTTGCACACACCTTTTGCTTGAGGCACTTTCTTGATTTATTTTAACCTAGAGCCTGAAAAAGCCTAACCTTTGTGTATATCCATTGAATAAAACCCTAGAGCCTCAACCCCTTGTTCTGTTACTTAGCTCATTACAAGCCCTTAACTTAAAAAAAAAAAATGAACCCCAATTAAGTAGAATTAGGGATGTTTGTTATGAATGGGTTTTGTAGCTTAAGTTTGGGGTTGACTTGAGGACAACACCATCCTAAGTTTGGGGGTGCTGTACAGTTTGTACATAAGGAAAGAGACTGAGGAGTGCAGCAAGAATGAATAGGAAACAAAATGTGAATGCTGCACTTTCTTCTAAAAAAAGGTGAGAAAACGGAAAATGAGAGCAAAGAACAATGAAATACATAAAAATTTGACAAACAAAGATGTTCCTTGTTCTCAACAAAAATATGAAACAATAAAAGTGGGGACTTAAAATGGAAATCAGTGAAGGAATGTGGGTGTTGACAAAGACTTGGGTTTTAAAGAACACTTAAGGTGGTTACCTATAATGATAAGCATCCTT
The DNA here is from genome assembly GCA_035048595.1 of Echinosophora koreensis. Classification (NCBI taxonomy): domain Eukaryota; kingdom Viridiplantae; phylum Streptophyta; class Magnoliopsida; order Fabales; family Fabaceae; genus Echinosophora; species Echinosophora koreensis. The sequence goes on along the minus strand of JAPCYP010000073.1, from coordinate 1,315,651 downwards.
ACACTCTACTTAGTGTTAGCTACTTATCCAAATTTAATCCTACCTGTCTTTACCCCCATTACAACATGTTAAGTCCTCTTGCTGTGTGCAATTCTGTTTATGTCTTGCCTGTGTTAGAAGCTTATCAAATTTAGATCAGGGCTATGTGATTGTGATAGGAGTGAGCTTAATTGTTGAGAATGTGAGAATTATAGAACCAACTATTCTGAGTGAAGATGCTATAACATGTGTTTAGTCTAATTCAAGGCTAGGTCATATTGAGTATTAGCTGTGTTGCATAATGGAAAGAGTGAATTGTTGTGATGCAAGTGGAGAATCTTTATGGTTGAAATAATTGAAACTCTGTGTGAGCCATGCACATCCACAAGTGGTAGGATTGTTTGTTTCTTTGTTTCTTTGTCATTACTTGAGGACAAGCAATGGTTCAAATAGATTGTGACTTCACGTCCACAAGTGGTAGGCACTTTACTCCTAAGTACTTATATTGTATTTTGAATGTTTGCTTATGGAATTAATTGTAAGACTTGACAAATTTTATGTGAGATATTAAAAATTATATGTGTATTTTGATTAATTGTTATATACCATTTGATTTAGTATTTTGCATTGTTTTATATTTTTTCTATAAAAATAGATATGTCAGCATCAACAGGACAACCGCCCGCCCCCACCGTCTAGAGGTGATAAAAGGAAGGCTAAGAGGGGACGATACATCATTAAAGTCCCCGGGCTAGTGACTTCACCCTCCCCTACTTCTTCTACAACCACCCGACCCCTATTATACCATCTCCAACCCCTGCTGCACCCTCACCAACCCCTATTGCACCCTCCCCGACCCATACTCCTAGTGCACCCTCTCCTACTCCTACAACTTAGCCATCGCCACTGCCTCCTCGTTTCCATCACCGAAGTCCACATACCGGCCACTCGCCTCCCCCTACTACACCCACACCAACCCCTCCACCACCACCATCATTTGTTGTGTCAGTCACATAGCTCGGGTTGATGTTTATGCCTACTCCCGGGCTGACGACACAGCTGGACCAGGCCATTCCATCATCATCTTCTGTGCCCCACGCCGATTAGGGCACATCATCATCTGTTCAACAGGAGGCCGTGCCGGAGTGGGCTAGGATTCCGGCACCTAGCGATCGACCATGGATTGAGCCTATTATAGGATCGTAAGTATTTTTTTATTTAATGTTTTATGAGAATATATGCTTTTTTTATTTATTTGTTGTTACATAATGATGATTTTTTAAAATTATAAATTTTTCAGGTTGATTTCATTGAAGGCAGCCTCCAAGGCCATAACATATTCCCTCAAGTCGCAGTATCGTCGATTCTGACCGTCCTGGGGGAAGTAGTCCTAGGATGATAGAGATCGTGCCTTTACACTATTCAAGGTAAGCTATTTATTTTTGTGGCTAATTTTGTAATTTTTTTCATGCATTATATTCTATTATATATATATAATTCTTCTTTTGTGTATTAATTAATTTTTTCCTTGTTAACAACTCCTTGTGCGCTGGCGTCCGGAGCATCCAGCGGAGATTCGAGGCATTTTTTAGGCCAGATGTTCTTCCAGACTCGTGGACATGCTCCGGAAGCAGAGGAACAGCTGCATACATCCAAATTGGATCGCCCAATATCTGGACCCAGTTGTGTGAGTAATGGAACTCTCCAACTTATAAGCTGAAGTGTGAGCAAGCAAAGAAGAATTGGGTTTCCGAGAAGAGCGGGAGCCTACACACTGGTGGTTCGATTAACCACGTTCATCATGCCGCTAACATGGTATGTATATGTACTTAATTAAATATCATAATTTAACTATTTCGTTAATAGTTTATTTTTTAAATAATCGATTGTCATTCGTGTGTCGTTTGCAGGCAGTAGCACTTGGCCGGTCAATTAAGGTCCCTGAGGTCTTTGTGCAGACCCATATAAGCAAGGAGGCCAGCGAGTTTGTTGATGAGAGGTCCAAGCGGACTGTAGTGAGCAATATATATTTATAACTTTATGTTTTGAATTTTTTTACTTTTTATTATTGTAAGTTAATAATATAATGTTTTAGTTTATTGATAATAGGAGGAGTTCTCTTTCAAGTTTACTCAAGTAGCGTCTGAGGCTGCCTTATGGACTGGTGCCTCGGATCCCTCCCTACTTGACCCCACCGAGGAAGAGAGACTTGAGACCCAGGTGTGAGTTGATGTGGCTGGCCGGAAGAAGAAGGGATAGATTTACGGGACTGGGAGCCTAGCTCGTACCTACCACCGGGTGGGGGGGGTCTGACTTGACACATCGGGAGGGTGCATCTTCTAGCTCGCAGGACAACGAGGAGGTGCAGTAGCTAAGACAGGAGGTGCATCAGGTGAGAGAGGACAACGAGCGCATGAGGCATCCAGTAGGTGGTTGCAGGTGTGCTCGAGGTGCTCCCACCTGATAGGCGCACCGTTCAGCAAGGGGTGCTCCATAGTCCATACCGGCCCTCTACTTCTATGGACATACCTGAGCAGCCGCAGATGGCGGTACGTCGACTCAGTCGCAGCCAGATGGTCATCTGATGCCGGATGATGGTTTTGACTCCCCCTGCGAGGACGACCTGCATGATTACTTTTATAGTGAATATTAGGATAGTTACTTAGATATTTCTAGGATTTTGGTAGTTGTAGGGTTTTGTATGGAATTTTATATTATTTATATATTGCATTTATTATATATGATGTTGTTTATTTTAATTTAAATTTTAAATTTAAATTTAATTTATTTAATAAATAAGACAAAAATAATGTAGTTTTAATTTAATAGAAATTATTTTAATTTGTACCCAAAAAAATTTAATTTAATTTAATTAATTAAAATTTAAAAAAATAAATCAACTTATTGATGGACTAGTCCCTCGATATTCCACAAACAAATTACTGATAGACTAATCCGTCGGTGGGTTGGGTGCCCCATTACCGACGGAAAAACACGTCGGTAATGAAGTAGCCTACCGAGGTCATTATCGATGGAAAATCGGTCGGTAATTACCGACAGATTACCCAAATCTGTTAGTAACTGTTATCGACGAGCCAGTTACCGACGGATTTGGAGCCGTCGGTATTCCATTGGAAACACATCATAACTGACAGTTTTTTGGTGTTACCGATGGCTTTTGTCCATCGGTAAACAATGATTTTTTTTGTAGTAAACTTCTCTTAATAAATACAAGTTATTGAAGAAGAAGTATTAATGAAGAAGGAAAGAATGAAATTGTGAGAGCATTGAAGGCACAGAATGTTCGTTGTTCTTGTTGTTATGTCTTTTGCAAGTGCCTTCAATGCTTCCTTTATATAATCATCACCAATAAATCCATTGTGAGACATTATTCTGGAATCAGTGATTTGTTCTTTCACCCATAAATGCCAAATAGTCATTTTTGTTGGTAATGGCTACAATCTCAAGAGGGGGCGTGAATTGAGAGATTGAAAACTTTTTCAGCATTTTAAAGCAAAACAGAGTTTTCTGAAAGAAAATTAGTTTTCACTCAATTTTAATTCCCAAGATTCAGATTATTAATCAAGTAATGATGTTAAGAAAGATTGCAAACAAGAAACAACACTTATAACAAAAAGAATCAGATTTAGAAATCAAGTTAAAATCACTTAAAACACATGTTCATTCATACACATGCATATAACAAGTATATGGAGTTTAGAGATGAGAAGAACATGCAAACCGATTTATCCTGGTTCAGCTACCTCCTCTGGTAAGCCTACATCCAGTCCCACACCTCTGTGGTTTTCTCCACTATAATCAGAAATTATACTATCCAATTACAATCATCACAAGGCTCCACCAACTTGCACAAAACCTTTACCAAAAAGCAACCTTGCTTTTCTACCCAAGGATTCCGTCTATCCTTGTCAAAACCTAAGAGATACCCACTCTTAAATATGTGAAACAACTAAGAGATACCCTCTCTTAAATCATCAAGGCTTCACTACCTTGAAAACCTTTAGCAAAAGCACACTTGGTTTGCAACCCAGGGATCCCTTCTATCCCTGTAATACAACAGAGAGATACCCTCTCTCTAATCAACAAATTGAAACTTAAATGAAAAGAATATGACTCTAGAAGTCAGATATTACAAATTGAAGCACTTATGAATATCACACTCTTCTCTCAAAGATGAAGCACTTTTGGAAACTTTTGAGTATTTCGAATTTTTGTTATCTGAATGAGTAAGGTATTGAAAAGTGTTGCTTTAAAGTCCTTTTATAGGTGTATGAAGAATTAGATCAATGGGTCTTATCACAAAAGTTGTTACAAGTGATTAAAAAATCAGTTTTGAAATGTTGTAACAGAACAGTCTGTGTACTACATCTGTGTACTTGTGTTTTTCAAACATTTTCAAAGCTTGTACACTGATTGGATTCTTTGTACATCTGTGTATTAAACCAAGTCTTCAGCTTTTTCAAACGTATACACAGATTGCATTCTTTTGTACACATATGTATCTCTTGCGTTGTGCTTTAATACACATGTGTATACTTTACGTACACAGATGTATATTAGAACATCAACCCAGATTATTCCAAAAATTCAATACACATGTGTACAACGCATGTGTACAGATTTTGGTTCCAGACTCGAGAGCTCAGTTTCGAATACACAGATGTACAACACATGTGTACAGAGAGATTTTCTTTTGTTTTTAAAACTCAACTTATCATACACATGTGTATGATACCTGTGTACTTGAAATTTGAAATTTAGCTTTATATACACATGTGTACAACACATATGTACAATACACTTAATTTCTTAATCCAATTAACATCTTTTGAAAAACCTTTCCTTTGAAAAATTCATTTATTTTATACCTTTGGAAAACTTAGTTTATTCTTAAATTCCAAGTGCTTCACCTATGGAATCAAGTGTGCTATTTTTACAATAGCATCTAAAGGATGAAATCTTCATTGCTTGATGCTTTATTCCTTGTCCATTGCTTTGTGTCCTTGTCCTTGCATCCTTTGATCCTTGACTTTTCTTTTTCATGAGTGATCTTGCATAATACTTAACACACTATAAGTATATAATCAATATCAAAAAGCTTATGCAAAATACACTTTGTTTGTCATACATCAAAACATCAATGAGGGCTTAGTCTTACAATTTTGATCTTCCATTTAATGTATACAGACGTAACAGGTCGGTTTGGATTGGTTTTAGGTGGGGAAAATCCAAACCGATTAAAAAATGGTTGGTTCGATTTGAAGCAATTTTTTCTACAAAACCCAAACCAAACCAAACCAAACCATTCAAGAACGGGTCGGTTCGGTATGGTTCGGTTCGGACCCGAAAATAATTAAATATTAAAATATATAAATATTAAATATATTAATATTATATATATAAAATAAAATTAAAATTAAAATATTAAACCATTTAAATATATATAAATATTAAAATATAATAAATATTAAATATTAAAATATAGTAATTGGTTCGATTCCAGAATCCTTGTACCCGAGAACCGAACCAATCACCTTCAGGTTTGGTTTGGTTCGGTTCAGACCCGAACACAAAAAAAAAAAAATCGAACTAATTTAATTGGTTCGGTTCAAATTTTCAGGTTCATCGGGTTATTGGTTCAGGTCTTACACCTCTACTCGCTTCATTAGTCATAGCATAAATGCTTGATTTATTAACTTCATATGTTTGGTTCACATTTATGAAATCTGTCTAAGAAGTGACTATTTCTACACCCTTAATACACTTGTTAGTGGACTTCAGATGGTTCATATAAAATCATTTATTGTAAATGTTTGTATCTATAAAAAGCAAAGATAACAAAACTTTAGATGCTTAGAGACTCAACATTATGATCCCAAATTCATTCATTTCAATTAATTCAAACTCTCGTCTTAGAGTTTGAAGTGACGTTGCTGCCTGAGCAACTCCGCTCGTCAAGATCCCGAAAACCATCTTATCATCCTCTTCGTCATCACTAAGGCATCGTCAGATATGAAATTGGGGGTTTTCGGCAAAGGAGGCGACGGAGACGAAACATGGTGGGTGCAGATAGAGGGGTGGAAGAAGTTGAAAAGTTGAAGACTTTTTCTTGTCGACAAATTTCTTCTTTCCCATGATGATGAAAAACAGAACAAGTCCAAAGTGAAAACTTGCACATGGTAAAGTGCGAGAGAACATGGGGGACAGAGGAGTGGTTTGGTGAATGATGGTAGTGTTTTTTGTGATTTTGCAATGTGTAAAGTTTTTGGGTAAAGAACATCGATCTTCAAAATTCTCATGTCTTCCGTTAATCTTGCTCCTATCCCTTTTTCCATTAATCTTGATATTTTAAATTATCAGGGTAAAAATTTGTTTCCTGAAGGACACAAATGTAAAAGAAGAAATTTGATATTCTTCATTATAAATGTCATCAATAAATGTTATGTCTTATTCTATTGGTCTATACCAAAATTGCACTAAAGCAGTTGAATTATCAAAGGCACCATAGTAGTTCCCTAAAAATTATATAATAATAGGCAGAGGGAATAGTTTGTAGGAGGAGAAATAGTTTGAGATGGAGGGAATTAATATTTGAAACGTGAATGGGTAGCAATTGATGATTGTATGCTTATTTATAGGCTGTAGCACCGCCAAATTAGCGGTGGTTATATTTTTTCCATAGTAATTCTTGAGAACTCTTATACAATCTATCATGCAGCATATTGCAACCAAGGTTCTAAATTGTGGACCGCATCATGTGATGCACCTGCAATATTTCGGATGCGGCAGTGTCCGCAACGGTATCGTACCGCAATTGCGGTGTGATACAAATTCACCTATAACGGCCACAATGAAATGACATTTCGTCATCAACAAACTGCGTCGGAGGCCGTAACGGGCCGCATCACACTGCAACAAGCAACATCTTTTGTTTGCCGGTTGTTCTCTCCTGCCTCACACCAGATCTCTGCGGGTCTAATCTAGTAAGAGTCAAAATCTTGTGCCTTTGCTCTACTCTACCCATCCATTGTTTGATCTTGGGAGTGGTGGCGATTTTGGGGGTGGGTAAGTTGGTTAAGGGGGTGGTAGCGTGATGCATGCGTCTGAGAGGGCAAAAATGAAGTAGTCTATACCATCTTAGCAACTAAAGGGAGAAAATTTTCGATACTGAAAGGGGGTTGTGAGGCAGAGAGGTTCAAAGGGTCAAGGGGAATCAAATTTAATTAGCAAAAAAAAATAAAAATTCAAAGTGATTTAATGATTTTGAGGCAGAGAAGTTATGGAACATTCATGAAGAGTGGGTGGGGGCATGGGATTCAAAGGGTTAAGCGGTATACAATTTTTGTTTATTTTGTTTTTGAAAAGGGAATTCAAATTTAATTAGTAATACAAAAACTCAAAGTGATTAAATGTTTCTGAGGCATGGGTGAGTGCGTGGGATTCAAAGTGGTCAAAGGGGGTTCATTTAATTAGCCAAAAATAAAATAAATCAAAGTGATTCATTTAAATGTTATATGCATTTTTTTTACTGTCTTGACTAATTTATATTATTCATAAAGATAATGCAATGTCTTAAAAATGAATTTAAATTTATTCAACACTATTAATAAAAGATATGTAAAGAATTATAATAATTATTGAGGTTTTTTTTTTTTACATTTTGTGCAAACATAAAATTATTTCATGCCGCAACGGTCGCATTACGCATCGCATCGGCCGTAATGACAGCAATCGCAGCGACCGCAATTGTGACCACAATTTAGAACCATGATTGCAACTAGGACATTCCAGAACTTGGTTTAACAACTTTAGCTTATAAGTTCTAGAAAATTGCATCATATATTAACAAATTGGTTATTATCCTTATAACTATTTATGTACTGATATTCGATCCTTGGAAATCAATCAGCAAATTCAATTCCATTCAAATTCTATCTATAGGTCCGCAAACACATCGATTCTTCATAGTCATGATATATGTTCCTAACCTCATAAGTCATAACAGAGATCCTTCAATTGGTACGTCCTGGTGCGATATGCCTCATGGTGAGTTGTTGTCTTTAGGTTCTATTTGAGCTCTTGTCTTTTTGAAGACAATGACATGAATGAAGCTATAAGTGTGGAGGCATGAGAGACTAGTGCTGATTTAGCAGGAGAATAGTTTCTATTAGTATTGTTTCTCCTGATTACAAGATAGAGTGCTTGATACCTATATTTATAGGCCACTACCACCGCCAAACTAAGGTGGCTTGAACTTTATTGAATATTCTTTGTACATCTTTTACAGCCTACGATTGCATGAAGTTTCTAGAAGTTGTGCATTATTTTCAACACTCCTCCTTAATGGACATTTCTACAACTCCAAGCAAGGTCCTTAACAGCTCAAACTTTGGTCTTGGTAGTGCCTCTGTGAATATATCAGCGACTTGATCTTTAGTCTTGCAATACTCGAACTGGATTTGCTTAGTTGCTTCTGCTTCTCGGATGAAGTAATATTTAATTGTTATATGCTTGGTTCTGTAATGATGTACCAGATTCTTTGCTATTGCAGTTGCAGATTTGTTGTCACAGAAGATTGTGGTTGGCTCTGTCTGTTGGTCTCCCATGTCACTGAGTATTTTTCTGAGCCATATAGCTTAGCTTGTAGATTCAGCAGCATCCACATACTCTGCTTCTGTTGTCGATTGTGCAACTGCTGCTTGCTTCTTAGATGTCTAAGAAAATACTCCAGATCCATGTGCAAAGGCATAACCTGACGTGCTCTTCATATCATCAATAGATCCTGCCCTGTCACTGTCTGTGTACCCAAACAACCTTGAGTTGGACGCAGGTGCATACCATATACCAAACTCCTTAGTGCCTTGTAAGTACCTCAGAATTTGTTTGCCTGCTCCAAAGTGAACCTGGCTTGGGCTTTGCATAAACCTCGATAGAAGACTTGTAGCAAACATGATATTCGATTGTGTTGCTGTGAGATATAGAAGACTCCCGATCAAACTTCTGTAGACTGTTGTATCTGCCTTCGGTGATCCGTCGTCCTTCAACAGTTTTTCATTAGTTACTAGTGGAGTAGCTATTGGATTGCACTCGAACATCTTGAATTTCTTTAGTAGTTCATCTGTGTATTTCTTCTGTGAGATAAATATTCCTACTTTTCCTTTGACTTACCTCGATGCCAAGGAAGTAGTGCATCAAGCAAAGGTCTGTCATCTCGAATGTCTTCATCATGTCTTCTTTGAACTCCATATCATCTTCATATTGTTGCCTGTGTAGATAAGATCATCTACATATAGGGAGACAATGAGAGTGTCATACTGACCTTGAGTCTTGATGTATAGTGTTGGCTCACTCTTGCGCCTCCTGAATCCTTCATCAATAAAGTATTGATCAACTCTGTTATA